>JASJET010000103.1:14805000-17205000 GCA_034092305.1 Diaprepes abbreviatus
TTTTTCTTATTTCATAAATTATAAAACGGAACTTAATCGTTCATTGGAGGTATTTAATATAGGCCGTTATGTAGATCTTTTTTCAAATTTTTAAATCTTCCGCTGGGAAACTAAAGGGAAGTACAGTAAAATTTCAGATTTATGTCTAAAATAAATGAAGACAAGTTTATAAAATAAATTTAAAGTTTAAATATAAACCAATATAAGGATTGTAGTAAATTTTTCACTGATAAATAAATTACAAGGGTCTGGAAAATCTAATATAAAAATAATATAATACTTAATTAGAGCGTAAGCAATTGAATAGAGTCGAAAAAGTAACTAGGAGTATTTTACCACTTTTCAGCCGACTCATAGGAGTAAGGAAATAAACCCGTTTAACAAACATTCGTTGTATATTAGGCGTAGCTCAGGCTTGAGTTCGAGACCACCTTTCTGTAGCCAATAAGTTGTCAGGCCCAGCAATTTTATTGTTTCCGGGGGTTTTCAAGGCAATGCCACTTTATTCAATTTTTATTTCGGAGGCAGCCTCTTATCTAACGTTTTTACAATTTTCCTGTTTTTGTCTCTCTGATAATTATTAGATCCAATATTTCTTTCCTATCGTTTAGTATTTCATTCTTTCTCTTTGGGATTTTATTAATTTCCTTAATTTCCAATTTCCAATATTTGCTTTTTTAAAGTTTTTCCTTTTATTATCCTCAGTTATATTTAGTGTTATCCTGGTGATAAGTTTCCTCTTGTATTCGCAAATTTCTTTATTTATAGTTTTGTTTAGTTCAGCCCGTTCTACATTATCGATGTCGTTCCTATCTCTAATTCTTTTCATTTAGAAATGTGGTCTTTATTTTTTTTTCTCGTCACATGTTCTTTAAACTAGTAATCTTTTATTTCTATTTTTCCTGCGGCATTGGATATTATATTTATTATCTTCTCAGTATCTAGATCTAGTTCACTTTCTTCTTTGTTCTGTTGTTTTGTAAGTCTTCTGTAATAAGTTCTTGGTATTTGTCTTTATTTTTAACCTTCTAAAAGAAGGAGGTTCTCAATTCGTCGAATATGTCTTTTTTTATGTATATACACCGATTTCTCCGGAATGGCGGAACCGATTTGAATGAAATTTTTTACGTTCTGTTCAGGAAGTTGTTGCGGTGGCCCCATATTTTTTTGAACAATTGGTACAATAAAATCATGAATGGCGCTGACAATATGGATTGTACCCAACAAATCTGAAATTATTTTTAATAAATTCAATATGACGGATTCAATATGACCGACAAAAAAATTAATTTTGTCTAATTTCCTCCAAAATTGGTGTGGAGGAGTTTTCGGGGTAGCACATAACGGATCCAAAATATTTTTAAAAAATTCAATATGGCGGATCCAAAAGCAAATCTAATGTTAGACGCAATTGAGATTTTAAATTTCCGTATTTCATCCAAAATTGATACTAGGGGGCTTTGAAGGGTTTAGATTTAGATTAGATTCAGATGCTAAAATAATTATTTTGAAATTCAATATTGCGGATCCAATATGGTGGGTTGGAAATTTTACCTTATTAGCATTTTTTCAGATTTGGCATTGGGGAATTTTCAAGGTTGTGTATTACGAATATGAAGTTAATTTTTTACAACTATTAGGTTGATAAGATACAATATGAGGGATTTTACAGTTTCCGATTTCGTCTAAAATTGATATTGCGGAATTCTTGGGGCGTATACAAACTCAATATGCAGTATAAGAAGTTTACGTCTCAAGTTTTTTTAAATATCGATATTGAAAGGTTTTGGGGTCTAGATTACTGATCTAAAATTAATTTGAAATTTATGAAAGTGGATCTACTATGACAGACTAAATATTTGTTTGACACAATTTCACTGGTATTTGGAGAACTCGGAAAATCAAAGAATTTTTAGTGGTTTATTATAGGGTGATTTACAACTTTGGATAAAATGAATACTTTTTTGCGACCTTGGAGTCATTACAAGGTACACTAATCTCGTTTAGCACTTAGTTTAAATAATTTATGATTATCATACTGAATTCAAAACAAAAAATCGAAAAATAAAATTTTTATAAAAAAATTGAACCAACTTCTAAAAGTGCGCTAAAAAATGAAAAATACCTATACATTTTTATATGAAATTGAAATTTTTGAAGTCGGCGCCAAACTAATACCTGACTAAATGTGATTCGCATAAACAGATTAAAAATACTTTATTTACAATTGCTTTTTTACTATAATTTGTATATAGTAGTACTTATTTATTTCATTTAGAAATAATTTGACACCGACGTCAAAAATTTCAATTTCATATAAAAATTTATAGCCATTTTTCACTTTTTAGGGCACTTTTAGAAGTTGGTTCAATTTTTTTTAAAAAATTTTGTCACATAATTTTATTGTGATTGTTTGTTTCATTTTGGATCTAAATCTATTTGCGCTTTCTTTCGGAGGTTTATATGAAGTAAAAAATTCATATAATTTTTTGGTTTTCATTCCGCTTTTTGAGGGAATTTTGCTACGTCGAGATTTTACTGAAGTATTCATCAATATTGTCTCTATATTTATCAAACGAACCTATACATAAGTTCATTTTTACTGAGAAAAAAATTATGCACCTTTTATTAGTTGAAGAATATTTATTTTCAAAACAAGATAGTATTTCATACAAAAGCTCTTTATGCTTGATAAATGATCAAATTTCCGATATAAAATATTATATTTATTTCGATTTAAAACGAATATTTTATGTATATTTTAAGATTTATTGAATGCACAAAAATAATATTTATTGTAAATATGCGTGTTTCGGGTATACTTTTAGAAATTTATTACAGATTCAGTCTCGAACATTATGTGAAAAGTTGTGTTAATACACGCATATAAATCAAATAGACTTTTGTATGGATTTAAGAGACGATAATGCGGAAAATGTTACACATAGCCAAAGTGGAGAACGGAAAACTTCATACGATGTAAACATGAATGAGAATGTAAATTTTAAAAGTATTTGGATGATCTCTGAAGACAATGAAAAGTATATTATATTGTAATTGTATATTTTGTCAATAAAAGAACAACAGGCACCTTGTAGTGATTATTGTATATGAGAAAATAAACATCTCTTGTACTTATAAAAATATCCAAGGTACTTTGTTAAATAGGCCACTTGAGTTTAAAGTAAAGCACACAGCTAGTACTGAAGTACGATACTCTTGCAAATTAAAAAACGTCAGTTAAACACAGACATTGAAAATACTAAGTATACAGGGTTGTACTAAGAATATTAATGACATAAATTTTCCACTTTGAGTTAAAAATTTTTTTTGTTAAATTTTCTTTTGTCGGGCAAATTATAAATTTTGAAGTTTTAGAAATAAAACTTTACATTCAATGGCAAAGAACTGAGAGCTCTAAATCTTACTTACGGAAGAAACAACTTACTATAACTGATAAATAGACAAACAGAAATTGAATATATCAGTGAAGAATGATGAGTTGTTAGGCAAACCATGAATAACGAGGTCAATTAAAAATACCTGACGAGTACGGGGTGTCCCATTTTCGACACTTTCAGGAGGTATTAAAATTATTGTCAAAGATAGAGTGTTGTGGTTTCTACTACTTTTTAACGAAATGAAAGATTCCGGTATCAAATTTCTCATGACTCTTTTAGTTTTTAATCTACAGAATGATTTTGAAAATCTTCGTCTATTAGGCACATCTCGTATTTCCGCTATGCGTTAATTAATCAAAAAGGTAAAAACTGATTTTTATAGAATTTTTGATGTAATTTTTATTGAGTTCAGTGACGTAGTCAGTTTTTTTCTAAAAAGTTTAGTTTTTGAGATAATAACCACACTTTTGATTTTTAAATAGGACATCCTGTATAATATTTTAAATATTGATTGAGTATAATTTAGGCTTTTCAGAAATATATAACGTGTTTATTTTATTTTGAAAAACGAGGTCAATATTCTATATTTTCAATAATTTACTTTATTTGTAACAGAAGGCCTTGGCCAATTTATGAGAAACAAAAGGCAGACGTCTAAAATTTCACAGTTTTGTCACATTGTTATTATTTATGAAATATTTTTGATACGTAGGCGCATTTATTTAGCTTTTTATTTATTTTTCATTTACCATGACAGTTTATGATAATTACGAAAAGTATGATATGTCAATATGTTTTATACAAAGCAAAGAAATTTCTGAAATATATTTCAATGGGTAATGTATTTAAAGCGTTATCATTAGGATAACTTCTCATATCTGGCGATCATTTTTGTACATGTTAGGTATCCAGAAAGAAGACATATTTGTTCGTTTAAAAAGAAATATAGTTGAACAAGGATCTTTTATAGTAGTATTTGGAACAAATCGGCACCAATTAATCTTTTGGCAGACTTGTCATCTCGTCTGCCGAAAGTTAATGAGGCATTAGTCTACAGAAAATCACTATTAAATTTTCGAAAGGGCACAACAAGGGTGCTTCGGGGTTGGTGTCTCCTCCTTTGTTTTGGGCCGATGCATAACCTACAAGATGTATGAAGGGGTCTCACAGCACGTAGATATCTAGAAATCCTTGAGGAAATTATTCCAGAATTTCCATTGGCCCATTTCAATTTCATTTGTCTTCAACAAGACGGTGTTCCGAGCCAAATATCTGAGTATTTAAGGCTCTTTCTGGACGATAACTTTCCTCAAAGATGGAAAGGTACAATGGGCTAGTGAGATGGCCCACACGATCTCCTGATCTTTTCGTTTTGGATTTTTTTTGTGGGGTTTTCTGCAAAATCAAGTATATAAGACGCGACATGTATTTTGAAAACCATCTTTAAAAGACTCTTGGTTGTTTTTAGTTTCAGTGTATCTTTTTGTTTTTGTTACTTTAGTTTTACGAAATAATATTGTTTTTGTTTCTTTGCAATCAAACTTCAATATTCTGATTTTAAAGTAAAAAATCTAATAATAATTAAGTGTTTACAATTAAAAATATAGAAAAACATTAAAATTCATTTTTAAAATGTCTAATCTTTGGTATAATTATTATTGTCATAATGTTGCATTTGTTTGTTATAAATTGACCATGGCCTACTATCACAAATAAAGTAAATTATTGAAAACATCGAATTCTGACCTTGTTTTCCAAAATAAAATATTCCTAATGATAACTTCTTAAATACATTACCTACTGAAATATAATTCAGGACCTCCTTTGGGACTTTCATTGTTTTGTATAAAACATACCAATATTTTCGTAATTATCATAAGCGGCCATTGCAAAGGAAAAATAAATAAAAAGTACGTTAATTATTGCTTTGTTGTTTAAAATAGTAATAATACTTCTTAATACTTACGTGTACATTTAACGAAAAACACTTTTTCATGAACTGAAATGATTTATGTTATTTGGTATATAAAAAATTGCCTTCAAAGAAAAAAAATGGTCATTAAGTAATACAAAATGGTTGAAAATGGCTTCGGCATATATATATATATATATATATATATATATATATATATATATATATATATATATATATATATATATATATATATATATATATGAAGTAAAATGCGAACAGTACATGCAAACTTCTCTCCGTCATATCCTTTCTGGGTTAGAGGTTGCACAGTTAAAATAAATTGTAATAAAACGTAATTTATCCCATTCCACCACCATTGAATTGATGGCCCACCTGTACCACCATACCGAGAAGAAAGTCAAAACTTACCCTCCCCGTCACAGTGATACGTCAGAGGTACATGTTTCGTCTCTACTAGACTCATCAGGGTACAGACATGCACCTGGCTGTACAAAGGACAGATCGGAAGGAAGCATGCAAATACTGAACGCGGCTTCGCCGACCTCCCGCCGGATGGCGTATATATGTTTATGCGGTTTTCACGGATTCCTCCGTGTGAGACGTAATAGCAGTGGATATATCCACATTATGCCATTGTAGTGCTGAAATCATATTCAGCAGACATACAACTATATGCAGCTCCGTGTTTGAATGAAGTAAAATGCGAACAGTAAATGCAAACTTCTCTCCATCATATCATTTCTGTGTTAGAGGTTGCACAGTTAGAATAAATTGTAATAAAACATAATTTATCCCATCCCACCACCATTGAGATGATGGCCCACCTGTACCACCATACCAAGAAGAAAGTCAAAACTTACCCTCCCCGCCACTGTGCACACTAACACAGAAAGGATATGATGCAGAGAAGTTTGCATTTACTGTTCGCATTTTACTTCATTCAAACACAGAGCTGCATATAGTTGTATGTTTGCTGAATGTTATTTCAGCACTACAACGGCATAATGTGGATATATCCACTGCTATTGCATCTCACACGGAGAAATCCGTGAAAGACGCATAAACATATATACGCCATCCGGCCGGAGATCGGCGAAGCCACGGTCAGTATTTGCACGCTTCCTTCCGATCTGTCCTTTGCACAGCCAGGTGCAGGTCGGTACCCTGATGAGTCTAGTAGAGACGAAACATGTACCTCTGCCGTATCACTGTGGCAGGGAGGGTAAGTTTTGACTTTCTTCTCGGTATGGTGGTACAGGTGGGTCATCATCTCAATGGTGGTAGAATGGGATAAATTACGTTTTATTACAATTTATTCTAACTGTGCAACCTCTAACACAGAAAGGATATGATGGAGAGAAGTTTGCATTTACTGTTCGCATTTTACTTCATTCAAACACGGAGCTGCATATAGTTGTACGTTTGCTGAATGTGATTTCAGCACTACAACGGCATAATGTGGATATATCCACTGCTATTGCATCTCACACGGAGGAATCCGTGAAAGCCGCATAAACATATATACGCCATCCGGCGGGAGGTCGGCGAAGTTGCGCTCAGTATTTGCATGCTTCCTTCCGATCTGTCTTTTGCACAGCCAGGTGCATGTCGGTACCCTGATGAGTCTAGTAGAGACGAAACATGTACCTCTGCCTTATCACTGTGGCGGGGAGGGTAAGTTTTCGACTTTCTTCTCGGTATGGTGGTACAGGTAGGCCATCATCTCGATGGTGGTGGAATAGGATAAGTTGTGTTCTTTAGCAACTTGTTCAAACTGTGCAACCTCTAACATGGAAAGGATATGGTTGGAACGAAGTTTGCATTTACTGTTCGCATTTTATTTCATATATATATATATATATATATATATATATATATATATATATATATATATATATATATATATATATATATATATATATATATATACATTCATTGGGTGGGTACTTTTTGATTTAGAACAACCGGGTGTTAATGAAAGCGGACCATATTTAATACTCAGAAAAAAGAAGTCAAGATAATTGGACATAACCAGAGGCATAGATTCTCATACAATTAAGCGTAGAAGAAACGGCGGAGGACAAAAGAGGGAATTTGGGCCCAGACTGAACTATTTGCAACAAATTGTGAAGGAAATAAGAGTAGTACTACATACCTATAAAATTAATCCTAGAATTGAAGCTTTGAAGAAGAAAAGACCTATTAGAAATGATAATTGGTACCTCTTAAAATAAATTAAATTTAGAAATGTCATTTCAACAGATATTTTCTAGTAATTCTTCAACATTATTTAGTTTGCTTACTATAAAAGCCATTAAAATAATAAAAATAGAGATACTAACCATTATTCCAAAGCTTTAAAGCATTCTACGTAGGTAGCCCCTTAATTTCTTTACTAGCTACACCACCACTGAAAATATCCCCACTTAAGCCACATTTTTTGCCTTTTCCGTTCTAAGTGTCGATTAAAAAGGGTTTAAACACGAATATACTGCCGGATAAATGTCAAGAATCTAGTTTAATGGCACACCGGAAGTAAATGAAAGAGCAGTTGATTACCTTTTGGTCTTTTTAGCAAACACGGAATGCATTTTAAAGTTCTTTATGGAAAATACTTGATTGGGATGTTAAAAATAGAACCGCAGACTAATACAAGCTTTAGGTACTATTTCAATATTCCACAGTTATATTACCTTATATTAAAAAAATATCGTTTCGTACTTTTCAAACACCACATATATATATATATATATATATATATATATATATATATATATATATATATATATATATATATATATAGCAAAAGTTATGAGAACTTTTTATTGATGTTTCAGATAAATGGAGAGACAAACAAAAAAAAAAGATTTTATATTAATTTTGACAAACTCTTCTAACAAAATTTACTTAAGTCAAAAATCCATTTTATATCATACACTGCCAAATTGCGAAAAAATAAGATATATTATACTATTCTTGGTTTTCCTCAGCTCATTAATTATTAAAGACAATTTTTCAAAAACAAATTGATCAAAATTGATATGTACGAATGGTATAGTAGCATTATCTATCTTCCAAGTTTCTATAAGCAACTCAGTATTCATATGAAGATATTTTATCTTATTTTCCAACTATTTACCAATACTCGTATATTTGCTAATTAAATATTATTAATATTTCGTTATAAAGCAGCTGAAGTTTACAAATCAATATAATTTTAGACAATGTAATTTTAACCATTTCTTTTAGTGCAGTTAAGATGATTTTGCACTAAAACTACATTTTCATTATTGAAAATTCTTTACTAAAAATTCAACAGTTCAACATAACTTTGTTTAATTATTTTTAGAATTTGTATTAATCACCATAATTTAATTTTCTAAATATTTTCTTGTATATTTTCGTATAAGTTCTTTATTTTTTCTGTAATAATTAATCCATCAACATATAATTTTGTATTTATTTTTTAACCTACAGAAAGACTAAACTAAAGAAAATCTATTAATATTCACTAAAAAAATTCATGAAGGAAACAGAGAGAAGTAATTTATAAACATGTTATTTCGATTTATTACACGAAATAAAATTTTTAAAATCCAGCGTAAATATTAATAAATAATTACTTTGGTTACAACTCTATTTGCATATTATAAAGAACGTTATTTAATATTTTATAAATTATTTTATCATAAATATTCTACAATATCCGAAATCTATTGGTCTCTGTGATATATTATAACCATTTATTTCAATAATTTCACAAATAGATTTAAAATTTAATTTAACTTTTTACAATAAACTATGGTCAATAATATTTTTATTAATAGATGGTTTTTCAGCACAATCATCGATAATAATAATTTGCCAATTTAACAGTATGCTTAACGATCTGATTAATGTTTAAATAATATTTAACTTAATGAATACTCTGAAAATATTTATAAAATTAGACCTTTAATTAAAAATAGTAATTTTTCATATCAAAGTTACTTTTTTCTTTTAAAGTACCGTAAAAAAGCTAAGAATTATAAAAGACAGAAATTGTAAATTTGTTAAATAAAGAATTGCTACATTTTCCATAAGTTACGGCTTAAAGTTCACATAGTTACCATGTATTTTTAGTTAGAGAAAGGTTTATCAGAAAAACTGTTCTTTTGTGATTTTACGATAGAGATGCCTCAAAAAATAATGAAGTAGTTTAGGCAAGTTGGTTGGTTAACAAAGAAGTTATTTGACGGTAATAAATATGCCTTGACGAAAATATATTTAATGTATTCATATTTTTTCTTTAAGTTTTTTAATAGATAGTAGTTAACATTAATTAGAATTTAAATTCCCTCACAATCAATCTCCTACATCAAAAAAGTTTGATAAATTCACTCTTAATTGCCATGATATAGTTTTAGTTTTTGCGGAAATTTTCATAACATATCTAATGATATATTATTTTCAAGAGATGAGGTTATTGCTCATGTTGCACCCACATAAATGAAAGCTATTTGAATTCATCATAACTTACTCCCCAATTATATCAACAGAGGTCGAAGAATTTAATTTTTCCTTTTTTAAAACGGGTTCTAAAAGTTTTCGAGAAATGTACAAACATTTTCGGTTTGAAGTAAAAATTTGTTTCATCCAAAACTTGTAGCTAAATAATTAAAGAATTGCGTAAATACTTTCGGTGACATTTGATTGTTTTTCATATATATATATATATATATATATATATATATATATATATATATATATATATATATATATATATATATATATATTGAGTTCAGTTATTCGCAGGTTAAATTAGATACTATTTTATTATAGATAGACTACAGTGGTAGCCAGTAAAAATATTTCATTTTTTCAAATATAAAATATATATTACATTTAATCATGATGTGTGGATGGATGTTATCAACACCCATACCAGTCAACAGCGGTATTAGACAGGGAGATTCGCTTAGTCCTTTGTTGTTTAACATGATAATGGACGAAATAATAAAGGAGGTGCGACTTGGTAGAGGATATAAAATGGGTGATACAGAAATAAAAATTCTCTGTTACGCTGATGACGCTGTGATATGTGCCGAAAATGAAGACGACCTTCAGAGATTATTAAATACCTTTAATCTTACGGGAAGAAAATATAATATGATTATCTCAGCCGAAAAAACTAAATGTATGACAACCTCAAAAGAACCCCTCCGATGCAAACTAGAACTAGACGGTCAAATAATACAACAAGAAATGAGTTTCAAATATCTAGGAATCGACATAACTAGTTATGGCAACATCGAAGATGAAGTAAGAGGGCAGGTGGCCAAAGCAAATAAAGTGGCGGGTTGTCTCAACGACGTGATCTGGCGAAAGAAACACTTACAACAAGAAACAAAAGTTCGGATCTACAAAACCACAATTAGACCTATTATGACATACACCTCAGAAACACGGCCAGAGACGACAAAAACGAAACAACTATTGGAGACTACAGAAATGAGAATACTTCGACGAATAACAGGAAAAACGCTACTGGACAGAGAAAGAAGCGATAACATTAGGCAATCATGCAACACAGACTGCATTAATGAGTGGGTCCTACAGCGTAAGACACAATGGAACAAACACATAAGCCGAATGACAGAGGATAAACTGGTAAGGATCGCACGAGATAAATCGCCTAATGGCACACGCAGTAGAGGTCGACCACGGAAAAGGTGGAGCGATAATTTAAGTCCAGAATGAGGAAAATCGAAGAAGGAACAGGTCAGGGACCTACTATAGAAGGTAGAAGAAGAAGAAGAAGTGTGGTATGTGTATGAAATTGGGAACTTCTCTACCGTTAAGTAGTTAGGGATACCTTGTCGACTAAAGTAGAACCTCCAGTCCTATATCCCTCAGGAACCTTGGAATGTTGGTCGGCTTTTAAGTGGATAGCTTCCCTTCTTCTATCTGGTGTGCTCTCAAGAACCGCATTCTAGGGTTTTCTAGAGCGCTGCACTCTGAGAGAATGTGAATAGAGGTTTCGTCCTCCCCCTTGCAAAATTTGCACTCTTCTTTTTCTACCCATCCGAGTTTCTTCAGGTGGCAATGCACCGTCAAGATTCCTGTCAGAGCTCTAAGTTGATTTTTACTTAGGGTTATGCATTCCTTGAAGCTGTTCTGGTCATAATTCCCAAGAAGTATCTTTGCTTGTCTCATTCCTTGCAGATCCGTCTAGTAATTGGATCCCCTATATTCTTCCTCTCTCTTTAGTTATCCCAGTATTACAGTTCTACTGATTCCACATAAAGGTTCGGGCCCCTTTCTGGCTAAATTGACTACCATTTCGTTCCCCTCTACTCCGGTGGGTCCCGGTTACACAAGAGGATGATATTAATATTCTTGCTTCCTTCATTTAATTCCTTTGGGCATTTCTAGACCACCTTGGAGCGGATTACTCAAGAACTCATCACACTGATAGCTGCTTCACTATCCTACATGATAATAATCTCCTACTCGAGATAGTTTATTATTTGCTACATTGAATGCATTTCCTGATGGCGTATATTTCAGCCTAGAAGATGCTTGATGACTTGCTCACGCTTTCGTGGTGTCTGATGCTGGGTCCATATACTCCTATTCCAGTTCCCTTCGCTGTTTTGGAGCTATCTGTATACCATTTGATGGAATTCTTGTTGAGTTTTTCAATAGTATTTCTTGTGTTGAAGTTTTTCACAAAGTTGAACTTCTTTTTCATTTCATCTCGGGGCATGTCTCAGATTTGTTGATTTCTGAGTAATAAATTGGCCTTTCGTTTTATTGCTTCATCTCTCATCATCCTATATAATGACCTCTGCTCCATAGTCTCCACAAGTACATGCAGAAGTGTAAGGTTTAGGATTACTTCCATGGCGGCTGTTGGGCAGGTTTTCATTGCTCCAGTTATGCACGCACAGGCCAGTCTTTAAAATTTCGAGAGGCTGACTCTCGTATTGGCCAGACTGTTTTTTTACCTCATACTACTGCCCCATTTGTGATGATTGGTCTTACTATTGCCGTGTACATCCGCTGCACGATTTTTGGTTTTGTGCCTCAGCTTTTTCTCGCAAAGTTTCTACAGGTCATAAAGGCTTTAGTTGCCTTGTGGATTTTTTTTTCGTGCTTATTCCAGAAAACTTTATTATCTAGGGTCAGGCCCAGATCAGGTTTAGATTTATTTTCCTTGTAAAAGATGCTAAAGCGGTTTCTGTGGGCTTAACATTTAGTTCCGTCATCTAGCACCTAGTGTGTTGTAGTCCTCTCTGGTCTATGTTGCAGAGGGTATTCTCGAATTTGTCCCTAGCGAGTATGACCACGTCATCGGCATAGCTCTAACAAGACATGCCTAGGTCAGTCAGATGACAGAGGAGTCAGTTTATATTAGGCTCCACATAAGTGGAGACGCTACTCCCCCTGATGGCATCCTCTGATAGTACAGGGAACGATAGTGTCCTGCTTTATCTCTTTTAAGCATGATAGTATGAGACTCGGTAGGGTCCAATCGTGATCCGTAGTAAATTAAGTGTCAGCGAGAAGATACACTATAGAAGGTGACTTTTAAGATCAGGTGCTGTCGTGTGCGTGTAGTAAGTCATGCGATTGAAGCTTCTTATACATAAATTGTACTTGCCACTGAATTAATTGAATCTATTGTTTAATTTGAGTTGCAATTTGTGCTGCAGCTTGGCATAACCTGGATTTATTTTGGCTTAACATACATTTTCTGTTTCTTCGTTGATCTAATTGATCGGATTTGGATAGTACATGTGGCATGTGTGAGTAATTGAAATGGATATTATTTATAATTTAATTAAAATTAATAAATGTTTTCGATATACTGATAAAGAAAAACTAAAATTAAATCAGGTAGATCTTTTGTTATCACATATTTTTAATGAAGAAGGATGTTCAAGCCGTGGAAAATTTAGCTATGAATATACTTTAGTAACAATTGGATATGTGTTGTAATAAACGAAACGCATTTTTTTGGTGTTTCACTGTGTACTATGAAAACGAATTGGAGCAAAAGGTTGAATTTAAGTGTAAAAATTGAAAACACAAATTATCGAAAAACTAGATAGTGTGAATTTAAGGGAACAGTTGGAGTCAGCCTATTGATTAATATTCACAAATTCGAAATCGAAGTGTACAACCAACGTATTTTAAGGTCATGTACTTATTAAATTCCACGCCATGTGAGTGATTTTAATCATCTTGTCCTAAATCTTAACATGCCATTTATGATTTTAAAATACACGCTCCTGAAAACAAACGGTTTTGTACAGATTTACATATTATTGAATATCTGCAGCGTGTGCGACAACATGATCAAATGCCAAAATCCTTTTGGAGGTTTATTTCTAGATATTTCCTTTTAAAACTTAACGAGAAATAAGAAATCGCTTTAAAACTGCCTGGACAAATAGAAGTCTGTATTTTTATCAATCTGACGAATATTTGCTAACTCATTTTTGAAACTTCTTGCGTTTTACTTTGATTCATGTCAAAGAGATATGAGACATCAAAACGAGAAGACATGTTCAGTTTATTTATTTTTTTAAAGTTATATTTGTTGATTCTCTAAATTTAACAAATTACCTTGCTTTTTTGGGGGGAGAGAGAGGAAGTAAAAATAACGAAGTAACTTTAAAAGTCGGGTAGATGACGGGCACTTTGAGTTGTTGTTTTCGAGCTTAACAGTAAGGATAAAAAGTACCTTTCAAAGAAGTTTTTAAAGAAATAGGAAAAAATTAGATACGATATATAAAATACATAAAAAGAGTTTTATCAAAAACAGATGTTTAATGTTATGTATAGAACGCTGGTTTTTATGTGTGATATTTACTTTTTAGATTTTGAATAAAATATCAGTATTCTTGATATTAAATCATGGAATCTTGAAATAAGAAAATTAAAATTAGCAAATAGGATACAACAAATTTTCATACTGAAATGGATTTGAAGCGAGTATAAAGAACGAATAAAAAATAACCGATGAACACACAGGATTGTGACGTGAATATTTAGAGGCAGACTTCAAATTAGATAGTGGATGATAGGTAAACATAATGAAATATAGAAAACAAAGAATAACAGCGAATGGATAAACCTATGGAAGGCGATCGATAGAATAAGCTATTTTCCGCCATTTTGCCTCGAGATGAGAATAGTCAATAACCCAGGAGAGATACAAGACAAGCATTGACACATAAATACAGTGTGACCAGTAAAGTCCTCATATGGGATTTTTTTTATTAATAGCTTTTTTCCAAATCTGACTTTGACATCAATTTCTGCTTCGATCGAGATTAAAATTAACCAAAAAAATAATAGTCGCGTGATTAAATTAAAAAAAAAATGAAAAGTGGGATTATATCTCAAAATATCGAAAAAAGTCTTTCTTAATTCAATTTTTAGTTCATATTCACAATTTGAGCTGTATAAAATAATTCAGATATTTTGCCCATTTTTTGTAAATTGCGCCACTGTTGCAAAATAAGAGTCAACACAACCTACCTAAAACTTCTTAGTTTTGACAATGCTTCATCCCAGACATATTTTGTTTAAAGTAGCGCCATAATAAATGTGTGTTTTCTACTAAAATTTGGTCACATGTGATGCAAAGTTTATTTGTTTTTGACCCTGTATAAGGTAGTTTTATAAAATAACTATTTTTGAAAACGTAGTTTGTGTCTAAAAGTAATACGCAAACAGGTGTACAGTCTCATCAGTAAAGTCTGCATTAGGTGGAAAATAAATTTTTAATTAATTTTTGGATTAAGATTCCTTTATTAGAAAATTTGAGTTTTTTCAATTAAATTATTTTCATAATAATAATGTGTATCACCCTTAGACACAAACTACGTTTCAAAAATAGTTATTTTATGAAGTCAAAATCAATAAACTTTGCATGACATGTGACCAAATTTTGATAGCCCTATTTGGATTTTGAAGGAAAAAACACATTTAATATGACGCTACTTTAAACAAAATATGTCTGGAATGAAGTATTGTCAAAACTAAGAAGTTTTATGTAGGTTGCGTTGAATCTTATTTTGCAGTAGTGGTGCAATTTACAAAAAATTGGCAAAAAATCTGAATTATCTTATACAGATAAAATTTTGCATATGGGCTAAAAATTGTATTTAGACAAACTTTTTTTAATAACTCTTTTCGATATTTTACCACTTTTGAATTTTATTTTTGAAAAAATTAAAATTTGATAGATAATGGTAATCACGTGACTACTATTTTTTTTTCGGTTAATTATCATCTCGATCGAAGCAGAAATTGTTGCCAAAGTCAAATTGGGAATAAAGCTATTAATAAAAAAAATCTATCTATCTATCTATATATATATATATATATATATATATATATATATATATATATATATATATATATATCCGAAGAAATAAAACATTTATCCACCTTCGTGAGAAATCTCAATATCCCAGACTTACATTAAGTTAGGGTAGGATACAAAAGATCTCATAAGTCGAAGTATTTAAGAGGGACCAGAAAAGTTTAACCCTCTACTAACAATCTATAATCTACAAATATACCTTTTAAATTACTAAATATGTCCATACAATAAAAACCAAAACATAACAGAAGTAAGAAAGATGAATGAACGTCTTTCTATTATCACCTGTTAAATAAGAATCAAAGTCACGTTTATTGTTTGCATCAGTTTCGCGTAAGAATATAGCTGTAAATTTTTCCTCTTTAAACTATTTTTTTATCTATAAGTAGACCTATTATAATTTAAAGTTAAAATATTCCTTATGCAACACGCAAAAATTCAAGGCAGCATCCTAAAAGGAAAACAGCTCATTAAATATTCCATTTCCCAAATAGGGCTCAGCTCTGTTTTTTGTTAATACATTTTTTCGACAATTTATAAAAGTCTTTTTAGATTTTATCAGCAGAAGGGAGAGTTTGTGCGATTTTACGTTATACTTCCGCTAATGTGGACAGTAAAATTTCTTTTTGAATTGAAAATAGAAGTTGGTACAAAAATTGTTAATTTCAACCGAAACTTGTCATCATAATTTTAAAATTTATTAATTTAGATTTTTAAATGTTTTGTGACTGGTTGGCTATAAAAATTAGTGAAATTTCATATAGAACTGGGTCAATAGCAACCCTGTTGGTTGTTTATATGTAATTTCCTTTCAGGCAGAGAAAAGGAAAGAATATATACAAACTTTGTTTCCTGCAAATATCACTCTGGACCTCTTTCCATACGCATTCCGACCATCTTGTGCTCTCGTCAATGGAGCTGTATCGAACCAAGAGCAACATTCGCAGGAAAAAACTGCTACATAAAATATAAAATCAAGGCATGTCGGTAGGATATTAAAAAGCCTGCCACCTGCCGAATTCGATGTCAGACTAAAAAATATCGTCAGTCGAACGACATCTATGAATCACCGGAGTAGTGCGAAATTTGTAAAAAATCAAAATTTCATTAAGAAATAAAGAAATCTATATGCCATATTTAATTAGTTGTTTATACATATTATTGTTTCAGGCAGAGAAAAGGAAACAATATATATATATATATATATATATATATATATATATATATATATATATATATATATATATATATATATATATATATATATATACAAACAGTTTATTTCCTGCAAATATCACTTTGGTCTTCTCTCCATGTTTCGAGCACTATATGGTCTCTTGAGTGGAGCTGTATTGAACCGAGAGTAACATTCGCAGAAAACAACTGCTGGATAAAATATTAATTCCAAGGTATATAGGTAGGATATTAAAAATATTATATAATATTTTATATATACAAAATTTTGATTTTTTATGAATTTCGCAATACTCCTGTGATTCATAGATGTGGTTCCTGCAAATATTACTTTGGTCTTCTCTCCATGTTTCGACCACTACATGGTCTCGTCAGTGGAGCTGTATCGAACCGAGAATAACATTCGCAGAAAACAACTGCTGGATAAAATATTAATTCCAAGGTATATAGGTAGGATATTAAAAATATTATATAATATTTTATATATACAAAATTTTGATTTTTTATGAATTTCGCAATACTCCTGTGATTCATAGATGTGGTTCCTGCAAATATTACTTTGGTCTTCTCTCCATGTTTCGACCACTACATGGTCTCGTCAGTGGAGCTGTATCGAACCGAGAGTAACATTCGCAGAAAACAACTGCTGGGTAAAATATTAATTCCAAGGTATATCGGTAGGATATTAAAAATATTATATAATTTTTTATGTATACAAAGTTTAGATTTTTTATTTCACACTACTCCTGTGATTCATAGATGTGGTTCGACTGGCGCTATTTTTCAGTCTGACGTCGAAGTCGGCAGGTGGCAGGTTTTTTAATATCCTACCAACATACGAATTTATATTTTATGTAGCAATTGTTTCTTCGAATATTGTTCTCGGTTCGATATAGCTCCACTAGCGAGACTATAAGGTGGTCGAAACTAGTATGGAGAGAGGATCAGAGTTATATTTGCAGGAAATAAACTGTTTATGTATATTCTTTCTATTTCTCTGCCTGAAAGGATAATATATATATATATATATATATATATATATATATATATATATATATATATATATATATATATATATATATATAAACAATCAATTAAATACGGCAGATAGATTTCTTTTTTTCTTTTTTCTTACTACAATTTTGATTTTTTAAAAAGTAACCTTGTTATTAAGTCTGACACTTTTATTTTCAGATCTCAGTGCATTAAACTAAATGACTTAGCAGTTACACAAAGCAACACTGAGATAGCAACTAAGTCTATTGAAAGATGTAACAATAGTATGTTAAAATAAGGCTACGATATTTATCTCTAATAGTTTATGTCGTTGAATGTAAGTAGAAACTGGTACCTTCTAGTCCTGTGCAACTGCCAAATTATAAAGATTTGTGAATAAAAATATATGACTTAATAATAAGGATGCTATAGGTCACACTGATTCTTAGGACCAACCATTCACTTGGACCTGTTTTTTACAAACAAGATTTTGATGAGAACTCTTTTAATTTTTCGGATAAATAATATATGCTTTTTTATACTTATATCTCCACATTAATTCGTTAACGGGAAGGAATGTGTCACATTTTTCAAATTTTTCTTTCTTTGTTCTCAAAATATTATCTTCATACTAAATTTTCAAATTTCTAAGGCTGCGGAAAATAACTTTGATAGTGAAACTAATTTTAATTGACTTTAGAACTGGAGAATATATGATAGAAATGTAAAATTTTAGGGTTAAGTTTAGTATATTGAGCTTTCTTGATAATACAAGTTTTAAGCTTCTATGCATCTCCAATCTAAATGAATGTTTTTATGTGAAAAGATCATTTACATTTTATAGTTTCCGTTACATCTATTGGAATGGTCTGTAAGTTCTTCTTTGTTTTCTTATGAATTCTTAAATATTAAGATGGCTGAAAGAAGTACAAAAAGCAAGTGTTACAATGCTTATGACAACTCGTTATTTTGCAGAGGATGGATATTATTGTTATAGTCCCTATCATTCTAACTTTCTTTTCATTTCTAATAGAGGGGGTCACTCAAGTTTTGTAAGATTAAAAACTGAGAAAAACTTACCTAATTACTGTTATGTTACTAAGATTATATTGAGTTACATGAAATTCTGCAAGCAATGTTCTCTAGGAAATTTACAGAAAGTTAAATGATGTTGAAGACTGAGTTTCCTATTTAAGCCACCCTCTCTGGGTAGGAGGATTGAATCTAGATAACTTGTTGGTGAAATGGATTTTATGGTAAATATTTTACCAAGAGTGTCTTATAACTTTAATTTAGCAAAATAAGTTAAAGAAACATATACAAAAGTTAAAAATGAATGATATAGCATTAATGCTTTTCCGTTTCAAATAATTTATTAATTAAGATATACAAGGTATCCAAGAAATCGTTGATAATCCATCAACCGCGGATGGGCCTCATCATGATATACCAAATATCCAATTATAACCTTAGCAAAAGTGTTTCGGTGTTTGAGTTTATTTGAAATTTAAGTACTTTTTAAAAATCACTACTTGTACTCAATTTTTCCACTTGTTTTTTTTTTAGTTTTTATCTTAAATGATTGCACTATCGATAGAGCATAAGATATTTTCAATAATTACTGAAATTTTTAAAATATATATCTTAAATAAACTTTTGGACTAAATTTTTTTCATTCTCGAACTTTGACCAAACGTGGTGAAAAAAATACTATACGTGTTGTGCCATCTCAAAAATTTACTTGTTTAATGGAGATTCTAAAATGGTATAAACGTTAGTACTTTTATGGTTTTTTCCTTATTGCTATTACTATTTGAATAGCAAATGGTACATTTTTACAACATTATCATATTAGAAAAGTTGACCCTAAGAATATATTAAATGGCCTGCTATTGGTATGCAGAATAGCAACAATGATGGCCGCGATTCTAATAGACTACTATACAAATGAAAAAATTAGAGATCGCCGTCTTTCTAACTTATCGCTTCATTGTAGTTGCTTCGTATTCAACCGAAAGCGTTGAAAACAAACATAAGGTCCACAATTGTTCACCTTGAATCGGTTACCTGCCTAATTGCATGTTGGGGTTAGCTCAAATTTTATTGACTAATGGCGGTTTGCAGGTTTGTGTAACCCCCCAAAAAATTATAAGTTAAAATAAAACATATTAATAAGTATAAATACAAATATTTTTTTTAATTTCTACGGATAATATAACGATTAAATTTAAATCAATTTTTTACCTAGATTATACGCGAACAGCAGCCAATTATTGAAATAATTTAACTTACTTCGCCTAAATATCGAGAATAATTTGTCTGTATTACAGAATTATGCCCGGAAACGTTATGGTGACGTCATTCACGCAAAGTTCTGAATGCAGTTTCCATTGAAAGTTTCAACTAAAAAAATCTCGTTCTTAAATTAAAATTCTATCCGTTTCTGTGGAGCTTTCGAACTCGCATTACAAGGACATGATGAGTCTATGTCTTCCTCTAATCCTGGTGGTTTTTCTAGGTTAAATTAATTTTAGTACTGAGTTAGACGGTGCTCAAGAACCATTCAAAATGAAATTTTACAAGCAATGTTAATTTTATGTCAAGAGGAAACTTCCAAAGAAATAAAAGAAGCTGATTATTTGTCCATAATAGTTGACGAAACTAGATATTATATATCAAATATCTTTCAAATGGTCATTGTCTTTAGATACATTGTACGGGGCAAGCCGGTTGAGTGATTTTGGAATTTTTAGTGCATTTAGAAGATGACGCGAAAACTTTGTGTACTGTTATACAAAAAAGCACGTCAAAGGTAATAAAAACAAACTCATTTCGCAAACATACGATGATGCATCAGTCATGAGCGACTCGTCGAATGGGGTGCAAGCAATTATAAAAAAATATGTGAGCATGCTGCTTACGTGCATTTTCATGCACATCAATTAAATTTGGTAATATTAAACGCTGTATCCGCCAATAAAAATGTCCGCATATTTTCTTTTACAAGGGATTTGGTCTTTTTTTCAAATAGTCTTCAAAGAATTGCAATTCTAGATCAAATTGTTAATAAACGTTTCCCTCGTCTAGCCCAACAAAATAGAATTTTAATTCTAGAGCTGTTTGTACCGCATTCGATACAAAGACAGCATTCTAGATATCATGGAAAAAATCTTAGAGGACAGTAGAAACATTAGTACTACGAACCAGTCATCAGGATATGTGAAAATTCTCAGAAGCAAGAGTTTTCTTTCATGGTTAAACTTATTTTACAAAATAATTCTTCAAGCTGATTTGTTATTTGGTAAGTTTCAAACAAGATAAATTGACGTTGTTAGCGCAAATAAAAATATATTATCGTTTGAATCAAAATTAACAGAAATTAGAAATAATGTTACCTCAAATGGCGTTAAATCATCTTTATCTACTTCAAAACGACGTAAACTCGATGATTACGTGGAGTTTTATCGGAAAGCAAGAAGAAGTTTGGGATATAATTATTTGAGAAGGAAAAGAACGATTTAGCTTTACAGGTCACTTGGTAGCAGCCAGTCTTTTTTTACGGAACGATATGTCGAAGGTAGTCCATGTTTCCCAAAAAAAAATTTTAAGGTAAGATTAAAATTTACCCCTATTTTATCGGACAAAAATACCGTACAGAACTGAGCATCATATATGAAACTGAAGAATTTGGATCAATTTCGGGACTTTTTGTACTTTATGACTATCTTTCGTAAAACATCGAGCTAAATGAGACATCTAGTGGAGTTCTAAAACTTTTAAAAATTTTAATTACTAAGCTTCGACAATGATTTCTAAAGAAAGGGATCTTATCGAAAGCATACCTGATTTCACTCAGCAAGTTATTGATAAGTTCGCCAATGTCAAAAATCGGCTTATGGATTTTCTTTACAAATAATTGACACAGTAATTGATATGTGGCATTTCGTTTTGACTGATATTTTTAAAATTTACTACCTTCCTTATGTTTAGTTATTTAAAATACACTGATTTTTTTCATATTAACTCAATTTTTAAAAACGTTTATTTTTTCACCCACCTGTACCTGTGGTATGTTTTTAATGTATCAATAAAATTGCAACCTCTTCATTTTTAATGCCGCCACTATTATTGACTTGATTTAGTGTCCTGCTTCACTTTGTTGTGATCACTGATATTCTATTGTGTTCCTGATCCTGTGTCATGGTTCAATTTTGCGCTTGAGCTCACTATGGCTAATTTATTTACTTTAACCTTATTTTGCAAATACTGTCGTTATGGGCAACACAGTATCATTTTCCTTTAGTATTTCCCAGGGATTCTTTGAAAACAAGCATTTCATTAAATTCAGTTTCGATTAATTTTATTTGCCATTATTTTGTCCTACTTTGGTATTTCACTACGCTGTGCTTAGGTATTTTCTTATCAATATCAAATTTACTGCTGCCTTTTTATTGTATTCAGATAGATCTTGTTTTTTTCCCTACCATTTATATTTACATTCGATGGGATTGTATGTATGTTGCGTTGCAGAAATCAGGAAATTTCTATTGATGTATTAATATGTATTTATAGAATTTAAAATAACTACTGGGATAGTTATTAGATTTATTATTTTTGTTTTGTCTGGAAAATGATAATGATTAACGAATTGGCTTAACTAACAAATGCATTTTAGCCGACTGTTGTTTCCCGTTATCTTTCTTTTTGAGCTGTCATTTCTTTCACACGTGACCATTAAACGCGCCTAACGAAAGTCGATTAGTGCGCAAGTAGGGACATGGTTACAAATGGAGGCCGTTTTGCCTTGATTTTCCACTTTTTCCTGATTTGATTTGGCCGCATACTTCATTCTCAATTTTTAGTTGTTAAATTTTTGGGATTCTGAGATGGAAAGTCGAAAATTATCCCGATAATTTTGTTGAGTTTTGGTGTATCGTATCTTTGGTCAGTTATGTTTTTTTTTATCGGAATAAACCTGGAAAAAGGGATTTTGGGCAGTTTGCACGGGTCAACGAAGGAATCATTCTGACCCCAGAAGATCGAGGTCCACCCTTAGGGATACAAATAAGTCCACCCTTTGGGTAAAAACATCAATCCACCCTCTGGGTAGAAGAAAAACCCAGGTCCACTCTATGGGTAGAAAACAACCCAGATCCACCCTTAGGGGCAGAACATCAGTCCACCCATAGGGATACAAACACCAGTCCACTTCTGGGTAAGAAAAAGCTCAGTAGCACTTTCTGGGTACAGAACATCCTGTTCCACCCTCTGAGAACGAGAACACTCCACTCTTCAAGAAAGAATCCTTCAAAGACCACCTATTTCTTATGAATAAAGAGTGATTTTAATACTAAACATTTACGAGTGTCATAATGACCCATAAGCTTTTTGTCCACTTATTCAATTTAATAATTTTTTAAATAATTTTTTCTTAGAGCTGAGTTGATTGCTAGGCCCAAGTAACAACATGGGGGGGTTGGGTTGCTGAGTTTACCCGGCTGAAATTCAGTGACGCCCTTTTTAAATACCCACCCCTACTCTACGGCATAGTGGCTAGCTTGGCACTTTGCTTGCTGGTGCTGCCTCTAGCCTTCTGTTTTGCTCTGCTCTTACGAGTTAATCTTACTAGCTCCTTTAACAATAAATACCAGTGTAACACCTGACATAATCTTTATGCTGTCCCGGGCTTATTTTGCTAAGTGATCTGGATATTGTTCGTATTGGTTGTAACGACGACTTGACGATTTTCCGGAATATTGTTTTTATTGTTAATTCGGTGGCTCAGCTCATAAAAATCAGTTGAATATGCTAATATGCACTTGGTTTATGGTGAATTACGAGGCAAGGCTAATGCTTCTGCTCAATTGTATATCGAGAGGTAAGAAGACTGAAAAACTCATAATAATATACAACAATAATAGATACATCCTTATCACATGCTGTGAGTACACATTCTACATCCTAGAGATTACATACAAAAAATTGCGCAAATGCTAAGGGAAATGGAGAAAGATCAGAATTTATTTAACACAATTTTATGTAGCGACGAATCATCGCGCAATAAATATGGTTACATGAATAGACACAATTTGCATTTCAATTAGTGCTAGAAAATTTGCATTTTATTAGATAAGACCGTTTCCAGACATATTTTAAAATTAATCTGTGGTCAGGAATAATTAATGATCAAGCTACAAGATGTCAACGACAATAAATGATGAAATATATTTGGATTTCTTAAAAAATTATACGAACTTCTAGAAAACATACCATTAACAATGAAGGGAGGCATGGGGCTCCAAAATAATGGATGTCTGCCTTATACCCTTCAAGTACGGCGATATTTAAATGAAACATTAAAAAATTAAAATATCTTTTATTAAGAGATGCAGGGCGTGCATTATTGCGGAAGGATGTCATTTTGAACATCTTTTGTAATTCTTTTATAAAGAAATAATAGGTAAAAATGTTAGTTGGTGTTTATTTGTATCGACCAGTATCCACATAACTTAAAAAAAAGGATTTTTAGTATCAGAACTGTAATATTAGAAATGTTCGAAAACCCATCCTCTAATATTCAAATAGCATAAACAATAATAAAAAAGCATAAAGTGGCAACTTTTATACCATTTTATAACTTCAATTAAGTAACTAAGTTTTTAGGATGATTGGCACAATACGCAAGGTATTTTTTTCACGACGGCTAGTTAAAGTTGAAGATTGAAAAAATTTTGTAGCAAAAATTAGTTTAACATATTTTTCCTCTAAGAAGTAATTATTGAAAAACATTATATTTTATCGATAGAGCAATCATTAAGGATAAAAATAAATAAAACAGAATGAGAACAAGTTTTTTAAAAAATACTAAATCTCCGAAAACACTTGAAAACTGTAATATTTTTACTGACATCATAATTGGATATTTGGTAGATTATGATATGGCCTATCCGCGGTTTACAGGTTATCCATGACTTCTTGGATACCCTGTATAGACTTTATTAATGGCTTTTCTCACTGACCGGCCAGTCTGAAAACTATGTGACGATCCGGATGTCTACGAATACCCACCGTACACACAAAGCTGTATTTTTCCTGAGCGATAAAGAACTTCGCATGTAGAGATAGTTTAATGTCGACATGCTTCATGGAAACCATAAATAAGTTGGTTTACAAAAGCCTAAACCAACCTTCTAATATTATGATGGAAAAAGACGGAGAAATAAAGATGGAGAAGGTAAGCCTTTGAATAAATCAAAATGGCTGCATGAGCTAATATATGAAAAATTTCAATTTAAACTTACTCTAAAAGGGTATTCGCTCATCAAGAAAAAGGAACTCGAACGGCACTTAAACTGCTAACCACTAAATGGCACAATTATTCAAACCATCATCCTGTTCTGAATTACTCAGGAATAAGAGACGAACTAGCTGTGACACTCATGGCCCTATTTTTTACGTCCTCTATGATAAGAACTTTGGACTATATTTTTTACATACCTTTAACTATTGGCCAAAAATTAAATACTATCCATTAATGTCGCTAATCCTAACTGTCTTTAAAAAAACGTCAGTGTTAGTCCCGTAACTTCTTTTGATTGAATATGAAAAACAGGAATTTTCCCCTGTCACCATAGTTTTAATAAAAGGTTAAACTATCTGCTTAGTTAAAAACTTCGTAAGAGGGTTCAATAAGGGCTCCATGAAGTCTGATACACTCGCGGGCACGACGAATTGAAGACTGCTGTACCCGCCATATTAACTCATCATTGTTCCTTATTTGGTAACAATAAAACGTGATTCTCCGTAGAAGTTTCTCCCTACTATCGACCGGAGTGGAATACACCAAGGTTTTGAGGTGTCTCCATACGTAAAAATCCAACGGCGTTAGATCGGGAAATCGAGGAGGCCAGGCAATAGGGCCTTCTCCACCTATCCAACGGTTTGGATAGACGTTATTCAGGTGCTCCTGTATAACAACGTCGAAATTAGGTGATGCCCCATCATGCATGTAGTACATTTCGGCAGATTTCAAGTTCCAAGTGCTCTACTAAATCGAGAAATGCGTTCTGGAGGAACTCCAACTAAAGTTCTCCGTTCAGTTGTGCCAGCAATACGAATGGTCTAATCAAAAATTTTCTAATGATTCCTGCCCAGACAATAATGTTGATGATGTATGGGAGTCTTCATCAGTCCATACATGCGAGCTGCGTAAATTTATGATACTATTTTTGGTCCACCCTGCTTCATCCGTGAAGAGAATAATGCTAATGAAGTTTATATTATTTCATTGGTGATCTAATAGCCAGTTTGCAAACTGCATTTTACGGAGAAAATCTTCATGAATCAGTTCACGCACTCTATTCAAATGATATGGACATAACAGTTTTTCTTGAGGAACTTCAGGTATTATTGTTTTCGACATACTAAATTCCTTCTCGTTGAAGGAGTGTCATCTACAGCATTTAAAATATTTTCCTCTAATTGCGGCGTACGTACTGTTCTTCCCCGACTAGCATCAGTAGTTCCTTTTCCAAAATTTCCTAAAATTAGGAAAGAATTTCATAACATTGTCCCTTAGACGTTGATCAACTCGTTGGTCTGAAAGAGTAGGATTAGGATATCTGTCGTAATCTAACTTCCTGGCTTCCACAACATTGCAAGATGCAAGACCATACATCAGATGCATATCTGCATATTCAATAAACGTGTATTCTATATTTCGAGTCATATCACAATTAAATTCACCACGAAATCCTAAAATCAGTAAATTAATATACAAGTAAAGAATCAATGTGTCAGCGATGTGAAAGTTGACAAGTTCTAAAATGCAGAATATATCTTTCTTTCGTATCTAGCAATGTTTGTTTTTGGTGCCAATAAAATAAAACGCACAAGTTGAAGGTTGAACATTTGATAGAAACAAAGATGAACCAGGAGTATTTAATATTTAGTTAATAGTTAAAGGTATGTAGCCAAAGTTCTCCAAAGTGCTTAACATACAGGGCTTAGAAAATTGGGTCATGAGCCCATATCTCCGAAGAGGAGGCATATACGAAAAAAACTAATATGAAGTTGTACTATTCCTTTAACCTATTTTTGCATATCCGGGAGATTTCCTACATTTTCCCGGATACCCTGTATACGTTAACTAAACGACTGGCTTACACCCCCATAAGGGTACATCCACGACAATTTGCAATAACATAGCGTTCTCCTTTTCACGACCCAACGAATTAATGAAACTGTAAGTTGGCACTATTCACACTTATAATTGGATAATAAATTCTTCTAATTATATAGAATATCGGAGTATCATTAGGCAAAAATATGAAAGCGCTACACATTACGAAAAAGAAAAGTTTTAAATGCACACGTAGCCATTATTTATGAACCATATTTACTATCTTTAAAAACCTGACTGTGCAAAAAGACCTTCTTCAGGCAATATTTTAACCAAAATTCATTTCCACTCTAGAGCTATAAATAGAGCGTGGTCTTATAAGGAGCAGATTTGTTTTAATATATGGATGTACGAGTTTCTACGTTTCGTCGAAGCGTCTTTTTGCTGTTTTTTTTTTCAAATAGGACATGTAAAAATAGTCTCATTTTGGTAAATTATGGTCAAAAATAGAAAAATAATTTATTTTAAGGTGGTTAAACAAAAGCGCAAGGTATGGTTAAAATACGTAGGCGATTCATAAATAATGGACCGCACTATAATAAATGCGGATGGCGTACTGACGATATTTTAAATATGCTTTAGTAAAATACTATTTCTTTTTATAGCATCAACGCTTTGCTTCTAGATAGTGCATTAATAAGTAAACCTCAACCCTACATATTTATCTTGATTGTAGATTTAAATATAAAGAAAGTAAATAAAACTTGCCAAATAGATTATATATATATTTGATTTATATTATACATGTAACCCATTTTATAGTCCTATTTCTACTAGAGTACAAATCTAAATGGTCTAATTTTTTTTCTTATTTTTAACCTTAACTTATAAATCTCATTTTGAAGGAGTTTTGATTAATTACGGTACTGATATTCAGTGGGCAGAGGACTGGATAAAATTTCTTTATTTATGACCTTTTCATTCGGATGGAAAATAAATAAATATGAAACAATTTATAATATAATTAAGTTCGACTACGCTACCAGCGTATTATATAATTATATAATATAAATCATGGTAAAGTTGCAGAGACATTTTATTTACTTAAGAACCAATAAATTTGCTGCTAAGGGGACTATGTAGCAAAATTGCTTGAAATCAATTCAGTAATCAAACCTTTTAACGAAATTTTATAAAAATTTAAAATTGATGGACAAACTTTAATCAAGATATAAACATTATAAATGAAAGAATTCCCTCCATAATCGATAAATTAAAGCTCATGGAGTCAAAACTACAAATAATGGGAGTATGTTAACAATAAATGGAATCCTATTCTTTTATTCACAATGAGTTAATTGATGTTATGATATTTTAAATTCAATTACAATCGCGAAAATAATCCATATATATATATATATATATATATATATATATATATATATATATATATATATATATATATATGTAGATATAGACAATTAGGAATCTATTTTGATTTTGTGTTTCCTAGCTTAAAATTACATCTAGTTGTCAGTTCACGTCAGATGGCCGACCAATCAGAAAAAAATTATACTGCGTCACCACTTACTATATTAGCACAAAATCATTTTTTTAAAAAAGAGTACCGGTCAATCAGTTGTATAGTAAACGTCATTAGTCTGATTCATAAAAAAGTAACATAACCTCAATATTTTCAGTTGGTATTTTGAAAAGTAAAAGAAGGAGTGGATATTAATCGGTTGTAGTGTAAAAATCGCTAGTTTTTTATTAACGGGACCATAACCTCAAAACTTTTTATTTGCTATTTTATAAAAAAAATATTTTAATGGAAGACATTGCAGATTAATCGGCGATAGAAATAATATTGCTGGTCTCATTCATTAAAAATTAAAAAAAAAAGGAAGAAACATAGAGCTTTGATATAAAATATCTGGAGATTAAAAGTCAGTTTTAAAGGAAAGAAAAGAAGTTTAATAAATTAGTAAATAAATTATATCAATAATCAAGCAGCTGTGAAATATATTTGAATAGTTGGCAAAGAAGAATGGATTTGTAAGTTTGTCTTTATAAAAAAAAAGGAAGGAGGAAATCTAAAATGTGAATATAAAAAATTTCTGGAGATTAAATGTATTTATTTAATATGTAAGATATAAAAATTTTTGACTTGCTTCAAAATAATTTGATAAAATAGATATATATTAACCTTATTATGAATATGTATAGTTAATAATAAAATAAATTGTTTAATTTGCACTGTAACAAGATCATTTTTAATAATAACGGCCCACACTAAATTATTTTTAAATTGTTTAAAATAAAATCACATATATTAACACACTAGTCATTTTTAACCATTCAGACATTTATACAGTATTGCCAGATTTAATAATTCTAAGTCCTAAAAAAGAATACAGTGCATATTGAATAATATGGATAATTTAATTAGATATTATATATATATATATATATATATATATATATATATATATATATATATATATATACATATATATATATATATATATATATATATATATATATATATATATACATTTATTTATTTATACACAAAGACTTAATACAAGCTTTACAAAAGATCTCTCAAAGTCTTCGAAAGAATAACTTACCTTTGTTACCTAGGGAACCAAAAAATAGCTACTAGTGACCAAGCATTATTGAATTGTCAGCTTTTCCAACAATTAATAAACTAATCGTTGTACCAGATATACCTTTGGTCCAACCGGAATCTTCTACTATTTATCAATTATTCCCTATTCCGGCAAAGGATAATCGAACGCAACTTCATAATATTCAGCCAACTATTCAGAAATATATCGCGAAAAGTTATGATTCAGATTAATTTATTTCATTATTTAATATTGATAATTATAAAGAAGTAATGATAAATATAAGACTATGTAAAAATTTCTTATTTAATTGATTTAAATGCCATTTGTGAACCCAGTTATTAAGAACTCCACAAATATCTATTCCTAAAAAGTGTTAAACATTTTTAGTTCATGCTTAGGATTATAAAATACTCCAAAGTAATAATATCAAACTCCAATTATGATAAAATGTAAAAATATTAATCAAATATCGAAAACTCTCTATGTAAATTCTATATGACATTACAACCTAATTATAGAGCTTTAATTGGAACTAGCATAGTTTAACCTCTATGTCCAAACTTTCACAAAAGCATTATAATTATTTCAGCTGTTATCAAAAATATATAGATAATTCTCTTAAAGATTTAATTTTAAAATCCTTAAAAGTCAGCAATTTAAATATAGAAATTGCGAAACACAAATTAGATCTATATTCTGAAGATCTTGATGATTTGGTTAATGAACCCTTAATAAAAAAAATATGATATATTTTTGTTTCATATTTCCGATTGTAATGTGTTTATATATTCTTTAAACGTAAATAACCACCCTCGCTGTCTCCACAACACGAACCCCGTATTTGGAGGGAGATTTTAAAGAACTTTACCCACACTAAGATTTAGCATACATATCGGAGAAACAGTAGAAGAAACTAAAATTATCAAATTTATTCATAACGTTACATGCCTAATGAAAGAAATATGGCACTAGTTAATGATTATGGTTGTGAGCAACTTGGCAATTAAGCAAAACCTAAATTTGACAGTTACTACTTACATTCAAGGAGGTCACGATGGAGCCACAATAGGTGTAAAGCAATAACATTCTGTACCTGGGGTATTGGAGCTAAATTATATAATCTTAATTCAACATACAACAATACCACTCATATATAATTTATTCTGCGTAACTGCCCGGTCTATGTTATTTAACGTAAGATGAGAAACAGAGATGGGGTAAATGAAAGTGTCAGACTTAATTATATAAATAGATAGGCTTTCCATGATATCTCGCTAATTTTTATTGCCGAACGGTCACTGGCCGTTTTTAACAGATTAATTTTTAATAAGATTTTTAGTTTTTTACCAGAAAGTATGTCGTTTAGCGAAGTGTCCTTGATCAGAGTTTTTGTGTCTTTAAAAAGACAAAAACTTGATGATATATTATTCTGTACTATAAATTTGCATTCATACTACGGTTGTGCTTAGTCGTAGTCCACCCCTAAAATATTTATTCCGAAAATAATTTAGATGAAATTTGAAGGGCTATTCACGACTTGATGATTTTCATTCGGCTTAACTGATTGGTCCTGCTAAGTTGTTTAATCTTCAGTTTATTTAACTTTTGTCTTGAATAAACTCTGCTTTAAATATTATTTGACACGAAGTTAAATGGAGTTAGAATCTTACAAAGCGAGACCTGAAAATTAAAAGGCCCTTTTTCGAATACCCTTAAGGATTGAGATTATTACAATTTTTAGTGAGCAATTTGTCTTGACAATATTTATATAAGATACAAATATTGAACTTTTTGTATTCCAAAATAGTAAATGAACTATTATGGAATACACTAAAGTTTGGGCGAGATGAGAAAAAGTCAATAAATAACAAAGTCAGTTAAATTAATAAATGGTGTAAAAATGTTTAGCGAAAAAATGTAACTAAAATAAAAACAGTTTTATTTTAATCGTTCATATTTTTTTTTGTTTCGTTATTATTATACAAATATATTTATCCCAAAGTACGTAATTAATTATATGTTTGACAGTATCGTTATCCGTGTAATAATTGTCTTTGCATAATGTCATCTCGTTATATGCTGGTGAAGATAAACAATACATCTTGAGTATGGGAATTGGGATAAACCCTAAAAAGGTTCAACCTTTAAACTCTATCTAGTTGCCATTGAAGTTAGATTTTCTAGTTGGTCAGTTTTGTTTTGGTTTTGATACCATTATAATTTGTATTATATATATATATATATATATATATATATATATATATATATATATATATATATATATATATAGAATAGGCTGTGGAAATGAAACAGGGTCATGCTAATTAATGCTTATAGAATATAAATAAAATAGGGCCTAAAGAAACCGATCTTTCTTGATGTCAGAGATCTGATTGTCATGGTAGTAGCTTAAATTCTTTTAGCTCGGCACCTCTACTATGTTCATTATTAGGACTTTTTAAAGTAGCTCCCTAAAAGAAATTGTATTAATGTAAAATGTGACATGAAAATTTTAAAAAACATATATTGTTTTATATCTTAAAACTTTTATTACATACGGTGATATAGATTTTTATGAAAATGTATTTACATTTAGCATATATTACTACCAATGATTTAATTGGTGAGTTCGATAAAATCTTGGAAACTTTGACGATTTTACGATATTTTTTGCGATAGCTTTCTTTTGGATCTTTAATAAGATGTAAAAATTTGCCTGGTCTGCGAAATATGCTTTAGAGTCTTTAAACAACAGAGCATTTGTTTAAAGGTTGTAGACAATTAAAGATTGACTAAAATGTGGTTGTCGGACTTTATTTTTTATTGACTTTTACGACGTTTCGATGAGGTTGTATCTCTAATCGTTATCAAGTGTAAACTGAATATTTTGTCTTAAGGCTACCTACATATGTGGGGACTGTGTCGATTGAAGCGCGAAATTTCGCTTTACTGAGCACACGTCAGTAATTTGATGTTACAAAGTAGTGGTTGCCAGAATTGAGGTATCTTAACAATGGGTTTACTGAAGATTCCATTATTATTTTTAATGTAAGCTGCTTCTATACATTTTCTTTTTTTTTATGTTAGATTTCATATATATTGTCGCAGATTTAGATCATTTTATGTGGTGTTGTTTATCCCAGGCTTGTTCTGTATAAGTTTTATGTTTCTTAAATGTAACTTCTAGTGGACGCTTGGTTTCTCTAATATGCATTTCACCACACTCACATGGAACTTTGTAAATACTTTTTTTCCTATCTGTAGTTTTTGACTTTGTTTTCGTTGAATGAGTTCTGAATGTATTTCATGGTTTGCAGGCAATTCGTCTTATTTTATCCAAGATTCCCCTAGTATACGAAATGGTAAAGAATAAATGGGGTTCTTGCTGTACAGTGGTCTTTGTTGTAAGGTTATTTATAACATCGTTTAATTTTAGAGGATAATCATTCTGTTGCAAATCAGATTTAATATCTCTCTTTTTTAAATGAACCGGCATTATGCATATAAATACAGCGCGATTATTGAGGTTGCATGTAATTCCTCGTTTTGTTACAACAGAATAATATATATATATATATATATATATATATATATATATATATATATATATATATATATATATAGTGATGATCTGTCGTTCATTCGCGACTGCACTGCGTTAAAAAAATGAACTAAATTATTTATGTATTAGTAAAAAAATTTATTGACATATATATATGTTTGCCCCGGCAAGATGGCCGACTTTGACAGTGGTGTTTTGATTGCTGAGTTTAATAAATTAAAGAAAAGCGAGCTGATTGAAATTCTTGTTCATCATACGTTACCTGAGAATGCTACTAGTGAAGTGCTTGTAAGATTTGTAAAATTCTTGGACGATAAATGGAGCAACCACCGTGAAAATTGTTCTGATTTGATTGACATGCCCAATAATGGTTCGAAGACAGTGGTTAAAAATGTAAACAACCAGGAAATTGAAATTAAGTACCTGAAGGAGCTGTGCTTGCAGAAGGATCTAACGATTAGATATCAACAGGAGGTAATTGATTTCATAAATGAACAAAAATCTCTTTTAAATAACCTATTAAATAACGGTCATAACTTTAACAACAATAATTTTAAGTTGACATTGACCTCGCCCAATCAACAGGAAATGATAAATATTGCTTCAGCAGATAAACAGATTCCCTTACGACCAATCAACGGTAAACAGAATCAACAGAAAACTGCAAATATTGTTTCAGCAGATAAACAGGTTCCTTTACGAGTAACTCCATCTGGCTCCGATCGCCCTGATATTGCCAAGCAGAACAGCGGCGGCGGCACGGCCGGGGTTAGAGGCGAGCGGCCAGCGACTGATCGGTTAGCTGCCCAGAGTAGTCGAACTGATCATGGTGAAACACACGCTGCCGATCCACGTGTACAGAAAAATGGAGAATCTGGTAATGTAGTATTGTTTACGGCCTCGGACGTGTCGAGTGCTGTACTGCATGCACAGACTCGACAAACTATGAGCGGTTTGATTTATATGGATAAAGAGAAGGATAAATCGAATTGGACTGTCGTCAATCGTCGAGGTAATACAAGAAGGAAATTTGCAGTGGTTGGGACTGGAGTTAACACAGTGCGTGACTCAAATTTGAAAGCTGTTCCTTGCTTTTCATTTTTCCATTTATGCCGTCTGGATCCTCAAACGTCAGAAGGAGATTTAACCTCATATATACGATCTATTTTTCCGGAGGCAACATGCCAGAGGCTCGAATCTAGATACCCTGAACTGTACGCATCTTTTAAGGTTGGCGTTTTGGAGTCTTGTTCAGAAAGATTCCTTGATCCAAGCATCTGGCCCAATGGTGTAAAAATCAAAAAGTTTTTTCATGCTAGAAAGAAGTAACCCTCAAATATCATCGAGCTTTTCTGTCACGAATAAAAATGACTCTATCTTGCTTTTTCACTTAAATGTTCAAGGCTTGCCTAACAAGATTGACACGCTCTCTTTATTTTTAGATAAATTGTTGTATAATTTTATTTGTATTAGTGAACACTGGTGCACTGCCAGTAATTTGAAATGTATTAAGATTAATAATTATAAATTAATTTCCTCTTTTTGTAGGTCTGATCATGTTCGTGGAGGAGTCTGCATGTACTCAAGAACTGACATGGAGTGCAAAATGGTTAATGTTAATGATTTTTGTAGTGAGATCAATGCTGAGTTCTGTGCTATTGAGGTCCCTAATCTGAAATTGGTTATTTTAACAGTGTACAGATCAGGTTTGGGTAACAGTAACGTGTTTTTGGATGCTTTCGAGGCGGTTTTAAACAAATTATCACAGTCGTATAATAATATCATTGTAATGGGCGATTTTAATATTGACTTTAGAACAGAGTCCACCATTTTGTCAGAGCTAACTTGTATTATTAATTCCTATGGTATTTTTGCCACAATATGTGACTACACTAGGGTGACCAGTGATTCCTCAACTTGTATCGACAACATTTTGACTAATATTGCTGACGAGCTCTACAGTTCTGGAGTGCTGGATCCATGTCTTTCCGACCACCGTGGTCAGTTCATTGAGCTAAGTATGGGGATGGGAATTGGTGTTCCCGAACGACTTAGAGTAAGGCCTATGACAACAAAGGGAATTGATTCTATTTTGGGCGACTTGAGTGTGATTGACTGGGGCATTTTCTATCAAAATGTCGACTCTGAATGGCTTGCTTGGCATCTGGTTTCGGTTTGTCAGCAGCTGATCTGCAAGCATCTTCCTATGAGAGATGTCTTCACCGATAGGCCTCCTGTTCGGTGGTTTAATGAGACATTAAGGAAAATGAGGGATGAGCTCTCTGTGGTGAGGCTTTTGGGCGATGGGAGCACGGAATTCCGGGATTTGTATAAACTTATGAATAAAAAGTACAGACAGAAAGTTGCTTCTACAAAGAAGGATGCATTTGGGAGTTTTCTGGAAAATTCGCAAAACAAAGCAAGGGATGTTTGGAGAGTTATTAACTATGAGAGAAATCAATCTTCACATAATATTTCTAGTTCATCGCTCAGCGCTGGGAACTTTGGTGAGTTCTTTAGTAAAATAGTATCCGACACTATAAAGGATCTACAGATTGACACTGAAATACAAGATGCTATGGTTTCGTCGATCCCCAATTCGGTGCGTTCTTTTGCCCTTTTGCCAGTTACGGAGTGTGATGTTTGGAGTGCTATACAGGCTCTCAAAAGGTCGAACTCTTTTGACATATATGATATGAGTAGCGCTATTCTGAAGGAGATTAGTGTGTATTTGGTCAAACCTTTGAAGCATTTATTTAATTGTAGTCTGGCTCAGGGTAATTTTCCGGATTGTCTAAAGATAGTAAGGACTGTTCCTTTGTTTAAAAAAGGAAATGTCGATTCCATGGAAAATTATAGACCTATATCTTTGATTCCGTTATTGGGGAAAGTATTTGAGGTAATACTGAAAAACAGCTTGAGTCGTTATTTTGAACATAACAATTTTTTGCATCCTTCACAGTTTGGTTTTCGCCGGAATTTTTCGACAATTCAGGCAGTTGCTGCGGTTGTGGAGGGCGCGGTTGAGGGAATAGAAGGTGGGGAAAGCGTGGGGCTCTCACTGTGTGACCTCAGTCGTGCCTTTGATTGTGTTTCTCATGAACTTTTGATTAGAAAGCTTCATAGATACGGTGTAAGAGGCGTTCCCCTCGATTTGCTTTCATCTTTCCTGTCAAATAGAAGGCAGGCAGTCGCATATGGTGGAGAGCTTTCTGAGCCTATGGCGGTACGATGTGGAGTGCCGCAGGGTTCGGTATTGGGACCTCTTCTTTTCATTATATATGTCAATGATCTCTTTAGGTATTTGTCACCAGGTCTGTGTATTTGTTACGCTGACGACACGGCGCTAATTTGTAAAAGTAGAGACCCAGAATGTTTAATGAATGAAATGTCTGTTATGGGAGAGCGTGCGAGATGTTGGTTTGCTAATAATTCCCTTAAATTGAATGAGGAAAAAACACGGAATTTGTTTTTCATGAATGGACGTGGAGTGGTTGATGGTTCTTCGGTGACATTGTTGGGTGTCAGTTTGGACGATGGTTTGAACTGGAATTCTCACATTGCATTATTGAGGAATAAGTTAGCATCCTCTATTTTTGTTCTCAGGCAACTTCGTGGGTCTCTTCACTGTGACACCCTTCTCTCTGTTTATTATTCCTTGTTGCATTCTCATATTTCGTACGGTGTTCACCTTTGGGGTTGCTGTGTTGGAGCGATTCAAATCTTTAGAATGCAGAAGAAGGCTATTCGACTTGTCTCTGGTATCGGCTATAGGGACCACTGTAGGCCACACTTTATAAAATTGCGGGTACTAACGTTGCCTAGTTTATTTATCTTATACCAACTACTGGAGATTCATAAAAACCGTGGAAAATTCTACCAAAATTCCCACTTTCACTCTTATAGCACTAGATCAGCTAATTTAATTAGGCCTTCGAGGTATAGATTGGAGAGATCTAAGAAAAATACACTGAATGTGTCATTGTACAACACGTTGCCTGAAACATTTAAAAATTTAGATTTTATGAGATTTAAAATTAAATTAAAGGAATTTTTGTTAGAGCATGCATTCTATTCGGTGGATGAGTACGTGGAGACTTCTTCTAGAGCTTATTGTTAGGACTTTTTTAATGTAATTTACAGATAGTTTTAACTTTGTTTTTATTTTGTTTTGTGACATATTACAATTGTATTTTTCTGTACAAAATGTAATGAAATAAATTTATCTATCTATCTATCTATCTATCTATCTATCTATCTATCTATCTATGATTCCAATTTTCCTTTTTTTTTTAATTGTTGAGCACCAGGCACAAATAACTATACCTGAGTATAATTGATTTGAACCAAAATTTTTATTTTAATAAAAAAAAATTACGCAAATACACATGTAAGGTGCCCCGTTTTTCGTGATCAGATGTTTAAGAAACATTGATGTCAATTTTCTCTTTCTCAAGTGAGTTCAGATTAAATTATTATTATTATTAGAAAAGTCAAACCAAGGATTCATAAACACAAGTATAAACTTTATTAAAATAATACAAATATGTCAGTAGGTGCAGTTTTATGTAGTATTTATAAATCACCTTATCTATTCCTAGTTAAAATTGTCAATATTATTTAATGTGCACTGTTTCTCCTTTGTTGGATTTAAGATTATTAAATCTGGCAATGTTGTATATAATTTCTGAACGGTTAAAAATCACTAGTGTCTTATCATATGTAATTTTATTTTAAGCAATCTAAAATTATTTGTGTGTGCCGTTAACATTAAGAATGATATTATTACAGTGCAACTTAAAAAATTTATTTTATCAGTAACTACAAATATTCATTATAAAGTTAGTATATATCAATTTTATCAAACTATTTTTAGGCAAGTCTAAAATTTCTATTTCTTACACATTAGATAAATACCTTTTAATCTCCAGAATTTATATATATATATATATATATATATATATATATATATATATATATATATATATGTTTATGCGGCTTTCACGGATTCCTCCGTGTGAGATGCAATAGCAGTGTATATATCCACATTATGCTGTTGTAGTGCTGAAATCACATTCAGCAAACATACAACTATATGCAACTCCGTGTATAAATGAAGTCGAATGCGAACAGTAAATGCAAACGTCGTTCCATCATATCCTTTCCGTGTTGGAAGTTGCACAGTTTGAATAAATTGCTATTTCACCGCCATCGAGATAATGGCTTTTCCTGTACCACCATATCGAGAAGTTGTGATTTCAGCACTACAACGGCATAGTGTGGATATACCCTCTACTATTGCATCTCACATGAAGGAATCCGGGAAAGCCGGGTTGCATACTTCCTTCCGATCTGTCCTTTGCACAAACAGGTGCATGTCGATACCATAATGAGTCTAGTAGAGACGAAACATGTACTTCTGCCGTATCACTGTGGCGGGGAGGGTAAGTTTTGACTTTCTTCTCGGTATGGTGTTACAGGTAGGCCATCATCTCGATGATAGTGAAATAGGATAAATTCCCATAGCATTTTATTCAAACTATGCAACCTCCAACACGGAAGGAATATGATGGAATGAAGTTTGAATTTACTGTTCGCATTACACTATATATATATATATATATATATATATATATATATATATATATATATATATATATATATATATATATATATATATATATCTATATATATGTACATACGAAAATGTTTATATGAACTTTTCCTATAGGCCTCTGTATTTCTCCAAAATTGGTATAAGTTTTTGGGATGGTTACTTACAAAGTTAATCCCTTAAAATTCAATATGATAGACTACATTGTTACTTTGTTTATTTTTTCCAAAATTACTTATTGGGAAGGAAAATAAATTTTCGTTGCCCAATTTATTGTGGTACAGTAATTTTGACTAAAATGAAAATTAAGTACGATTAAGTTACAGTTATTAATTTATGAGACATAAAAAAACTGTATAAAATTTAATTTTCAATATTTAAATTTGCAGTATGAGAAGAGAAAATTTTGTATAAATCGATATTTTGGATAAAAGAAGAAAATAATATAGGAAAAATAAAATAGCAAAGGTAAAACAGGTGCTACGGAACTTTAACGTAATGTACTCTAGGCCGATTTTTATTTTATACGACATGTTGAATCAAAAAATAATTCCAGATATGATTTTCGTTAAAGTTATTTCATTAGATAAAGCAAGTTAAGAATGACTTTAAACAAATATTTTTCTTCCGTCCTCAGATAGTTAAATCGCGTTACAGTTCTTTATTTGTCTAATTAGTATTTTGCTTTACAATGATGTGGTAGAAAAATGAAATAAAAAATGTATATCATATGTCACTGCCAAAAGCTTTCCAAAATAGAGGCCGATGTATTTTCAAAATAAATATATTCATTACCTAAATAAATGTTTGAAACAAGTATGACAATACATTAATAAAATGGAAAAATTTATTGGGTCGACAAATAAATGTTACCGGTACGTAATGTTTTTGTTGTTTTATTTCATGGAAAAATTCTTTTTTTGTTGAAAATAACTAAATGTGATATATTGAATTTTATAAGGAAATAAACATAAAAAATAAAAAAAATATTATGATTGATGCCATTATATAATAAAATATTAAAAGTGCAAAAAAAATAATAGAGAAAAAACATCAACAAGGGTATTGTGGAACATATTTTTTTTTAGTTATGAAAAGGTCTTCTTTAAAACGATGTATTATAAAGACGGATGTTCATAAAGAACTCTAAATGTTGAATGCTTTGATCTCTATGCGTTTACATGTCAGAGCTTCATGAAAATAGCTTATTTTAAGATTTATTCAATCACTCATTTATCGCTCAGTAATATAGAATACTGAAATTTAGCATAAGTTTAGATTACAATTAAGGAACAAATTGTTAAAATTACAATTGTCTCACTAACCATGGAGTTATTATTCGAACAAACTTAATTTTGATATTGCTTATGTCCAAAGTCTTCACGTGAAACGCAGCATTAATTAAATAAACTTTGTCTAGTAAATTTTCGGACAAGGCTTAAGCAAACTTTGAAAAATTTATTTTAGGGAGAAAACCTATAATCAAAATACGAAATAAAGACAGATTGAAAATATTATCCTAAATGAAGTTTTACAAAAAGTGATAGTTGACAAGACGTAACATCTATTTCAGCATGATGAAACTTTGTGAATAGCTTCACTTCGATGTTCGGAAAATAAGACTCTTTTCGAACGTCTGACCGGAAAAATTGAGCATAAAATTTATCGGACAGTATAACCACTCGATTGTACAAATTTTAAACTATGAAAATCAGTGGATTGGTAAAAAAAAACTATGTACATGTTATGTGTACATCTTTTTTTTGTATCAATATAAAGTGTACATATTTTTTTATTACCAACCAGTTAACTTTTTCATAGTTGTTTAATTAATGTTTGAATAGTCGAAAGGTCATATTGTCTAATAAATTTTGTTTTCCATTTTTCTAGTCCTATGTTTTGATATTGTCAATTTCCCGCGTTCGAAAACGCAGCGATACGAGAATTTTTACAAATAAAGATCATGTTACAATAGAAGTTACGTTCTGAGTGTTATCAAGATATCCATCCTACAAAAAGATTAATGGGAAAAAGTGGCCAATTTCTTTGCTATTTCAATTTGCTTCGGTGATAAAAGAATTGAGACAAATTGGTGCTAAATTCGGTTCCAGAGGAAGAAACTATTTTTGAAACTGTCGCTATTTGAACTCAAAATTACAAGAAAGGTATAAAAAGATTACTTTTTTACTAAAAAAATACATAAATTATGATATAAGTTTAGTTAATTTTTCTACTTCTAATAGTTAGATCCCTTCTTTATAAACGTTTTTGTTCACATCTATAAAATATACGTTCGTTACTGTGCTAATTTCAAAAACAAATACATACTTTTTCCAACTGGTTTCAGTCGGATGCATGCGGCACCATTTCAATTGTCATAAATTTTAGCCATCACCATGATAGCTTTGTAACTGGGAAATGTGTATGGGTGGAAAGAACTTTTTTCCCGCCAGATTCAATCCCTTTTGCTTCATTTTTTGTTCATCTTGTCAAAAAAATAGCATAATATTCAATAATATTCGTCTGTTCTTTTCAAAAAGATTCCCTTAACGGTTTAAAAACAGTGATCATGACCTTACCTGCAGATGAAATGCTTTTCACCTTCTTCGGTATTCGTTCTCTATTACCTATTCCCTTTCTGATGGATGTTTGGTTTCGGACGTATAGTAGAGGATCTAGAACTTGTCCACAATAAACAATTATTACAAACAGATCAGTGGGTTTGGCTCATAGAGAGCCAAATACTGTTCCGATACGATCATGCATTACAGTTTTTGGCTCAGAATACAGACGTACTTGCTGACAATTTTCTTATCCCTAAGATAGTGATTAGGACATGATACGAAATTTTTTTCGATATACTTGGAATATTAACTTCTTCTATTAGTTGTAGCGCAAATTTCAACAGAGAGCAAAACCTTCCCATCATACTTGTATTCTTCGGGCCATTAACCGCGGATCAGTAAGGAATATAAATAAAAAATATCCGCCTGCATTTGAAACTTTTACTTGGTAAGTTTCATATGTCATAGTTCAAACTTGCCAAGTGAATTTTTTTTATGTATATTTGTTGCCATTAACTGGCAGATAACAAGTTTTGATAAATCTAGGTAAAGTGTATTTAGAAGAACTGAAAAAAACCGTATAAGGGAAGGCGTGTTTTGTTCAAGTTTGGAATCAAAAGCACTTCTTCAGATTGCAGAAAACTACCAGAAAAAGGTGTAAAGTTTTTTCATTGGTAGTGTACCGACACCTACACACCGGTTTCGAACTCATTGGTTCTTGCCAGTACAGGGCAGGTAAGTACACCTCGTAAGAAAAATGAATCCTTTAAGCAACCTATATAAAACTAAACAAGCCGCGCCATCTCCCGTAATTTCATGCAATCTGAACAAAGCACACGTGTCCTTTAAATTTATAATAACACTTTTTACAGTTCTCATAAAAAATTATTATTAGGTTAAATAATATACAGAGTGGTACTCTTTTCCGTATCTGAAAAATTTTACCCTCCTCAGCTTTTTTTTCGGGTGCCACTAACTCGACTTAATTATTCAGTTAGCTTTTCCATCTTATTGTGAAAATTGTTTGTCTCTTAAGTTTGCCTTTAAAAGTCAATAGTTTTTCGACAAAAAAAAGAAAATATAAAAGTAAAAAATCATAATGTATTTGATTTAATCAATTTTTATTCATATTTCTTTTAACCAACAGGGACTAAAAAATATGCAACATAATACTAACAAAATTTGAACAACAATAACAAAATATTAATAACAGAGATTACAACAAATGTTCAAAAAGACCACGCTCAGTCTTAATGCAGGAATCCGATCTTCGTCTCATTAAACCGCGGATTCGTTGAAATAATCCTGGAGTATATTTTATCCTTCCGCAAGACACAATAATGCATTTCTCAAATCTTCAACATCTTCAACACGACATGCATAAACCAAAGATATAAGAAACCACAGATGCAAAAATCCAAGGGATATAGATTCGAAAATCGGACAAGATTGGATAAACTGCCTCTAAGTAGGCCGTCACTTAGAGGCAGTCAAATTGATGTTGAAATGAGCTAGAGCGCCATCACGTATAAACCATAATTCTTTTTTAAATTGAAAAGGAACCTCTTCTAGAAGGGCAGGTAACTCGTCCTCGAGAAAGTGACAGTAATGGTCTTCATTCAATCATAGTGATCCAATTAGATAATCGCCAATAATAACAATCCAAACATTTAATGAAAATTGATGTTGATAATTGGCTTCAAGAAATGTGAATTTTCTTCAGCTCAAATATGATTGTTGTGAAAATTTCTTATGGATTCCCTAGAAAAGTTTGGCTCATCAGTAAATAAAATAATTCGCCCCCCCCCCCCCGCAAGGGCTTTGAGTTCAGGAAAATATACCCGATTTTGCCTCTTATACTATAGTTTATTCAAGAACTAGAGAGGGCAATAAATCATTCTTTACCCTTTTTTTCTTCGCAAACGACTCTTTTTCTTTAGTCCGGTGTCTTTGACCAGATCTGTTAGACACATATATTTTTCATAGGAATGGGTTACAAATTTTATAATCCAAAATACCGGTCTATAATAATGTACTATTTGGGTTGGATAACAATAGATATTTGGAAGTATAAAGTGTTAAAATGATTTTAATCCTTGTCATAAGCATCGGAGGAAGGTTTATTTTATCACTAAGTATTTATGGCATAGAATATTATTTCGGTAATAAACTTAAAATAAAAAGTTTTATAATATTATTTTATTTCTTATGATTTCTTAATAATTCACATACATTGCAAAATGTAAATAATTTTGACATATTTAGCACATATTTTTATTATTTTTAATTTTGGCATAGAAACCATTTTAGGCACATTCAGACTCAAACATAGCATAGCATTATAATTTAAATACTTACAAAATACGCATTGTCAAAAATACAAGAAGTTAAACATATTTAAAAAAAATTCATCCATATAATATTAATTTTTTTTGGGCTATCGGTCATTTTATTATTAATTAAAAACATTTTTAGGACATTTGACGTTTCAGTTTATTTATTTCTTAAACCATTTAGAGAATTCCAATTAAACACTAAAAAGGGATTCAAATGTAATTAATTTTTATATGTTACAGTAAAAATTAGACCTAATTATTTTTATTTCTATTGCACACATCTTAATTTAATTAACTTTCAGTAAATTTGTAAAAGTGTATAATATTTAAATATAATTGGATTTACCGCAGTCCTTAGTTACCTGCGGCACTGGAGCAGGTACGTTGGAGATTTCGGTAACAGTTTTATTACTCTCTCTACTTCTTGAATAGTGTATAGGAATGTGTATGCTTGCGATCGTTCCCCTCCAAGAGCTTTGAGTTCAGGAAAATAGACCCGATTCTACCTCTTATACTAGGAATGTGTATGCTGCTGGTACCCCTCCCCCCCTTCCAAGAGCTTCAAATTCAGGAAAGTAAACTCGACCCTGCCTTTTACACTAGATATTGGAATGTTGCTGGACAACTTGCTTTCGCTTGCCATACTGTTCATTTGTTATATCAACACCCCCCCCCCCCCAAAGAAACAGGCTAGATCCGCCCCTGCATAGAACTTGTCCTCTTTTTCACATTAATGATTTTAATGAAGTATAACAAATTAAATTAGCAATTCTTAGTCTTATAATAAAATAATTCATTAAAAGATAAAATATTAAAGATATTTATTCTACCCTTCCTATAAGAAATTAATTAAGGTAAATTATTTGACATAATTCAGGGAAATTGAGCTTTATGCCAAGATTTAGTTCTTACGTGGTACATATCTTCTGTGATGTTGGATTATCAGATTAACTGGGATGTAAGTGTGCATCTTAATTAGAAGGGGTTAAATTTTAGATATAACTGTGGAAGGGTGCCATTTATTTCAAACAATTGGATATTTCAATAAAATTTCCTTACCACAGGCACCGTTTTGTGGCAATTGACCCTTCTTTAAAATTAATATTCTCATTTTACTTATTTGAAATATATGAAGTTGGAATGGAAAAACTGAAGTAGCCTGTAAAAAATACTGATTGCAATCCAGTTGAGGAGCAAAATTATCTAACAAATTTGACTTTTCGAATGGAAAGGGGCATGTAATCCTTATGAGACGCTAAACATAGGACACGTTGTTGTATCCAGTTTTAAAGAAGTTCTTTGTTCATGGAAGAACGAATGACTATAACAAATTAAAGTATTCAAACATTGAGTTTGTTTTGTTTATTGTTTCTTATAAAAAATATTGATTTATCAAATTTCAGTTTCTATTTTAGATAAAATTCCTTGTAGGGTTGAGAATAGGGTTAAATTATTGCGCCTGTTGATATTATCGAAAGTGAGGGGTTTCAAGGATTCACAGTGAGGTATAACTGAATTGGTGTGATAGTGATATCGAAGTAGCTACTGGGAATGGCAGTAGCATTCGTCGCTGAGTCACATTAGGTGCCGCTGACGCCATCCCAATCCTATTATTTTATTACTGGAAATGAATTTTATAAGCTAGAGCAGGGGCGGATCCAGCCTCTCTCTTTGGGGGGGGGACCGTGATATCACAGTACAGTATGGCAAGAAAAACAAGTCATCAACGGGGGGGGGGGGGGTGCAAGCATACTCATTCCTAATATAAAAGGCAGAATGGGTTATATTTTTCTGAACTCAAAGATTTTGGGAGGGGAGGGGGCGATCGCAAGCATACAGACTCCTACATTCTATTCAAGAACTAGAGAGAGTAATAAAACTGTTACCGAAACCTCTAACGTACCTGCTCCAGTGCCGCAGGTAACTGAGAACTGCCGTAAATCTAATTATATTTCATTATATTTAAATATATTTTATAAATTTACTACAACATAGAATTTCAGATAGTTTAATTTAATTTCTGTGAGCGAGCAAAGTACAACTTATAGTTTTTTCTTGTTTGCGCTTGTTTTTATATATTATTTGAGATTAGTGAGATATCCAGATACCCAAAAGATATGGCTTTCACCTCTATATTTATTCCAAAATCGTTAAACCAGGGCATTTTTTCCTCAACGAAAAACTTATTACGATAAATGTTTATGATGCCTTAAGATATCAATATCTAGATAATAATGTTAAAAGCTCTGTTGAGATATGTTCCAACATGACAGGAATTGGAAAATCTACTATGTACCGAATACTGAAGGAGAAAAAACAACTGGAATTGTTAGTACCCCCAAGCCACATTCGATCACAGGCAAACGAAAAACCACCTTGGAAGAAGAGATGAAAACTGCAATTAAAGGGGTTGTATATACATTTTATTATGAGAAGCAGATTCCAACCATCTACAAAATTCTAACTAAAATCATTGAAGATCGCGATTTACCTGAAATTAAAAGAACTGATCTCTGGAAATTGCTCAGAGAACTTAATTTTTGCTGGGAAAAACCAGATAGAAAATCTGTTCTTATAAATCGTCCGGAAACTGTCCGTTGGAGACGTAAATATCTCTCTCAAGTAAAAGGTAGAGTTGCTAGAAATAACACAATTAATAAAATTAGTAATTTAACTAAACTTTTGAAACATTTGTTTGAATAAAGTTATTGCGGAAAATTGGGAAAAATCCATATAATAAAAGAATAAAACAAAATGTGAGAACTCGATCTCATAATCGGTGAGATAGAGGAACCAATTATAATTAATTTTAGCGAAGATAGTTTCACTGACTTTGATTAGGAATTAGATACGTAATGTTTACTGGTGTAAACACAATTTATTATTTAAATTTTTGTTTTTGTTGTATTTTATTGTTTAATGTTGTTTATAAGTTTTTTTTATTTTTTTATATATTTTTGTTTTAGTGTGTCCCACTCTTTAATTTTATATATATTTAATTTTAATTAGCCGTAAGTTTTTTATTATTTTATTATTGTGTTTGTGTCTTTTTCTTAAGCGTGTAGAATTAACATGTTTATCTTATTTTTTTGGGGCTATCGTATTTCCATATATAAAAGTAAATTAAATTAAGATATCAGTACAATAAAAATAAAAATAAGTTGGTCTAATTTTAATTACAACATAAAAAAAAAAGTAATTACATTTGAATTCCTTTTTAGTGTTTAATTGTAATTCTGCAGATGGTTTAAGAAATAAATAAACTGAAACGTTAAATACCCTAAAAATGTTTTTAATTAATAATTAAATGAGGGATAGCCCCAAAAATATTATTATTATATGGAAGAATTTATTTTTTTATATATGTTTAACTTCTTGTATTTTTGGCAATGGATATTTTGTAAGTATTTAAATTATATCTTAGAATTTTTTGAGAGAATAATCCTACGTTTTAGTCTATTATTATAGACCAGTATTTTTTATTATAAAATTTCTAACCCATCCCTATGAAAAATATATGTGTATAACAAATTTTGCTAAAAACACCGGACTAAAGAACACAGGTAGTTTGCAAAGAGAAAAAGGGTAAAAAATGATTTATTACTCTCTCTAGTTCTTGAATAAACTATAGTATAAGAGGAAAAATCGGGTCCATTTTCCTAAACTCAAAGCTTTGGGCGGGGGGGGGGGCGATCGCCCCCACCGCCCCCCCCCCCCTTGGATCCGCGCCTGAGCTAGAGTATACATATTATTCTAAAAATGTATGGAAAATAAATAAAGAAAAAAATATATATTGGGAACCGAGGTAGAAAACAAAATCATTAACGAAATTCGTGCAGCTCCATTTTATAAAATAATTTTAAACATTGCACAAGATATATGTAAAATAGAACAGTTGAGTAATGTTTTACGCTATATTTTTTTCATAAAAATAATAATAACAAAGTTATATAAATTGAATGTAAAGAATCGTTCGCTGGATTTTAACCTATAACACATGATCGAAGCGCTGAAGGTTTTTTTTATCAATTTGTTTCAAGATAAAAACATCTCTGTTAAAAAGTCTAAAGGACGCTTGCAATCTAAAATTCTCGAGTTAAAAAAAGTACTCAATACGTTCATTGTGCCGTTATAACTTAAATTTAGTTATAAATGATGCTGTCAATGGAGTCTCAGAGGCAAAAACATTTTTCGATATTGTTGGTTGTCTATATAATTTTATTTCGAATAGTATTAAAAGATAGGAATCTCCAGAAAGTAAACTTACATTAAAAAGATTGAATGCTACTAGATGGTCTTCTAGGAAAGATTCATGGGACGCATTGCGATTTAATTTTAAAAATATTTTAAAGGCTCTACCAGAAATGTCGCTAAAAAGCAAAAATAACGATGAAAAATCCGAAGCAATCGGATTTAAAAAAAAAGGTTAGAAAATTTAAAATTTTTATTTCTTAGTGTATTGTTTTCCAAAATTCTTCATTCTATAAACATAGTTTCTAAAGTTCTTCAAAGTAAAAAGTCTAATATTATGAATTTATTTAAAAACGCTTACGAAGAATTTTGTAAACTGCGTCACAAATACGATCAAATTCGATGTCAAACTTCGGACTTAGTAGCAAATGGGTATTAAAGCCTTTTTTTTACTGAAAAGCGCCAAAAAAATTCCAAAAAATTTTTTGACGAACTTGTGTGCGATACAAAAATAACAGCAGAAGAAAAATTCAAAAAAATTACATTTAATAATATTTTGGACTCTCTAGTTTTCAAAATGTTGTTGATAGATTTAAATTCTTTGATCCCTTATTTATGACCACCGCAACTGATACTACTACACAAGCAGGTTGAAATTGTAATATAATGATTTTTCTCCGACGAAATGCTTCAATATGTTTACCATCCGAGCTCCTACCCCCTACTCTTTGAAATCTGAATATAAAAAATCCATCTATCAAGATTATTGGAATATCTTTTAATCACTGTTTATTTTTTGCTGATTGGTACAAAACAATGAGTTCTTAGAATTTATGGGACTTACGAAGTTGCATCAAGTCTTCTTCCTAAAAATATATTTGCCTCTTGGTGTTTTTTGTAATTATAAAATAGTATACGAATTCTTTTTGAATATTGCAGAATACAGAGAAGGCTAGCTAGACACAATTGATTTACTTCAGTATTATCTCATTGTGAAATATCTATTATGCTCATATCCATATGAACAGGAACATTAAAATAACCACATTTTTAGCCATTATTAGTGATATATTTTGATTTATGTCCATTTACTCAAAACTAGTAGATGATAAAGCGAAATCAACTATAGATATTTTTTTAGCAATCCAAAATATAAAAGAAAAATATATTCAGACGCCTATAAGAACTTCTTCTCTAGATAAAATCAATAACATTACTCCAAAAATTATTGTTTTCATGATTCTTTTTTGGTTTTCGACATGTTGAGGACGATTTCATTCAATTCGATAAGTTGCCACACACCATTTGAAAGCTTTTAGTTCATTATAATAATATTTTGAAAATTTTTAGATCAAATAGAAAATGGGCAACATGGATGTAACGTTGAAATAAAATGCCATGTATATAAACCATTTATATGCGACTGAAATTTAAATACCACTTGTATTCTAATCTTTCAGATTAAAAAAAATCCATTTTTAAAATATTTTTTTCTAGCATCTATCTAGAATATATCCGGGGTAGTTTAATAACTTCTCTAAATTTGTGGCTCTAGAATTGCTGATCTGATGTAAGTATTAAACGTAATATTTATAACCACAAAAATCTTACGTAAGAATTTAAATGCGCTTTCCTCGAAACTGATGGACACAATTACCACTAAACAAGAAAGTTACAATAATTTTCTACATTCATATATTTTTTGAATCCATAAGCTACAAGCAGCCTATCTGGATGTCAAATAACAAACGTTTACTTTCTAATATACTATCACAAAATAAAACAATTAAAATTCAAGTCATATTAAAAATAATTAAAGAAATTAAACTTACACCTAATTAAAGAGAAACACCACATACATATCAATCATATTCAAAAATATTAACACGAAAAACAATACCTAAAATCATCTCCATTTCCAATACTAATTTAATAATGGCACTGCATTAACAATCTGATGTTGGTTTGCTTTTATCCATTCAGATATTCTCACACAAAAAGAATATACATTTATAATAGATTTTATTTCTAAAGGTAACAAATTAAATAATTTTGGACCGATATACATAATATGCCTCTGCGAAGCCGTATATAATGTCACAGGAAAGGTAAGGCCTCCATTGTGAACCGACCTGGTATGAACATTGTGCATAATCGGACTTTTATATTTATCACACTTCATAAATTTTAAAACATTTTTAAAATACAATTGTCTGATAGTTAAAAGGTCAGCTTGTTCAAATAACAGGTCTGATGGAAACCTCCTTGATTTATTTAAGAATTTTTTTATTATATATTTTTGAATAACAGTCAATGGGTAAAGAATGCCACCACATGCACTGCCCCAAAGATTCAAACCATATGTGAGAACTGATTCGATCAAAGCCTGGTAAGTCATTCGCAATAGTTTCAAAGACAGGAATTCTCTCAGTTGGTGGAACTTGTAAATAACTCTTCGAAGTTTTTTAGTGATATAGTTTACGTGAGCGTCATATCTGAGATTCCGGTCAATGAACACCCCCAAGTATTTAACCTTGTCCGTCGCTGCCACAGACTCAATACATCCGCACTGTTTTTCACCCATAACACATTCATAATTATGTACTAAAAGATTAGGATATAGAGTATTAACCCTATTATTCATAGAAAAGGCTATGTGGACAGTTTTACTGACATTAATAGTCAGAAGATTCTGATCCATCCACAATCGTACCCTCGAAAAGTAATCCTCTGCTCACTGGAATGTCTCCTGCCAAGATTTACCTTTAATTAAAATAACTGTATCATCGGCATAACAAATACATTCACTATTTTCACTTGGAAGAACAATAATTTTTTATATAGAGAGAACAGGACAGGACCCAATACTGTACCCTGCGGTACCCCAAACTCCACATTACCTGTTTTACTTAGTGTTTCATTTATTCTTACTTTCTGTGTTCGATTAGGTATATATGACTCAAACAGGTCATACACGATACCTCGAATCCCAATACTTTCAAGTTTACTCAGTAATTTTTGGTGCGCCACAGTGTTAAATGCACGAGCCAAATCAACAAATATCCCAGTGTCTTAAATTTTGTATTAAACCCACGAATAATATAATCCGTTACATGAACTATTGCATCCTCCGTACCCACTCCCGACCGAAATCCATACTAAGAAAAATACCTCGTGAACGAATGCAGAAACCCATTTCATTCATAATTCTATCCTGTATATCAATCAAAATCAGAATGATTTATCAGTTATATATTACTTTGGCCATTAAAAGGAAAAAAAGGTTTTAAATTATTTCTTACTGGTTTTGAGTGATTTCATTTAGATGATTTTTCATATGTACAGGGTGAGTCAACGATTGGATGAAGTAGGTTTGAGCCTTTTCGGTGAAATTTACAAAGAAACTATATTTATTGTTTGATACAGTTTATTTTTACGCAGATTTTAAAAATATTTAGGACTCTACAGGGTGAGCCAAAAAACTAGGACAGCATAAAGTTGTATTTTTTAAAATAGAACACCCTATATACGAATCGTATTTTCGATTTAACTTATAATTTTAAATCTTTTTTATTAAGGGTTTACTATAACAAAACTTTATAGTTTCTGAGATAATTAAGTTTAAAGAAAAAAAGTCACATTTTCAAGAATCAATTCAATCCTAAATAACGTTTTCAATTTTGTAACAAATATATTCAAATTTGGAATTTAGCAAGGCCAAGGACAAGTTAATATAATTTTTACCTAATATTTGCAATAAAAGTTACAGGGTGTTGAACACATCGGCTCAAATTTGAACAAGTTTAAATGAATAAATATCTTTTTTTTTTAAATGGTACATCTTGTATATTTTCATGTTATTTAATAGAGTAATAAAAACCCTAAAAGTTTTGTTCAATATATCCTATACCTATTTATAATAGTTTTTGAGATATTTCAGTTTTTCTTATTTTCCATACTTTTTTACAGAAATAGTCTTCATTATCATAGTAGCCATGTAAAATAATAAAAAGAAACTACAGAAACAAACAGAATGTGGTTAAATATGATGAAATACATTATTCGTTATATTACAACGGCAATAGTTTAATTAAGCATAATGTGAAAAAATTAACACAACAATAACGACAAGGCAAATACATATTTACTTTTATACTAAATTGAAACAAAAAAATTACCTATTAAATACTGAGATTAATTATTTCTTTTTAATAACTGTTCGAATAAACGACCCTCTTGTGCAATGCACAAATTTAGTCTTTTTTGCAGATTTTCTCGGACCCTGGACAAAATTAGTGGCGTTATTGTTCTACAGGTATCCCTAATCCTGTTTCGCATATCTTCCACTGTTGTTGGTGGATTAACATACACCTTATTTTTAATATAACCCCATAGGAAGAAATCTAATGGGGTGATGTCGCAAGACCTTGGTGGCCACTCAATGAAACCCCCACGTCCAATCCATTTTTGCGGATATCGTTGGTCCAAAAACGCACGAACTTCACGATGGTAATGCGGAGGCGCACCATCGTGCTGGAACCACATACTGTCGAGCTCATCCCTATCGAGACCTTGAAGCAGTTGGGGTAGTTCTTCTTGTAGAAAGTTCAGGTAACTATGGCCATTTAGTGGTTCATTAAAAAAGTGGGGTTCAATAATTCGATTATGATGAATACCACACCAAACATTTAATGACCAGTGGTTTTGATGTTGCACCTCTCTAATCCAAAATGGGTTTTCTGTGGCATAATAATGCATGTTGCGTCTATTTACGGCACCGTTACTTCTAAAAGTAGCTTCATCACTAAACATTACCTTGCATAATAAATTTGGATTTAATTGAATCTCCGCATTTATTGTACGACAAAAGTTTACACGACTTTCAAAATCCTGTCCATGCAGTTCTTGGTGTAATTCCATGTGATATGGATGATACCTATATTTCTTGGTAGTACGATTAGCGGTGGATTGTGATGTTTCACATAATGCTGCTAACTGACGGCTACCAATATAAGGATTTTCCTGAACATTTAACAATACTTGTAGTTCTTTTTCTTCATTAGTTACTGGTTTGTTGACCACTTTACGTTTTGGATAATCAACAGTACCAGAAGAATCAAATCTTTGCATTAAGTTTTGAAAAGTATGGGTATTAGGCTGGCGTCGATCAGGATACTTCATTTTGTAAATTCTTTGAGCAAGAAGGCAATTTTTTTGAGCCTCTCCTATTGTATAAATCATATCTATTAACTCATTCCTTGAAAAATTCATTTTACAATATAAGATGAATGCAAAAAAACCAAACTACACTACATAAAAACCAAAAGAAGCAATTGCGGTTATAAATTTGACACACAGAAAAATGTTCTTTTACATTGTTTTTGCCATGGCTACTATGATAATGAAGACTATTTCTGTAAAAAAGTATGGAAAATAAGAAAAACTGAAATATCTCAAAAACTATTATAAATAGGTATAGGATATATTGAACAAAACTTTTAGGGTTTTTATTACTCTATTAAATAACATGAAAATATACAAGATGTACCATTTAAAAAAAAAGATATTTATTCATTTATACTTGTTCAAATTTGAGCCGATGTGTTCAACACCCTGTAGCTTTTATTGCAAATATTAGGTAAAAATTATGTTAACTTGTCCTTGGGCTTGCTAAATTCCAAATTTGAATATATTTGTCACAAAATTGAAAACGTTATTTAGGATTGAATTGATGCTTGAAAATGTGATTTTTTTTCTTTAAACTTAATTATCTCAGAAACTATAAAGTTTTGTTATAGTAAACCCTTAATAAAAAAGATTTAAAATTATAAGCTAAATCGAAAATACGATTCGTATATAGGGTGTTCTATTTAAAAAAATACAACTTTATGCTGTCCTAGTTTTTTGGCTCACCCTGTAGAGTCCTAAATATTTTTAAAATCTGCGTAAAAATAAACTGTATCAAACAATAAATATAGTTTCTTTGTTAATTTCACCGAAAAGACACAAACCTACTTCATCCAATCGTTGACTCATCTTGTACATTGAATAATCTCTATTATTGGAGAAGCTATAAAGAAGTCCTGCTGACGCTCTCGTCAGAGGTATTGGTTCTCTAAAAAAAGTTCCACTTTTTTCTTGTCAAAAAATGTGTATGACGTAGAATGAATAAATTGAATATTTATTTTTGTTCAAAATTCTATATATGAAATATTCACGGATCGTTGTATGAAAAAAAAATCTTATTCTTTATTTAAGAAAATGTTATTAATGAAATGAGTATAAAAATTTAATGGTTTTCATTTGTTCCGCCACTACGAAGAAAAAAGGGTACTTCAGAAACTAACGGGTTATGGTACAGGTATAAACTAAAATTAAATATCCTTTATAATTTAGCTATTCCATTAGACCAAGAATAGTCCTATCTTTAGTGGGAATAAAGATCTTTAGACAAAAATATAGGTTGTTTCCAATGGAACGTTTCTCGCTACTTGCAACACGGTATCAGATACCCGGCACAAATCTTAAATTGCTATAGCCCAGCCAATTCGTGGAATTTTAGAATATACTGTGACACAAATTAATTGTGAAAGCTTAAACTAAAAACAAATTCACTTTTGAACATTTTAATTGAGCTGCTTATCCGAGTGCTCACCGCACTATTATTGGCATCGCCTGCAAATTCGAGCGAAATTCATAATATGAATATATTATTCACTTTTTAGTGCACTTTTAGAAGTCGGTTCAATTTTTTTTATAAAAATTTTATTTTTCGATTTTTCGTTTTTAAATTCATTATGATATTCATAGATTATTTGAACTAAGTAGTAATCGAGATTAGTCTACCTTACAATGACTCCAAGGTGACAAAAAAGTACCCATTTTATCCAAAGTTGTAAATCACCCTAAAATGAACCAGTAAAAATTCTTTGATTCTTAAAGTTTTCCAAATACCAGTGAAATTGTGTCAAACAAATATTTAGTCTGCCATTGTCAATCCACTATCTTAAATTTCAAATAAATTTTAAATTGGTAAGGTAGGCCTCAAAACCATCCAATATCGATATTTAAAGAGCTTGAGAAGTAAATTTCTTAGCCCGATATATTTTATATTGTATATTGAGTTTGTTTACGCCCCAAAAACCTCGCAATATCAGTTTTAGACAAAATTGGAAAATGTCAAATTTTCAGTCCTTCATATTGTATCTTATCAACCTAACAGTTGTAAAAAATTAACTTCATATTCGTAATACACGACCTCGAAAGCCTCCTAATATCAAATCCGAAAAAATGCGAAAAAGGTAAAATTTTCAACCCACCATATTGGATCCGCCATATTGAATATGAAGAAAATAATTTGAAAGTCTTAACATAATCTAAATATAAACCCTTCAAAGCCCCCTAGAACCAATTGTGGATGAAATCTGGAAATTTAAAATTTCTAGACTGTCATATTGCATCTGATATATTAGATTGTCTTAAAATGATTTTATATTCGCTATTTACATCCTGAAAAACGATTCAATCCCACCTTTGAACAAAATCGAAAAATGTAAAATTTCTAGTCCGCTATATTGGATTAGCCATATTGAATCCTGGAAAAATACTTTTAAATTCATAATTTACACCCTCAAGAACACCTTATTTCAGTTTTGGAGAAAGTCGAAATATGTACATTTTTTAGTACACCATATTGAATACGCCAGATTGAGTTTTTCAAAAAATATTTTAAATTCTGTATTTACACTAACAAAAATCCCCCAATATTGATTTTTGACAAAATCGAGAAATGTAGAAACTTTAATCCCCCATCTTGGATCCGCCATATTTATTTTTTTTTAAATAATTTCAGATTTGTAATGTGCCATTTCAAAAACTCCTCCATATCAATTTTGAAAAAAATCGGACAAAACTAATTTTTCATCCGCCATATTGGTACGCCATATTGAATTTTTTAAAAACAATTTCAGATTCGTTATATGCGACCCTCAAAACTCCCCCATACCTCCTTGGTCTTTGGAATCTGGGTGTTTTGTTTTTGAATCTGGTTGTTTCCTGTTTTCGCTAACATCATTACTCTTTCTCACCAACGAGTCTAAAACAGGTGGCGCTTTGAATATACCCCCATTAATCTCCGGCATGCTAGCCTAGGCTTTGCCCTAAAAGAAGAAGCGGTCAACACCAAAAAAATAACCCCCTGTATTTCATTTTAATTACTTCCTTCTCTCGCCGTAGCAAAATATAAGTAGAAAATTCGAAATTGCTAAATTATGTTTAAAAAAAAACAACACATTTTTCAGCTATATTTACCAGAATATCTCCTTAATTTATGAATTTAATATAGTTACTTTAAATATGGCTAGTGCATTATACCAGTCAAGTTTTTAGTTTCTTGCGGTAGTTTCCTCAATTCTCAAATTAGACAACTGATGACCTTTAAAATAACTATCCTGAAATATTCCAGACATAAAGCATAACAACTCAATATTTATTTATCAAACTTTATATATCTGAAACTAGTCATAATTATAATATGGCACTAAGAGCAGGTAGGTCAAGGAATAAATGACTATTAATATTAATTAAAGAGATTATTTTCTTTCATTATTTTACACTATATTATTTATGTATGAAAATATTTTGATAACAATAATATTTTGCTTGTTCGTTTTACTGCTTGGGAAATTTACTGACCAAGATCATAAAACTGAGTTTCTCGGAGGAACAATATTAAGCTCTAAGAGGCTAATTTTGTCGAAAATTAATTAAATTTGGCCCTAACTTAATGTATTTTGCAGGTATTTGCAGATTAGGTTAGTATATGGCACCGCAGGATAGCATATTTAGTTATACCGTAACCTACCAAAATAGCAAATTAAGGTACTTAGTACTAAAATTCTGGAATTAAGAAAAGTAAAAATACCAAAGGAATAACGAAATATTTTTTAAACCGTGCTTATCCTCCGAATAATTAATTAAAGGAGGTTTCCTTTTTTGTTCTTTTAGATTTAAAATTTGACTTTTTTAATCTGTGCGCGGACAAAATGGAGGAAATACGGCAATATGGCAACGCATTATCAACGTTGCGGTAGCTAATCTACACAAGGAAAAAATACTTTAAATAAAAGTTGTAGAGGAATAATATGTCTATATTTCAAAATTATTTTTGGTTATAGAGGATGATATGGAAATATATATTTTAAATGGGACACTCCATAAATTATTACATAATTGGGTTTCCCACAAAATTTTTTATAGAAGCCTGAAATTAGTTTTATATTTTTTTGCGACTTATTAAATCAGAGAGAAAAATCTATAAATTTTAAAGCAAAGATGGCTTTATAAAATTTGTAATATTTTCCAACTAACATCAGTGAGAATAAAAACACCTGTAACTATTCACCTAGCTTTTTAAAAAGATATTTTAATTACTTTGTTAAGGCACTCCTATATCCATTTTGACCAGTGTTGGAGTATTTTAAATTTTATTGAAGGCTTTAAAAAAATTAATATTTTTCGTTTTCCTAGCTAGGCCATGATAAAAAATTATAAGGTTGTCAAATTTTTAATGGTATCTCAAATATATGTAAAAGAAGTCCTGACTGTCTGACCGATCGATAAACGCACAGCTTAAACGGTTAAAGATATTGACTTGAAGTTTCGCACACACATTCGTGATATGGTATAGATTACCAATAAGAAAGCATTTTGCGTTATCTTTATTAGAAAGGGTGTAAATAATAAGAAAATGAGTAAAATTACATGATTTTCGGGATGGTATTACATAGAACTCAACTAATTCAGTCGAATAATTGCTTTTATTATTCTAGACATAATTAAGTCCTGAATATATAAGCTAAACTTTTTTTATAATCTATAATCCATTTATTTATACGATATAAGGAATATTTTGCGGGCGAAGCCGCGACGGGTAATTGTTTGTATTATTTTAAACATAATTAAGTCCTGAATATATGTGCAAAACTTTTTCTACAATCTATAATCCCTTTATTTATATGATAAAACAAATATTTCGCAAGCGATAAATATACTTGCAGGTACCATGAATAAATATTCAACCAAAAAAAAATTTTTTTTTATTCTTTAATACAATTATCTATAATACATTATTTCTTGACAAAGAATCGATTTTGTTATCTATGTAGTGTTTGGAAAATAAATAGTCCCCTATATATATATATATATATATATATATATATATATATATATATATATATATATATATATATATATATATTCACCCTATACGGCACGGAATATTGCGGCCAGAATACGTGACTTTCAAAAAGTTTTACTTTTGGGATATATGGGGGTCTAATATGGAGACTTTTTAAAATTATTTTCATATTATAAAAGGTGTCCCAAAAGCTCTGAAAGTATCAAAGTTGTGTTTTTTTTAAATGGAACTCCCTGTATATGATTGCATTTTTGGGTTCTCCGATCAAAATAAGTGCCTATTTTAATAAGGTTTATAGTACCTAAACCTTAATAGCCGGTTTCACTAACATGATTTAAATTTCAAACCGCCCTAAATTGACAACAGAGGGCTTAAACTGACAAAAGTAACAATAAGTCAAGAAAGTTTAAACCCTAAAAATACAAAAATAAAAAAATCATTTTGATTTACTACTGAAACGGCACAAATGGAGAACTTTATTTATTTTCGGCACATAACTATTTTCTTTACATATTGCAAAGCTTTATCGTAAGGTTCTTATCTGTAATAACCCTATATAAGCGTTTATTTGTTGACATATGTTATATAAATTATGATAATATCATAAGCAAAACAAAACTGGCCGACTATAAGATTAAAATTTCATGGCAACTAGATCGTGTTTAAATTTTAGATCTTCGTGGTGAATCTGGCTGTAAGGGTTTTTAAATAATTTTAGTTTTGACAAAATCTAACCTAATTTTCATGTTTCAAATACTTAACAATTATATCAGTTATGTACTCGAAATTTACAGTGAAGTGTAACAATAAATCACATTTTATATCCCGATTTTAATAAACTTGCTATATTATACACGGTGTCCAAAAATTAAAACTAATCAAATATGAACTTTAAGTAGCTACAACTTGTTTAATTTAAATGGAACGCTATACTTTTTAACTTACCAGAAAATATACCTTTTAAATACCTATCGAATCGTAGAAGGGTGTTCTATAGTGTGTCTATAGTGTCTTTAAGTTTTCACAGAATACGTCAAATAATCATTTTCTGCACCATTTTGTGTTTTTGAATAGATGTTCTAATGTATCTAGTTGCCTATGGCATTTTGTAACTGTGAAATGTCATTTATTGGATATTGTTGTGGTATTGCTTTGTCAAAATGAAAATTTATCCAACGGAAGAGCGCACTGATATGACTTTTATCCTTGGAGAACGTCATCAACTTCCATTAGGTACTATTCTGATTCAAATCCGCATGAATACAGAGTTTTGAGAAACCACAATAGGTGGTCGGTTAATGTGTGGGGAGGAATACTGGGTCCATACTTAATTGGGCCCTACTTTTTTGAAGGACCTTTAAATGTTTTGATGTTTCGCGATTTTCTTTTACACTAACTTCCAGTGTTATTAGAAGATGTCCTTTTAAATATTAGAACAACTATATTGCTTCAACTGGATGGAGCTCCGGCTCATTATCATCGCGAGGTTCGGCAATTTTTAAATGTTAACTTTCGAAACAGGTGTATTGGGAGAGGTGAATTTCAAAACCTGCCCCTGAGATCTCCAGACTTAACTCCACCAAATTTTTTTTATGGAGATACATAAAAGGAATTGTCTACATTGTGCCCCCGATAACACCACAAGATATGAAAATCTCCTAAGAGACGCTTTTCAAACTGTAACGCTTCAAATGTTGTCCGAAGTTAGCAGTGGTTTCGAAAAAAGAATACATAAGTGTTTGGAAATGGATTCTCGACATTTCGAACATCTACTATAAATATTTTGCTTCTTTTTTGTGCAATCGTCAATTTGTTATTATCATTATTGCTGTTATAGCCTGTTGGACGACTATAAATCGCGTTCCGAGTTTCTGAACATTTGTAAAAATATTCCCGATTATTATTCTTATAGTTGTAAATTACCTGTCATTGCCAAATGCCATAGGCAACTAGATACATTAGAACATCTATTCAAAAAACACAGAATGGTGCAGAACACGATTATTTGGCGTCTTCTGTGAAAACGCGAAAACCTAGTTATATAACACTTTTACACCATTCGATAGGTATTTAAAAAGTACATTTTCTGGTAAGTTAAAAAGGATAGCGTTCTATTTAAATTAATCAAGTTTTAGCCACTTAAAGTTCTTATTTGATTATATATATATATATATATATATATATATATATATATATATATATATATATATATATATATATATACCGGGTGTTAACGAATCTATTAGACAAGTCATAATTTCTAGAGTATTATGTGTATCAAAATGAGAATTGGTACAGGTAAATGGTATGTAAAGGGGAGAGTTTTCGCATATTTTTTACTTTCCGGGCACTTCCGGTTTCACTGGAAATGGCCCCGGTTTTGAATTTTTAAATGGAACACCCTGTATATTTTAACATTTTTGAATTTCTGAGACAATTCTAGATCAGAATGTGACATTTTAAAAACTTTTTACGTCTACTTCATTTTTTTAGAGCCACTTTTAAAATTGCATCTAGGTGGCCATGATCGGACGCAAACTAATCTAAGGGCCTTAGGTGATGTCAAAAAAATACAATCGCAAAGTTTTAGTTACTAGTATGAAAGACAGAAATAAGACAAGTTGACAAAATTACGTTTTCATTTCTAACTATTAATTTTCAAATGGCGACCCCTTTTTAACAACTACTTTTCGAAAAAAGCATTCTTTGACTAATCTAACGGTATTAATTTATTTGCGATGGGATTAGACATAAAAACCGAAATTAAATATTATTAAGCAAAATACTGGATAATTTATTTACTTATGACAAGTGCGCCATGGACAGCCATGATGCATAATAATTTGCAACTGTTTTTATCAAGTCATCTTTGGAAAACATCTTTGGAAAACAAAGCACTCACTTAAGTAGATAATGAACTAAGAACAGACGTAAAAGTTTCTTAATTTTCGTTAAGTTTAGAGTTCTTAGAGCATATGTCACTGTCATTATCTACTTACGTGAGTTCTTTGTTTTCCAAGGATGACTTGATAAAAACAGTTGCAAATTATTATGCATCATGGCTGTCCATGGCGCACTTGTCATAAGTAAATAAATTATCCAGTATTTTACTTAATAATATTTAATTTCTGTTCTTATGTCTAATCCAATCTCAAATAAATTAGCACCGTTAGATTCGTCAAAGAATGCTTTTTTCGAAAAGTAGTTGTCAAAAAGGGGTCGCCATTTGAAAATTAATAGTTAGAAATGAAAACGTAATTTTGTCAACTTGTCTTATTCCTGTCTTTCATACTAGTAACTAAAACTTTGCGATTGTATTTTTTTGACATCACCTAAGGCCCTTAGATTAGTTTGCGTCCGATCATGGCCACCTAGATGCAATTTTAAAAGTGGCTCTAAAAAAATGAAGTAGACGTAGAAAGTTTTTAAAATGTCACATTCTGATCTAGAATTGTCTCAGAAATCAAAAAATGTTAAAAAATACTAAAATTCAAAACCGGGGCCATTTTCGGTGAAATCGGAAGTGGCCGGAAAGTGGAAAATATGCGAAAACTCTCCCCTTCACATACCATTTACCTGTACCAATTCTCATTTTGATACACATAATACTCTAGAAATTATGACGTGTCTAATAGATTCGTTGACACCCGGTATATATAGTTCTTTGTAACAACGAGGTTCTGAACCGATAGTAGTCGCATGGATCAAAGCAATGTTAACTACATAGAATAATATATGCTGAGTTTAACAATATAACTGTTAAAACACTGTCAAGTGGGGGCTGTCCATAGAGAAGAGTTCTAACGCCTTTGCTGTGGAGCCTTGTGGTGGATAGCCTGAGTGAATTGAATGATGCCGATTTGTATACGCAGGCCAATGCCAATGACTTGGTCATTTTGTGCCCTGGTCACCATATCGGGGACCTGGAGGAAACAATGATACGAGCCCTCCGGATCGCGGAACGATTGTGCCACAGGGAAGGACTCAGGATAAACCCGGACAAGGCCGAGGTGGTACTCTTTACAAAAAAGAGGAAAATGGGAGACTTCTATAATTACATTTGTAGGAAGGACTTTTCAATACAAGGGGACAGTGAAATACCTGGGAGTAATTCTGGACTCACGAGTAAGCTGGAATAATCATATTGAGGCTCGAACCAAAAAAGCCTTTCTGGGCTTGTAAACGAGCCTTTGGGTGCACACGGGGGTCTGACACATAAAGTGTTATTTTGCCAAGATGAAAGACCTGGAGCCGGAGTGTTCGGCAGAACCACAGGAGTCAGAGAGTCTCAGATAACATGCGACAATCTTCACAGCAGAAACTTATGCTATTCTGCAGTGTGCCCATATCTGTGAAAGGGATATAGACAGGAATAAGGTAATAAATATAAGCTCAGATAAGGCTGCGATATTGGCACTGAAGTCCAGTGTCGTAATTTCGCGGCTGCTGTCTGAGTGCAAGGACGTACTGAATAGTATAACAAGGAACGGTTGCAAAGTCAGATTCATGTGGGTTCCGAACCACTCGGGCATACATAGGAATGAGGAGGCAGACCGTCTGGCAAAGTTGGGCTCAGTAATTGAACCATATGGACCCCAACCAATTCTACCTGTCCCCATTGCCATTAACAAAAGGAAATTAAAACCGTTGCAATTGAACCATATGGACCCCAACCAATTCTACCTGTCCCCATTGCCATTGACAAAAGGAAATTAAAATCGTTGCTGGAAAGCAAATTTATTGAATCGTGACTAATTCAGAACAAACACATTAATTGTCAACATTCAGTTACCTTTTATAAAATAAATGTGCTATAGGTAAGACTGGCCAAATTAGTTCTGTTTTCTAACGAGTTGATTTAAGATCCTGAGACAATTTATTGGCTTTTATCAAATGAAGTTGATGATAGCTTTTTAACTGCTCTCTTCCATGGCTTCAAACTCATGCAAGTATTACATACATCAATTTTTAGTTTACTAAAGAATAAACTTTGTTTAAAAACTACTGGCATGAAATTCGTACGTTATTCCATATTTAATCTGGTTATGGTTTTTAAAACGTTTATTTACTTTTGGTTCAAATAGGAGAGTACACAGCATGCGCTTTTTACGTATATTTAACTTAGTTAATAAATATTTTTATGTGCTTTTCTTCCTTTTCTTTCTGTATGGAGACTAAAAATAAAGATACGGCTTATTATTTGTTATACCAATTCGTCAGGAATATTTCTTGATCGCGTCATATCTTTTTTACCTATTTAAAATGTTGAAAAATTTTTTTCGCGTTACGCGGTGAACTCGGCCGAATTTAATACCATCGATTTGGGCAAATCATTTTACAGACGATATGATACTTTTTCTGTATTATAACCTAAAATAAATTGTGAAATGCAAAACATAAAAGGAACATCTAAATTACTACTTAAGTTATCTTCTTTTCTGCATCAGAAATATTCATATCTTTATGGTCATTGAGCCTTCCTCTCTTATTCGTTAAGTCATCTTCTTAGGTAAAATAAAATCCATTAGACAATATGCTGCAAAAAAATCTTACCTTTCAACCATACAGATTAATATTAGTTCACAGAATATGAGTATGGTGATGTTTTAATGTTGAATCAACTGAAATTTATTAGTATATCTTGCTTGATATTTTCTGATAAATTTGGAATATATCGGTTCAGACATCTACATTCTTAGTGCACTCTAGCTAACATATTTTTTTTACTACGAGATGCGAAAGAGCTACTGCTGTTTTGGAGTCTTTCTAAACTCTTGTGAGAAATATTAGCATTAGTGTCATGATTAGTTACAGATAAATCACAATCACTTTTAACCAAACTTGAACTGGTTATTTCAGTTGATAAGTTATGTTTACGCTTACTTGCATTTTTAGTTTTTTTTTTTAAACTTCATAGTTTTATTCATTAGAGTATCATAATTACCATAATCGAGACGAGAATCTGTATCATCGAATTCTTCACCCAACATGTATATCACTATAATTAGTATCACTGACCGCCAAGTTTTTTACCTATTCACTAGTACAATAAATTTAAATATGTATGTAGATCCAGCATCCCTTTTCATTCGTATTCATACCGTAGATATACATTAACTCTATCTATTATTAAACTAATAGTAAATCTAATTATAGTATCCAGTTTGAATCTGCGGAGTTGATAACGAGTAAAACCCAGTTTGTCACTCTCAAATCCTCAGTTACTATGGCGCCATCGAAAATGCGAAGCAAATAAGTAAGTATATGATATTAAATTAATAGCCATATAGAAAATTTTTCTCAACTTTTTTATTAACATCATTTTTTTATAAAAAAAAATGTTAAACGTAGATTGATGTCCGTCAACTCATAAAAACAAAATTATATGTAGTTAATCTTGCGGAACTGAGGATGATGCGAAATTATGACTATAAAACATGCTCAGTTGGGTAAACAAACCATTTTTTTATTGTGATAAAAATTTTCCATCTTAAATGTTGTTTCGTTGTCAAATTTATTTAAAGATAATTTATTTAGTTACGTCCCTAAATTTTTTGTTTACCGAATATTTCCTTTAAATTTTATTTTGTTATTTGCATCTACTTAATTATGAACTTTTTTTACTGAGGAAGAATTTCTTTAAAATGGAGTCTAAAAAATATATTTTCTCTTTTAGGAAACACTAGAAAAAAAAACGGATATTTTATCAACAGTTTGCAAACAAAAAGTTTTGGTTTTAGCGTCACAACAAGAATAACATTTAATAATTATCTTTTCTATTGTTATCAAAATAATTATAAGATATAGCTTTAGTATTAGAAATAACAACGAAGAGGTAGGAAGAGTGAATCATGTTCTATACATGGATGATCTTAAACTGGTGGCAACTACCAGAAACCAGCTGGAACACATGCTTAAAATTGTAGAGGAGTTCTCCGGGGATATCGGAATGCAATTTGGACTTGCCGTAATTTGAACATCGTTAAAGGTAAGATTCCACCAGGAGCATTTGAAATGCAGCACGGTGAAACTATAGCTGCGATGGAAGCAGAATAAACATACAAATACCAAGGTATGAAAAAGGCTAAAAGAATTGACCATCGCACTATAAAAGCCGAATTGACAACCGAATTTGTCAGCAGAGTAAGGCGGGTATTACAAACTAACTTAAATAGTAGAAATTTGTTTAAGGCGCTCAACACGTATGCTTGCTTTGCGCTTAGCTACCTTTTTGGAATTGTAAAATGGTACAGGATGGTCATTCAAACCCTGCATTGAAAAATAAGAACACTCCTAACAAAAACACAAAAACATCACTCTCGGAGTGTTATTGAACGTACAATGCTTCCAAGACGCCAAGGAGGAAGAGGATTGGTGGATATTGGTAACTTTCGTTCATATTTCCACAAGTTAGCGAACTCTTCCACACTACATTGAGTAATATGCGAGGCAGACGATTCAACGCCGCTACAGCTGAGGGATCAGGATATTGCTTCTCACCACTAAACAGACCAAGAGAAGTTACCAACCTGGATACAGAAGCCACTTCATGGATGGCATCCAAATGAGATCATTTAGAACATTGTCGACAACTCAGTGTCGAACCACTGGTTGATTTCAGGACAGATGTTTCTAGTAACGGAGGACTAAGCTATCCAAAACCAGATTATTCCAACGAAGAACTATCGTAATTTAATCATTAGAGATCCCTCAATAGAAAATGACCAATGTAGATATGGCTGTCGAACATCAGATATAACTGGGGGTTACCAGGCATTTGCTGCAACCAAGTATAAAGAAAGACACGACTCAGCCGCTAAGATACTCCACTAAGAGTTAGCAGATAAGTTAAACCTATTGCAGGTAGGAAAAGTGCTTGATTACAAATACAATCCGAAGCCTATTCTTGAGAACAACTAGTTCAAGTTATATTGGGGCCGAACGGTTCTGACGGATCGGACAGTTGTACCTAACAACAACCTAAGGCCAAGAAAAAACGAGAAGATCGTCAAATACAGAGATCTGGAGGTGCAAATTCGAAGACAATGGACCATGTTCAGCATCCAAGCGATTTCATAATACTGTCAAAAACTGGAGTGATTCCAAAGAACCGTTTAGCTTGTAATTCATGATTATAATAATAACCGTTTTAAAATTTTTACTCATTCATTAATTTGTTAGTTACATTGTTAAAGAATAGCAAAGACAATTATTAAAAATTATTGATATATATATATATATATATATATATATATATATATATATATATATATATATATATATATATATATATATATATATGTTAAAATTTCATTAAATAATAAAAGTCGGTTTGAAACTTAGAGCCGATAAGGTAAATCGCTGGGTTCCCATTTAGGGCTATGTATCTCCGTTAAAGGATAATTTGGAATTATTTTTTTCTGCGACAAAGTAAGATTATTTTGACCTCCCCTGTATGCTCCCAAGAAATTAGGAGGTACTTACCGAACACTCTGTATTTATATGTCAAATTTGAATATGATGTGATTGCATATAAAAAATAATAATAAAAGGTACTTTAAGTCATGCGTCCTTCTTGAACTTGATCCAAATTTAATACGGAAACAGTCTCTATGCACGAAGGAAATTTAAGATGGGACTGATCTTTACGATTGCCTTAAATCTCTGATAAATATGTATTTAGTGTCCCATTTCGCGTCACAAACTGGAGGCCAAAACAATATTAAGAAGATCGTAGAGGAAACTTTATGAACGGTTAAGGAATAATAGACAAATTCTGGCTATCCTTCCGGTCATTGTGTATCACAAGTGTCGATTAAGAAACCATATCTCGAAATGGTAAAAATTAGTGTTATATAAAGGGTAACAAAATGTCATAAAATGAATTGTACATTATTTACGTTGAATGAACCACATTTTTTATAGGAGAATGGTATTTTTTAATTTTAGGATCCCTAAGTTTACTTTAACGCTATCTATATTTCAATAGAGGCAAGCGTGGTGTGATGGTTGGCTTGTTAGCCTTGCATTCAGACCTGAAGTTTTATTTTGACTAGAATGTCGAAATTTATTTACATGCTCGTCGCTTTATAGAAAGATGTAACTTGCAGACTTGATGAAAAAAAAAGCTAGGATAAAAGGGCAGACACGCTTGGGATAAGAACAGTCAGTTGATCAGTCCATCGTGTGAGGTCAATCAGTGACCAGTCTCAAGCGAATTGCCAGTCAAGGACAGGTCGACCATCTGTGAAGCTAGTGACAGCCCCGTGTAAAGTGCTGGAAATGAGTATAATTATAACACTACTTTACAGCCAATTTGCGACTATAATACAAAAGGCAGTTTTTGGTTAATTATTGGTCTCTAAATAGGAAAATGATGGTAAAAACTTTCTAACAGGTAAGATTTTTTGGTTATGATTTTTTTCAGCAAAAGTGAATGAGTATTTTAATTACATTATTTTAAAAAGTAATTTGTAATATACCTAAGCACGACGCTGTCTAATTTAAGTTAGGGAAATTGTGTATAGTCTGGCAATACCACATGGAGGTGTCTAGGGATAACAAGCCAATCACGAAGTCTCAACGCCCTAGGTCTTAAAATAACGCAAGTACCCATTTAAACCCATATAATTCTGAATTTCACTCTGCCCGTACTCGAATCTACTTATAGATGGCCCCTTTATACGAGAAATACGCCGTCACTTTTCGAATTTCCGATACACGATGTTTCTCGAAAATACAAGAAGTACGGAACGGCTATGAAAGCAGCTGGTCTGCAGTCGCATCATCAGTATTGGTTTAGCACGAGGAATGATCAGTATTAGATAGAAAAGCGAAGTGCGTGAACAAGCCAATAGGAAAAGCCTTGTATTAGTGTTATGTTTGTATTTAATAAAGTTTCTTGACTCTTGTAAACGTAGTATCATATTTCTGAATTGAGTTACGCGACAATACAAAAATGTCTAACGCAGAGGAAGTGAAGGGAAAGCACCTCATTTAATCGAACAATCTGAATTAAATGATCTAGTTCGGGACATTCATTTATCCAAAGAGCATGCTGAAGTATTAGGGTCTAGATTACAACTAACCACTGGAACCAAAGTTGCAAGATTTGGGAATAGTAACCTGAAGCTCTCCTCGCTTTTTACTCTGCAGGATAAAGTGTGTGTTTGTGTTAATCCCAATAGTGTTATGGAAAAATTAGGATTTGCAAATAACTCGAACGAATGGCACTTATTTATAGATTATCCTAAAATAAGTTTAGAAGCAGTTCTGCTTCATAATATCAACAAAAGGCCCTCTATTCTTCTTGCATATGCAGTTGACGTGACGGGAATGTACGAAAGTATGTTACTTATTCCAAATATAATAAGCCAGGATACGTATAAGAGGCAAATATGTGGTGACTAAAAGTCATAAGACTATTACCAGGCTTCAGGCTGAAATTACGAAGTATTGCTATTTTCTTGGTCTTTGGGACAGTAGAGTAACATAGAGCCATTACCAAGTAAAAGAATGGCTTCCGTAGGATCAATATACGTTAATTTATTGTACCCTTTTTAATTCTTAAAAGTGCTGTTACCTCCATTACACATTAAACTGAGACTGATTAAAAATTTCTTTAAAACAATAGATTAAGAAAGAGGTGCGTTTAAATACCTTAAACAAATTTTTCCTAAACTAAGTGATGCTAAGCTTAAAGAAGGAATATTTGTTGGACCATATATTACAATGAAATTTTTATAAAAAAAAAACTGAACCGACATCTAAAAATGCGCTTAAAAATATTACATTTTTATATGAAATTGAAATTTTTGAAATCGTAGCCAAATTATTTCTAAATGAAATAAATAACTACTAATATATACAAATTATGGTAAGAAAACAATTACAAATAAAGTATTTTTAATCTGTTTATGCGAACCACATTTTGTGAGGTATTAGTTTGGCGCCCACTTCAAAAAATTCAATTTCATCGAAAAATTTATAGATATTTTTCACTTTTTAGCGTGCTTTTAGAAGTCGGTTCATTTTTTTTTTAATAAAAATTTTATTGTTCGATTTTTAGTTTTAAATTCATTATGAAAGCCATAAATTATATTTGTACTAATCGAGATTAGTTTACCTCACAATGACTACAAGGTGGCAGAGAAGTACGCATTTTATCCAAAGTTGTAAATCACCCTAAAATGAATAACTAATAATTCTTTGATTCTTAGAGTTCCCCAGATATACCAGTGAAATTGTGTCAAACAAATATTTAGGCCGTCATAGTAAACTTGCTATCCTAAATTTCAAATTAATTTTATTAGTTTTAGTAATATGGGCCCCAATGCCTTCCAATATCGATATTTAAAGAACATGAGAAGTAAATTTCTTAGCCCCATATATTTTATACTGCTTATTGAGTTTGTATACGCCCCATAGAACCAGGTAATATTAATTTTAGACAAAATCGGAAAATGTAAGATTTTCAGTCCCTAACATTGTATCTTATCAACCTAATAGTTGCAAAAAATTAACTTCATATTCGTAATACACCACCCCTCAATCTCCTAATACCAAATCTGAAAAAATGCGAATAAGGTAAAATTTTCAACCCACCATATTGGATCCGCCATATTGAATTTCAAATAAATAATTTGAAGGTCTTAATCTAATCTAAATCTAAACCTTTCAAAGCCCCCTAGTACCAATTTTAGATTAAATCCAGAAATTTAAAATTTCTAAATGGTCATATTGCATTTAGATTTTCTTAAAATAATTTTATATTCGCTATTTACATCCTCAATAACGATTCAAAACGATTCAGTTCCACATTTGAATAAAATCGAAAAATGTAAAATTTGATATTGAATCCTTAAAAAATACTTTTAAATTCATGATGTACAACCTTAAGGCCCCTATATCAGTTTTGAAGAAAATCGAAAAATGTTAAATTTTTAGGACGCTATGTTGAATCCGCCAGATTGACTTTTTCAAAAGATATTATAAATTCGTAGTTAACACTAACAAAAATCCCCCAATACTGATTTTAGACAAAATTGATAGATGTAGAATCTTTAATCCGCCATCTTGGATCCGCCATATTTAATTCTTTTTTTAATAATTTCAAAAACACCCCTATATCAATTTAAAGAAAAATCGGACAAAATTAATTTTTCATCCGCCATATTGAATACGCCATATCGAATTTTTTAAAAATAATTTAAGATTCCTTATGTGTGACACTAAAACTCCCCCATACTAATTTTGGAGAAAATCGGACAAAATCCATTTTTTCGTCCGCTATATTGGATCCGCCATATTGAATTTTTTAAAAATAATTTTAGATTTGTTATGTGCAACCCCAAAAACTCCCACGTAGCAATTCTCTAGAAAATCGGACAAAATTGACTTTTTTGTCCACCATATTAAGTTTTTTAAAACATTTTGGATTCGTTATGTGCAACTCCGAGAACTCCCCCACACCAATTTTGGAAAAAATTGAACAAAATTAAATTTTTTTGTGCGCCATACTGAATTTTTTTAAAATAATTTTAGATTTATTGTCTGCGGCCCCAAAAATTCCCCCATACCAGATAATCGGACAAAATTAATTTTTTGGCTGCCATATTGTAAGGGCCATCTTGGATTTTACTGCACCAATTTCATCTAAAAAAATATGGGACCACCGCAGCAACTTCCTGAACATAACGTAAAACATTTCATTCAAATCGATACCACCGTTCAAGAGTTATCGGTGTACATACATAAAAAAATACATAGTCGACGAATTGAGAACCTCCTTCTTTTAAAAGTCGTTTAAAAATACTAAGGAATCAACAGTTTGATAAAAAATTAACTGATGTCGAATTAGCTGCGTGGAGTCCTTTTAAAACAATTGTTTCGGAGTTTATGCGAATCACATTTTGTCAGGTATTAGTTTGGCGCCGACTTCAAAAATTTCAATTTCATATAAAAATTTCTAGTTATTTTTCATTTTTAAGGCAATTTCAAAAGTAGGTTCAATTTTTTTATAAAATCTTTTTTAGAAAAGTTGTGTGGACTGATTCGATTCTGCATTTAACTTCTTTATCTGGGTCAAGCTGTTCAGTAATATAACATCCAACGTATTTTGACCCTGAAGGGTATCACTTATGTTGGCCGTATCATTGGCATAACGAATCGTGTTTATTAGCTCGCCGTTGATTTTAACCACAAATATTTTGTTATGTCGGGCTTCCTTAAAAACTTTGTCAGACTATAAATTAAACAGCAGTGGAGAGAGAATACATTCCTGTCTAACGCCTCGCTGAATTTGGCATTATTTGATAAGCTTACCATTAACTCGGACCACTGCCCCCTGATACCATTATATATTATGTATAATCCGCACATCTTTGCCATTCACACCAATATTCTTCAGTAAATCTATGAGCCTTACATGTCTTTACGTAGGTTTCGATACTTTTAGAGAAGTATATATAGAACATTCTTATATACGAAGTTATTTTAAATCACTTAAGGCACGACTTTCACGAAAATAAAATAATTTTTCTTAAAAAAGATTTTTGCGTATGTTTTAAATCTGTTGTACTTACCTTTTCGCTTTAAAATAAAGCGAGGGAGAAGCAGACGCAGTAGATATTAAAATCTTAAAATGACACCTACATTTCCATTATGTTATCAAGTAGGCCCTCTTGCGACCCATTTGGAATTGAAAATATATTTTATTTAATTATTTTTATTTTCTTAAATATGATCAAGTTAATTACAATCAGATAAGAAAAGCCAGAGTTATAGTATTTTTTTGGATAATAATATTCGTTGCTCCCTTTTTTATTTTAAAAGTTACAACGAAAGTTAAATACAGAAATTTTAAAACTAATAGTTGACATAAAAAGCTCTACAATTATATTTGATTTTACAGCTTATTTAGAAACTTAAACATATTTTTATTAAGTTAATCTTGGTCAATCAAGCACTTTTTTTGAGAGCTCAAACGGGATACCCGATATATATATATATATATATATATATATATATATATATATTAGTTGGAGGGTTTTTTTGTAGTTTTCAGTTTTTTTTTTAATAAAAATACAACAAACAAAGTTTTCTTTGGAACATATATTCACATGTCAATGAAATGTTTCGGCTGGAACTTCCTTAGCCTTTTTCAAACATTGTACATTTAAATACCGCAAAAACTATTACGTTTGAACATCTTGCTATTATAGATATTAATTAAAAATTAATCCTACCTTAATTTGAACTCTCACAACATCAAAATAAAACAAAACGGAGACAGAACAAACACTTAAAAATTATAAATTATACTGCACTTGTATGTCGGAAGGTTAACTTTTTCAATAGTGTTTTTACTTCTCTATCTTATTAGACAAGGATAATATACTTAAAGGTGGTAAAAGGGTGGCTGTTTGCTAAAATAGGTGGATAGTTTCTATTTAAATAAATTATTATATATTTTACTTCATTGTCTCGTGTCAGATTTTGAGTTTACAACGTTTCTACTTTTTTTTGGATTTCTATCATCTTATTGAATTCTTGTTTTTTATTATGATTTTCGGTTTTTGAAATTTTGTTTTTTTTTTAAGTTAAATTTGTGGTTAATTAGGGCTGTTTTATTTTTTTTTTGTCAAATTTATGTCCATTGACTCTATTCTTTACATATTGGCCTGTTTGCCCTATGTATTTATTTTCATGTTGTGAGATTTCAAATTAAGGTAGGATTAATTTTTAATTAATATCTATAATAGATGGAGGAAAGGGTCTTCAAACGTAATATTTTCTGCAGTATTTGAATTAACAATATTTGAAAAAGGCTAAGGAAGTTCCAGCCGAAACGTTACATTAACATGTGAATATATGTTCCAAACTAATAAAACTTTGTTGTATTTTTATTAAACAAAATTTTTATAAAAAAAATTAAACCGACTTCTAAAAGTGCGCTCAAAAGTGAAAAATAACTATAAATTTTTATATGAAATTGAAATTTTTGAAGTCAGCGCCAAACTAATACCTGACAAAATGGGATTCGCATAAACAGATTAACAATACTTTGTTTGTAATTGCAATATATACAATCATTTGTATATATTAGTAGTTATTTATTTTATCTACAAATACTTTGGCGCGGATTTCAAAAATTTCAATTTCATATAAAAATTTCTAGTTATTTTTCACTTTTTAGCGCACTTTTAGAAGTCGGTTAAATTTTTTTATAAAAATTTAATTTTTCGATTATTAGTTTTAAATTCATTATGGTATTCATAAATTATTTCCACTAAGTACTAATCGAGATTAGTGTACCTCGCAATTACTCCAGGGTGGCAAAAAAGTACTCATTTTATCCAAAGTTGTAAGTCACCTTAAAATGAATAACTAATAATTCTTTGATTTTTAGAATTCTCTAAATATCAGTGAAATTGTGTCAAACAAATATTTAGTCTGTCATAGTATAACTACTACCTTAAATTTCAAATTAATTTTAGATTAGTAATATAAGCCCCAAAACCTTCGAATATCGATATTTAAAGAATTTGAAACGTAAATTTCTTAGCTCGATATATATTATACTGCATATTGAGTATACGGCCCAAGAATACCGCATTATCCGACAAAATCGGAAAATGTAAAATTTTCAGTCCCTCATATTGTATCTAATCAACCTAATAGTCGTAAAAAATTAATTTCATATTCGTAATACCCCGAAAACCCCCTAATACCAAATCTGAAAAAATGCGAATAAGGTAAAATTTTCAACTCACCATATTGTATCCGCCATATTGAATTTCAAAAAAATTATTTTAATGTCTTCATATAATTTAAATCTAAATCCTTCAAATCCCCCTGGTACCAATTTTGGATGAAATCCGGAAATTTAAAATTTGTAGACCGTCATATTGCATATGACATATTAGATTTCCTTAAAATAATTTTATATTCGCTATTTACATCCTCAAAGACAATCCTGTCTCACTTTTGAACAAAATCGAAAAATGTAAAATTTTTAGTTTGCTATATGGGACTCGCCATATTGAATCCTAAAAAAGTACTTTTAAATTTATAATTTACACCCTCAATAACGTATATCAGTTTTGGAGAAAATCGAAAAATGTAAAATTTTTAGGACGCTATATTGTATCCGCCGGATTGAGTTTTTCAAAAAATATTTTAAATTCGAATTAACACTAACAAAAATCCCCCAATAATGATTTTAGATGAAATCCAGAGATGTAGAATTTTTGATCTGCCATCTTGGATCCACCATATTTAATATTTTTTAGATAATTTCTGATTCGTAATATCAATTTGAAAAAAAATCGGACAAAATTAATTTTCTTATTCGCCATATTAGATACGCCATATTGATTTTTTTAAATTTCAGATTAATTATTTGCGACCCCGAAAACACCTTGATACCAATTTTGGGGAAAATCAGACAAAAGTGATTTTCTTGTCCGCCATATTGGATCCGCCGTATCGAATTTTTTAAAAATAATTTATGCGCAACTCCGAAAACTCCCCCGTACCAATTTTGGAGAAAATCGGACAAAATTAATTTTTCTGGCCTCCATATTGTGAGCGCCATCTTGGATTTTACTGCACCAATTTCGTCCAAAAAAATATGGGACCACCGCAGTAACGTCCTGAACATAACGTAAAAAATTTCATTCAAATCGAGGCTGCCGTTCCGGAGTAATGGATGTACCTACATAAGAAAAAATACATAGTCGACGAATTGAGAATCTCCTTCTTTTAGAAGTCAGTTAAAAAAAGACTGAGAACCCCAATAAAAACCTCCAAATAAAATATATAAACCTACAATCTAAGAAATTAATCACAGAATATATATATATATATATATATATATATATATATATATATATATATATATATATATATATATCCTTACACTTTTCTTATATTTGCATTATTTGACCGCAAATTTGTAATCCCTTATTCAGGTTAGCTAGTTACATGCGGCCCTGTGCCTCGAGAATCGAGTTATCTCGTACTTGCCTAATTATATTAAACTGAAAATTTATAATTTCCAAGTTCCAGGGTCCGCTTATTTTAGAAAACTTGCACTAAATCTGTTCGTATAAACTGTTGCATTGAAATATTTATTTATAAAGTTTAGACGTTTTAAGGTGACGCATTTGAAATTATGTAGGTAATATAAGCATAAAACAAACTGGCGAACTCGAAGTTTTAGCTTAATGGCAATAAATATTCTTTATCGTAAAGTTAAACCGTAGCAAAAATATAATATAGAAAAGTGTTTTCTCGAAAAACTATATTTGTAAGACAAATTCTTAAATCCGATTAATTGAATATTACATTTTTCTTTTTTAACTTGCCAAGTTAAACCTGAAGCGGTGATACTATAGATACCTTTTTTTTTCGAAATTAGATTTCAAATAATATTTTTAGCCACAAGTTAATTCTTTAAAATAATACGCCCAGAGAGAAATGTCGAATTAAAACTTTGAAGTGCTACATTTTTTAGATGGTGTGGCATATTTCTCGATTGTTTTGGTTTTTGGAAGGTAAAAAGGCACTTTTAATTGGAGTCTGTAAAATAAACCTTCTTCGAGAAAAAGTTGATTTTGTTTCAAATGGTGTTTATCTTCCAAAAATCCTTATGAAACTAGTTTTTGCATGGAATGGAATAATTTAACAAAATCTAGGTGTGGATTTTGAAAATAAGGTTGGTAGGCGAGGCTTTACAGCACTTAGGCTTCATTCGATCCATTGTGGGCCCTCCTATAGGGGACTTTTTGGTTCAGCACGTCACCTAGCCTACAAAATTAAAATATGCGACCACATTGCCAAGCAACACTGCCCTTAAGTCAGCCAAAGTAGACCAATATTCGCTCAACATGGATCCTCTTTTGAGTGAAAGTGTGGAGCAGTCACATAAAATATATATTCTACAGTCTTATTTTGTGTTTCATCACTCCTACTTACTATAATGTTGCCTACTTTCATATTTTATTAGGATTTTTTAGCTGGAAGTGCCCAGTGAAAATCCGTGTGACTAATATTAATTTTCCACTGGATATCACCAGATATCTTTGTTTGTTTCTACCTCCAAGTAGTTTAATAATTGCTTAGAGAATTCACAGTTTATGGGTTCATCCCACAGTATTTGAAAAAGACAATGGGAGTAATTTTTGACTAGTTTTGTCATTTCTGATTTTGTTAGAGGTGCTAGTGAATTTGACTAAAGCATCTTCATCTCAGCAAGCGAATCAGCAATGCGGTTTTCATCGGATGAATCTCCAGCTGTGATCAAGATAAAAGCCTCGTGGCATTCCAACACCTAGCTAGAGGAAATGCCTAGCCTGTTTAGGGTTAGTAGTATCTGTCTGCTGTCAGTTATATATTTCTACCTTCTTCTTAGTAATATTTCTATTGGTAATTCATTTACTGCTATGATAAGGCTTTGTTTGAGTTGCACTGACATATTTACTCAATGCCCAGCTAATATTCACAATAAGGGATTTAAAATAAATTTCATATTCTCTTCCCTCCTTTTTTTTTATCCTTCTGTGTAAATATTAATTTAATCTCTCACGTCTGTGCCTGAGAGTTGTATAGTGTTATTTTTTTTATCTAGAGAAATAGAATTGTATTCAGCATTTATCTTTACAAACTACATCAGATCCTATTCTGGGTACAACCCCTACAATGCGGAAAAGCATTATGGTCATAAAAACCTCTTTGGCAAAACTTCGAAAGGAGTGAGATTTAGGAGTGCCTCCTCCAATCGGTGTAGCTCTCATAGCTTCTATAATAAAAATATGATGTTTTTTGAATCTGGTCTAATTATTGGATTGCTATTTCTGATTCGTTTTTGGTCTCAATTGATTTTATAATGGAACTGTATAGATCGACGCGTCAAGAAAATTAGGTTATTAAGGTCACTTCTTTACCAAATCTAAAACTCCTAATTTAAAAACAAAAGCTAGGTTTTTTTAAATACATATTAATTTCTACACGAAACAGTTATTAAACTATTGAGAATATAAAATTGTATCAAATACTTATAGTTAGTTAAAAAATTCGTAAGTAGTTTAATATGATTTCCATGACTCTGATATACTTCCAGCATGACGAGTTAGTGGCTACTGTACTCTCCACAATATAGCAGAAATTTTACTTATTTGATTGCAGTAAACAATAATTTTTTTATAATAGTTTTATAAATGTCCCCACAAGTAAAAATACGATGGATTTATATCTGGAGATCAAGGTGGCCTAGCAATAGTTACTCCACAACTTATCCACTGATTAGAAGAAATGCTATTTAGATGTTTCCGTACAGCAACGTTAAAATGTGATAAAACACCGTCATGCCTAAATCACATGTCCCGAAAAAACTCCAAATGAAGCTGTCCATTTAGTTATGCAGACAATACATGTTTTTATAAAACATTGTCATAAAATTTCTTTCCATATATTGATTGATTGAAACTGGTGATGATGTCACGATAAAATTGTAGAGTGGCGATTTTGACTGCCACAAATATGCATATTATGTGAACGGATTATTATATTTTTAGCGAAGCCTGCCTCGTTAGTAAATAAAATCTCGTTAATGAAGTTATCATCATTTATATACTGTTGTAAAATCTAATTTGAAAATACCATTCTACGTGCGAGAAAATCCGAGGTAATTGCATGGCGTTTTTGCAGACGATGGAAATATAAGAATTGTGTTTTAAGAATACCTAATAAAGTAAGCTCGAGGACTTACAGCTACAATATTTAAAATATTATCTAACTCTGGGATTCTGATTATTCTTGTGATCTTAAATAATAATAAAATGTGGTTTTTACATTCACCTTAATGACACCAAAAGTCTCTCTGGTGTTTCTCAAACGTTTGTCATTAAGTTAAACTATTTTTTATCTGATGTTCTAGGATTAGGAATCTTTCTTGATATATCCTTCAGGCTTCCATATTAATGGAAGTAGTAAGTACTTAGGCGCATATCTGCATATTCAAACTAATGAAGGCTCAAGGGACTGGTAAATTAAATAAATATTAAAAGTTAGTTAACGGTTAATGACCAATAACTGTAATATTTCTCAATAAAATTTTATTTGATGTATCGATGTGATTCTAGTCTACAGAAGCAGGACTTCAGTGTACTATAAGGGGCCCAAATCACTACCCAAATAATCAGAGAAGAAGAATTAATAAAGTTATGCCAAAATAATTGAATAAGAAGGTGGATCCACAAAGTAATTTCTAATAAGGAAAGAAAATAAACGCCAAAAGGTAGGGGATGAAAGTAAGAAAATAAGTGGAAGAAAGAACTCTAAAATAAAAATAAAACATCTAAAATACTAACAGGGTTTATAGCTTACTGTAAAATTAAAGGCTAGTTTAAATTAAATTCCAATTCTTGAATATTAATTAATAAATTAAAATATTAAAATATACACTGTTATCATTTTCATCTCCCTTCGCAAAGTATTATATAATTCACAGTTTATGGGTTCATCACACAGTATTTGAAAAATACAGTGGGAGTAATCTTTGACTAGTTTTGTCATTGCTATTTTGTTAGCGGTGCTAGTGAATTTGGCTACAGCATCTTCATCTCAGCCAGCGAATCAGCAATGCGAATCATGTCCTTTGATCCAACTAGGTGACCAAATTTTCAGCTGCGGTCAAGACAAAAGCATCGTGGCATTCCAACACCAGGCTAGAGGAAATGCCTACCCTGTTTAGGGTTAGTAGTCTCTGCCTACCGTCAGTTATATATATCTACCTTCTTTTTAGTAATATTTCTATTGGTAATTCGTTTTCATCTCCCCTCATAAAGTATTATAGAATAAATTGTTACCCAAACCGTAAAATAATGTAAAACTAAAACAAAAATACTAATATGTGCTAAGTAAATGTGTCAAAAATAAAAAGACAAAGTAGCTAAAAAATATATTATTAATTATATGAAATAAAACTACTTATTAATGAATGAATGAGTGAAAGTGTTATTAGATTAAGAGAAACTTACAAAAAAAAAAGATAAATCTGTAAACTAAGTTATCCAATTAAGAATAGCAAAATTATCGTACCACAATGCCTAAAACTTACTGTGAAATATTCATGTAATATTGCATAAAAACCTTTAATTGAATTTTAAATAATGTTATATTAATATAAGCTCTTAATATAATTTTTCATCTGTTTAAAAATATTACTATTTATCTACAAATTCACTAAATAAATTTATCTTACTAGCAAACTAGTTCAGGTACCTCATGGTATACTGATTCTAAAGATAATCATATTCATCACCATAGACGAAGAAGTAAAAAAGTTACCCCATTTAAATTAGAAAAATTGTATGTAAAAAGAACTAAAATAATTACTCATAAATCATTTAACAGATGGTACTAGCAGACGCGGACCCAAGGGAGGGAGGGGGCGAAGCTTAGATTTCAGGAAAATACATCCGATTGTGCCTCTTACACTAGGAATGTGTATGCTGTTGGCTTCCACCTCCCCGTCGACAACTTGTTATTTCTTGCAATCGCCCCCCTAAAAGCTTTATGTTTAGGAAAATAAACCCGATTCTGGCTCTTATACTGGGAATGTGTATGCTGTTGGCTTCCACCTTTCCGTCGACAACTTGTTTTTTTCTTGCGATCGCCCCCTCCAAGACCTCTGATTGTAGGAAAGCAAACCAGATTCTGGCCCTTATACTAGGAATGTGTATGCTGGTGGCTTCCATCCCCCCGTCGACAACTTGTTTATTCATGCAGTCATCCCCGTCAAGAGCTTCGAAATCAGAAAAATAGATCCGACCCTGACTATTACACTAGAATTGGGAATGTTGCTGGCATCTTTTCCCCCATCGACAACTTGCTTTCGCTTGCCATATTGTACTTTTGGGATATTACCGCCCTCCCCCCCCCCAAGCGAGAGGCTGGATCTGCCCCTGGGTACTAGTGACATTATTAATCAACAAATACTCATAGGTACGAAAACTAAATTGTACAAGTTTTACCTAATAGATAAATCTAAGCCGGAAGAGTGAAATTAAACCGGGACACCTTTTTTTATTCATTCAATGAAAGGTTATAAATTTGTAATCAAAATAGCAGGATTTTTTAGTAATCGTTAAATGCTATCATGATATACCTGCGAGACGATAACCCTAGCGCCATGAATAAAGGCAGGAGAGGAAGATAGCGCCTCTAGGCAACAGACACAGACAGATTGGGTCGCCCGTTGGTATCAATAATTAGCGATTTTGTTGACATACCTTTTCCTATATCTCTTAATATTCTTAATTTAATTAGAAGTGTTTACTTAGAAAAAAATACTTAGATGTTTTTGCGTTTTCAAAAGTCTACCCAACAGAAACAAACAACGAAGATCTATAATTTTATATAAAATTTATAAAGGCATAGGAATATTAGGATAAAACAGAAATCAACTTTATTAAAGTTATATAATACCCACTAATAAAAGGAAAAATATTGAGTTTAACGCCTATGTGGAAAAAAATTAGAACGATGAAACAAGAACTATTTAAGTAATATCACTTAAAAGTTTAAAACTAGCTCTTCGGTAAATTTCTAAGTTAATGTGGAAATTTTTTTAAAAAATCGCCTAGGGGCCCATCTATACCTCCGTATTATGTACTTAAGTCAAAACCATTTGAAATTTTAAGTTGAAGTGCAAGTTGATATGTACTTTTTCCAGCTGATACCTTACTCGATTTACCTTTCACAAGCAATAAACTCTATTCGAATTTCCTAAACTTTACTAAAAATCTAGCAATGGAAGCTTATTATTATAAAAATCCCTCCTAACGACATTTACATGCATTCCCAAAATCACTTATTTCCGTTACCACGTTATCCCATTTCCAAATCAGACTAATCTCCAAAAATTCAATTTAGATTATTTCCTAAAACAAGATTAGTATAACAAATTACTTCACTTCCATATTTACCTTTTAAGCTTTGCTCGTATAAGTGATTTATAAAATCTAACATACTAAGTGGCGTGCTTAATCACAATATATACAAAAAATATGTTTCGCAATAATTATAAAAATGAAATTTTTTTATTACTAGAAGTTCTAAAATGTGCACCATGAAAATATCAGAATCAAAATTACTACAGGCTTTTATTATAAATCAGCGACCTGCCTTTCGAGTTGTTGTTTTATTACTGTTGAAGTCTTCCTTAAATTTAGTGTAGATACAAATAGCAAATGTATAGGGACCCCTAAAGATCTACTGCGACGTACAAGGAGTTCATGTTAATGACAGAAAAATTAGAGTAGAGAGATATAAATACGACTGCCAGAATGTGCATCCATATATATATATATATATATATATATATATATATATATATATATATATATATATATATATATATATATATATATATATATGTTAATGCGGATTTCACGGATTCCTCCGTGTGAGATGCAATAGCAGTGGATATATCCACATTATGCCGTTGTAGTGCTGAAATCACATTCAGCAAACATACAACTATATGCAGCTCCGCGTATGAATGAAGTAAAATGCGAACAGTAAATGCAAACTTCTCTCCATCATATCCTTTCTGTGTTAGAGGTTGCACAGTTAGAATAAATTGTTATAAAACGCAATTCATCCTATTCCACCACCATCGAGATGATGGCCTACCTGTACCACCATAACGAGAAGAAAGTCAAAACTTACCCTCCCCGCCACAGTGATACGGCAGAGGTACATGTTTCGTCTCTACTAGACTCATCAGGGTACCGACATGCACCTGACTGTGCAAAGGACAGATCGGAAGGAAACATGCACATACTGAACGCGGCTTCTCCGGCCCCCCGCCGGATGGCGTATATATGTTAATGCGGATTTCACGGATTCCTCCGTGTGAGATGCAATAGCAGTGGATATATCCACATTATGCCGTTGTAGTGCTGAAATCACATTCAGCAAACATACAACTATATGCAGCTCCGCGTATGAATGAAGTAAAATGCGAACAGTAAATGCAAATTTCTCTCCATCATATCCTTTCTGTGTTAGAGGTTGCACAGTTAGAATAAATTGTTATAAAACGCAATTCATCCTATTCCACCACCATCGAGATGATGGCCTACCTGTACCACCATAACGAGAAGAAAGTCAAAACTTACCCTCCCCGCCACAGTGATACGGCAGAGGTACATGTTTCGTCTCTACTAGACTCATCAGGGTACCGACATGCACCTGACTGTGCAAAGGACAGATCGGAAGGAAACATGCACATACTGAACGCGGCTTCTCCGGCCTCCCGCCGGATGGCGTATATATGTTAATGCGGATTTCACGGATTCCTCCGTGTGAGATGCAATAGCAGTGGATATATCCACATTATGCCGTTGTAGTGCTGAAATCACATTCAGCAAACATACAACTATATGCAGCTCCGCGTATGAATGAAGTAAAATGCGAACAGTAAATGCAAACTTCTCTCCATCATATCCTTTCTGTGTTAGAGGTTGCACAGTTAGAATAAATTGTTATAAAACGCAATTCATCCTATTCCACCACTACAACGGCATAATGTGGATATATCCACTGCTATTGCATCTCACACGGAGGAATCCGTGAAATCCGCATTAACATATATACGCCATCCGGCGGGAGGCCGGAGAAGCCGCGTTCAGTATGTGCATGTTTCCTTCCGATCTGTCCTTTGCACAGTCAGGTGCATGTCGGTACCCTGATGAGTCTAGTAGAGACGAAACATGTACCTCTGCCGTATCACTGTGGCGGGGAGGGTAAGTTTTGACTTTCTTCTCGTTATGGTGGTACAGGTAGGCCATCATCTCGATGGTGGTGGAATAGGATGAATTGCGTTTTATAACAATTTATTCTAACTGTGCAACCTCTAACACAGAAAGGATATGATGGAGAGAAGTTTGCATTTACTGTTCGCATTTTACTTCATTCATACGCGGAGCTGCATATAGTTGTATGTTTGCTGAATGTGATTTCAGCACTACAACGGCATAATGTGGATATATCCACTGCTATTGCATCTCACACGGAGGAATCCGTGAAATCCGCATTAACATATATACGCCATCCGGCGGGAGGCCGGAGAAGCCGCGTTCAGTATGTGCATGTTTCCTTCCGATCTGTCCTTTGCACAGTCAGGTGCATGTCGGTACCCTGATGAGTCTAGTAGAGACGAAACATGTACCTCTGCCGTATCACTGTGGCGGGGAGGGTAAGTTTTGATTTTCTTCTCGTTATGGTGGTACAGGTAGGCCATCATCTCGATGGTGGTGGAATAGGATGAATTGCGTTTTATAACAATTTATTCTAACTGTGCAACCTCTAACACAGAAAGGATATGATGGAGAGAAGTTTGCATTTACTGTTCGCATTTTACTTCATTCATACGCGGAGCTGCATATAGTTGTATGTTTGCTGAATGTGATTTCAGCACTACAACGGCATAATGTGGATATATCCACTGCTATTGCATCTCACACGGAGGAATCCGTGAAATCCGCATTAACATATATACGCCATCCGGCGGGAGGCCGGAGAAGCCGCGTTCAGTATGTGCATGTTTCCTTCCGATCTGTCCTTTGCACAGTCAGGTGCATGTCGGTACCCTGATGAGTCTAGTAGAGACGAAACATGTACCTCTGCCGTATCACTGTGGCATGAATTGCGTTTTATAACAATTTATTCTAACTGTGCAACCTCTAACACAGAAAGGATATGATGGAGAGAAGTTTGCATTTACTGTTCGCATTTTACTTCATATATATATATATATATATATATATATATATATATATATATATATATATATTCTTGCGAAGAAAAGAGCTGCGAATTGTGGTGGGATTGTTGACAGGACCTTGTCACCTCAGGGGCCATCTTGATAGAACTGTTGATCATGTTCTCACAGAGTGCCCAGCACTCAACGGACTGAGACAAAGATATTTCGGAGATTCAGCTTTGTTACCGGAAGCAGTTAGGCAAGTTCAACTAACGAGGCTGCTTGGATTCGCAAAGGCGATCGGCCTCGAATAACTTGCAGATATGGTGAGATGTAAAGGGCTCAATGGAGGCCTAAGCATCGATGATCTAGTATCACCACCCCTTTTTCATTCATTCATTCATTCATTCATTTATTCATATATATATATATATATATATATATATATATATATATATATATATATATATATATATATATATATATATATACATATATATATATATATATATATATATATATATATATATATATATATATATATGCGAACAGTGATTACAAACGTCGCTCCATCATATCGTTTCCGTGTTAGAGGTTGCACAGTTTGGATGAATTGCTACAAAACACAATTCATCCTATTACACTACCATCGAGATGGTGGCCTACCTGTACCACCACACCGAGAAGAAAGTAAAAACTTACCCTCTCTGCTACAGTGATACGGCAGAGGTACATGTTTCGTCTCTTACTAGACTCATCAGGGTACCGACATGCACCTGTCTGTGCAAAGGACAGATCGAAAGGAAGCATGCAACACTGAATGCAGCTTCGCCGACCTCCCGCCCGTCAAGATGCATTTAGTTGTACGTTTGCTGAAAGCGATTTCAGCACTACAACGGCATAATGTGGATATGACCACTGCTATTGCATCTCACACGGAGGAATCCGTGAAAGCCGCATAAACGTATATAGGCCATCCGGCGGGCATCCGGTGTATGTGCTGAGTCCCTCTCAGGACTGTAAGGCAGCTGACGTTTCGGTGAAATCTCATTCACCATTTTCAAAGCTCGCTGTATGGCGTCTACGAGCTCGTAGACGCCATACAGCAAGAATTCTCAGGAGACACAACATTGAAACTATTTTCACCACAGACCGTAAAGTAAAAGATCTCTTGCCAACACCTAAAGAAAGAATCCCCCTAGAAAACCAGGGAGTGTACGAAATTCCATGCGGAGAGTGCAGCTCATCTTACGTAGGCCAAACCAACAACAATATAAACGCTGTCAAGCAAAAAACAACTTCTTCTGCTCTGGCCCAACACTGGTTAAACACAGGACATAAGATAAATTTATCGGGAACAAAAATGCTATCGAGATGTGAAAACCTGTCCACAAGAGTTATAAGGGAGGCTATTGAAATTGCAAAGAGGCCCAACAACTTAAATAGCAGAGATGATAGCCAACGTGTGCCTAATACTTGGAAAAATCTGCTTACAAAACATCAACCAGTACCACTTAGTAACGAAAGAGATTACAACTCGGCAACGCAACCACAAACACTGGCAACAGGGCCGATAACGCGCAGCAGGTCACGCCACCTGATGGTCCGGAACCATTCGGAAAACGAACACGTCCGACGCGCACACGGTACCGACAACACCGGAGTCGCAGGCGTCAGTTCGCTCGTAGACGCCATACAGTGAGCTTTTAAAATGATGAATGAGATTTCACCGAAACGTTAGCTGCCTTACAGTCCTGAGAGTGACTCAGCACATACACGGGATGCCCGAAAACTTTCGATTACATATATATATATATATATATATATATATATATATATATATATATATATATATATATATATATATATATATATATATATATATGAAGTAATTAATAATTTTAGTATTAATTTTTTAATATTAAAATTATAAATTACCAAAATATTGCAAATTTCATTTTTCATATTACCAATTACAAAAGTAATTAATATTTTAATTTTCCGAATTATTTAGTTATTAATTGGTGATTTACCGTAATTAAACTTAAAAAAATTTTAACGACTACATATTTGACATCTCTCAAAATATTTGTTTGTTCAAGCTAAAACAAATAATAAATAAAGGTTAAGATAACACTACTTCTGCCCATGGTGATACACTTTAGTCTTATCAATAGGATTTAAAATGGTTAAAAAAATTTAAATTTATCGATTTTACTCAGAAATCTCAGAAAAGAAACAAAAAAGGGTAACGAAAAGTTTTGACTTCACGCCCAAGCCCCAATAATTTAATACTTTTTCACTAGTTTTGATTAGAAAATTTTAATTTCAAATTAAGCTGATGTTGTTTTCTGAGCAATTCATAAAATAAGTATGGTTTTCATACATAGTCTGTTCTTTAATGAAAGTGAGTGACAATCATAATTGCACCAGCACGATAAATTATCATAGTTACATGGCTCTTTTATATGATTATGCATTATTTGCCAAAAAATGCAATTAAATTATTTTTTTATTTAATTACATTAATACCAATTAATAATTCAATAATTTGGAAAATTCGATTTTTAATTACTCTTGTAATGGATCATTTGAAAAAATAAATTTTCAATTACTCTGGTAATGGATAATTTTATTCCAAAAATGATTATTTACTTGGTTAAATGATAATTTCAAAAATGACATTATGAATTACTTCGTTAATTGATAATTGTAGAAATAAAAATACCATTTACTTAATTAATTGACAATTTGAGGAAAAATCCCAATCAGTTTATTTATTATTAATTTGATTTTTTAAATTATTTATATATCAGTTTATTTATTATTAATTTGATTTTTGAAATTATTAATTGATATAGTAATTGACAATTTCCATTTGTTGATTAACAATTTTCCAGTAATTGAATGATTTTTTGCAAATCACTGGTTTAGATCCGAGGTTCCCAAACTTTTTTGCTCCATAGACCACTAGGCAGTTTTTCCTAATATTATAATTTTAGAATTTCATCAATTTAAACGTATTTCTCACATCTAAAGCCTTAGTCTGGTGATCTAACACACAACTTGGTAAGTCGGGAATAGTATAAAAATATCAATTTAACAACAAACACTGCTAACGTGGACTTTTTTGACGACATAAATATAAGATACTTAGGGTAAATGCCATTCTCATGATTTATTAGAGCCAGATTTATGAAATTTAAGATTATATATTATGAAAAGTATTTCATTACGTAGTTAAAATTTAATTTTATCTTTCTGAGTAAGAGGGATCAAAAGTGACTCGAAATGGTTCCTGTAAATAGTGTCCGACGTGAATGCATTCGATTTTTTTGAGAACTTGCATGCATACTGGCATTAGTTTTATTGTTTAAATAAATAAACTCATTCCTAATGCCAGAAAGCTGTAAGCTTCTTTTGGTAAAATTAACAATATTTTTTTATGTAATGTTTCTTTTAGAAACATTCTAATTTTATTAACTTTAACCCTTTTCAACAATAAAGACGATTAAGATCCAACAAGCAATTTTTCCCTATAATTTAAAAGTATATAACGTGTACAACTTTGTACACAATAGTAATTAATATTCTTAATAGCCATACCAGTTTTCTATTGGTCGTAAGCATGCAAATTTTATGTTCCAAGTTAGGAGCTCCCTATTACGCTAAATAATGCCTAAAAGGTATTTGTTGGACTTGGAGAAAATTAGGGGTATTTGTTTTATTAATCCCTTTTTACACAGCGAGCTTAAAAGGCCATTCGCAAGGTAAGTTTACAAGTCTATTTACGGGACTTTGGGTAAGACAAATATAATTTCTTGATAATTAAATATTATATCTACAGGACTGGTCAAATAACAGAAGTCGTCAATCTCATTTTAAACTATAGCAATTGTTCTTGATTAAAATTACGATAACTATATGAACATATCTTCAGCGCTTCGTTACGTACACAAACATTGGTAACTAGTTCTCATAAATTGATTATAAAAATAAAATGTTGGTATAACTTTAGGTTTTATTTTTCAATATATATAATAGTCTATATTCTATATTTAGAAGGATTTTTCTTACAAGTAAGTACACATGTGGTGCAGACTTTTTTTTTGTTCTTGATTTATTCTTTAAATTTATTCGCCCTGTTGTGCATTTTAGGATCCGTTGAGAGACATTGCGGCACGAAAGTCCCCAAACCTCTGTAGAGGCCCCCTTTTTTGACCAGAACTCTTAAGTTTCCCGAACAACCGAATTTTAAGGAAATATCTCATTTTAATTATGTAGAAATTATTATGCAGCTGCCTGCTGATATTAGTTACTTTACTTATATTATATTATTATTTTTACCTCCAATTTTTTATTTAAAGTTTTGTTTTCCTTCTCTTTCTCTTTGGGATACTGTTAAGTGTATATGACTACCTCTGGAATCAGCTGAAATAATTTTTCTTGTAGGACAAATTTATTTAGCAAATTTACTTAATTTTATTAAAAGCCAAAATTGTGTCTTTTATAAATAAGTAATGTTAATTAATTTGTAGTTAAATAGTGATATTTTTAATTACTGGTTTTGTATTGAGAGCTCATAGTAATTTATTTTAAAACTGAACTATGTGGTTTTACGCAGTGTTACCCGCATATTTCGCAGTAGGTTTTGTGCATTTTTGTAAGACAAATTTGCTGCTCTTATTTGAATAAGCTAGTTTATAGATATATCTTTTGAAACAGGCGGTGACTCAGGTGTCTGGGAAAGCGTGGTGGAGAGGTGTCCATCACTCCCCATGCGGACAGACTACAGGACGCCGTTTTTAAAACCCAACCTCTCCCTGGAGATACTTATGTCAAGTAGAGAGGATTGGGAGGGAGAAAAAAATCTTCCGAAAAATGGATCCTGGTGGTATACTGATGGATTTCGACAAGATGAAAGAGCTGGAGCGGGAGTATTTGGCAAGACCACAGGAGTCAGAGAGTACTACGCTCTCGGACAATGTGCGACAATTTTTAAAGCGGAAATTTATGCTATTCTGTAGTGTGCCCATCTCTGTGAGAGGGACATAGACCGGAATAGAGTAATAAATATATGCTCAGACAATAAGGCTGCGATATTGGCACTGAAGTCAAGTATCGTGACTTCGCGACTGGTGTCTGAGGCTGCACAGTAAGGTTGGTATGGGTCCCGGGTCACTCGGGCATACGCGGGAATGAGGAAGCAGACCGTCTGGCAAAGTTAGGTTCGGCGATCAAACCGTATGGACCCCAACCAATATTATCTGTTCCTATTGCTATTGGCAAAAGGGAATTGAAATCGTTGCTGGAAAGCAAATTTATTGAATCATGGAGGGGAGCTCCTGGAATGAGGTGTGCTAAGGAACATATAACGGGGCCTAACGCACGGCGTACTAAGGAGCTTCTCTCCTTGGGAAGGAAAGAGCTGCGAATTGTGGTGGGATTGTTGACAGGACATTGTCACCTCCGGGGCCATCTTCATAGAATCGGTGTCGAGCGCGACCCGACATGCAGATGGTGTTTGGAGGAGGATGAAACTGTTTACCATGTTCTCAAAGGGTGCCCAGCACTTAACGGACTGAGAGAGATATTTCGGAGATATAGTTTTGTTACCGGAAGCAGTTAGGCAAGTTCCAATAACGAGGCTGCTTGGCCTCGAATAACCGAAATAATAAACAGATATGGTGGGATGTAAAGGGCCCAATGGAGACCTAGGCATCGATGATCTAGTATCACCACCCCTTTTTCATTCATTCATTCATTCAGATATATCTTATTTTTTTATATGACTTTTTTAACCTAATAATGCCTTCAGTTTCACATTATGTAATTAATAATCAGTTTTTTTTTGAGGAAAATTGATTGGCTCATCTAATCTTCTACAATTGGTATTTTTGTGTTACTTTTACATTATTTTGTAATTAAGGCAGCAATTGACTGTAATTTCTATAATGTTATGCAAGGGGAGATAAGAATAATAACAGTTGATATTTTAATAATTTAATTTATTAATTAAACAAATTCAAGTATTTCAATTTAATTCAAACTAGCTTTTAACTTTCCACCCTATTAATCTTTTATACGTTTCATTTTTATTTTAGGTTTCTTCTTCCTCTGCACGTTCTTCTTTTACGTACTTCTTTTTCATAGTTCTTTCTTTCATCTCCAGTTTTTTCATTTTTAATTCTATATATAAAATATTATTTGATAATAATTACAGTGACAACTAACTCAAAACGTAACTAGATCAGACTTTGAATTTAGCTTTTCGTAAAAAATCAGTCTACTAAATCTCTTTTGATAAGATATGAAAGTACGATACACATCGATTTATGTGGTTATAATTTTTTATGTATGATAGATAAATTAGTTAGTTCTTTAGTTTAAGGGAAAAATACTATTTCTGTTTAAACTTGTACAAATAAAAAATGCAAAATAACTGGTTTTCTTTGTTATTTTAATTCCACACCCTAATTTCTTGTTTGCATTTTTATGTCTATAATATATATATATATATATATATATATATATATATATATATATATATATAATTTTTTATATATTTATATATATATATATATATATATATATATATATATATATATTTATATATATATATATACATATATATATATATATATATATATATATATATATATATATATATATATATATATATATATATATATATATATATATATATAATTTTTCCTTTATTTTGGCAAAAAAATTGACGTTTCGCCCTTTATTTAAGGCATTTTCAAAATTTTTTCTTCCTTGACATTTTGTTACTCTATTACTAAATACTTCTTTAGTAATAGAGTAACAAAATGTCAAGGAAGAAAAAATTTTGAAAATGCCTTAAATAAAGGGCGAAACGTCAATTGTTTCGTATTTTTTGTTAAATATAGAACCTAAACCCAAGAAAAGACAAAATAACGAAAAATGATATTATCTATGGTTCAAAAATCAAGAATATATATATATATATATATATATATATATATATATATATATATATATATATATATATATATATATATATATCAATATTCAATAATCAATAATCAATTTAATTTAAACTAGCTTTTAATTTTCCAGTAACTCTAAACTCTATTAGTGTTTTAAACTTTTCATTTTTATTTTAGGGTTATTTTTCCTCTGTAAATTCTTCTTTTACATGCTTTTTTTCTTAGTTTTTTCTTTCAGATCCTGCCATTTAACGTTTATTTTATTTCTTTAATGGAAATTACTGCCTAGATCCCCACTTCTGATTACTCTGGTAGTAATTTCAACCCCTTATGATGCACTGAAGTCCTGCTTTGGTAGAAAAGAATTGCATCGAGGGATCAGATAAGCTTTATTTATTAAGATTTTCTTTTTTTTTTCTTCGTACTATTGTTCATTAACTGTTAACTAACTTCTTAGAGGATTGGGACTTTTGATATGGCTTTTAATTTAATAAAAAAAATTTCATCACCTATGAATTGTGATTAACGGTTAATAGTTTTTAGTTCAGAATTTATAATAACTGATACCTTATTACCTTTAAATTAATTGGGCCTTAATTGTAATAGGTTAAACGTATGACAAAGCGTGATCATGATTTGCATACCCCTGCGGTATAAAACCTACATTATGCAAATTTTGGTCATATTAGTTGGGTTTAGATTACTATTATTATTAATTTATAATTTATTTTATATATATATATATATATATATATATATATATATATATATATATATATATATATATATATATATATGACACGCAGGTGAAACGTCTCGCTATAAAGCGCATAGCTTTAGAGACTTGAGTGCTATATTAATTTTTCGCCAACTTTAATAATTAACGAGAAACCCCATAAAAGTATCGTATTTGGAATACCCTGTACATACAAAAACTCCAAATTCGTTTCGCCCTTTGCTTTGGCCTTGACGGTCTTCTTACAGGTCATTTCAAAGTGATTGCCAAGCTTAAAGCGAATGTCGTCATTGAATCCCTTTTACATTTTCGACAAAAAACACTTGGCTTTAAAATGATCTTCAGGGTGACCCTTAAGGTAAATGCAAAGATTATGACAAAGAACAGTTTGATCATACACATCAACATTTAAGGTGGCATACAGAATTGCAACTTTAAGCTACTGCAGAATATACAATCACAGAATTCTAAGTTTTGAGAGAGTTTGTCCGTGCATCATTTCCCACAAAGAAAGTGCGAGGTCTCTTAAATGTCTCCCAGTTCAAACTAAACCTGCACAAATAGTTAACTCCCAGGGGAGGATCCGTGAATCCAACACTAGTCGCAATGAATAAAGATCAATCACTTGGCATATTGGGTTAAAACCAGAACAAATAATTAATCGCATATCGCCATAAAAATTAAATTCAACATCTGTGAATAAAATATATATCTCAATAAAAAATTACAGCATACTTAATAAAATTCATTTTACAACTGACACTTAACAGCGAATTTTTGATATTCTTTCATCAAAATTATATTTTCTTTTCATTACTTTTTATAAAGATGAAACTTCAATTTTGTCTAGACATATTTCTAGTAACTTCAATTCTGGATTAGAGTTTTATAAAGTATAAATCTTTCGAGATAAGATCAGACAGCAATCTAATCGTTTATCTAAAGTTTGTTTTCCATCTGGAAGTAGACACTTTTTTGCGGTTTAATTTCTTAATAAAGTTATTGAAAGTCAATTTGTTTTTTTTTTATTTACTTTTTGTACAAGGTAAATTTTATTAACAGAAAATTAAAAAGAATTCGATTAAACGTCATTAGAAACAGAAAGATAGAGATATATACAATGCGTCAACACTACAGTCTTTACATTAGAGATGACTAGAAACTTCAAACTTTCGTTTTTAGGAGAACTTGGTAAACTGGATTTACGCTCCAAATCTTTTGTTTCTATCCGCTCTAGTTCCCAAATTAATTAAATACAAAATTTCACTTTTTTTGACACTCACTCATTTCCTGTGCAAGCTCCATCTGCCCAGCATTTACATTGATGCTTTGAGGCTAAATGGTACACCAATTAGAAATGCAGTTCTTTTTAGCCTCTTGGTGGCTTTCCATGTATATATGCCTGTATGTGAGGATGAGGATGAATACACTGCGACCTAATAGATCTATTGTATTCCCCTTGTTCTGCCCAGTCATTAAGGTTCCTTGCTAGCTAGAGCAGGTCCTCCAGTCCTATTTATTTTAGGAACATTAGAATGTAGATAACACCCCTTATTCTATTTGATGTCCTCCCAAGAACTACATTCTAGGGTTCTATAAAACACTGCACTCTGGAAGAATATGGATAAAGGTTTCATCCCTTTCCTCGCAAAATCTGCACTCTTCTCTTTCTACTAACCCGCATTTCTTGAGATGGCCGTTTAGGTAGTAATACCTCTGCAGAATTTCTGTTTGAACTCTAAGGTAGTTTTTGCTTAGACTTATGCATTCCTTGAATCTAATCTGGTTAAAGTTCCCAAGAAGTATCTTCACTTGTCTCATTCCTTGCAGATCCGGCCAGTAATTGGATTTCCTGCTTTGTTCCTCGCTTTTTAGTTCTTCATGCCTTACACAGCTACTGATTCCACAGAAAAGTTCGAGCCCCAGAAAAGTGTATCAGCCCCTTTTCTCGCGAACTTGTCCACTGTTTCATTTCTTTTGCTATTTAACTTTGTGTTGAAGTTTTTCACGAAGTTAAACTTATTTTTCATTTCATCTTGAGGCAAGTCCCAGATTTATTGATTTCTGGATATGAGATTGGAATTTCGTTTTATGACTTCATCTTCATATATTGTCTTCTTCGCCATACTCTTCACAAGTATTTGTAGGGGCGTAAAGGTTACCTATATGGCGGTGGTTATGAGGGGTTCAATTGCTCTCGTTATACATGCATAAGCCAGTCTTTGAACTTTCGAAAGATTAGCTCTCGTATTGTCCATACAGGTTCTTTTACTTCAGATCACTGCCTCATAAGTGATGATGGGTCTCACTATTGCAGTGTACATCTAGTGTATGATGAGATTGTGCTTCAGCGTCCTTCCGCGAAGTGTCTACAAACTTACGAGGCTGTTGTAGCCTTGTGGATTATTTTTTTTCGTTTTTATTCTAGAGAAGTTTATTATCTAGGGTCAGGCCTCTGACTTCCACTCATTAAAGTTCCCATTCATTTTAATGGTTTTCAGGTTAAGGTTTCTTTTCCTTGTAAAAGCGGCTATGGTGGGTTTGGTGGGGTAGACATTTAGTCTCATCATTTAGCACCATTCTTTAGTTTCTTCAAGTCCTTTCTAGACTATGTCGCATATGTTATTCTCCAATATGCCCCCCGCGATAATGACCACGTCATCGGCATAGCCGTGCCAAGGCATGCAGGGGTCAGTCAGATTAAAGAGAATAGTAAATTTTGTTGTCGTTTCTGAGTTAGTAAATTGTATTTCACGTTTAAGTTTATTGGTAGCGTTATTGAACATTATTTTATTCTCAGATACTAAAGTCTACCATATCTTTCTGAGCTTTCTTCTTCAGTGAACACTTCCCTGATTTTCATAGGGTAATTGTTGCCCATTCCTCTTGGTTTAATTTTTGAGGTATTCTGCCAAACTGCTTGTTTTATAATTTTAGTGACCAGTTCCACCGCAATATTCAACTATTTATGCGTAAATAATAATGGTTGTATTGAACTAAAAATACAATATTTAGATCCAATATTTTATAAAATACATTTCTTAGAACTTAAGGTCTCATTCTTGTCCTGCGTCACTTAATGTTAACAACATAAGAAATTTGTAAATAAATGTGTTAAATTTAATAATAATGATGCTATGGAGTTGATTTCAGAAGAGACTGTACTGATTTTTATGTTTAGGTGTATTTTTGATGGAATTTTATTAAAGTATAAAAGCGGGCAGTCATTAAATATGTCCCAAAGGTATATTCAAACTCTCATTATAAAAATCCCACGACAAGGATGTATAATTAATAATATATACTCAAAAGACTCAAAGGCCTTTGTATCTAATGAAGGTATTTCTTAGTTTAATTGCGACTTAAGTAGAAACTGAGTTGAATCATACAAAGGAATAATAATGGGGTTAAGATTATAATCTAGACTAGGTTATAAATAAAAGTTTCATGTTATGTGAATTTTACCTATCGAAGGTGTTATCATAAAAAAAGGCTATATATATATATATATATATATATATATATATATATATATATATATATATATATATATATATATGCAGGTAAGTTTTTGTCCGTGTAATTTAAAATAAAATAGAATAAAATATTGGCGAAGCGGACGTGAAAATTTGTCAATCTACATGATTCTCGTATTAAAAAGTACGGAGCACTCCAAAATATGGAAAAACTCCGGATCCGACAGATGGCGACAGCGCTGTTTCGTCCTAATATGGGACTCGTCAGGCCACCGCAGTCGGTACAAACCATCATCTCGCCTTTGCATCGTATAAAGCTGAATTTATAATCAAAACACAGCAAATAAGACGACAAAGGCGACATCTCGATGGTCCACTTGATAATACAAGAACCACATAGATTAACAAAGTTTGTAAAAGAACCGTCATATGGTGGCGCGACGGTGAATTAAAACAGAAATGGGTAAAATCGAGTACACGAAACGCGCTGCCCAACGGATAGGGGTCGCATTTTTCGGTACTGGCAAGCAAGCCTACCGCTATTTAAGCAGCCAAAGCCACGTGCCGCAACCAAACGATCCCACCATGAGAGCATCGTTTAGCTTGTTTAAAAGCCAAACAAGTAAATAAATATGTAGATAAGTTTTTGTCCGTGTAATTTAAAATAAAATAGAATAAAATATTGGCGAAGCGGACGTGAAAATTTGTCAATCTACATGATTCTCGTATTAAAAAGTACGGAGCACTCCAAAATATGGAAAAACTCCGGGTCCGACAGATGGCGACAGCGCTGTGTCGTCCTAATATGGGACTCGTCAGGCCACCGCAGTCGGTACAAACCATCATCTCGCCTTTGCATCGTATAAAGCTGAATTTATAATCAAAACACAGTAAATAAGACGACAAAGGCGACATCTCGATGGTCCACTTGATAATACGAGTCCCATATTAGGACGAAACAGCGCTGTCGCCATCTGTCGGACCCGGAGTTTTTCCATATTTTGGAGTGCTCCGTACTTTTTAATACGAGAATCATGTAGATTGACAAATTTTCACGTCCGCTTCGCCAATATTTTATTCTATTTTATTATATATATATATATATATATATATATATATATATATATATATATATATATATATATATATATATATATGAATATTAACAAGAGTATGATGGTTTTAATCAACGGATTTATATTTTTTTTAGGGGCAAACGTTTTGTGGGTGGAAATATAAAATATAAATTTCAGTGGCTTGAATCCATAGGCAGAGTGGCAAAAGAACTCCGTTGAGTGGAATGTACTTTAAGTTAATCAGCATAAAATAAATATAAGTCGTAACGAAATTTTGTTTGTTTATAACTCTGCTGATGTGGCAAATTCTGAAAAAAAAAACATAAAATCATACTGGTTTTCCACAGAGTGAATACGTTTAAGATAGCTGAGTATCTTTGAATGTTAAAAGAACGCCTAGGTAATATTTTACATAATTTTTTGTGAATGCGGAAGCTCTGCGAAAGGTAGGTGCCAGGTTTACTAATGGCCGAGTACATTCGTCAGTCATTGCAATTCTAAAACTAACGAACTAAAGTGTAAAAGATTTTTTATTCAACTTTACTCACCAGATTATAAATGATGTGAACGGCTTTTTGGAAGAGATAGACAAATCACATTGTAAAAATATTATAACTATATTAGAACACAGGAAACTTATCAGCCCACCCTAGTAAAATACCACATTTAGAGTAAGTCCACACGGTGAGAAAAGATCGGAGCGGAAGCTTAGCGTAAAAAGACATATATCAAATTTCAAGCGTTGTGATTTGTTAGATTTAAAAAAAAAACAAAGATTGAAGATTTCCCGCCTAAATCCGCCTTTTCCAAAGTCATTACGCAAAATGAGGTTTAATTTTAAATATGATGGAAACTGTTTATTTTTAATATTTCGTATGAAACTAACCTACTTTTTTTTTAGAAGTTTGTTGTTTTCTTTACATTTTTTTACTTTGCGAGTTTTGAGATAATGGATGTTTATGAAGTATGTTAAATTGTTTTAATTTATTAAAAATGCTTTGCTTGTTACCGAAGATCATTGCTTGGTCCTCAAAAAAATACAATTTGTGTTCAATTTTTTATTAATTATATAACAATTGTAATAGTACAGTTGTTCGTTATATAAATTAAAGTTTATAAAATAAAGGCCGTTATATAATACAATTTCTATTCAATGACAATTTCTGATATACCAGATCATATAATGAGATTTCTTGACAATATCCCTGACTTTTCAGTAAATATCCGGACATTGTGTCTGAATGTTGTATGTGGTATATTAAGGCAGTGAGATTTTGGTTTTATCTTTGGTTTCAATGAATTCAAATAAATCTTCTAATATAACTTTTAATATTTTATTAAAATATTCACTAAATCAGGAGATAACAACATTTTTTCTTCTTACTTACTAATTTAATTACTATGTTCATGACCTAGTTATATTTATTTCTGTATCGAAATTATTTTACAGTCATAGGCGTACTAATAAATCTTAAGACTTTTTATTTACGTGATTACTGAAATGAAAAACGGTTTATTTATAGACGATAAGACAATATGAACAAAGCTCATGGTTTATATCAAAAGTAAAGTTTTAGAGTTTAGTAGATTAAGACATGCTTTATTTGAGCTGATTAGAATATAAATTTACTTAAAATATAACTTCTTCTTAAGAGAGTATTAAGTATTAGACTATAATTATCTATTAATCCATAAGATTAACTTAAAAGAATTTGTGTAAAGAAATTTAATAATTAATAATTTGTATTAAGGTTGTACTCTTGACACAATTTAATTTAAAGAACATACATATGAAAAATGTTATGAAATGGTTGTAAAAGACCAGCAATTGCCAAAAAAATATCAAACAATAAAAAGTACGAAACTAGATTTATTATTTTACTAAATTAAAGATTATCTCATCTTGTTAACGTTTAATCAATTTATTTTTTCTTACTAGAATGATGAATAAATATTTTTTGGTTACTTATATTTTTCTCTTTTAATTTCAAAAAAATACTGACAATTACAGTTTTTTCCTGTTTCCCTAATAGGGGGTTAAAATTTCAGACATGTCAGGAAAATTCCTGTCGCTTGGTAACCTTATCCCTAGCAAACTTTATATAAAGCTATTATAAACAATTAAAAAGTAAAAATTAACATTGATGGAAATTTAATAACAAAAATCCAGAACGTATATGTAATGTACTCTTCTAAAAACTAGAAACAATTGTAATTATTAAAACGATTGTTAGAATTACACCGTTATATTGAAATTCTCGTCTTCGAACTCCTTGACAATTCTTTACCAGGTAGAAGCAGGCGCGGATCCAAGGGGGGGGGGCGATCGCCCCCCCCTCCCCCCAAGAGCTTTAAGTTCAGGAAAATAGACCCGATTTTGCCTCTTATACTATAGTTTATTCAAGAACTAGAGAGAGTAATAAATGATTTTTTACCCTTTTTTTTCTTCTCAAAATACCTGTGTTCTTTAGTCCGGTGTCTTTGGCAAAATCTGTTAGAAATATATATTTTTCATAGGAATGGGTTAGAAATTTTATAGTCAGAAATACCGGTCTATATTAATAGACCATTTGGGTTGAATAACAATAGATATTTGGATGTATGAAGTGTTAAAAAGGATTTTAATCCTTGTCATCGGCGTTGGAAAGAGGTTTATTTTATCACTAAGTATTTATGGCATAAAATATTATTTCGGTAATAAACTTAAAAAAAAAAGTTTTTATAATATTATTTTATTTCTTATGATTTTCTAATAATCTACATTCATTAGAAAATATAGATAATTTTGACATATGTAACACAAATCACAACTGTATTTTTATTATTTTTAATATTGGCATAGAAACCGTTTTAGGCACATTCAGAATAAAATGTAACTTTTTTTTTCTCAAAAAAGTTATAATTTAAATACTTACAAAATACCATTTGTAAAAAATACAAGAAGTTAATAAATATATATAAAAAAATAAATTCGTTCATATAATGTGAAAATTTTTTGAGCTCTCGGTCATTTTATTATTAAATAAAAACATTTTTAGGACATTTGACGTTTCAGTTTATTTATTTCTTAAACCATCTGCAGAATTGCAATTAAACATTAAAAAGGGATTCAAATGTAATTAATTTTTATATGTTAAAAATATTTAAATAATAAATTGTGTTTACGCTGGTAAACATTATGTATCTAATTTGTAATCCAAATTAATTATAATTGGTTTCTCTATTTCACGGATCATTAGATCGAGTTTCCACATTTTCTTTACTCTTTTATTATATGGATTTTTCCAAATTTTCTGCAGTAACTTTAATCCAAAAAATCTTTCAAAAGTTCTGATAAATTACTAATTTTGTAAGCTGTGTTATTTCTAACAACTCTACCTTTTACTTGAGAGATATATTCCCTTCGTCAAGGGACATTTTCCGGACGATCTATAAGAACAGAATTATTACTCTCTCTAGTTCTTGAATAGTGTATAGAAATGTATATGATTGCGATCGCCCCTCCCCTTCCCAAGAGCTTTGAGTTCAGGAAAATAGAACCGATTCCCCCCCCCCCCATCGATAATTTGCTTTCGCTTGCCATACTATACTTTTGTGATATCACCGCCCCCCCCCCCCCAAGAGAGGGGCTGGATGCGCCCCTGGGTAGAAGTGGTAAATTTTGGAAATAAAACTTCTTTTAAAGAGTTACGGCACAAGTAATCTGAATAATTTCATAAATACTGCTTACTGACTCGGAATTCGCACTGTTGCTTTCACATGCTGGTTTTATCAGCTAAGTATCACAATGTTATTTCCAACCTAGTAATAAGGGAATAGCTCTACACATTTCCATATCGTGTTTCCTAATTATTGGCTCAACAACAGCCAAGAGCTTTTCAAATCCACCAATAGTAACAGGAAAATCTTTTTAAAAAATTAGGATCGCTTTTTCGCATTTCTTAAATTAAATTTTTAGTATGTCCAAGTTTTTCTCTAATGTTATCCTCAAATATAGACCGGACCCAACAATATATCCATAAACTTACATTTTGTAACTTTTTTTCTAGATTACAACACTGCTGCAATTAATGATTTATTTTGCTTCATTTTAATTTTTAGATAAAATATAAACAAAAATTCTGTTAACAGTTAGGTTAAAATTAAAAAAAATACACCTCTTATGACCGCGGAACGAAATACTCTGTGTGGACCATACATTTTTAACTTAAAAGGGCGTAAAACGCTTACGCTCATATTTTTCTTGTCGTCTGGACTCATCCTTAGGCCTTCTCGTATTTGATCGTATAAGCTAAAGACCTTATAATTTTGAGATAATTAAAAGTCCTGTTCTAAGAAAGCATGTATGCGGTTTTAAAGTAATTATTTATTTTTAAAATTAATATATTTTTTATCATGTAGTTAAACTTACTTCCTTAGTTTTCCAGTAATATGCATATCAGTATAAAAACTGATTGACAATGACCAATTTACCATTTGTCAAATAAGCAATATGACAAATTTCAAAAACACAAAATCAAAATTTTGGCTATAAAAATTATTTTTATTATATGAAATTTATGATTGAATAATTGTAATAATATAACGATAGACTTTTGCTCAATTTCCGAGTAATTGGGAAAACATCATTCCAAAGATTGGAATAAAAAATTATCAATTCTAATGCTTTATGGAGACCACAAATGCAGATAAGTTCAAACCAAATTTTATAGGGTGGATTTTAGACGTATTAAATCAATAATTTTTTATTTCATGTCATATTATGTAGCAAAAATCGTTAAATAATAAGCTACAATCAAATTGGATTAATATTGACTTAGAAACATTCAACCTTAACACGTGCCTTACAGAATAGCAACAAATGTTTTATATTTCCAGATTTATTTAGCTATTGACTCATTTGCATTATCCTTTTTAAAACCGATATAACTACAAACTGATGCTCATAACAGTCACGAACAATTAACCGTAGATCCGTAATAAGATGTTTCGGATCTAAGTGAGAATCATTGGTAACAACCAGCCAACTCTTATTGGGTAAATAATCCTGCAGGATTTGTCTGTGAAACAAAAATATCTTTATCTTGCACATAATAGGTCATGTTCTATGGTGTTGAATACCATACTATAATCTGGAGGTACAGAGAAAGTAATATTATTTCCTTCCGCTGCCCTAAAAATGTGCTTTATTAATTCGAGCAAAGTTGTTGCAGTATTATATCACCAATCATACATGAGTTAAATATATGTATTATAAATGGAATAATATAGTCGCTACATAGCTTTATCATCCTAATATTTATTCCACCTATCCAACAGCATTAAACTAAATTTAGCCAATTGATTCCACCACGTTAATATCCACGATAGGCTATAATTAAAAAGGTTTCAAAATTTGGAAAATTTTGTCACTAGAGTAGAATTGAATAAATAGTGTCGAGATCATTCTGACGGTTAAGGAACTCCACAAAGTTCAAAAAATAAGTGTTTTTGTTATTTGACAAAAATAAGTAAATAAAAACAGACTTCCTGGAGTAGACATTAAGGTCCTTTAAAGCTTTCCATGTTTGCTGAATACTATCTACCTAATAAGTATAGTTTACGTGCGCTCGCTTTTCTCCCGTCAACAAGAAAAAAGAAACGAATTGAATAAACAAAGACTATTATCAGCGATTATGTCGACTTTTCCATTTTTATTTTCCATAAAAAATATTCTTTGCCTAAATCTTTAAAAGTTTTTGCAAAATCTCAAGATATGATTCTAACTAGTAAATATACATGTAAAAAAATTAAATAAAAGGTTTATATATATATATATATATATATATATATATATATATATATATATAACTTGATTCTCCGGAAAGTTTATCGATCGATTGTGAGAAAACTACAATTAGGAAGAATCTGAAAATTCGACAGTGTACTAACTTGCATGGGGGACAGCCGGCTAAAATATTTTCAAGATGGCGGCATTTTCAGTTATACCGGAAGTAGATGTCAACTTGCTTATTTTAAACAAAATACCCTATATGTTATTGCATTTTTGATTTCTACGAAAAATTCCAAACATATTTCATGTATAATGTTCTATACTGAAGTCTCACAGTTTTCGACATATTTAAATTTTTATGTCAAAAGTGAAGTTTGCGGACCGAAACTTAGCTATAAATTTTTCTTATAAGAAAGTCTTTTTTATTTAATTTGGGTTAGTTTTCTTGTAGACGAAGATTGACTTTAGTAGTCCTTTTGTGATATTTTTAAAATTATTGGTACAGAGTGCTCAAAAAGAAGAATACAAATTATATTTAAAATATCGTCAAAAGTCAATTTTTTCACTTATTTTTATAATTTTATCATATTAAGCATTAAAAATAAGGGTAACTTTGTATATTTCAAAAAGTTGTAGTTTTCAAAATATTGACAGTTAAACATTTTTCTATTGTCAAAATGCTATACGGCTTTTAAGTTTTGTTACTAGTTGGCCATGACGGCGAGGCGTGGCGAAAATAAAACAATCGAACCCTACAGAATTGTCACTATTTCTTGCCATTAGACATTTATTAATAATAATCATGCCGAGGCGATTAAATTACATGCACGAAGATTATTTAAACTTATTTATTATTTATGGGGAATGTGATAGAGTTATTTCAAGAACATGCGATACATTCACGATCCGAAGAAACTGAAACCAACACTATTAACTGTTAAAAAAAATTATAAAAACTTCATGAACTTTGAATCTATAAAAGCTAAAAGAAACAGAATTAAACCAACTGTTAATAAAATAAAGTTACAAAAATTATTTGAGTAAATGTTCAAATTGCCACCCTTGAATTTCCAAACATGGGTGGCCCTTCTTATTGACTGAGGATTAAGTTCTTCAAGTGCTATTCTGATGCGCTGCATGCAATCTTTCATAGTGATTATTGCGGTGTTGTATACTTTATTTTTGATTGTCCCTCAAATAAAAAAAATCAAGTACCGTTTGGTCGGGGGAGCGAGATGGCCGAAGTTGTGGCCCATTCTTGGCTATCCATTGATCATAAAACAAGTTTTGCAGATGATTGTTAACTAAATAACTATTATGTGGAGGGACCCCATCATGTTGATAAAATAGATTTCTATGATCAGCCAGCGGCAAGTTATCTCAATTTCACTTCCAAATTTCTCACGATGTCAAAATAGTGTTCACCTATAAGTTAAAAAACGTATTTTGTATCTAGGGGTCTTCAAAAATACTTACGATTCAGATTATCTTGGTAGAATTCTAGGGCGACGACGCAGTCATTTCTTATAACACAATACACGTTAAGCTGGCAAGACTCCTGAAAATTTAATTCTCTAAATTGATGTACATTTGAGTTGCTCCAATAGTGGAAAATGTGTCGATTAAACAATCCATTTTTTTGTGAATTTGGCTTCATCCGACCAAATAATATTATCCAAAAAACCAGCATTTTCTTGTGACTGAAGTAAAATAAACTGACAGAACTCTACTCTTCGTGGAAAATCAGTGCCTTTTAAATGTTGTACTATAGAATATACATAGGGATGAAAATTGTGTTTCCATAAAATTCTTAAAACTGATGTTCGAAATAATCCAGACTCTAATGCTACTTGTCTTGTAGATATTGTCGCATATGCGGCGAAATATCAAAAAATTATAGTTTCAATATTTTCATTATTAACAACTGGTTTATTTCTATTTCTTTTTGCTTTTATGGATCTAAAGTTCTTGAAGTTTTCTATAATCCTTTTAACAGTTGGTGGTGTTGGTTTCTGTTTCTGCAGATATCGGATCGCGAATGTATCGCATGTTTTTGAAATAACTCTATCATATTCTCCATAAATAATAAATCAGTTTAAATAATCTTCGTGTGTGTAATTTAATCGCCCCGGCATGATTATTATTAATGAATGTTAAATGGCAAGAAATAGTGACAATTTTGTAGGGTTCGATTATTTTATTTTCACCACGCCTCGCCATCATGGCCAATTAATAACAAAACTTAAAAGCCGTATAGAATTTTTACAATAGAAAAATATTGAATTGTCAATATTTTGAAAACTACAAATTTTTGCAATAGACAACCTTATACAAAGTTACCCTTATTTTTAATGGTTAATATGATAAATATTTAGAAATAGGTGCTTTCTATTCGAAAAAATTGACTTTTGACGATATTTTAAATATAATTCTTATTCTTCTTTTTTGAGCACTATGTACCAATAATTTTAAAAATATCATAAAAGGACTACTAAAATCGATCTTCGTCTACAAGAAAACTAATCAAAATTAAACAAAAAAACTTTCTTATAAGAAAATTTTATAGTTGTTTCTATCCGCACACGTCACTTTTGACATAAAAATTTACATATGTCCAAAACGGTGTGACATAAGTATAGAACATTATATATGAAAAGTGTCTTGAATTTTACGTAAAATGCAATAATAAATAGGGTGTTCCATTTAAAATTATATATTTAAGTCCTCATGTAGGAATATTTCGGAATTTTCAAGAAACCTGGCAATTTAACGTATTTTGTGGTGTAAGTAATGATGGAATAGGAAAACTACATTTTTGTGAAGAAAACTTAAATGGTAATTCATTAATGATACAAAGCAAATTTATGCCAATTTTAAATTATGTATTTTGTAGGAGAAAGATATTTAAATATTCTAGAAGAGTTAGGCAATTAATATTTATGCAATTTACCTGTGGCGGAAAATAGACAAATCACCAACACGAGGCCTCCCCATCGCACAAAATCGTGCCAATTATCATTTTCTTACAAGCAACATTTTATGACAAGTGGATTCCCAACAATGGACCTTATCTATGGCCTCCTCGTTCTCCTGATTTGATTGTCTTGGACTATTTTATACGGAAAATAACATCTTTTTTTGTAATCCAGTGACAACGATGCAAGACTGTAGGGCAGAGATAAGGGACACGTTCTAAAGTTTATCTTCAGGTTCATTTAAAGGGGCCATTTATGATGAACTAATTCAGACATGCGAAAAATGTTTGGAAAGAAGTTCAAGATGGAAATTTTGGACGTTTATTAAAATTAGTTGTTTCCTTGAGTAGGTAATATTAAATTGCCAATATTTCACAGAATAAAAATTTTTGGAATAGACAAGATTATACAAAATCGCACTTATGTTTAATTCTAAATAAGGTAACATTATAAAAATAGCTGATTAACGTTGAAAAAAATTTACTTTTAACGATTTTTTCAAATTAATATTCAATATTGTTTTTGGTCACCCACTATTTATTTATTATCATATCAACGCCGTCCACTGGAGCAGATCCCCTTCTAGAAGGAAACCAACTCCAATTAAATAATAAACTCTTTCATGTAAAACGTTAATCATTATATTTAGACCAGTAAACGCCACTTTGTTACATTAAATTTAAAATATATCAATACAGTTAGACTTATAGTCCGGTCAACTTAGCATCAAAAATAGGGGTAAGGTTACATTAATTCGCACCTTGCTAAAAATTGGCATGAATGTTGGGAACCCTATTATACACAATTTGTCAATTATCCACATCAATCCGAAGTGTGGAAAAAAATTTATTCAAGGTCAAATGTTGCAAAAATCGGTTTTTTGAGTTTTCCAGCTAAACGGTAAGTTTTATAATAAAAATAGGTGAGACAAAAATTATTCATCATGCAATTATCTATAAAAATTGTTCATACACTTTTTTTCCTAAGAATCACCATTTCGGAGATACAGCGATGCAAAATGTTGAAAAAGTTGTATTCTTCATAATATGCACACGTTTCCGCGCCACCCGTGAGGTAGTGTACATGGCGCGTTTTTTTTTACATGGTTTCCCCGGTAGGCCTATTCCACGATCTATTGTGCTTCTGTTGAGTTAAAAAGCTATTGTATTAAATTGAAAATGGTACTATTGTAAATAACAAGAGCGGTGTAAGTAAGGCGTAAATTGAGAAAATTATTCGTCTGATTGATACTCTTCTAATGGAACATAATCCATACTGTCTTGCTCTTCTTCTTCTCCTTCTTCTTCTTCTTCTTCTTCTTCTTTTTCTTCTTCTTCTTCTTCCTGCTGAGTACAAATAAATTGTTCAAAGAGCAATGCATCAGATGTCTCCTCGCCTATATCGTAAGAATCCTCTTCTACTGGCGATTCAACATTGAAGCACGATTGGCCTCGACAACTGATACATGCTAATGAACAAAACAAACCAACTTTTTTACAGCCGCATTTAGCATTACACCCCGTTTTGCAATTGCAAAAAATTGAATTGAGGAGTTTTTCCGGTGCAGGAGGGAGTAAAGTCTGAATTGGTTCCAATATATTGTCAGTTAACTTCCAACCCCAGTCTTCTGGGTTTAGTTTATTACCAAGCCATACTTGAACTTGATAATATACTCGAAATGGATGTTGATGAGCAGAAGCAGAGGTTGGAGGAAGACAAGCTAATTGTACTTGTTTCTTTTTATACGTATTTTTTGCAAAAGATAAGTATCGAAACTTATCTAAGCACGTAATTTTTTTTGGAGTTCCGTAAATTGAAAGAAGAAAGCGAATTCCGTTGGTGATTACAGCTTGTGGAGTAGAGGTACTTTCTTTGAAAACATCAGCACAATCAACTAAATCTTGTCTCTCAAACAATTTCAAAACCGATCTTTTACCTCTCCTGAAAAATGCTGATGTCGTGTCGCAACCAGTTAGTGCATGTAGAAATAAGATATGATTTTGGCATTTTGAAAAAGCAGATAAACTCTTGGATGAATATATTTTTGATTGTTGTTGAGCCTTCCCAGGTTTTAAAAAATAAATAATTTTTTCAGTTGGCGTTCGAGCAGTAAGTAATACCAACAAATCAACATCTTCACCAACAAGAGTAGTTGGATTTGTCGAGTTAAATATTTCTATTGCTGTTTCAACTATCAGGACATCAGCATCATTATCAGCTTGCTTTACAGAGATATTTTCAGACGTAAATTTTTCTTTCAACATTGTAATGAACCGAGACTTGTTGTGTGTATTTGCGAGAAATTTCTGTTGGCTTGTGGTAACTGTCATAAATTCATCAAAAATGACGTCCGAAGATGAAGATGTTGTAGCTCGACGACGTTGTTCTGCAGCTTTAATATTTTTTGTACAATCAGCATAGCCATCAAATACTACAGTCACTCTATGGTCAAAATGTCTATGTACATACCGCACGTATTTATCTAAAATATGTTTAAATGTTTCTTCGTGATCCCACACTACACGGTGTAATAGATATCCTCCGTCGATTATGTACGTAGCATTTATGTCGTCAATATCTATGTTTACTGTTTCAAAACAATCGTAAATAGCTGACTTTTGTGATTTACGCATTCCAGCATCATCGAACAGTGACAACGGATACGGAGCCAATTCATATTCGAAATATTTCTCAATTTCATCTTCGAAAGCGCTAGTAATACTCATGCGTTGAAATAATAATACAGGGTCGACAGGAACTTTCTTATCGTGAACTTTTACGGTGCTACTCATAGCTAAGAGAGGTACTACTTTATCAGCGCGTTTTAATTTTATGTTATTAAACGTCATTCCTGTCATTTTGGACATGACGGCAATTCCAACTTCACGAGCTTTGTGACAGTTAATTTTATCATCACCAACGACTCCATTAGCAATAGATACAATTTTGTTAACTTCCGGAAACGGATCATGCAATGAAAACCACTGCAGAAGGTTTTGTATGTCTTTCGAATCTTTCTTTACTCGTGAATCACTTGCATCTACATGCTGATCCGTTGTATCCATTCTAACATTAGCGAGATCTTCCAATCCTTCACAAACAATATTCATTGCATGCATACCATAAACCCATTTACTTATTACACTGTCTTTTGTACTTCTCCCTCGAGCAATACCTCCATCTGTCTTCATAGCTTTCATCATTGACTGCTCGATCACCATATCTGTTGAAGTTCCGCAACTTAATTTATCTGAACGTCGAACAGTGAAACATCCTTCTGTAAACTGTTTGTAAGTACTAGGATTCATACAGTTCTCTAATTGTAACATATCTTGTAAATATAAGTGTGCAGACTTAGCATACGGAAAATGTCCCGAAGCGTGGAAGTAATTGATACCATATAAAAATATTGAATCCAAAGTTTTGCGGTAGGTCCACGTTCTTCATATTCTCTTAATTTTTCATTGAACTGATCGAGTAATGCTCCAGATATTTCGTCGTCATTTTCAACATCATTATATGAAATAGTGTTGTTTATTATGTTTTCAGCAGTAATGATAAGATTTGCGTCCATGACGTCATCAATATCAAGCTCTTTCAATATTATTATTGCTAATGTTAACTGAAGTATTGTATGAGCTCGAACAGCTCTCGCATAAGCATGACCATTGAGCATTTTTTCTAATGACCCAGGTGCATAAATCAAAGAAAATATGTCTTTTATGCCGCTTCCTTGCATAATGTAACCAATTGCACCAAGAAACGACATGAGAAGATGAAATCCTCCGAGCCTAATGATGATCTTCGATAATTCAGACCCTTCAGGTGCAGCTGATACGATTTCTCGAGCTTTTGCATACAGAGGCTGGTCAAAAGTAACAATACATACATCATGACCATAGCGTTTTGCATTTTGTAATGCACAAAGTAAAGTCGTGTATATAGTATTGTAATTACTAGCCGGTTGGTGAATAAATGGTAAAAAATAAAATTTTGGATGTTGAAAAATTCGTAACATTATTTGTTAATTGTTCAATGAAACCATTCCAACCGGGTATTGAAAAATTCTTCCATTTACTATAGAACCATATCGCATCGACTTTTTTAAGTACAGATTCTATTACTTCACTATTATAAGCAAAATCATGGACAATTATTTTACTATAACCTACTACACCATCATTTTGGTATATCTGCAGTGGCACATGAGCTATTGCCGCGAAATCTGTTGCTGAAGGAGCTTCTTTTATCCGTTGTATCGGCTCTTCTAGTAAAACTGAACTTTTTGGAGTAACAACTTGAATGATACCCATTATGTGAAGTGTGTTATGACCGTCCAGCGTATTTACATTTATATCAGCATTGTCTGCAACATACTGAATGAATGTGCCAGTTTCTGGTGGTAAAATGTGAGGTGGACGGTGAAAAACTGCTGCTGCTTCGTACAATATAGTATCATTATAAGATGCGCACAAACCGAAAGACGAAAAAATTTGTATAAGACGTTTTGACCCAAATCGCCGATGAAAAAAAATAGAGAGACCCAATTGTAACTTTGATTTGAAAGACCTTGGTCGAACAGCAGTCATAATACTATGGCTAATATTTGTGCATACTAATTTCAAATGTTGTAAATTAAATCGCTTTTTTTTCAAAATAACTTTCTCCAAAAAATAAGTCAGTGATTCTGGAATTTGACTGTTAATATCTTCAAACATACGACCTGGCGGGGGGTAATGAGAATTATCAAAAACTGCAGATTGAATATCTTCTCGAATGATTGCTGCCGCAGCCTTCACGATTCTAAATCGCTCTTCTTTTTCATTTGTTGTTTTTTTTTCGTAGCTAGCTCGATTTAAAATGTCATAGTGATTATCAACAAAACATATTAATGTTGATGCTCCTGACTTTTCTGTTATAATAATTTTATCGCCATACTTCAACTTTAATCGTAACTTAATGGTTCTATTATCTAACGAATTGTTGCAAATATTTTGTAATTCGTCTAATGAAAATTGACAATCATCACTATTTTCGATGTGTACAAATATTTCTTCCATTAAAAGATTCGTACTTTCAGATTGAGGACGACCGGCTTGACCCCCCGTAGTCGGTCTCAAGAAGGCATTATGACAGTCTTTATGATACTTAGCTTCGGCAGCAACTAAATCATGTTCGAACTCAATTCGAGTAATAACAGCTTTTGCTACATGATCAGAACGAGTCTGGGCTATATTCAGGATTGTTTCTTTGAATGAAAGTGTTGTTACATGAAAAATTTTACGCCGATACTTCAGTGCTTTTCTGTTTTCTAGCTCTTCATTCAATTCATTGCCACAAAATAAGCAACACTTTTTAAAACAAAAAAATGGTTCACTTACGCGTGCTCTAGTACGAGGTGGACTTATTTTTGATGTACTAGCTTGTTCTTCATCCTGTTTTCTTTTCAATGCAGCAATTGTACCCTTCCGAGTATAGTTTTTTCGACATTGCACATGAACTGTCACAGAAGTCTGGTCTTTCAGGTATTCCGAAAATTCATCACCTCTTTCAATACTTGCATTAATTAATGTCTTTAGGCCACGATCAACAGTAACTGTTTCGCTTTCGGTCAAATGTTTATTACAAATAAAGCACAACTGCGACATTTCTATTACAAACACAAAACTGCACAAATTTTGTTTGAAAATATAAGCAATAACTACGTGTTCTTACTACGAAAGAATGCTTGAGACTAATACTATTCTATCTAGGGAGGCCCTTCAAAAAGGAGCAGGTATACGAGCGTCGCCACGTGGACAATTGAATAGCAGACAGATGTTGCTCAAGGCCGTACGGTCATATAAAATGAGGGACTGGGTTTTTTTTGGAGTTTATATTTTTAAAACTGTATAATATGTATATATACGCTACGAAAATTAATATTTTTACTTATATTATCGTTCTGTAACGTATATTACGGTAATTGACATGCATATTATGAAGAATACAACTTTTTAACATTTTGCATCGCTGTATCTCCGAAATGGTAATTCTTAGGAAAAAAAGTGTATGAACAATTTTTATAGATAATTGCATGATGAATAATTTTTGTCTCACCTATTTTTATTATAAAACTTACCGTTTAGCTGGAAAATTCAAAAAACCGATTTTTGCAACATTTGACCTTGAATAAATTTTTTTCCACACTTCGGATTGATGTGGATAATTGACAAATTGTGTATAATAGGGTTTCCAACATTCATGCCAATTTTTAGCAAGGTGCGAATTAATGTAACCTTCAATGTCTATTTTGACCGGACTAATTGGAGTGTGTGGCAAAAATTAACACTACCTTGAGTTCTAGACAACGTAGGGTCTTTATCATCTTTTAAAATGGAATAACTCAACAAATTTTAATGACTAGTTAATTTTTGTTACTGTGGAAAATCGGGAAACGCCGAAAAATTGACATGTTTTATTAACCACAATTTATATACAAAGTAAATACTAAAATTTTGCAATATACTCATAATGAAATATTTATGAGTTTAATTTTCGCTCATATTCTGAAAGTTGAGTCATTTATTTTAACAGCTTGTAGAACTTGTAAAGAGAAATCGATTTACCAAAAATCGTTGATATAAAAGTTGACAAAGAAAGAAATTATTACCAATTATTTAAAAAATTTAAAACTCTATACAAACCTTATTTCATGATATTTTTAACCAATGCATTATAAAAACTTTGTTTACTACTGATAATGGGTATGCCTATTCTTTTTATGTAATTGTTATACGGTTTTGAGTGCTATTTTCGATTTCACCAGTGCTAAATAATTCGTACAGCACAGCGTGATATTATTTTTCATTTGTGGGTGTTTTGTGCAATAAAAATGGCACACGTTTAGGAAAACAATGAACGAATGGATGTAATATTAACTTACGGGAAGAGCCAACAAAATGAAGCCGCAGCATGTCGTTTGTATGCGAAGAGATTTCTTTTACGAAACCATCCGTCTCCGCGGATGTTTGTAAATTTAGTTATAAGATATCGCGACACCGGGTATTTAAAAGATCAACGATGTAGTCATGCTGAAAGACCTCCTTCATGCGAAATGGTGGATATCGAGGAAGAAATGTTAGAACTTGTCGCAAATGACCCAACAATGAGCACTAGGTCCATAGCAGGTCAAATAGAAATTGCTCTTGTAAACTGTGGAAAATTTTACGACAAGAACAACTTTTTCCGTAACATTATCAATGGGCAGAAGCGTTGCAACCCGAAGGTTATACTAGAAAAGTTGTTGTCACTGGCTTTTACATCATTACAATATAAATGTCAATTTTACCAAAATTACTTAGGCTACCCACGAGGCCACGTTTACAAGAAATTGAGTAAATAATTTCACAACAATCATGTTTGGGCAGTAGAAAATCCACATGCAGTGAAGAAAGTAATTTTCAGTACAGATTTTTCGGAAATATTTGGACCGGCGTAGTCAATGGCATGCTTATAAAGCCTTACTGTTTTCCAAATCGTCTGAGAAGTGAATATTATTTAGACTTTCTTCAAAACAATCTGCTTCAATTATTAGAAGATGTTCCTTTAAATGTGAGCTCCGCCGCCTTTCAGACGAGAAGTGTACGAACATTTAAATAATGTGTTTCCTAATAGATAGAAAGGGCGAAATAGACCCATTTTTTGGCGTGCACGTTCCCCGGATCTAAATCCTTGCGATTTTTTTCGGTAAGCTTATTTAAAACATCTGTTAGGTTATCACAATGAGAAAGTGAATTCTGTGAAGAACTGCAACAACGCATTGAAAATACTTGTGATGGTAGACCGGGATTTTATTTTTGATGCATGTAGTCACTCATGGATACATCGAGCAAGACTTTGCATTAACCGAACAAATGATGACAATTTTGACCACTTTTTGTAGAACAAGATATAATCTGTTCAGTGTAGTAAATAAAGTTTTTACAATACAATGGTTGAAAATATTATGAAATAAGGATTGTATCACAGTTTTTAATTTTTTTAAATAATTGTTAATAATTTCCTTATATATGATTTTTAGTAAATCGATTTCTCTTTACGTAGGTTTTCACGGTTGGAAGAATGAATAGTTTGGTTATTCCGGGTTTCAATCTATTCGTTCCAAAAATCGTTTTCACGACATTTCGCCAAAATCTCATTTGGCATTTTCAAGTGCAGTTCTTCTCGTTATTTGCTGAGAACTGATGGTAACCTCTGATGAATTTCGAGTTTTGTTTAGCTGGCTGGCTTTCTGATTGGAGGAGTGGCTTCGCAGGCTCCTCGCCTCTGCCCAGTGCGATATATGTGGTTTTTGTATGCTGGTCCCTCATATAGTGGTTGATTTTTGTTGTTTTGTTTCTTGATTTTTTATTAATGTTTTCCATGTAGTTGGAATATGTATAACATCGTCTCTCTTATGACGCATACCTTGTAGTTCTGTACTGGTGCTATTTCTTTTACTTTTTCGAAATCGATGGTTTGTCCGGTTGTTTGGTGATGTTGGAATAGATCTGATGTTTTCTGCTTGTTTTTGAGACTATTTTCATATTCTTGTATTCCTGATGATATGCGTCTGTTTGTTTGTCCTATATATGTTTGATGGCAATCTGCATCTGGAATGCTGTAAATCCAATGATTTTCAAGGTTGATCTTATCTTTGGGATTTCCTAGGATGTTGGCTATTGTTTTTGTCCTTTAAATATGGGCTGTATCTTTTTGTTTTCTTAAGATTCTGTCCGTTATTCCTTTTATGTATGAAATTATGGCTTTGTTCCTGGCTTGATCTTAGTCTTAGGTTTTTGTTGTGGTCTTCTCTTGTCTTTTTATGGCTTTCTTTATATCTGAGTGTGAGAAACCATTCCGTTCTAGAGCTGTTGAGATGTGTCTTATTTTGTGTTGATATCTGCTAGGCGGAGAGATCTTGATACTAGTGTGTTGACTACTGCCTCCTTTTGAGAGGGATGATGATATGACTCTGCATTGAGATATCAGTCAGTATGTGGGGGTTTCCTATATACAGTAAAACCCAGGGTGTTGTTAGGTTCCCTAGTTAATAACAGGTTCAAAAAAGGAAGTTTCTTTTCTTGCTCGATTTCTAGCATAAATTGGATTCTATGGTGGATATTGTTCAAGTATACGAGGAAATCGTCCAGGTGTTCTTTTCCATGTGGCCATATTATAAAGATATCATCCACATAGCGTCCCCAAAATTTCAGTTTTAAAGGTGCCTTTTGCAGTGCCTCTTGTTCGAAATATATTATAAGAAGGTTGGCTATAACTGGTGAAAATGAGGGCACCATAGATGCTCCATCTGTTTGTTTGTATTTTTGGTTATAGAACACTAAATATGTATTTTTTAGGCAGTATTTTGCAAGTTCAATTATGTAGGCTGGAAATCTTCGTTCATGGGGATTTTGTCCACAGTCTTATAGTATGCTTGGATATAGCGATTTTATGTCGAGGCTTGCTAATGTCATTTTCTTCGAGGTGAATGTTTTTTGATCATTTTGGTCAAATGTTCGGAGTTTTCAAGAAGGAATCGGCCAGTTAGACTCTTGGTTGCATGATACTTGCTAAAAATTTTTCCAGTTTTTGTGTTGGAGATCTCACGGCGTTCACTATTGGTCTGAGTGGTGCATTTGTGTTGTGTATTTTTGGTAGGCCATACAGTTTTGGACATCTGTTAGATTTTTCCCCTGGTATTATAGATTTTTCAGTGTCTGGGTCCTGGCTTTTGTGGTTTTTTCAAGGTATGTTGTTGGATCTCTGTTTGTTTGTTTGTAAGAGGCGTTTTGGAGAATTTCTGACATTTTTTGCATATGTGTTCATTACAACCATAATTTTGCCGTAACGCCAAAAACAGTCCCCTTAGAAGAGATAATTTCGAATATAAAAGCTGCCCTAGAGAACCTCCCTGAAGGAAATTCCGAACAATCTGGACAAGATATAACCCGAATTTTGTAATCCATCCGGCCTCCTAGCTCAAACTTTACGCGAGCTGTACATCAAGCCCTCTCATCCTTAAAGAAGAATAAGAAAATAATAATAATAATACCAGCGGATAAGGGAAATATCACGGTTGTAATGAACATCAACGAATATAAGCAAAAAATGTCAGAAATTTTCAAAGGCGCCTCTTAGAAAGAAACAAACAGATCCAACAATATATCTTGAAAAAACTACGAAAGCTAAAATCAAAGCTTCAAAACTAGACCCAGAAACTGACAAATCTATAATACCAAGGGAAAAATCAAACAGATGTCCAAAACAAATTCACCACTCAGTTCAATAGTGAGCGCCGTGGGATCCCTAACACAAAAACTGGAAAAATTTATCATTTATTAGATTCATATATTTGTAATAAATTTTTCGGTTAAATCCATCTTTTTTCATTACGCAGACTGAATTATAAGGATCTGTATTCGTTGGTATTAAAATTCAATTATGAACAAAGATGTAGCAATAAAATGATATTTATTATATTAAATCTGACACACTTATGTTTATCGAATTTTTAGACGTTATACACACCCTGTTGTATAAAATCAATATGGTAATAATAATTCTGAATTATTATTTAACTCTAAATGTCTATTTCGTGTATTAACTTCCCTCTTCCGTAGACTAACAAGGTTATTTATCTTTTAAGTCTTCTATAGTTGTTATTAAATTTCTTTATTATAGGAACCAATTGTATTACATTTACTTTTTCTAAGATATTAAAAGAATCCCGACTGCTTTGACCATAATAAAGAAATTTATTAAAGATAATAAAGGACTTCAAAAATAATGAATTTTGTTAGTGTATGTAAGAGAAGACTATGAATAAAATTAATCTACGAGATAGGTCTTTACGATAAGATATTTATTTTATAATGTACAGTATGTACAATATTCGACACTTGTTTTTGGGATTCTTCTGTAGGAATCCTTTTAATTTCGCCATATTCGTTGGGATGCACAGACTTAAAATCTGAAAAAATTTGAAATAATAGCCTATACTAAATATATTATCTTCAGTAAGTTATGTCGACTAATTTATGAAATATAAAAAAGTCATAAAAATCAAATTTCGCCTTTTTCGTTTATCCGATTAACTGGTGTACCATTAAAAATTAAATATGTAAACCATATTTTTTATTTAGTCATTTCAATCAGGAAATATAAGCATTTAAAGTTACGTACAGTTGTTGCTCTATTTAATGAGCCTGAATTTTGGTGAAAGGCATTGTTCTCTTCAAACGGTTGCAGATTGTTTGGAGCTCCTTGAGATAGAAGCGCGAAGTTTAAAAGGGTTTGTTCCCTTTTCTGTGAAGTTTAATTATGCTCTAATTATATGTTTTATGATTTGGTAGCCATTTTTTTATTTAATTTGTTAGTTTAATATTTAGTAGAACCTTTATATCGGTTAATAATTACACATAAGATGTCTTTTATTAAATCCTGCCTTAATGTGTTCTTGCCACAAATTCGAGATTTTACTATGTCCCTTTTTTATTTTTCCGATGGTAGATTTTTAATATCTGAAAAAACTGGACGTAACAGCAATTACAAGAAAGGTACTTGAAGAGTTCGGTTACGATTTTAGTGAAACTGTAATATGTTACAGAGGACACGAAAATAAGAGACATATTTTATTTTATTGGGTGAGATTCATTTTAAGAGAATGAAAACCTTGCTTATAGCTCATCCACAAAAACAGTTATAGATATTTTCAATTAAGATATATTTACAACATAAAATCGATATTATTTTTTATTTGAAATGATATGTTGGGGTCACCTCTATTCATATAATCCCTTATTTTTTTACCGACTTCTAAAAGAAGGAGGTTCTCAATTCGTCGCGTATCTATTTTTATGTATGTATGTACACCGATTACTCCGGAACGGCCGCACTGACTTGAATGAAATTTTTTTTCGTTATGTTCAGGAAGTTGCTCCGGTGGTCTCATATTTTTTTGGACGAAATTGATGCAGTAATATCCAAGATGGCGCTTACAATATGGCGGCCAAAAAAATTAATTTTGTCTGATTTTCTCCAAAATTGGTACGGAGGAATTTTCGGGGTTGTACCCAACGAATCTGAAATTATTTTTAAAAAATTCAAAATGGCGGATTTAATATGGCGGATAAAAAAATTAAATTTTGTCCTATTTTCTCCAAAATTGGTATGGGGGAGTTTTCGAGGTCGCACATTACGAATTCAAAACACTTTTAAAAAATTCAATATGGCGGACAAAAAATCGATTTTGTCCGATTTTCTACATAATTGTTACGGGGGAGCTTTCCGGGTCGCACATGAAGGATCTAAAATTATTTTAAAAAAATTCAATATGGCGCATCCAATATAGTGGACGAAAAAATCAATTTTGTTCGATTTTCTCCAAAATTAGTATGGCCGAGTTTTCAGGGTCTCACATAACGAATCTGAAATTGTTTTTAAAAAATTCAATATGGCAGATCCAATATGGCAGACAAAAAATCAATTTAGTCCGATTTTCACTAAAATTGCTACGGAAGAGTTTTCGGGGTCGCACATGACGAATCTAAAATTATTTTTAAAAAATTCAATATGGCGTATCCAATATGGAGCATAAAAAATTAATTTTGTTTGAAAAAACTCAATCTGGCGGATTCAATACGATGTTCTAAAAATTTTACATTTTTCGACTTTCTCCAAAACTGATATAGAGGATTCTTGAGGGTGTAAATTATGAATTTAATAGTATTTTTTCAGGATTCAATATGGCGAATGCAATATAGCTGACTAAAAATTTTACATTTTTCGATTTTGTTGAAATGTGGAACTAATTTTGAGGATGTAAATAGCGAATATAAAATTATTTTAAGAAAATCCAATACGTCAGATGCAATATGAGCGTTTTGAAATTTTAAATTTCTGGATTTCATCTAAAATTGGTACTAGGGGGCTTTGAAGGGTTTAGATTTAGATTAGATTAAGACATTAAAATTTTTTTTTTTTTGTAATTCAATATGGCGGATCCAATATGGTGGGTTGAAAATTTTACCTTATTCACATTTTTTCAGATTTGGTATTGGGGCGTAGGGGGGGGGGGTGTATTATGAATATGAAGTTAATTTTTTACAACTATTAGGTTGATAAGATACAATATGAAGGACTAAAAATTTTACATTTTCCGGTTTTATCTAAAATTGATATTGCAATATGCAATATAAAATATATCGGGCTAAGAAATTTACATCTCAAATTCTTTAAATATCGATATTGGAAGGTTTTGGGGCCTATATTACCAATCTAAAATTAATTTGAAAATTAAGATTGTAGATTTACTATGACAGACTAAATATTTGTTTGACACAATTTCATTGGTATTTAGAGAACTTTAAGAACCAAAGAATTTTTAGTGGTTCATTTTAGGGTGATTTACTATTCTGGATAAAATGGGCACTTTTTTGCCACATTTGAGTCATGGCGAGGTAGACTACTCTCGATTAGCACTTAGTTCAAATAATTTATGAATATCATAAAGAATTCAAGACTAAAAATCGAAAAATAAAATTTTTATAAAAAAATTGAATCAACTTCTAAAAGTACGCTAAAAAGGAAAAAATAACTAGAAAATTTTATATGAAATTGAAATTTTTGAAGTCGGCGCCAAATTATTTCTAAATGAAATAAATAACTACTAAGATATACAAATTATGGTAAGAAAACAATTACAAATAAAGTATTTTTAATCTGTTTATGCGATTCACATTTTGTCAGGTATTAGTTTGGCAGCGACTTCAAAAATTTCAATATCATATAAAAATTTCTAGTTATTATTCCTTTTTAGCGCACTTTTAGAAGTCGGTTCAATTTTTTTATAAAAATTTTATTATACGCCTAAATCTATACTTCATTCATGTATTTTAATCTTAAAAATTATGAAATTGAATGGAGTTCTTTAAAAATATTGTTTTATGACTTACATAAGTGAGTAAAGTTAACTTATTTCAGAGTTCTTGAAAGAAAATAATAAAAGAGGGTGAGTTCCCCGAAACTTTTTCTTTATATCTTAAGTTCTAATCAAGATATGTTAACAAAATTAAATTAAAATCACTTGTTATTTGAAACGAAGTGAAACATAGCGGTTTTATTCCCACTAATATCATCCCTTATTTTTTATAAGGATAAAGAAGGTTTCCAGTAGTGTTCAATTTACAATCTCTAATAATGCAATATGTTCTGTAAAATATTGTATTGTGCAAATAAATATTATTTTAAGTTTTGTATTAACACGTACATAAGTTTATAAATTATTATAATTCAAGTCAGAGAGTGACTTCTAACTATCTTATTCATTAAAACAAAAGCAGTCTGTATATACTTATTGCATTTATAAAAAAAATATTATTTGTCTTTTCTCAATTTGTAAAATAATTCGTAATTTGGATAATTAAAATATGAATCAGTAGTGAACATAACCCGATCCTCATCACCCCCCACTCCTCGGCCTTGACCTTGACCTTGCCCCACCTCGTTGTGGTCACGCCCACATGTTCTTGCCATTGACCTTGAAAGCGCACGCGTGCTTTGTCCTTGACCTTGACCTTGTGTTCAAGGCTATGCGTGACCTTGACCTTGACCTTGTTCGAGGTGGCCTAGTCTTTGTTGGAGGTCCTATTGGGTGTGTGACCTTGAAGTAGTTATTTGTGCATTGTAATAGTGTGGGATGATCTTGCAATGATTTTGACCTTGCAAATTCTTCTATAAAATTTTGTGAGTCTATTTACATTCATTCAGTGTGAAATGTCAGATACGGAACTATCTAAAGAAAAAATTATAGAGCAAGTCGGCAGAGTAATTTGTTTATATCAGAGTAATTTGAAAAGTTTATGTGATTTTGAAGAAAAGGATCTAGCATTTTTTCCTCTCGAATATTTAAAAACTTACGTTGATTCGCTGAGTTTACGGCAGATTTGGGATAAGCTGCCGGCGCCATATCGGTGTGACAAGGAACTACAGTTAAGCTTACCCTGTTACATTCACTATGAACAAATATATCGTCATTATATAGATGTCAATCAATAAAGTACATAAAATGTAGTTATTTGTTTCATTATATTTTGTCCTTGAAGTTATCCTTATACCAATTTAAATGTGTGACGTCATTTGACCTTGAATACTCCTCCCAGTATTTCTACCGTTAAGCTACCCCCACCATTGTTGTGGGTAGCTTAACGGTAGTAACAGTTGACTTATCAGATTGAAAGATATATATATATATATATATATATATATATATATATATATATATATATATATATATATATATATATATATAAGTAGTGGGAATAGGGGGCTCCTAGTTGACCCCCCCACCACTTTTTTGATTGGTCAGCCAAGAATGACCTTGTTTCTGATTGGCTGCCCAAGTTCGCCCCCTATTCCGATTGGTTTCATAAACTCCGCCTCTTTTTGCTCCACCTCCTACCTCCTTCCTAACCACCACAGTAGTTGGAGGGGAGCTGGTAGCAGTTGGAGGGGAGCTGGTATTTTAAAGGACTGAATCTGAGCGAGCTACATTCATTTACAACTAGTCTTAAGCTTATATAGAAGATTCACCACTAATAAAGAACAGTGTTAAATTAAAAATAAGTGGTAGTTATGAACAGTGATTTGCAAAATGAAATAATCAAATTAGGTAAACAGTTTACTAAACTTCAAAATTCCGAATTAAAGAATGCAATGCTAAGGAAAACACACCCCGAGTGGGCACAGGTATATTATGAGACTGCCTTCCAATACCAATTAGCTGCAGAAGCCTGTTTAAATTATAGAAAAACCCAAAATTTGCCGAAGTTCTTTCATGAAATAAAGAAAATAGGATTCAGTTACTTTTTAAGGATATTGAAGGATTATATAAAAGATCCTGATATATTAAAAGAAATCGTGGAAGAGGAAGAGAGAGATAAAGAGATATTGAGAAACAGGGAGGTTTTAGTGTAGGATTTATTATGGAATTATTAATAAGAGAAATGTATGAAGAGTTTTTGATGTCCGCAGCCTGTTCCGAGTTTTATGCATATGAAGGTCAAGAAAGTGAAGCGCAGAATATTATAGTGTTTTTAAATTATATGGAACATGCGGAATTATGTTTACTAGCAGCTAAATGTTGTAGCGAATATTTAAAAAATAAAAATATAGATATTTTAATATGTAAACTTCAAGAACTAGGATTAAATAATAATATTTCATGTATTAAAACAATGTTAGAAAATAAAACACATAATTTGTAATCAAGTCTTTTATTACATAAAAAAATTGTTGTAAAGGTAATAAACATTTGATAATGCACATACACATGGTATTTTTTGATGATAAAAGCAGCAAGGATCCATTTTCTTTAGGGTGGGTTGTTCATCAATCTCGATAACTGGTTTCATGGAATACTTCTTTACGAAATCTGCCTTTTCTTCCCCTTTTACATAAACATAGTCCACCTTAGCGCTTAAATCTCTTATGATATCTCCACATTTGTGTAATGGTGTAAATCCTTCACACCATTCAATGCAATGGTAATTTTTTATTAACCACAGAGCTTGTTTGTGTAAATAGGATGGTAAATGACCCATCGGAAATGGAGCTTTGAAAATAAAATGACTTGTCTTTTGCCCATCGTACGCTGCTAATTCCTTTACAATAAATTTATTATTTTCAATTTTGAATCCTTGAAGATCTAGAATAAGTTTCATATTTTCAAATATTTGAATTTCTTGATCATTTCTACTTTTAATTGATATTCACTTATTTGTTTTTTTAATTTCTGCAACTGAAGTTGAAAATCTAATACTCGAACTGAAATCTCGTAAGACATTATATAAATGAAGAATTCTGGTTTGGCTACGTTAATAAATATCAAAATTGACGCGTGCGCTCTTAAGCGTAAGTAGCGGTTTGTTTAAAAAGAGTATTTTATCTTAAGGAAATTGTATTACAACTGTTTCACAATTTTTGTTAATGGATTGTAACTGAAAACTTTATCATGAATTATAACACAATATGCCGCTGTTTTAGGGGGAATTTTTTCCTTGGTTTCAAATTCAATTCTCATGGTTACTGGACCTGTTTGTAGTAAATCTCTTTGATGTGAACAATTAATGTAAACTATAGGAGCATTTTCTTTAAATTCTTTCGGATTAAAAATTGGTTCCACTGGAGAGTTATAATACCCTTGACGAAAGTCTGTAAACATTTCATACAGAGTAGCAAATTTATTATTTTCAAAGTCAAGTTGAAGATCATTGTAAGGATATCTTTCTGAATTTAAAAAGACATTCATATTTCTTAAATTACAATGATCAAATTTACTCATATCCATTTTTAGATTACCACGTCTATTTTTCTGAAAAGCAATTAGAACATGACGTGGCGTTTCGACTTTTGTAGATGTTTTTACGGGCCAGTTGTGCCTCGTAGTTTCCAATAACTCTGGATATTCAACTAATTCCCAGCTTCGGAAGGTTATTAGTATATCACTATTTTTGTCAATAATTTTGGTAAGTGCTAATTCTTGCGGAATCGCTACAGTAAGATGAGGAACTCTCCAACACAACTTGGTAATTTTAACTTTGGGTTTTTCATCTTCATTACTGGATAATAATGCATTTGTATCATCATTACTTCTTATTAGAATAAGTTCTTGTTGTGAATTAAGAATAATCTTATTATAATCTTCAAAAAATCCTGAATACATCTTTAATGGTATACATAATGAAACATTACCTTTGTCATCAGTCATAATTTTTTCTTTAGATTTTGTTTTCGGATACCAACCGGCATTTTCCAATTTAGCACTTTCATTTTGATTAAATGAAATATATCCCTTAAGAGTTGAAGTTATACCAATATCCCGAACGGAGTCAATAGTAACACCATTTAAAATATAGCGTAATTCTTTAAATAAAAATGCCGGAGCATTATTAATTAAAACAGTATTAGCTAAAGGGGAATCATCTTCTTTAGTTACTTGCAATTCCACATAAATTTCACTTTTGCAAGGTAAAGGATATTTTCCTGTTTGTTGCAAAGCAATTCTGATTTCATCATTTGGTCCGAGTTTTGTAGGATTAAAAGGATCGAAAGAAAGAATTTCCCAGCTTAATATTGATTCATCAACCAATACATTTTCTCTTACATTTAAATAATCCATTTTTATTTAAGTTTAAAACCCAAACTTTGAAGAAATTTTCTATTAGAAGGTGTTAACCTTTGGAAGTTTGATTTCCTACTAAAGGAAGTTGGTTTCTTTCTTGTCTTATTAATGTTTTTATTATTAAATTTTCTAGTAAAGTTTGCCGATTTATTGTTATATAATATTACCATCTTTAATCTACTTTTTTAAGATGTAGTCTGATGGTTATGGTTTCTTCTCTAAAATTAACCAAATCACCTTCCTGATCTATTATTTTAATGGCTATTTTATCAATTACTTTAACGGTGACTGGGAAATATATGACGTTTTGAGGTGACTCAATTATTTTGAACCCTGGAGCAACGCTCGGGAAAAATTGGTGTATTATATGAACAGGTTTCCCGTTTAAATATGATCCCTCTGCAATACTGCAGTCTATATTTATTGAATTTACTTTAATTATTTCCGCGGGAAAATCTGATATATGTTCAATGTTGGCTTCCAATCGCCCATTTTTAAACCCTAATAATTTACCAATAGTTCCTTCACGAAAAGTTATGGGGGCTGAACATTTAAGATGTGTACGTAAAGTATTATTATTTGCATAAAGACTAAAACTAATTTTATCCTCATCCAAGTGTTTTTTTAAAAAATCTGTTATGTCTTCTAATTCGTAGCTACCTGGGGGTATGGCTATTTCTAAATTTTCATCATGAATTAATACATTATTCCCAACATCAATATTGGGAATTGCATTAAATGTTTCGAAATTTACAAGACCGATAACATATTCAACATCTTCATCTAAATATATTGGAGGATGTAACTCTGATGTTAAAATAGCGGAATTGCCGCTAAGAACAAAACTATATGACATTTTACTTTAAAAATATGTTTAATAATAAACTAAAATTAGGTGTTACATATGGTTATAAAGAAATTTTAGACACAATTGACCACAATTTGTTTTGTTAAAGTTTTGATAACTGTTATAATTATAATTAACAATATTATTATTTTGGTCGCTATAAAAATATTTAATTAATTCAGAAGGGGGTCGCAAATTACCATAACTATCAAAATATATTATGTTTTTTCCTTTTTTTGTATATGCTATCCAGTGAGTACCAACACCACTGTGATTATCTAGATTGACAATTGCACTTTCAATTAACTTTATCTTTTTTGGTAATTTATCCCTCATAAAAATACCACGAAAGTTGGGAATTTGTAAATATTTAGCGTATTTAAGTAAATCGTAATTTGTAAGTGCTTTTCGAGGTATATGTTTTAGCAGTTTTTTGAATAAGGTTTCAAGTATAATCCACATCCTGTTTTATAGGGTTTTAAATAAAGTCCACTTCCTTTTTTTCCTACCGCAATGGACTCCATCATTTGATTGTGTCGTTTAGATTCTTCTAATTTCGCTTTGGCTGCTTTTGAATCATTTACTGCTTTAGCAATACCTGCAGCCCCTCCTCCAAGAGCACCAAGAGCAGACAAACCAGCAAATAAAGGTATAAGTGGAAGAAATCCGCCAGTCTTTGGGATTGGAATTACCCTTTTCTTTGGAGGTAACACTTTACCAGTTTTTTTAATAGCTTTTAAAGCAGTTTGAATACTTTCATTTAGGTCTTTAAAACGTTTCCCCTTAATTCCTTTTCTAGCTTTTGAAATTACCTGAGATAATGATAGTCCTCGTCCTTTTCGAGTTTTTCGCTTGAACTTTCTTCTCGTTCGAAGTCCCATACCTAATTTTCTTTTAATTTTCATAGCACCAGTAATTCCTAGTGCAGCAGTTTTTTCCCCAAAACTAGAATCTTTAGCTTTGAACCTTGATAAAGCTTTGTCAGCTAATACTTTATCAGCTAAATGCCTTCTTTTTATATCATTTGATTGTGAGTAAGCAATATCGTGTTCTTTACAAGCCTCATCCAATAAATTTATACCTTTATCACCTCTTGACAATCGTTTTTCCAATTTTGTTCCAGGTCCACAAAAATTATAACCAGGAATATGCAATTCAAAGGGTAATTTATTTATTAATGAGTTTACTAAACCACTTCCTTTCCTTTTGCTGTTTGTCTTGTAAATGATTCGTTTATTATGTGATGGAAACATTATATATAGTTGCAATCCTAGTGATAACTAACCAGTTACATCACAATACTGAATATTAATAGTTTGTTTTATATATAAAATGAGAGTTGAGAAACAACCATACTCTATAACAATTAAGGATCATGAAAGTTCAGTGAATGGTTTTAGAAAACATGGAAAACTGTTTGAGGGAAATAGTAAAAGAGGGTTAATTATTGGCCCGTCAGGCTGTGGCAAAACCAATGTTATTATTAGTTTGATTGAAGATCCGAATGGTTTGCGATTTGAAAATCTGTATGTTTATTCAAAATCCTTATATCAACCAAAGTATAAATATTTGAGAACACTTTTTAAACCTTTGAAAAAAATTGGATACTATGAATCTGAAAATGAAGAAACAATTGTTTCACCAAAACAAGTTAAACCAAACTCTATAATAATATTTGATGATATAGTGTGTTGTAATCAGAATGTTGTAAAGGACTATTTTTGTTTCGGAAGACACAAAAATACTGATTGTTTTTATTTATGTCAAACATATTCTTCTATTCCGAAACAATTAATTCGTGACAATGCAAATTTAATTGTTATATTTCAACAAGATCGAACAAACTTAAAACATATTTATGATGATCATGTTAATGTTGATATGTCATTAAACCAATTTAATGAGTTGTGCTTAATATGTTGGAAAGATAAATTTGGATTTTTAGTAATAGACAAAGACTCTAATGTGAAATCTGGCCGATATCGAAAAGGATTTGATTCATATATTTACTTATAAAAATAAACGTTTGATGGTAAATTATACCAATCATGGATGAACGTTTAGCAAGAGAGCTAGTTAAATCAAGAAAAGCTGTTAAACAAAAATATCAGAGTTTAAAAAATGCGGAATTTGAGGCGCAAACTAAATTGGAGGAAACATATAAACCGATAACTCAACCCTTACAAGAATTAATTTCAACGATTGGTAAAATTGAACCTGTTGAAATAAAGGAAGAGCTACACACACCAATTAAAAAAATTTATGAAACACCACAGAAAAGATCAATTCAAACACTAACACCAAAGAGAAAATTACAATATGGAACATCAACACCAGAAAAAAGAAAGACGGGAAAAACTCCACTCCTTCCTACAGAAATACCATCGATTATTGACTGGGACGCGAGTTTAGCTTCAGCAAGTCAAATGCCATCTATACAACAAACAAGTATTATTGCAGAAACAAACCCTTCTTCAGGTTCACACTCCACAATAGGAAATCTTTCAGATATACTGGAACAAACACGGCAAACAGTTAGAACATTTGTTGATACAGATTTATATAAAGAATATTTATTAGGATTTGATGAATTACCTCGCCAATATATTGATAGCGGTGTAAAAGATGTTGAACATGAGTTTGATCACCAATATGGAATAGTTCATGATTTGGAAACCGAGAAATTCTTTTTGGGTTTAACTCAAAAACCTGTCGAAATTATTGGTAAAAACATCAAAATTGAAGGAATAACCTATACAGGTACACCAGGTTTATATGAGTTATTATTTAAAAAAGAACCAATAGGGTATAAAAAACAAGATTTGGAAAATTATATGGATATTTTAAAAAGAACCAATGCATACCGTAGAAATAATGATCCAAATGAGCAGGTGCAGGGGAATGGATCACATAAATATATTTCTATAATAGGACCTTATTTGCAAAGCAAAGGAATTACAAAAACTAAAACTCTAAATCCCGAATCTCAACAAGCAGTCCAGGGATTTTTTGAAAGACGCAAAGCTCCATATAGAGAAAGTCGAGTGTCTTCAAAAAAAACCGGATTTGGTATAACTTTAAAAGTTAATAAACCTAATACAGATTACATATATTGGGATAATGTAAACGAACTTGTTGAGAGACTTCGACTATTGGTAGCATCCATGCTTGCGGGACACACTGGTCATAACAATGAAATTATTTCCATTATTGAAGAACTAAGATAAGCGAATATTATTATATAAAAGGACATAATAGATACTTTTAAACATTTCTAAAATGACCATCGATAAATTTGGTCGTCATATTTCAAAAAAATCTGCTCTAAACACATTATTATCACTAGAAAATAAAATATTATCAAATGTTGAAGAGAAAATAATAAAAATTTTTAAAAGCGATGTCAAATATATTGAAAACAAATTAATTCAAAATTTAGATCCCGGGTTGAAAAGCGATGTTAATAATTTAAATAAGAGAATAAATGAATATGATAACAATATACAAAATATTGCAAAAAAGATTAAGTTATTTGAGGATAAAGTTATTCCTGAATATAATGACAAGATAATTAATTTGAAAAATACTGTTGATGGAAATGATGATGTAGTAGAAAAATTTTCTCAGAAAGTTTCTAAATATGCAAATGACTTTGACGTAGTGAAGTTAAAATATGATAAAGTTGATGATTTTGAAAATGAAATAAAAAATGAAATTACATCAATTAAATCAATAATTAAGGATACTTCAGCAATTGACAATGTCAAGAACAGTATTTCCAAGGAAATTACATCAAAGTTTCAAAATTTTACTAATTTGCTTAATGATAGAGTAGCAGAAGAAGTAAGGAATTTTAAGAAAATACATGACGTTATGGATAAAAATACACAAAATCTTGAAAAATCAATGAACACTCATTTCCTAATTCACAAAAAAGATACCGACAAAGTTAATGAATTTAAAGAACAAATTAAAGAATTTGAAATTAAAATCAATGCATATAAATCAAATTTACAATATTTAGAAGACAAATTGAAGGAGGATTTTCAAAACGAAAATGAAAAAATTGAAACAAAATTCAAAGATCAAATTACAAAAGACAATGAAAAAATCGAGGATATACTAAAGCAGTTAAACAATCTGAAAACCAAATCTGAAACGTCTTTTGACGAGGGAAATTTTACAAAGGCAATCGATGAGAAATTACAAAAAGAATTAGAATCCTTACTAGAAGTAGTGCAAGCTATAATAGAAGTTTCTAAAAAGGATGTATTAATTAAAATTAAAAATAATAGTTCAAAAATCGAGGAGACTTCTTTACTCATAAAAGAACTTGAAACATCTTATACAGATATACTACACAAAGCTGAAAAGACAGTGTCAGACATAAAAAATATAGAAAAAAAAATTGTGAAAATGACATTAGATATTACAAATGCAGAATTTCAATTAGGAAAAGATATAAAAAATCTAGAAGATAAATTAACAAAAGAAATAAAATCTTTAAACGAATTAGTTCAAAGAGCTGCTGAAGTTTCTAGAAAAGAATTTAATGATACAATGAATTATGCAAGAGAAGAAATGAATTCAACATTAGGTGGTTTCAAAAAAGATTATACGTTATCAAATGTTCTTTTGGAAACTAAATTTAATGTAAAAATGTCTGATCTTAATAACAACATCACCCAAATAAATTCGTCAATAAAAGAAATTAGAAATGAAAATAACAAATCATTTGAAACAATGGAAAATAAATTTAATGTAAAAATTTCTGATCTTACTAACAACATCACCCAAATAAATTCGTCAATAAAAGAAATTATAAATGAAAATAAAAAATCATTTGAAGCAATGGAAAATAAAATTAAAGAACTTACTAAAAAAAACTGAGATGATTTTTTTTTATATTTTACAACATCAGCGATAAAGGGCTTTTATAAACGGTTTAGAAGGAGGTAAAGTTATTTGTGGGATTTATTTTCGAGAGTAAGGTATAAATTAATAATGAGTAAAATTAAGCAAGACGTTGTAAATGAATTACATAAACCGGCGAGAAGGCGATATAGAAGGAGACGAACAATTGTAAAAGGGCTTAATGATCTATTTCAAGCTGATCTGATAGAAATGCAGCCATATGCGAAATTTAATAGGGGTTTAAGATATATTTTAATGGTAATAAATGTGTTTTCTAAATTTGTATGGGCAGAACCTGTAAAATCCAAAACTGGTAAAGATGTAGCAGCTGCAATGAAAAAAATTCTATTAACTTTAAAAACTCCCCCAACAAATCTGAATACTGATCAGGGTAAAGAATTCTTTAATCAAGACTTTCAGAAACTTATGGAGCAGTTCAAAATTAATCATTACAACACATTTTCTAATATGAAAGCTAGTATTGTAGAGAGAGTAAATAGAACGATAAAAAACAAAATGTGGAAAAAGTTTAGTTTACTAGGTAATTATAAATGGATCAGCTTTCTTAAAGAAATAATTACAGAATACAATAATACTAAGCATTCAACAATCGGAAAAAAACCAAACGAAGTTAACAAAAAGAATGAAATGGAAATCTTGAAATCAGCTTATACTCATAGGAAAACTGTGGATCCCAGATCACCAAAATTTCGTGTCAGTGATAGAGTACGAATAAGCAAGATTCGCGAACAATTTTCTAAAGGTTACACGCCCAACTGGTCAAACGAAATTTTTCAAATAAAAAAAATCCAGCTTACTAATCCAACAACGTATTTGATTCAAGATGGAAATGGGATAGATATTCAAGGAGGTTTCTATGAAGAAGAACTTCAAAAAGTAAGACACCCAAATGTATATCTGGTGGAAAAAGTGTTAAGAAAGAAAGGAAACAAAGTATTTGTAAAATGGTTAGGATTAGATAAATCTTATAACTCTTGGATCTTCAAGAGAGATGTGATGTAATAGTAATTAATGCTGTAATAATAATTGATGTTTGTAATAAAAAAAAATGATTTTTTATATATATTTGTTTTATTTAAAAATAAGCTTATTACATAAACATTTTTTTAAATACAATATTCCTATAATCAGAGTCTAATATGGGATTTAAAATTTCTTCAGTCAATTTAATCCTTCTTCTAAAATGTTTTTGATTTATAAACTCTTCAGAAGTCATACGAGCTTTTCTGTAGGCGAAGTTCCAAGCAACCATCAGATGAATTTGGTTTCTTGATTCATCAATAGATACTGTCTTCTTCATAATAGTGCTTAGACTTTAATTTTTGTTCTAGTTCTTCGGGATGATTCAACAGCAGTTCCAGCATGGAGCACACATTTTCACTATTTAGATTTTGTTTTGGAGAAAGGACATTATATATTTTGTCAAAAGAATCTCCGTCGTAAAAATTGTTATTTCTAAAAACGTTGAAATAACGTCGAAAGTTTTGTTTTTGTAAAACATTTAGTCTATATTCTATAAGTGGAATTTGTTCCCATAGTCTGCACACAGTTTCATTTCCATAGTAAATAAAATCACAGCTTTTCACAATCTTCACTATTGGTAATTCACCAATCTTTTCAAAATGAATAGATAAATTTTGCAAATATATCGGTTCATTGAAAACATTTGGTGAAAACATATAATTTGTTATAACTCCTTGATATTGCAATAAGTTCTTCCAATCATCTTCATTTAATATCACAGACTGACCATTTTTACCACCAAGTTCAATGCATGGTAGAAAATCACTTTCCACCCACAAACCAATCACAGCATATTTAGAGTTAGAATTATTTAAATTATATTTTGTAGAATTTATAATTGTTTTTTTTATTTTCTTTTTTAATGGTGAATTTTCAAATATATTTTTACTCTGATTACTGAACATTTTAAATGATGTATTTCAAAAACTAACTGGCTATCTGCTTGCTCTCAAAAAACTAACTATCAATCCGTTTGCTCCTAAATTTTATACATTTTCCCTCTCCTCTCAAGTGGAGGGGTAAACTTATTTTCCCTCTCCATTTAAGAGGAGGGGATAAACTTTAAATGTCTTTATACTAACGAGAATCAATAAAAAACAAAATTTATATTATTTTTTTAACATTTATTAAATATTTTTATAGATATTTTTTCATGAAATACAATAAAATTAAACATGTACAAATAAATATTGCTGCTGTAAATATAATAACAAATATATAACAACAGACACAATGACAAGATTCTTCTTTTTTATTATTGAAAGGAATCCAATCTGAATATTGTAATGGTTTGTTTGTCATGGAATATTTAATTTTTATGTATGTATTTTCACACAAAGCAGAATCAGTTACATTATAGATAAAAAAGTGTGAATTTCCAACAAGATATGTCATTTTCATCTGTTTGTAGCAGTCGGTTTCATTTTTGAGGGCATTTATACATATATCAGCCCTAACTGTATTAGGAATGTAATTTACATATATCACATTTCCAACAAGGGAAACTAAAACTATTAAAGATGCAGCAGTCATTGTTGTAATATTACTAACAAATAATGGTATTTCTATACAATATATATGTTTTTGGATTCAGTTTCCCCTCCAACTTTTAAAGCTTCAAAAACGACTTACATAATTTATCATCATATAAAATGATGTCTTTATAAAGATGAAAAATTACTAGGAGTAGTTAATTCTAATCGCGGTTTTTTATTTTTAGATCCATTTTCGTTTCCAGAACTTAAAAAAGTTAGAGTATCATACATCATTTTCATATCTTTATCAAAAAAATCTGTTTCCAAAATATCCTTATGTCCCCATGCAAGAGTTTTTGTGGAATTTGGTATACAATATCTTTTATCATCATGAGTTGTTAATGCCAATTTATTTAACAAATTAGTGTATATATTATGCATATCTGACTTGAATACATACATGGTGCAGAATATTTTGTCACCTTTCTCAACAACATCTTTATAATCTGATAATGTTAATTGATTTTTTATACATGATCTACTAACGCCTTTTGCTTTTTTATCTACACTATTTTTGGATTTTATACAATATGCTTTAGCACCAGTTCCATAAAAACTTTCAATGGGAATCCCTTTGTACTCATCTTTAAATTTACCAACAACTGATGTTGTAATAGGCATGCAATGAATATTTTGTTCAGAAAAATTAGAAGTATCAAATTGATCCAGATTTAGCTTCATATCTTCATAAAAGTTTTGGGTCTGAACTTCAAGAATTAAGGAATCAGTATCCGTATATAATAAATTTAAATTATTACCATATTTTACTTTTAAATACCCATAATAAAAATTATACATTACAGTTTTTGCAATATCCAGAATACTCATCCCAACATAAATTGGTTTATTGTATTCAATGCAAACCTGTTGAAGTTGAAGAGCAACTAGATTTTCAGAGAAAATTTTAAAATCCTTTAATTGAGGTTTAGAAATAAGTTTTTCGGCACTAAATTTATTACCCTGTCTTTCCCATTGAGATACTAATTTAATATCTGCTCGCCTATCAACATTTTCCATGGTTTTACCGAAAATTGAATTATTTGCCAATTTATAACAATTTTTATCAAATTTATTTTTAGATAAATTTCGTAAATTTGTATTTAAATCTATATATTCCGCTAACCATGGTGATTGTGTAAACTTAACTGCTCTGTGTATTTTTATGATTTTGAGTCCAAATTGTAGACATTGTTTCAGATATCGGTAGTGAATGATATAGTTATATTTATTATGTAAGTTTGGAATTAATTTTGAGTGGTTTGAAATTGGTGGTGTATATTGTTCAGGACAAAATGGGAAATCATTATGACTATCATGTAAATAATTTGGATATTCTAAATCAACTTCAAATATGTATCCTATAGATGATGTATCTGAAAGTTCGGATATATTTAAAGTTTCTATTTCGAGCTTAGGTACCCAAGCAAAATTTTTTTCAGGCAAATATTGTTTCATAGCATAACCATACAAATTTGTGGCGTCTAAGTAAGCGATATATGTTGTAGGTCTTTCAGGATTAAAATTTTCTAAGAATGGATTATTTGCTTCAGATTTGCGTTTGGAACAAGTGCTAACCCCACCACGAACACCTTTTTTGAAAAAATGAAGCATATCTGGTTCCGTTAATAATTCTAATTCTACATTAGTTAATTTCATCATTGCATCCCAGCACATAGAAGGGCTAGTGACATAATTAACAGGATCTAACTTATAGGTTTTAATACATGTGGATCTATAATTTTCAAAAACATCAGCCAAAAGTAAAACATCTGATTTTAAGTAAATATCGGAATAAGCCCCTATTGTAGAACACTTAAATAGATTCCACACTTCTACAGCACGACTGTAGTCTTGAGGAGAGATATTTTCATCGGTTAAGTTATTATAAAATTTATCAATCAATGGTAGAGATTTCTCATTTAATTTTTCGTTGGAATCTATGTAAGAGTATGGAAATACCCCTTTTTGTCTAATGTATCGAAATTCATCAGCATTTGAGAAAAACTTTTTAATTTCAAAACATTGTGAATCTTGTAGAGTTTGTGATAGTGACTCTAAAGACTCTGGGAGAAATTGAAAAGAATCTATAAAGCGTAGTCGCAAAGCAACTGGTTTCCGCTTTTCTGACACATCAACGAAAATTTCCTTACTAAAAGAAATATACTTTTCTTTATTTTGAGCTATAACACTAATATTTTCTTTATTATAGCAAAGCGATTTAATAAATAGGTGAGAATCATAGTTTTTTAAATTATGCAATACTATTGGTATATATTTTGGAGGTTTAAAATGCAAATTACATATTGAGTGGGCGGCTCCTCGATATTTACCTGTAATATGACAATGATCCCTACACTTTATGAAATTTCCTTTTGAAAAAGGTTTTTCACATACATAACAAATGCTAGAATGTTCATATTCAATCTGTTCCACAGATGATAAATCTTTCAATGGTACTTGATATTTTAAATATTTTTTATAAATTTCTTTTACATCATTTTCAATGTATTCAATAAATTTTATAGCACAATCTGTACCTCTATAAAGTTTAAGACACACAACATTCTCATCAAATGATGATTTAATATAATAAGCAAATGAATAGGGTATATGTTCAGCAGTTTTAATAGTATATGAGGTTGTCGAATCAGGTGTAGATTGTTGGCACTCAATGTTTTTCAAATAACATTCAAAATCGGCATAAATAACAAAAGGAGCTTTATACTGTTTCTGAATATTTTGAAACTTTAATATATTTGCAGGAATATAATTGCCAAATTTATCCAAAATCAAATTATCTGAAGGAAGCTCAATTCGAACAAAACTACAATCACGTTCTAAATGTGTGTTAAGTTTTTCATATGTTCCAAAATATTGAAGGCATCCATCACATAAGTATTTTTTTATTTTCTTTTTTGATAATTGTTTGGATACCAAGCAACCTAAATCCTTTATCCAACAGTAGTGGTTATTTCCATCATCAGAACTTATTAAAAGCAAATTAATATGTAATTTTTTCTTTTCATTATTATAATGTAAAGGACCGACAATCTCATATACCTTTTTATTATCCCTTAAAAATTTTTCAACTCCATATACATTTATGGACAAATTATTTTTTTCCTCAAACTTTTTTATATCTAATAATTTTACTGGAAATTCAATACCTGTAAAATCGAAAGCGTCTCTGAAGTCTGGATATGATGAGGTCTTTCGAGGATTACCGGTTGGCTGGTATGCTGCTGAAACCACTGCCCAGGCGAAACAGCAATTGTCCTCATTCATCACATTCACTATTGATTTAGAAAAGTGATGCATCTTAATGTAGGAGGAGGCATTCAATGGGTTGTACTTATTGATGTTGACTTCCAAATGCAGAATTCTTTGTAGAGCCCACCCTGTAATAGGAATTAAAAAATTAGTTCTGAATAATATTTGTTAGAGATGTACAAGTGATATTAAGAAAACTTAGCTCTTGAGATTAAGAAAACTTAGCTCTTGAGATTAAATAATAATTACCTGAGTCTCTTTCCGGCAATTCATCTGCTTTGGTTTCAATAATCTTGAATAAATCATCGTAAAGCTGTTGTAGATCAGTTGTATGGGTTACAATGAAGAACGGTGTATTAAATGACTTAATTGAAGTAGAGGTTAAAGTTGGAGAATAATATATTCCAAATAATTCCAAATTTACTTTAGCACATGTAAATTCCTGTTGACGCTGGCGTATTAATGTTTGCACTTTATTACCAACATCTTGCTGAAACTTTTTGATGTCGATGTGATAATTCTGCGAATATATTCTGTAGGAAGCTATTCGACATTTAAATGCACTCCTGATAATGTCAATTCCATTTCCATATTTTATGCAGCTCCTGTTTTTATGAATATTTGTCCTCAAGTGTGTGCTCCAGGAATTAGATTTGACATTTACTTCACAATCTTGGCAAAATCGCATTGGAGGTCTTGAAAGTAGTTCATCAACTGAAACAATTATTATTTTTTAATTCCTCTGTAAACCTTTATTAATAATAAAAAAAAATTAAAAGGAAAATTATAGCTAAATATGTTATAAAAAAAATACTTACGATTAATTATATAATCTTCCAAGTTAAAGGTGTTTTCGTTATTAACAACATTTTCTCGAAGGTGGCGTACAATATGTGATTTTCTTTTAAATTCTCTTAAGCAGTGTGTGCAAAGGAGAGTCATTTTAAAATGGAATCGGTTAGGGCCGTGTCGCTTTTAAATAAATAAAATTTCGATCTATCAAGACCCAATGACATAGAATAATTAGCAATTTTTTCAGCTCGCGCAATTTAGAAAACTTTTGGATTTACTTTTGAATTAACTTTTGGATTCACTTTTTAATTTGAAGAAAAACATGGATTTTTTTTAAAAAATATATTTCCCAAATTTAAAAGAAGATCGCCTTGTCGTTGAATACAATTTTTAACGTCTTTTAAAGTCGAATTAGATAAATTATTACATATATTATCTAAGTTTAAATAGGAATAAACCATTGACTTAAACCTAGATGTGGCACACCTTGTTTCATTCCTATTTAAGCTCGGCTTAGTTTTCTTATGTAGAAACTTATCTAATTCTCCAATAGCGACTTTATTTGTTGGATTGATTTTCGGAGCTGTTGTTACAGCGACTGGTAAAGAATTTTTTGAAATTTGTGCCCCTAAAGTTTGGGAACTAGAAATATCACCGTCCAATTTTGACTTTTTTAAATCTGAACAATCATTTGTTTCTGATAAAGAACGTTTTTTGGGTAAATTTTTTTCAATTAAATTTTCAGAACTTTGTTCTAAATTTAGGCCAGAAGGATTTTTCAAAAATTGATTTTGATTACAGGAAGAAATTAAGGGACATTGAGGCTGCTCATCTTCAAAATTTTCAGTATAAGTATATACCTCAATGTCCCCCACAATTTCGCCACAACTCAAATCAAAAACATCTACCGAATTTACTGAATTTCTGGTATAGCCAAATTTGGATGGTTGTTCAAACCCCTGAATAAAATTTTGATCCAACCCTTCAATTAAATTTTGATCCAACACTTTAATAAAATTATGCTGAGCTTTGGCTGAGACGTTTATAACAGTCTCAACGCTGTCGTTGGAATCCTCTGATGAATCTGACGATGCATCTGAAATTGGCGAATAGTGGGGGCGATAAACCTCTTCCATATTATTTTTCGAAAAACCCCCAATGCCAATCCTCTTATCATTATTTAAAGCTCCCTCGTTACCAACCCCATTATTATTATTGTTTAAAACCCCCTTATTATTTTGTTCCTCACAGCTCTCAAAAGTCTCCTGATATTCCACATCACCCTTAATTAAATTTTGCCCTGAGCTATTTTCACAAATTTCACCCCCTTCTAATATATCTAAAAGTTGTTCCAAATTATATCCCTCATTTATTTCAGAATTGTTAATTAAATTTTTCCTTAATATATCATTATTTAAATCATCGAAATTAATTGTTTCAAGAGGTTCTTGAGGAATATCAGGGATAATAGATTCATCCAAAACTTTTAAGAGCTGTGTCAAAATATCGCTTTCACCAATTTCGGAAGAATCGCCAGATTCAGATGAATTGTTAAATGTATTAATATCAATTTCCCTAAATTTAATATCTAGCTCCTCGTCGCTTAGCCCACAAAATGAACAACCAATCAAATCATGCACAAGGCAAGCGTCGTTTAAATCGAAGGCTGTTAAGTCGATGTTTTCAATTTTTACATTTAAAAATGACATTTTAAATTATAAATTAAAAAATAAAAAAATTATGAATCAATAAAAAAATCAAAAAATCAATAAAAAATCAAAAAAAATCCACAAAAATGAAAAATCAACAAAAATCAAAAATTGGCTTTTAGAAGATTAAGTAAAAATGAATGAAAATCCAAAGTATTAAGTCAAAAATATTAAATCAAAAATATCAAATCAAAAATATGAAATCAACAATACAAACCAAATAAAAATTAATATGTCACTACGTCACACAATTCGAAATAAATCGGACTATCTAGATATATTCACAACAGATTCGATAATTTTACAAGCGTACGCTAATAGCGAGATGTAAACTGAAGAGACGCTTCGTACCCAGCCGCCTTTTAAAGCAGCCAAGAGCCTGGTACCGGCTGGTACGGCGTGGCACTGCATGGTACGACGGGAACCGTGAGACCGTGAACTCGAGAGAGGTCGTTCAACGGTCGTAAGTTGTTTTGTTCTTAAGAAAATGACGAGTAAAGAGGAGAAGAAGAAAAAAAAAAAAAGTTGTTTTTTGGAATAATATAAAAAACATTTTTTTTTTTTTTTTTTTTAATTTTTTTTTTTTTTTTTTTTTTCGTTTTTTATATTATTCCAAAAACAACTTTTTTTTTTTTTTTCTTCTTCTCCTCTTTACTCGTCTTTTTCTTAAGAACAAAACAACTTACGACCGTTGAACGACCTCTCTCGAGTTCACGCTATCTTTGCCTTCTTCTTCTTCTCATTCTTCGGACTGGTTTTGCCGCTGGAGGTAGGAAAAGTGGTATTTCAGTATTGTATATAAGGATTTACAGCGTCTTGACTTAGCATTCATTAAGTTTAAAGTCTCAAAATGAGTACGTTCATAATTATAACACTACAAGACTTTCTGGGATTCTTGGAAAATCAGATTAATCTGATGGATCGTCAGAGTCCAAATTCCGAGAACACGGTGATGTGGCCGCCACCATCAGAGGTTGACTATTTAGATGAAGAATTTATCAATATGTTTGAGCCAGATCTGGATCCCGAGCCTATCGCCTTTGAGTGGGATCCAGACCGAGCAATGGATCTTCAACCTTTGATGATGGAGCAACAACAGCCTATGGAAGAAGATCGGCCACAACCTATGGCAGAGCAGCAGCAGCAACAACAGCAGCAGGAGCAGCAGCGGGAGCAGCCACAACAACAGCAGCAACAACAGCAGCAGCAGCAGGAGCAGCCACAACCACAGCAACAACAGCAGCAGCGAAGGCAGAGTTACCCTCGAAAGTGCAAGAGGCCACAGCAGCAACAGCAACATCAACAGCATCAGGAGCAGCCACAACAACAGCAGCAGCAGCGAAGGCAGAGTTACCCTTGAAAATGCAAGAGGCCACAGCAGCAACATCAACAGCAACATCAACAGCATCAGGAGCAGACACAACAACAGCAACAACAACAGCAGCAGCAGCGAAGGCAGAGTTACCCTCGAAAATGCAAGAGGCCAATAAATTATAAATTATAAATTGGCCTCTTGCAGAGCAGCAACCTCTTGCAGACAACAACAACCGATGGCAAAGCAGCAGCCTATGGCAGACAACAGCAACCTCTGGCAGACAGCAGCAATTGGCAACCCAAAATGGTATAAATTATAAATATGTATTTATGTATATATGTATATTTGTATTTTGGATATAGGAATAATAAAAAACAAAGTCGTTGAAGAAAATATTTTATTTTTTTCTATTTCTTATACAGAATCACACCTAATAACCAAGTTTCTTTAACTTGAAAGAATTATTATGAATAGGATGAATATAATTTTTTTTACAAGCATAGTAATGAAAACTAGGTTTTTTTTTTTTAACATGGAAGAATAAATCATAGTCTGTTGTCAGGGAATTAAACCTAATTGTTCTTTATCTTATATATAAAATCTTATTTAAATGTCTTAGTTGACATTTTAAACTTAATATAAAAAAATGAATAAATTCAAGTGCAGTATCAAATTCATTTATTTAAAATTCAATTTATCGATAGGATTGATTGTGCATATTATGTAGAAAAAATTATTCTACACTGAAAGAACAAAATCATTAGTTCTTCAAATCTTAATATAAACAAATTTCTATTTATTTAGATGGCACCCTTATATTTATTTAACTTAAACTTAATATATATCTTATAACTTATATCTTACAACTTATATTTTATATGAAATCTTATTTAAATTAGTTGACATTTGAAACTTAATATTCAAAAACTACTAGGGTGCATGAATAAATTCAAGTGGAGTATCAAATTCATTTATTTAAATTTGATTTATCGGTAGGGTTGTTGTGCATATTATTTGAAAAGAATTATTCTACACTGAAAGAACAAAATTATAATTTCTTTCAATGGGAATAAATACAAATTCTTATTTATTCACATCATTCCCTTATATTTATTTACATAGTTTCTTATATTTATTTAACTTAGCAGAACAAAATCTAAATTCTTATAAAATATTTTAAACTTAAACTTAATATTAAAAACGCCATAGTGCATGAATAAGTGCAAGTGAAATAAATTTATTTAAAATTTGATTTTTCGATTAGATGGTTTTGCATATTCTTTAGTTCTGGTTTGTTACATATTATACATGCTTGTGAAGGAGTTGTTATGAATAAATCGTTTTCACACGTGTTGCATTGCAGATCTTTTTCGCAACATATAAAGGATCGTTTATAGTGGCTATTAACAAAATTATTTTTCCCATTTGGGCAATTTAAAGCATGTATATAGTAACATTCACAACATAAATTATATGCACCGCCAGAAGATGAAATAATTACGACATAAGATTGAAAAACGCACACTTCTCGCGTAAGGTAATTTGGTGTCAATGTATCACTTGCATTTATTTTTGCCACTTTCACGAGCCCCTCTTCTCCACACCCGTTTGGAACGCCATTATCCTCTATCCCATCATCTTCTTCATCTTCATCGTCGTCTTCGAAATTATTTCGATCAATAGTGATCAGAGAATCCTGTCTTGCGTGAAACTTTCCTCTTCCAGCCAAGTTAAAATGAGTTGTTTCATCTTTGTACATTGACTGGATCGTTTCATCACAAGCAGAATCTAAATATACATGTGTCTGATCCATTTCGAAGACTGTCCGATGAAACTCGATTCACTTGTTCACACTATTTTTTAATTTTACAACACTTTTTAATTGATAATGGCGGGCCGTCTATGTGGTGTTGATATAGTGGATAGTGTTTAAAACACGGCAAATTTAGCTGCAATTCTTCGTCACTTCTATAATTTTCCGGCAACCTGTTCCAAATTTGTTGTAAACTAAGTGAATCGACGAATGTTTTCAAGTAGTTGATGGGAAAGAAGGCCAAGTCTTGATCTTCAAAATCGGTAAGATTTTTTCCGTGTTTTTGGTAGGAAATTATTACTTGGCCTACACGTTCAATGAGTTGCTGTTGTTGTTGTTGTTGGTCGCTATTTGACATCGCGCACGAATGACTGAAGTTCGCTCAGATTCGATCGTTTAAAATACCAGCTCCCCTCCAACTGCTACCAGCTCCCCTCCAACTACTGTGGTGGTTAGGAAGGAGGTAGGAGGTGGAGCAAAAAGAGGCGGAGTTTATGAAACCAATCGGAATAGGGGGCGAACTTGGGCAGCCAATCAGAAACAAGGTCATTCTTGGCTGACCAATCAAAAAAGTGGTGGGGGGGTCAACTAGGAGCCCCCTATTCCCACTACTTATATATATATATATATATCAGTACGAAAGTTGTATGTTCTTAAATAGAAACCCCTGTATATAATATTTTTGGATTCTTCGATCAAGTGCCTATTTTAGTGAGGTTTATGGTGCCTAAACCTTAAGGGTTTTTAAATATTTTGAATTTTGACAAAATATGATCCAATTTTCATGTTTCAAATACTTAAGATGTATTTCAGTTATGTACTCGAAATTTAGAGTGAAGTGTTACAATAAATCATATTCTATATTCCAAAAAATCATTTTCTGCACCATTTTGTATCTTTTGAATAGATATTCTAATGTATCTAGTTGCCTATGGCATTTGGAAATGATAGGTAATTTATAACTATAAGAATAATAATCAGGAATATCTTTACAAATGTTCCGAAACTTGGAACGCGATTTGTAGTCGCCCAACAGGCTGCAGCAGCAATACTGATAGTAACATATTGACGATAGCGCAAAATAGAAGCAAAATATTTATAGTAGATATTCGAAACGTCGAGCATCTATTTCCAAACACTTACATATTCTTTTTTCAACCCATTGCTAACTCTGGACAACATTTGCGCGGTTACAGTTCGAAAGCGTCTCTTATGCGTATTTTCATATCTTGTGGTGTTATCGGGGGCACATTGTAAACAATTCCTTTTATGTATCCCCATAAAAAGAAATTTGGTGAAGTTAAGTCCGGAGATCTCAGAGGCCAATTTTGAAATCCGTCCCTCCCAATTCGCCTGTTTCGAAAGTTGATGTTTAAAAATTGCAGAACCTTGAGATGATAATGAGGCGGAGCTCCATCCAGTTGAAGCCACATAGTTGTTCTAATATTTAAAAGAACATCTTCTAATAACACTGGAAATTGTTGTATAGGAAAATCGCGGGACATCAAGCTATTTAAAGGTCCTTCAAAAGAGTAGGGTCGAATTAAGTAGGGTCTTAGTATTCCTCCCCACATATTAACCGACTACCTATTTTGATTTCTCATAACTCTGTATTCATGCGGATTTGAATCAGAATAGTAATGGAAGTTGTATCTATTCACGAAATCATTTTTATGAAAGTACATTCATTACTAAACAACAAATTATCAAAAAAGCTTTCATTTTCTATCACTTTATCTTACATCTACACGCAGAATTCAGTTCGGTCATCAAAATCATTTGCGTGAAGCTCTTGAGGAAGTTGGATTTTATAAGGATGAAATCTGTATTTGTGAAGTATCCTTGAAACACTTGTTTGGCTAATGTTAGTATTTTCGGATATAGGTTCTGAATAATATTGGGATTTTCGATCACTGAACCAAGTACAGTAAAATATTTTCTTCGTCTTCAGTGATAGGTTTTCTTATAACCGGTTTTTATAACTGACACTTCCACTTTCCCGAAACTGGTTTTATAGTCTCACAAAAACGGCTAGTTTAGGATGGTTTCTTTCAGACTCGAGAAGCCAACAATTAATTTTAATGATATTCTCTAAGAATAAAATTATATTAATACGCTCTTTGGATAAATCTTCATTTTGATAAAGCAAAATTCAATACAATAAATGAAGTTTCACAGTTACGAAAAATAATACCGTTATTATAGCAACAGGCTTTGCAGACTAAACTGACAGATTATATGAATTATCTGACATTTCTAAATACCATAGGCAACTAGATATATGCAAACTTCGTTTTATACGTTATTTTACGGCGTCAAAAAAAATTTTGCTTCACATGTGACCAAATTTTAATAGCTCTATTTGGATTTTGTAGAAAACTCACATTTAATGTGGCGGTACTTTAAACAAAATATATCTGGAATGAAGCATTGTCAAAAGTAAGAAGTTTAATTTAGGTTGCGTTGAGTCTTATTTTTCAGCAGTGGTGTAATTTACAAAAATTGGGGAAAAATCTAAATTATCTTATAGAGCTAAAATTTTACATATGGGCTATTAGAAAAATTTTTTCTAATAACTTTTTTCGATATTCTGAGATACAATCCCACTTTTGAATTTTTCTGGAAAAATTAAAATTTGACAGATAATGCTAATCACGTGCCTACTATTTTTTTGGTTTATTTTCATCTCGATCGAAGCAGAAATTGTTGGCAAAGTCAAATTTCGAATAAAGCTATTAATAAAAAAATCCCTTATGATGCTGACTTTACTGCTCGCACTATACACACACACACATACACACACATATATATATATATATATATATATATATATATATATATATATATATATATATATTTGTATATATATATATATATATATATATATATATATATATATATATATATATATTTGTATATATATATATATATATATATATATTTGTATATATATATATATATATATATATTTGTATATATATATATATATATATATATATATATATATATATATATATCAACAGCTCAAACAAATCGACTTGAAATTGCATCGCGAGCGGAAGAAAATTCACCGAAGTAATTAATCATTATTCACTTGATCGACCTATTATTTTTTAACAACTCAACCTATGAAGAGTAAATTCCTCTATCTCATCTCAAATTCTTTCAGAATGTTGCCTTATATTTCACAAATATCATTTACACACATGATAAAGTTTACAAAAAGAATATAAAATGAACATGTCTCACTCGCTAAAGCAAGAAATTGCATTGCACATTTCGAAGCATGAAAATGTTGATTCTCTATGAATGTAAGGTTTGTTACCCGAGCAAAGAGAGATCAATTTTTTGAGAAAACGTAAAATATCGCACACTTACATGCTTAAAATCACAAAAATACATTATTTTACAGCACGTGAATGATTGATTTGATAAAGGTCATTCTCAAATCGTTTAGTCCTGTACTGTTTTTTCTTCAAGCTTGTTCTTGTTCAAATAATTTCCATAATATGCCAAATATATACATATTAGACATCCTCCACTTACAGTATGTAATTTTAAGATATGTAGTTCAATAAAAAAAAAGATAAAATATGAACGGTTTGTATTGTATAAACATTATCGCAACCGAAATTTTTTTATAATCAATTTTTATTTCAACAAAATTCTGTCAGACCGTTAATAAGAAAATTTGACAAAGATTCCATTCAAAAAATTATTTATTTTTAGAAACCGTAGCTAAAAATAAGAATTTGCATTAACAAGACCCCAATAAAAAATAATCAACTACTTAAACACCTTTTTGCCCCACTTTATTGAAAGAACTTTTTTAATTTTTACTCTCGATTTTCTCGTAAGAATATAAGCGGCTTAATATATTATTTTAAATATTGGTTCCAAGAAAAAGTTTCGCGCTTTTTAAGCTTAAAATGAAATTTAATTTTGAGAGCTTTCAAAAAATGATGAGATTTTACTTCAAAGGAAATGATTGTGCATAGAAGAAAATGGAATGTAGGGCTTTGGGATGCGAGGGTAATTGTTAATATTGTTTTTAAATCGTGAAATTATATTAGCATATAGATATGTTAATCTCTAACGCGATTTTTATTATATTTAGAATACACAAAGCTTTATATTCCCACGTCGATGTTGTAAATCACAGATTTATATTTTACCATCATATTTTTTTTTGGTATCAGTTCTTTAGATGGAAAGTTCAATTCTTTCTACTCGAAATGATTCATTCTTTATCATTTATGGTTTAGTTCAGTGTTTCTATTTCTATAAGTTTTACAAGAAATTCCAAGAGAATCTATTGACATGATAAAAATATTTAAATTTTTTTGGTAACAATTTTTAGAAAAACCCGATTTGTTTGCCATTCTAGCAATAATTAATACCTTAAGAATATTCTTATACAACTAATGTCTATCATGTTGCTAAATATTTTTACATGTAACAAAATAATGTCCTGATTTTCGTATACTGAACCGATATTTGAGTACTTGAAATTTAAAATAAAATTTTTATAAAAAAAAATGAACCGACTTCTAAAAGTGCGCTAAAAAAAATTCATAATTATATTTGCCATAAGATAGGATTAGTCGGAAATCTCAAAATATATTTCCCTTATTGCAAAATAGCAATAATTAAAAAAAAAAGTAGTTAATCAATTTTCTTCGACCATTTAAATTTCTCTGAAGACCTTTATTTTAGAATAAAGAAAAGTTTATGCCATGATAAAATAACACGCTAAAATTCGTTACGATCGTATGGTTAGCTTTTGCACAATAATTTTGCAATCCGATTTCGTTTGCAAAAATTGACCATTTTTCAAGTTTGTTTGAGTCCAAAATAACACGTTAATGTATTTAAATTTATTTTCGACATATAGTAGGGAACTCAAGTTTTCCAACGTTTTTTTCAGAATCAAAATCGGATGATTTGGACGCCCTCAGACGCATCAGACATTATTGATATTTTTGCTTATAAACAAATAGATTATCTCGGCGGATTTTAATTTGATTTTTTTTGTAATACATGGTTTGAAAGTACTTGGAAAAACTTTCTTTCGCGAAAAAAAATTTCAAAGCCGTCAATTGGTTTCCGAGATACAAACTGTCAATGTTTATGTTATCGGAAACTTTAATAAAAAATGAAAAAAATAACGCCAAAGCGCGTGACAAATGAAAAAAAGAGGGGCGGGGAGCTCTTATTTTAAAATTGAATTCGAATATTCAAAATAAATATTTGAAAAAAATTTTGATTTTCTCGGCTTCTAATAGAGCGATTTTGATCATTTTTTTTTTTTGAACCTATATACCGGGAATAATGGAGCTCAAATATCATAATGCCATGTGCCCATCATGCATTCATTTTGTTATAAACAAATGACGCTGTTTATGCATCATACTTACAGCATACTGTACCCTATAGTATTGGACTTTCTAAGCAAATCTTTGTTTTAAGCATATTATAACGATATATATTTACTTTCCAATAAGAAATAAAAAATGCCGGCTTAAAAATTATAGCTGTAATGTACGATGGGAAAAAAGCCTTAATATAAATTTAAATGAGCTGCGATGCTTGTGTTTTAAGAAGGAAAGTAGAAAGAAAAACTTTAATTTAACCCAGCTTCCGCCGACAGAATCTGCAGCTGCACAGGATTGCTACAAAGTTTACAATCAGGTGCAGCAACGGCTTGGTAATAATGAATTGGACCCAACAGGTATACTGTTGCCAGATAGTCTATTGAAAAAAATAAGCTGTAAGTGTATAAAAGGGTGTTTCAAATTATGTGGCTGTATTAAGCATGGAATAAAATGATCTGATTATTGCTCAAACTGCAACGGACAAACTTGCAGAAATGCACCAAATCAATATATTGACGTAGAAAAAATTTCTGAAAATGTAATTGATTTTGAAGAAGTTGACAGAGAAATAGAAAATGACTGTTTCGATTTCGATATACGATTAGATAACGAAGATTTCAATGAGAATGATGATCTAGACATTCCATAGCCTAAGATAGCCCGATTCGAATGAAAAAAAAATTGAATGTAAAAAAACAGCACTCTGTAAAGTTGGTAATATAATATATTTAGTGTTAAGAGTGCTTTTTTGAACATAATTTATAAGGAAAACTATTTTATTTTTATCTGTATTTTATGAATGAAATAACTTAACACCAAAATTTTTTTCAATTTGTTTAAACAATGATTGTTTAATTGTTTAATTTGATAATTAAAGTAAATGTATATCCTTATAGTATGCTTAATTATATTAATAAACAAAGCTTGGAAAGTCCAATACTATAGAGTGCAGTATGCTCTAACTATCATGCATATATAACGTGATTTGTTTATAACAAAATGAACGCACGATGGTCACATGGCATTATGATATTTGAGCTCCATTATTCGCGGTACATCGGTTTAAAAAAAAAGATCAAAATCACTCCATTAGAAGCTGAGAAAATGAAAATTTTTTTCAGAGAGGTATTTTGAATCTTCGAATTCAATTTAAAAGTAGGAGCTCCTCCACCCTCTTTTTTTTTTATTTTTCACGTGCGTGGGCGATATTCTTTTAATTTTTTTATTAAAGTTTCCGATAACATAAACATTTAAATAGTTGTATCAAAAAAGAACTCGGCAAGACAAAGTTTTTGGTTCAAGAATCATATCTGTATTATTTAGAGATTCACCGTAACAGGCTGTTAACTTTGACAGTTTGTATGTCGGAAACCAATTGATGGATTTGAAATTTTTTTTCACGAAAAGAAGCGTCTTTCCAACTATGTATTGCAAAAAAAAATCCAATGAAAATCCGCCGAGATAATCTATTTATTTATAAGCAAAAATATCAGCAATATCTTTAAACAATTCCTGAGGAAGTCCAAATCATTCGATTTTGATTCTGAAAGATGCGTTGGAAAACTTGAGTTCGCTACTATATGTCGAAAATAAATTGAAATACCTTAACGTGATATTTTGAACACAGACAAACTTGAAAAATGGTCAATTTTTGTAAATGAAATCGGATTGCAAAATTATTGTGCAAAAACTATCAATTCGAACCTAATGAATTTTAGCGTGTTATTTTATCACATCATAAATTTTCTTTGCTCTAATATGAAGGTCCTCAGAGAAATTTAAATCATCGAAAAAAAAATAATTAAAAATCTGTTTTTTTTACCTTTTTCTTTTAATTATTGCTATTTTGCAATAAGGGAAATATATTTGGAGATTTCCGATCAACCCTGTTTTATGGAAAATTTATTTACGAAACTTTTTTCCTCTTCAACTTTCCTCTAAAATGAAAACCTTCGCGAGTTACGCGAGAGAAAATTTGAAAAAGAAACGTATTTTTTTTTCGTTAATTTTACATTTTTATTAATAAAAACAATGTTGCCCAACTTTTTGAAATGGTTATTCTGAAGGCTCTCATGCCAAAATCTCCATGTTCTATTTCACATCCACGAAACCCCGATATTTTGCACATAAGCCCTGGTCGAAAAACAGGTGTCCGACGCCTTTTTCTTCTGGCTTATTCAGGAGCTACAGAAAAACTCCGAGGAGAGCTTGATGGAGTCAGAAATCAGGAAATACAGCATATGTTGAATATAAGCAAGTTTAGCAATTGTAGTGAAGCGTTGGACAGGGCTTTCGAAATAGAAGTAGCTTATAATGTGTCAAAGTTTAAAATAAGAGCTGTGACTATAGAGAAAAGCAAGGACTTACCGAACCAAACCATGGAAACAATGTTTTCTGAAATAATTAAGAAACTGGAACTAATAAGTTATACTTTACCATGTAGAAGAAAGCACGGAGCACTCAACATAAAAGGTGATACTTCGCGTTATAGAAGAAACCAAATTGAGAGCTACAAATGCGGCCGAACTGGATACATGAGAAGGGACTGTCGGGTGGAATTAATAAACCGCATGTGGATGAACTGGATACATGATATTGGACTGTCAGGTGCAATTTAGGTCTAGTGCACCACCCAGAGGCCGCATAAAAGATATTCAGGAAAAACTACAAAAGCCCAATTCTAAAATCAAACGTAGAATAAGTAATACTTCACATTGTAGCAGAAATCAGATTGAGTGCTACACATGTAGACGAATAGGACACATGAGAAGGGACTGTTGCATGGTATTAAAACGGTACAGAAAACCCTAACAAACAATGAGGGAACGGGCGGAACTGGAGGGCAAGAATATGATTAAATAACGTTATTTACAGCACAGCACTTTAGGATAATTTACAGGCGATAGTATGTTATTTGGTGGTGGTAACCGTAAGGTTACTACATCTAAGTCCGTGATAGTACGTTAAACGAAAGCGGTTGCATCGGCAAAGGTAACCCTGGCAACGATTGGCGGCTACAAAGGCCAGATATTAGGTGTCGTCTGTAAATCTCGTGATCGTCTCGAGAGGGGGATTCGCAAAAACATCTTGGTCGATCACGTGATGGGGGAAGGGAGTTTTGAAAACAATCACGTGATACTTCCTAATGTAAGATTTTTATATTTTTCTAATTAATTATCTATAATAAATTGAAAGTGGAATTTATCGAATGCAATAGAAAGTAATCTTATTAATAAAATTATTTATTTTAACTTTTAATAATTTTAATTTGAAATCTTCATTTTCAAAATATAGTTACGCGAGATAATAACATATTAGAGATGAGATAAACCATTCTATAGTCAACAAGTCATTAAGATGCATCAACGCATTCGCATCGCACACAAATGACTATGTTGGAAATGAGATTATAGACGACGAATGCTCAGCACCTTTTATTACTTCAGTAGAAAATATGAGGACTGTTTGTACTGAAGATGAAAACTGATTATAAATCTAAATAATTTTTTAATTTATTATTAATAAAAAGTTGCTTTTAAAAATTATTCTAATTATAGATTCCAACAAACTCATCACAAGATTAATGGATGGTCGTTTATACGTCCCTAACGGTAACACCTGTCAGTGAATATGTTTCTGGTTTTTGGAACAAAAACGACAGCCACTGTCAGCATTACATGAATTCAAGTATGAATGGCGGTACGACAGAAGAAAAGCAGTGCACCTGCTCGTCCACCAGCTCGAGTCCATGATGGTGTCGTTAGGACATTAGGAAGCTAATATGTCCGTACTCATCAGTTTTTCGACAGATTAACAAGGAAAGAATGGTAAAATACCACATACCCACAATTATACCTTACCTATAACACTAGACTAGGAAGGGGCGGTCCAGCAGGTGTTGACGGATCAGTCCATTTAAATTGTTTTTCCGGGTCGAAAACGTGGAGTTCTCCTTGAAATGACGATGCGCTCAGCTATTTATATCATCGGTCAGTTTGCCCACAGCGGCCCCAAAATCGCGGTATATGGCTCAGTACTATAATAGTCGGACGCTTTAAAAAAATGAACAGAAAATACCATTTCCCCAATATGGTGCGGTAACTTCCATAAAAAAGTTTCTTATGTTCGTGTTTTCAATTTACCCTTTGATTTATTGTCGAAAAGTTTCAAAAGGTTATCTAAATTCTGAAAATTTTAGCCATCACATTTATGCAAATTACAATAATCACAACTTCCCTTATACATATCGATATATGATACACATATATCGGAACTCAATATCATTAATGACGCTATCCTTCCCTTGTTTTTGTACTGCACAAACTCAAAATAACGATAGCCATAATATTATGATAAAGTAGAGAAATTTAAATTCTCCCTATTCTCGATATGTTATTGTTGTTTAATATCGGCATGGCATTGCTATTTGAATAATTTTACTATGATAGATAATATGTGTTTTGATAGTTCCCCTATTTAGATTTTATTTTCAATTCTGTACTTCGTAGAATAAAAGTAAATCTACGAGGGATTCTTGAAAAAATGTCTATCTAGCCATGATACAAACACCTGACTGTGCTTCGCCTATAATGCTCAATAGTAACAACCTGTTTCAATTTATATATGAAATTTGATTTTAGTTCGTTTATTATATTGTTTTGGGATGTCATTTTTCTGAAAACATTTACTAACAAATGTCGACTTCCGATTAAAGACTGCTCAGATTGAAAATTTTTCTAAATCAATTTTAATCTTCAGATAGCAAACTTGATTTTTCTCTTTAAGATAGTGAAGGGTAATAAATCTCGGATACATTAAATTATCAACTGCCAAAAAAGACTATACACAATTTTCAATTAAAAAGCTACCATCTTGAGGCATCAAGTCGAAGTTATTTATGTTGAGAACATACTGAAGGGCACTATGATAACAGTAGTTACAAACTGTGATATTTTAAGATTAGAAACATCTATTGGTCATAAATGTTCTAGTCTATGTCCATGGATATAACTTCTTTGAGCTGGATCATCCACCATCCAGATTTGGCTCCCTATAACTACTTTTTATTTAGAAATTTAATAAGGCACCTTAGCGGAAGTTATTTTGCAGAGTAAACATGGTCATTTTGAAAAGCAATATTAATCATTTTTTTCTGATAGAATAAAGTCGATGCAGGATGGTGCAAGTGTGTTGAAGTTAAGGGAGATTATTAAAGGGAAAAACTTTCTATTGTTTTTCTAATGCTATGGATATATTTGTATAGTTATAAGAGTTCCTGTCCCAAATTTCTCTAAATATCTTATTTATTGTAATGATTATATTATTGTTAAAGCATGAATCCTTCATTGGATTAGCATTCGTGTGGTAACTTTGCTACTTTTTTCTACTTTTCCTATCTGGTTTTTCCCAACCAAAATTAAGTTCTCTGAGCAATTTTCAGAGCTCAGTTCTTTTAATTTCAGGCAAATCCCGATCTTTATTGATTGTAGTTAGATTTTTGTCGACGGTTGAGATCTGCTTCTCATAATAAAATGTATGTACAACTCCTATTATTACAGTTTACATCTCTTCTTCCAACGAGGTTTTTCATCTGCCTGTGATCGAATATAGCTTGAAATTACTAACAATTTCAGTCGTTTTTTTCTCCGTCAGTGTTCGGTACATGATAGATTTTCGAACTCCTGTTATATTGGAATACATCTCAACAGAGCTTTTAACATTATTATCTAGATATTATATCATAAACATTCATCGTAATAAGTTTTTCGTTGAGGAAAAAATGCCCTCCATCTTTTGGGTATCTCACTAATCTCAAATAATATATAAAAGTAAGCACAAACAAAATAAATCACTAAGGACACACTGTAAGGTGTACTTTGCTCACTGACAGAAATTAAATTGAATTATCAGACATTTTATTGTTGCAGTAAATTTATAAAAGCTTATAATATTTAAATATAGTCAGATTTACGGCAGTTCTCAGTTACCGGGGGCACTGAAGCAGGTACGTTGGAGGTTTCGGTAACAGTTTTATTACTCCCTTTAGTTCTTGAATAGAGTATAGGAATGTGTATGCTTGCGATCGCCTCTCCCCTTCCGAACGGCTTTGAGTTCAGGAACATAGAACCGATTCTGCCTTTTATATTAGGAATGTGTATGCTGCTGGCAATCCCCCCCCCCCTCGTTGACAACTTGTTTTTTTTGCGATAGCACCCCCCCCCCCCCCCGGAGTTTTGAACTCAGGAAAATAGACCCGATTCTGCCTCTTATACGAGGAATGTGTATGTTGATCGCATCTTCCCACCCCCTGTTGGAAACTTGTTTTTTCTTGTGATCGCCCCCCCCCCTCCAAGAGTTTCAAATTAAAAAAAATAGCCCCGTCGCTGTCTTTTACACTAGAAATGGGAATGTTTCTGGTATCCCCCCCCCCCCGGGGACAATTTGCTTTCGCTTGCCATACTGTACTTTTGTGATATCACCCCCCCCCCCCAAGGAGAGAGGCTGGACCGCCCCTGTGTCCTAGGCAACAGAGATGATAGACATATTTCAAGGCCTCGTTCATTTTGTATAGGCGCAGAGGAGGTAGGTTAATTAGGACCTCGATAGCCCTTGGTAGGGTAGTACTCGCCCTCATCACAGCCATTGTTCTCACACAAGCCGTTTTTTGACCTTTATCAAGTTGAAGAGTAGGCTACCATACAAAAGAGACGTATATAATCATAGGTTGGATGATTACAGTGTATATCCAGTATAGCACTTTTAGTTTCAATACTGATATTCAAACAAACGCTGCTTTACAAACCCAGAAAGTACATATGGCCTTTTTAATTGGAGCCGCAATATGATCATTCAGCTTAGTTGTGAGCCTACAACGATTTCCAAGTATTTAACTGTTTCTTTGTTTTAAAAGGTCCTTCCCGATGTAATTGTGGGCAGTATCACCATTTTCCTCTTTTTGTAAAGAGTACCACTTCGGCTTTGTTCGGCCTTATTCCGAGCCTTTCCCCATGTCACCATCGTTTCGCGATTTGGAGAGGCCACATGATTGATCCTCCCAGATCTTGAATGTCTTGTAGATCGACTCCTCTGTGATCTGACTGACTTCGGTATATCTTGTTAGGGCTGTGCCGATAACGTGTTCATAATCGCGAAGGGCAAATTTGAGAATACCCTCTACAACTTTCTCCAGAGAGGACTTGAATGCACTAAAAATACTGCCAGAAGATAGGACTAACTATCAACTCCACCAATCCTACCACCCCCACCAGTCTTTACAAGAAAAAAAATCTTCAATCTAAATACCATTAAAATGGATGCGATTGTTATTGAATGGAAGTCAGAGGTTAAATGTCTGGACTGACCTGAGAAAATAAGCTTTTCTGAAATAAGCACGAAAAAGAAGTAATCAATAAAGCTACAAAAGTCTCGAGGGTCTGTAGAAACTTTGCGGAAAAAAGCTGGGGCACAAATCAAAAAATCCTGCAGTGGATGTACACTGCAATAGTGAGACCAATCATCAAATATGGGGCAGTAATCTGGAGTAAAGGAACTACTCTGGCCCAGACGAGAGCCAAACTCTCGAAAGTTTAAAGATTGGCGTGTGCGTGTAACAGTGTAACATATAACTGGAGCAGTGGAAACCTGTCCAATGGCTACCATGGAAGTAATCTTAAACCTTATACCTATACATACGCTTGTGGATAATATGGCTAAGAAGACAATATATAGGATGATGAGAGATGAAGTTATAAAACGAAAGCCCAATCTCTTATCCAGAAATCAACAAATTTGGGTCTGTCTCAAGATAAATGAGAAAGAAGTTCAACTTTGTGAAAAACGCCAACAAAAAGTTGAGTCGCAAAAGTGAATCGGACAAGAACACATTGAAAAACTTAACAAGACACTAAATGGCTCTAAACAAAGGAGGAAATTGGAATAGAACTATATGGATCCAAAACCAGGCACCACGAAATCTTGGGTAAGTCATCAAACATTTTCCAAGTGGAAATGTACGCCATCAGGAAATTCCTTCAATTCAGCAAAGAGAAAAACCATCGCAGACAGGAGATTATTGTCAAGTCGGATAGTCAAGCAGCCATCAGTGTATTGAGTTCTCAAGTAATCAGCTCCAAGATGGTGTGTGAATGCCCAGAGGAACTAAACGAATTAGTTAAGAATAATAAGGTCACCTTCCTGTGGGTACTGGCATACACCGAGATAAAGGGAAATAAAATGGTAGACAACTTCGCGAGAAAAGGAGATGAGACATCTTTCTGGGGTCTGGAATCAGTAGCAGTGTAATGCTGGAACAATTAAAAAAAGAGAAAGCGAGCAAGAGATCTAATTCCTTGAAGGATCTGCAAGGAATGAGACAAGCGAAGATACTTCTTGGGTTCTGCGTCCAGAAGAGATTTAAGTAATTCATTAACATAAGCCAGAACTAATTAAGAGTTCTGACAAGAATTCTGATGGGGTATTGCCACCTGAAGGGACACCTCAAGAAGTTCGGATTAGCAGAAAGAGAAGAGTGCAGATTTTGCGAGGAAGAGGACGAAACTCTATTTACATGCTTTCAGAGTGCAGCGCATTACAAAAACCCTAGAATGCGGTTCGTGAGTGCACACTAAATAGAAGAAGGGGAATTGTTCACTTTAAACTGCCCAATATTTTAAGGTACCTAACGGAAATAGAATTGGAGGACGTGATCTAGTCGGTAAGGTATTCCTAACAACTTTGCAGCAGAAGGGGAACGTAATAGATCCATTAGGTCACAATGTTCTGTTCTCCAATTCTACACATATACATAAATCCTGAATGCTGCGATCAGGGCACGTTTCACTATAAAAGTGCTTACAGAACTGTAACTGTTAATTTTTTATATGAATAAACCGAAGTTTTGATTTCCGTCATTTTGACTATGTTACTAGAGGAGTAGTGGTTACTATGCCAATATAGAAAATATGATTTGTTTCATTTTATGGTATCGTATGATGGAAATTAGATTGAAAAAGAGCCATTTTGGGGAAAAAAAAAGTAACTAGCGATTTTATTACTGAAAAGGGTATATTTTGGCATTTCTAAAAACATACTTCGATGGAAATTCATACGGTCCATGGCTTACAAAATGGCGGCCAAAAAATGGTCACTTTTTTCAATTTTTCCAGTTTATCTTGACAAATAAGGGTTGTATGAAAAAATGTCTCAAACAAAAATTATAGACAATTATTATATTTTTTTATATTTATTTATATTTAAATGATATTTATTAATTAACTATCGCTTCAGAATTCTAGAAAAAGACAGATATTTTTGACCCAAACACGTGTGCTTAATCCGAAATTTGTGAGTTGAATAGTTTCTGAGAAAATCGAGCTCAAATTTGAAAATTCGATGCCGATTATTATCCTTCCTAATAAAGATATAGCAACCAGGTTGACAGCAATTTGTTTGAAATGACGTATATTTCCAAGATATATTTTAAAAAATTTTTTGGATTTTCCGTCGAGAAAATTGCGAAAAACAGTTCTTTGCACTCGAAAAATTGCTGTAACTTTTTGTCAGTATACTTACGATTATTCTAATACGTCTATTAGATTTAGATAAATCATTTCCGATCTCTGGAAAAAAAATTATTTTACGATAAAATTTACCTTTTTTTAAAAAAAAATTCGCAACGTCGCGGTTTATAAATATTAAGGGCTGAAATTTACAGAAGACATTATTGAATACTTGTAGTTTATCGAGAAATTTTTGTGTTTCACGAAAAACATCCCAGGAAGATCTATGGACCTCTGAAAACTACCCACAGAATCTATCCGACGGTAGTCAAATCGCGCGGATACCGCTAGTCAGCGGGTTGCTATGTTGCAGGCGCTCAGCTACGGACTACACGCACATATCGCTTTGCGCGACTGGTAACATTTTGGAGTAAGGGATATGGTAAAATTGTAATATTTAGATTATATTATTAATAAAAAGTTATTTCTGATTTTATTAGCAATCCATCATTTTATTAATATATATATATATATATATATATATATATATATATATATATATATATATATATATATATATATATATATATCAAGAAATTAATAAATACAATAATATATTATACATATCTGTATACAATTCTACAATAATTTTTGTAATTAATTTAATTGAATGAACAATTTAAAAAAAAAAAGCTTATTAACAAGCTCTATGTAATAATTTAATAAGATAATATTTTACAATTTTTCTTACCTTTGTATAGAAATATACACTGTTTCGTAATGATTTATATGTCACATTCAACGGTCCATCAATGTTTGCAATGTTTTATCAAATTAACTCCAAAGCATACTACTCCGAAATGACAGGTGTTACCAGAATGCCGGCTCCAAACCGGATACTGCCAAGAACGGAAGACATTAGCGCCTTGCCACATAGCAACCCGCTGACTAGCTGTACCCGCGCTATTTGAATACCGTCGGATAGATTCTGTGGGTAGTTTTCAGAGGTCCATAGATCTTACAGAGATGTTTTTCGTGAAACCGAAAAATTTCTCGATAAACTACAAGTATTCAATAATGTCTCTGTAAATTTCAGCCCTTAACAGTGACGTTGTGAATTTTTGTAAAAAAAAGGTAAGTTTTATTCTTAAAACATTTTTTTTTCTCCAGAGATCGGAAATGATATATCTAAATCTAATAAATGTATTAGAAAAATCGTAAGTATACCAACAAAAAAGTTATTGCAATTTTTCGAGTGCAAAAAAATTGTTTTTCGCAATTTTGTCGATGGAAAATCAAAAAAAAAATTTTTGAAAATATATTTTGAAAATATACGTCATTTCAAACAAATTGCTGTCAACCTGGTTGCTGTATCTTTATCAGGAAGGATAATAATCGATATCGAATTTTCAACTTTGAGCTCGATTTTATCAGAAACTATTCAACTCACAAATTTCAGATGAAACACACTTTTTTGGGTCAAAAATATCTACCATTTCCTAGAATTTTGAAGCGATAGTTAATTAATAAACATCATTTAATTATAAATAAAAAAAATTGCATTTTCCAAGAAAAAGAATTATATTTCAATAACTGGTGGCGCCACATGTAATTTTAATTATATCGATCGATAGGTTTTTCTATTATCTATAACTTTTGTTTGAAACATTTTTCATACAACCCTTATTTTTCAAGATAAACTGGAAAAACTGAAAAAAGTGACCATTTTTTGGCCGCCATTTTATAAGCCATGGACCGTATGAATTTCCATTGAAGTATGTTTTTAGTGATGCCAAAATATGTCCTTTTCAGCAATAAAACCGCTAGTTACATTTTTTTTCCTACAAAAGTTCAATTTCCATGGACTACAAATAGACACCCAAGAAACCCTTATAGTGATGTTTCAGCGGTTTCCTCGAGAAGTGCATTTACTATGATTTGAAATTAGGATAAGTTATAAAATGTATGTTCTTAGATCTAGTCTAGAAATCTAAATCAAAAAAATATTTTCCTCTTTAAGAAGGAGGTCAAAAGTATCCTAAAGTTGATTTTTCTTTTGATTTAGAATTTAATAGCTTATAATTTATGAGCAAAAATATATGAATAAAAATTCAGGTCCCCTTTATCTCCAAACTTTGTGGATTGAAAAATTTGAAACAATTCGTGCTGGTAGGCAATAATGGAATAATTACAGAAAAAATTATCTGGGAAAAATGTAGACTGAATATCTCTGAAGTTTGCGGACAAAAGGAATTTTAACTTATATGTTTTTTAAGAAAACTATATTCTTATATAATCGAATATTTTGGTTTAATTTATAATGCTTCTTACTAATGACTCATATTCGGAATTATCAGATTTCTTTTATAGATTCTCTAGAAAAGAAAATAGTTGAGTGTAATTTATAATTTATTCTACGCGAAATAAAGCTCTACATTGTTTATTATTAGATCCTTATTACTCTCCTGTAGAAGAATTGCAAGGACTATATGTAAAACTTTCAAATCGTAACGGAATAAACCAATGGGAGGGGTACTTCAATTGGAACAAGATGGTTTATTAAGAACGATGAATTATGATCATCCAATACTAGATAAAATATTGAATTTATTAAAACTAGATATTTCTAAACACGTATTATCTCATAGATTCCCATTCTGTTCAAATAGGCGCCATTACATAATTGTAGAGTTCAAAACACTTTCGTAATTAAAAGTTATTTACACATTCTAAAGCTTATTGTGCTGCAAAACTAGGAAATTTACTACCGGTAAAGTTAGATAATAAATCCACATCGATGAACAGAAAACCATTTAAATATGTGTTAGATCGGATGTAAAGTTACTCCTTAGCTTGGCGAGCATTTTAAATGAAATTGAAATATTTAACTTTGACTAAAGTATTTATAAAATGTATTGTTTTTATTTGAACTTCAGTTTAGAAAAATTATTAAAAGCGTTGTTAAATCCTGTTATTTTAAAGTCACAAATCTACTGTACAAGACAAAAAATGATTTTGTCAGGAATTTATGGAATCTGGAAAAAATAAAATTTTGACAATTTCGCAGATTCAATTATATTAAAATTATTTACGTGGTCAATTTTTAGACGATAACCACCCCCAGACATTAAAAAGTTTATCAAAAAACAAATAATATCGAACAATTTTACCCGTTCGTGAGAATATGTCGAAATACAGAAAAGATAACTAGTTGCTTGATATGCTTCTTACAGGATAGCAACGATTTGTCATATATTATAACATTTCTTAAGTAAACCGGAGTGACATTAAATATATCTAATTTTCATTTTCTCTGAAATAGTTCTTTCCATTATTTGATAAAAATGTTTAAAGTTTTCTTCTGACATTCTTATAACCCTCTGTAGATTAATTTTAGATAATCCAATTAGTCTTAATATATATACATATAACTGAGTCAAAACTAACTAATCATCATTTCGCTACAGAATCTTAATGGACCTTTTCAACCAATTTCTAAGAAAAAAGACGCCATATTTATATATATATATATATATATATATATATATATATATATACCGACACAGATCCAAGGGTGGGGGGGCGGTAGGGGCGATCGCCCCCCCAAGAGCTTTGAGTTTAGGAAAATAGACCGGATTTTGCCTCTTATACTACAGTTTATTTAAGAACTAGAGAGAGTAATAAATCATTTTTTACCCTTTTTTCTTCGCAAATTATGTGTTCTTTAGTCCGGTGTCTTTGGCCAATCTGTTAGACACATATATTTTTCATAAGAATGGGTTAGAAATTTTATAGTCAAAAATACCGGTCTATAATAATGGACTATGTAGGTAGGATAACAATAGATATTTGGAAGTGTGAAGTGTTAGAAAGGATTTTAATCCTTGTCATAGGCGTCGAAAGGAGGTTTATTTTATCACTAAGTATTTATGGCATAAAATATTGTTTCGGTAATAAACTTAAAATAAAAAGTTTTTATAATATTATTTTATTTCTTATGATTTCTTAGTAATTCACATACATTACAAAATGTGGATAATTTTGACATATTTAACACAAATCACAACTACATTTTTATTAGTTTTAATTTTGTCATAAAAACCGTTTTAGGCACATTAGACTAAAACGTAGCCTTATTATCCCAAAAAATTCTAAGTTATAATTTAAATACTTACAAAATACCCATTGTCAAAAATACAAAAAGGTAAACATATATAAAAAAATAAATTCGTCCATATAATATTAAAATACTTTTGGGGCTATCGGTTATTTTATTATTAATTAAAAACATTTTTAGGATATTTGATGTTTCAGTTTATTTATTTTTTAAACTATCTACAGAATTACAATTAAACACTAAAAGAGATTCAAATGTAATTAGTTTTTATATGTCACAGTTAAAATTAGAGCCACTTATTTTTGTTTCTATTGTACTGATATGTTAATTTATTTTACTTTATTATATGGAAATCCGATAGCCCCAAAGAAATTAAAGACTGAGACACACTAAAATAGGAATACATAAAAAAATAAAAAAATATATAATCAATATTAAACAATAAAATACAACAAAAACAAAAATTTAAATAATAAATTGTTTTTACACTGGTAAACATTACGTATTCAATTCCTAATCAAAGTCAGTGACGCTATCTTCGCTCAAATTAATTTTAATTGGTTCCTCTATCTCATCGATCATGAGATCGAGTTTTCACATTTTGTTTTATTCATTAATTATATGGATTTTTCCCAATTTTTCGCAGTAACTTTATTCAAAAAAATCTTTAAAAAGTTTATCTAAATTACTAATTTTGTAAGTTGTGTTATTTCTAGCAACTCTACCTTTTATTTGAGAGAGATATTTTCTTGTTCAAGGGACAGTTTCTGGACAATCTATAAGAACATATTTTCTATCTGGTTTTTCCCAGCAAGAATTAAGTTCTCTGAGCAATTTCCAGAGTTCAGTTCTTTTAATTTCAGGTAAATCGCGATCTTCATTGATTTTAATTAGAATTTTGTCGACGGTTGGGATCTGCTTCTCATAATAAAATGTATGTACAACCCCTTTAATTGTAGTTTCTATCTCTTCTTCCAACGAGGTTTTTCGTCTGCCTGTGATCGAATGTGGCTTGGGAGTACTAACAATTCCAATCGTGTTTTTCTCCTTCAGTATTCGGTACATAGTAGATTTTCCAACACCTGTCATGTTGAAACACATCTCAACAGAGTTTTTATAATTATTATCTATATATTGATATCTTAATGCATCATAAACATTCATCGTAATAAGTTTTTCTCTGAAGAAAAAAAGGCCTGGTTTAACGATTTTGGAATAAATATAGAGGTGGAGAGTGGAGGCCATATCTTTTGAGTTTCTTACTAATCTCAAACAATATATAAAAACAAGCGGAAACAAGATAAATCACTAAGGATACACTGTAAGGTATACTTTACTCACTGACAGAAATTAAATTGAACTATCAGAAATTTTATTTTCTTTTTAAAAAAGAGAATTGGTCTCTATCCGATATCTGAGGATTATTAAAAAGTTGTCAGCGTTTCAAATCTGCATCAATAAAATAGGTTTACGAAAAAAAAGTTGATTAATATTTGACCAGATTATTTTATTCTTATGTAATTTGACGCCCTGAATCCAAATTTGAGATCCGCTAACTTCTATCACATCAGATTCAAGGTCAAATAAAGTAAAACTTATTACATAAATCTTAGGAAGTAGATATGTAGTTTGTTTAATTCCCCAAGGTCAGCCCGATGTCATTTCAGAATCATTACAAGATCAAATTGAGAAGAAACCAAAAAGTAAATCTAAAAAAAAGATATGTAGTTTTTTTAATAAGAATTCGGGATTTGTTTAATCTCCCAAGGCCAGCTAGAGGTCATTTCAAAGTTATGTTAAACATATCCACTAAATAAATCTGAAAAAGAAAAGATCTAGGTTTTTGGGGTTCCTGAATTCGAATTCGTGGTTTATTTAATCCCCCAAGGTGAGCCAAAGGTCATTTTAGCGTCATTTTAAGGTCAAATTGAAAGAAGTCTACCAAATAAATCTGCAAAAGAAGATATGTAGACTTTTGAGGGCGCTGTATCTGAATTCGTCGTTTGTTTAATATCTCCAAGTTAGTCAGAGGTCATGTCAAGGACATATTGCAAAAATCCTTTAACTAAATCTTTGAAAGAAGAGCACCCACGTGCGACTCGATCGATATTCGTTTCACAGCAGACAGGCAAGTGGATTGAGTTTTTGAGCCAAAACTCAATATCTAAAAAATCACGCATCTCACGCGCAACTACATCGATGATCGCTATAAGCAGGTAGGTAGGCGGAGCGAGCTTTAAAGGTGAAACCCAAGTTCCTAAAACCACATACCCAATGCGTAGCTAGACATATCCGCTACGGCTAGTCAAGAGAGTTTTTATAAGTGTATTTAGAAACTCCAAGTTCTCAAACATGCTGTGTCTGGGGTATGTGGTTTTCGGAGAGCTTGGATTTTGTTTCACAGACTTATAAATCCTTGCTTTTAGCCTTTTTCTGAAGGGTAACGATCATTGATCTCGCTGCGCGTGGTATATGCGGTTGAGAGAGCTTATGTTTTTGCCTTCTTATAAAAACTTTATCCACTCTCCTGTCTGCTGTGTAGTGGCCGCCTTGATGTGTTTGCCTGTCTGTTGTGTAAGGATATTGATCTAGCTAAACCTGAGTTCTGGGTTACTACTTCATAATAACTAACTCCGCTCGCCTATCTGCTGTGTAACGGACATTGATCTAGCTATGTGTGGGGGACGTGGTTTTGAGAGCTTGAGTTTCGGATCAAAAACTCTATCCGTTTGTCTGTCTGCTGTGTAACGGATATCGATCTAGCTATGTGTAGGTTTTCTTCTTTTTTAAATTTATTTAGTGGATTTTTTTTTTCAATTTGACCTTGAAAGGACTTCTGTCTGACCTTTGGGTATTAAACAAACCACGAATTCCGATTCAGCTATCTCAAAAAAGTATATATCTACTTCTTCAGGTTTATTTAGTTAATTTTCCTCCTTTTGATCTTGAAATGACTTTAAACCTGATGTGATAAAGGTTAGCGGGCCTCAGACTTGGATTCAAGGCGTCAAATTGAGCAAGAATAAAATAGTCTGGTCAAATATGCATTGACTTTTTTTTTGTAAACCTGTGTAATTCTTCGCGTGTGTTTACCAGTCTTGTATATTTCTGTTTTAAGGGAGACCCACAAAAAGAAGTAACACATATTTACGAGTAACTCTGAAGAACGTAGTGGCTACCTTACTGGTGCCTCATTGCCTCATTTGATCCATCGGTTGGGATATTGCTCATGTAATATGGCGGAACAGCAACTGAAATATTAGATGGGCACTATTATTTCATACCATATTTCTCGCTAAATTAAAACAGGCGATTTTCCAGAAGAACTTGTAATTTTTGCTGTAGATAAATATACCATCTAAATTTAATCTTCAAACTGGGCCCTCAATGGTGTGAGATATTTAAAGTTTCTTCAAAATGACCTTATTCCTGCACCAATAACTTTGTATCCAGAACCACAAGAACCCGATATATTCCAGCGATATCTTTTTTTTCAAAGAGATATAGCGCTGCTCCTGTCCTCGCTTATTTGGATGAGGTTTTGCTGAATCGTTCGATAAGCCGAAAAGAGACAATTTAGTGGCCGGTTAGATCACCAGATTTGACCACTTTGATTATTTATTGTAGGGATACTTAAAATCTAAATTATACTTGACCCAGTTCAACACTTTAGAAGTCCCAAAAGTTTGAATACGCCATGAAGTACAAAACATAACTGCAAATGTCATCAACAATATTCATAAAGAATTTATTCATAGACTTGCCTATTGTGAGATTGTTAATGAAGCCGAGTTTGAACATTTAATTTAAATGGCTCCAAATTTTTTTCTATACTTCAAAGTTTTATAGTATTTATATTATTATATATTAACAAATAATACCCTATGTATTTGGGAAAGTTACCTTTCCTCCTTAAGACCACAATTAAAGAGAAATATAGTATAGCAAAATTGTTCTCTATATAACTAACGTATTTGTCTAATATTATAGCCATACTTCCATTTCTGGTCACGTAATTTGATGTAAAAGAATCGACTTACTAACAATATTTTATGATATTATAAGTTCGTAAAATAAAAGATAATTTCGTTTAGGACAAAAATGTGTCATTTTCCCACAGTAAGTTAATAAAATGAATCTCTGTATAAACAAATTAACATATCTCAGCAACAAAGCGAACTTTATCATTATCTACGTTGTTATTGATTTGTTATCGTTAGGGATTTCTTTTAAGAGAAAAAATTCAACGAAAAACTTATTTTTTCAGTATCTCTGGTACAAAAAAATGCGAATTTTAACGGTACTTTCGCTTATTTGCAGTAAATAATTAACAACATGAATCGCGCCATAGCCTAAATTGTAGGTTTTCTAACTACTTACCACTTACTATTTAAATTTTTAGTTTATTTTCAGTACCTGAGCTTCTAAGATTAAAAATAAAACGTCTTTTGATGTGTTCACACGCCTGTGGTTAATTATTGAACAATACCAACTGTCGCCAATTATCATCGTTAATTTTGTATTTGCCCTCTTTACAATCTCCAAAAGCTGGTTACCTCTTAGCCAAAAATAAGTGAAATTTTTTGCGTTATGTTTAGGAAATTGCTGCTGTAGTCTTGCATCATTTTGGCCCAAATTGGTTCAGTAAAATTTAAGATGGTGTTTATAATATCGCAGACAAAAAAGTTAATTTTGTCAGATTTTATCCAAAATTGGTATGTGGGAGTTTCAGGAGTCAGATAAAACGAATCTCAAATTATTTAAAAAAAAATCTATATGGAGAATTCAATGTAGCGAATTAAAAATTTTTGATCTCTTGATTTTGTCCAAAATTGGTCTTTCGGGATTTTTAGGGAGTAAATTCCGAGTTTAAAATTATTTTTAAAAAATTCCATATACTGAATTCAATAGGGAGTACTAAAAATGTTACAGTTTTCGATTATGTTCAAAATTGTTTCCGAGGGTGTAAATAAAACATTTAAAATCTTTATAAAAATTATTAGGGAGGTACTGAAGAGTCCTCCAGAGTGTAAATTAATAGTTTAAAATTATATTTTCGAAAGTCAATATGACTGATTCAATATGGTGTCTTGAAAATTTTACGTTTTTTCAAAGTTGGTATTAGGGGGTTTTCGGGATCGCAGGTCAGGAACCTGAAGTTAATTTTTAAAAATGAAATATGACAGATACATTATGGTAAACTAAATATTTTGCATTTTTCTGATTTTGTTTAAATTGATATTGGGGTATTCTTGAAGAGAATATCACGGATTTTAAATTAGTTTCTTCAAACTCAATATGCTAGACAAACTATGTCGGACTAAAATATATTCATGTCTCAAGTTCTTTATTTCTTATTGATGGATTTTTGGGAGCCTAGATTACGTTTGATACAATTTTATTCAAAACTGGTATTTGGAGAATTCGCAGAATCAAAGAGTTTTTCTTATCCAATATAGTGCGCTTTACAACTTCGGATTACAACTCTATGCGGATCATTAATGGTACCATCACATATACTCCTACTTGCTGGCCGCCCCCTTTGAGTAACGTTCCATCCCCCCTACCAATCTTCGTCGCTTGAACGTTCTGTGCAGAAAATACAGAAAAATCGAGAGAAAGCTGCAACTTAAAATTCACGAAGAGATCACTTTCCAGGAAAAGAAGACACTAACACATGTGACTGTGGTGGGAAAGATCGAGAATCCATCATCTTTCCTACGATTGCGACAATAGGCCTAGCTATTGTACAAATGGAGACTTCTTGAGGGCTGCTACATCGGCCGTTACTGGATTGAAAATGTGAATGTTGATATTTGAGATGTTTATGCATGTATACGATAAATAAGTATAAACAACTATATTGCGAGGAACGTTACACATTGCGCTGACAACTTATTTCAAATAAAAAAGCTAAAAACTCGAATATAGAGTTTTCGTAAAAATATCATGCTGACTTCTAAAAAGGGTTAATAAGCGAAAAATATTAATATAAATTTTTATATGAAATTGAAATTTTTGAACGCGCCAAATTACTACTAAATGAAACAAATAACCCTTAAAAGGAGATACAAACAGGCTATGGTAAATTAGGAATAAATTGTTTTCCAATCTAATATCAATTTCATTAAAAAATCTATATTATTATTTTTTTGATTTTTAGCGCTTTTTAGCAGTCAGTCAATTTTTTAAAATTTTATTATTTGTTCAACTACAGATCTATGGTAAAACGCAACATATCTAACGCCACAAATTTTTATTATACATTAAAAATTTTACTACTAAAATAGAAAAGTAAGTACTTGCACTTCAAGAAGAAAAAACAACATTAATCTACTTTTGTGATTTAAATGAAAATTTAGAAGTGATCTTTTGCTAATACACACTTGATATTGCAGGTGGTATTAATACCTTTACAAAAACCTGAAATTATACGGGATTGATTAGGAGTGAAGTGATCAAAGTTAAATGAAGTTGAATATTGACTGTAAAATAGCTAAAATACGTGACTTTGTGACTGATATTTTAGAGGTAGTACTTTGAAAATCTCATTTCTCATTACAAAAGCATTAAATAGCATTTTGTTAAAGATTGGTTCCATTCATATGTACTACAATATCATGCATCTAGTTAAAAAAGAAGAGTGTAAAGAACAAGTTTAATGTAGTTATATTTTGCATATTGCATAGAAAGAGGCGATTAGATATATAAAATTCATCGACTTTTATTGTTTTATAATTTCATTATTCATCATTTTATTATGAAGAGAATAGTTCGTTTCATTTTTTTTCTAAAAATAAATATACTGTATTTTATTATGATAAGAAAATTATATATGGTGCTGACAGAAGTGTTATTTTAACATAATTGCTATGTACTTTAGATTGTTGAATAACAAAATTGACATCGATGAAAAACTATTGAATAATTAATGAGACATCACGAAATAATTTTGTGTAATGAAAAAAAAATGGATAATATTATATGATTTTTAGTTGCAAAACAAAAATATTCTTATAGTTATTATTCATCAATTACCTTCACTAAAAACAATTTTATAAATATCTATCAAAATGCGTGGTAGTGCCCCGTCAATTTTGAACCTACAGTACCTATATCTTTTTCCCCAAACAGCTTCACTACAATTTGCAAGTTCACGTAAATTAATTCTAGAGTTTAAAGAAATCTCGAACTTTGTTTAGAGAGAGAGAGTCTAAGTCTCAAGTTTTTATTTAAGTTTCAAAAATATTTAAGCTCGAAAATGGTCTATTTCGTAGTTGATTCATTATCTAATAAATCTATAGGTCAGTTAAAGCAAACCTAAACAGGCAAATTTGCATGGTTATTTATAATGTACATCTCTTTCTTCTCGTAGTGAGTATCCATTTCGGATGTTGGCAATCTTAATGTCAATTTGCATTTTATTAACGGTTGTTCTACATACGCCTGTTGTAGTCATGTTAAACTGCGGCAATTTTTGGGCCAGAAAAAAAGAAAAAATTCTTTATCTGGGTTCTCTTCTTCCATTAATTTTTCCCTGCAGAAACAGTTATAGAAGACCATATTGAAGTATTCAATTTTCGTCTTTATTTTTGCCAACAATTCCTTTTCCTTGTTTATCCTTCTTAACACTTCCTGATTTGGTCAACCCATGGAATCTTTAGGAGCCATCAATAAGTTCACATTCCAAATGCCTCGATTTTCTTACAAGTTAAAAGATTTAACTCCATATAACAGCACAGATAAAAAACATAATAAGTAAATCTGTAAATCTTTGTATCTTTTGTATAGAAAATAGTGAAAAATTTGCTTGAAGGGGAAAAGGTGTTGGACTAAATATTATTTGATAGAGACTTGTTGAAAATAGCATTAAGTATACAACAACGATATAAAAACCTTTACTGTATGAAGAATATTTAACACGTTTAGCCTGAGATCAAGAGAATTTGGATAGAAATTATTTAAACATTACTTTTACTAAACAATAAAATTTTTCTGACGAATCTTCTATTTGGGTGTGGAGTTCTGTTGAGAAAGCTTGATCTATCCTGCAACAAAATTATTTAGAGAACAGTTAAACTGGAATCTGAATGGAAGTATTTATTAAAGTCTGTGGAACGCCCTTTTGGCTCATTTGTTTGGACTGGAAAAGGGAAAATATTAAAAAAATATATTTAGGTTTTAACGAAGATTCAATGTCTTAAAAAATGTGTATACACTCTAAAGCAACTAAGTGTAAAAATACCGATATATTAATTGCTAATTTATTAAATTTCATTCATAACATTACATATTATTTTCAGCTATGTTTTCCATTTTATATCATCCGTAAACAAAAAATTATAATGCTATCCCATAAAGATATTAACTGATGACACATATACATTTCGGATAAAAAAGGTCAATTGGGTAATAAAATAAACGAACGTACATAATTTACACTTTTTTGTTGTTGTCACGCTAGTATATATTCTAGAAAAAGCAAGGTTCGTAATAGTTTTGAACAAATATATTTTCTACATTATTGGATTTTAATGTACGTAGCAATCAAATCAAGGCACTGAAATGGTTGAAGGGGTTATTCTGAAATTTATTTTAGATGATAAAAAATAAAAAGTGTAAGAAAGTAGTAAGAGATAATTTTTGAAAAAAAAATAAATAAAATCCATAATTAATTATCTTGATGTAATTTTTAGCCCAAATAGATTATACAAACACTTCTCGAATCTTTAAAAATAAACTCCCTAATTCATCGACATGATTGATTTTTAAAATCGGTCTAAGATGCCAGTAGAGGGCTTAAATTGACCAGTATAACAATAAATGAAGCAAGTTATGAACATTTCAAAAACAACGAATATTTTTTTTACTAAACCATCAAAAATGAAGTTTTTTACTTATTTTTGGGACACAGCTACTCCTAACACTCATATCAAGGTTTAATATTACGATTTTTTTCCGTAATATTCCTGTATAAGCTTTTACTTCTTAAAATATGCAATTCACATTATAAAAATATTATAAGCAAAACTAAACTGACCTACTAGAAGATCTAACTTCCCTGGGATATAGGTCGAGTCTAAGTCTTAAAGCTTTAAATGTGACTGAAAGGAACTTTGTCCCTAGGTTTTTTTCACTATTTTAATGCTGGACACATGAATTATACACAGATTTATTAAATCAAAACAGGACTTTTTACTTTTAGTCATAAACTTACAAATAGAAAAGTTTTCCACTTAGAAACGCAAGTCGCATTCACCCAGTATAGACGTACTATTCACCAAATATAGACGCGTACTATTTTAAAAAGCAAATAGGTATATTTTCATCTTCACTAGATCGCAAGGTATCAAATTCTGAGAGAGTATGTTGTCATCAATCTCAATAGTCAGGATACTCACCTAAAACAGCATGATATTTTTAAAAGTTTTTCATTTAAAATACTTCAGAAGTTGCTCACTAAGGAATTCAAGCCTTTTTTGCATCTTTTTATACAAGTTTTGTACATGAAAATACACTGCGTATGTTTTTGGATCTATAAACGCGCCCAATTGCAAATAGATTTTCCTAAAATCTTCAATTGGATTTTTGAACGATGGGTCAAAATTAAACTGATACATGTTTTTACAAGTACTTTAAACTTTTTGAACATTTGTGACAGAATTTGATCATAGACTCTTGCAAATGATATATTGTGGTAGCGTTAACCATTTCATCTATAATCATTTTTGTTCTGCCTCACATTAATTAGTAGCTACTTTGATAACCTATAATTAAATTTTACAGTAATAAAGACACTCTGAGAGTCTGGACGTTCATCTTCTCTCTTGCAGCTTTAGTACCAAACAACTACGGTAATTTAAGCTTACCAAATCCATAACTCCAGGACTCAGGCAAGGCTGCTAATAAGCTGGAAAGATGTCATCTATTGTTTATAGCTCACACAGCAGTACGTCCGATTTTCTTCAAAATTGGTACGAAGAAGTTTTCGGGGTCGCACATAATGAAACTGATATTATTTTTAAAAAATTCAATATGGCGTATCCAATAAGGCGGATAAAATTTAATTTTGTCCAATTTTCTTCAAAATTACTATGGAGGAGTCTTTGGGATCGCACAAAATTAAATATGGCGGATCCGAGATGGCAGATTAAAGATTCTACATCTCCCGATTTTGTCTAAAATCAGTATTGGGGTATTTTTGTTAGTGTTGATTATGAAGTTAAAATCTTTTTTTAAAAACTCAATCTAGTAGATTCAATATGGCGTCCTAAGAATTTTGCATTTTTCAATTTTCTCCCGAACTGATGTAGGGGGTTCTTGAGGGTGTAAATTATGAATTTAAAAGTATTTTTTCAAGATTCAATATGGCTAATCCAATGTAGCGGACTAAAAATTTTACATTTTTTGATTTTGTTCAAAGGTGGTACTGAATCGATTTTGAGAATGTAAATAGCCATTTCAAATTTTCGGATTTCATCCAAAATTGATACTAGGGGGCTCTGAAGGGTTTAGATTTAGACTTAAAATAATTTTTTTGAAATTCATAATAGCGGATGCAATATGGTGGGTCGAAAGTTTTACCTTAATCGCATTGTTTCAGATTTGGTATCAGGGGGTTTTCGTTGTTGTGTATTACGAATATGAAGTTAAGTTTTTACAACTATTTGGTTGATAAGATACAATATGAGGGACAGAAAATTCTACATATTCCAATTTTGTCTAAAATTGATATTGAGGGGTTCTTGAGGCATATACAAACTCAATATGCAGTATAAAATATATCGAGCTAAGAAATTTACATCTCAGGTTCTTTAAATATCGATATTGGAAGATTTTGGGGTCAATATTACCAATCTAAAATTAATTTGAAATTTAAGATAGTGGATTTACTATGGCAGACTAAACATTTGTTTGACACAATTTTACTGGTATTTGGAAAACTCTAAGAACCAAAGAATTTTTAGTAGTGGTTCATTTTAAGGTGATATACAACTTTCGATAAAATGGGTACTTTCTTGCCACCTTGTAGTCATTGCGAGGTATACTAATCTCGATTAGTACTTAGTTCAAATAATTTATGGATATCATAATGAATTCTAAAACTAAAAATAGAAAAATAAAATTTTTGTAAAAAAAATGAACCTACGTCTTGCGCTAAAAATTCAAAAGTAACTATAAATTTTTATATGAAATTAAACCTTTTGAAGTCGGCACCATTTTATTTGTAAATAAAATAAGTAGCTACTAATATATACAAATTATGGTAAGAGAGAAATTACAAATAAAGTATTTTTAATCTGTTTGTGCGAATCACATTTTGTTAGGTATTAGTTTGGCGTCAACTTCAAAAAGTTCAATGTCATATAAAAATTTATAGTTACTTTTCACTTTTTAGCGCACTTTTAAAAATCGATTCAATTTTTTTACAAAAATTTTATTTTATTTTTGTAACAAACCTGTAAAGAGGAACAGTTTTCGTTTAATTTTCAATATGGGAATGTTACGTTTATATTTCATAATTTATTAGATTCAGTAATCAATTTTTTTCCATTAAAAGATTCTAAATAGGTAATACAGGGTGTCTCAAAAGAAAGTTCACATTTAAAAAATCGATTTAAAAAAAAGTCAGGACTTTATCGAAAAAATGTTTATTACATATTAAAATACATTGTTTGGGAATTTATTTTTTAAAAATGATATCGTCCAAATGTAATCCGTTGCGCTCACGGCATTCATTTAATCGAGCACTAAAATTGCCCATGACGGCTCGGCAGGTATTCTCCGTGATGTCTGCCATTTCGTTGCGGATATTTTCTTTTAATTGTGCCAGGGAAGTCGATTTGTTGGCGTAAACTTTTGATTTGACATAACCCCATAGGAAAAAGTCCATAGGTGATAAATCAGGACTGCGTGGAGGCCAACTTATGTCACCTTTTTTGAGATCAATTTGCCAGGAAAAATTTCACGCACTCGTGGCAGAGACATGTTGGACGTGTGTGAAGTTGCTCCGTTTTGCTGAAACCATATTCTTTGGTTATAGCCAGGAAAATTTTGCAGTTCAGGGACGAAGAAGTCGTCTAACATCTCCACATACCGCTCTGAAGTCACTGTTACTGTGCGTTCCCTTTCATCTTCAAAAAAGTACGGACCGATAATTCCTCGCGCCGACATCGCAGCCCGTACAGTCACTTTCGGCGAGAGGTTTCTGATGTTTGTGTTTTGGATTGTTTGCACTCCAATAGCGGCAATTTTGCTTGTTTGCATGACCATTAAGATGAAAATGGGCTTCATCCGAAAAGAAGATGTTGGTAAACGTTGAAAAGAGTTCAGTCATCTGGTTTACGAAGTCAAGCCTCTGACCAGCATCCTGAGGCTTCAATTGTTGCACCAACTGAATTTTATAGGGGTTCAGCTTTAAATCTTTGTGTAAAATGAGGAATAATGATGACCTATGCACATTTAAAGCAACAGCACGCTTACGAATCGAAACGTTTGGGTCGTCACGAACAGACTGAGTAACACTCTCTACGGTTTCGACCGTTCTCGAAGACCTCGGACGCCCGGATTTTGGTTTATCTAGTATTGAACCGGTCTCTTCAAACTTATGGACCCATTTTTCAATAAGCCGAGCGCTTGGCGCACCATTTAAGTGACGAATATGTCGAAAATTGCAGAATTTTCTACGCGCTACAGTCGCCGAATTACCGTTTTTGTAAAACTCACGTACGCACAAAGTACGGTCCGCTCCCGAGAAACGCTCCATAGCGACTAAATTCCCAAGAGCCAGGCTACCGATTAACATACCCCCCGCGCCGCTCGGAATAGTTGCGTTCACGCAATAAGCAAAACAAATGTGTACTTTCTTTTGAGACACCCTGTATTTTACAATATAAAAATAGTAAAATTTCATTGTGATACACGGAATTTTTTTGATGTTTACTAAATTTATTTTTACCAAAATTTTCTTTCTTTTTAAATTGACTAAATATGCAGTTTATCAATTCATAATCATGCGACAAAATTACAAATTCGTAATCAAGACTCAATTGGAAATAAAAAAAAAACGATTAAACGATATTTATTAGCGACATTTATTGCTTACCATAATTTCAACTGGGATTAAAGGATGAAGATCCCCTTAGTCTCAATTTAAAACACTTTAATGAATCGTGTCGTTTAAAGCTAAAAATTTACGGAACTACATCGATCGATACCTATTTGATTTTATCAGTGCAATAAAAAAGTTCTAAGAAATTGAGTTCTATATTAGGAGTGTTCTCTATTTATATTCTTTTTATAAAGAATTATACAAAAATTATAAGTAGAATTTATTTCCCTGCTAATTTCTTTTGGTGTAACCAACAATTACAGAGCTTATGATCGATTCCATTCTAAATTATACAGCTAAAATAGTCAAAACATTAAAATGCTTTATCCGTGAAATATATCATTACAGAAACCAAAAGAGTGTACACATATTTTTCTGTTTTGCGAAAAAATGATTTTCAACGAAGTTATCGAGATCGAGAAAAATATAGCCATTGTTTTATTTAAAACTTTATATTTTTATAACTAATAGACGTAATTTAATTTTCAGTTTTGATTAACTTCACACAGGGGCAGATCCAACCTCTCTCTTTTGGGGGGACGGTGATATCACAAAAATACAGTATGGCAAGCGAAAGCAAGTTGTTGACGGGAAGGGGGGGTAGAGACCAGAAACATTCCCTTTATAGTGTAAAAGGCAGGGTCGAGTCTATTTTTCTGAATTTGAAACTTTTAGAGAGGGGGGGCGATCACAAGGAAAAACAAGTTGCCGACAAGGGGAGAGGTGCCGGCAGCATACACATTCCTAGTATAAAAAGCAGAATCGGTTCTATTTTTCTGAACTCGAAGCTCTTGGGAAGGGGAGGGAGATCGCAAGCATACAGATTCCTATACTCTATTCAAGAACTAGAGAGAGTAATAAAACTGTTACCGAAACCTCCAGCGTACCAACTCCAGTGCCGCAGGTAGCTGAGGACTGCCGTAAATCTAATTACATTTAATTATATTTAAATATTATAAGCTTTTATAAATTTACTACAACAATAAAATTTCTGATAGTTCAATTTAATCTCTGTCACTGAGCAAAGTACACCTTACAGTGTGTCCTTAGTGATTTATCTTGTTTACGCTTGTTTTTATGTATTATTTGAGACTAGTGAGATACCCAAAAGACATTGCTTCCATCTCTATATTTATTCCAAAATCGTTAAACCAGGGCATTTTTTCCTCAACAAAAACTTATTACGATGAATGTTCATCAATATCAATATCTAGATAATAATGTTAAAAGCTCTGTCGACATGTGTTCCAACATGACAGGAGTTGGAAAATCTACTATATACCGAATACTGAAGGAGAAAAAAACGACTGGAATTGTTAGTACTCCTAAGCCACGTTCGATCACAGGCAGAAGAGATGAAAACTGCAATAAAAGAAGTTGTATATACATTTTATTATTAGAAGCCAACCGTTGACAAAATTCTAACTAAAATCAATGAAGATCGGGATTTACCTGAAATTAAAAGAACTGAGCTCGGGAAATTGCTCAGAGAACTTAATTTTTGCTGGGAAAAACCAGATAGGAAATCAGTTCTTATAAATTGTCTGGAAACTGTCCGTTGGAGAAGGAAATATCTCTCTCAAGTAAAAGGTAGAGTTGCTAGAAATAACACAACTTACAAAATTAGTAATTTAACGGAACTCTTGAAAGATTTTTTTGAATAAAGTTACTGCGGAATATTGAAAAATCCATATAATAAAAGAATAAAACAAAATGTCGAAACTCGATCTCACGATCGGTGAGATAGAGGAACCAATTATAATTAATTTGAACGAAGATAGCTTCACTGACTTCGATTACAAATTAGATACGTAATGGTTATCAGTGTAAACACAATTTTTAAATTTTTGTTTTTATTGTATTTTATTGTTTAATGTTGTTTACATATTTTTTTTATTTTTATATATTTTTATTTTAGTGTGTCCTACTCTTTAATTTCATATATATTTAATTCGAATTAGCCGTAATTTTTTAATTATTTTATTATTGTACTTGTGACTTTTTCTTAAGCGTGTAGAATGAACATGTTTATTTTATTATTTTGTGGCTATTGGTTTTCCATATAATAAAGTAAATCAAATTAAGATGTCAATGCAATAGAAATCAAAATACGTAGGTCTAATTTTAACTGTAACATATAAAAATTAATTACATTTAACTCCCTTTTTAGTGTTTAATTGTAATTCTGCAGAAATAAATAAACTGAAACGTCAAATATCCTAAAAATGTTTTTAATTAATAATAAAATGACCGATAGCTCCAAAAAAATTGTAATATTATATGGACGAATTTATTTTTTTATATATGTTTCTTTCTTGTATTTTTGACAATGGGTATTTTGTAAGTATTTAAATTATAACTTAGAATTTTTTGAGATAATAGGGCTACGTTTTTGTCTGAATGTGCCTAAAATGGTTTCTATGCCAAAATTAAAAATAATAAAAATACAATTGTGATTTGTGTTATATATGTCAAAATTATCTATATTTTGTAATGTATGTGATTTATTAAGGAATCATAAAAAATAAAATAATATTATACAAACTTTTTATTTTACGTTTATTACTGAAATAATATTCTATGCCATAAATACTTAGTGATAAAATAAACCTCCTTCCGACGCCTATGACAAGGATTAAAATCCTTTTTAACACTTCCAAATATCTATTGTTATCCAACCCAAATTGTCCATTATTACAGACAGGTATTTTTGATTATAAAATTTCTTACCCATTCCAATGAAAAATATATGTCTAACAGATTTTACCACAGACACCGGACTAAAGAACACAAGTAGTTTGCGAAGAAAAAAAGGGTAAAAATGATTTATTACTCTCTCTAGTTTTTGAATCAACTATAGTATAAGAAGCAAAATCGGGTTTATTTTCCTGAACTCAAAGCTCTTGGGGAGGGGATCGCCCCCCGTCCCCCCCCCTTGGATCCGCGCCTGACTTCACATGAGTTATAAACTTCAAGAGGAGAGTTTGAAAGCTGAAAAATTTTCAAAATTAAGGAAAAGGAGGCCATTTCAAAATCAATATTTTTTTTTAGGGTTGCCTGCAATTTGCTTCATTATATAATTATCATTTTTGTAATATATTTGCGAAAAAACTTTCGTACGATTATCAAGAAAATAGAGAAATATGAGCAAATATTTCCAAGTAGCAACTTGTTTACGAAGTAGATTTATTGTACAATTTCAGCATGCATTCAAGAGTTGAGGGTTCTCAATTTTTTTTCTGAAAGTTTATGACTTATGTGAGCTTAATCAAAAAAGAAAACTGAATTATGGCTAAGTCATAAAAATATACAATTTTGAATAAAAAAATTACTTTCATTTTTCTTCATTGCAAAATTCTATGCTCAACTTTAAAATCTCGTTAACTTCATTGAAAATGATGTTGTCGCAAAACGGCAAAATATGTGTACACTTTTTTGGGTTCTAGAATAATTTATGTCAAAGAGAAAACATTTTATTTTTTTGATTATTTTTACTGCATGATTTTGAATGGAATCGGTCTAATGTATATTCAAAACATTCTAACCCTCAAAAGTATATCATAAATAGATTAAATTTAAAAAAAAAAGTAAATATTTTACTAAAAATTTAATCGCCATATGTATATGTCTTGTTGTAAACGTTACCGCACCAGTGTCGAAGCGATCGGTTCGTCACAATCTAATTTTAGACCCTAAAAGAGGTGTTTCGTCCTAGCTACCGACGGTGGACTCATCAGTAGGTCCGTCGGAGCTTTCCCTAGACACTTTTGGTACACTTTCTACATCTGCATACTCATATTTAAACTTTTCTGCGTCGGAACCTATAAACCAGATTCTGAGTGTTCCGCCATCTGCGACAGTCTCAACATTAAAGTGCCTATTACGAGTTAATAAGACCCTATAAATTCTTATCATGCGAAGTCGAAAATTTGTCTACTGTGTATTATTAAGATATTTTCTTAATCTTGTCTTAAAACAACTAATAGATCTTGCATTTAAAACATTGTTAAAACGACAACCATAAAAAAGATTCTCTCTAATAGATGGTTGTTCCATGTTATCGGCTACTTAAAACTTCTGTATTACGTTTCATGGATATGGTTGATAATGTCTTGTTGAAATATATTGCCAATACGTCTTACAAAACATATAGTCTGATATATGTAAATTGCAAGTGCAAGTTCCATAAATATACCTCTCGAAACGCCAAACATAATAAAAACTTTTAAAATCCTTAAAATAAAAACGTAGATCTTAGTATATATTTGCTACATTGATTTTAGGCCGTAACAAGCAGAAGACAGCTTTTTGCACAAATTACTAATATCTACAATGTCCGATTTTCGATTCTCTTAGGGGGTAATGGAGTTATTATCAAAGATGTAGTGTTGCGGATTTCACTTTTATGAAATGGAAGATTCCAGTGTCAAATTTGCCATGGCTCTCTTAGTTTTTAAGCTACAGGGCGATTTTGAAAATCTTCGTTTTTTAGACACATCTCGTATTTCCGTTATGCGTTAATTTATCAAAAGGGTAAAAGCTCATTTTTGTAGTATTTTTAAGCAGAGTTTAGTTTTTTCTAAAATATTTAGTTTTTAAGGTATTAACTAAACTTACAATTTTTTAAATAGGACACCCTGTATTGTATGTTATTTTAGATATTGATTAAGTATAATTTAGGCTTTTCGAAATATATAATATGTTTATTTTATTTTGAACAAATGCAAAATTTTGAGAATAATAATTATACTAAAGATTAGACACCTTAAAACTTAATTTTGAGGTGTTTTTATATTTTCAAATGTAAACACTTAATTATTATTACATTTTTTACTTTAGATAAGACTGTTATTTTAAACCCAGAATATTGAAATTTGATTGCAAAGAAAACAGAACAACATTATTTCATAAAATAAAGTAACAAAAAGAAAAAGAAAAACTGAAACTAAAAACAATCAAGAGTTTTTTGAAGGTGGTTTTCAAAATGACGGCAATTTTCTCGAATGCAATATCGGCACACTTTTTTAAATTTTCTAATTGCATTAAAAAAAATCATGGGTCTATTATGAAGAGTTTGAAGGTCAAACCAATTGCCTCACGAAGTTCCGCTATAGATCCATATCATGTCTTATACACTTGATTTTGCATAAAACCCCACAAAAAATCCTAAATGGAAAGATCAGGAGATTATGGGGGCCATCTTACTGGCCTATTGGTACCTATTCATCTTTGAAGAAAATTATTATCCAGAAATGCCAACCCAGAATTACAGCTCGGGGCACCGTCTTGTTGAAGATAGATAGAATTGAAATGGGCCAATGGAACATTTTCAAGCAATTCAGGAATAATTTCTTCAAAGATATCTAGGTATTTACGTGCTGTAAGACCCCCTTCATACATCCTGTGGGCTACTCGTAGACCCAAAATATAACACGAGACATCAATCCTGAAGCGCCCTTGTTGTGCCATATTGAAAATTAAATTCGTCGATGCATATTTGTTCTAAATACCATTGATTAAACGTTACTCGACGCTCATAATTTCGGGGATGTAAATGTTGCACTATTGTAATTTATATGGATGGTGTTTATACTTTTTCAAAATTCTTTCAAGGTCAGATTTTTCTTCACCAACTTCTTCCTCTATTTTTCTGCAGGATGATGAAGTTGTTGCTGCTGCGTAAAATAACACATTTGTCTTTTTTCTTTCCGTGTCTTCTCTGACTTATGTTTTGGGACGCGGTTGAATAAAAGATTCGTATTCAACTAGATTTCTTTTTAAATGAGCAAATATGTTTGGAAAGGGTTGCCTTCTTTCTGAATACCTAATATAAACAAAAGCGATCGCCAAATATGAGAAGTTATCCTTATGATATCGCGTTAAATACATTAGCTATTGCAATATAATTTAGAAGCTTGGGGATTTTCATACAGTGGCGTAACTAAGAGTATGTGCCCCCCCCCCCAAAGATTTTAGAAAGGATCCTATTTTTTGGCACCCGTCTTGATCCTTCGTATTTATTCATTTTCATCAAGAGACTAGAGGGCGCCCCTGAATTGGCTGCGCTCCCCCCCGCACCGCGGGGAAAAATATTGTGGTTTTTAGGAGTTCTATTATGGAAATTACTGTTTCGCGGCAAAATTGTATTTTTATTTGAATACAAGTCAACATCCCAATTGATACTAGCGGGTTTTCAGCGATGGGGATCATGAATTTAATAAAATCATTTTAAAGAAAAACATTATCCAACATCGAATTAAAAATTATCTTCTTAAACTGAAAATTAACATTTTTCGAAGAATTATTTCAAAATTAGTATTAAGGGGTTTTCAGGGGCGTTCATCGCCAAGTTGGTATACAAAAATTATTCATTCATAACTTGAATTTCGACTTAATAACCGATTTGGAAAAAAAATTAAATTTTCAAAGAGGGGTCTCAAAATTTACCTTTAATATGAAGAAAAATTTCCAGAATAATCCGATTATGATAATAAAACTCCAGAAAGATCTTACTTTTTTTTTCGTCACTTAACTGACCATTAAAAAAAATAAGTCGCTTTTTTATTCGCATAATAACAAAGAAAACGAAACAATAAAAAATAATAAGTTTTCATTTATATGAGCTTCGAATAATACAATAACACTGTCAAAACTTAAATTGAAAAAGTTTGTCACTTTAGTCTTTAGCTCATAAACTTAATGACGTAAAAGTAAAAAATATAATGTAGCAGGAAAAAGACATATATAATATAAAGTTGAAAGAGGCAAAGACACGTTTAAGGGTTCAAGGCAAAATGAAGTTTGTTCAGTTATATATATATATATATATATATATATATATATATATATATATATATATATATATAAATATTTTATAGTTTCTTGATTCTTGAACCATATATATATATATATATATATATATATATATATATATATATATATATATATATATATATATATATCATGGTTAGCCTTTTTGCATCTTTTTCAGTTAGTTCTTTTACATTGAGCAATTTTTTTATGAGGGTATTATTTTTCTTTTGATATAAGTTAGTTGGATCACTCTTAATATTTTTATATGTATTTTCGTCCTTTAGTAAGTTGTTCATTTTTGTCTCGTAATCTGTCTTGTTCATAACTACTGTTTTATTGCTTTTATCAGGCCTTAGAACTATGATTTGAGGATTGTCTTTGATAAATTTTTTTGTTCAATTCAATTTCTTTTTTAATTTTTTTTGGAGGCTGTTACTTTTTATTATTCGGTGTCTTATTTTGATTTTATGATTAGTTAAAACATTAGTTTTTTCAGCTCTAATTGTGTCCTTCTTGTCATCTGGCTCAAAAGAACTAAATTGAAAAAGATGCAAATAGGCTAACCATGCACAATGCTATTCCACCAAAAATATACGGCGTCTCAAAATTACATAAACAAAATATACCACTAAGACCTATTGTTTCTTGTACACAATCGTCATTCTATAGTTTATCAAAATTTTTATCGGATTGCATTTCAAATATTACAGGCAAAAACAATCTTTTTATTAAAGATTCATTCGCCTTTAAAAAATTTATTGATACAATAAACCTACCTGAAAATTACAGACTCATTTCGCTAGATGTTATATCTTTGTATACAAACATACCAAATTAATTTGTCCACACTCTTTTAGCAGACAAATGGGAAATTTTAAAGAAACATACATCGCTATCAAAAAATAATTTTATGGAAGCTGTTGACCTCGTTCTAAATACAAATTACTTTCCGTAAGAAAATACCTTTTACAAACAACTCGATGGATGTGCTATGGGATCACCAATTTCATCTACCATTGCTCAGTTAGTAATGGAATATTTAGAGGAAAAAGTTCTAGAAAAATTAAATTTTAATATAATATTTTTCGAACGTTTTGTCCTTGATTGCATAGCAGCCGTGCCACAAAATTAAATAAATGAAATTCTTCAAGAGTTTAACAGTTTCAACGAAAAATTACAATTCAGGCCCGAAACAGAAAATAATAATAAAATAAATTTTCTAGATATGACACTTATACGCAGAAAAAACAAAATTTTAACTCAATGGTACACTAAACCAATTTGTCAGGTAGATATCTAAACTGTTTCTCTAATCATTCAAAAACTCAAAAAAATAGTGTTATAATCGGTCTGTCTGATCATGCTATCTCCCTAACGTCTCCAGAATTCCGACCAAAAATACTGCAAAAAGTAAAAAGGAAACTAATATAATAATAATTTCAATGAAAAGACTATCATCAAAATAATTAATAAACGAACATATAAATTTTATAATACCAAAAAACATACAACATAAACAGCAAAAATATGTAGCATTACCTTACACTAGTGAGCTGTCAGAAAAAATAAAACACATTTTAAAAAAGCATGATATTATCGTATGCCACAAGTCACATAATAAATTAAATACACTGTTCACAAATTTAAAAAGTAAAACTCTACTCATGAATAAATCAAATGTAATATATTCGATCTCTTTCACAAGTTGTCCCAAAAAATATATAGGCATGTCGAGCCAATTGCTGAAGAACAGATTGAATGGCCATAAATATACGAAAAACGCCTCAACAGCGTTAAACAAACACACACAGGACGAAAAACATATGATTATAACAGTACCATTATAAAAAACAAAGATATGATTTACCAAAAATTACAGATAAAGGAAATGATTGAAATTAAAAAATATAAAAATACTGTTAACGACAGAACAGATATGGGAAATTTGAACCACATTTACACAAGCCTAATTTAAACAAAAATATTAAGTATTCGATCCTGTCAAATAAGAATCAAAAATTGAATATCCTTTTAAACACAAAAGTAAACGTATCCCTAATTTGTTTTTTTTTTGCATTGTAAAATATAAAAAATATATAAAAAATAAAGCACACTCGCATTCCATGTATCCTCAATAGACGATGTAAAGATTGAATTTCATTAATAATAGAGTAACAAAATGTCAAGGTGTGTACCGGTAAAATTAAATATTTTTTAAAAGTTTAAATACTGTTTTAAAGTATCTTGTTTGTTTTTTAAAAATTATAGATATGTTTCTTATGTGAATGTTTTAATTTTAAACAAAAAATTTTAAAACAAAAAAATCTTGAAAATCCCTTAAATAAAAGGTGAAACGTCAATTCATTTGCATTTTTTGTTAAATAAAGAACCTAAACCCAAGAAAAGACAAAATGAAGAAAAAATTATATATATATATATATATATATATATATATATATATATATATATATATATATGTGTGTGTGTGTGTGTGTGTGTGTATAAGATGTCTGGAAAATATATGTACAACCTTTGATGACAGACTTTTGACGTAAAAATATGTCGATTTAAGCCAACTTAATTATAATCGATACTGCTTAGACGGCAGAAGACATCAGAGTTTTAAGAAAATATTGATTTCTCACAAATTTTTTCAAAACGTGGTAACTGAATTTAATAATTTTTGGTGTGTAGTCTAACGCGTATCACGTTTTCTAGTGGAATAGCGAATGGCTAAAAACTGTTATAAAAGTGACATCACTTGTAAATATCGATTCCAACTTTTTATATGATCAACGTTATGACAACCTAGATAGTTCTATCGCGTAACCGCATGTATCTGGAAGTTTTTTATTTCTTGAAAAATTTTCATCATATGAATCTTTTTGCCAGGAAAAATATTTTCAATTATATTCATACACCAATTTACTATAATAATAAAACAATTTTTTTAATTAGATGATGAAAATACATACATGCGTTTTAACACTATTTAAAAAACTAGCTAACAAGAAAACATTCATTAAGCAAATATGCAAAATGACCACCATTTTGCGGAATACAGCTATTAATACTTTTTAAAAAATCAAGTTGGACTCTATTTAATATCTCAGGATTATAGAAAAGGTTGCCATCGTTTAAAATAAACATCAATATAATTCTTCGCGGGTGTTCACCGGAGTCTTGTATACTTCTGTTTTAAAAGCGCCACAGAAACACAGTAACACATATTAAACTTTGGAGAATTTATTGGTCATCTTACTGGTGTCTCATTGCTTCCTCCAATCCATCGGTCAGGATATTGGCGAAATTTAGATAAATATTTCCATTTATCCTGTGTAGAATCACAACAAGACCAATATAGGCGAGCGGTTCACCCCTCTATGAAAAGCGTGAATCAACCATTTTTTTTCGCATTTCTAGTAAATGTAAATTTTTTTATTAAGTGTGTTATATTTTTTTGAGTCACTTTCCCTAAAAATTTTGATTTGTTCGCGTGGGCCGTTATCAATAAAAAACTGGAAAAAAAATGTATCAAATCGATTCGTTTTTTTTAATAAAACACTTGAAAATAAGAATTTTTTGTTTCTTTACGAAATTTCGAAAAATGCTTCCTTTCCGAGATATTTGCGATTTTATGCAAAAAAAAAACAGACAAAATTACTCATTTTACAAAATTTTTTTCTTCAAAACCACTAAATGGATTGTAATTCTGAAAAAGTCATAGTAATCTTTAAGCCTTTCACTTTAACAGAGATTTTTTGATATTAGCAACTGTGGTTTGTGATGCTAAAAGTGGATCTTAAAAGTAACTCGATGATTTTTACCCGACCAATTCGCTTATTGATAAAAATAATCAAATTATTAGCGATGAAAATAATGAGGCTCAGACTTCATTTATTAAAAGATTCATTAGCGAAAAGATTGTATCAACAGCGATTTTCCAAGAGACGTCAGACTGGAAGAAGGAAATTTGAAAAACCTATGGAGCGTTTTTAAAGAACTGGCAGCATGGCATACAACAAGAATACTCGAAAAAAACGTCTCATGTTGAGGAAAATCATGCTCTTATTTTGTTAAAGTCTAATTTTTACAAGTAGATCGTAAGGTTGCCTTTTTATTTCTTTTGCCTAAAAAATAGGGCCTTATTTTGTAAAATTTTGAATACTTTTAGTATTTTTTGACACATACCCTCGATATCATTAATGAACATTTTATAAGCGGGAGTTTTTAAATGCCTCAGGAAAAGGACTCTAATTGGATATCATGCTGACGCAGCACCCAAAGTATTGGCCAGCTTTGTCGTATCCATATGTTATAGAATGTTTCGTTGAAGCATTTCCGCACGTCCAGATTAAAACAGGATGGAACACCATCTTGAAGTAGCCAAATAATCAGTCTTGTTTCAATGCGAATATTTTATAACAACAGTGGAAGATCATTTTATCTCCATTCAATGGCCCATAAAAAAGTGAGTTGCCACAAGTTGAGTTTCTAAAATTCTATTACATATATTCGAAGAAAATCCATAACGACATGAGGCTTTTTCATAAGAGGACTGACGGGTGTTGTGAAAATTAGTAATACCATCACGTGTAAATGTAGTTTCGTCGGTGAATAATATGACTTTAATGAACTGATGATTTTGTTTATATATTTTGTTTTAAATTCGATTGTCGCAATTTTTCATTACCCTCTCATAGAGGTCATATACCTTTTGTATATGAAAAGGGTAAAGGACTTCCCAAGATGTAGAATTGGCAATTCCTTCTTTTAAATCTATGTTACTAGTACTAGTACCTGGATGGGCGTCTATCCTTTTAAGAACCTTTCTTCCATTCAACATTTCTAACCGATCTTATTTTGGAATGCTCCGACTTTGCTCATTCTTCGATGGATGCTGATGAAAGTTTGGACACATGGGATATTTCTATCAGGATATGGTTCCGGATACTAAATGTAAGTGAGCCATTTTGTAAATAATTAAATGCCGTGTTAATTTTAGGGTTTACACTAATTTCACATCTACTAAAATACAAGGAAGATTTTACTTATTAACAATTTGTTTATTAAATAATACTGTTCCTAAATATTTGCCAGATTTAATTAACTTTAAATCATGTAACTCGATTTTTTCCTTCAACTTGAAAAATTGGTTTTAGTGGTAATAAAAACTTTAATTCCAATTTGTACCTAAATGGTGCGGTTTATTCAGAATATTGTACCTTTTTTATTAGGTATTTGTTGTATATGAGATAATGTGCCATTTTTTCTAATACCTGTCAAAGCAGAAAAGATATGTGAAAAATAAATTTGAATTTCAGGTAAAGTGACTTCTCGTGGCAGAGTAGATATACATTTTTATAACTGAATGATAGACGCTATTAAACGTAGTCTCTGTACAACAAAACTAACCCCAAGATGTTAGATTGAACTTTAGCTATAGCTCAAGAAGTATGCGGTTTTAGACTTTTTGTTATATGACTTACTATCATCCTGAAGCATTATCCAAACATTCTGTATTTCTTACCATTGAACTTATCTGGCTCGGGACTGGCTGAGCGGTATGGCAATTTTTGTGTTATCATCTACTGTATCCAAATTAGAACATATCAAAATGTCAACTTTATACCTCCAAGTTTAAAATATTAATTCTTTAACATTGACCAGATACACGGCGGCCAGAGTGAGTTTATTCTGTTCACTTTATATACATACGTACACTTAACTTGACCTCCTGAGGTAGTTTGTACAAGTCAGCCAACGGATGGATATAAATCTCGTTAGGTTTAAATTTTTTTGACATTTTGTGTATGTGAACTTTAACGGCAATGGGTCGCGTCATTAAATATGTGATTAAACTTAGTTGATTACTATGCTTGCGTAGTTTCCTGTCTCATTTATGGCCAGGATTACCTGTAAAATAATTGATTTGATTCAATCCCAGTCTGGTTTTCCAGTGGTGTTTTTTGATCAATTAATTGCTGCATAGTACAGCCGGTTCAGAACAATATATTGAATCGACGAGTGTTTTATTTCTAGCGTATAGGCATTTTAGCTTCTGTGTATGTTTTCATATTGTGTAAGCATGACTGTTACTTTTGCAAGAATTATTAGTTTATATTGACATTCGCAGTACAATTATAAATTAATTCTATCCACCAAAATAGAGCTAGTTGTCCCAGGCATAAGTCTCATAAATAAAAACAATTCATTTTTAAATTATTACACATTTAAAAGCAATAAGAGTGTCATTAGCTTCTGTGTATGTTTTCATATTGTGTAAGCATGACTGTTACTTTTGCAAGAATTATTAGTTTATATTGACATTCGCAGTACAATTATAAATTAATTCTATCCACCAAAATAGAGCTAGTTGTCCCAGGCATAAGTCTCATAAATAAAAACAATTCATGTGTAAATTATTACACATTTAAAAGCAATAAGAGTGTCATTACATAGTATAAATCAAAATCCTTCGATGTGTCTGTCTATCTTTTTGTCTGTGCACAATTTCATTAGAAATCACTAAATGGATTTTACAACGGTTTTCATTAGCGGATAGAATATTTCATAGGTATATAATTTGTGCATTAAACAGTAACAACTCTCGTGTGAAGGAGTAAGAGATACGAATTCGGTTAAAGCAAAGCAAATTTGAACAATTGAATACTAAAATAATTGCCAGTGTAAAATTTAGAAACTTCCAAAAAAAAAATATTATTTGTTTTTATTTTTGTTCGACTTATTTGAGGAATATTTTGAAATAAATGGCACATTTAAATTAGCACATGCCACGTTTCAAATTTCAATTTAAGTTTGCTAGGCCTAATTCAGATAATTTTAACTCATTTTTGCAAATATTTAGGTTATAAATAAACATAATATCCTTTTCTTTTAGTATCTCTCATAAATTGCTTAAATAAAAATATACCATTCTTTGGTTTGTTTTATTTTTAGTTTTACTACAAATTTCTTGGCTAATTTCTTTTCCAGCTCGGTTGTTTTATCGTTCTGAATTTTGGCTATATTTTTACACTACATAGTACGGTTTTATGATATATTTTATGATAACATTTTACTTTTATTTATGTTATTTTGCTTTCATTCACTATACTGTGGGTGGTTGTATTTATTTTTATTAATATTGAATTTACTGTCATATTTTTTTCCAGATAAATTTCGGTTCTTCCGTCTACTGTTTGGAAGAAATTCTTTCTTTTATCCTTTTTTCTGTATTACTATCGTTATAAAGTTTCCTAGTACATCACCTATCGAGTACTCTATAAATTATTTTTATTTCTTTGTTTTATAAATTTCTGTTTGTTAATTTGCTTTAGGGACATTAAGTCCGCGGGGTCTCCAAATGTTCAGGAATTTGAAAATTTTTTGAGAGATATAAATCCTTTTCGTTTGCTTTATTTTATGACCCTGTATTTGGCAGACAACTGTTTTTGCTGGGTCCATTTTAAATTTTTGACGTTTGAAAGAAGAAGCGTGGGCGAACACATAGATTTTCGATATAAATAAGGCCGAGGTCATTTGCCTTGACTTTATTTTTCCTGTTTGAAGCAACTGAAAAAACTGTGGATTTCAATTTATACAGTCCATCCTTTGAGATTTTGGGGTTGAAAATTGTTTAAATTATTCCAGCAATTGAGTTTAGTTATTTAGTTACCTTATCTTTTACCTATTTTGGTATTTATTGACCCCAAATAAAAAGTTATAGTAAGATCGATTAATTGCAATTTATTAGAACCTACTTTTATAGATTTTTGATTTAATAAGGTTTTAGCTGAAAATTAAGTCTTAGGGAGTGAGTTTGTTGTATTTGAATCTGACCTGTTTTAAGTATCATTAATATCTAAATTGATTGCCTTAGTCTATTATGTAGTTTAATATTAGGTTTTAAGGCCATTTGCTGTTTTTTTTATGAATATTGATTCGTTTTTCTTCGATTTTTACTATATTCTGATGAATATTTGCCCTCTGGATATATCACGATATACCCAATTAAACAAATAATTAATTTAACCTAAATATTTTTAAGGATATCTGAATTGTATTCAATCTCTTGGCACCACTTTAGGCTTAAAATCCATGAGAGTAGAATAATATAACATAGAGATATTTATGGTGGTTCGATTAATTTCAGTTTGACTCCAGTGTGAATTTTTTTATATTCGATTACAATATGTAGGTGTTTGAGACTACCGAAATTAAAAAGTTTATTTTTTTTTTAAATTACAAAGATAATGCCACGATGTTTATTCTGACATTCTACTTAGTATTACGGTAAATAATGTGAATATATTTTGATTTGTTAATTTTTTGCTCTGGAGCTTAATTAAGATTGCATTTATTTTTTCAAGTTTAAGGCAATTTGTTTAATAGTAATTCGTGTTAATCAAACTAAACATTTATAGTAATTAGTGGTCTCAAATCCTAATTATTATCTATTATTATTTATTTTATTGATTGAGTAAATTTTGTGTTTTATCTTATTTTAAACTAAGTATTGGTGATCACCGAAGCCAGAGTGGACCTTTATTGTACGTTTTATATATTTTCACCTATCTTGAGTTCAACATATTTAGCAGTACATTTCTTTAAATTGGTTATTTGTTTAATTATTGCTGATTAGTAATTGATCAACATCTAATTTTTTTAACTTTAAGATTACCTTCGTTATCTTTCTTTTTGGAATATGCAGATAGTAAGATTCTAAATTTAAATAGAAATTACTTAGTAATTGGTCAATATATCTTAGTAGTCTTAGACACTCTTTTTTTGTAAGGTTTTTCCTCAAGGTTTTTCTTTCTTACATTTGAATCCTTCGTTTATCTTTTGCGTTTACCTTTTTGGGTAGTTATTAGTAAATAAGCACCGAAGTTTAACTGGTAACTATACACCACTAAGCAGTTGAGTATTCTTGTAGCTCGATTTGTTCGAAACTACCCACATTTCTACTATTGTCTTTAGACAATATTCTTTATCACTGCATTCTGTACTCTGCTCCTTATTTTATTCTATTTTTAAATATTATTAACAATTAATTAATTAACCAATTGTTAGAGAATTAGAGGTCGAGGATACTTGAAAAACCATTTTGGTGGCTCATATTTCCCTAACGAAACCACTAAATAAAAAATATGATATTTATTTATATTTTTGACGTTCTCTTAATGATACAACACTCAATGAGTCAAACAAAACAATTTTTCTTCCATTTCTACTTTTCAAACAGAGACGTACCTTTATTTTTTTTCTTAATTTCGTGTAAGGTGTGTTTTTAGGTCAGTAGAAAGTACATGTTTGCAAAATTTCATTGCGAAAATCCACAAACTGGCGGTAATAAGGCTGTGATATACAAAAGGATGAACACACATGACGAAACCACAAGAGTTCCTACGAAATCTTAAGAGTGGATAAATCTAACAGTGAAGAAGGCAAAATGGCAATTAAATCATAGATAACCTAACCTGTGAAGTAGGTATATTTTAACGTAAGCTTCCTGTTTCTTCATCTTGATTTTTACCATCAAAATTTTGGTGCAGCATGTGATGAACGTGTAGATTAATTTTATCAGGATATTTCAACAGTATAGTTGGAGATATCTGAGCGCTTTCATGCTTGTAAACTACTGCTGTATTTTGCTAAAAGTGCTACCTACAAATAAGAGCAATAGGAGGGCTAAAAGAAAGCATAACCTGTCATAGGCAACTATATTTATCCTATCTGATCCATTACTACATATATTTATAATCTTTTATTAAGGGAAACTACCACTATGGCAAATTGAAAACATTGGATTATTTTTCTTAAATAATTTTAAAAAATTCAATTATACCTGAATGCACATAGTTCAGACAAGTGTGCCTCCGGCGACAAATGGTGCCTATAACTGCTAAACGTAAGAATTCTATATAATTGTATATTTGACATTCAACTGCAATAGTGAGTATAACGATGACGCAGAAAATCTGTCTTATGGGCTCTGAATCGACAACTTTTCGTAAATATCAGTAACTATTCTTCTTGTACTAGAACTCTTATTTGCGTTTTTTTCAACATGACTTCTCTCGAACTGACCGGAGACATAACTTTATTTAAGGTTTAAAAAAAATCAAATTTTCATTATTGCAATAGTCAAAGTTATAAGTAGTATTTTTTTCTTATTAACAAAATTAGTATTTTGAGTTTCCGAATATAAAATATAAATAAAAAATTTTACTTTGAACAGCCGCCGTTTTGTAAAAATGTTTTTTTTTCATGAAAGTAGCCTTTTTCTGAACAATGAAAACCACGATATTAGAAATTTAAAAAATGATATCTTTTTCTTCTCTGACCAACTATTCCCGAATAAGCTTACCGGCCGCTGGACGACTATTATTATATAATGGTTAACTTTTGATTTTTTAAATGCAAATTTACGTAATATATAGTTTAATGTATGCTTCATAACATTTTTTTTTGCAAATCCTAAATAAGTAATTTAATTTCCAAAAAAAAAATCGCAAAAAAGGCCTTTTCCAACTTTTCAGACTGGTATTCCACTTAATATCAATTCTATGATCATTTGTATAATTTTTTTTTTAAATTTTATATCTAGAAAATCGCTTTGATGAAAATACATTATTTTTTTTTATTAAGTATAGACAATTGTCTGTTATAGACATTTACTTTACTTAATATACTTTCGTGTTAAAATAAGAACAGTTATAAACCCCAGTTTTATGTGGAGGTTTTTGCTTTTGTTCTAGTCAATTTCGCTGCAAAAAGGTTAAGTGCTATATCTCAAAAATAACGCTAGTGAGTGAAAATTAATGGTATTTTGCCATCTCATCTTTATATGAAATCAACACTATTATCAGAGAGACACATTTAATGACCCCTTTTGTGATGCTTCCCAAGCGCCTAATATCGAAAACTAAATTTGGCACTGTATATAAAACAAACTCTCTTTGTTTTAATTATTATTAATTATTTTTTACTAGAAGAGTTAGTCGATAAAAAGATATTTGGTCTTATATAAAATAAATTCTTTAACTGCCCCTGTATATTAAAAAGTAAAAATGAATAAGATTTTCAATCTTTCTTAAAACTTTCGAATCGCTCCCGGCATGTTGAGGATTATGTCGTGCTTACCGCAATCTCTTTAAGGCCAGTAAAAGTTTAAAAAGTCCTTAGAAGTTTGAGAGTAATATAATTTTTTACGAAACATTTGAATCCAAAGTTGGATAATAAAAGGACTTTAGAAAGACATAGAAACAAAGAAAAGAAAAAACAATAAATAAGGAAAAGATAATCATATATTTATCCTTTTGTAGTCATGTGTTTTTTTGTCTATTTTTGACCTTTTTTATAGTTAAGATTTTTTTCTTCAGTTTAATAGATTTGATTCATAGATAAATAAAGCTGTTAAGCAATAAGCTTCCATCGCAGCTTTTATAATATGTATTACTACTTTACAAAAACAATGTTATAAAAAAATTAAATTTTAGCGTGCGGCAGAAATTTTTCTTGACCTCCTTTTTTGAAAAACGTTCTATAGTTCGAAATATTCTTTTTTAAATTGAACAATAAAAAATATAAAATATCGTAGCCCTCAAGGAACTTCGATACAAAAAAATTTTGTGGACTGGATTAACAACTATATGTTTTGAAATGAAATTTTGAACTACACGTAATGGGCAAGAGTCATCTGCAATTCATTTAGATTGGCTTTAGTCTTGCAACAATTCCTATAATATGGTCTTGTCGTTGAAGAGAGATTTTTAGATTATCTCAAATTTCTGAATTGGAAGAATTTGCTTTTATGACTGCGTTAAAATAGTCAATAACGCAGCATATTCTACATCAGTATTTTATTAAGATTATTTCTGTACACTGATTCTTGTTACGGATCGTTAGAAACCAATGTCTTGTAACGATATGAAACAATTACTTCCGTTGTACTGTTTTCTATATTATTTCCAGGAATAATAAGCATTTGCGCTGGAATCCTATATTTTATGCTTTATTATTCAATTCTGAAATAAAATAAGAAATAACAATAATTAATTAATGAAAATACTTCCAATTCTCTTTTAAACCGATATGAACTAGTCAAATAAACAATAATTTAGAAAGGAGTACTTATTTAGATGGTAAACCAGAAAGAGTACAAATTATGAAACAAAAAAACGCCTCTTTTGTCAAGCAGTTTGTTGAGTTATGAAGCTTATTAAGACTGTTAATTTTTCGGTGTATTTTCAATAATTGACTAAACTACAAACCTAATCTAATATTTGTATATTCCAATGTTTTGACTCTGAATGAATTAGAATGTAGAATGTAAGTTGGAGAAAGGGGTCATCCTTCGTATAACGGGTACATCTGGCGCACAAGTACACGTTTTCTTGTGTGCTGTCGCCATGTTACTTACTGAACATCGTGCTAGTAGTTCCACTTTTAGTGAATTGAGGCAGCGTATTTTCGCACTCCGTGAGTAATTACTTCGTGGACGTGTATGATCGTATGGTCAGCAGAGCTAAAGTAAATATCTCCATTACAGGGTAGATGTATTTTAGTGTTATGTAAGGATTGGCGCTCATTCAGACTCTCACAAATACTCTTTTATGGGATAAATTATTTTATTGCAGAAATATTGGGTGAAATATAAAAAAAATATGGTACAAGGATCCAAGAAGTGGACGAAGAGTCCATGAATTCAGCATCAAAATATCAGCATTAGAAAATCGAGTGAAGAAATTCAAAGCTGGTATTAACGCAGCCTGCCACGCACTATTCACTTTAAATTCACGAGCCTTCAGTCTTCTCTTTAGAGGAAGAGGTTCTTTTAAACAACTATATAATTAATTGTAAGATGTATTATGGGCTCCCAACAGTTCAAGTTCGGAAGCTAACTCATGGAGATTCTAAAGCATTGAATTTGAAGTATCCAGCGAAATGGGATGAAGATAAAATGTCTGGTGTAGAGTGGATACGTAAATACGAAACCAAATTCGAATCCTAGTTTGCAAAAACCAGAAAATACCAGCTCTGAGCAGTCCTTCGCTTTTAATAGAACAACAGTCACGGAGTTCTACACTAATTTGATTAAAGTTTTGGAAGGATATAGTTTTACTGCAGATACTACATTCAACTTTAACGAGTCAGGCGTTTTCTCTGCTTTAAATAGTCCAAAAGTTTTGACCCCTAAAAAAAATAAGTAGGGCAAATCGTTTCATCAAAAATAAGTGAGCTTGTAATTTTAGGTACCTTTATTTGTATTTTATTTCTACATGTGCATTACGAAGACCTTGATGGTGTAGCAAATCAAGTACTGAAGCTGTAAATAAGAGTGGCTGGATAAATGTTAATATGTTTGTTTTAGTTTTAAAACACATCCCAAGCACAGGTTTAGTTCGAAACATAATCTAATATTACTCTGTGAAAATCACAAGTGTCGCATTAGTTTAAAGGCAATCTGCTAGACTCAGGATAATAAAATAAATTACTGAACTTTCTCTTCATACACGACTCATGGCCTGCAACTATTAGATGTCAGAGTTTTAGCGTCTTTCAAATCAAAACTGAAAACTGCCCTCAATAACTGGCAAATGATGTATCCAATCATCACTAGCAATATTCCTGAACTGTTAAAATGTGCGATAGATCATTTAGAGCAAAAAATATTATGAGTGCTTCCAGGCATGTGGCAATTCAACTAAATACCTTTAGCGATAAAGATTTAGGCCCCACTGACGTATATACTTCGGCTAGTTCGGAAAATAATCCGGATAATGAGGAAACAACCAATGCAAATTAGGCATCATTGATACCGCAATCCGGTTTCTGTTGTGGGCCATCGACTGATATATACGAAGATTCGGAAGGGTCTATTGCTAGTTCTTGTGTAGTATCATCCCCTTTTCCTCTCTAAAATTTTTGAAGAATTCATGACTGAAATCTCTGAGCCGTCGATTTTTGTATATCGCGATCAGCAAAGGTTTTTCGTTGAAACCTGTAAGCCATCGATTTTTGCTTCCCATGATACACAGGAATCTACAGCTGAGAGGAATGAATCATCGGTAAATGTAAAACAATGACATTCCCAAAATGAACAATCACAATCTTTTCATGATTAAATTCCTATAATACCAAAAATAATTAGACCATATTCAACCGTTGCGAAAAATAAGAAATCAAATAGCGGAAAACAATCGGGCAAATCTCCAATTTATACATATTTACCTGAAAAAAAAATCAAACGAGAAACAAAGACAAAAGAAATTTTTAGAAATGGAGATTATCACCTAAATGTAATAAATATGACAGCACTGAAGACTATTCTAATTCAATTGATGAAATGCTGAAAAATACTTGTATTGAACAACATGATATGAACAACTTAAAACCAGAAATTCCCGTGTTTACTTGTTTGGTAAATATTACGGAAACTAAAATGCAATTATTGCAAACATTCATTAACATTCGATAAAGAACTTTTTTTGAAGATAAATTTAATGTCATAATTAAATAGATGTACACTGAAATATTCATGAGATCCTGTGGTTAAAATAGTTATTCTTTAATATATTTTATTCCAAAAAATTCTTAATTACCATGATTAAATTCTTGAACATTTTTGTTCAAAGGTTATATTTAGCTCTTGTAATATTTAAATATATCCTGAAATAGAATTTTTAATATACTTATATACCGCTGTAATATACACTCAACAAAAACAGTTATTGATATTTTACTTATCGGTATTACCAATAGTTTAATTAAAGTTACTGCGCCACAAAAAAATAACGGATTAGACAAAGGTTATAAAAGAAAATTAAATACATGTACAAAATAAATGAAAATAAAATATAATAAAAAGTGTCTAGGTAGTCTAATAAAGAAACCGAGAAATTTTTTTCAGTACCTAGTTACTCATAAATCTTCGAGTATCTAAATATTTAAAAAAGGTAACATTCTACAGGGTGTCCATAGGAATGTGGGAAATCTCCCGGATATAAAAAAATACGTGAAAAGACTACAAATACTACAAATTCATATAAACTTTTTTCATATAGGCCTCATCCTCGAAGATATGAGCTCTCAAAGCAGTGGAATCAGTTTTTTTACACATAATTATTGAACCACCGGATATATTTCAATTTTCTTTTAATATGATGTATATCAGGTAAAACTCTTCAAATTACTATCTAAGAAAGTGTTGTGAAACTCACAGCTACAGGAACGGACTAGCTGTGATACTCATGACCCCATTTTTTTACTCCCTATATGATAAGAACTCTGGACAACGTTTTTTACATACGTTTAAGTATTAACTAACAATTAAGTACTCTTCATTCATGTCGCTAATCCTAACCGTTTTCGAAAAACGTCATTTTATTTACACTGTTAGTCCCCTAATTTCTGTCGGGTTGAATATGAAAAAGAGGAATTTTCCCCTATCACCATATTTTCAATAAAAAATTAAACTAACTGTTTAGTTATAAACTTCGAAAGAGGGTTCAACATGGGCTTCGTGAAGTCTGATACGCTCGCGAGCACGACGAATTGAGGACTGCTGTAACCGCCACAATAACTCAGCATTGTTCCTTATTTGATCACAATGAAACGTGATTTTTCGTAGAAGTTCGTCCTTACTATCAATCGGAGTGGAATACACCAAGGTTTTGAGGTGTCCCCACATGTAAAAATCCAACGGTGTTAGGTCGGGAGATCGAGAAGGCCAGGCAATAGGTCCTCCTCTACCTATCCAATGGTTTGAATATACTTTATCCAGGTGCTCCCGCATAGCAACGCTGAAATGAGGTGGTGCCCTATCGTGTATGTAGTACATGTATCTGTGGATTTCAAGAGGTCAATGCTTTACTAAATCGTGAAATGCGTTCTGGAAGAACTCCAAATAAAGTTTTCCATTTAGTGGTGCCGGCAATATGAATGATCCAATTAAAAAATTGCTAGTGATTTGTGCCCCTACATTAATTGGAACTTATATTGATGATGCGAAACAATAGTTGCATAAGAATTTTCATCAACTCATACATGTGACTCGTGTAAATTTATGATACCATTTTTGGTAAACACTGCTTCATCCGTGAAGAGAATAGTGGGGTAATGAAATTTAACTTATTTCGTTCCTTATCCAATAACCAATTTGCAAACTGCATTTTACGGAGAAAATCTTGAGGAATCAGTTCATGCACTTTTTTCAAATGATATATTATTAAACTGCCCTGATAATTTTCGAGTGCTCGTAGAAGGAGTGTCAGCTACAGTATTTATAATGTTTTCCCCTAATTGCGGCGTACGTACTGTTTTCCCCGTCCAGCATCAGTACGTCTTTTCCCAAATTTTCCTAAAATTTTAACTTTTTTAAATAAAGAGGTAAACTCTAATTTTAGATCGAGTTTTTTTTATCAAAAAGTTGAAGGTTGAAAATTTGATAGGAACGAAGATATTTCTTTTATACGCCAAATACATGGTGTAAATTAAATTGCGTTTTTTTATAAAACGGTTAGGATTAGCGATACCCTGTATATAGATTGTATATAATTTTATATACCTCAGTTTATTTATATAAAAATATTACAATAAAAGAACTTAAACAAAGTAGTAGTTTTACAAACCTTTGTCTTTTTAACCGACTTCTAAAAGAAGGAGGTTCTCAATTCGTCGCGTATATATATATATATATATATATATATATATATATATATATATATATATATATATATATATATATATATATATATATATATATATATATATGTATATATATATATATATATATATATATTTTTTTATGTATGTACACCGATTATTCCGGAACGGCTTGACCGATTTGAATGAAATTTTTTACGTTATGTAAAGGAAGTTGCTGCGGTGGTCCCATATTTTTTTGGACGAAATTGGTGAAGTAAAATCCAAGATGGCGCTGACAATATGGCGGCCAAAAAAATTAATTTTGTCCGATTTTCTCCAAAATTGGTATGGAGGAATTTTCGGGATTGTACCCAACGAATCTGAAATTATTTTAAAAAAATTCAAAATGGCGGATCCAATATGGCGAACAAAAAAATTTAATTTTGTCCGATTTTCTCCAAAATTGGTATGGGGGAATTTTCGAGGTCGCAAATTACGAATTCAAAACATTTTTAAAAAATTCGATATGGCGGATCCAATATGGCGGACAAAAAATCGATTTTGTCCGATTTTCTCCAAAATTGGTACGGGGGAGTTTTCGGGGTCGCACATGACGAATCTAAAATTATTTTTAAAAAATTCAATATGGCGGATCCAATATGGCGGACAAAAAATCGATTTTGTCCGATTTTCTCCAAAATTGTTACGGGGGAGTTTTCGGGGTTGCAGATGACGAATCTAAAATTATTTTTAAAAAATTCAATATGGCGGATCCAATATGGCGGACGAAAAATCAATTTTGTCCGATTTTCTCGAAAATTGGTATGGCGGAGTTTTCGGCGTCTCACATAACGAATCTGAAATTATTTTTAAAAAATTCAATATGGCAGATCCAATATGGCGGACAAAAAATCAATTTTGTCTGATTTTCACCAAAATTGGCATGGGGGAGTTTTCGGGGTAGCACATGACGAATCTAAAACTATTTTTAAAAAATTCAATATGGCGTATCCAATATGATGGATAAAAAATTAATTGTGTTCGATTTTTTTCAAAATTGATATGAGGAGGTTTTTGGGATAGCACATTACGAATCTGATATTATTTAAAGAAAATTAAATATGGCGGATTAAAGATCCTACATCTCTGGAATTTGTCTGAAGTCAGTATGTAGGGATTTTTGTTAGTGTTAATTACGAAATTAAAATATTTTTTAAAAAACTCAATCTGGCGGATTCAATATGGTGTTCTAAAAATTTTACATATCTAGACTTTCTCAAAAACTGAAGGTGTAAATTATGAATTTAGTCCTATTTTTTCAGGATTCAATATGGCGAATGCAATATAGCTGACAAAAAATTTTACATGTTTCGATTTTGTTCAAATCTGGAACTGAATCATTTTTGAGGATGTAAATAGCGAACATAAAATTATTTTAAGAAAATCTAATACATCAGATGCAATATGACCGTTTAGAAATTTTTAATTTCTGGATTTCATCTAAAATTGGTACTAGGAGGCTTTGAAGGGTTTAGATTTAAATTAGATTAAGACGTTAAAATTGCTTTTTTGAAATTCACTATGGCGGATCCAATGTGGTGGGTTGAAAATTTTACGTTATACACATTTTTTAGATTTGGTATTAGGGCGTTGGGGGGTGGTGTATAACGAATGTCAAGTTAATTTTTTACAACTATTAGATTGATTAGATACAATATGAAGGACTAAAGATTTTACATTTTCCGGTTTTACCTAAAATTGATATTGCAGGGTTCTTGGGGCGTGTACAAACTCAATATGCAATATAAAATATATCGGGCTTAGAAATTTATGTCTCAAATTCTTTAAATATTGATATTGGAAGGTTTTGGGGCCTATATTGTCAATCTAAAAGTAATTTGAAATATAAGATATTGGATTTACTATGACAGACTAAATATTTGTTTGACACAATTTCATTGGTATTTGAAGAGCTCTAAGAATCAAAGAATTTTTAGTGGTTTATTTTAGAGTGACTTACAATTCTGGATAAAATGTGTACTTTTTTGCCACCTTGGAGTCATTGCAAGGTACATTAATCTCGATTAGCATGTAGTTCAAATAATTTATGAATATCATAAAGAATTCAAAACTAAAAATTGAAAAATAAAATGTTTATAAAAAAATTGAACCGACTTCTAAAAGTGGGCTAAAAAGGGAAAAATAACTAGAAATTTTTATATGAAATTGAAATTTTTGAAGTCGGCGCCAAATTATTTGTAAAAGAAATAAATAACTACTAATATATACAAATTATAGTAAGAAAGCAATAACAAATAAAGTATTTTTAATCTGTTTATGCGAATCACATTTTGTCAGGTATTAGTTTGGCGCCGACTTCAAAAATTTCAATTTCATATAAAAATTTCTAGTTATTTTTCCCTTTTTAGCCCACTTTTAGAAGTCGGTTCAATTTTTTTATAAAAATTTTATTATAGTTTTTTTCCAAATATAACTTTGGAATATTTAAGTAACGATCCCCTAAAGTTCATAAGTAAATTTGAAAATAGACAAATACATACATTCAACAAAAAACAGGTAATAATGTGTTTTATTCATGACTTGAGGTAATGACGTCACAAATCAGGGCATTGTCATTAGATTAAAAAGTTTTTGTCTGAATCCGAATCTTATAAAGGCTCGGATACTAACACTTTTAGCGAAATCTGTTAGTTTCCTGGAAGGTGGTAGGTCGCGCCCTGAAAAAACTTCAATCTTTTGAAAAATGGCGCCATGCTTTCACAGAGTCGATGTTCCGCTATTTCTGTTGAGTTATCTTAGAAGCAGTAAATTTCATTATCGGCTTTGCCCATTTTTTTTAATAGTAAGAGGTTCCCTTTTTAGGGAATTCTTTAGCGTACTTTGACAATGGACTTATGACTATCTCTTCCATTGTGCGGCCTTTTACCAATCCACAGGAAGACTTGGAACGAGGAAAGTAGTTTTTGCCCCCTGTTTTATGAGGTTGTTCGCGTCTTCATTTCCTTCAATTTAATTGAATTTTGTTAGTTTCTTCAGAGATTGTTGCAATCCCAAGTCAGCTTAGAAACATGGATATTTGTTTAAAAGCACGTAATATAAAAAATGTATATTTTGTGTACTTTCATAACCTAAAAACATAAAAATTTTAATATTTTTTTAAAAAGAAGGACATTAATCAAAAAAATCTAAGATCAGAAATTTTCTAAAAGAAGCATGTACGTTAAATAGCGTATCATGATCAATTCCACAATATATTACCGTCAGCTTATTGTAAAAGCTTCAATAATATTTTTATTTAACAGTTTAATATGTCATATTATACCTTTTTTAAATTTTATCTTCCAGGCTCTTTATTTTCTTAATTACCCTAAAAATTAACTAAATACTTTACATTCCCGGTGAGCACGCTACTTTGTGTAATTTTGCCATATAAACGAAAAGTCGGCGGTTTGTACACAACACATGGGATTTTAGCATTACTTACGAAGTATTATTTTAATGCTCTTTTGGGATTTCAGGGGTTTTTAGGTCTTTAATGTGCATTGTGTTTTTGGCACAGGACACAACACTTGCTTGGGATATATTTGTATAATTCAGTCGCTCTCAAATTATATCTTAATGAGATAATGCAACTCATATTTAGTTTTCAGACTCAGCACTCCTATATCGATTCTTATTTAAAAGTGGTCGTTGATCACTTTTTTTAGTAATAAGGTAAAATTTTCTCATAAGTTAGTCATATCCTCGAATATTTTACTCGGCTTTTAAAGATACCAAACATAAACTTTTAGAACGGCAACTAAAATGTCAAAAGTTATAAAGCAAGTACCATCTTTTAATTGCTCGCTTATTGAGTTTGGCGGAAAATTTGAATACATACCTATTAATGGAGTAAAATTTGAATTAGTCATCAAAATTGAAGGCTTAAATAATAAAATATTCAGAAATTTCACCATTAATTTTATAAATATTTAATTGGAATTTACATAGTGAATAAATGTGGTCTTGGATAAGTGATAAAAATAAAATCGTTCATACACTACTGGTTTCGTTTATAACACCAGTCCCTATGGTGAATAAAGGTAGCGTATACATTTTTCAATATAAAAACCACAAAACAAATTTCAATATCTATCGCTTAGTTGTTTTTACAATCTAACACACTTGATGCAAATTTCTCGAAATTATGATTTAATTACATATCACCTTCATCCACTCATGACTTCAATTATGAAATTTATTTTTGTTTTTTAAAATTCTGGAGTTTACTGGAGTTTTTTGCAATTCAAGAACACCATAATATATTTCAAAATATTTATAAATAAAACAAATTTTGTTTAATTCACAGCAACATTTTTAAATATGAAATAGCTGTTTTAAGTTAAGTCGGAATAAATAAAACTTTAAATAGATTCTACAGGGTATCCGGGAAAATGTGGAAAATTTCCCTAACATAAAAAACACGTGAAAGGCATGTTATAAGTTTATATAAACTTTTTTTATATAGGCCTCCACTTCGAAGACATAGGCTTCTAAAAAGCTGCAATGGAATCAAGTTTTTTTACACATAATTATTGAACCACCCGGTATATAATATAAGGTATACCAGGTAAGACCTTTCAAATTACTATTCAAGAAAGTGTTGTGAATTACTTACAGCTGCAGGGATGGACCAGCTGTGACACATATGACTACATTTTTTTACGCCCTGTATGTTAAGAACTTTGGAGAACGTTTTTTCATACCTTTAACTATTGACTAAAAATTAAGTACTCTTGATTTATGTCGATAATCCTAATGTCATTTTACTTACATCGATATTCCTCAATTTTTTGTCAAGTTGAATGTGAAAAAGAGGATTTTCCCCTGTCACCATATTTTCAATAAAGAGTTAAACTAACTGCTTAGTTAAAAACTTCGTAAGAGAATTCAACATGGGCTACGTGAATTCAGGACTGCTGTACCAGTCACATTAACTCAGTATTGTTCCTTATTTGACCACATTGAAATGCGATTTTCCGTAGAAGTTCCTCCCTACTATCGACCGGAGTGGAATACACTAAGGTTTTGGGTGTCCCTACACGTGAAAATCCAACGGCGTTAGGTCGGGAGATCAAGGAGGTGACCCATCGTACATGCAGTACAGGTTTTGGCAGATTTCCTGTGGTAAGTACTCTACTAAATCGTGGAAAACGTTCTGCTGGAACTCCAAATAAAGTTCTCGATTCAGTCGTGCCCGCAATACAGATGGTATAATCAAAAAATTGCCAATGATTCCTGCACAGATATTAATTGATTGGAATGTTGTAAAAACCTTTTTTTACAAAATTTAAACAAATTAAAATAAAGGTACAACGCCTTTGCGTTGCCTTATATTAGACCTCGGACTCCCTTAGTAAGCTCCGCCCACGTCACCCGACGTGACGGAGCACTCTAATTGGACATAACTTTCACGTAAATAGAAAATTTCTCTGGCTCACAGTTCATTATGAATTCTTGTTTCAAGCGTCGAACCTAGGTTGGGCGCCAAAGTTTGACTTTATAAATAATTTTTAAACAAAATCTTAATCAACTACTTTTGTTTTACTTATTAAAACTAATTTTTAACTTTAAATTTTTTACGCTGTTTTTTGCTAAACTCTGATTGGTGAGGTCAGTTTTTTAAGGCGTAACGCCTATATGAGTCATCATACGTGTATAAATACGACACGAAATTTACACTCTTTCTCTTCTATCAGATCTGACAACGAGGGAGCGTTAAGTATTTTATCGCAGATCTGATCGGGTCTACAGCCGTTTTGATCGATTACACGCTTTTTACTTGGTCGATCCCCGTGTCGCGAGATCTCCGTCGTTGGCTAATTACCCAGCAGTTGCACTTAGCTGGTGAAAGGCAACGGGGATCTTCAATTGGTGGGCCTCTCGTGTGTTTAATTACTCCCCAATAATTAGCACCGAGATTCCTTTCCAGAAGAAAACCAGGAAAAGGCGTGTAATCGTGGCTAGGGCAGTTTAATTTACACGAGCACAAGGCACCTGCTAGTTTCCATTAGAAAATAGCAAATAACAGGGTAAGCGGGAAAATATTCCCTTAAATTTGCGCCCAAAAGTCCTTGTGCCTCGTTTGTTTAGTTGCAAATTCGGACTAGGCTAACCACAGTGTTCGATAAGTGTTCAACACTGTGGGAAAAACCGGTCGTGCAAGTATTTCTAGAAAAGAAGTTTTGCTTTTCGTATTGAACTTTGTTTAAAAAGCCTTTAAACATTTTTACAAAATATTCCTTAATAACTGCACTGTCAGTAGATTCCGTTTAATCATCATTTCATAAATTTTAATATTTTTTAAATATATATATATATATATATATATATATATATATATATATATATATATATATATATATATATATATATATATAAATCACTTTCAAATTTTTCTTGGAAAAGGTCTAGAAAAACATTCTATTTTTCTATCACCAGACTTCGAAGTCATTCTATCAAAAATAGTACGGGTAATACTTTAAAAAAGTAATAGCAATACAAAAAAAAGTACGGGTTACTATTTTTACTCTGTTAAAAAGTATGGGTTATAGTCAAGACGGCTAAAAAAGTAAGAGTAGCTGGGGCCAATTTAATATTATTAATACATGTTGAACCATACTTATGTTAACCAGTTAATTAAATATTAACCTTTTAACTTATTTTAACCAATACTAATAACTTTTAAATTATTATTTCTAATTTTCTTTAATTAACATTTGTTTTTTTTAAACCTTATTAATTAATTTGGCTCCGACGTTCTAAGGAACAAGTCAAATCTAAACAAAATTAGATCATTTCCTGATTGTGACATTTTATTTATTTTTTATTAAAAATAAATAAACAATTTGTTTTTATTTTTTCTGTAAAAGGAAAGTTTTAACCTATCCTTTATAATAATTATTTTTAAGAAACTCAGATTTAGATGCAAGTCTTTTATACAATAGTAGAGCTACTGTTTTAATTTTTTATGTACAGGGTATAACAAAAGTGTTGTCCCTTAGTTACTTTTAACTTTAGCATTTATTTTAATTTTAGAATTACATCCAACATTCTAAGGACTATTAGAATTGGATTTTTCGTTAATTTTCATTTAAATTTGTTGAAGAATTAATCAACAAATTTTTTAACTTTAATAAACAACAGAATTTGTTTATTTTTATTTTGTTTTTACAACTTTCAACTCATTTATTTTTATTGTAAAGGACCAGGAGACGTCCTGAGTATCCTTAGGCTAAGTGCACAAAAGATTAAATAGTTCGACCTTAGAGCATAGTAACTTTAATAATTTAATAGTTAATTTATTAATTAAATATAAAAACTAATTATATCTAACAACGACAGGTAAATAACTTGGACCTATAGACGTAATACAGACACGGACATTGGACTAGACTTGACGACCCCATTTTATTTAAATTTAAATTATTATCAATAATTAATTAATAACAATAAATTTTAAATATTTTAATCTATAGCCCAATTAAATTAATAAGCCCACCGTGATTAAAAATTTCTTGCTTATAAACTTTCTCAGAAATTTCTGAAACATTTCTCATTAGGAGAAAATTAAACAAAAATAATAATTAAAAACTTCCTTCAGTAATATGTCTAGATCCCTTTTAATTAAACATCAGTCCGTGACAAATGAGGCGGGTGGCTTTCGAAGCTCCCCGGGTGGTACTGGAGGGTCCTCTGCGGCAGGTTCGCCCGTCGCCGAAGCAGACACGGCAGTATCCCCATTCATCCCTACAGACAATGACAATGACATAATCAGACTTTCTTTTAGTTCTGTCAAAGATTTAATAACTAAATTCAATCAACCAGGGTTCCTTAGTTTAAGTAATAATGTAGAATCAAGTCCAATGAGAAATATTAATAAACCATACTTTGCTCGAGACACAGCTAGAACCGAGTCCTCGCAAATAAATAATTTATTGCGATTTTCTGATCATTTCATACAGGGAAAGATAAATGAAAATTTAGATTTGAATTCAACCAATCAAAATTTTCCAACATCTACATCTCGTCAATATTCAAATAATAATCATACTACTACTACTCATCCTTATTCGTTTACGCAACAGGAACTGATGTTGATGGTGCGAAACAATAGTTGCATCAGGATTTTCATCAGCCCATACATGTGAATTGTGTAAATTTATGATACCATTTTTCAAAAACTCTGCTTCATCCGGGAAGAAAATAGTGCTAATGAAGTTTACATTATTTCGTGGCTGAACAAAAGGCAGTTTGCAAACTTTATTTTGCGGGGAAAACCTTAAGGAATCAGTTCATGCAGTTTTTTCAAATGATATGGATATAACAGCTGTTCTGAAAGAACTTTATGTATTCATGACATCTACAGCATTTAAAACATTTCTCTCTAAATGCGGCGTATGTCCTGTTCTTCCCCGACCAGCAGCAGTAATTCTTTTCCTAAAATTTCCTAAAATTAAGAAGAAATTTAATAATATTACCTTATTAAATGGAATCACCTACCACTCTCCTTAAGAGTTGATCAACTCGTTGAAATGCTTTCTGATTTGGAAAAATATGATTAGGATATGTGTCGTGATATAACCTCCTAGTTTCTAAAGCATTGCAAGATGCAAGACCATACATCAGATGCATATCTACATACTCAATAAATGTGTATTTTATATTTCGAATTATTTCATAATTAATTTTACCACGAAATCCAAAAATCAGTAAATTAAGTAAATCAGTAAAGAATAAATGTATCAGCGATGTGCAAGTTGATAAATTCTAAAATGCAGGATATTTATTTCTTTCGTACCCAGCAACGTTTGCAACAACGATATTTTGTTTTTGGTGCCGATAAAATAAAACGAACATTTTTTGCAAACCTAGGTCGAACTACAATTCACAGAAAATTTTTTAACTAAAGAGGTATACTCTAATTTTCGATCGATTTTTTTTAACCGATTTCTCAAAGAAGGAGGTTCTCAATTCGTCGCGTATGTATTTTTTTATGTATGTTCTCCGATTACTCCGGAACTACTACACCGATTTGAATGAAATTTTTTACGTTACGTTCAAGAAGTTACTGCGGTGGTCCCATATTTTTTTTAGATCAAATTGGTGCAGTAAAATCCAAGATGGCGCTTACAATATGGCGGCCAAAAAAATTAATTTTGTCAAATTTTCTCCAAAATTGGTACAAGAGAGTTTTCAGGGTCGCACATGACAAATCCAAAATTATATTTAAAAAATTCCATATGGCGGATCCAATATGGCGGACGAAAAAATCAATTTTGTCCGATTCTCTCCAAAATTGGTATGGGGGAGTTTTCGAGGTCTCACATAACAAATCTTAAATTATTTTTAAAAAATTTAATATGGCGGACAAAAAAATTTAATCTTGTTCGATTTTTTCCAAAATTGGTATGGGGAAGTTTTCGCGGTCGCACATAATGGATTCAAAATATTTTTAAAAAATTCAATATGGCGGATCCAATATAACGGACAAAAAAATCAATTTAGGCCGATTTTCTCCAAAATTGGTACGAGGGAGTTTTCGGGGTCGCACATGACGAATATAAAATTATTTTTTAAAAGTTCGATATGGTGTATCCAATATGGTGGATAAAAAATTAATTTTGTTCGATTTTTTTCAAAATTGATATGGGGGATATTTTGGGATATTACGAATATGAAATTATTAAAAAAAAATTAAATATGACGGATCTAAGATGGCGGATTAAATATTCTACATCCCTCGATTTTGCCTATAGTCAGTTTTGGGGGATTTTTGTTGATAGTTGAAAAAAATATTTACTGCAGCAGAATTAGTTCAGGTTAGTTCAAGTTACCGTTTTTTTCCTTAGGAATTTAAAGGAAAAATGTACAGAGAGTGGAGCTGTAACAAACCTATAAATGTTTCACTTGGTTCGTTATAGCTCCACTAATGAGATCATTAAGGAAATGAAAAGTCTATGAAGAAAGAACGAGATTTATACAGGGTATCCCACGATGGACTGCCGCGATCAATTTCTCGGAAATTCGACTTTGCAAAATTTTTAACATTTGGCAGTTTACTAAAATCGACAGGGGAAATTCGGCTAAAATATTTTCAAGATGGTGGCACCTCCGGTTTTACTGGAAGTTGATGCCTTTTTGCTTATTTTAAATGGAATATTCTATATGTTATTTCATTTTTAGATTCTATGCAAAATAATAGACATATTTCATGAATAATATCCTATATAAATTTGAAGTTCCGATATCTTAATATCGTAGCGCAAAACCGGAGCTCCGAACTGTTCCTCCACCACCAGCCACAGCTCATTTGTGTAAGTACTTTCACTTAAAAAGCTATCACAGTAAATAAATTATATACTAATTCATTGCATCGTAAAACAGGTTCTGGTTTAAAATCAGTGAAAATTTCAAATTTTAACCACAGAGGCATGATTTTTAAAAAAATATTTATCTTGGCTCCTATTAGTGGTTAAACGGTTTTTTCCTAAAATCCACAGTTTTCGTTCACCTTTACAGTTCACCCAATAACAAATCTGTACCATGAAAAATAACAAAACTATTCTAATTGTTTATAAGCAAAAAAATATCTCTTCTTTAACCCACGTTTTTACAACAAGTTTAGAATAAATATGTTATTTTTTAACTTTCCTTGTAGTTTGATTTTTCAAAAACCTATCTCACTTTTAAAAATGTCTCTAGAAGCATTATCTTCTGAGGAACATTGTTTAAACGTTTGCAGCCGGATTCATAGTTTAATTTTAAAACCATCCTAAACTGACAGTAGAATGCTTAAAATGACAACAGCAATCAAGCAAGTTTTAAACCCTAAAATTACATGCATAAAAAACATTTTTTTTTATTACTGAACTGACAAAAATTGAAAATTTTATTTATTTTCGGTATACGAACTGTTTCAAGTTTTTTTTTTTGCAGAGTTATTGTTCTTAATGTCCCTATATTAGCATTTATTTGTTGACGTATGTAATATAAATTATGGCAATATCATAAGAAAAACAAAACTAGCGGACTAGAAGATTTAAATTAAATGACAGCTAGATCGGATTTAACTCTTAAATCTTCTTAGTGAATCTGGCCGTTGGTGTTTTTAAAAAAGAAATGACAATACTCCAACTATTCAAACGACCTTGCTAAACTTTCGCACATACAAAGACATTTATAAAATAGTGCAAAATAGGGGATTTTTCTCCATTATCTCGATAAATTGTTTATCGATTTTAACGTATAAAACATGGAATTAAAGATTTTTTTTAATATACACAACTTCCACTAATACAACTTTCCTCTGTCAGTAGAAAATTCTACGAACAGAAAATCGAATTTTTCGAATTTGGCCTTTGTTTAAAAAAAACATTGCCAATATGAAAGTACGCCTTTACGTATTTATCATTTACTAGGCACCCTATGCCTTAAAACTTTCAGATATCTATAATAAAATTATTCGCCTTTTTTTTAGACAAACTGAAGTATTATGGAGAGCCGTTCTTAGGGTATTGTTTTGATGCCATCTCCCTCGCACGCCTCCCCCACCACAAGTATCTCTCTTCCACAGTTTCTTCTCACCACAAGTTTGATGAAGTGAAAAAAATGTTATTACCTTATTTTATTATATTTGTGGCCGAATGATTAGCCGCTTTACCAAATATTTTTCAGTTGTAAATGATCCCATCTCTGCATTATTTTTTTTCTATTGAAAATATTTGTTGCTTATTTACAACAAATATTTCTGTCACGACAATAAAATTATTATTTTTAATGGAGCCTTTTCAATCAAGAAATAAAAAAAATGTCTTCGATTTTCTTTTTCATATTTAATTAGTTCGAGTTAAATTTAACTAAGGTGAAAAAAAAATCATATTGATTTTAATAACACCCTTTTATAGAAATATTAAAAAAAAGTTTTTTATGTATCGAGATTCGAACCTACAGTCACATAAAATACAAAATATAAATTTTCAACATCCCTAACTTCTTGGCCACAACAATATCAAATAAATGTAGTTTATTTCTCATATCAGCTCGTCTGGTAGAGGGGGACTTGTAGAAAAATGTCGCTCACCCACAAAGTAGATGGTACACCATCTGCTTTGTGGGTACCAGAACTAACCTTTTTGTAAATATTGGTACCCACGACGGGCGACACTTTTTGTGTAGAATCTATATTCGTTGCTAATACATGAGTTCGTCAAGTCTTAAATGATTTTAAAGGGGAACACCACTATGAGAGAATGAAAAAAGTCCTTGTTTTAGATTTTGGTAACTAAATTATTTTTTCTCAAAATACACAATAATATACAGGGCATTCCGTTTAAATTTGACAACTTTGGTGTAAAACTTTTTTTGAGTTCATCGATATTTATTTTTCATTTGTAGGCCCACTTTTTATTCCAGAATCGGAAAGGGCCCATTTTTTTTTAAACTTAGGCCAAATTAAATATTGATATTTGTTACATAAGGAAGTTGTCAAGAAAAATTACCGTAAAACTTTAAAGTATAAAAAAAATTGGGACCATCGAAATAAAATGTTCAAACTTGGCCCTCAATGGTGCAAGACATTTAGTGTTTCTTCAAAACTACCTCATTGAGACACTAATAACTTTGTATTCAGACCCACAAGGACCCAATATGTTCCAGCGTAACTATTTTTTCCAACAAGATGAAGCTCCCCACTATGCTGCCCCTGTTGGTTAGGATTTTTCCGAATCGTTGAATAGGCAGAAGAGGGACAACTGAGTAGCCAGTCAGATCACCAGATTTGACCACCCTAAATTATTTCTTGACTCAACCCGACAATTTAGAAGTCCTAAAAGTTCGAATACGCCCAGAACTACGAAACATAGCTGCAAATGTCACCAACAATGTTCAAAAACAATTTACTCATCGACTTGGCTATTGTCAAATTGTCAACGGGGCCCAAGCTGAACAATTATTTTAGAGGTACCAAAATCTTTTTTTTATATTTTGAAGTTTTACAGTAATTTTTCTTGACAATTTTCTTATGTAACCAACATCATTATCTACCGTGTTGTAAAAAAATGTTCCCCTTCTGATCCTGAAATATAAAATAGGGTTTATAATTGAAAAAAAAAATATCGATGAAGTCTCTTCTTATTGAGTTACTCTTTATATTTTGGTATAATCAAAAAATCTCTGAACAACTAAAAATAAAACCAAGGGTTTGAGAGTTTTTCCAAACAAGTACCTAAAAAAAATTTAAAATGTAGCATTGGTGTGTGTTATTAATTGCTTTAGTTTTTGTTGTAATAGGATTATGTGCACACAAGCCATGACAGGCCAAGTATCTGTAGTTTTAATCAGTGTTAACTAAACATATAATGAAATTATCAACCACTCTCCAAGTTTGATAGTAACTTTATCAGCTGTTTATCAACTCTTTTAATTATATGACATAAATATAATTTGAAAATATTGATTTAATGACCTATACCCAAGAAAAAATGTTCAAAAAAATATAATTTTTTGGTCAAAGAACATAAAAGAAGAACGTTAATATATATATATATATATATATATATATATATATATATATATATATATATATATGTATATATATATATATATATATATATATATATATATATATATATATATATTTATATATATTTTGTAGAAATAAAGTTTCAAACACACTATTAATAACAATAATAATAGCTACCCGAGACTGAAATATATAATTTAACAACGATTGAATTAATCGGTTCACTGATTAGACTTACAAAATATCCTATCCAATTACTGTAATCAAAAGGGTTTTAATACATCTTAGGATGCTACATCATTCGTTTAAACATTGATTAATTATATAATTGCGTATCCGATCGATAAACCTCAACCACAAACGCGAGAAATGCGTTAAAAATCAGGTGATCGTGCTGCAAGTAGGTGAAACAAAATTTGTAGCAGGAGAGTGGATTTAGTGCAACAAATGGCTCCCTTGGCTATATGTTGTATGAATTTCTATACCAGAGTCAACTGTTAATACAATTGTATCTCAAAAAGAATTCAACTAACCATAATTTTTATGTAACCAAATTGGATCCAATGGGTGAAAATACAACCTACAGGGTAGAGGCAGAAATTATCAACAAATATATATATATATATATATATATATATATATATATATATATATATATATATATATATAGTTTTTTTCCTAAACTTCATATCTGTGGTAATTTACAATATTAAATGCAGATTTTTGGCAAATGATATTTCATGTGTACTTTAAAGATACGGAAGATGAAATTTGCCGCATTATTAATTTTTGCCTAATTACAATATAAACAATTTAGAGCATTTTTTGTCAATGTTACCTGATAGGTCCGATTTTAATTTACCAAACGGATTCCGAGTGTAGAAAATATGAACTACAATTCGTCTAATCCATATTATCATAAATTTGTTGAAATATGCTAACAATCTTTCCGAATTTGGCGTGATACGCATAAATTCGCGTCTGAAGCCCAGGAAGGCAGATGTACTGGAAGGTTGCAAGTAGCGTAGGAGAAGAGAGCCGCGGGTTGTACACGCCAGAGGATACGACTTTATTTCATATGTGGATATACATCGCATTATGGATCTATAAGTAGATAAATAAGTAAATAAACGCATACATTTATGTATTTTCATTTCAAATAAATTTTATTTAAAGGGGGTTCAATATATATATATATATATATATATATATATATATATATATATATATATATATATATATATATATATATATATATGAATTCTATCACATCTGGGTATGTTCTGTTAATATATTTTTTTAATTTTTTGATTATATATTGTGAATATAAATATTATTTCGGGTAAATGCAAAGACAAATAAATTACTAACTACTGTTATCATAATGATTGAACAATTCATAAATCGAGTGAAAAAATTAATGAAAAAATATGTACAATAAAAATAAGTAACCCAAATTTTACGTTTTCTTTGACATTTCATCTTCAGAACATAGAAATTATTCAATCATTCCGCGTTCTCAAGATGGAGGAATAGGTACAAGTTTGATTTCTTCTTTCTTTTTGACAACAGATTTCATATACAATTTTTCAAATAAAATGTTATTAAATATACACAAAAATTTGTTTGAAATTTAAATAAATAAATGATTCCGTTTTTTTTATTTATCTGTTTATAAGTCCATTATACAATACATTTCCATATATGATATATAGTCACAGCATCTGGCGTGAGAAGCCTGCCCTCTCCTCCGCTGCTTGTAATGCCCCACTACCACTTCTTCGCTCGGCTTTGGACTCGAGTTATATATATATATATATATATATATATATATATATATATATATATATATATATGGGTACTTCGTCAGAGATCGCTTCCGAGTATATATTGAAGTGTATTTAAAAGTACACACCCTTGTCGAACTTCTTTTTATACTTGAATGTTTTTTGACAAGTTTCCATTGATTTTTTTTGCGGACTGATTCTAATATAGGTTTGTTATGATTCTGATTGTGAATCTATGAAACATATATACATTTCGGTTCATATCTTTACATCTTTGTATAAACACTTATTCGGAAAACACAGCCTCTCGGATGCTGATGCCACTTCTAAAGCCAAGTTAGGTCTCTGTTACATTTGTTTCACATTTTGCATATATATGATTATGAATAATTTTAGTAGATACTTTTTCTATGATGTTGATCAAACTAATTGGTCTGTACGTCACAACTTTTTGCGTATAGTCTCTTGGGGATGGTGATGAATATTGAGTCGGAATATTCTTGAGGGAGCTCGTTACATGGCTTTTCTATCTCATTATTTGTGATGGGGAAGCCTGATAATTCTTCGTCAGTATTTATGCGGATTTCTGATCATTCCTTGTGAGAAAGTGTCTCTGTATAGGATACACTAATATTAGTTAAAAACGACACCATCAAATCTAGAAAATATTTATATCACTTTTCTTCTAAAAATTCAGAAGACGAATGAACAGTGTTAGCCCCTGCCGCTTGTATTAATTATAGATGAATTAAACAAGTCCATACAAGTCTGCACCATCTTCCTTGCAGCTCTGCTTCAAGTCCAGACATGTTTACTATCGCGCCTATAATTGCATTGCTTTAAACATGCAGGTTTTTTTTAAATTACTACATATTTACCTACACAAGAATTTAATGAAATATATATGTTACCGTTAAAACCAGTTTTTAGATAGAACGCGTTTTCCCTAGTTAGAACTAGTTTTTACTAAATGCCTTTGTAAAAACTAGAATTAACTAATGCTCAAAATTGAATATCAGGTAAAACTAGTTCTTACTAGACAAAACGCGTTTTTCCGAGTCAGTTAAAGTTCACGTTATCTGATTCGACAAGTGCGGGGGAATTCCTTTCCGAACGCCGTCCGCGCGCTATGCGTTCGCCCCGTTCATTCCCGCTTTGTTTTTATTCTGAAAAGCACGTATAGATTGATTCGAGCGCAATTGTCATGGCAAACTTAAATGATAGAACGCAATGAAAAAAGGACAACTTTTATATTATGACAAAAGAAACCTATGACAATTTAGTGGACGAAATTGAAGAAGCATAATTAGCTGTTCAGAAATCTCAGAAACAGTACAGGAGACTGAAGCGATTTAAGGTAATTAATATTTGTGGAATATGAAAATTAGTGACTAGACAGGAGCCCGTGAAATACTACTTGTATGTAGATGAAATTTTTGATATAATTGAAGCAGCTCATGTGGCCGTTGGTCATGGTGGTCGGGATAGACTTAAAAATGAAACTTCACGAAAATATGCAAACATAACTTTAGAAATGATAAATATTTTTCTCTCTATGTGCGAAACTTGTCAGCGTAAAGAGAGTATGAAGAAAAAAGGACTTGTTTCAAAACCAATACTACATTTTGAAATGAACAGTCGGTGCCAAGTTGATCTTATTGACATGCAAACTCAAGAAGATCGGGGATTTAGGTTTATAATAGTGTATCAGGACCATTTGACAAAATTTGTTTCGTTGCGTGCACTGAAAACTAAGAGAGCCATGGAGGTGGCGTATCAGTTGACTGATATATTTTTGACATTTGGTGCTCCTTGTATCTTACACTCTGATAACGGCAGAAAATTTGTAAATTCTGTCATAAATGCGCTCGTTTCATTTTGACCCGAGTGTAAACTGGTCCATGGAAAGCTAAGACACAGTCAAAGCCAAGGATCTGTTGAAAGGGCTAACCAAGACATAGAGAAAATGTTGGCTTCATGGATGCAAGATAATGATACTACAAATTGGTCAAATGGTATTCGGTTTGTACGGTTTATGAAAAATCGGGCACTTCATTCCGGTGTTAAACAGTCACCATACAAAGCAATGTTTGGTATAGAACCGCGACTAGGGCATATGACTTCAACTTAGCCTCGAGACGTTATTGAGGATATACGAGATGAAGATGATCTCGAAAATGCGTTAAATAAAATAAATATGACGGATAGTACATATAATGCAGAAACTGAGCCTGTAGCTAGTTGCAGTGGACAGCATCAGATTATAATCGGAGCCAAACAAAAATACGCAAAAAATTCATCCAAAACAAGTGGAAAATCGCCAATCGCAGCAGAAGCCAGTGAATATGACATTGAAGCTGAAGCATCTACGACTGTAAAGCCTCTTATAATACCACTAGATGACAAAGATCTCGAGGTCGTAACAAATGTAAATCGACAAATAATGGCATCCAGAGAAACAGCACACCAAAACTTAAAAAAAAAACAGGCCAAGAGAATGACATTGGCTTCAGATGCAATGCACGTTCCAGTAGAAATCGGTGATAATGTAATTATACAAATCCCTGATGTCGACAGAGCAAAAGCAGATCTACGTAATATAGTCCGAATGGTTCTTCAAAAGGATGATCAGGGTTTTCACAAGATTGGAACGAAATATGGAATGCTCGACAAATTATATTGCAGGTATGTACCTATGTATTGCTTAATTGTTTTATCCTATAACTATATCACTATTAGGTAAAAGCTAACTTTTTAAATGTGCTTTTCAGGTCAGAATTCGACAAGTGCAAAGAAAAATTTTTGCATGAAAAAGATGTTCCAAATGCAAATTTACCTTTGAGAACTGTTGCTAAGGAAGCAGCCATAGGAACAGGCCAAAGATTTATACGCTGCGTATGCAAGAAAGGATGTATGTCAAAAAGGTGTCTCTGCAAGAAAAATGGTTATCTTTGTAACTCAAAATGCCACGATAGTTTGTCTTGCAATAACAAGTAGATCCTCATCCTTTTTTAATTTTAAGGTTGTTTGATTATTTTTTATTGTATGTTAACAAATGTTCCTTAACAATGTTCCTTTTTTAAATTTTATATTTGTGTTCTGTTGACTTGTTTGATTATTTTATTTACTTTTAATTAATATTGTCACCTTGGCAACTACTTTATGTCGATGTTCCCTAAAATGTTCCTTTAGTGTAAGATTATTATTTTTACTAGGAACATGACTCTGTGTCCTAGATCTTTTTAATACATATTTTTAAAAGTATATCTTGTTTTTAATCCCAAATTAGTTTCTCAAAGGCATTTAGTAAAAACTAGTTCTAACTAGGGAAAACGCGTTCTATCTAAAAACGGATTTTAACTGTAACATATATAATATATAAATAGGTAATTTCTTTTTGTATTCCATTATAAGTATTATAGGTACATAGGTACAATTTTTGTTAGGTGCCATATGATATTTACGAAACTTTAGTGATGCGCTGTAAAAATAGGATCTACTTTCGTGAACCCTCTTTTATATCTCATGCCCCAACAATTTTTTTCCCGCTAACATGGACGCCTTGCAGGTCACTGTCTATCCCTGGGAATCCACATGAACCACTTTAGGAATCAATGCTTTAGACCATATTATTAAATTAAATGGATTATGTTTTAGATAAGTACTTTTAAAACTTCAAATGGAATGAAAAATATAAATGAGGAGCTTTTTTGAGCAACCGTGTATAACTAAAAATACTTTTAGAATGTTAAGTTTGTACTTTTATACATACCTATACAAATTTTTATTTAAATTTATCCTCTGTATGCTTATCATTTCCTATTCTTCTCTTTAGCAGATACTGCAATATAATATAGTTACAAAGGTAATTTCTGTTTTCGTTTAACAATAAAAGGAGGAAAATAGCCAACATTTTCTTTTCAAGATGAAATAAGGAAATTACAGGAATATGGTACGGATTTGTTTAGAAAGGGAATACAAGTGTTCTTTGTGTTATAGTATTCCTGGTTTACACTGACTTCAGTGAACAAATTTAGGCAAGTAAACTGTGGATGAAAAAAGGTTTAGAATATATTTTAAAATATTTATTAAATCCAACAATTTATTTATTTTCATATTTATAATAAATGCTTTTTATATATGAAGAAACAAATAAGAATACCAATTAAACACGGTGCAACAAAGATAGAGATGCATTAATATTGCCAGCGTAAATTACCAATATAGTAGAGGAGAGTGGAGGTCATGCAGGTGTTTACCCGTCGGATCTCGCCACAACTAACGAGCCTTGCTTACTGCTGATTTGTAATTGTCAAGTTACTGTTTCATATTCTCATTTTATTAAATTCCTTTCAATTTCAGACTTCTGTCCAGGTTAATTCAAGTTTTGTCTCTAGATTAATTTGTCCACAATAATTTTAAAATATTCAGATTTTTAGCACCTTTGTAATTTATAAAACTAAAATCCGGGAAAGAAAAGTTCAAAGAGAGAAAGAAAAAAACTAAAAAAGACAGAACGAAAGAAAACAATTAAAAACCAACCCTGTCAATATTATATATATACGTGCGATGGAGGTCTAAAACTTAAATTTTGGGTGAATAAGCTTAATACCCAAAGAAAACCCTTTGATTTATGAACAGAAGTCTGCTTATCCAGGTACCTCAGATAAAAGCATTTTTTTACAACCGATCAACAACTTGTCTAATCAAGATAAAAGGCTGAAACGAAATTTCTTGATGATGTCAAGATCCCATTTGATTTTGTAATAACTACGATATTACGGTCTTGGAATAACTCCCAATAAGGGCTGTTGCAATATCGAATTTTCAATATATCGACATTTTTAAATACATAAATATCGGAATTGGATATATCAAGGAAAAGTATCATAGATCGACAATATTAAAAAAAAAAGGTCATTCCAAAAAGAAGTTAATTTAATCAAATATATTTATTGAATAAACATCCGCTAATGTCAAATGCAGACATTACTATCTATTTCAAAAGAATACGTAGGTAAATAGAAAAAGAGTTGAAGAGGGACAGTATGGTTTATACGTATAATTTACTATAATACAGTTGAAATAATTGATAAGAATGGAAAATAACAAATATTATAAAAAATATCAACACCGATACCTACATTTTACTATCGTAATCCTAAAAAATATTAATCATAAATATTCATATTTCCAAATATCCGATATATCGATATTATATCAATAGTCCTATCTGATCTGCACTACTTTTAGTTTTCTTGATGGCGTTAGGTTTGTCGATAGCGGTTTAATTTTTTTTTGTATTTATTCATAATTTACAAGTTTAAATATTGTTCTAAATACTATAACATCAGGAATAGATATGGATTCGGTTATGGTTAACCGGCAATTTTTTTTACTTTTTATGATTGGAGGCCTACAAAATTTTGACAAGGATGTCTCTTATCACCTAGATGCGACGAGCAGAGTAGTAGTAGATTCAGAAGGATATTTTAAGATATTGCTTTAAAAGAACTAAAATGCAATTATTAAAAAATTCATTGATATGCGATAAAGAAATTATCGTTGAAGGTTATTTTAATCTTGAAACTAACTTAAGTTTAGATACACTACAATACCCTCGACATCCTGTAGTTAAAATAGTTATTGTTTCGTATATTTTATTTCAGTAAATACTTAGTAATTAGAATAAATTTTTGAATTTTTTTAATTAAAGATTATTTCTGAATAATCGCATATTTAAATATGTTCTTAAACAAAGTCGCCAAGAAAATAATCTCGCTTTTGTAATATAAAATAAAACTCATTTCTTTTATACAGAGAATAAACCTCAATTAGTTATATATTTTCCATTTTATTCAATGACCCATTCCCATCTTTTTTGCCATTTCATGATTTCACGTCCATAGAAATTTTAGTACTTATCAGCAAAAAACTTATCATTTATGAAAGATTTATCATTCAAAGAGTTTTGCAAACTTCGAAATAAATGGTAATCAGATGATGTCAAGTCAGGGGTACATGGGAATCAGCTCAAAATACACAAAATCTTTATAGTCTCACCAAATTTACGACATGATCTTCTTTGTATGTAATTCAGCTCTAGATATGGTTGTGCTGCTTCATGACGCTCGAATAATGATGGCTTTCAAATGATGTTACTGTAGGTGACCCATTTTTTATCACCAGTCATGATTTTTTCCAAAAAATGGTCGGTTTTATTTTGCATGAGTTACATAGGGCAAACATTGTTTCGGTGTGTTTAGTGGACATGTTTCAATTCTTGCGAAAAAATATAGAGTAAATCTCTCTAATTTAACCAATTAATGAGAAGATACATGCATAAACGTGCGGCCCGACTACGTTTACTTAAGCGCATTAGTAAATTATAGATGAAAAGATGAAAGAAATTCAACGTTTAGACCAGGGCTTATCTGTTTTTAGGTGGATGTGAAATGGAACATGGAAATTTTTGCATGAGAGCCTTCAGAATAACCCGAATAACAATAATTTTGATATGCGTCATTTTAAAAAGTTGGGCAACATTGTTTTTATTAATAAAAATATAAAATCAACCAAAAAATTATTTTTTTTTTAACTTTCAAGCTACACCATATAGTATTGGACTTTCCAAGTCAATCTTTGTTTATTAATATAATTAAGCATACTATAACGATATATATTTACTTTAATTATGAAATTTGTTTACACAATCATTGTTTAAACATATTAAAGAAAATGTTGGTATTAAATTATTTTATTCGTAAAATACAGATAAAAATAAAATAGTTATTCTTTATAAATTATGTTCAAAAAGTTCAATAAAGCACTCTTCACACTAAATATTATATTACAAACTTTACAAAGTGTAGAAAAACGTTTTTTTACATTGAAAAGCAGACTGTCAACTTTGACAGTTTGTATCTCGGAAACGAATTGACGGATTTGAAATTTTTTCTCACGAAAATAAGCGTATTTCCAAATACTTTCAAACCATGTATTGCAAAAAAATCTAATGAAAATCCGCCGAGATAATCTATTTATTTATAAGCAAAAATTTCAACAATGTCTTTAAACAATTCGTAAGGGCGTCCAAATCATCCAATTTTGATTCTGAAAAAGCGTTGGAAAACTTGACTTCCCTACTATATGTCGAAAATAAATTCAAATACCTTAATGTGATATTTTGGACTCACACAAACTTGAAAAATGGCCTATTTTTGTAAACGAAATCGAATTGCAAAATTATTGTGCAAAAACTATCGATTCGATTCTAACGAATTTTAGTGTGTTATTTTATCATAGCATAAAGTTTTCTTTGCTCTAATATGAAAGTTCTCAGAGAAATTTAAATGGTCGAAAAAAAAATTATTAAAAACCCAGCTTTTTTTACTTTTTTTTTAATTATTGCTATTTTGCAATAAGCAAAATATATTTTGAGATTTTCTACTAATTGTATTTTATGGCGAATTTAATTACGAAACTTTTTTTTCTTTTCAACTTTCCTCTAAAATGAATACCTTCAAAGTTACACGAGAGAAAAATTGAAAAAAAAACGTCTTTTTTTTCGTTAATTTTATATTTTTATTAATAAAAATAATGTTGCCCAACTTTTTGAAATGACCCATATCAAATTTATCGTTGTTCAGGTTATTCTGAAGGCTCTCATGCAAAAATCTCCATGTTCCATTTCACATCCACGAAACCCCGATATTTTATAGATAAGCCCTGGTCTAGTTGTGAAAAACTTCAGTTAAGTCGCAAAAGCGAATGGGACAGAAACGCCAAAAGTCAACAAGAAATCCCTTATAGGGCTTCAAAAAAAATGGAAGGAATTGGAATAGGATTATATGGACCTGGCACCAGACACTACGAAAGCTTGAGTAAGTCACCAAGCATTTTCCAGGCAGAAGTACGTGCTATATACGGCCAGGAGATTATCATCATGCCGGATAGTCAAGCAGCTCTCAAGTTATCGACTCCAAGATGGTCTGAGAATGCTTAGGGGAATTAAGTGATTTAAGTAAGAATAATAAAATCACACTCATGTGGGTACCGGGACACACCGGGATAGAAGGGTATGAAATAGTAGACAGGCTCGCGAGGAAAGGAGTTAAGACACCATTTCTGGAGCCATAGCCTTTCTGTGGAATCAGTAGCAGAGTAATGCTGCAAGAACTAAAGATAGAAGAAGAAAGCAGAAGATCCAGTTATTGGACGGAGCTGCAAGGATTGAGACAAGCGAAGACACTTCTTGGGACCTACGTCTAGAAGAGATTCAAGGAATGCAAAGGCTTCAGCAAAAACCAACTAAGAGTTCTGACAGGGATCCTGACGGGGCATTGCCACCTGAAGGGACAGCTCAAGAAACTCAAACTTGTAGAACAAGAAGAGTGCAGATTCTGTGCGGAGAAGGACAAAACCTCTATTCGTATCCTTTCAAAGTGCAGCGCTCTAGAAAATCCTAGGATGCGGTTTTTGGGAACACACAAAATCAAAGGGGAGCAACCTACCTTGAAACCGTCCAACATCCTAAGGTTCCTGAAGGAAATAGGACTGGAGGACCTGCTCTAGCCGATAAGATAATTCTTACGACTTGGCAACGGTAGGGGAGCACAATAGAACTACCAGGTCGCAGCGTACAGACCCCACTTCTACGCACATACATACATACATATATATATATATATATATATATATATATATATATATATATATATATATATATATATATATATATATATATATAATATATATAAATTACAGAATATTTGATATAAATTCGTCTTGTTTCTGGTTTTATTATTTTGATTTTAATATGTATAGAGTTTTATTTATATTCAGCTCCATACTTGAGGCTTCGTCAATAAGATATGGAAATACTTTAAACACGAAAGTTGTAGGATTTCTTCTAAATTTTTTTTGGATCTGTCTACGAAAACAGTCTAGCATTATAAACTTGAGAAACAAAATAAATTTTGATTTTTTAAAGGAAGCATCCTGTATATTCTCTGCTAGAATGAAAGTTCTTTTCCTCCTGATTTCAAAAATGTATAAAAAATTAGTGTTTGGACTACCCGTTATTTAAATATTTGAGTTTAAATTATTAATATACTCATATAAAAAATGAGGAGGCCAGAAAAACAAATGTTTTATTTTAATTATAATTGTGATATTTTAATATGATTTCGAATTCTTATTATATTGACATATTATATTGATTAATACACGTTTTGACATGGGATATTCGGAAGAAGAAAAACATGAGATAATTTGTCTTTTTTATTCGAATAATATAAATATATCCAGAATGCTCAATAATAAAAATATATCAAAAAATGCCGTAATATATATCTTGGTCGTCGAGAACCATCTATTAGTACAGTAAGATCAGTAAGATACACTGTCAAAAAATGTAATGTAATGAAAAGTCTTAGGCGAAAAAGCAGGACCGTAGTTACCAATGAAGAAGAAGATAAAAAATATTTTATTAGTTGATGTAAATTTTTGAAGATCCGGAAAGATCTATTCCCAATGCCGCATCATATTTCAATAAATATTGGTATAAAATTTACAACATACTGCAGTTTTATAAATATCATCTTTATAAATTTATGCCAGTGCAGAATTTAACTTAAGAAAATATGATACAACAGTTGCAATATTGCATAGAAATGTTACGCCATATTGGACAAGATAAGGAGTTTCTAAATAAAATTATTTCCACAGACGAAGCAACATTCACGACGTCCGGGATGTTCAACAGAAAGAATAAATACTTTTGGACAACTGAAGACCCCCAAAATACAGATCGTAAAAATACAGGGTTGACCATCAATCCACGTTTGGTGTGGCATGTTAGCAATTAAGGTTATTTGGCCAAATATTTTAAATGGAAATTTAAGCGGTGAGCGATGTTTAAATTTAATTGAAAATAATGTAGACGATAATTTAGAGAATATCCCAGTTCATTCATACAATAATTTGATTTGGCAACAAGATGGCGCACCATATCACAATGTGATACCAGTTACTGAGTACCTTAACAACTAAAATAACTTTTGGGCCACAGAGATTTCATTTCAATTTGTATTAATTATAAAATGAGAGAAAATATTTTTAAATGTGTTAGTAATCATGGAGGATATGTTGAAAGTAGAGATTTTCCTAATTTATTTTTTGTGTTAATATTATTGGGTACCCAATATTTTATTATACTGAAAAATATCTACTCATTGATCTCAATACTATTACTCCTGTTATTATAATTATTTTCAAGACAAATTATCTGGTGTTTTTCTTTTTCTGAATAACCCATCTTTAAATGTTTTCTATGCCAGTTTAAAAAAATTGTAATTGGTCAATGTAATAAGTTTTCATATTACAACGTCGCAATGCAAATTAAAATAAAGCATTTGTCCTGCGACCTCATTTCTTTATCAGTTTATTAATAATTCATACTTAGATATTTAAATAACGACAACTCCAAACACTAACTTATTAAACATTTTTAAAATCAGGAGGAAAAGAGCTTTCATTCTAACAAAGAATATACGTGATGTTCCATTTAAAAAATTAAAATTTCTTTTGTTTCTCAACGTTACGATGATTCACTGTTTTCGTAAACAAATCTAAAAGATATTATGGAAAAAATCCCAGAACTTTCGAATTTAAAGTTTTTTCAATCTCTTATAATAAAGCATCTAGGAATGGTGCTAAATTAAAAAAAAAACCTGTAACGATCTTAGATTTAATTAAGAATACAAGTGAAGAAAGAATGACAACCTACAACAATAAGTGAAATCGTACAAAAACATACCTATAAAAAAAAGATCGTGACTGGATATAAAATTCAGTAATATCTCAATAGGATAACATCCTTATTAATAAATCTAATATATTAATTTACAAATCTCTGAGTCTCTCTGTCGTGAGTTAAACGACATTAGTGACTTAGCAGTTACATAGAACAAGGATGTGCTAGCTGCTACTGAGGCCATTCAGTGACGTAATGCTTAAGTCATATTACGTTCAACAAATTGAATTGCATATAATATTAGATATAAGCACTATAGACTTTGTTCAACATATCATTCTTACGTCTTTTAATATAACTAGAATCTGTCACATTCTTGGCTTGGATGATTATCAAGTCACTTAACTTTATTTAACTTAAAAAGTATAGACTTGCAGATATTTATAAATGAAGGTCACACCTAATAATAATGATAATGGTTTGACATAAAATCGCATTAATTTTTATAGTCCCGTTCTTTACAGGTATGCTTTCAATATAACTAAGTTTTTTACACCAGACTAAAACTACGCAACAAATTCAATGTAATTATTAGGTAGGATTATCGTAAATAACATTTGGAGTGCCCTATTGTTTAAATTAACAAAATTAAATAAAATTGTTGAAAATATTAATTCAAAGGTATTTATTGTAGCATATCAAATTTCTAAAGAGAGGCAAGGTAAAAAAGCGTTATTTGTTAATTATTTGTTATTACTTGTCATACGCGTGTTTGGGAATACATTTTTTTTAAATAAAGGAAAAGTTTTATTTGATTTATAGTAAAATGATTTGTCATTCTATTAATTAATTTTTCAAGTAAAACTGATCAATCGAAAGGATAAAATTTTTTTTGTCTTAACACATGTGGTAGTTGCAATAACACAGGTTTACAAAAAATAAAGTTGATGCCTATTTGACCAGACCATTTTATCCTTATGTCATTAGATGCCCTGAATTCAAATCCGATAATCTCTATCAAATCAGATTTAAGGTTATTTCAAGGCTTAATGGAGTAAAATTCTCTAAATAAATCTAAAGAAGTAGATACGTACGTTTTTGAGGTTGCTAATTCCGAATTCGTGGTTTGTTTAATCCCCCAAGGCCAGCCAGAAATCATTTCAGGATCATTTCAAGGTTAAATTGAGAAAAATCTACTAAATAGATGTGCAAAAGAAGATATATAGACTTTTGGGGGCGCTGAATCTGAATTTATGGTTTGTTTAATACCTCAAGGTTAACCAGAGGCTATTTAAAAGTCCTTCCACTAAATAAATCTGTAAAAAAAGAGAACACACGAGCAGCTAGATCGATATCCGTTACACAGCAGAGAGGCAAGCGGATCGAGTTTTTGAACCACAACTCAAGCACCCTAAACTACGTAACCCACGCAGGCACATGAACGGAGCGAGTTTTCAAGGTGTAATACAAACCCCAAACTCTCTTACATGCTGTGCCTAGATATATGATTTTCGGAGAGCTTCGGTTTAATTTCATAAACTCATAAATTTTTGCTTTTCGCCTCTGTCTCCTACGTAACAGGCATTGATCTCGCTACTCGTGGGATATGTGGTTATGAGAGCTTATCTTTTGGCATATTTATAAGAACTTGGTCCGATCGCCTGTCTGCTGTGTAGTGGCAATCAATCTAGCTGCACGTAGAGTATGTGGTTTTGGCAGCATGGGTTTCGCCTTAAAAATTCGATCCGCTCCCCTGTCTGCTGTGTAATGGATATCAGTCTTGCTGTGCATGAGTTATGTGAGTTTTGGAGCTTGGATTTTGAATTACTATTTCATAATAACTAACTCCGCTTGCATATCTGCTGTGTACCGGACATCAGTCTAGTTGTGCGTGAGGTACAAGGTTTTTGGAGATTGAGTTTTGGCTCAAAATCTTAATCCGCTTGCCTGTCTGCTATGTACCGGATATTGATCTGGCTGCACATAAGTTCTTTTCTTTTACAGATTTATTTAATAGATTTTATGAATTTGACTTTGAAATGACCTTGAAATAACCTCTCTTACTTTTGAGGTATTAAACAAACCACGAATTCAGATTCAGCGCCCTCAAAACTCTACCTATCTTCTTTTACAGATCAATTTAATAGATTTTTCTCAATTTGACCTTCAAATGACGCTCAAATGATCTCTGGCTGACCTTGGGCGATTAAACAAATCACGAATTTGGATTAGCAACCTCAAAAATCTACATATCTTCTTTTTCAGGTTCATTTAATGGAGTTTTCTCAATTTGACCTTAAAATGACCCTGAAATGACCTCTGGCTGATGTTGGAGGAATAAATAAACCACAAATTCTGATTCAGCGATCTCAAAAACCTAATTTTTTTTCAGATTTATTTAGTGAATTTTTCTCAATTTGACCTTGTAATGACCCCTAAATAAGCTCTGGTGACCTTGGGGTATTAAACAAACCACGAATTCAGATTCAATGACCTCAAGAACGTACGTATCTACTTCTTGAGATTTATTTAGTGAATTTTACTCTATTTGAACTTGAAATGATCTTGAACTGACATGATAGAGATTAGCGGACCTCAGATTTGGATTCAGGGCATCTAATTACATAAGAATAAAATGGTTTGATCAATAGACATCCGTTTTTTTTTTTGTAACCTGTGTAATTATCTACAATTCTAACAAGCAAAGGTATGTTTGTTCTAACAGTCAAAATTTGGTTGACTAAAATGTGATTGTCGGACTTGAATTATCTTTATTTTTATTTATTTTTACGACGTTTCGATTAGGTTGTATCTCTAATCGTTATCAAATATAAACAGAGTGTTTTGTCTTAAGACTACGAGCTTATATAGGGACTGTGTCCACTGAAGTGCCAAGTTTCGCTTCACTGTACACACCTCAATGATTTGATGTTACAAATTAGTGGTTGCCAAAGATTAGGTATCTCAACACTTGGTTTACTGAAGATTCCATTATTGTTTTTAATGTAACGTGGTTCGATCTGATAATTTAGTATCATTTGAAAGTCTAGTTTTGATTCACGTTACTACGGAACGGGGTGATGGATCTTTTGGAGTGTTGCCTGCGTAGTGCTTACTTTCAAGTAAAGGACAGATTCTACGCTCAGGATGACGGGCTTCTGATGGGTTATTCACTCTCTCCAGTTGTCGCCGATATATATATGGAATGGTTCAAAACTCATGCCATAGAATCGGCAACAGTAAAACCGAAAGTCTGGTTGAGATATGTCGATGATACCTTCATCGTATGGAAGGGCAATGATCAAGAACTTAATATACTGGACAATATCTTAATCATAGTTCCAATCATTCTGTTGTGACAAAACGGAAAATTATACGCAACCTCTATAATCGCGCTATATCTATATGCAATAATGTCGATTCATTGGAAAAAGAGGTAGCAAATATTAAATCCGATTTACAATAGAATGATTATCCTTTGAAACTAATTGACGATGTTATAAATAACTTCAGAACAACGAACACTGGACAGCAAGAAACACATTCCTTCTTCACAATTCCGCACATTAAGGGAACTTCGGAGAAAATAAGACGAATTGCCAGTAGTTATAATATAAAAACAATCTTTAAATCAGGAAATACACTTAGAGCTCATTTAACAAAAACAAAACCAAAAAGTACCGATAAGAAAGAATGTGTTTACAGAGTTCCATGTGAGTGTGGTGAAATGTATATTGGAGAAACTAAACGACCACTAGAAGTTAGAATTAAGGAACATAAAACTCATACACAAAAAGAGGAAACGTCGAGATCAGGTATTGCAGAACACTCCTGGGATAAACAACACCATATAAAATGGTCTGAGACTGCGGCAATATATATGGAACCCAACATGAAAAAAGAAAATTTATAGAAGCAGCCTACATTAAAAACAATAATGGAATCTTCAGTAAACCGAGTGTTAAGATACCTAATCTTTGGCAACCACTACTTTGTAACATCAAATCATTGAAGTATGTACAGTGAAGCGAAACTTTGCGTGTCAGTGGACACAGTCCCTATATAAGCTCGTAGTCTTAAGACAAAACATTCAGTTTATACTTGATAACGATTAGAGATACAACCTAATCGAAACGTCGTAAAAATAATTAAAAATAAATACAATGCAAGTCCTACAACCACATTTTAGTCAATCTTCAATATTGTCTACAACCTTCAAACAAAAATTTGGTTGTTATGGCAAAATTTTGAATTTCGATCTGATCAATTTTGATAAATTAGATTTTAAAGTCTCAAGAAATAGATGATTTTAACCATCACTCATCAAAACTTCTTGCGTACCACCCATTGACTCCCAGGGTGGTCCGTATGAACTCCCTGGGGTCGACTGCGAGCTGCAAAGGGTCCACGAAAGCAGATCACCAAAATTTAAGCGTTCCGTAAATGTCATAATGAACCTAACCAAGATTGTACGCATGCACTTACATAATATTTATAATAGAATAGACAAATAATTTATCCGTTTATATATTAATAAAGTATAATTCATTAAATTATTGTGTAAGTAATTATTCGCTTTGTGGTACTTGTAACTTATAAAAACTTGCATATTGCCATCATACGCGTAATAGCAAACATATCTACTCGTACACTTGAAACAGAACTTCAAGGAAGGCGATGCAGACTTTCACGGACTTTTTAAAATTCTTATATTGCACAGGCCAACAAAAATTGACTAATTTTTAGTAAGATAAACTCTATTATACTTTATATTATATACCGAAGGATTTTGGTGCACTGAATACAAATTTGGCATTAGGATTGCTCCACCATGTCAGGTTTTGAGATATCCTAACCTAAAAGTGCAAAAACACTGTTTTTCGAAATATTTGAGGTTATGTAAAATCACAAGGTAATTTTGTTAACTAAACTAGTAGGAGCACCTAAAAGTACGATCCTTTCTCTTTAAAATCAATTTTGAAATGTCCAGATATATTTTTTTTTCACTGCTAATTTGAATTTTGTGTCTCACCAATCTGCAAGTCAAAAACATAGTACAAGCTATCTGTTTGAGTGTACTAAAAATAACTGTATAAGCGTTTTAGGACTCGCTGATTACAAACTTTCTGTCGAATTTTATAAATTCAAAATGGCGGATCCAATATGGCGGTCATAACTTTTTAAAAAATTTTAATTTTAGTGAAAATGTGTGTCAGTAGGTAATCTCGAGATTGCTGATTGTGAATTTGCGGTCAGAATTTAGAAATATAAAGAGTTGAGAAATTTCTAGCAAAATATTTAAAATACATGACATTACAAACCCATTTAGAGGGTGTTCAAAACTTCCGGAGAGCTCCTCAGATAAAATATTTTCCTAAAATATCAAAGTAATTCTTGAAGAAACCTTAAACAAGAACAAGTTACTAAAAACTCCCTTTTTGAAGAAGGCAATCGAAAGAACAGAAAATTTTACGTTCAAAACTATAATTGGCTCATAGATTAGAGGTGGCCTTGATGGTCCCAAAAATTTCACTCACAAATCCCAAGCTCACGAACCAAAATCCCACACAACCCAATCTCAAAAACTTCAAGCTTACAAACCTCAAGCCCACAAAACCAGAGCTCACCAACCGCAAGCCCACAAAACTCAAGACCACACAAATCTCAAGCTAAAACGGTGGATCCAATATGCTGGAAAAACATTTTAAAAATTGTTTAGTTTTAATGAAAATTTGTTTTTTTTGTGGTTGAAATTCCACTTTGGTCTAATGAGAATTTTTGAACTGTACATCGATTGGTTCAAAATTTATGGATTCACAATTTAAGAGCAACCTTCAGAATACCCCACTCGATTTTCTTTAGAGTTTAACATTTTTTAAAATTGGATCTACCATTTTAAATTTTCAAAATCTGATTATGGGTTTGGAATCAGCGACCCCTAAAATACTTAACAAAACAATTTTCATTAAAATATTAGGAATTAGAAAAGTACTGAAAGAGGTAGCTTGTGCTCTCTTTTCGCTAAAAACAGATAAGCTGATCAAAACCTGATCAAAATCTAATTAGGTGATGGCGACAGTATTCGCTGGGACCGTTTCATTTTAGGTTGTTCCCATCCACAACCCCCCCCCCCATAGACTATTTGTATGTGTGGAATTAAATTGCCTCAGAAAATTTGTAGAGGCTGGTGAGAAAAAATATCGATATCATCTGTAAAAAGGAAATCGGCTGCTGAAAATATATCTCTCTTTTGGGAATGACCGATTTTATTTTGTTTAACAAATATTCAAAATGTAGCAGAGATATTAGAGATAATTAGGTTTAAAGATATCTATCTTAATCGGACATTAACATTAATTACATTTTCAGATACAAAATCTTGTTTTATCATTGTCGTATATATAATTGGCTATTGAAAATGTCTACCTTTACTTCAAAAATTTGTGAAGCTGTTCTGGATTTCATTTCAAAATAATAGTTTTAAATGTGCATTATTCACTTGTTCAACACACTGATGCGGATGCAAAGTTTAGATTTACAGAAGAAATACTATTTTCGAAAAGACAGTATTTGCGGGATATTAGAAAATACTACAAAGATGGCAAAAATATTTTTTATCAGAATGTAATCTGGCTCAAGGAAATATACGTAGTACAAATATGTATCAAGATAAGAATTTAACAAGTTTTCGTAAAGCATTCTTAGAAAGATTGTCGACAGGTTTCAAACTCTTAATCGGTAAGAGCTGCAAACTCGTTATTATCCATATTGGAGGTGTAAATGTATATGTAGAAGGAGTTTTGCAGCAGTTCGAATCGAGATCTACCTAAGATTACAATGAATAAATATCGGCGGATATTTTTGAACAATATTTTTTTCAAATAATACAGTTACTTACGGAGATGTCTGTTATAGTTTTAGATAACTCCTGTTATTTTTCTAGACAGGTGAAAAAGTTTCCAACAATATCGTGGAAAAAAAGTAATATTTCGGATTGCTTATTGCAAAAACATTCCTTTTGCGAACAATTTACTCAAGAATAACCTTTTCTTCTTTCTGAATATAAAAGCTATAAGTAAAATATAATCCTAAAAAGAATTTGAATCAATTTGAAAACATGGGGCAACTCCAAATTAGACCGTGAATGAAAAAACGCAAGCTCCAACAAAGGTTGATTTTCAAGATTTATCAATAAATGTTATAAAAATATAATTGTCCCTTTTTCGTTTAAAAATATAGACAATAATAAAAAATCATAAAAGTCACACACAAGTTTGTTTATTTCTAACGTTCCGAACACCGCCATGTTGACCCATAAACGTGATAATGTTGAACCATATATAAGCTGATTTCGGGATTAATTAACAAATACTTCGAAAATAAGAAATAAAGTATTTTTTTATTTCGAACTATTAAAGAAATAAGTAAAACATATTCCTTAAAAAAATTTCAGCCGATTTGAAAACATCAAGCAATGGAATTTTCGATATTTAAGAATAAATATTGTATAAATATAATAGGTATTTTTTATTTAGGAATATAAAAGATAATAGAAAAATAGTCATTAAAAAAATTTATTTCATTTTTAACGTCCGGAACTCTGCCATATTGGCCTGCGAATGCCTAGTAGAGGTTATCTCAGATCAAGGCTTTTCGATATTTATCTTTAGATATTTTAAAAATACTACCAAAAGGCACTTTTTTAATTTATAAATATAAAAGATTATGGAAAAAAAGTCATTAAAAAATTTGATTCATTTCTAACGTCGGCAACTCCGTCCTATTGGCTTGCGAATGGTTAACCACCAAGTCGAATCAAGGCTGATTATCGATATTTATCATTAGATATTGTAAAAATTCGACGAAAAGGTACTTCTATTTAGAGATATAAAAGATATAAAAATAAAGTCATTACAAAAATTTGGTTCATTTCTTTTATTCGGAACATCGCTATATTGGTCAACAAATTCGGGAAAAAAGTGATTTATTTTTATGGTAATAATATGAAAAACAATATAATTATTTTTGATCTAAAAGATGTACGGTTAACAAATTGACTTCCTTTTTTTTGAACACTTTGTTCATTCATTCATTCATTCATATCAGCCCGTTTTCATCCACTCCTGAATGTAGGCCTCTTCCATATTTTTCCATTTCTGTCTGTCCGTAGCGATCCCCATCCAGTTTTTTCCGGCAATTTTCTGGATGTCGTCACGCCATCTCTTTTGGGGCCTGCCAACACTTCTCTTGTTCTCTCTTGGCCGCCATGCTGTTATCTTGTGTGTCCATCTGTCTATGTCATGTCTTGCGATATGTCCAGCCCATCTCCATTTTAGCTGCGCTACTCGTTTGCTCACATCTGTTATTTTCGTTCTTCTTCTGATTTTTTCATTTGGAACTCTATCTCGGAAACTAATTCCCAGCATAGCCCTTTCCATTGCTCGTTGTGTAACCCGAAGCTTATTAATGGCTTTACATGTTAGGGAGGTTGTTTCAATACCATAAGTAAGAACTGGCAGAATGCACGACTCGTAGACTTTTCTTTTCAGACTTATGAGGGTGTTACTAGATTTAAGAATGAATCGGAGTTTGCCAAAAGCTGCCCAGCTGAGACTTATTCTTCTAGGAATTTCAGCCGATTGGTTTTCCTTCCCTTCCCACTTTGTATATTTACACAATGAAGGGTTGCAAGAAAGAAAGAAATTTTGTTATTCAAGTACAACCAGCTGTAATCATATAAAAAAATAAAAAGGATACTATTCCTTTTAACCATACTGTTTATCGAGGAAATAAAAAAACTGCATAACACCTGAAACCTTATTTCTCTGAAATGTTCAATTTTATTTCAAACGAAAAAGCTTCAACAGTTGAAATGTTTTATGGGTAATGACAAACATAAAACAGAAAATAGCTAAAACCTACGCATAAACTAACAAAGGTGCTGTTTGTTGTTCGCAGAGCCGGTCTACCTTCTTCGCTCACTTTCTATTAACTAATATTTGTGAAGAATATGCGTGGGCGCTCGACTTTCGTTGAGCCAGCAAAGTTCAGAGGCTCCCTGCAAGATCGCGACAGCCTCGCCACGGGCACCTAACGAGCGCGGCTCGCCATATTTATACACCTCTTAAGATGTTCTCTATCGGAAATATAGGGTTTCCCAGTGAATAATATATGACAAAAAAGTATGTTGCTAGCTCCCAGTCTACCCATCTGTACAAAATAATATGAAGCTTCAAAATATTTTTCTTTACATCAATACGCACAACAAATCGGATGTTATTTAGTTTCCTTTTTAAAACTCTAATAGCGACAAATGAAAATTTTTAAAATTAAAAATAATATATTTTATTTAAATACGAGTTTTATTTTGGTATTATCAAAGGTGTCTTGTGTTAAAAATAATCAAAAATTTTCTCGAACTAAGAAAAATTTAACTTGTTAGTGACCATGAATCATGGAAATCTATACCGGGTGTCAACGAATCTATTAGACAAGTCATAATTTCTAGAGTATTATGTGTATCAAAATGAGAATTGGTACAGGTAAATGTTATGTGAAGAGGGGAGTTTTCGCATATTTTCCACTTTCCGGTCACTTCCGGTTTCACTGGAAATGGCCCCGGTTTTGAATTCTTAAATAGAACACCCTGTATATTTTAACATCTTTGGATTTCTGAGACAATTCTAGATCAGAATGTGACATTTTAAAAACTTTTTACGTCTACTTCATTTTTAGAGCCACTTTTAAAATTGCATCTAGGTGGCTATGATCGGACGCAAACTAATCTAACGGCCTTAGGTGATGTCAAAAAAATACAATCGCAAAGTTTTAGTGACTAGTATGAAAGACAGGAATTGGATTAAAAATTTAACAAAATTAACAAAAAACTAACAAAATAAACTAATAACTTAGACGACGCACTTAAAATATTTGAAAGAACAGTAGCTGAATTTGTTAAAAAGTTTAGTGTAGTAAATGTTCAAAGTGCATTCCTTCTTTTTCACTACACATTTCAGCTCGTTCAATTGATTCTCTCAACAGGTTTTGTAGCATTTGGGGCGTTATACTTCTAAATGCCCGAAAAATTCTTTCTTCTAATATTTCAAGAGTAGCTGGGGCTGCTCCATAGTAAACCCTTTCTTTAACATATCCCCAGACAAAGAAATCGAGCACAGTAAGATCCGGTGAGCGGGCTTGCCACCGTACCGGACCATTGGTTGCAATAATTCGATTATTAAAATTATCTATTAAATAATTAAGAACTTCTCTAGTATTGTGAGGCGGTGCTCCATTTTGTTGAAAGTAAATTCGACGTAAAACTGCTAAGGGTGAGATGATTTTCGATTTCATTTTGAAGAAAACCTAAGTATCTAACCCCTGTTAACTGACCTTGAAACAATATTGACCCAATTATTCTGTTTCCAACGATACCAGCCCAGACATTGACGCCAAATCTTTCTTGAAAATTGCCCTCTCTCATTTCATGTTGATTTTGTTGGGCCCAGTACCGAGTATTTTGCTTATTGAACATACCATTATTTGTAAATCGGGATTCGTCGGAAAATAAAATAAAATCGATAAAATTTGTGTTAACTCTATGATTCTGAAGCAGCCAATCACAAAACACTACCCGTCTATCGCCATCCTCAGTATACAAATGTTGATGTAACTGATATTTAAATGCTCGATATCCATGCTTTTTCAGTATTTTTCTTGCTGATTCATAACTTATCTGCAGTTCTTGACTAATTTTTCTTAACGAAACTGTTTTATCAACCTCAACCATAGCAAGTACGTTAATTTCAGTCTCTTCATTTATGATAAACCTCTGTTCCGCCTCTTGATTTCCTATTTGCCTAAAACGAGTCTCGACATACGAAAAATACTGATGGGCTGGATGTTGCCGATTCGGATATCTATGAGCATACAACTCGGCAGCATTCCTTGAATTTCTATGACACTCTCCAAATATTAATAACATATCCACTTTTTCACTTTAAGTATACATTATTTTAACGAAAATTTAAACTAAACTTAACGAAAATTAAGAAACTTTTACGTCTGTTCTTAGAGCGTATGTCACTGTCATTATCTACTTAAGTGAGTGCTTTGTTTTCCAAAGAAGACTTGATAAAAACAGTTGCAAATTATTATGCATCATGGCTGTCCACGGCGCACTTGTCATAAGTAAATAAATTATCCAGTATTTTGCTTAATAATATTTAATTTCTGTTCTTATGTCCAATCCAATCGCAAATAAATTAGTACCATTAGATTCGTCAAAGAATGCTTTTTTCCCATTGCCATTTGAAAATTAATAGTTAGAAATGAAAACGTAATTTTGTCAACTTGTCTTATTCCTGACTTTCATACTAGTAACTAAAACTTTGCGATTGTATTTTTTTGACATCACCTAAGGCCCTTAGATTAGTTTGCGTCCGGTCATGGCCACCTAGATGCAATTTTAAAAGTGGCTCTAAAAAAAATGAAATAGACGTAAAAAGTTTTTAAAATGTCACATTCTGATCTACAATTGTCTCAGAAATCCAAAAATGTTAAAATATATAGGGTGTTCCATTTAAAATTCAAAACCGGGGCCATTTCCGGTGAAACCGGAAGTGGCCAGAAAAAGGAAAATATGCGAAAACTCTACCCTTCACATACCATTTACCTGTACCAATTCTCATTTTGATACACATAATACTCTAAAAATTATGACTTGTCTAATAGATTCGTTGACACCCGGTATACTGCTGAAAATTGTTATATTAAAAATTATCCGGAGATCCGTCAATCTAGCAAATAAATGCTCTCTAAACTTTTCACCAACTTCTTTAAATATGGAAATTTTGAAAACCCTAAAAATCTTTAAAAATATAATGAAAATTACAATAGGAACATCCAAGAATATTTTTTTAAAAATCGTACTACACGAAAGGCAGATAGAGAACTTAACATGCCGAATTCAACTGTACGTGACATTTTAAAAATATCTCGTTATCATCCATATAAACCAACCATTGTCCAAGGACTCGAAGAGGGTGATTTTGAATGGACTTTTGCATTTAGTATCAGTGTGAATGTCAAGAAAATTCAAATTATTCGAATAGCTTTTCATGGACCGAAGAGATGTATTTTACAAATTGTGGTGTATTTTGTAGAAAACCCTCCATTACGGAAACAATGGAAAATGTGAAATCGGTTCGATTTGAATATTTAGTGTAGAGTTTATAGTAAAAAATAATATTTATTTTCTCTTAACTTCTTTTATTAAACTATTTTTATGTTTTTAGTAAATCGATTAAAACATTAACGGCAAAGAGATAATTCGCACTGCTGCAAGTCTAAATAGTTCCTAATAGAGAAGTTATTCCCGCTAATGAGTTCAACAAGATGGCTATAGTTCCAGGGAATTTCAAGTATATCTAATAAAAATACTTTTGATGGTAGAATAATATCTAATAGAAGCCCCCATACAGTGGCATGTCAGGTATTCTGACCTTGTCCCACAGGACTTGTATTTATCGAAACATGTAAAAATTGAGGTTTGGAGGAAAATATATTTATACTCAAACTGTTTATGCAATATGTATTATAAAACATCAATCGGCATACAATTCACCACCTCACCAGGAAAGTTTCAAAAATACACTGACATTAATGTTTAAAAAATTATTTTTTATCATTACATTTTATTTCTTAAAACATTACATGACTAATGTTAAATTTGTAATTCAATATTATTTTCATATAAAATGCTATTAGTATGATAATAATATGTTATCTAATATAGTTTAGGTATTTTGGAAGGGCTTATATTAATTGTACAAGTTGTGCATTTTTTTGAAACTTTCACTTGGATATTTTCTATATGTTTCATTTAAAACATACTAAATCTAGGATTTGTTGTTGCCAAAGGAAAAAGATTTAGCAACTTCAAATTTGTAGATTATTTAGTCGTCTTTACCACAGACTGTGCGGAACTAACGAGGGAACCACCCTAACCCGACCTCACCGATTTTGATAATTTTTGGATATAAAATATTTCTGAATAAAATCAAGTGGAAAATATTCGTCATAAAAAGTCGCAAATGTGAGCTATATTTATGTCCCAAGAGGTTGCAACCCCTATTGTATACTTAAGAGAAAGTACATTTTTTATGAATAATTTTATATATATATATATATATATATATATATATATATATATATATATATATATATATATATATATATATATATATATATATATATATATATATAAATATGTAGATAAGTTTTTGTCCGTGTAATTTAAAATTTACGTCCGCTTCGCCAATATATATATATATATATATATATATATATATATATATATATATATATATATATATCACAACTCAAAAGGACTATAAAAAGCATATTTGTTAACAATATCGACTATTAGTGTTTCGTGTTTCGAGATTTTTCAAATAAGCACCCCTAAATATAGTTAACAACGCTTTACAATAATGGACTACATATAAGTGGTAAGAATTACATCTAAAGTGTAAAGCGAATATAATTTATAAAGAAATGCAAACATATTAATTTTTTTTTCAATAATAATACCGAAAGGGTGAAAAAAGTCACCCTCAAAGGTAAATACCTGATGTAACATGAGGTCTAATTAAAATTCTCTAATAAATAAATAAAGAGGAAAAAAGTACTGTATAACTAAAAAATAAAATTTTTATAAAAAAAAAATTGAACCGACCTCTAAAAATGCGCTAAAAAGTGAAAAATAATTCTAAATTTTTATATGAAACTGAAATTTTTGAAGTCGGCGCTAAACTAATACCTGACAAAATGTGATTCGCATAAACAGATTAAAATACTTTATTTGTAATTGTAGTTACTTATTTCATTTAGAAATAATTTGGCGCCGACTTCGAAAATTTCAATTTCATATAAAAATTTATAGGTATTTTTCACTTTTTAGCGCACTTTTAGCAGTCGGTTCAATTTTTTTCTAAAAATTTTATTTTTCGATTTTTGGTTTTCAATTTCTTAAGATATCAAAAAATTATATGAAATAATTACTAATCGAGATTAGTGCACCTAGCAATACTCCAAGGTGACAAAAAAGTACCCATTTTATCCAAAGTTGTAAATCACCAAAAAATAAACCAATATAAAAATTTTGATTCTTAGACTTCCCCAAATATGAGTGAAATTGTGTCATACAAATATTTATTCTGTCATAGTAAATCCACTATCTTAAATTTCAAATTAATTTTCGAATGGTAATATAGGCCCCAAAACCTTTCAATATCAATATTTAAAGAACTTGAGACGTAAATTTCTTAGCCCGATATATTTTATACTGCATATTGAATTTGTATACGCAAGATCAATTTTAGACAAAATCGGAAAATATCAAATTTTCTGTCCCTCATATTGTATCTTATCAACCTAATAGTTGTAAAAATTAACTTCATATTCCTAACAGACTACCCTGAAAACATCCTAATACCAAATCAAAAAAAATGCGAATAAGGTAAAATTTTCAACCTACAATATCGGATCCGCCATATTAAATTTAGAAAAATTAATTTTAACGTCTTAATCTAATCGAAATCTAAACCCTTCAAAGCCCCCTAGTACCAATTTTGCATGAAATCCGGAAACCTAAAAGTTCTAGACCGTCATAGATTTTCTTAAAATAATTTTATATTCGCTATTTACATCCTCAAAAACGACTCAGTCCTACATTTGAACAAAATCGAAGAACGTAAAATTTTTAGCCCGCTAGATTGAATTCGCGGTATTGAATCCTGAACAATACTTTTAAATTCATAATTTACACCCTCAAGAACCATCAATGAAGAATCAATCGAAAAATGTGAAATTTTTAGGACGCCATATTGAATCCGCCAGACTGAGTTTTTCAAAAAATATTTTAAATTCGGAATTAACACTAACAAAAATACCCCAATACTGATTTTAGACAACATCGAGAGATGTATAAACTTTAATCAACAACAAAATTAAATTTTTTTGTCCGCTATATTGGATCCATCTTACTGAATTTTTAAAAAATAATTTCAGATTCGTTATGTATGACCCCGAAAATTTTCCCATACCAACTTTGAAGAAAATCGGCCAAAAAAATTTTTTTTCCGCCATATTGTCAGCGCCATCTTGGATTTTACTGCACCAATTTCGTCTAAAAATGTGGGACCACCGCAACAACTTCCTGAACATAACGTAAAAAATTTCATTCAAATCGATGTCGCCGTTCTGGAGTAATCGGTGTATATCATAAAAAAAACATACATAGTCGACTAATTAAGAACCTTCTTCGTTTAAAAGTCGGTTAAAAAAGGAAACAACATTATTCTTTTCAATATACCAACATTTCTTTAAGGTGTGAAAATCATCGCCAAAGTTTACCCTTAAAATTTATCTTGATGCACCTTACCATTTACTTGTTGTAAAAAGACTGAAATTTAAGGTATATTTAGGACCTATGGGGTTGCAACCCTTATTTTATATTTGAAAAATTACATTTTTTATGAATATTTTTTTTTATAAAAATCGAGGAATGAACTTAAAAAAATTATAACAGGTGTATTGAGTTTGCCGATACTTGGTGGAACTCCATATCATAAAAGATAACGTAGTAAAACTCGATTTTTTCTTAAAAATTCCACTTATTAAAGTGGAATTTTTAAGTAAAAATCGAGTTTTACCACGTTATTTTTTCTAATTATAAGGCATTTTCGTTAATAATATCGATTATTAGTGTTGACGTTTATAATATAAAATAAGGGTTGCAACCCCCTCGGTCATAAATACGCTTTATATTTCAAGGTTTCTACGAAAAATATTTTTCAACTTAATTTTATTAAAAAATCTTAATTAAATACTTATGCATATGAAAAAGTAAATTGTAAAGTTCAACTTTAGGAGTGGTTTTCACCCCTACAAGCTAATATTAGCATGTTAAAAAAAGTTTTCTCCTTATTTAATCATACAGGACTTATTTTATATTTTGTTTTATTAAAAAATTTTAATTATACCTCATGTTACATCAGGTATTTACTTTTAGGATGTCAGCCGATAAAAAAAATATGTATCTATTATTTTTTCAAATACTACAATATATCCAAAAATGATCAAAATCGGTGAGGTCAGGTTGAGGTGGTTCCCTTGTAAGTGACATGATTAAAGAAATACAACTAAAAGCAATAAGTTACGGTCAAATGAACGTCACAAAAAAACAAAATTTGTGACAAACTAAGAGACACAAAAATGATAAACATGGATGGACACCAAGTAGAAAGGATTAATTTATATGTTTATTTAGGTCAGAAAATAACAATGGAAAAGAACAACCAAGAATTCTAAATAAATCATAGTATACGGTAGGGGTAGGCTTCATAAGGTAAAGTGAAACACGTCTGCAACTCCAACCTTGTCTTTAAATTAAAAACCAAAGTACACACGGAATGTATTCCCCTGGTAACAACATATGGCAGCGAAACATGGTTTCTGACCAAAAAAATAATAAAGAAATTGAAGTGCACCAAGATTAATCGAACGGAGAATGCTAAGAATAACACAATAACGATGGTACGATGATCTGAATAAAAGAATGTGACTGAATTGGTGTCGGATATTACCGAACAGGGGATACCTGGAAGAATAAGAGAGGAGAGTCTTTGGATGTAGGATAGAAAACGGCTAGATTCAAGAAGAAGAAAAACATAAAAGTGAGTAGTTTCGTTTAATCTAACAACTCAACCATTATTTTATTTGGTACTTCCAATTTTTAACCTTAATTTATAATAATATTCTTTTCTTAAAATTGTGATTACATAAAAATGAATTTTACTAACTTTTTTACCAAATTGCGAATTACCAAAATATTTATTTTAAGCATTAATTCTAATTTTAATTTCCGGATTTAGGTAAAATTCTTTAAGTATAATATTCTGAATTCTAATTGCAAGTTTAAAAATATCTTAAATAACTTTTCTGTAACAAAAATATCGATTCTGAGAAACAAATTCAAACAAAATAATTTGTTCTTAGATCCAGTTATTTTAGAAAGAGATAGGGCCGATATTTTAGCATGTCTGCAAATTTCATAGTGCTTAATATTACGTAATAAAAATTTACATACTCTGAATGCTGAAAATTGAATTATTTAGGAAATTGCTTAATTTGCATCTACATTATCAAAATTTAATTGTAGAGTATTTCTCTCTTTCTCATTTTTTTTTTATTACATTGAAGGTCTTCATTTATCTTCACCTCAGGATGTATGGAATTTTTAAAAAACACTTATTTGCTTTTTATAATAGTAGACCCAGATAGTTTAAGACATAAATATATATATATATATATATATATATATATATATATATATATATATATATATATAGTGACGTAAATTCCGACATGGATGAGAGGTACCAAAGGATGTTGAAGGCAATGTAAGAACAAATCCTATATAAAATGTAACAGCAAAAAATAGGTTAAAGCCAAGAGAGGATGGTCAAAGTTGACTAAAACAAACTTTCTGAATTTACAAGCCAAGGCACATATTTTGGAAAAAAAATGTTTCAAATAAAAGTTGTAGAGATTTTAAAAGCCTACAATCTGTGAGATCATTTTATTAATTTGTTGTTGCAAAAGGGTCAAAAAACCCTCAAATTCGGCCATTTTTTTCATATCAATTATTTATTGCGAAATTAAATTTTTTTGCACTTTTTTGCTTTTGAAGAGAAGCCCTCGTCTTTCTGAACAAAATAATATTTATTTTATAATATAAAATTGGATAATTTGTTGCTGAAATATTGCCAATTATCCCCAGACGTAAAATGTTGATTGCTATAACTTTTTTTTGGGTGAATATTTTGACCTCCACAAAGCTTCAATCCCTTCGTGAAGGCCTAAACTTTCATATCTTGTTAGAGCCAAATGAAAAAATTAATTTTCAACCCTTTAAATATCGTTTTAAAAAAGGGTGTTTTTTTATAAAGAAATAGAGCTCTCGCCCGCGCGAGCAACCTCAAATCAGCAAGGAATAAACCAATTTCGGTGTTTTTTTTTATCTAGGGTAGCTCAAAAGATTATAAATATGGTACACCTCCTTTTTTAGAGTGATATGTTAGGGGTTGAAAATTAATTTTTTTATTTGCTCCTAACAAGATATGAAAATTTAGGCCTTCTCAAAATTGAGCTTTTGTGGAGGTGAAAATGTCCACCCAAAAAAAAATTGTACCAATCAACATTTTGCATCTTGGTATAAACAAACAGCAATATCTCAGCAACAAATTATCCGATTTACTATTATAAAATATCGTTTTGCTCAAAATGACAAAGGATTTCCTTAAAAATCAAAAAAGTTAAAAAAGATTTAATTTTGCAATAAATAATTGATATGCAAAAAATGGCCGATTTGAAGGTTTTTTTGGCATGTTTGCAATAACAGATTGACAAAAAGCTCCAATTGTAGGTTTTTAAAATCTCTACTATTTGTATTCAAAATTGTTTTTTCAAAATGTATTCCTTGGCTCGTGGATTCAAAAAAAAATGTTTTAGCTAACTTTGACCCTATCCCTCTTGGCCCCAAATCTATTTTTGATGTTACGTTTTATGTAAGATTTGTTCTTATAATATCCATGAATAGGTCTAATCTATTTCGGAATTTACGTCAAATCAGCACTAATTTTTACCTATGGCTTAGACTAAGAGCCAATCTGAGCCTTTAACAAGATTTTGCCACCAGCCTCAGGTTCGATAACTACACCTAATTTTTATTAAAAAGGAAACAATTGCCAGCTATCTAATTAGACCTTAAAAGATTTCAAATTTTTAAGATTTAATTTCGAATTTTTTGTCATCAAACTCTTGTGAAGAAAGAAAAATCAATGTTTTGAGTAATGTCACCTGCTATAAATGGAGTGACTGAACCAGTTAGTATTGTTTGTAACATCGCCGATCTTAAATAAATTTTAATTTATTTAGTATTGGGGAACATTTTTTATTTGCTACACTCACTGGTATTGTAAGAATTAGTCAGTTCTGAAATATTATGCTCCACAATGAAGTTTACGACTTCGACTGGAGTTTCAACTACTTTATCTTAAAGCTTGAAAACTAAATAATTAGAAATAAAATTTAGGAGCGGACTATTGTTCCGGCGAATTTTAATTACGAGCTTGCAGTTAAAAAATAAGTGAGTACACTACAGAAAAAGGGCTTGATAACTTAACTAGGTCAGTTAATGCCCATTTTTACAGAGTGCTCGGAAAAATTTCTTTTTCTGTTTTCACATTTTAATTTAATAAAATAATTTTATTAATAAAAGATCAATATAATTTCTACCTGACCTTTTATATACTCCTGTTCTCTTGAATCTACTAACATTTTTTTTTTATTTTAACATAACATTTAACTACCCACTCTACAAACCTTGTAGCTCTAGAACCGTGGGTCGAATTACAAATTGATTATTTTGTAAGTTGTTAAAATATTTAATATGCAAGGTAAATTCTAAGAAAACGAAAATTTGCATTTTAAGCTATGTTTAAAAAATAAAGTTCTTCTAGGCATGATGCAAGGAAAAGCAAATTTCGAGAAAATCGCAATTGCTCAGTAAATAGCTCAAAGTAATTAATTAAATGAAATTGCAGATTATTTTGGTCTATGATTAAAAATAAATAAAATTATAAGCGTTCGCCGCTCTGCCTTCTGTAGACCTGGACAATCACCTGACTTCTCCCTCCTAAAGCCCTTACTGTACTGTGTGCTGTTTTAAAATTTTTATTACATTATAAGAAAAACTAAAATTTAATTTTAAGACGTTTAGTATATTTTTAATTAGAAATATAGACACTTACCATCACCCAAAAGCAAGATTGTCTATTTTCATAATTTTTCAAATAGTTTATTTATCAAATAGTTTCTACGTGTCCTTTTCTACACTCTAGTCTTCTTTAATCTATTGCGCATGATATACCAAAAAGTTTTTCTTGTAACGATTGCTTCAAGATAAATTGTTAAAAGATTAAAAATTTAAGAACAACTTCAAAAAATCAATATTTTTATTCTAAAAGCTGTTTTAAAACTTTTAAAAACTCGAAAAAGGCGCGCGCGTCTTTCCAGGCGTCGTTCTGCGCTCACCGAGCGTCGCGACGTCTAAAGAGTTCAGCGATCAAGCGTCGACTAAGAGCGTCGTTGTCCACCGAAGTTTCTCATTGATACGTTTAATGCAGATTTTCCAGCGATTTTGCGTATGTTTTCATTCTTAAAAATAATAATACAAAAGAGATATGTTTATTTTTGTCTAGAGAAAACACCTTTGAAATAATAATTTTATGACACGTATAAAATGTACAATTCTCATATTTATGACTCTTATAATATTATATATTTCATACAGGATGTTCGAAGAAAAAAATCTGGATGAAAGAAGTAGATATTTGGCATAAAAACCAAGTGTCTAACAACTAGGTAAAATTTGATTCCTTGACTTGCCACCAGAGGGCAATTTACCAAAAAATCCAAGTTTATTTATTCTTTGTTTTTTTTTTTATTTTTATAGAAAAATAGTACTAAGAAAAGTTTTTTAAACATGAAAGCCCGATAACCTATGAGGAAATTTAAAAAACTGACACTCTTTAATGTCTCGAGGAATAATTAATTATTTAAACAATAAACAACCGGTCTGGCATTTTGTAACTTGCTTAAATCTTTTTTATAATTATTTTTTTTATTAAAATTGATATACATATAACATAAGTGTATTTTTTTTTATTTGATAGCATATGATCGGTAAAAAATAAAAATTTAAGTATAACACCCCTACTTTTGATACAACTATTTGTTTTTTATTCCTCTTTTGAATAAAATTGATCTGGTACGGTAAATTTGGACCAAAATCCTGCCAGACCAAGACTGAGAGGGCCGTTCGCTGTTACGTCTCAATAGCGATTTTTTTTGTTTTCAGCAAATTGACATTCAACTGTCACAAATGTCAATTTAAAGCTATTGTTTTAAGTCGTAATTATTTATATTAATTAGTTTTCCATTGAATAAGAAGAATGAAATATTTTATGTACTGGAACTAAAAAAAAATTAAAAAGATTATCGTTCTGATGTTGTATTCAAGAAATGTTGTTTATATACTGAAATAAGAAAAAAACATTTTAAATACGGCGATCTAATATTAATACCTGAATCACAAAACTCTGCAGGGTAACATTTGAAATGTCGTTGCAAATTAGTTGTGAGGAAAATGATGATTATTAATAGGGACCAAAATTCCGTTGATGAAATGAATAACGACTGTACTTAATAAATTTGAATTTAGAATATATGTATTGAACCTATTTCTAATCAATTATAAGGTTAATTTTTTTCCAAAATTACGAACATTTATTCCATTTTTTAAAACTAGTCTGAAATGTGTTGTATAGTGCTTATTTATTAATCTACAGGGTGATTCTCCGAGAAATTTATCAATCGATTGTGGAAAAATTATAATTACGAAGAATCTGAAAATTTGACAGTGTACTTACGTGTATGGAGGACAGCCGGCTAAAATATTTTCAAGATGGCGGCACTTTCGGTTATACCGGAAGTATATGTCAACTTGCTTATTTTAAATAGAATGCTTAATATATGATTGAATTTTTAATTTCTACTTAAAATTCTAGACATATTTCGTGTATATTGTTCTATACTTAAATCTCACCGTTTTGAACATATTTAAATTTTATGTCAAAATAGACGTTTACCGAGCAAAACTTAACTATAAATTTTTCCTATAAGAAAGTCTTCATTATTTAATTTGACTTAGTTTTCTTGGAGACGAAGATCGACTTTAGTAGTCTTTTTAGGATATTTTAGAAATTATTAGTACAGAGTGGTCAAAATAGAAGTAAAAAAATTATATTTAAAAAATCGTCAAAAGTCAAGTTTCTCAAATAGAAAGCACCTATTTTTATAACTTTATCATATTAAACATTAAAAATAAGGGTAATTTTGCATAATATTGTTTATTCCAAAAATTTGTGGTTTTCAAAATATTGAAAATTTTTTTGTTATTAGTTGGCCAAGACGGCAAGACGTAGCAAAATAAAACAGTAGAACCCTACAGAATTGTCACTACTTCTTGTCATTTGACATTCATTAATAATAATCATGCCGAAGAGATTAAATTGCATCCACGAAGATTATTTAAACTTATTTATTATTAATGGAGAATGTGATACAGTTATTTCAAGAACATACGATACATTTGCGATCCGATATCCAAGGAAACAGAAACCAACATTACCAACTGTTCAAAATATTTTAAAAAAATTCAAAAACTGTGGATCTATAAAAGATAAAAGAAATAGAAATAAACCAGTTGTTTATAAAATAAAGTTACAAAAATTATTTGAGTAAATGTTCAAATTAAGACCCTTGAACTTCCAAACATTTTTCGCACCTAAGCAGGAACTCTTCATGGGTGGCTTTTCTTATTAACTGAAGATTAAGTTCTTCAAATGTTATTCTGATGCCCTGCATGCAATCTTCCATAGTGGTTAATGCGGTGTTGTATATTTTATTTTTGATTGTTCCCCAAATAACAAAATAAAGTGCTGTTAGATCGGGGGAGTGAGATGGCCAAAAATGTGGCCTATTTTGTAGATGATCAGCTAGCGGCAAGTTATCTAAATAGTTCACTTCCAAATTTCTCAGGATGTCGAAGTAGCGCTCACCTTTAAGTTAAAAAACGTATTTTGTATCTAGAAGTCTTCAAAAATAGCTAACTTACTATTCAGATTATCTTGGTAGAATTCTAGGGCGATGACGCCGTCATGTTTTATAGCACAAATACACGTTAAACTGCAAAGACTCTTAAAAATTTAATTTTCTAAATGGATGAACGTTTGAGTCGCCCCAATAGTGAGAATTGCGTCGAATAAACAATCCATTTTTTGTGAATTTGGCTTCGTCCTACCAAATAATATTATCCAAAAAAAAAAGTATTTTCTTGTGACCGAAGTAAAATAAATTGGCAGAAGTCTACTCTTCGTGGAAAATCAGTGCTTTTTAAATGTTGTATATGGAATATTTTCATTACTAACAACTGGTTTATTTCTAATTCATTTTGCCTTTATGGATCCAAAGTTCTTGAAGTTTTCTATAATCCTTTTTACAATTGGTGGTGCTGGTTTCTGTTTCTGCGGATACCGAATCGCGAATGTATCGCATATTCTTGAAATAACTCTACCACATTCTTCATAAATAATAAATAAGTTTAGATACTCTTCGTGCGTATAATTTAATCACCCCGGCATGATTATTATTAATGAATGTCAAATGGCAGGTAATAGTGACAATTCTGTAGGGTTCGATTGTTTTATTTTCGCTACGCCTCGCCATCATGGCCAACTAATAACAAAACTTAAAAGCCGTATAGCATTTTTACAATAGAAAAATGTTGAATTGCCAATATTTTGAAAACAACAAATTTTTGGAATAGACTACCTTATACAAAATTACCTTTATTTTTAATGCTTAATATGATAAAATTATTAAAATAGGTTCTTTTTATTTGAAAAAATTGACTTTTGACGATTTTTTAAATATAATTTATATTCTTCTTTTTTGACAACTCTGTACCAATAATTTTCAAAATATTATAAAAAGACTACTCAATTCGATCTTCGGGTACAATAAAACTAACCCAAATTAAATAATAAAGACTTTCTTATAAGAAAAATTTATAGTTAAGTTTTTGTCCGCAAACGTCATTTTTGACATAAAAATTTAAATATGTCCAAAACGGTGAGACTTAAATATAGAACATTATACATGAAATATGTCTAGAATTTTATGTAAAAATCATGTGTAATGTAATGTAGTAATATATAGGGTGATCTATTTAAAATAAGCAAGTTGACATCTACTTCCGATATAACCGGAAGTGTCGTCATCTTGAAAATATTTTAGCCGGCTGTCCCCCATGCGCGTTAGTATACTGTCAAATTTTCAGATTCATCCTAATTATAGTTTTCTTACAATCGATCGATAAAGTTCCCGGAGAATCACTCTGTATAGATAATAGAAAATAATTTTTCATTTCAAGTAGGATATCTTTGTAAAAAATTGACTTAGAAAGACTAGAAAAGTAGCAAACAGAAGCAGAACAACAAAACGAAATGAGCAATTCATTAAGTAAACTGAAAATAATTTTCATGACCGTGAATTCTTGATAAGATAAAATTCTAAAAGTTTTTGTCTTGTGCTCTTCTTGTTATCAAACGTTAATCGTTAATTAGAAAAAATATTTACCATGATATTTCAAAACTAAGGTAAAGTCGAAACATATTTTTGTACTCCCTGAAAAAAACAAAAGCATTAATAATGATTTCTCACATGTTAAACGCCCATAAGAAATAGTATTTAAAAGAATTTGAAGGATTAAAAAGAATTTATAATGATTAAAAATCAAAGCCTTTTTAATACTTTTTAGTTCTTTTGTTTAGTCAGAGCTACTCTGTCATATCAGAAATACTTAAAAAATATTAAAAAATTAAACAATTTACAATAAATAAAAAAAGACTTGCGCTTAAGAAATAGCACCGAACGACCTTCTCAATCTTAGTCTGAGAGGACTTTGGTCAAGTATTAATGTACCAGACCAATTTTATTCAAAACAAGGAATATAAAATGAAAATTTTGACGTTTCGTTTTTTTCTTATATCTTATACAAAAAATTTATCGATTGAATAAATATTTTAAGGGTGGTCTGGCAAACAGTTGTGTCAAAAATAGGGATGTCAGATTTATATTTTTACTTTCTACTGATCATACGTTATCAAATAAAAAAAAATTACATTCATATTTTATATACCAATTTTACAAAAAAAAAATAGAAAGAAAATTAATTTCTCACAGCGCTCATTATTGGTATGAGGAATGCATGCACAGAGAACTGGCCAATTCTTCCCTGAAAAGCTCCAAACGTCTGACCAGAATGATAAAAAACATTCATCTTGAAGAAACAACATCTTAGCAAGTCTCTACATATTTAGTTAAATATCACTATATCCAAGCATACCATTGAATCCGACTTTAGACAAAACTGCCATGAACGAAGATTTTCCAGCTTAAACAATTGAACTTGCAAAACACTGTCTAAACATACATATTTTATGTTCAATATACAAACAGGTGACGTACCTCACTTTCACCAGTTATAGCTAAACAACGAGGAGATAAGAAACTTCCTCTAACTAGGAAACTCAAGAACTCCCTGGGTTTCAACGTATATCGGAAACCCCCACATATTGCTCGATATTTTAATGTAGAATCACATCACTGTCCTTCTCAAAAACAGATAGTAGTCAACACACGAATAGCAAGCTTTATCCTATTCCACCACCATCGAGATGATGGCCTACCTGTACCACCATACCGATAAAATCAAAACTTACCCTCCCCGCTATAGTGACACGGCAGAGGTACACGTTTCGTCTCTACTAGACTCATCAGGGCACCGACATGCACCTGTTTGTGCAACGGACAGATCGGAAAGAAGTATATATATATATATATATATATATATATATATATATATATATATATATATATATATATATATATATATAAAGTTGTTCAAAAAGTGTGGAACCCTCCAATACTCATACTCACTTCAGGAAAAATGACCAAGAATAAAGTTGTAGGAAATCGAACGGAGGTTCAGAAAATGACCTTGACCGTGACTTGAACCTTGTTCTTTAAGGTCAATTATAACCTGTCTTCTGCATTATAAATTGGAACCCTTACCAGATGTAAATAGAGCAGAAAATTTTGCAATCGGATATGATTTTGGCCATGAAATCACAATCAAACTTCACCGCCGGGATAAGGTCAAATTTGCCTTCACTGGCTTGGTCTTGTCTAAACGGATCTTCTTCTAAATATACCCTTACTGGTCAAGGTTTTCCTTTCCTATAACTTTTGTATCGATCATCGGGGGGGGTCTACACTTTTGGACGCCCTATATGTATATATATATATATATATATTTATATATATATATATATATATATATATATATATATATATATATATATTTATATACATATATATATATATATATATATATATATATATATATATATATATTTATTTTCTTGATTCTTGAACCATAGATTATATCATTTTTCTTAATTTTGTATTTTCTTGGGTTTAGGTTCTATAACTAATAAAACACAAAACGATTGACGTTTCGCCCTTTATTCAAGGCATTTTCAAAATTTATTCCTAAAAAAATATATAATTAAAATACATCAATATAAAAAAAACATATTTTACATTTTGGAAAACAAACAAGACACTCAAAAACAGCAGTCAAAAAGTTTAAAACATTTTAAAAATATTTAATTTCACCAGTACATACCTTGACATTTTGCTGTTCTGTTTCTAAATGAACTTTAAATTTTCATCGTTTACTGAGGATACGTGGAATGCGACTATTAAGTAGTCGATCCGGTCAAATAAGAATCAAAAATAGAATATCCTCTTAAACATAAAACCAAACACATACCTTATTTGTTTTTTTATATACATTGTAAAATATAAAAAATATTTAAAAAAATAAAACACATTCGCATTCCACGTATCCTCAGTAAACGATGAAAATTTAAAGTTCATTTAGAAACAGAACAGCAAAATGTCAAGGTATGTACTGGTGAAATTAAATATTTTTAAAATGTTTTAAACTTTTTTACTACTGTTTTTGAGTGTCTTGTTTGTTTTCCAAAATGCAAAATATGTTTTTTTTTATATTGATGTATTTTAATTATATATTTTTTTAGGAATAAATTTTGAAAATGCCTTGAATAAAGGGCGAAACGTCAATCGTTTTGTGTTTTATGAATTATAGAACCTAAACCCAAGAAAATACAAAATTAAGAAAAATGTATATACATATATATATATATATATATATATATATATATATATATATATATATATACATATATATTATGGGTGTTACAATCATGTAGCTGGATAGGAAAGGGAGAATTAAGTGATCTGATCTCAACATTTTAAGATGTAATATTTGTTGCATAATTATCTTTATATTTTTTCAGTTTTTATTCTTTCAGTGTTCGATTTATACATCATTTTATTATGGGCAGAAACTTACGGAGCTTATATAAGTGAAATCGTTTGTCACAGGTTCAGGCAGGAACGAGGACCTCCGAGTTGAGCGAAAATACCGCACGGTCTCCTTATCACTTATTCACTAAGCCAAGCATAATTCAGTGACACAGCATCGCATCGGCTTGTAGTTTCGAATAACCGAATATAAATTCACGGCATTGTTCTGTTTCATGTTTCATATGCGAATATTAATTGCATGGCCGACGTTAATTTTAAGAATATTTTAGTTACATTGTAAAAAGTAAATATATTAAATGTGCTGGAAGCAAATTTCACAAATTTTATTAAATTCATTTAATTTAATGTATTAAATTTAATAATTTGCATTCATTTAAATTACTTTTTTCCATTAAATTTAATGTAATCATACATTAAATTTATAGTATCATTACGTTTTAAGCTGACTACGTACGTTAAAAATACAGCCAGTGTTCATTAAATTTGAGATATGTTGTCACATATTGACTGCAACAATATTAATATGAGTTCCGAAAGTTTTGAAACTACCAGAGAAATGTAAACATTTTTCCCCTAGGTAGTGTCCGTTATCTAGACCGGGTTCGAACGCATTGGTTTCCGTTAGTATCGGGCAGACATGTACAACTCACCATAAGAAAATTGTGTCCTTTAAGCAACTTATATCATACTAAACAAAAAGTTCAATACAAGCTGCGCCTACTCCCGACATCCCGAAATATTTTTTCAGTTACTTTATTGAAAATAACATTTAAGATACCATTTAGTCAAATTTAATATTCAACGAACCAGGCGCGGATCGAAGGGGGGGGGCGGTGGGGGCGATCACCCCTCCCCCAAGAGCTTTGAGTTCAGGAAAATAGACCCGATTTTGCCTCTTATACCATAGTTTATTCAAGAACTAGAGAGAGTAATAAATCATTTTTTACCCTTTTTTTCTTCGCAAACTACCTACGTTCTATAATCCAGTGTCTTTGGCAAAATCTGTTGGACACATATTTTTATAGGAATTTATAATCAAAAATATCGATCTATGATAACGGACTATTTAGATTGGATAACAATAGATATTTGGATATGTAAAGTGTTTTAATTCTTGTTATAGGCGTCGGGAGGGGGTTTATTTTATCACTCAGTATTTATGGTATAGAATATTATTTCGCTAATAAACTTAAAATAAGAAGTTTTATAATATTATTTGATTTCTTAATAATTTACATACATTAGAAAATATAGATAATTTTGACATATTTAACACAAATCACAACTGTATTTTTATTATTTTTAATTTTGGGATAGAGACCGTTTTAGACACATTTAGACTAAAACTTAGCCATTTTCTCTCAAAGAATTGAACTTATAATTTAAATACTTACAAAATACCCTTTGTCAAAACTACAAGAAGTTAAACATATAAAAAATAATAAATTCGTCCATATAATATTAAAATTTTTTTGGGCTATAGGTCATTCTATTATTAATTAGAAACATTTTTAGGACATTTGACGTTTCAATTTATTTATTTCTTAAACCATCTGCAGAATTACAATTAAACACTAAAAAGTAATTAATGTAAATGTAATTAATTTTTATATGTTATAAAAAATTTAAATAATAAATTGTGTTTACGCTAAAGCACATTACATATCGAATTCGTAATAAAAGTCAGTGAAACTATCTTTGCTCAAATTAATTATAATTGGTTCCTCTATCTCACCGATCATGAGATCGAGTTTCCACATTTTCTTTTATTCTTTTATTATATGAATATTTCCCAGTTTTCTGCAGTAACTTTATTCAAAAAAATCTTTCAAAAGTTCAGTTAAATTACTAATTTTGTAAGTTGTGTTATTTCTAGCAACGGACATTTTCCGAACGATCTATAAGAACAGATTTTCTATCTGGTTTTTCCCAGCAAAAATTATGTTCTCTGGGCAATTTTCCAGAGCTTAGTTCTTGTAATTCCGATTTTCATTGATTTTAGTTAGAATTTTGTAGATGGTTGGGATCTGTTTCTCAGAATAAAATGTATGTACAGTTTACATCTCCTCTTCCAACGAGGGTTTTCGTCTGCTTGTTATCGAATGTGGCTTGGGTGTACTAACAATTCCAGTAATTTTTTTCTCCTTCAGTATTCGGTACATAGTAGATTTTCCAAGTCCTGTTATGTTGGAACTAATCTCAACAGAGCTTTTAACATTATTATCTAGATGTTGATATCTTAAGGCATCATAAACATTCATCGTAATAAGTTTTTCGTTGCTTTAACGATTTTGGAATAAATATAGATATGGAAGCCATATCTTTTGGGCATCTCACTAATCCCAAATAATATATAAAAACAAGCACAAACAAGATAAATTACTAAGGACACACTGTAAGGTGTACTTTGCTCACTAACAAAAATTAAATTGAACTATTAGCTTATATTATTTAAATATAATTAAATATAATTAGATTTACGGCAGTCCTCAGTTACCTGCGGCACAGGAGGTTTCGGTAACAGTTTTATTACTCTCTCTACTTCTTGAATAGAGTATAGGAATGTGTATGATTGTGATCGCCCCTCCCCTTCCCAAGAGCTTTGAGTTCTGGAATATAGAACAGATCCTGCATTTTATATTAGGAATGTGTGTGCTGCTGGCATCCCCCCTCCCGTTGTCAATGTATTTTTCTTGCGTTCCCTCCCCTCCCCAAGAGCTTTGAGTTCCGATTTTGCCTCTTATACTATAGTTTATTTAAGAACTAGAGAGAGTAATAAATCATTTTTTACCCTTTTTTCTTCGCAAATTATCTGTGTTCTTTAATCCGGTGTCTTTGGCCAAATCTATTAGACACATATATTTTTCATGGGAATGAGTTAGAAATTTTCTTATACTAGGAATGTGTATGCTGTTCGCACCCTCCTCCCCTATAGACAACTTGTTTTTTATTGTGATTTCCTCCCACCTCTTCAAGCGCTTTAAATTCAAAGAAACAGACCCGATCCTGCCTATTACACTAGGAATGGAAATAATGCTGGTGCACCCCCCCCCCCCCCCCGTCGACAAGTCGACAACTTGCTTCCGCTTGCCATACTGTACTTTAGTGGTATCACCCCTCCCCCCCCCCAAAGAGAGAGGCTGGATCCGCCCCTGCAACGAACTGATATTTGAATGAATTCCTTTAAATTCAAAGTAAATGTAAATTATTCACGATTTTTGATACAAAATCGTTAAATTTAATTTGGAATGAATCTTATATTTACATTAAATTTAAGGTTATTTTTAACAGTGTAGAAAGACATTCTACTAAAAATATTATTGGAACATTAACCATTGATAAATCGTAATTCCTAATATATATTACTAAACAAATCTGTAGAATTTTAAAATGATAATAGAATCTCTTTGAATCACGAACAATTCTTGAGTGAGCAAATCATATTAATTGAAAAGGATTAAAATTTCCAGGTCTCCAATGGACAAGCAAGTGACTGCAAAATAGAAAATATTTTGGTACTGTACAAGCAAGTTTTCTCAATATTATAACCTGAATGAAAAAAACCTTATTTTACCAATATCGTGTGAAACATCTACTTTAAAGTTTTTAATAACGTTGTTTGGTAAATATTAATAAATATATGCAATATTGTCCAATTTCGTTCAGCTTGCGGGAAAATTACCGTGACCCAAATGAGGTAACCTAAATGACCAAAACTTAGGACACGAGCATTATGGAGAATATTGATGTCAACATAATATGCATCGTATAATGCAAGAGATAAAGTTCGTGTTTTACAATATATCCATAAATATTTTTAAATAGCTTTTAGAGTGAAGGCATTGTTTTTTAAATAGTGTTATCATTTTGCATGCGGAGTTTATTGAGAAAGCAAACGAGCCTGTTTATTCAATTGTTTTAAATTTAAAATAATTCAAAATTATTGTAATTTTTGAGGTTTCTTCCAAAAATATACAACTGTAACTTTTAGAGTGAAACGTCATCTATCTCTCTGTATGTCTTAACGTTTCTATGTAGTTACACTTGAAGAACATCCCAGTTGTTTTCATCTAGTCTAGGAGTTTAAAAAAGGCTAAAAATAAAATATTATAGGAAACTAATGCTATAGTATTTTAAGTAATCAATATTATGTAGCATTTAAATTTACCAGTTTGCATCAATGCTACATGTTTTTAGTAATATGACATAATTTGTATATTTTTACCTGATTAAATTTAATTATTTATCCTGTAATTTAAAATAGTAAACATGGAATTTGTTTTTTTGGTTCACAACTCTTTTGATCTTGTAACTTATCACTCTTTCTTCTTAACAGAGTTTGTAAATTGCTGTGGTTTATATATCACATTATTTGGTTTGAATTTAAAAGTTATAAAATATTTTATTTTTAATGAACTCATTTATTTATATTCCATTTCAGTATTAAAAGTATAAGGTTATAGTCGGTAATATAGTTCAGTTAGCATTTGTTGTGGATATATACCCATTCGTTGACACGAGCACGGCATGTCGAGACCGATTATTTAAGGTTGAGTATACAGTATGGAATTTGTAGCAATTTTTTTGAACTTTGTTTTAATCATGATTAGTGACTTTGGACTGTTTGATCATAATTTTCTTTTTGATAATTTTCCATGGCTTGCCAATATTTGATGTATTACCTGGTAATCAGTGTAAGTTCGGAACTAGGTTAGAGTGCTCCAGGTTGAGAAGAAGGTTGGCAAAAGTAAATACAAATATCCCTAAGATTTGTCACGTCTGGTTGCAAGAAAGATTTTCATTTTCGTCCCCTTTACTGTTGAACCGTCGAAGGCAGTAATCCACTAATCAATGAGGGCTATCTGAAGCCAGTCTTTTTCATTTTTGGCTTCATCTCACTCCTTTCGCTGTGATTTCCATTTTGATATTGCTGTCAAGGCTTTCTGATGGTTCCGGCCCTAGTTTTCCTGTCCGTGTGACCACGACGATTTTAACCCTTACCCTGCATTTGGTTGGTGAGTTGGAAGTGGCCCTGTAAAGCCCCTATTCGTCCACAACAACAACAGGTATCCTAGCAACAGCGCTGGATCAAATAATAGAAATGGGAGGTACCATAGCATAGATCAGGTAGGAGAAAACTTTAAGTTAAAGAATTGGAGCTCTACATCAATTTTTTTACATAGAAACAAAACAATATAAATATATTTTCATGTGATATAATACCATGTAAGAACTTTTTGATAACTCTCTTTATAAAACTTACGTTATTGGCAATTAAAGGTTCTAAAACGTTTGCGGCGAAATTTTATATAACCTTTTAAAAACGAGGTAACAACAATAGTTATCACGAAAGAGTATAAAAAAATTGTAGGTAGCATTCTAATTTATGTACATAATAATTTTTTTTCAATAAAATGGAATTGTTATTTTGTTTTAACTAAGTCGTTTCATTATGGAGCTTACACTAGCAGTCAATAAATTAAAATCATTCCTTATACCTATGTGTTTTCCTGTTTAATCACTAGGTAAGTAACACAGATAATGTAAAACAGGTGGCGCCTATTGGGTAATCAAAGCAGAGCACAACTATCTCTAAAAGAGATACGAGCCTAGCCTCCGACATATTGAGCTGCCGTACGCATCCATTGCCTTACCCTGTAAAAAGGGAGACGCCGCAATTAATTTTTCCTTTTTACAAGTATAAATAGCTGCGACTCGCAATTCATCAAATATCTTCCTTAGCGAACATTAAAACGCTATTTTGTTGTGGATTCACTGACATCAGTACTCTGAACAGGCAACTTCTGGTTGATAAGCGAAGTTCAAAAGAATAGAAGTAAAGTGGATCATAATTCTCGGGTGTTGAGTTTTAGGAATGTCATATTCTACATTTGTCCATTGCTTTTTGATTTGTGCTTTCAAAGCCACCATAAGACTCCTTTTAGAATTTCTTATATTGGAAAAATCAACGCCCTTTTAGAAGTGAGTTTCTGTTTAAAAACTAGTGCATTTTTTTGTTCTTTTTTCTTTTAACCGACTTCTAAAAGAAGGAGGTTCTCAATTCGTCGACTATGGATTTTTTTTATGTATGTACACCGATTACTCAGAAACGGCTGCACCAATTTGAATAAAATTTTTTACGTTATGTTCAGGCAGTTTGTTACGGTTTTAATTTGCCTATCTACTTTCCTATCTAAAATGGTAATGTTTACGCTTACCTCCTCGATCATTTGTGTGTTTTGTTTTTTTTTCTTTTGTTTTGAAACATATTTACGAATGAAAGAAAATAGTTTGTTTATAAGGATTAGGTTCACAATTATGTTATTGTAATGGATGGTAATTGTTCGATAGTCCTTGTTGTTGTTATGTTGACTTCCTAAGGCTTCTCTCCTTTGTACCTAAAATATAGAACTACATTAGTCTTGTACAGAGTGGCTCGGTATAGAATATTTAGTCAGAAATTATTAATTTAAATTGTCTTTTACGGTTATTGTTACCTTCATCGAGAGATCTCAAGTGAGCAGATAATCATTTGGCTGCAAAATTGACAGATTTCTGAGTGGAAGCTCTCTGGACTCTGTTGGATCTTCTATGTCTTCTAGGCAGTTTAAGTTTCCCATTTTGTCAGTTATCATAACTATTACAGATTCTATTAAGCTAAAAACGGAAAACTACCTTAGTGTCAAATGTAAATAATGTTTAAGGTTAGAATCTACTCGACTTTTCTTGTTTAGTTTCACTTCAACAAAGCCTTTTTACTGATATAAATTCTTGAACGTACCACAATTGTCTTAATTAATTGCTAATAAAAATTTCTTGTCATAATTTTAAAATTTCATATTTCTATTTTTTTATTGTTTTGAAGCTTGTCAGTTGTCAGTCAATATACAGATCCCTGTATTTTTTCCCGCCGTTTCCGTGGACGTTTTTCTGGGGGGGACATGAAAAAAATCTTAGAGTGATAAGGACTTTCCTTGCAGAGTTGCACCGGAAAGGTCACTTGGCAATTTTGCTAGTTTTTAATTGAAAGTTTCGGGTCCCTGACCAAATTTATAGTAACTGTGTTGTTAACAGCTGTATGCTGATTTAGTTTGGTCAATTCGGGGGACAAACCCGACATCAAGTTTTGCTATTTTTTTTTGTTCCACCACGAAAAGGCCACATAACATCACTGGCCTTTTTTTTTCTGTTCCCTTTTTCTTTCCCCTTTCATTGCTCTCATTTGGAACCCTCATCGGGGCCTTCTGGCTGACTTCTCAACGGTACCTGCCTTGGCTGCTGTACATACCAGACCACTCGGCCATCCGTGCGAATACCTCTACAGCACCTGAGTAGTGAACATAACCCGATTCGCTCTATCCCCCACTCCTCGACCTTGACCTTGACCTTGCTTCACCCCTCTTTGGCCCCGCCCACATGTCCTTGTCATTGACCTTGAAAGTGCACGTGTGCTTTGGCCTTGGCCTTGTGTTCAAGGTTGTGTGTGTGACCTTGACCTTGACCTTGGTCGAGACGACCTTGACTTTGTTGAAGGTCATCTTGGGTGTGTGACCTTGAAGATATGTTACGTGGTTGGGGGTGACCTTGAATGGTTTTATATAAGGTATGGGGCAGTTTCATTCATCAGTTGGCTCTGACTTGTATAGGTAGTACATGTGTTAATATTTGACAAATCATGGCATATGTTTGTGAAAATTGCGGTTCTAAATTTACTAATATTTATAATATGAGACGTCATCAAAGAGAATCGTGTGCGGCGAGATTTAATGAAGTGCCTGGAGGAAAACGGCTTCGAATTAAAGAGTATACATCGACGATTCCGGTAATTAATTGCGCTACATGTAATGTAGATGTTCCAATAAATCATATGTCGGCGCATAAACGAAAACAACAACATAAAAATAATTCATGTTTGCCGGTATGTCATGGTGTGCAACTCGTTGAATGTGCCTTCAAAAGGAGAATTGCAACCTATCGGGTTAGCAGTGATATGGAGCATTCCGATTACGTAATGTTCTTTGCAGACATTAAATCCAAGGTGGTGGAACTTGTTAATAATTTATTGCGTGTGCATCATGCTTTAAAAGTTAACATGACAGCTGTTGGCGAGTACATGCTTCCATCACAAGAAATATTCAGTGAAAAATCCTTCAACACTGCTAATCAAATAATTAGTGTAGAAAGTGATTTGGATGCCGTTTACCATTCTTTCACCGAATTAATAAAAACGCAGGCGACAGAGTTCCAGGAGAAAGATTCAGGTATGGAAAAATCAAAACCCGATATATTAAACTGATTTTTATATATTATTTTTCTTGTTATAGGATGGGCTCTTGTGCGAATTTTATACTTGGAAGTTGGTATCAACAAGTATATGCCTATGGGTGGCTCATCATACATCAAGTTGCCGTGTTCTATTGAAAAGAAAGGAGCTGTCGTCAATGTGATTAACCAGGACGAATTTTGCTTTGCGTGGGCTGTAACATCAGCATTGTTTCCTCCAACAGCAGAGCCTTCACAGAAGACATCCTACCCCCATTTTTCTAGAGTGCTAAATGTAACAGGTATGGATTTTCCAGTAAAATTACGTGACATTAAAAAATTTGAGGAAATGAACAACATATCAATTAACGTATACGGTCTGGAATCTAAATATGAAAATAATGAAGTAATACATGAAGTTATTGGTCCACTGAGGTATGCGTCAAAAAAGTTGGATAGGCATGTAAATTTATTGTTAATTACAAAAGACTGTTGTAGTAAAGATGGCGGTGAACATTTTTGTGATACGACTTGTTCAAAGAGTCATTATTGTTGGATTCGGGATTTATCACGTTTAGTTTCAAGCAAATTAGTTGTCAACAACATAAAATATATTTCTGTGATGGTTGCCTCATTTATTTTAGTACACCGTCAGCTTTAACTTTACATCAAAGCTACGATTGTAACCACATTTTCACGCAAACACCCTCAGTGGATTTAAAAATCGATAAATTTGGAAAGAGTGTGCCGGAAAATATTTTAAAATTCGAGGGTATAGAAAAGCAAATGCGCGTTCCATTCGTGGTTTATGCAGATTTCGAATCTGTTTTAAAACCCGTTGAAACGGTACAACCAAACCCACAAAATTCTTACACTGTAAAAAGTTTTAAACATGAACCATATTCTTTTGCTTATTTAATTAAATGCTCTTTTGACGACTCACTTTCGAAATTTGAGCTATTTCGGGGGAATAATGCAGCTCAAGTCTTTGTGGATCGTATCGAGTGTGATTTAAGGGCTCTATACAACACATATTTAAAAGACATTAAGCCTATGAAACCGTTAACGCCTGAAGAAAAAAGGGAGTTTAATGATGCTAAAATATGTGGTATATGTGAAGGCCCTTTTGAAGAGGGTGAGATTAAAGTACGAGACCACTGTCACATAACTGGTGCAAAAAGATTTGGTGCTGCACATTCCGTTTGTAATTTAAATTATAAATTACCCTCTTTTATCCCTATCATATTTCATAACTTAAGCGGCTACGACAGCCATTTATTTATAAAAGAGTTATGTAAATATGGGGATAAAATTGGTGTTTTGGCTCAAAGTAAGGAAAAGTACATATCATTTACCAAAAGCATTTATGTGCACGATTATTTTGATAGCAAATGTGGAAAAGTCAAGAGGAAATATTTAAAGTTGCGATTTATTGATAGTTTTAAATTTCTGTCAACGTCTTTGGAAAATTTAGGCAGCGGTTTAAACGACGACGATTTTATTGAAACGCGGAAACATTTTTCAAATATCAACCAATTTAATTTGATGCGTCAAAAGGGTGTTTTTCCCTATAGCTTTATTGACTCTATAGAAAAAATGGAAAATACATGTCTTCCAAGTAAAGATGAATTTTATGATAATTTACGTGAAGAACATATTAGCGATGAAAGCTATAGAAGAGCAAAAAAAGTATGGCGCTTGTTTGGGTGTAAAACTTTGGGGGACTATTCGGACCTGTATTTAAAATCAGATGTGTTGCTATTGTGTGATGTTTTTGAGCAATTTCGGAATAATTGTTTAAAATTCGATAAACTTGATCCGGCACATTACTATACCTTTCCAAGTTTATCATTTGATTGTATGCTACGTATGACTAAGGTAGAGTTAGAGCTCTTAACTGATATAGACATGATACATTTTTTTAAGAAAGGTATACGCGGCGGCATAAGCCAGTGTACAGAAAGGAAGCACATCGCTAATAATATTTTTTACCAGATTATGACCCAACAAAACCTTCTTCATTTATAACATACCTTGATGCTACAAATCTATATGGTCATAGTATGTCACAAGCATTACCATATGGTGGTTTTCGATGGTTAAGCGAGCGCGAAATTCTGGATTTAAATATTATGGCTGTTGGTGATGATAGTTTACATGGCTACGTTTTGGAAGTGGATGTGCATTATCCGACTGAATTGCATGATGCACATTCTGATCTTCCATTTCTAGTAGAAAATATCATACCGCCAACAGAAAACGCTAAATTACCGAAATTAATTCCTAATTTACAAGATAAAAAAAAATACATTGTACACTATAGAACTTTAAAACAAGCCATCGCCAACGGCTTAGTGGTAATGCAAACCCATCGAGTATTACAGTTTAAGCAATCAAAATGGCTAAAATCGTATATTGATTTTAATACCAATTTACGTAACAAGGCCACCACAAAATTTGCGAAGGACACTTTTAAATTAAAAAATAACGCGATATTTGGTAAAACTATGGAAAATGTGGAAAATCGAAAGGATATAAAATTAGTAACACATTGGGAGAACAGTGTAGGCAGAAATGGAGCTAGAGCACTAATATCCCGCCCCAATTTCAATAGTAGCTCGATATTTACCGAGAACTTTGTTGCTATACATATGAATAAAGTTAAAATATTGTACAATAAACCAATTTATATCGGTTTTTCCATATTAGATGTATCAAAGACTGTAATATACGATTTTTATTATAATTTTATTAAATCCAAGTTTGGTGATGATGCTTCGTTACTTTACACCGATACTGACTCGCTTATATTAAAAGTGTATACGGAAAACTTTTATCAAACTATATCAGAAAACCCCGAAAAATTTGATACATCAAATTACCCCGAAATTAATAATTTCAACATAATTAAAAGTAATTCTGTAGTTGGTAGAATGAAAGATGAGTTTCCTGGTGATCCGATAATAAGTTTTTATGGTACCGGCGCGAAGGCTTATTATGTAAAGTCCATTAATAATGAATTTAAAAAAGCCAAAGGTATCAAAAAATGTGTTATCGAGAAAGACCTTCATCAGGAAGACTACCAAAGAATTGTTGAACGGGGTGGTTTGATATTAAGAAAGATGAAGACATTTAAAAGTGAATTACATAACATTTATACCAACATAATAAATAAAGTAGCATTGTCACATAGCGATGATAAACGTTATGTAATTCCCACTTCCACCAAAACTCTACCTTGGGGGCATGCAGACATAGATTTTTACAAAACAGACCCGGAAGAAAACTTAGCAAATTTAGTTACCGTGTTGGAATCATTTCTAAGTCAGGACAGCACGTAATCTGGAAAATCCATATTTCATTATTTGTATTGTTTTTATTATTTCTATTAAACATACAACATTAATATGTAACGATAGTATTGTAATTTTTTTTTTTTTTTTTTTTAAATAAAAAACATGTATTCATTACTTGATTGCTTTTTTATTGAACCTTTATTTTAAAATTATAAATATAATGAAGTGTCGACAAATAACAAACTGTAAAAGTTATTGTTGAAAAATTTGTCTAATAGTAAATTAAACGCACAGGTCTACGAGTAAGTGTTTAATGTGAAACAGGTTTGCTGACAAGATCCTCCATAGTCTTTTCAATTTTCAACATTCTAGAGTTAAGTTCATCACGCAGTTCGTCTTGCCTAAGTTCATATATTGCAATAACAGTATCATCAATGTATCCTCTAAGTTCTTGACCGGTTTCAATTAATTTCTTGCGTACGTAACCTTCAAGTTGGTTTCTGAATATATCTTTAATAACAATTGTTGAGTCATGTAAAGCTTTCTGCGTATCTTGCACACACTGAGCAAGGTTATTATCAACATAATTTCGTGTGGTCGCATCGTCTCCTTCAAGAGGTTCTGCTAAATAGCACAATCTTTTGCTTCCCATGTCGTAATCTCCATTAGGTGTAAGTTTAAAACCTATTCCTGAAGGACCTCGCATAAAGTTAAAATCCTTAAATTTTCTTTTGCTACCGAACTTATCAATAGTGTTTACTTCTGACATTGTTATGTGAGACTGATTTGAAACCATTAGATTTCACCCTAATATATGGTTCTATTTCATTAATAAACGGACTCTGCAGAAAAATATGGATTGCAAAACGTATTTTAGGTGATGTTTAATAAATACACGTACAGATTCATTTTACTATTGTTTTATTGAAAAAAAAAAATTAAAATATATCAAAAGATTGAGTTTACTTTTTATTATTAAAAAAATAAAAAAATAACAAACAAAAAAATTAAAAATTAAGAAATAAAATACATGTTAATTTCTTCTGTACAGGTAAGCTTCTTCTATGACCCAATTTCTTCTCTGGATGGCGCGTTCATGAATGTCCTTGAACTGGTAGTAAACTAGTCCACAAAAGCCGCATTGTACAAATTTAACCCTGAAAAGGTCAATGTAGTTGAAGTCGTACGTAAGATCATTTCGCCAGCAGATACCTAGTCTTTTACAATGATGACAAGTTAAATAAAAAGCTTTTGGTATATGACTGTATGTTTTGGCTGCTTCACTAGGTTGTTCATCAGTTGGCAACATGATGTTTGAATATGTTGTACTTTTCAATCGCGGTACTCTAATTATGTATTACTTTTTAAAATAACCTTGACAGGACCAAAAAAAAATCCTTGAAAATTACAACCTCGAAAACGACCCTGACATTGACGGGTACTTTGACCTTGGCCTTGGCCTCGCATCTAACAAGTTTAGTACTATATTTATATGCTTCTTTAAAATAACCTTGACAGGGACAAAAAAAAAATCCATGAAAATTACAGCTCTGAAAACGACCCTGGTATTGCCGGTTACGTCGGCCTTGGCCTTGGCCTTGCATCTGACAAGTTTAAATATTATACTTAATGCATCGAACAAAAGGAATAAAGGTGGTGTAGTGGGGGAAATGGGCATAAAAGCAGACTTGCTGGCTCGAGCTCTTCACAGTTCGTCAGAACACCAAACAGTACAGTGCTAAGAAAAAGTAAATAGTGTGAGTTTTAATATCGAAGATGTCGAGTGTACGGTCTCTTTTAGATGCCCTTGATGTGAGCTGCGGTTCGCAGCAAGGCATGCTGGATAACATGAGTGATTTGGAAGTGTTAAGTCCGGGGGTATTCGAGAACTGGAATGGCGTAGAGCATGAAGATGCCGAAGACCGAGCCCTCAATGATGGTCGCGACGAAGAGTTAGTTCAGTCGGCAGCGCAATTCCTCGAATGCTGGACGGAGGAGAAGGAGCCAAAGATAAATGTGATTAGTGATGTGGTTGTGCGAAAAGCATCGCGGCCTAGGGAATCTTCTCCGAAAGCTTCGAAATTGAAAAAGCTCTTGACTATGCGGAAGTCGGAAATCGCCGATAAAAAAACATTTTATTCGGCGATTAAAGGTGTGGGACAAGGGAAGAAGAAAAAGTTTAACTTTAAGCGTCCCTCCACCCCTGTTCCATTACCCGACTTCCTAAAAACAGCACCAAAAGAGCCATTGTCGGTAGAAGTGGAAGTCATAGAAGGCCCCGATGGACCAACACCACCAACACCACCAACACCAGCCAGCGTAGAGAAGGAAATAGTGTCGGAGGTGAAGTCTTCCCCAGCACCACTGTCGCCGATATTGGGGTGCCGGAAACCCATGAAGAAGCGGTTTAAGCGGTGTTTTGAAGGCGATGAAGTTTCCGCTGCTTCGTCGTCGTCGTCGTCGTCATCGCCATCGTCTTCACCAAATAAAACCGCTTCTTCTTCGTTAATATATTCCGAGCCATCGCAACCGGAGTGGGTCGAAGATTTCACCAACTCTCAGAAGAGCAAATTGACAGACATTTACGAAATGAAAAAACGCTTAGTGAAAGAAGTGAACGAGTGTGACAGTGACATTTTAGAACTTGAAAGACAATTAGAGATAAAAAAGGTGAAATCTGCGCGGTTAAAAAGACAATTAGAGGACTTTAATAAATTATGTAATAAGTGTTAGGTAGTTGTAGATATTAGCTTTTAATTTATAGTATTAAGTTTGTAAATATATATATTGTAGTTAATAAAAAAAAGTGTTTGATCAAATTTTTATATTTTATAATGAGAATAAAAATGACTTGAAAATTTATTTTTGTGTGTTATTTCATATAGGCCCTGTCCCACATAATATTAGGTAATAAAAAAAAAGAGTGAATAATCCACTAAAACTACGCAATAGCAATAGTTGTAAATATTTTCTGATAATATTTACAAGTATGCTAAAACATGGTTCGGTTTATGAAGTTAAGGTTCTGTCGCCAGTACTTCTAATACTTTGTATCTCAATATTGTATGTTTTTATGAAAAAAACATAAAATATTGGTTACAAAGTATTATAACCAACTAAAACTACGATCAAATTATTTTGTGGTCCTGAAAAGGATCGTTTGGTTGTAAAACATGCGACTCTTTTATTGTGTTGTGGAGTCGCACGGCCCGTCATCATCAGCGGGGGTGGTGGTGGTGTCCTCTGTATATTCGATGATGAACCGCCAAAGTTCATCCCATCTGGGATCGTTCACCCACTCCAGACAATTCTCTGTGGTAGAATCTACCACAGGGCATTGGATGGGTTGTTGTTGTTGTTGTTGTTGTTGAGTCGCAGACATGTTGAACTAAAATGATTGTAATAAGTATTGGTGGTCGTATATATAGAGAGAAATTAATGGTGGGGGGTGAAAACAAATGTCGTATTACGTATTGAGACCAAAAGTTGTTTGCGGTCTCAAATACGAACGAACGATTTAGCTGGGTTCCACCAGCACTGAAAGTTTTAATACTTTGTATGTAATATTGTATATGCTATACATACAATATTAGTAACAAAGTACTAATATGTACTAAAACTATGATCAAAGTATTTTGTGGTCCTGAAAAGGACCGTTGTTGTGTGCCCTTAAAAAGGGCCAGGGAGAGTGTGGGGCTTATGGTGCCCCATCCTCGCTGGTCGACCACCAGCTTGACGAATCGCAGGGGCCTTGTGGGTCGACGGGTGTTGGTGATGCTGGAATTTCCAGCACCGCATCTTCCGTCGAGTCCGGCTCTGGCTGCGGCGACGGAGTTTCGAGTCTTTGTAAGACCCAATCACCCGCATCGTCTAATTCCACTAGACCCGGATCATGGTCATATACTAGCGGAATCGGCTCATCCAAGTCGTCCCAACGTAGGACGTCAATTTCAAAATCCACCTCGTCGTCGTCGTCGAAGACTTGCAGGTCTCCAACGTTGTCGGCTACGGTGTCATCACTAAAGGTGGATGAGCCTCGGCTGGCGGGTCTTTCTTCCTCCATGTTCATCGTATGAGGGTTGATGAATATATGACTGTGTAACTGACCCAGTCTCATATACAGGGTGATTCAAAAATCGATCACGAAACTTAAGGGGGTGATTCTACTTGACAAAATAAGGGTAGAGCTTCATATAATTTTTTTTCAAAATCTCATTCGTTTTCGAGTTACAAGCCGTCCAAGTTCAAGTTTTTATTTTTTTTTTTGAATTACTCGCTTACAGGAAAACCGATTTGACTAATATTTGAAAGATAGGCTAAGTCTTCTGCGCTTCATCATTTTAGTAACAATTCACATTGATTGTTTGCCGCTAGAGGGCACTTTACCTACATTGAAAATTGTTTTTTTGTCATAATTTTTTAGTGTTGACAGCTACAGTAGTTTTTGGCATAATTTCTGAAAGACTGATGCCAGGCCTTTAAAAAAGGTGCTCTTTATTTACATCGCTAAACCTAACGGTTTAGACGTAAATCACCCTTAAAAATTAAGTGGTAAATTTACTTTTCTCATTTCATTACCACCAGCTACCAGGTAAATAGCTATCAAAGTATACTAGAGCTGTCAGTTTAACATCAAATAAATTCGCTTTTTAAACTATTTAATTTATAATCTTAAAATAACTAATAATGGCTAATCACCAATATTCAAATATCGAATATTGTGATATCCATTTTTGTTATGGAAAAGCAAATGGTAATGCAGAGTTGGCAAGAAGATATTATATGGAGAGTTATCCGGAAAGAAATATCCCTCATGCTCAAACATTTTCCAGTGTGCACAGGAGGCTTGCGGAATGTAGTTCCTTTAAAAGTTATAATGGAATTAGGGGAAGACCTAGAACTGCTAGAAACGTGCAACAAGAAGAAAGAGTGCTTGAAATTATTGAAGATGATCCAGGTATTAGTACTAGAAAAATTGGGAATGAAGTGCGGCTCTGTCAGGATAGATCATGGAGGATACTAAGAGAAGAACAACTCTACCCGTTTCATTCAAAAAAGGTGCAGGCTCTTTATGACGATGATCGGCCGAGACGGTTGGAAATGTGCAATCAGATCCTAGCTAAGTATGAACACGATAATCGATTAATTGGCGTCATATTATTCACTGACGAAGCTGGTTTGACTCGTGATGGCCTAACAAATCTACACAACATCCACACATATGCTTACGAGAACCCAAACAATGTGGTAGAAACGAAACATCAGCGTAGATTTTCACTAAATGTGTGGGCAGGGATAATAGGAGATTACCTTATTGGTCCTCATTTCTTTGATGGCCCATTAACTGGTGACGTATACTTAGATTTTATCCAAAATCGTCTCCCATTGTATCTGGAAGATGTGCCATTGGAAGTAAGGGCCAACATGTGGATCCTTCAAGACGGAGCTCCGCCCCACTTTAGTATACGTGTCCGACAGTATTTGAATGCAACGTATCCTGAGCGATGGATAGGACGAAGTGGACCATTGGCATGGGCAGCGAGGTCACCAGACCTTAATCCTATGGATTTTTTCTTTTGGGGTCATTTGAAACAATTGGTGTACGATATTCCAGTAATCAACGTCGAGGATCTTCGCTTCAGGATAATCGAAAAGTGCCAAATTATTAAAGAAACACCAGAAATTTTTCATCGAGTTAGGCGACATTTTTGAAGAGTGTTAGGAAATGTATTGAAGAAAATGGGGGACATTTTGAGAATCTTTTTTAGTTTGTTTAGTACTGTTTCATTAATTAAATTAAATAGTTTAAAAAGCGAATTTATTTGATGTTAAACTGACAGCTCTAGTATACTTTGATAGCTATTTACCTGGTAGCTGGTGGTAATGAAATGAGAAAAGTAAATTTACCACTTAATTTTTAAGGGTGATTTACGTCTAAACCGTTGGGTTTAGCGATGTAAATAAAGAGCACCTTTTTTAAAGGCCTGGCATCAGTCTTTCAGAAATTATGCCAAAAACTACTGTAGCTGTCAACACTAAAAAATTATGACAAAAAAACAATTTTCAATGTAGGTAAAGTGCCCTCTAGCGGCAAACAATCAATGTGAATTGTTACTAAAATGATGAAGCGCAGAAGACTTAGCCTATCTTTCAAATATTAGTCAAATCGGTTTTCCTGTAAGCGAGTAATTCAAAAAACAAAAAATAAAAACTTGAACTTGGACGGCTTGTAACTCGAAAACGAATGACATTTTGAAAAAAAATTATATGAAGCTCTACCCTTATTCTGTCAAGTAGAATCACCCCCTTAAGTTTCGTGATCGATTTTTGAATCACCCTGTATATAGAACTACCCCCACCCCACCAACGGATTCTAAATGTTATGTATTGGTGAGAGCTTATAGAATTATTGATTTTTTCAAAAACTTTAAATAAGGAATTAGATTTGTTTAGACAATAAGACTTATTCTTAATATTTTGTGAAGAATACATTACAAAAAAAAAATAATAGAAACCTTGTTTGAACTGTTAACATTTTCATAGGTTCTCAAGCATATAACTTGTCACTTAAGCTACGAGACAAATCGTCGTTAAACGAATATCTCGCCCCATAAGTGACGATTACTAAACTACGATCAAAATATAATGTGGTCCTGAAAAGGACCGTTTTTGTGGCCCTAAAAGGGCCTGGGGGGAGGGTGGGGTGCCTACCGTGGAGTAATACCCAACGATATTAACACCGACCTAGGTGCAGCCCTTGGTCTCATTGGCGGCACCGTCGTCGTCGCTGGTGGTGTCGGCGTTGCAGGCGGTGCCGAAGGTGCCGCTCCTGGTGCGGTACCCCCGCACTCCTCACACTTGCATATTTTGCCGGGCACGAATGGCCTGACAATGCCAATGATCCTTTTTGGAATCTCTTCCATCTTGCCGATCGAATGTGTAATGATGAAATAATTCTAATACCGGCCTCTATATACATTCAAAAAGTTGGAGGGGGTAAGGTGGAGTGCATATATGCATTATATAAGTTTGAGAATAATATGATTTTATAACTCACCGTATCTCTGGTATGGACACAAACTACCCCCCTTCACTTTTCTAGCAGGACCTAAAAAAAAAAAATAACCTCCCCTACAACTTCCACATACTCCCGTTCGGCGGCCCTAGCCTCCTAACTCAAGAATTTCAATTTTTTCGTCTAAATTTTTTGTCATTTTTAAGATTTTCAAATTTTTTTTTTCACCATTGTATTCTACTCAAAATTCTAGGTAATTAAAGTGCTTTTATTTTTTCTCTATCTTGAACGGTTCTCGAGCTACAGCGCTTTAAAGAATTCAAATTACTAACTTTCTATAACCCTTTTTTTTAAATTTCATTTTTTCGAATTTTCAAAAATACTACAATATGTAGAAAAAAATTCTCTCTTTAATTTCCCAATACCGTTTTTCTCTAAATCTTCAACTTTAGCGCGTATTCAGCATTTTCAAAAAAAAAAAAAATTATAATTTTTTTTACACCATCGCATTCTCCTCAAAATTTTGGGCTATCGAAGTGCTTTTATTTTTTTTCTATCTTGAACGGTTCCCGAGCTACAGCGCTTTAAAAAATCCAAATTACTAACTTACTATAACCCTTTTCTTAAAATTTCATCTTTCCGAATTTTGGAAAGTACTACCATATGTAGAAAAAAATTCTCTTTCTTATTTCCTAATATCATTTTGCTCCGAAACTTCAACTTTGGCGCGCACTCACCATTTTCAATTTTTTTTTGAAAAAAATTTTTTTTACGTTTTTACTGTCGAGAAAAATGCTTGCTTATAGTACTCGATTTCCTCTATAATTTTTTCTTATAACTTTTTTCCCTATTCCTAACCGTTACTTTCCTACAAATTTTCTAAATCGTTGTTTTCATATTTTGCCTTAAAAATTTTTTCTTGTGTTATTTAAGCTCTTTTTTCCACTTAATAAACCACCATTTTCTAAATTCCCGTACTCTTTTCTTAAAGAGAAGGCTTTTCCGCCAGCTTTTTTTTTGGTTGTTTTTCAAATAAATATAAAACTACTACTTCACTCATTACAAATTTATTGATTCAAGAACATTATTTTGTGTTACATATAATAGATACATTAAAATATAGATTTATTGGTCACCGAACCGTTTAATACATTATAACTAAAAAATGAGTCGTGAATAACTAATGCGTACACTTTAGTGTCTTTGGGGAATTTATTCTTTCTCGTTTGGAACTCCAATTTTACATCCACTGTCGATGAGTTAATCGCCTCTGGTTGATGACTGCTATTGATAATAAAAACGGGGTTTTTCATATATTCCGCGAACGTTATCATCGGATCGTTTATCTCTCGCCCGTAGTAGCTGCTTTGGAAGTTTTCGTAATTGTAATAGGCTGCTGCGTACAATTTCTTGGCGAAATCTAAATTCCATCTTTCGTAGGGATAAACGGTTGAATTCAGATACAGTCTAATGTCGCATACGTCGGCGTGGGTAAACTGGGTTGCGTTTTTTTCTTTCTTGTCGCAATTATTGCTGTCTTGAAACCCGACGATTATATAGCGCGGTCTTTCCAGACTTGTACTCGTTCTCAAGGCCCACACGTCGGAAGATGTTTGCCTTAAAGCTGGTAATTCGTACAGATCCCATTTACGATATGCTATTTGAACTCTGGCATTGTTTCCTCCTTTATTAATGCGAGACAGTATTTTCAATTTTTGCTTGTCGTCTGGAATGATGTGACGAATTTTCCATTCGATTTTGTCGATACTAATTTCTACCTCTACTTCGCCGACGTAACAATTGGTAAAAGTGCGAGCTATAATCATAATAAGCTCTTGTTTTACGTTGAAAACACCTTTTGCGTAATCTTCGGCGAATCCCATAAGATATTTTAAGGGTAATTTCCCGGAGAATACGTTACTTGCCGTGTCTACGATATCTTGGTTTGCTTCGTCGAGACCCCATCCGCACGTCATGAGAGATCTTTGTTGCAAACTTCCGAATGAAACCATGGTTTTTAATGTCGTCGTAACTCCAGGTTTACGAACCACGGCGACCTGCTCACCTCCCATCTCGTAGCAAATTTCATCGAACAAAAATGCGAGGGCATTATTTGATAAAAAACATCTTTTCGTTGCGTCTATGGGTTTAAATTTTCCTTCGATATATATGTAACTTTCGGCGATATCCAGTATAATATCTTGAAAATTAATGGGGATACGGACTTCATCCGAATTGTTGAATGATGGAGATCCGTATGGTTTATACGTATGCTCTTCTAGACTAATAATGGAATTGTCCAAGATGGGCTCGGAGAAAACCTCTATTTTATCGCTGGTGGTGGAAATCATTTTCGCACTTTAAGACCGATTGATTTTAAAAATTTATAGTCTTCGGCAGATAACTGTTGAGATGTTTGTGATCTAACGTCTGGACGACGACTAACCTTGACGTTAACTCTTCTTTTACTTTTATTATGTTTCGGCGGTTCCCCCATCTTAGTCGACAGCACACACAATTGACGATTGAAGCAAAAACCCATTTCTATGAAAGTTTCTTCAGTTCCAATTTCACGATTATTTTCTCGCCTTAAAAATTGATTAGATCACCGCTATCGTCCAAGATGCGAAGAGTAATGTTGTCGATAAACTGACGTCCTGCCGGCATTAACGGCATATAAATATTATTTTGTGGTTCTTTACTGATTTTGTAACCGGGCTCCACGTCGATATCGAATTCGAACAAGGTATGACCTTCCACAGAATTCATATATGCTCCGTAAATTATATTACAATCTACGCGTATGATGCGTACTTTCATTATTTCCACCATCTCGGTTGATTCGTGCTTTTTGTCTCTTTTTAACACTGTATGATTAAATCCTAACATTTTACCGATACTCGCCTCTCCCCGGAAATCTATAGTATATTGGGATTTCAGTTCACATTTCAGTGTATTATTATTAGCGACCAAGTAAAAGATTCCATCGTTCTTTTCTTCAGTTGAAATCCTCAAAGCCTCCAACATAGCTTTACCTATCTCATCTATTTCATAGGCCCCAGGTGGAATCTGCAATTGTATCGACTCGGTGGTGTAACCCTCCTTCATGTAGGCAAACTTATTGTTGCTTTCGTCCACATTAAAAATTGAATTGTATGTGTAAAATCCCAGCAATGCCAGACCATATTTGTTTTCTCTATTTAATTCGACTGGTGGATAAAAATCGGCGCTTAAGACGCTCGAGTGTCCTGTTAGTGTGAACGTATAAGACATGACTAACCATTAAAACATCACACATCTCGGTTTTATTCTTAGCGGCAACATTTAAAAAGATTCATCTTCACACCTTTTCTCACTGCATTAGATAGTGATGTTTTTATGCTATTTTCTGCTTTTATGCGCACATCGCTGATTTTGCAATAACAACAAAATATTTTTCTAGCTGTAAGATCCTCATCAGTCGTAACCTCGTTTAAATTGCTGCTGCTGCTGAAATAATGTTTGCAACCGCACTGATATTTTAATATATCGATATCGCTTTTGAGGTGCTCGGACAACTTTTCCCAAACGAATGGAATTTCATTTGGGGCTAATGCAATCATTACTTCCTTGGGCATGTTTTCTAACTGTTTCACGGTCATTTTCCTTAATCCACCGACTAGATGAAATGCTTTCAGTGATTGCAACATTTTAGTATAGTTATTGCGATCCATTTGCGGTGTTAATGGTGACGATGATGATGATGACATCTTTTACGCTGATGATTCGACAAGAAACTTTAAGCACAAATGTCCACACCAGACTGTTCCAAAATCCTGCTGACGATCGTATGTATAGTAAATAATTTTTGATGGTTCCGATCCCGTTTGTAGAGATCGTACCAATTCGATCGGTGGGGGTAAATCGCCGAAGCTGTCATAATATGTTACTTTAGAATTATTTTTTCTATAAGCTACCCAATGAGTCCCTGCACCACGCGTACTATCCAAATTCACTATTGCTGCTTCGTAACGTCGAGGACCTTGTCTAGGTAATAAATCCCTCATATAAACGCCTCGAAAGTGTCCTATTCTTTTCTTTTTGGCATATTTTTCTATATCGATGTTAGATAGTGGTCTTCGAGGTAGGGATTCAATTAGTTTTTTGATCTACGATTTAAAAATAATCCCATACCTTTACGATATGGCTTTAGAAACAAACCATTTCCTTTCTTTTTCTTCTTCTTCTTCTTTGCGAAAGCCCAAGGCTTGTTTCTACCCATTTCTTTGTCTCTCCTGAGATGCCGACGACCAGCTATCCTTCCACCTCTTGGGGGACCGTCCCGGCGGTCTGCCGGATGCTGGTTTTCCATTTCTGGCGATTTTTACCAGTCTGCGGTTCTCCATCCTAGATATGTGCTCGTTCCAGAAGCGTCTCCTAGCGCGTGTCCATCTTACCACGTCTTCCGTCTTGCATTCTTCCCTTATTTCGCTGCTTCTTCTTTGATCCCAAAGTGTGTTTCCTGTGATCGTTCTCAATATTCTCATTTCATTGGTTCGCATCATCCTCTTAGTCTCTGCTGTGTCAGCTCGTGTTTCTGCCGTGTATGTCATTACGGGCCTGACACATGCTTTATATATTCTAACCTTTGCTGGAATTGATATGTGTGCATTTTTCCATATGGTTGTTCGTAAGGCTCCCGCTATCCTGGTTGCCTTGTTTACCTGGTCTCGTACGCCCTTCTTGAGTTCACCATATGGTGATATTGTTGTTCCCAAATAGTTGAATTCGAAAACCTGGTCTATTATTGTGTTGTTCAGTTCTAGTTTGCATCTCCGTGGTTCCCTGGCGATCACTATACTTTTTGTTTTGATGGTAGATATTTCCATGTTGAATTTCTCGGCCTCTTTTTTAAATGCCTGTAAAAGCCATTGCAGTCCGTCCTCGGTGTCCGCGAATAGCGTTGCATCGTCTGCGTAGCATATTATCTTGATTTTTTGGTTTCCCATCTTGTATCCTCGCTCCACCCTACACACTCGCTCTATTATTCTGTCCATTATTATGTTGAACAGCAGTGGACTGAGACTGTCTCCCTGTCGTATCCCTGTGCTTTGCTCTATTTTTTCTGTTGTTGTTGATTTTGTTCGTATTATTGTGGTGTTGTTTGTGTTGAGCTTTCTAACCGTCTCTATGATGCTTAGAGGCACACCCCTGCGGTCCAGCTCGTTCATTACGTCCTCCAGCCTTATTCTGCCGAACGCTTTCATCAGATCTATAAAGCACAGGTATGCTGGTTTGTTATACTCTATTGCTTTCTCTACAACCTGTCTGACAACGAACACTGCGTCAATCGTTGAACGGTTTTTCCGAAAGCCTTGTTGCTCCTCGCTGATTGTGGTGTAACTGAGAATACGCTGCTGTAGTATACGGGTGAATAGTTTCATGGTCGTGTCTAGGAGTGATATTCCTCGGTAGTTCGCCGGATCTGAGGTTGTCCCCTTTTTAAATATCGGGACTGTAATGCTGTGTCTCCATCTCGTTGGTGTGTTTTCGTCCTTCAATATTTTGTTGAATAGTTCGGCCAATTGTCCAGCCAGAGCCTCTCCTCCGCACTTCAGCAGTTCGTTTGGGACATTGTCCGGGCCTGGAGATTTACCGTTTTTCAGGTGCTTTAGTTCGGCTGTTACATTTCCTTTCGATTTTAAATACAGGCCGGCACCGGTTTTATCTTCGCTGCTTTTTTTTACTGCTTTTATGGCGCGCACAATTCCCGCTGCCCCACCGGCTAATGAACCCAAAGCTGATAACCCGGCAAAAATTGGTATTAATGGTAATATTCCACCAGTTTTAGGAATCGGTATTATTCTCGGTGTACGAACCTTCCTTTTGCCACCTGCCGCTTTTACCGATCTACGTGCTGCCGACAGAGCTATTTTAGATGCATTCATGACATTTTTTTCCAACACATTTTTACTTCCGGCTTTTAATAATTCCCTTCGAACTGCTTGTCGAATAGCTGTTCCGAAACTGGCTTTCCGAACATGTCGATTTTTATTAACACCTTTCCTTTTTGTATGACGCGTGCCTTTACTAGATGTTTTTTTTGTTGATAATGATGATGGTACATCCATACTAAAACGTTGTTTTCCTTTCATAATGTTTGTAACTAACCAAGCTGCTGTTTTTTCACCTAAACTGGAATTTTTCGATTTTACTCTATTCCAAGCACTTTGTTCGAGCTCGTAATCCGCTCGATGTCTAGCACTTATGTTGTCTTTATTATGTAAATAGGCTAAATCGTGTTTTTTGCATGCGGCATCCAAAGGATTAATGCCTGGATCACCTCTCGTTACACGTTTTATTACTTTTGTTCCGGGTCCGCAATATTGATAACCAGGAATGTGTACCTCGAATGATAATTTATTTATTAACGAATTCACAATACCGTATCCAGTTTTGTTGGAAACGTGAGACCGTCCACTTCGTTTGACGCTCGGCATCTGAATGACAGTTTTTGTGAAAAATTGCCTATAAAATATCAAATTTTCCTAAGATGCGCGTTATCGATCTTAAACAAAAACTTCCTATTGACAATCTCGATGAAAAAGTCGGACTTGGATTTGAAAAGAAGATAATGAAGAGACACGGTCCTCTACTTCCTTCCTCTATTCGCGGCCTGTTAATTGGTCCATCCAATTGTGGAAAAACTAATGTCATGATTTCGCTGCTTACACACCCCCTTGGGCTACGTTTCGAAAATGTCTATATTTACTCGAAATCTCTGTATCAACCGAAATATGAGTATTTAAGGAAAATTTTAGCGCCCATCAAAGGTTTAGGCTACTATGCCTTTAGTGATTCCAGTAATATTGTGGAACCGTCCGATGCAAAACCAAACTCTATATTTATCTTTGATGATGTTATATGTGAAAAACAAGATGTTATAAGATCGTACTTTAGCATGGGACGTCATAAAAATATCGACTCCTTTTACCTAGCGCAAACATATTCGCGAGTGCCTAAACAGCTTGTGCGAGACAACGCCAATTTTATTATTATGTTTAAACAAGATGAGTTGAATATGAAACACATATTTTCCGACCACGTTTCACCGGATCTAACTTTTACTCAATTTCAAGAAATGTGCTCAAAATGTTGGGATAATAAGTATGGATTTTTAGTAATTGATAAAGACAGTGATGTGAAATCGGGAAGATACCGCAAAGGATTTGATAGCTATATATTACTGTAATAATAAGAGAAAACGCTCATTTGATTGTTGAAACGTCCTTTGTTAACATCATGAATAACGCGATCGACTTAAAACGTAAACTAGTGGAAGCTACCAATGCCGTCAGAAAAAAATTTAAACAAATTAAAGCGGCTAAAGAGTTTAATGTTGTGGAATTGGAAAAGTTTTACGAACCCATTTCTAAGCCATTGACAACTATATCTGATGTGGTTAAGCAACGTCAGCAGCAGCAGCAGCAGCAACAACAACAGCAACAACATTATCCAGCTACAAAGTCACATAGTCTCAGTACATCAGTGCAGTCGACTCAAATATCAGGTTTTCCCCAACCTACACATTCCTTTCAAACCTCCACACCTATTCAGCAGCAGCAGCAGCATCGCATTTCAAAAGAAGATATTAGCCAATCGGTGTTTGATACACCCTCGACATCAACTAATACATCTCTCGCATCCGCTGACACCACAACTTCCGATACTTTAAAGGCACACCTGAAAGGATTACGTTCGAAACCATCTCTATACGATACTGTATATGGTGTACGTTTTGGTTCAAAAACAGATTATAACAAAAATTTTATTGGTAATTTAGAGGTGCGTTTTCGAAATGGAAATATTGTCTTATACAAAAAAGGGAAAAATATTGCAGAATATGGTGGATCACCGGCACTTTATGATTTGTTATTTCTTAAAACACCCCCAAGTGTAGGCAAGGAACAACAACAATTAAGTGATAATGTACTTTCAACGTACAAGGAAATTTTGGAATCAACGAGTGCTGTCTACAACAATTTTAAAAAAAGTGATGGTTTACGGGAGACCAGATGGAACAAATATTTACGAATTATTAAACCTCTGATAATGGGCACAAAATTAGGTGGTACTATTACAAGAAAAAATCTCTCGGAAAAACTACAGTTACCCACAAAAAAGAAATTATCTTCGAAAAAATTTCAATATGTCTACTGGAACAAAGCTAAAGAGTTGGTGGATCGTTTACGTTTGTTGTGGAGTTCCAAAATGGCCGGTCACACTGGACACGAAAATGAAATTATGTCAATCATAGAGGAATTACGAGAAGAAGATATAATATATTAAGCTCAATATTTAATGATATTATTCAGTTCTTCCTTCGATCTGAAACCTTTAGTATTACTAATAATATGGAGCCCAGTCTAGAAAAAATCAAGATTGTTAATGAACTACATAGAACGGCTAGAAAAAATTTTGTAAGACGGCGCACGATAATAAAAGGATACAGAGATTTGTGGCAAATTGATTTGGCTGAAATGCAACAGTATGCTGATGAAAACGATGGTTATCGTTATATTTTGGTCTGTATAAATTGTTACTCGAAATTTGTCTATACCAAAGCCATAAAAAACAAGACTGGTATAGAAGTTACTAATGCGATGAAAAGCATCATTGAAGAGGCATCATATACACCAACAAATCTGCAAAGTGATCAAGGAAAGGAGTTCTATAATACAAACTTTCAAGCCCTGATGAAAAAATATAATATAAATCATTATTCCACTTACAGCACAAAGAAAGCTGCAATTGTTGAGCGAGTCATAAGGACTTTAAAAAATAATTTATATAAACAATTCTCGACAAGAGGATCTTACAAATGGATACATATATTATCGGCAGTAACAAAAACCTATAACCATTCGAAACATCGCACCATTGGAATGAAGCCTGCAGACGTGCAAGAAAAAACACATATTAAAGCATATGATTATTTAAAAATTGTACCTAAAAAATTTAAGTTTTCCATGGGTGACATTGTGCGTATTAGCAAGTACAAAAGCCCTCTTGGTCAACCGAATTGTTTAAAGTTGTAAAAGTTAACGTTACAAATCCACCTACTTACTTGTTGGAATCGTTAGAAGGTCAGCCTATAAGAGGGTGTTTTTACGAATCAGAACTACAAAAAACAAGCAGTCCTGACGTTTATCTAGTAGAAAAGGTCCTTAGACAACGCAAGAAAAATCACATCGAACAATTATTTGTCAAATGGCTAGGATTTCCCAACCACTTCAACTCTTGGATAGATAAAGCTAATATTGTTTAAATAACATATTGTATGACTATATTTTTTATTTAAAATGTAAAATAAATAAACAATATATTGTAAAATAAAGTTTTTTATTTCAATCTTCATTATTAAAAACAATGACAATAAAACATCATACACATAAATAACATTTCAATATTCTTGGAGGGAAGGTCCAATTCACCGACGACTACGACGATATCTTCAAGGCTATGCCACTCGGAGTGCGTTCTCCTATTCTTTAACCTGCTTTTTTTAGATTTTTTTTGAAGTCGAGTCGTACGACAGTGCGCTTAATGAGTCATTTAAAGGCTGATGATAGAGTATTTTCTGCATAACTTCAATTTTTGTTTTAAGCTCACTATTATTTTTGCATATCATGGGGAGGACATCCTTGTTAAATATGTCACATATTACAACTGCAAAATTGTAAAACTTTCTATTAACAAAGTGTTTTGTCACAGCATCGTCATCATCTTTAGGTTCGCCTAAGTTGGTTATGATTTTTCCACCCATATCATACTGCCCATTCGCTGTAAGTTTAAAACCAATCCCTTGTGGCCCAGATAATATATGATATTTTTCATTATATTTCTGACGACCAAATTTATCAATTGTGTTGTTTCCTCGACTCATTTTCAATCTTTACTAAACTATTTTATTTTTATTTGCCCTACTTATATTAAATATTTCAGCTGAGAAAAAGAAACACTGACTATGATCTACTGGGTTGGTATGTTTATAAAAGAAATAAAATAAAACTGTGATTGTAATAGATATTTATTTACAGTTATTTAATTGCACAAATACAAAAATTATAAAAAATTAATTTTCCATGTCTTCGTTTTCGTTGCTCAAAATTCTATCCCATCCGACACTATTTCGATCGTCAACGTCTTGGGCTGTTGCTGTTGCAGAAACCAATTCATATTTTGCAGCAAGCTCACCTGGTAAATGTGGAATATTGACGAGGTATTCTTTTAATTCTTCTTCAACCATTTCAGCACAAAATGTATCCATGTCTATGGAACCATATAAAAATTTGTCGCACAAGTGTGCCCCAGCCATAAAATTGATTGTATCCCTGATCTCGTTCTTATATTGATCTTTGGTTACATCAATATGCGACCAATCATTTACGCTATCTAACATATCGTGAGCCCTATTTCTTAATTCTCTCCCCAACCAAAATATATATCTATCTACACATTCGTTGGCAGTCGTCGTCGTCGTCGTCGCATCAGCAGACATCTTTAACAGAAAGAATGAACACGCGTAAGTATTCTGACATGTGCAACTATATTTTAAATTTCATTACATCCTTTTTTTTCCAAACAATTTACATACAATTTACTCCAATGAGCCAAAACGTAATAATGTTCGAGTATTGTTTCCAAAAACTCTAGTGCCCTGCCCCAAATAAGTTAGAGTGTATTTATCTTTAGTTTTACTCATAATATCTACAATATCGTCAGATAGTGTTTCGGCCACACGTTTTGGTAAAAAAGTCTCAAATGTGCTATTATCACCGTCATCGTGTAAAGCCACTAAAAGAGTTTTACCAAATCGTGTAGTCATTGAAACCATCTTTACAATTTTATACACTTTGCCTACAATCATTTCGGTAACCTTTTTTCTCTCTAAAACCTCGAACTCTTTGCTAAACATTTCATTAATTTCATCTAGAGTTTCTTTTGCAATACTCATTATTGAAAAAAATGGTATATAAATCCAAAAATTACCGTGAATATAAAAGCACTTTCAGAACACTACACGAACACAATATTTGATGTTTATGCCACTGATATTTGCGACTGTTTTAAGTCACTTCTTTTCCCACGAACCTTTATAGCGGGGTTTCAAGGTCGAATTGTAACAATGGTGGGGGTAGCTTAACGATAGAAATAGTGGGAGGAGTATTCATGGTCAAATGACGTCACACATTTAAATTGGTATAAGGATAACTTCAAGGACAAAATATAATGAAACAAATAACTACATTTTATGTACTTTATTCATTGATTTTTTTCTGCCATTACACTATGCGTGTAACATTATCACCTAAACCTAATTTCCTTAATTTGTTCAATAATAATTGTTTGTTTTTATATCTAAGAAAATTCTTACAAACTATACTAGCTAAAAGACACACTTCGGCATGGTCCATATACTTAAAAAATACACTAAAGTCCTGAGCCTCCGAATCTTGCGTTTCATATGCGTAAAATTCCGAACAGGCTGCAGAAATTAGAAATTCCTCGTACATTTCTCGCACTAAACTTTCCATATTAACTACTACTACTACGTTAAACTTAAGTCCTACACTCTAATTTCATCTAACACAACCGGATCTGCAATGAACCTAATCAGTTTTTCCAAACAGGCACTAAACCCCAACTTTTTTATCTCACGAACAAAGTCTTGTAAATTTATTGTTTTGCTGCAATATTTACGACATGCATTCGCAGCCTTTTCATATTCATAAGCCAAATCACAATAGCGCGACGCCCATTCTGCTCGACTTTTCATTGCATCATTGAAATAATTACTAGCCGTTTCAGTGAACTCATCGCCCAATTTTTTTACTGTCTCTTGCAAAGCACTATTCATATTATTCACTCATTTTTACATTCACGACACTTTTTTATTGCTGGTGGTGGCCCATCTATATAATGACGATATATTTGTTCATAGTGAATGTAACAGGGTAAGCTTAACTGTAGTTCCTTGTCACACCGATATGGCGCTGGCAGCTTATCCCAAATTTGCCGTAAACTCAGCGTATCAACGCAAGTTTTTAAATATTCGAGAGGAAAAAATGCTAGATCCTTCTCTTCAAAATCACACAAACTTTTTAAATTACTCTGATATGAACAAATTACTCTGCCGACTTGCTCTATAATTTTTTCTTTAGATAGTTCCGTATCTGACATTTCACACTGAATGAATGCAAATAGACTCACACAATTTATAGAACAATTTGCAAGGTCAAAATCATTTCAAGATCATCCCACACTATTACAATGCACAAATAACTACTTCAAGGTCACACACCCAAGATGACCTTCAACAAAGTCAAGGTCGTCTCGACCAAGGTCAAGGTCAAGGTCACACACAACCTTGAACACAAGGTCAAGGCCAAAGCACACGTGCACTTTCAAGGTCAATGACAAGGACATGTGGGCGGGGCCAAAGAGGGGTGAAGCAAGGTCAAGGTCAAGGTCGAGGAGTGGGGGGATAGAGCGAATCGGGTTATGTTCACTACTCACCTGCCTTACATTCTACAAACCACCACACCGAGTGATCCAGAGCTTCAATATCAGCACATCAAGAAGCCGTCGTTAAACAGGTTTTATGTTTCTGTGCCGTTTTCAGGGTATCATAGACTTTAATGCCTTCAGCATCACCTGTAAAATTTAAAGCCGCTGTATTTTTCTTTTCATTTTAAATATAAAATAAATGAATAATTAGTGTACTTACCTTGGTAAGATCTATTGTGTTTCCTCGTATGGTACAATTAATCAACTCTTGCAACCATATGCAGTTGATATCTTTCACATATGTAAAAGGGGCACATTTGTTAACTCAGGTAAACAGGCCTATTTACGCGGGTAAAGTGCACTTAATACTATCATTATTATATATATATATATATATATATAGTTGCCATTTATAGTAAATCGCTCTCGTATAATTAGTAATCTAGCCAAAACACTGAGTAAATTAAAATTTCTCATTTTGTTAGAATAATTTAGTTCGAATTGTCAAAAACCAGCTGACTGTCCGAAGCGCTGGTTACGTTTACACCAACGCACGTAATATAGATGCTTGTTTTTTTTAAATCTTTTGGGTGTTTTTCTTAAATTTAATTAAATTTCCTGTTTTTTTTGTTAGATCGGTCTCTGCCTTGACCCCTAGGGCACATAAAACAGGTGGCGCATATACCCACACCACTCTCCGTTCCCTTGGAAGCTAGCCGGGGGGGAGCCCAAAAAGGTAGAGACCAATTACAGAGCCATCTGACAAGTTTACATAAACGCATCTCTTTCTTTTGGTTTTTTTAAATTTTTTTATAACAATTTTTTTTTTTAGAGATTATTTAGAGATTTATTTATTTTATTTAATATATTTATTTTATTATTATTATTTTTTTCATTACAAATTTGGCGCCCCAAACGTGATTTGGCATAATAATAAGATTTTATTGTCCTAGTTAAAATTTAATAAAATTGTAAATTTTCATAATTTTTTGGCACAGTACAAAAATCCAGTAAAAAACGTTGCTACAACTTTATCACTCGGTGTCAATAAAACCTAAACAAGCAATTTTTTTGTGGCTTTCGGTATTAGAAAAAAATAACCAGTTTAAAACGTTTTTAAGGCTTATTTTCTTGTACCATATGATGTTGTTTATTGAGGGCCAGTGATAATTGAAAAATAATTTTGGGTTATTTTTCATATACGGGGACCGGACAATATATTTATTGAATATATTTTAAGGTAATGTGCAATTACAGAGGGTGGATATTTATTTTTAGTTTTAATTGATATTTTTAGTTGCGACATTTCTGTTTTTATACAGGATGTTAATATTTGCGTTATTTTTCTGAATTTTTGTGAATTTTTTTTAAATCCCTTGCCGGATTTATTTTTTTTTGTTTTGTAGGGGTCGGGTTTATGTCACTTTGTGGCTGATACTATAGACAGTAACCTGATATTAGTTATATAGATATTTTTAGTGCGTAAAGTACGTAGTCTTATAGATATTAATTTTATTTCTCATTTATAATTTTTTTAACTTAAAAGCCGAAAATGGAAATCAATCTGCTGGGTGGCCCAACAGCTTTGCCACATTTACAGGTCACAAATAGTGCTACATCACAGGCAAATCAATCCATTTTAGATACGGAAAATGATTTTATAGGGAATAATACCTTAGCCGTACAAGAAAGGACGCAAGTCTCGTATGATTTAATTAATATTGACGATGAATTACCGGTCGCTACTAGTGAACAGTCCGCCTTTGTTTTACAGTCTAATGTTAGAGATTCTTTTATTAACGAAATTATCGCTTCTCGTGTTGATATTTCGAAAGTGGCCTTAACAAGTCAGAATTATTTAGCCACTTCCTCTACAAATCAACGTTGCACAACTACTTCTGTCCCGGCTAATATCAATCCCAATTTTGAACAGAGACGTCTTATTCATGCTCCTGCTCTTTCTTTGGGTACATTGACTACCGAGACTCAGTCGGATTTGCAGTTTGCACATTCAGATATTCCAGTCCGTCGCTTAAATTTTGATACTCTTAATGATCAAATAGCTAGGAATGGTCCAGAATATCACCTATCTCATTCTTCTAGGGAATCCATCCTCGAACAACGAATTACACATGATCAACCGTTGGATCGAATTACTCCTCGAGTGTCGAACTTAACTCAACGCGATAGCAGACATGTCATGCAGTCTCATTCGTTGGAGCAAGCCAATACAAATCTCCCTGCTTCTCAAAGCCTTCGCACAAATCAGCGTGAAGTATACAATTTTGTGGAGGAAAATGATCGTTTTAGAGCAAATTCCTTGGTACAGCCAGTTCAGTCATGCTTGTCTAGAGGTAATCCTAACGACCATTGTTCTCGCCCAGAAACTTTCGTAGATCCACCTCGCTTTACTTCGTCAGCACATCGTAATCATCCTTTACCAGATTATCTATCACTGAATGTTGGAGGTCAAGTTGGTCAAACTCATGAACTCTCTAACGTGAATGTTCAGCATACTATGCCCAGGATTCCTGTCCCTAAAAGACGAAACTCCCAGGTACATTTCGCTGATGAGACCCAAAATGAATCTCGATTGGCAAATATTCATTCTACCAGACGAAATGAAACTCTAAGCCATTCTGATCCTTTCGTTGATCTCGCTGAAAGACTTAATAATTTTCAGTTTTCTCCATTAAATGGACCTCAACGTGAAGTGTCTCGAGTATATCATCCGAGTTATAGTTTTCTAGATGTCAGTAGATGGAATATAAAATTTAATGGACAAGGTAGTGTTAATGAATTTTTAGAGCGCATAGAGGAACTTCGTGTGTCACGTGGTGCTACCAAAGAACAATTATTGCGTTCAGCTCCTGAACTTTTCTCCGGTGATGCCCTTCTCTGGTTTCGTACATGTCGCTTTGTTAGTTGGGATGACTTGGTGTATCAATTGAAGGACACTTTCCAACCGTATGACTATGAATTTGCATTGTGGGATGAAATCCGTCGGCGTACACAAGGCGCTCAAGAGCGTGTGGTTGGTTTCGTTGTCGCCATGGAGAATCTTTTCCGTAAACTTCCCGTCATTCCTTCTGAGCAAACTAGACTTCAAGCGATTCGACGTAACTTATTACCATATATACAAAGTCGTCTATCAACTCATCATATTTCATCCATACAAGATCTACTTCGGCTAAGTCGTGCCATTGAGGAGACAGAATCTCGGATACAGCGTTTTATCCCTCCTTCGGTGAATTATCGTCAGCTTTTGTAGCCTACACTAGCTTACCATAAACCGACGAACTATGTCGCACCCATCGAATCTTCTGTAACAGATGTTCAGTCACCTCTTGTGCCTGAGATTACTGCTGTCACTGCTCCTGTTTCTGCCGTATTGTGTTGGAACTGTCAAGAGCCAGGTCACTCCTTCCGTAGATGTACAACGCCAAGACGGAAATTTTGTTTCAGATGTGGGAAAGATCAAGTCACATCTAAAGACTGTCCATCGTGTGCAAAAAACGTGTCAACGGGAAGGCAGGCGTAGGCCAACCTTCTTTCCCATCTAGAGAAAAAGGTCAGGCCAAAACAAATCAAATTATTTTAAATTATATTCTAGATCATGCGACGAACGATGAAAGACCATATTTACAGGTTTCTATTTACGGTCGACTGGTTCTAGGTTTACTGGATAGTGGATCTACCAGGACCATTATTGGTTCTCCTGGCTGGAATTTGTTGAAGTCTGTTTGTCATCTGGATAAATCAGAGACGTCGACTTGCACAGTCGCAAATGGTGAGGCTTGTCAGAGTATCGGTTCGGTTAGACTTCCTTTTCGACTCCTCTTGGATATTCTAGTAGTGCCTTCACTACCTCACAACCTTATTCTCGGAATCGATTTCTGGATAAAAATGGAGATCGTCCCGGATCTATATAGTGGCGAATGGTCGTTTCGATCAGACGCGGCCCAAATCTCACACATTTACGCTATTAATTCTCGTGACACTCTTACTGCTGAACAGCGAAATACCCTTGATCAGCTTATCGAGAGCACTTTTTCAGGTATTGATGACAAGATTGGATGTACAAACTTGGTTGAGTTAGTCATTAAAACTGATTCTGCCCCAATTAAACAACGATATTATCCTTTATCACCTGCCATTCAAAAAGAAGTCAATAAGGAGTTAGAACAAATGTTGGCTGATGGAATTGTTGAGCAATCTAACTCCCCATGGTCGTCTCCTATCATAATGGTGAAAAAGAAAACTGGAGGCTGGAGATTTTGTGTAGACTACCGTTCACTGAACAAGGTCACTGTTCCGGATGCGTATCCCATTCCCTACGTGTCTGCTACCCTAGACAAGTTACGCGATGCAAGATACCTTAGTACTCTAGATATTAAGTCCGCTTATTGGCAGATACCCATAGCGAAAGAGTCTAGACCTCTTACTGCCTTCACAGTACCTTCCCGCGGCTTATTCCAATTCACTAGAATGCCATTTGGACTTACGAATGCTCCCGCGGTATGGCAGCGATTGATTGATCAAGTGGTCGGTGTCGATATGGAAAAATTTGTGTTTGTATATCTTGACGACGTAATTATTTGTACTCCTACGTTCGAGGAACATATTCGAGTATTGCGTGAGGTTATGTTGAGAATTGTACGCGCAGGATTAACCCTTAACCGTGAAAAGTGCAACTTTTGCAAACCCGAGCTTAGGTATCTCGGATACGTTGTTAATTCTTCAGGTCTTCTAGTAGATCCTGAGAAGATTGAAGCAATATTACGGATTCCCGTGCTGAAAAGCGTAACTGAAGTAAGAAGAATTGTCGGTCTTGCTTCCTGGTATCGTCGATTTGTACCAAATTTTTCGTCCCTGTTAGCTCCCCTAACGGCCCTAACACGGAAAAACGTTAAGTTTATTTGGAGTTCCGACTGTGAAGAGGCTTTTAAATCAGTAAAGGAACATCTCATAAAAGCACCAATTCTTTCATGCCCGGACTTCGAGCAGCCTTTCACCGTACAGTGTGATGCATCAGATTTTGATTTGGGAGCTGTGCTTACACAAATTCAGAATGGTGAAGAGCATGTTATTTGCTATTTAAGCAGATCGCTCACGAAAAACGAGAGAAAGTATAGTACCACTGAAAAAGAGTGCTTAGCAGTCTTGTTTGCTGTAGAAAAGCTAAGACCTTATCTGGAAGGAACCAGATTTACAGTTGTGACAGACCATTATAGCCTAAAATGGCTCAACTCCATAAAGGACCCTGTTGGAAGAATTGCTAGATGGTCCGTGAGAATGCAACAGTATGACTTCGACATAGTCCATAGAAAAGGCAAAGAACACATTCTTCCAGATGCACTTTCACGTTCAGTACCCGCCATAGATGCAGTGAATGATGACCAGACTGACTCTAATTCTGTTAAGCCTACTACTGAGTCTTCTGATCGTTGGTATCTCGGTATGTGTGACAAAGTTCAAAAGTACCCTGGGAAATATCCCCTTTGGCAATTTGACGATGGCCGCCTATTTAAGCATGCCAAACATTCTTATCCAACTCTTGTAACTTCACAGGAATCTTGGTTGATTGTAGTACCTCGTGAAGAGCGATCAGCAATTATAAAATCTAATCATGATCCTCCAACCTGCGGACATCTCGGCATATTTAAAACACTTTCGCGAATCAGCCAACGATTCTATTGGCCGAATATGCGTCACGATGTCGCGCGGTACATTCGTCGCTGTAAGGTATGTCTACAAAACAAGCCCGAACAAAAAGCTCCTGCCGGTCAATTGCTTAGCACCCAACCAACAGCCTCTCAGCCTTGGCAGATTCTCAGCATTGATCTGGTTGGACCGTTACCTCGATCATCCTCTGGTTACTCGTATATCTTGTCTGCGTGCGATGTTTTCAGCAAGTTTGTATTATTTTTCCCTTTGCGATCAGGAACAGCTCCAAGCATTGTCAAATGGTTGGAAGACCACGTAATTTTAGTGTATGGAGCACCAGGGAAGATCATCGCCGATAATGGAACTCAGTTTCGGAGTAGGATTTTCATGGAGTGTATGGAACGGTATGGGATAACTCTTAAGCATACTGCTAATTACCATCCCCAGGCTAATCCTGTTGAACGCGTTCACCGTGTTTTGAAAACTATCCTTTCGAGCTATGTGGATAAGGATCATCGTCAGTGGGACAAATTTTTAGCTAAAGCTGGCTTCGCCATCCGATCAGCCAAACATGAAGTGACTGGATTGACACCTAATTTCGTAGTGTTCGGTCGAGAAATCCAGCTACCCCTTGAATCAACCTCTCCCACAAGCGACTCTGTTCCTTTCGATCCAGTGTCCAAGTCTCAAACCTTGCATAATATGTTCGAGGACGTCCACAAACGACTTCGACAAGCTTATGAGCGTACTCGTCATGGGTATAATTTGCGAAGACACGACGATAAATTCCAACTGCAACAAAAGGTTTGGAAGAAAAATTATCATCTTTCCGACGCGGCGAAACACTTTACCACCAAGCTAGCACCGAAGTTTTCGGGTCCGTACATAGTAACCAAAATCCTATCGCCATGGACATACGAACTCGCCGACGACAACGGACGTAACCTTGGAGTTTGGCACGCCAAGGACCTAAAGGCTCATCCACCCGATAGTCTCGCGTAAAAATATTTTATCTAACTTTAACTTAGTATATAATCATTGTACATAAAGTCTTTATTTATAAGTTTAAGTTTAACTTAAGAAAAATTTTTGGGAAAAATTTTTCTCCGAGGAAGGGGAGGTGTTGTTACGGTTTTAATTTGCCTATCTACTTTCCTATCTAAAATGGTAATGTTTACGCTTACCTCCTCGATCATTTGTGTGTTTTGTTTTTTTTTTGGTTTTGAAACATATTTACGAATGAAAGAAAATAGTTTGTTTATAAGGATTAGGTTCACAATTATGTTATTGTAATGGATGGTAATTGTTCGATAGTCCTTGTTGTTGTTATGTTGACTTCCTAAGGCTTCTCTCCTTTGTACCTAAAATATAGAACTACATTAGTCTTGTACAGAGTGGCTCGGTATAGAATATTTAGTCAGAAATTATTAATTTAAATTGTCTTTTACGGTTATTGTTACCTTCATCGAGAGATCTCAAGTGAGCAGATAATCATTTGGCTGCAAAATTGACAGATTTCTGAGTGGAAGCTCTCTGGACTCTGTTGGATCTTCTATGTCTTCTAGGCAGTTTAAGTTTCCCATTTTGTCAGTTATCATAACTATTACAGATTCTATTAAGCTAAAAACGGAAAACTACCTTAGTGTCAAATGTAAATAATGTTTAAGGTTAGAATCTACTCGACTTTTCTTGTTTAGTTTCACTTCAACAAAGCCTTTTTACTGATATAAATTCTTGAACGTACCACAATTGTCTTAATTAATTGCTAATAAAAATTTCTTGTCATAATTTTAAAATTTCATATTTCTATTTTTTTATTGTTTTGAAGCTTGTCAGTTGTCAGTCAATATACAGATCCCTGTATTTTTTCCCGCCGTTTCCGTGGACGTTTTTCTGGGGGGGACATGAAAAAAATCTTAGAGTGATAAGGACTTTCCTTGCAGAGTTGCACCGGAAAGGTCACTTGGCAATTTTGCTAGTTTTTAATTGAAAGTTTCGGGTCCCTGACCAAATTTATAGTAACTGTGTTGTTAACAGCTGTATGCTGATTTAGTTTGGTCAATTCGGGGGACAAACCCGACATCAAGTTTTGCTATTTTTTTTTGTTCCACCACGAAAAGGCCACATAACATCACTGGCCTTTTTTTTTCTGTTCCCTTTTTCTTTCCCCTTTCATTGCCCTCATTTGGAACCCTCATCGGGGCCTTCTGGCTGACTTCTCAACGGTACCTGCCTTGGCTGCTGTACATACCAGACCACTCGGCCATCCGTGCGAATACCTCTACAGCACCTGCCTTACATGCTACATACCACCACACCGAGTGATCCAGAGCTTCAATATCAGCACATCAAGAAGCCGTCGTTAAACAGGTTTTATATGTCTGTGTCGTTTTCAGGGTATCATAGACTTTAATGCCTTCAGCATCACCTGTAAAATTTAAAGCCGCTGTATTTTTCTTTTCATTTTAAATATAAAATAAATGAATAATTAGTGTACTTACCTTGGTAAGATCTATTGTGTTTCCTCGTATGGTACAATTAATCAACTCTTGCAACCATATGCAGTTGATATCTTTCACATATGTAAAAGGGGCACATTTGTTAACTCAGGTAAACAGGCCTATTTACGCGGGTAAAGTGCACTTAATACTATCATTATTATATATATATATATATATATATATATATATATATATATATATATATATATATATATATATATATATATATATAGTTGCCATTTATAGTAAATCGCTCTCGTATAATTAGTAATCTAGCCAAAACACTGAGTAAATTAAAATTTCTCATTTTGTTAAAATAATTTAGTTCGAATTGTCAAAAACCAGCTGACTATCCGAAGCGCTGGTTACGTTTACACCAACGCACGTAATATAGATGATTGTTTTTTTTAAATCTTTTGGGTGTTTTTCTTAAATTTAATTAAATTTCCTGTTTTTTTTTGTTAGATCGGTCTCTGCCTTGACCCTTAGGGCACATAAAACAGGTGGCGCATATACCCACACCACTCTCCGTTCCCTTGGAAGCTAGCCGGGGGGGAGCCCAAAAAGGTAGAGACCAATTACAGAGCCACCTGACAAGTTTACATAAACGCATCTCTTTCTTTCGGTTTTTTTAAATTTTTTTATAACAATTTTTTTTTTAGAGATTATTTAGAGATTTATTTATTTTATTTAATTTATTTATTATTTATTATTAATTTAATTTTGTTCATGACAAGTTGCTGCAGTGGTTCCATAATTTATTAGATGAAATTGGTGCAGTAAAATCCAAGAGGGCGCTTACAATATGGCGGCCAAAAAAATTAATTTTGTCCGATTTTCTCCAAAATTGATATGGAAGAATTTTCGGGGTTGTACCCAACGAATCTGAAATTATTTAAAAAAAATTCAAAACCGCGGATCAAATATGGCAGACAAAAAAAATTTAATTTTGTCCGGTTTTCTCCAAAATTGGTATGGGGGAGTTTTCGCGACCTCACATAACGAATCTGAAATTATTTTTTAAAAATTCAATATGGTTCATCCAATATGCCAGACAAAAAATCAATTTTGTCCGATTTTCACCAAAATTGGTACGGGAGAGTGACAAATCTAAAATTATTTTTAAAAAGTTCAATATGGCGTATCCAATATGGTGGATAAATATTAATTTTGTCCGATTTTTTTCAAAATTGATATGATAGCACATTACGAATTTGATATTATTTTTAAAATAATGAAATATGGCGGATCTAAGATGGAGGATTAAAGATTCTACATCTCTCGATTTTGTCTAAATCAGTATTGGGGGATTTTTGTTAGTGTTAATTACAAAATTAAAATATTTTTTGAAAAACTCAATCTGGCGGATTCAATATAGTGTCCTAAAAATTTTACATTTTTCGACTTTCTCCAAAACTGATATAGAAGATTCTTGAGGGTGTAAATTATGAATTTAATAGTATTTTTTCAGGATTCAATACAGCTGACTAAAAATTTTACATTTTTCGATTTGGTTCAAATGTGGAACTGAATCATTCTGAGGATGTAGATAGCGAATATAAAATTATTTTAAGAATATCTAATATGTCAAATGCAATATGACCGTTTAGAAATTTTAAATTTCTGGATTTCATCTAAAATTGGTACTAGGGGGCTTTGAAGGACTTAGATTTAGATTAGATTAAGATGTTAAAATTAATTTTCGAAATTCAATATGACGGATCCAATATGGTGGGTTGAAAATTTTACCTTATACGCATTTTTTCAGATTTGGTATTAGGGGGTTGGGAGGTGGTATATTACGAATATGAAGTTAATTTTTTACAACTATTAGGTTGATAAGATACAATATGTGGGATTAAAAATTTTACATTTTCCGGTTTTATCTAAAATTGATATTGCGGGGTTCTTGGGGCGTATACAAACTCAATATGCAATATAAAATATATCGGGTTAAGAAATTTACGTCTCAGATTCTTTAAATATCGATATTGGAAGGTTTTAGGGCATATATTACCAATTTAAAATTAATTTGAAATTTTAGATAGTGGATTTACTATGACAGACTAAATATTTGTTTGACACAATTTCATTGGTATTTGGAGAACTCTAAGAATCAAAAAATTTTTAGTGGTTCATTTTAGGGTGATTTACAATTATGGATAAAATGGTTACTTTTTTGTCACCTTGGAGTCATTGCGAGATACACTAATCTCGATTAGCACTTCGTAATCGTAAAATTATACAAAAAAATCCATGCAATGGCAGTAAGTGATCGAACCTGAAGTCAGTTGAATTTTAATTAAAGGGTCGGGGACTTTTGTTTTGTTATTATTTTTTTATAATATTCCATTTCACCCTGTTTTTATTACTAGAGCCATTAATATAATTATTATTGGATTTTTTAAAGATTCTTCAATTTTATTATGATAATAGTTTCTAAAATATTTTACCATATCTTGAGTTCCCAGTGTAACACATTAAGACGATGTAATGTCTGCCTATCCTGCTTTAACTGATTATCGAACCAATTTACTTGACGAGACTCGCACAAATCACCCTTTACAATCTTACTTTTCTCTGGAAAACTAGCAACAGATGCACCCACTAAAGTCTCTATAACATTTGAGGTCGACAGAATTATCAGTACAATCGGGAGACGACCAATTCATATTTTAAATTATGTTGTATGGATGGAAAATACCTAGGTCAGTTATTGGTCTGTAGATCAACAGCAGAGCACCATCCACAATCTTATTCTCCATTTTGTAGGAAAATGATACAACTATATGGTCTGAAAAATCCGGGTCAATCACTTATGTTTGGTACATGCTTTCTTTTCGATTCACAAAAATGTTGTCTATGCAGTTATTTCTAGCGGCCAAAGTTATTAGCTTTGAGAGCCCGTAAGACTAGAACAAGTTACACAGTTTCTGTGCACGGGCAGTTAACAAAAAAATGTACATTAAAGTTTCTTTGTATATTACTGTATACGATTCCTGCCCCTTCAAAATTTAAATCTTCAAAAAAGCCTACCAGCTCAAGTGCCAAGAGCATAACACTGAAACTAACCTCAGCAAAAAAGCGACCTCTTCATGCCTACGCGTAGATCTGCAAAAGCCAGAGACTAGAACCAATCCATTTATATTTATCAATTCTAGTTCAATTTAACCTAACAATTTTCATTATTACACGGGATATTATATTTATTAGAGAAGTTTAACTCACCTGCCACCCTATAGTTTCCTAATTTACATCCAGTAATCCTTGTTGACATATGTCCTGTGTCGGAGGTTCATAAAATGTTTAAATAATATACCTAAAGGACATACATCTGAGACAAAACTTTGTCCTTAACCTCTGGTCGTACTCCAATTTCAAAAGAGCTTCGCCAATGAAATTTTTTGGCCCTCTCACAGGTAATTTTGCCAAGACTAATATTTTTTTTTTTGGAAAACATTTGTAAAGAGTGAAATGATAGGAAAATGCCGTTTTTTAAAAAAAATTTTGATACATACCTCCTATTTCGAGGTCATAGAACACGATTCTCAGTTTTCCATAATTTTTCCTCAATTTTGAGGAAAACAGGGAAAATAACTTTTCACTTTAGGTTCAATTTTTTTCACTAAATCGTTAAACTTTTGTTATAACAACGAATTCCACAGTGATAGAAGCTTCTGCATTATAAAATAATTCAAAAATATGCACTTTTTTTATTGAAAAAATTATCACGACAAAAATCACAACAAATCAAAAGAAAACGGCCGCCATCGAGAAATAATAGTTTGCATAGTTCACTGAGGATGGCGTACTTGTTGAAGTCGGCGATGTTGCCAGATTGCAAAAACGATTTCTTTATATATTCTTCTCTTTCTGTTTGAATTGGAAAGAAAAGGTCCCAAAAAGAATTTTTTCCTTTCCTTTGATTATTGCCTTCAATGTGTGATTTTGACTCTAAATATTAAAGGTTTTAAAGATTATAGTTGCTTTTGTTTGTTTCCCTCCGAATACCAGTACTTTGATGTGCGATTTTGACTCTAAATATTAAAGTTTTTAAGGATTATAGTTGCTTTTGTTTGTTTCCCTCCAAATACCAGTAGTTTTAAGCGGATAATATGAATTGATCATATTGCTTATGTCCGTTAGCAGAAAGTGTCGAGTGGCAGAGCTTGTCCCGCCTCCACGTGGTCTCTGCTGGACAATGACATTTTTTAATTTATAAATCTAGGTCAATTTAGGTGAGTTCAGGTTAATTTCAGTTTTTTAAAGTAACCAAGACTAATGTTAACCTGCACTTACCAGAACTTACCAAAAATTTTGGAAGGTTAAGATTCATTTTACCCCTTTTTATACGCTACAAACATTAAACTATGTTGTTAACTGTAATGGGTAAATTTTAAAGTTTATACCAGGAAACGTTAAATCGAGGTTAATTTAGATTAGTTCAGGCTTGTTTCTGTTTTCCAAATTAACCAAAATCAAGCTAAACCTGAACCAACCTATCTTAACCAAAACCCACCAAAAATTTTGAAGGGAGCAGATTATTTTTACTTAGAAACTGTTCTGAATATTTAAAAAAATTAAACTATATTGTTGACTGAGAAGGACAAATCTTATAGTTTATATTATGAAAAAAATTTACGTCTGGCAACGTTGCACCTTTTTAACGTGATTAGGCGGCCAGTTTAGATTTTTTCGCTGAAAATATAAGTTTTTCTAAATTGGTTTGCTAAAATTTGTGCAAAAATTATTGAAATATATTACGTAAAATATATTTTAACTAGTCCCATTGAAAATAAATACGTAAATTCGGTTTTTAACTGAAAAGTGCTTTGTGAAGTGACGTTTTTTTTAGTTTTCCGGGAAATTGAGGAAAAGTAGTGAAAAATTAAGGCCAGAATCGTGTTCTACGACCTCGATATAGGGGGTATCGAAATATTTTCAAAAAAAATATAATTTCCATGCTTTTTACGCTTTGCAAATTTTCACCTTTTTTTTTAAATATTATCGTAAATGCACGTCCGTCGTTTCCGGAAATTTATTCGTGGAGATAGAATTTTCTACGGGAATGCCACAAGGTACGTTTCGATCGAACGCGAACAACGTATACGAATTATGAATGACTTGCGTATCAGGAATTTGGTCATTTATGTTATGCGTTTGTCCCTGCATTACGTGGTCCCCCCATGAAGTGAAGCTTGAATGTCATTTAAGAACTGTTGTATTGGAGAAATTAAAGTGTTGGGATATAACTGAGTATATTGATTAATTTCATATTTATTATGAATATAGAATCCTGTTAGGTCTGGCCCCACCCAAAGAGGGGCCGTGGAGGTCACACCAAAACCACCCGGATAGCCTGAAATGCCACCCGCCACATCAGATCGGAACGAACTGTGAGAAAAGGGATTAGACATGTTTAAATAAATTTCTACTTTTAAATTGGAATGCTTTTGTATAAAAATACAGAAAATCACGGAGGGCTAGGCTTTAATATACTTAATATATAAGAAAAAATTAAGTATATGAAATTTGGGTTGGATAAGAACTTGACCAATATTTACTTTAATTTGTTTTTTATTAGACGTGAACTCTTATAAAATTTTTTGCAGTAAAAGTTTTTTAGACTTGGGCTCTTAAGTTTTGTGTCGAAATTAAAATGTAGTGTTGGGACTCTTACTAAAATTTCCGAAATTCAATTATTCCAAAAAATTTTTTTGTGTTAAGCACAAACTAAGCCACGTTTAATATTGTTAAATCCGTTAACGATGCCACTATCAGGTTGTCACTAGTTTTCTCTTGATAGAAAATTATTTAAGTCGCAATCGGGAATGTCTAAATCGGATATGTCGCTATCAGGTTTCCTTTACACAATTTAATTTCAGAAAATTATTTTAATCGTAGAAGCAGGTGCATGAATACTCCGTATATTATTCATTTCAGTTTCCGCAAGAATTTTGAAAAAAAAATCGGCGTGGAAAGGTTCTTAGAGAAGCTTATTTTTTCCGGTGGCGCAGGAATTTTACTAAAATACGCGTTTCACGGCTTTTATTTAACTGAAGACTTTACTTTGAGGTTCCTCCCCTAGCAATGAACTGTTATTAGCTATTAGAGTTCGCCTCTTACAAATTTTCGCCTAACAGACGAGGTTTCCTGGCCTTTCGAGTACCGCAATCTTCTTAATCTTCTTTCTTGATTGCCTTATTAGGACAACTAAGAACCTTTAGTTCTTCTTAAGCCGTCGTAAGCAGAACAGTCTCCCTCGTTGCGCTAGCGTAAACAGCTTAGTGATCCTCTTGACGCCGAAAGGGGCGCTCCAGGGAAACCTATAGGAAATTTAAAACTCCCTATTCACGTTTTGATCTGTTGATTTTTTTCTTCTGGAAGGGACACTGACAATATTCTCTTGCGAGATTACCGACTAGTGGCCCACCTATTGAAGATTCCCCGTGCCTTTCTCTGACATAGTGCAAGTGCCAGACTACTAAGCAACAGCGGAAAATCTCATGTTTCGCCTGAGAAAATACTTGAAAAGACTTAGATACTCGTGTGCGCGTGTGTAAGAAATTTGAGAGATCTGTGCTCTTTAATAAACAATCAGATTCTGCTAACGAATCGTGACATCGGGTGTTATTTATATTTTCTCGGCACTCCGTCGGGTCTTTTAAAAGGAAACCAATCAGCGCTTAGCGCGGTCCACCAAAACTTTGTGTCTGCGCCGCCGTCCGTGTCGGTGTCTACGCGCCGTTTTCGCCGAAAACGTGCAGTTTATTTCTTGGAGTTTCAACCGTCTTTATAGGTTTATTTTATTTTTATGATTTTTTTAGGTTCTTGTAGATCGTTTCTACAACAATATGAGCAAATTGTCTCTTGAGATGTTTAGGCACTAAAACCTGTTACAAAGATCTAGGATGCGTTTTTGGAACCATCTACTACCTCAAGCTCACAATTAGCTTTTAAACCCTTGAACGATGCAGGGTAATTAAGGTTTAAGAGCCCTTTGAAAGCATGTTAGAAGGTTCAACTGCTTTATCAATTTCATTGTCATCCTTATAATTGGCCAAGGTTTTATTCATTTGATTGTTTTCCTTATAGTTTGGTGGGATTTCATCCATCTGATCGTTTACAACTTCCTTTATTAGATCAATATATTTATGCAGATGTGCATTTGTGATTGCCTTCATAAGCCAGCTTCAAGTGTTATACCATCTTGTCCAGAGATAGGAGGTGATTCTTTAGTTGCTTTTTGTTCACTTCTACCTGCTGTTTCAATTGTCTTTTGTCAGGTATTGATTCTCTTCACATAGTTTGCATGGAAGGATCTATTCTTAAACACGTCATTTTTAAGTAAATCGAGTTTCTGATTTAAAATGTCCAGTTTTTGAGTGCAAACTTTGACAAGCTCGCCAGTTAGACTGGTAAGTTTTTGAGTAATGTTTTTATCAACTTCTATCTTTAAAGACTCCAGGGGCTTATCAAGAATTATGGCGAAAATTTTATTAAAACTCTTTGCTATAGGCAAACAATTATAGCAAGGAAACATAAGGATTCAAAGGGACATGTACTTCCGAATAAGATAGTTCGGAACATGCAAGTCAATGGACATCGTTGCAGAAATCATAAATCGTCTTAAAATTCTGCTCTTCCTGCGATAAACTGTTATTGTATTTGGAGCAAGACATTTTCAGATTTCTCAAAATTAACGCATGCCACAAGAAAAAAACGAGGTTTGCTTACTCAATTCAACAAGCATTTAAGACAGGAAATTGCAAAGTGAACATGTGGCAATGCTGCAAGACGTGGTGAAAAATATAAATATGAGTAGATTACCAAATTTTACCGCTCTGCCTTTATCGATTTTCACTATTTTCCTAGCATAATGTCAACAAACTACATACATTATTGCCGATACATTATATATAAATATATATATATATATATATATATATATATATATATATATATATATATATATATATATATATATATTACAAGTACATATTATTAACAAGTAGAAAAGTTATTCCGTACTTTCCTTGTATTCTGATAGATAGGCGGTAAAAATAAATGGGTGTTGTAGAAGGTATTGACAGAATCCTCGGACTTCTATTTACAATAGCACTTGGTAGGTTTTATTTTTTATTTTTTAATTTAAAGCAATATGGTATATGGCGAGGTTTATTTTATACTAAATGTATATTTACTTTTTTTGTTTTGATAGTATACTGTTTTATCAATTTCTGTTCGGGATTTTTATATAGTTCAATGTCATACAAAAATGCCTCTGTAATTTCTTCTAAGTTAATTCACGTTATTTATATTTTTGTGCTAACTACACAATTGGGACAAAATCTTCAATCTTATCAAATGGCTTGTAATTTTCATTATTTTCGTCCCACGCAAGCTCTTTTGATTGTTTCTTCCTTTTTTTATATATATAACAGAGACATTTATTTTTATCCTACTGGGCCATATTTAAAGGATTTATTTTCCACTGTTCAGTAAAAAAATAATTATTTTGTTGTTTTCCTTCTCTTAGGCTTATCAAGCAAAAAATGTGAATGAATAGTATTTCTCTTTGAAACTGAAAATTCCCTGTGGGAGAGATGACTAAACTTAATAACTTCGAAGTTAGGGAATTAATATTATAGTTAATCTGTATACTATGAGGATGTAAATTGTCCCATCTTCTTACTAACTTTTGAACCAGATAAGACAGCAGCAACGGATAATATAAGTTATTACTTATATACACATTGAAGTGTGAACTACCATAGCCCTAGATTTACTATCAACCTAAAAATTTAACTACAGTGTGCTATATTTGCCGAGGGTTTCCACGAATATATATATATATATATATATATATATATATATATATATATATATATATATATATATATATATATATGTATATATAAACAGAAATAAAATAAAATCTTTGGCAGAGCGGACGTGAAATGTATCAATCTGTACTATTCTCATGTTAAATAGTGCGGAGCATTCCAAATTATGGAAAGACTCCGGGTCCGACAGATGGCGACAGCGCTGTTTCGTTCTAATATGGGACTCGTCAGGCCACCGCAGTCGGTACAAACCATCATCTCGCCTCTGTATCCTATAAAGCTGAAGTTAAGATTAAAAACAGCAAATAGGACGACAAAGGCGACATCTCGATGATTCACTCGATAACACAAGAACCACACAGATTGACAAAATTTGTAAAAACCGCCATGTGGTGGCGCGACGGTGAATAAAAACTATCATTTGGGCAGCGCGTTTTGTGTATTCGATTTTACAGATTTCTATTTTTATTCACCGTCGCGCCACCACATGGCGGTTTTTACAAATTTTGTCAATCTGTGTGGTTCTTGTGTTATCGAGTGAACCATCGAGATGTCGCCTTTGTCGTCCTATTTGCTATTTTTAATCTTAACTTTAGCTTTATAAGATACAGAGGCGAGATGATGGTTTGTACCGACTGCGGTGGCCTGACGAGTCCCATATTAGGACGAAACAGCGCTGTCGCCATCTGTCGGACCCGGAGTCTTTCCATACTTTGGAATGCTCCGCACTCTTTAACATGAGAATAGTACAGATTGATACATTTCACGTCTGCTATGCCAAAGATTTTATTTTATTTCTGTTTTTATATTACACGGACAAGAACTTTATTTATTTATTTTCTACTTGTTTTGGCTTTAAAATACACTAAACGGTGCTCTCATATGAGGATCGTTTGGTGCGACACGTGGCTTCCGTTGCCAATCTAGCAGCAAGCCTAGTTGCTTTGTACCGAATAATGCGACCCCTATCATTTGGGCAGCGCGTTTTGTGTATTCGATTTTACAGATTTCTATTTTTATTCACCGTCGCGCCACCACATGGCGGTTTTTACAAATTTTGTCAATCTGTGTGGTTCTTGTGTTATCGAGTGAACCATCGAGATGTCGCCTTTGTCGTCCTATTTGCTGTTTTTAATCTTAATTTCAGCTTTATAGAATACAGAGGCGAGATGATGGTTTGTACCGACTGCGGTGGCCTGACGAGTCCCATATTAGGACGAAACAGCGCTGTCGCCATCTGTCGGACCCGCAGTCTTTCCATACTTTGGAATGCTCCGCACTCTTTAACATGAGAATAGTACAGATTGATACATTTCACGTCCGCTATGCCAAAGATTTTATTTTATTTCTGTTTTTATATTACACGGGCAAGAACTTTATTTATATATACATATATATATATATATATATATATATATATATATATATATATATATATATAAATTTTTTCATATGTAGTTTTGTTCTAAATTACAGGGTGTTAAAAAAATGACTTTCTAACGTTAGAAGATAATGGAACGAAGTTTTAGCCAGAGCTTAATTTAATTCTGCCCTAGTAACTTCGTAGTTTACTCAGTGGCGTCCGTATGGATATTACAGTGTTTAAAGAAATGTGATACGCGCCTGGTAAAAATTTTTTTTGATCGTTTTCTCAAATTTGATTTTTTGTTTTAATTAACATTTTCTTCTAGCGTTTTTTTCTATATCTCGTCATTTTTCTGTAATTAAACTTTTTGTAAATATCATTTTTTCTATGGCAAACACAAATATCATCCAGTATGCTATGACTATGATGTTTATTTTTGTTTTCAGATAAAACGCCATTGTAAGTTAAGATAAGCTTTCATTATATATATTATATATACCGAGCATCCCGTCCACCCCTTTTAAAATCTAAAGGAAGAGATTTTTTGAAAATTTCAAATATTTATATAACTATGTCGGGTACGCTCTTTCGATTGGTGTCACTTACAATTTCCGGTTCCGACCAGTGGGTTTTTTAAACCTGACGTTCGTTTTTTTAAATGGAACATATATATTTTTATAGCGGAATCGGACTCTACGCCACAAAATATGAAACATTTGTTCAAAAAATATTTTTCAAAAAACTCTTTCTTGGCCTCTAATTGATGTTTAAATTTAATTTGCGTTCTGTTCACACAAAATCCCTTTATTTACTTTGCTAACCGAATTTTCGAAAAGATAGCTGTGATATCTGATAGTTCGGCGTTATGTCAAAAGACAATGTCATCTTGAGGAGTCAATCATATTTTTACTGCAAACAAGATTTTCTAAGAATATAATAACTTCTTTAAAAATAACCATAGTAGGTTTATTGGCAAAGAGTTATCAATTTTATAACAACAACATAAACTAATAAATATATTATTCTGCCAACAAGATTTATTAGCACATTTTATAATAACAAAACAAAATAATAATCACATTTTTCCTCCAAACAAAACTTTTTAAAAATACAAAAACTTATTTCATAATAATAAAAGTAGATTATCACATTTTTACAAACAAAATTTTTTAACAACTAATTTTTTTTTATAGAAACGAAAATGAATAATTAAATTTATACTATATCAACAAGATTTTTTAGAATATAATAATTTATTTTAAAATAACGGAACTAAATAATCACATTTTTACTCTTAACAAGACGAAAGTATTTTTCATCCAAACTACTAAAATGAAAAAACATTCAAAAAAATATGAAATCGAAAACTTTATCAAATAAAATTTTTATAAAAAAATTGAACCGACTTCTAAAAGTGCCCTAAAAAGTGGAAAATAACTAGGAATTTTTATATGATATTGAAATTTTTGAAGTCGGCGCCAAATTAATACCTGACAAAATGTGATTCGCTTAAACAGATTAAAAATACTTTCTTTATAATTGCTTTCTTACCATTACCAATTTGTATATATTAGTAGTTAATTATTTAATTTAAAAATAATTTGGCGCCGACTTCAAAAATTTCAATTTCATATAAAAATTTCTAGTTATTTTCCACTTTTTAGGGCACTTTTAGAAGTCGGTTCAATTTTTTTATAAATATTTTATTTTTCGATTTTTAGTTTTGAATTCATTGATATTCATAAATTATTGGGACTAAATGTTAATCGAGATTAATGTACCTCGCAATGACTCCAAGGTGGCAAAAAAGTACCCATTTTATCCAGAATTGTAAATCATCCTAAAATGAACCACTAAAAATTCTTTGATTCTTAGAGTTCCCTAAATACCAATGAAATTGTGTCAAACAAATATTTAGTCTGACAGAGTAAATCCACTATCTTAAATTTCAAATTAATTTTAGATTGGTAATATATGCCCCAAAACCTTCCAATATAGATAATTAAAGAACTTGAGACGTAAATTTCTTAGCCCGATATATTTTATATTGCATATTGAATTTGAAGAAGCAAAACAAGTACTTATCTTATCTAGTGTTTGAATCGTGTGTAAATAATATATACAAATATAAATTTGCACGTACATACTTAAATTCAAATTGTAATCAATATGAAATATCGGAATAAGATCGAAGCAGGATGAGTTGCGATGATAAAAAAATGGACTTGGATAATCCATTTCAAAAAACCCAGCGGATTAGAAGGTCACCGGTGCGAGCTAGAAGCAATTCGGTGACTAACTTTAATCAACTGGGAAATAATACAAACATATCACAAAATGAAGCACCTTTGGTGCAACAGAACCAAATTATGGTAAAAAAAGACCAGTTAAAAACTCAAAACGAACAGCAACTGTATGCAGCTTGGCAAACAGAACTAGGATTCAGACAAATGCTTGAACAGACGGTTAATAAGCAACAGCAGCAAATCACCCTATTGCAGCAGCAGTTAGCCGAATTAACAAAACAAATTAATGCCGGGAAAGATGCTATTAATACAAATCCGCAGGCCAACAATGCACAATACAGTGAAAAAGACGAATACTACACGGATGAAGAAGTGTTGGCTTACGAAACTGAATGGATAAGGGCAAAGGGGAGAAACAGTAAAAAAAGACGAATGAATACTTCGCCGACCCTATCCACAAAAGAAACCTCTGATAGAGCAGAAAAAGAAACAAAAAAGATCAAAATACCCCCACCCATAATAGTAGAAGGTATACACGACTACTACAAACTGCATGAAGAACTCAGCAATATAATAAAAGAATTCCAAATAAAAATAGTCAACAATGAGAACTTAAAAATTAATGTCCAAGACGGAGACTGCTACAGACAAGTAACAGCAATGCTGAAGGTTAAAGAATATGCTTGGTATACGTTTGAAAATAAGCAAAATAGACCAATAAGGGTAATGGCCAAGAAACTACACCACTCTTGCCAAACAGACAAAATAATTAACGAACTAAGAAGGAGAGGCTACAAAATACTAGAAGTAATCCCAAAACTAAAATATAAAACCAAAGAACCTTTAAATATGTTCATATTAAGCTTTAGTCCTGATGAAGACGTAAACAAGGTATTTGGAATTACTGACATAATGGAAACAAGAGTTGAAATAGTACCGATCAAGAAAAATAAACTTGTACCCCAGTGTAAGAAATGCCAAGCTTATGGACACACACAAAAGTATTGCGCAAGAGTACCAAGATGCGTCAGGTGCACTGGGAAACACGCAACACAGGATTGCGACAAACCTAAAAATGCGCAGCCTAAGTGCATCAATTGCGGAGAAGGACATCCAGCAAACTACCGGGGGTGCACGATAGCAAAGGAACTACAAAAACTTAGAAATAAACAGACAAGAAATGTTAGCTTGCCAAAGCAACCATCAAGAAATGAACACCTAACAAGCGGAAACAATTCAAGTGTTCCAAAGAAAACAGAGCCTGGCAAAAGCTACAGCCAAGCTATTGCTGGAAAGCCTGTAAATAACGATGGTCAAAATCAGCTACAAACAAAAGCATCCATCGAGAACTCACTGCAACAAATATTGGAGAAGCTTAACGTCATGGATGAACGAATCTCCAAATTAGAATATCGCACACAAGGAGCGATCCCTAAGACTAAAAATGGCTAAACAATTGAGAGTAATGGAGTGGAACGCTAACGGGCTCCTACAACACCAGCAAGAATTACAAATGATCCTTGAATTAGAAAAAATAGATGTGTGCCTCATTGCTGAAACACATTTTACTAAGGAATCCTTTATAAGATTTCGAGGTTATAAAACATATCATACGAGCCATCCTGATAATGCCGCCAAGGGAGGGACTGCTGTGATAGTTAGAGAATCCATTGCACACTATCAAGAAATGAGTTATCAAACAGCAGAAATACAAGCTACTGCAATCAGTATAAAAACGCACAACTGCAACATTACTCTTGTAGCAGTCTACTGTCCACCTAAATACACCCTCGGAACAGTGCAGTACTTAGACTTCTTAAATACTCAAGGAGAAAAATTTATTATTGGAGGTGATTACAATTCGAAACACATCCATTTGGGATCTCGATTAACAACCACCAAAGGTAAAAACTTATTAGCAGCCTGCAGGCAACTGAATTGCGAAACCCTTTCTACCGGCAAGCCTACTTATTGGCCTACTGATCCCAACAAAATTCCTGATTTGATTGACTTCTTTATCGTCAAGAATATCTCTACCAACTATCTGCTAATAGAAGAAGGCTGGGATATGAATTCCGATCATTCCCCAATATTACTTACGTTAAGTGATAATATAATAAAGAAAGAGAATCCACCTCGACTAACAAATAAATGGACAGACTGGCCAAACTTTAGACTTGACCTAGAAAATTGCATTAATCTCTCCGTACAACTGAAGACAAAAGAACAGCTGGATGAAGAAGTTGAGACTGTGACTAAAAATATTCAACAAACTGCATGGAAAAACACACCAGAAATTCCTATAAGAACTCGAGGTAATAATTATCCGAAAGAAATTAGAATACTGATCAATGAGAAAAGAAAACTCCGGAGAAAATGGCACCAAACCAGAAATCCAGCAGACAAAACAGCTTTGAACAATCACTCCCAAAACATCAGGAGAGAAATACAAAGGATAAAAAATGAGGCAATAGGTGAATTTCTTACAGAATTGACAGCTGACAAGAACACAGATTATTCACTGTGGAAATCCACCAAAAGATTAAAAAGACCAATTCTTCAGAACCCTCCAATACGCAACTCTGATGGGACTTGGGCTCGCAATAATATGCAAAAAGCGATACGATTTGCGGAACATTTAAAATCTATATTTCAACCCAACGACGGAGATGAAAATCCAGATTGGGAAGAACCAATGCAGATAAACCTAAACATTGCACCAACCACGAAGAAGGAAGTTTCTGAAGTCATCCACTCAGAAATTAATCCTAAGAAAGCTCCTGGCTTTGATTTAATCACCGGGGAAATCCTAAAACAGTTGCCAGAAAAGGCAGTAAGAAAACTAACACATTTGATCAACGCCTCATTCAGACTGAGATATGTTCCTCAAATGTGGAAAGTAGCAGAGGTGACGATGATCTCCAAACCTGGAAAACCACCCAACGAAGCAACCTCATATAGACCCATTTCACTTCTCCCAGTGATCTCAAAATTATATGAGAAGATCTTAACAAAGAGAATAAAATCAATCATTGAAGAAAAGAACTTGATCCCCAATCATCAATTTGGCTTTAGAGAGAGTCATTCGACTATTGACCAAGTACACAGGATAGTAAATATAATCGAAAAAACTTATGAAGAGAAAAAGGTCTGCTCAGCTATCTTTCTGGATGTGGCGCAAGCCTTTGACAGAGTGTGGCATAAAGGCTTAATTCATAAGTTGCGAGAATTATTACCAACCCAGTTCTCACAGCTCCTGGAATCGTATTTGACTGATAGATATTTTAGAACTAAGCAAGAAGAGGCCTATTCAGACCTTAAGCATATTAAAGCAGGAGTTCCACAGGGGAGTGTGTTGGGACCTATACTGTATGTCCTTTACACCAGTGACATTCCTCCTCTAGAGCAAAACACAATCGCCACATTTGCCGATGACACAGCTATCCTAGCCGTTGGAAATACGCATGAAGAAGCTACTGAAAAATTACAATCTGCAGCGAGCCAAATTTCTACATGGACCAGAACCTGGAGAATAAAGCTAAATGAGGCAAAGTCTGTTCACGTAAATTTTACAACCAAAAAAGCTCAAAATTTGCCAGTTAGAATTAATGACACACAGATTCCGATTGAAAATGTTGCCAAATATCTGGGTATTCACTTGGACGCACGTCTTAGATGGAAAGTACATGTAAAGAAAAAAACGAGAAGAGCTCGGGATTCGATATAAAAAGATGTATTGGCTACTAGGCCGTGGATCCCAATTGTCTATAAGTAACAAGATACTGCTATATAAGCAAATTTTGAAACCTGTTTGGCTCTATGGTGCACAACTTTGGGGGTGTACCAGTAAAAGTAATTTACAAATCATTCAACGATACCAGAACAAGGTACTGAGAGGCATAGTAGATGCTCCTTGGTATATCCGTAATAGTGACCTACACAGAGATCTGAAAATGGACACCGTGGAACAAGCCATATCGAATGCTGCTACAAGGCATGAACAACGATTACATCATCACACCAATATCGAAGCGATTCAACTTCTCGATAACACTGACATCACAAGAAGACTCAAAAGGATTAAACCATTCGAATTGGTGAAGTGGTAGTCCAACAAAAGCAGAGCAAAGTGCGGATATTGTGTACACGAGTAGTGATACTTATTATAGTGGACACTAAGGATTGCTGTAGAGTAAGACTTAGATTTTAAGAGAACACTAGTTAAGATTAGGTTTGAAACAAATTGCTCATTTGCTATATGTGACAAGATTGCAATAAATTCTTAATAAAAAAAAAAAAATATTGAATTTGTATACGTTTCAAGAACCCCGCAATATCAATTTTCGAAAAAACCGGAAAATGTGAAATTTTTAGTCCTTCATATCGTATCTTATCAACCTAACTTCATATTCGTAACACGCCACCTGCGACCCCCTAATACCAAATCTGAAAAATGCGAATAAGGTAAAATTTTCAACTCACCATATTGGATCGTCCATACTGAATTTCAAAAAAATAATTTTAACGTCTTAATCTAATCTAAATCTAAACCCTTCAAAGCCCCCTAGTACCAATTTTAGATGAAATCCAGAAATTTAAAATTTCTAAACGGTCATATTGCATACGACATATTAGATTTTCTTAAAATAATTTTATATTCGCTATTTACATCCTCAAAAATAGTTCCACAGTTCCACATTTGAACAAAATCGAAAAATATAAAATTTTAAGTCAGCTATATTAATTAAATTATACTATTAAATTCAAAATTTACGCCCTCAAGAACCCTCTATATCAGTTTTGGAGAAGGTCGAAAAATGTAAAATTTTTAGGATACTATATTGAATCAGCCAGGTTGAGTTTTCCAAAAAATATTTTAATTTCGTAATTAACACTAACTAAAATCTCCCAATACTGACTTTAGACAAAATCAAGAGATGTAAAATATTCTTTTTTTTTTAAATGATATCAGGTTCGTAATGTGCTATCCCAAAAACTCCCCCATATCAATTTTGAAAAAAAATCAGACAAAATTAATTTTTTATCCAGCATATTGGATACGCCATATTGAATTTTTTAAAAATAATTTCTTATTCGATATGTGAGACCCCGAAAACGCCTCCATAACAATTTTGGAGAAAATCGGACAAAATTGACTTTTTCGTCCGCCATATTAGATCCACCATATTGAATTTTTTAAAAATAATTTTAGATTCGTTGTGTGAGATCCCGAAAACCCCTTCATTTCAATTTTGGAGAAAATCGGACAAAATTGATTTTTTCGTCCGCCATATTGGATCCGCATATTAAATTTTTTTAAAATAATTTTATATTCGTCATGTGCGACCCTGAAAACTTCCCCGTACCAATTTTGGAGAAAATCGGACAAAATGAATTTCTTTTGTCCGCCATATTGGATCCGCCATTTTGAATTTTTCAAAAATAATTTCAGATTTGTTGTGTATAACCCCGAAAATTTCTCCATACCAATTTTCGAGAAAATCGGACAAAATTGATTCTTTCGTCCGCCATATTGAATTTTTTAAAAATAATTTTAGATTCGTCATGTACGATCCCGAAAACTCCCCCGTACCAATTTTGGAGAAAGTCGGACAAAATTGATTTTTTCATCCGCCATATTGAATTTTTTTAAAATAATTTTAGATTCGTCATGTGCGACCCCGAAGACTTCCCCGTACCAATTTTGGAGAAAAACGGCCAAAATTAAATTTTTGTCCGCCATATTGGATCCGCCATTTTGAATTTTTCAAAAATAATTACAGATTCGTTGGATACAACCCCGAAAATTCCTCCATACCAATTTTCGAGAAAATCGGACAAAATTAATTTTTTTAGCCGCCATATCTTGGATTTTACTGCACCAATTTAATCTAAAAAAATATGGGACCACCGCAGCAACTTCCTGAACACAATGTAAAGAATTTCGTTCAAATGGGTGCAGCCGTTCCGGAGTAATCGGTGTACATACATAAAAAAAATACATAGTCGACGAATTGAGAACCTCCTTCTTTTAGAAGTCGGTTAATTAGGCGATATCGACTGTTCCCCTACATTACATTCGCCAGCAGCAATAGGTTGGCCTTTTCTTTCTATTATCTGATGTGTGCTTCGAAACAAAAATGAGGAATGAAACATTAACAAATACTCCACAACATATTGTCATGGACAATGACACGAGGTGTAAATTAGAGGCATCAATTTACTCTCCATTATCCTGAAGGTTGAGACATGGGCATTGGGTTTTCGCGTTTTGTCATTCTTTAAGGTAAGTTTAGTTGTTAATTCGATGAAATATTACGTGACGGAAATAGGTAAATGCCTATAAATCAAGCAAAAATATGATTATGACTCCTCAAAATGACATTATGTCTTGAGATGACGCAAAACTGTTAGATATCACAGCTGTATTTCTGAAAATTCGGTTAGCAAAGTACATAAGAAATTTTGTGTGAACAGAACGCGACCTTAAATTTAAAGGTCATTTAGAGGCCAAGGAAGGCGTTTTCGAAAAAAAATTTTTAAACAAATGTTGTATATTTTGTAGCACAGAATCCGATTCCGTTATAGAAATGTGCATTTTTCATTTCAAAAATCGAACTTTTTGTCTAAAAACCCATTTCCGGTTGGAACCGGAAATTGTAAGTGCCACCAACTGAAAGAACTTACCCGACATAGTTACATGGAATTTTGAAATTCGCAAAAAACCCATTTCCCTAGATTTTTAGTTTGGTTATTCCGGGTATATATATATATGAATAGTTTGGTTATTCTGGGTTTCAATCCGTTCGTTCAAAAAATCGTTTTCACGACGTTTCGCCAAAATCTCATTTGGCATTTTCAAGTGCGGTTCGTCTCGTTACTCGCGGAGAACTGATGGGAGGCCCTAGAAATCGAAAAAGCGGGACAGCTAAATAAACGCGACGATGCTATAAATTTTTCATCTACATGGAAAACATTAATAAAAAATCATGAAAGGAAAAAACAAAAATCAACTAGTACACGAGAGACCTACATACAAGAACAAAATATATCGCACTCGGGAGAGGGGAGGAGCCTACGAAGCCGCCCACCCAATCAGGCAGCGAGCCAACTAAACAAAACTCGAAATTCTTCGGAGGCCACCATCAGTTCTCAGCGAGTAACGAGACGAACCGCACTTGAAAATGCCAAATGAGATTTTGGCGAAACGTCGTGAAAACGATTTTTTGAACGAACGGATTGAAACCCGGAATAACCAAACTATTCATTCTACCATCCGTGAAAATCTACGATATAACATATATATATATATATATATATATATATATATATATATATATATATATATATATATATATATATACACATACAAAAATACTTATAAATAGGGGATATATTTTTTGATGGACTATCTGTTCAAACAATTTGCTAAATATAGAGAATTTTGAGATACCTCTATAATTCTCAACATTCGTCCTATCACCACACTTGTAGATAGGGGTAATATAAGTAACCTTCCAAATATCAGGAAACACACCAGTGGACAGAGATACATTAAATATTTCAGATAATATTGTGGAAAGAATACACTGGCAACCTTTGATAAAATGAGGTGAAAAACCATCCGGCCCCACTCCCAACCTACTTTCTAGATGTGAGATTGCATTAAATACATCCAAAGGTGTCACATGCAGAGAACGAAGATCAGTTGACCCTGCACAATTATGAGATGGGAGGCCGCCGGAGTTACTAGAATACACAGATGAAAAAATAACCTGAAGAGCTCCACTATGTCTGATTGATTATTAGCCCAAGAATCACCATAGGACATTGAGCTGGGGAAACAACCTCTTCCATTTTTTGGATTCACATGATCCCAAAATGCACTATTATCGGAGCACATAGTCCCTTCCATATTCGAAATATAAGCATGGTAGGTACTTTCATATAACTGCTTACATGATCTTCTCAAATCAGAGAACACCATATAGTTTTCAGCAGAATTAAACATTTTAAAATTTCTGTGTGCCTTCTTCTTTTCTAAGATCAGTGCCTTTAATTCAGGGCTAAACCAATGAGGAAACTTCTTATTTTTAGCAATTGCTTTAGGTACATAAATATTAAAACATTCATTAAGAATATCATAAAAGGTATTCAAAGTAACATTCACATCATCTTCATTAACAAAAAAGTGCCAATCAAAACAAGGCAAATATTTATTAATTTCTAAATAATTGCAGTTTTTAAAATCATTATAGATACAACAGTACTGAAACTCATGCATTTGCTCAGGCATTGGGATCTCCAAGCTTAATGCTGTATGATAGATATCACATCTGGTAATAGGGACATTTGATATATTCAATTTAACTCCTGGAGTACTACTAAACACCAGATCCAGTACATTACCAGATATATTGGGAAATGAATTCAGCTGATACATATTTAAATACACAAACAAGTCCAACAAAATGTCTGCATTTTGGTCTGAACCACTCGAGAAAACAGGAACAGCTCCATATTCTTCATTCCTCCACATGATACCAGGCAGGTTAAAATCTCCACACAACAGAATGTCATCATAGGTGTTATTGTCTAAAATACTCTCCAATGAGCAACAGAACTCCTCATATATCCATGCAGGAGAAGCAGGAGGAATCTAAACACATCCTATGATTACTCAGTACTGGTTAACAGTTATCATGGCAAAGACCTGCTCAATCCGGTTACAATTTAAATGAAGTTAATATGATGGATGATCCCTCACAGCAATCATCACACCACCTCCACGAGCACTAACACTGGTATTGACCGAGCGATCACACCTATACAAAGTGAAACCGTGAAGGCCAATCTCACCAACACATACTTCACTCCTCAACCATGTTTCGGTAAAAAATAATAAATCAAATTCATCAACCACCGTAGAAGATCTCACATCGAGAAGTTTGTTGTTGATACTTCTTAAGTTTTGATAATATGCACTGAGGGTTTTGGATAGGTTTATTTATTTTCTTTGGCCCTGGACGGCCTTTCCCCGAAAATTCTGACCCCTAAAGCGTCCTTTATTTCTGTAATGGGGAGTAAAAGGCTTTACAGTTACACCGACTGGCCACAAGTCACCATTCATAACCTTTTCCTGCATATTGGAGGAAATATCTATCTTAAATGAAATCATATGATCATACTTTGAGGCAAGTTTCTCGCAGCTTAAAACATTTATTCTATTAGACTCCAGATGTAACCTCACCATTTCCTCAGTGAAATCAGGGCTCAGATTCCCAACATATATCCGTTTTCTCTCGATGGCAGCTGATAGGGCTATGTTATTATTATTTGTGCCCTTTATAACGTTAGCATTCCCTTTGTTAGGAGTAGAATACTTGGTTTTATTATGTAGCTGTTCAATATCATTGAGTAGGTTCTGAAGAGACTGTCCCCGGGCCTGCAAAGAGTTATGACCGACACTGGATTGATCGTTGGTATGATTCCTGTTCACTTGCCTGACACTGGATCGATTGTTGGCATGACCCCTGTTCACTTGCCCGACACTAGATCTATTGTTGGCACCATCTTCGCTCACCAGCACTGTAGAAGCAGTCATAAACTGAACTAGTTCTTTGTTTGCTTCAATAATTGCCTCGACTGTCCCATTAAGCTTTTTACCAATATATTCTGATTGGTTTTTCAGTTCTTCTACTATGGTAATGGTCAGGTCTTTCTTAGCAGAAGGTGGATCCCCAATATGCACAGAGCTGGCTGCAGCACCATCCACAGCTTTCACAAGTTTCATATGTTGTACTTCAGATTTCAAATCACAGATCCTCCTCCTCAAGCCTGGTATGACAGTAAAGCATTCCAAGCAGTCAGGGCAAAAATGTCGCAAACACCTTTCCTTCATTATGAGAACTCTTATTTCAGAACTTCTCACTCCTGAGCAATTTCTGCATATTATTTGTCGGCATATATCGCATGGAAATCCAAACAACTCGTTCTTCTCCTATTTTTGTATGCATTCATTCATGCACTTAAAACATGTACCCATTTTGAGGTTAGGTAAAATTTCCAGAGCAAAATAATGGAGAAAAACAAGTAAAATCCCAAAAGCTGGACCGATAGAATGCTTATTAAGTTCACTCTTGAGAGTAGATAATTTAATTAAATTATGCTGGATTAGACAAACTGGACTGTTCTGTAGCAAGCAAATGTAAACAAACACATAACCTTATAATTTATAATAATAAAATATATATATACATATATATATATATATATATATATATATATATATATATATATATATATATATATATATATATATATATATATATGTATATATATATAACTTTGTAACTATAATTACTCCTTAACTAACTTTAACTTTTTTACTTTCACACCTCGATAATTTTGTTCATATTTTGATAGCTTCGTTATTTCAGAAAGGTACATAACAATGTTACCAATTTAAAATTCTTTTTTTTTTTAAATTACGATTACCATTCTTGCATAGTTGTTGTATTTGCTCACAAAATTGATTTCGGCGATCAAAATCATCTTCCGGCAACTCCTGAACTAAGCGTGTCTTATATGAATAATACTTCGCCTTTTTTCAGTAGAATGTGGAACACTAAAAGTTGAAGTTGTTTCCATGAGTGTGAATCAAGAAATATATTGAACTGTCAACAGAATATTAAGCTGATCTTGTGTTACTGAGGGTCGACCATATTTCTTTATATCCTGGCTTACCATGCTTTGGCTGATAGGTTGCCGATCAGAGTGAATTGAAGTGAATAACTCAACCATCTCTATTTGTGTATGCATTCTATCTCCGAAACCAATCATACATAATATTACAATTACTTCACGTTCCATTAATTTTATCATTTTCCCACAAAATACCAATAAATGAAAATAACAACCAAAAACGTTCAACACTTATGTATGATACAAAATACTAACATTTAATATCAAAACTGACTTTTTGTGACATAGGAAATAAAAAAACTTTGTAAACAAATTTAATATCGTTAATGTTATTACAAGTGTACAGGAGGAAAATCTTGCAAATTAAAGAAATTTTTTCTCACCATTTGCTGATGTAACCAACATCTATATTTACTTTATCTTATGTAAAAAAATGTGCCCTTTCTAACTCTGAAATAAAAAAAAATAAGGTTTATAATTGTAAAAAAATATCAATGACGTCTGAACTCCTTTTTGAGTTACCCTGTATATTCCGGTATCTAATTCGTTTTTCCAACCAAGTATCCATTTACTTTATATTAAATTTATCGGGTAATATATATATATATATATATATATATCCCACATAAAAACGCCTTACATTTATGACAACTATATTGTGTTTGAAATTTACACCTTTTAGGTAATCTGGCTGTTAATGTTGCTGTTTCTCGAAATAAAAGAAAAATAATAAAAAAGAACAGTTGTTTATTTTCGTCAAACTTGAAATTATCACAGGATAAAACTAAAAAAGTTATAAAAGAGACAGTGAAAGAAACAATTTGTTAAAAAACAGCAAAAAATTACATATAAGTATACAACGGATAAATAATTATAATTTTTAAAACAAAAATCGACAAAATTAAAGAAATATTAATTACTATAATTAATAAGTTCCACAGAAATGTAGGAATTTGTCAATTTATATTTTTTAGATAGCACTAGTTGTAACTATAACTACATAACTACCACTGAACTAACTTTAACTTTTTTGCTTCCACACCTTGATCACATTTTGATAGCTTCCTTTTTTTAGAAAGGTACATAACTATGTTACCACTTAAAAAAAAAAAACATTGGTTTAATTCCCTCGAATTTAAAGAATTTCAAGTTCTCACTCAATGGGAATTTAAAGTTTTCATAATACGGATCACACTCGCACCTATTTCCTGTCTCAACCGGTGCCACTGACTTCGTCTGGATTCCTTCAAAACCCTCTTCTACGTGGTGTTGGATGTCCGAGTAAATCAGATCTATCAGCGGAGTATATTTTGGGCATTGGCAAAAGTAATTTTCACCAAAGGATCTTCAGAAGAGGGTGGTGGGATATTATCTTCTCCAAAATTGTGCACGTTCTGGTTTTCACTCGATTGTTTTTCCAAATCCACGACTGGATAAGTATAATAACACTTTGTTAACGGAGCGTGGTGCAAAGAAACTGCAGGGATCGAAACTTGATAATAATTAGTCTCAAGAGAAACTCTAGGATTGGATGCCATATTAAATTTTTAATTCACTTTTATTGAATGTTAACACTTTAAAAGCAAAATAAAGACTAAAATCAGCACCCGAAGTTTTCTGCTTTTATAATTTGGCAGGTAGATTGCTATTAATGTTACCACCCTTTTTGTTATCCAAAGTAATTGTTTATTTATAGCTATTTTAATTGATAGGTTGTAAAGGTTCTATATTGTTGTTGTAAGTAGGTGGAAAGTTTTTTATGGATAGAATAATATTCTTTTATGACATCACTTATCGTTGCCGACCCTAAAGGATTCCGTTTATGGTACGGTCTTCTCAAGCATGGAAAAGGTTAGTACCTGATCTTGACATTAACAAATATACAGAAGTTCTGTGATGGTTTTGAGAAATATAAATAAGTTCGATGAGTTTATTCGGTATTTAATGCAGGAATCTAGGAAAAAAAGGTTTAATGCAATTCCAGCAAGATATGTTTTCCATTTAAAATACATTACCTACATCGCACTAAAACACCCTGTATAATTCGGCAAAAAGATATGCAGGCGGAAAGTAACTAAAAAACACTTTTATTTAAATATACAATTACTTTTTATGCAGCTGTGTAGAATTGGGGTTCTGTACACTGTGATCTGGTAGATCTATTGTGCCCCTTACTGCTGCTCAGTCGTAAGAATTTCCTTGTCGACTAGAGCAGATCCTCCGGTCCCATTTCTCTCAGGAATCTTAAGATGTTTGACGGGTTCAAGGTGGGTAGCTCCCCGTCGTTGATTTGGTGTGTTCCGAAGAACCGCATCCTAGGATTTTTAGAGTGTTGTATTCCGAAAGGATATGAATAAAGGTTTCGTCCTCCTCCTCAAAGAATCTACATTCTTCTCTTTCAACCAGTCCGAGTTTCTTGAGGTGTCCCTTCAGGTGGCAATGCCCCTTCAGGACCCCTGTTAGAACTCTGAGTTGGATTTTACTTAAGCTCATGCATTCTTTGAATCTCTTCTGGTCGTAGTTCCTCAGAAGAATTTTCGCTAGTCTCAATCCTTGCAGCGCCGTCCAATAATTGGATCTCCTGCTTTCTTCTTCTATCTTTAGTTCTTCCAGCATTACGCTGGCTCTGGCCCCAGAAATGGTATCTCAGCCCCCTTCCTCGCGAACCTGTCTACTATTTGATTCCCCTCTATCCCGGTATGTCCCAGTAGCCACATGAAAGTGACTTTATTATTCTTACTCAAATCATTTAGTTCCTCTAGGCATTCCTAGACCATCTTGGAACTGATAATTTGAGAACTCATCGCACTGATGGCTGCTTACTCCATGGAAATTAGATCAAAAAATGGCTGTTTTGTTAACAAACATGTAACATTGGTTTTTTTTGCTGGAATGTGTTCATTCCAGTATCCTATAAAACATATCTCGATAGTAACTCTGAAAGACCTGTGCAAAAAAAATGGCGATTAAAAATGTTTACGATTTTCGGTTTTTTGAGTGTATTTCGAAAAGTAAAACTTGTATCGAAAAATGTTTCAAACAAAAGTTGTAGAGAATTAAAATTAAAAAACGATTATCAATTCATATAATATAAGTTGTAAGTTTCGCCAATAGTTATCGAGATATATTTTTTTTCGGCAAAATTTACGGTTTTTGTTTTTTTTTTAAAAAGACATTAACAAATTAAAGATTTAAAATTTAACATAAATATAGTTATTATTATTCTAAAAAAGTACGTCAAACCCGGAATCTGTGAATTTTTTATTTTCCGAGAAAATCGATATCAAAATTGAAAATTCAACATCAATTTTCCACTTTCCTAATTAAGATACAATGCTCAATTTTAATGGAAATTGTTTGTATTGTTTTATATTTTGACGGGACGAGAGATTTTGCAAAAACCAATTTTTGCACCAAAAAAATTGATGTTGTTTTACTAATTTATATGATAGTAACAATTTGTTTAGACATATTAATTATTAATTTGTTTATTAACAAAATTTTTACAAAAAATTATAAAGAAAATCATACAAATATTCAATTATATATTACATATTCTACTGTTTTTTTCCTGCAATTTAGAAAACGATGATGACAATTCAGAGGAAATTAATATGTGTGAGAATGATTTTGACCATGAAAATGAATAATGATGAGAATGATATGTACAATGAAATTGAGAATAATGATGAAAATGGTATGTGAAATGTAAGCAAGAGTAATAATTGCGATGATGAAACGGGCGCCCATTGCATAGAAGTAATAGAAAAAAAAAAGAAAGATGAATGTATAATTGATATATTGTACTTGTATGATTTTCGTATGTAATTTTAATGTTTTATTAAATATTTATATGACGTATTATATTCATTATTATATTTTTATATGATTTGCTTATAGAAATTTTCGTTAAAATTTTGTTTATAAACGACTAAGTAATAATAATATAAAGAGAAAAACAATATAATATAATATTTGTATGATTTTCTCTATAATTTTTTGTAAAAATTTTGTTAATATACTGTTAGGTAATAATAATATAAAGGAAAAAAACAGTAGAATGTGTAACATATAATTAAATATTTTTATGATTTTCTCTATATTCTTTTGTAAAAATTTTGTTAATAAACAAATTAATAATTAATATGACTAAACAAATTGTTACTTTCATATAAATTAATAAAACAACATCAATATAATAAATATTACTTGTGATGCATAAGTTTCCTTGAAGCGCCAATGAATAATGCGCCTGAACTATGACAACCCGCCGAGAGCGGCCTGCAGCAGCTACTTTCGATTAGATTCGGCCCAATTTTCGAAGGTTCACAGATCGTAAGAAAGTGTATTTCTTGGAACCAAAACATTCAAAGGTAAAGTACAAGCATTAAAAAGCATCTTCTGCAAATTTGAGCCCTTAATATTCATTTGCCACACCATTATGAATTTTTGAAAAAAAAAAAACGTTTTTTTCATCCAAAATAATTTTTTTTTTATTTTTTTTGAGATCGGAAAATCTCTAATCTAATTTAAATTATTTCTATCTCCATCCGGTGAAAAGTTATTGCTATTTTTTGGTGCAAAAATTGGTTTTTGCAAAATTTCTAAGGCCCACGAAGGACAAAAAAATTTTTTTAATAGATCTTTAAAACAAAACAATACAAACAATTTTCATTAAAATTGAGCATTATATCTTAATTAGGAAAGCGGAAAATTGAGGTTGAATTTTCAAATTTGACATCGAATTTCTCGGAAAATAAAAAACTCACAGATTCCGGGTTTGACATACATTTTTATAATGATAATACCTATATTAATGTTTAATTTTAAATCGGTAATTTGTTAAAAAATTTCTTTTTTTTTAAACAAAAACCGTAAAATTTGTCGATAGAAAAATATATTCACGAGCGAACTCGCCATACAGTTAGCATTGAAAATGGTGAATGAGATTTCACCGAAACGTCAGCTATCTTACAGTCCTGAGAGGGACGCAGCACATACATGGGATGCCCGAAAACCTTCGATTATATATTACATATATATATATATATACATATATATATATATATATATATATATATATATATATATATATATATATATATATATACATATATATATATATATATATATATATATATATATATATATATATATATATATATATATATATATATATTGGTTTTACCGCTTATACAATCCCAACTCGTTACATACTTATTACGAACACAAGCCAAATGAACGTTCTCAAGCCCGGGCTTGGGGCTTGAAAACGTTCCTTTTGCCAGCGTAATCCGGAGAGTCATAAGATGCTAGGGACAAAATATTAGCTGGGCCTAAAATTGTGGTAGAATATCGAATTATATATTGATTTAATTCCGAAATTTATCGTGTAGAGGACGCTAGCGTCTGATCCGTATATAGTATGTAATTCGATTCGTTAGATCAACGTTCACAAGCCCCTAAAATTGGCAACCACGCAGTTTGTATAACAATCAATATATCTGTTGGTTTTACTGACTTTGTTAGACCAATTGTACTTTACCGACGGCCATGGACTAACTAGAATGATAATACTAAACCATATCAATCATACAAATTATTTGTTCATTTTAATGTTCTGAGAAAGAATGGAAAGTAATATTTTTACTTTCGAAAATAATTCTCAAAATTATTTTTGCAAAGTACGAAGAATATTATTATTACATGGTTAGTCTAAAACTTCCAATAAACGTTTTTAAAAAATACGATTTTTGTCAATTTACAAAAAATAGAGGAACAGGTGACCATTTTTTCTATATAATATTATTGATATTAAAGAAAAAAGTTATTATGTTTAAAGATTACTGTTATCTAATTTTGGAAATTGGTATACTTATTTACCATAATTAGTCTTTCATAAAATTTAATGACGATGTATCTATATATTTACTACTGGAGCTAGCGAGTTTTTTGTGTCCCATTTGCATCGGTGTAAAAGTGTATTGTTTTGGTCATTATGATCACTCTTAACCTGGAAAGTTAGTGCTACTAATGCACATTCAGTCTAATTAATGACAAAAAAAAAACCGCTGCCAATCCGTTGACGGTTCAAAGTACAGCTGCCAGATACATGTAAAAAGAGTTGAACACCGAGCTCATTTCCTCAAATTTAAAATTTATACCGGGCGAAGTTTCAGCATGATGCAGATAAATATTTTGGTATTTTTTTTTATATACTCTCGACCCCACTTTTCATTGTTGAACTAGATGTGCAGTACGGACTTTTCGTAAAAAAATAGATAACTAAATATATTTTCCCGCTAATGCAAATTGAAAAAAACTGTCGATAACTCCCGGGCTGCGATTCTATAAAAGTATAGGGAAAGAGAATGTTATAATAAGGATCTTCCATCTTTGTTCAGTCTGTAGTAACACATAAGTATGTCACTGTCCTTAAAGAGATAAGGAAAGGGAATGTCAAAACATATGCTTACAGAATCGGGCCTCCGGTCTAATTGAATTTTTTAAAAAACAGGTTTCAAGCGACCATATGGAGATTTGTTAATGCAAAATAATTTCTTTAAAATTTTTGTCTATTTGTTTCTACTACTGCCACATGACATTAAACCCACTTAGATGAGACTTTCGTAGTTTGAAAGCCTATAATAAGACTCTAAATCGTGGTCCTATGAAGGCTAAAGGGGAGCATTAAAAGAAAATGCTTTTTTAACCGACTTCTAAAAGAAGGTTCTCAATTCGTCGCGTATGTATGTTTTTTTTATGTATGTACACCGATTTCTCCGGAACGGCTGCACCGATTTGAATGAAATTTTTTGCGTTATGTTCAGGAAGTTGCTGCGGTGGTCCCATATTTTTTTTAGATGAAATTGGTGAAGTAAAATCCAAGATGGCGCTTACAATATGGCGGCCAAAAAAATTAATTTTGTCCGATATTCTCCAAAATTGGTATGGAGAAATTTTCGGGGTTAAACCCAACGAATCTGAAATTATTTTTAAAAAATTCAGAATAGCGGACCCAATATGGCTGAATAAAAAATTTAATTTTGTGCGATTTTCTTCAAAATTGGAATGGGAGAGTTTTCGAGGTCGTACATAACGAATTCAAAATATTTTTAGAAAATTCAATATGGCGGACAAAAAAATCAATTTTATCCAATTTTCTCCAAAATTGATACGGTGGAGTTTTCAGGGTCGCACATGACGAATCAAAAATTATTTTTAAAAAATTCAAAATGGCGGATCTAATATGGCCGACGCAAAAATCAATTTTATCCGATTTTCTCCAAAATTGGTATAGGGGAGTTTTCGGGGTCACACATAACGACTCTGAGATTATTTTTAAAAAATTCAATATTGTGGACCAAAAAATTTTATTTTGTCCGATTTTTTCCAAAATTGGTACGAGGGAGTTTTCGAAGTGGCACATAACGAATTTAAAATATTTTTAAAAAATTCTATATGGCGGATCCAATATGGCGGACAAAAAAATCAATTTTGTCCAATATTCTCCAAAATTGGTACGTGGGAGTTTTTGGAGTCGTACATGACGAATCTAAAATTATTTTTAAAAAATGCGATATGGCGTATCCAATATTGTGGATAAAAAATTAATTTTGTCCGATTTTTCTTAAAATTGATATGGGGGAGTTTTTGGGACAGCACATTACGAATCTGATATTATTAAAAAAAAAAATATGGCGGATTAAAGATTCTACATCTCTCGATTTTGTCTAAAGTCAGTATTGGTGGATTTTCGTTAGTGTTAATTACGAAATTAAAATATTTTTTGAACAGCTCAATCTGACGGATTTGTGTCCTAAAAATTTTACATTTTTCGACTTTCTCCAAAACTGGTATAGAGGGTTCTTGAGGGTGTAAATTAGGAATTTAATAGTATTTTTTCAGGATTCAATATGGCGAACTAAAAATTTTACATTTTTCGATTTTGTTCAAATGTGGAACTAAATCGTTTTTGAGGATATAAATAGCGAATATAAAATTATTTTAAGAAAATCTAATATGTTAGATGCAATATTTCTGGATTTCATCTAAAATTGGTACTAAGGGGCTTTGAAGGTTTTAGATTTAGATTAGATTAAGACGTTCAAATTATTTTTTTGAAATTAAATATGGCGGATCCAATATGGTGGGTTGAAAATTTTACCTTATTCACATTTTTTCAGATTTGATATTAGGGCGTTGGGGGGTGGTGTATTACTAATATGAAGTTAATTTTTTACAACTATTAGGTTGATAAGATACAATATGAAGGACTAAAAATTTTACAATTTCCGGTTTTATCTAAAATTGATATTGCTTTGTTCTTGGGGCGTGTACAAACTCAATATGCAATATAAAATATATCGGGCTAAGAAATTTACGTGTCAAATTCTTTAAATATCGATATTGGAAGGTTTTAGGGCCTATATTACCAATCTAAAATTAATTTGAAATTTAAGATAGTGGATTTACTATGACAGACTAAATATTTGTTTGATACAATTTCATTGGTATTTGGAGAACTCTAAGAATCAAAGAATTTTTAGTGGTTCATTTTAGGGTGATTTACAATTCTGGATAAAGTGGATATTTTTTTGCCCCCTTGGAGTCATTGCGAGGTACACTAATCTCGATTAGCACTTAGTTCAAATAATTTATGAATATCATAATGAATTCAAAACTAAAAATCGAAAAATAAAATTTTTATAAAAAAATGAACCGACTTCTAAAAGTGCGCTAAAAAGGGAAAAATAACTAGAAATTTTTATATGAAATTGAAATTTTTTGAAGTCGGCGCCAAATTATTTCTAAATGAAATAAATAACATATACAAATTATGGAAGAAAGCAATTGCAAATAAAATATTTTTAATCTGTTTATGCAAATCACTTTTGGTCAGGTATTAGTTTGGTGCCGACTTCAAAAATTTCAATTTCATATAAAAATTTGTAGGTATTTTTCCCTTTTTAGCGCACTTTTAGAAGTCGGTTCAATTTTTTTATAAAAATTATATTTAGCATTGAAATGTCACGTCGATGATTCGAATTCAATTTCCTGCTGGTTTTTTTGGCTGTTATTATTATTTTTTTATATGAGGTTGAAATATTAAATTAATTTTTTTAATTAAAAAAGATTTAAAATTAATTATTAAATAAAACACGTCAAAATATTTTTTATCTTTTAACAATTTTTCGGAAAATGCTTCCTTGCCAAGAGATTTGCAATTTTATGCAAAAAAAATACGAAATTCGTTATTTTTTGGTAATTAGAACCTTCAATATCAACAGAGATTTTTTTGATGTGAGCAAGTGGAGTTTGTGACGCTGACAGTGGGGCTCAAAAGTAACCCGTTTTAGGCATGTTGCGTGAGCGTACACACAAGATGGTAGTTGCGACCGCACAGACGCGCGCTATGAGGGCATATTTCACTTTCTTAACTTTTGAATTATTTTATTTCAAGTTGACGATTTTTATTTACTAGATATTACTTTATTGAAACTAATATATAATCTGTCATTTTATTTATTGTCTAAAGATAGCGCTCTATTTTATATTCATTGTTTTCACCTCCAATAATATGATTATTTTCATCAATAACCCGATTTGTCGGGTAAAAATCATCGTCCTCCATAAAATGGTGTTTAATATTCATACAATTCTGTGATAAACATGCGTATACTACGCAGCATTCTAAATTCGAGGATACACAGATACAATTTTGTGTACATTTTCCAGTGTATGAACAGACTTATCTTTGTAGCATGTCCAAAGCTTCGACTTCAAAATAATTAAAGTCTAAACAGTTATTTCCAAGTTTCCAACTACGAGTTAATGGATCAAGAGATACAATATTACTTTTTTTGCTTGATTCCGTTCATTTGTTTGTCATTTCGCTATTAAATAATGTTGAACTTAGGCCGGTTTAGAAGGTGGCAAATTTTCATCAGATATTTTGTTTTTCAACGCGATATTGTATCTTAATTTTTTATGCATTCACAACAGTCTTTAAAGTTATTCTGAGAGTCATATTTTTGATAAATACACTGTCAAAGTATTAAGTCCATCACCTGCAGGTAAATTAGAAAATCTATTCAATTGATTATCTGCTAGTTTATTTAAAGCTTTGTACGCCTTCTTTTTTCTAACGTCATATATGAAACTTACTCTATCACAACATTGATTATTAAAATACTGTCACACTGAATTTTTCCAATATCGTTTAGAATAGTATGTACGGGAATAAATCGAGAAAACATTTCCAGTATTAAACCATAAAAGAAGTTTCTTTAAGAATCCATGATAAGATAAACACATCTGTGTCTGGGGATTTAACAATAATTTTAAACTTTTTATCGGAATCCAGCTCTTGTAACTGACAGGCATAAAATACAATCTTGGTATCTGCTTCTGTATGATCACACAAGAAATATGCATCGAAATATTGATCATTTTCCACAATAACATATGCTCAAATGCTCCAGAAATGATCAACTTATTCTGTATTGGTAACCGAATAATTTTTTATATAATTTTCAATAAATTCCACTAAATTTGATTTACTTGTATCATTACTGCAGAATTTATTAAAGTTTTATGTAGATTGACCGCCAATAATTATATATTCTTTGTTTTCGCTATCATTTCCATACCTCCGAATTCATTCCAACTGTTCTGGATTAACCGTTGTGCTGTCGTATCGATCATAAATCAAGTGAATTTCATCTACTCGATCAAATCTGTGTAATAATCCATTCATAATTTTATTGGTTAAATTACCATCCAATTATCAAAATGGTGTAATTCATCGTTTCCATTCAGTATCAGAATAACTACCTAAGACATTTGTAGTCATAGTTCATCTTGAAGTAGCAAGTTCTTTTTGAGTCATTTCTGTGATTCCAGTCTCTGATTTTGTACTCTTGATTACTGTCATTTCAGTTGTTATATCTGAGAGTAATCCCGAAATGCGTCATTAGTCAAATCAACATTAAAGTATCCCTTTAAAAACTGTTCTTTGGCTTCGGTTGGTAGCATAAGGAGAATTTCAAAGCACAAAAAGTCCCACATCGTAATTCGGTTTATCGCAAATAAAGAAAAAAGGAATCATAGATAAGTGAGTGGAAACGTATCGGCTCTATCGGTTCGAATAACTCTAAATTTGAATTTAAGATTCAAACCAAAATTGAAAACATTCAGATTCTTCACTTACTTCTTTTCTATATTTGTCAAATAATGTCATAAATGTATTACTTCTATCTAAAGAAAGTTTTTCTAAACCATATTTCTTATATGTACCCGTTGAATAACTACTGTAAACGTTTCGATATTTTTTATCAGAACCGCTAGAGTTTCTATTTTATTATTTTTTTAGTTGATCAAAAAAATGTTCTATCAATAACTGCATTAGCCTATCATATATTAAAATTAATTCTCGAACGACCCCTCCAAAATTCTGTCTATGGTATTTCCAGCAAAAACTTTAGATTCGGCTAGCATATCTCTTATGCCACAACTTCCCCAAATTTTGCTGAGGCATTAAATTGCACAGCAAAGAGTATGAAAAGCGCCTAAACGAGTAACATTTTTTAATTTATTACTCATTAAATTTGACCAGCTGAATTAATGTATACAACTGTTGCTCAAACGTTTGAATACAGTATTTTTGACCGCAAGCTTCCGTTCAATTATAGTATATATTGTATTAAAATCAATTGTTTTTTTTATTAAGAGATAGTAAATACTGAGCAATGGTGACTGCATTTTTTATTTCTTCAAAGTGAGTGTTTAGAGGCTATCCAATTCGGTATTATTTGCTTTTCTTTTTTTCATTCTTAAAGAAGGTTTCTCGCGCAAATGACCTTTATAGCACACATACATAAAAATCATTATAATTGAATAGAATCGATTTTACAGAAGATTTTGCATCAACAAAATCTAGAATACAGGTACATAGGTTCAATTTGTTGTGCATGTGATTTACTTTAAGATTTTGGTAACTGAATACCCTAAGTCTATATTACATGTATATAATTATAGTATTCCCAACATTGGTATGTTTGTTTTATATATAGCATTTACCTTTAAAATTAAACTCCTTATTTGTGGGTGTTTTTTTATTTAATTATTATAAATTAAGCTAGATGCCAAAATATCGTCGTCTTAGCCAATACAGAATTGTATTCTCTTCAAAGTTGAAGTTAACGAAACTGTTAGTTTCAATTGAAAAATTTAGATAAAATGCTCAAATGTAAAAATCAAAATGGCCAGATTTAAAGAGAAAGGAATATTTCTACACAAAGATTTTATATCATTATTCTTTGCTGTTTAATATTTTACATGACGTAAAAACGGCAACACTGGCGGGTCTGAATCACAGGTAAAATGAAACAAATTTCATATACTGGGCTTTAGTTCGAGATAAGTTGCAATTGGCTCATGAACGTGGCTAAAATAATACGAAAAAATTTTTTTTTTAATTTGCTTACCCCTCTCAATAGTAATTGGTTTCATGAATAAAAATAATCATACAACGTATATTTATTTGCTTCTAATATAGTTTTTGCTGGGTGGTCTATGGTGGTCTGTAAAATAAAATTGGTCTGACAACGACGTAAAAACCTGTATATATATATATATATATATATATATATATATATATATATATATATATATATATATATATATATATATATATGTATATATATATATATATATATATATATATATATATATATATATATATATATGTATATATATATATATATATATATATATATATATATATGTATATATATATATATATATATATATATATATATATATATATATATATGTGTATAACCAAATAGTCATCCAATAAAAAAAGATAAGAAAAGAAATTATTATTCAATTAAGATTAACAAGTTTGTTCGGTACACTTCAACTTCTTTGAAACTATAAGAAGATTTTTGTTAGTTAGAGGTTGTGGAAGAAGTTGAAAATTGTGTACCTAAATAAAAGCATTATATCCAAAAAGTAGATTTCAGTGCATTTTTCCTTCAAAAAAAGACAACATTGGGTGGCGACCGAAATTTTTAATGTTAGACACTCATATATATATATATATATATATATATATATATATATATATATATATATACATATATATAAATATATATATATATATATATATATATATATATATATATATATATATATATATACATATATATATATAAATATATATATATATATATATATATATATATATATATATATATATATTAGTCCTGTTACTGTCACGATTTAATCATTAAATTTAAAAATACTGACCCAATCGAAAATTATTTCAATAAAAACCATACAGGTAAAAACACTTAATGAAGAAAATCAACTAGAAGTGTTGTAAGTGGTTGTGGAGAATCCAAAAATGTTAGAAGAAATAAAGAACAGAGTTTTATATAACCTGTCAAGAGCATCTGCTAGTAAGAAATTAATATTGTTCGGATGAGCCAAAGTTTGTTCACCAGCTCAAACCTAGAGATATCGAGAAAAATTGTTTATAAATTCCATGATTTAAAAAAAACAATTCTGAAAAAAGTAGATTACATGTTGTACACTATCTATGGTTTTATTTATGTATTTAAAAAATTGTAAGGTGTATGTATAATATGTACTTACCTTGAACTAATTAAATAAAAATGTTTCTAAATTACATTCCGCTTGTATATCTTTTTGCCTAGTTATACAGGGTATTTTAGGGCGATGTAAGTAATGTATTTTAAATAAAAAACTTATCTTGCTGGAATTCCATTAAACCATGTTTAGTAGATTCCTTCATTAAATTTCGAAAAAACTCAGCTAAATTATATATATTTCTCAAAACTATCACAGCACTTCTGTATATTTGTTAATATCAAGTTCAGGTACTAACCTTTTCCATGCATGAGAAGACCGTACCATAAACGGAACACTTTAGGTCGGCGACGATAAGAGATGTCATAAAAGAATATTATTCTATCGACGAAAAGATATCCGCTTACTTACAATAACAATTGAAAAGCTTTACAACTTATTAATTTAAAATATCTATAAATAAAAATTGCTTTGGATAACAAAAAGGGTGGTAACTTACACAAAAATGACAATAGCCCTCTTTAACATAGTGAATTAATAACAATCTACCTGCCAGATTATAAAAGCAGAAAACTGACGCAATATCACGCTTTCGGGTCGGGCAAACAACATAGTTTTTCTCTTATTATGGCGGATGCGCGCGCATTCGCCATTATCTAATAGCGGCTTTTTCCACGAAGAACTCGCATCCCGGTTGATGATAAATGTTTCGGTGGGTCTGCGACCATCCTGAAGATTATCATAATACTTATTTAAAATTTCAGTAAAAATTACTATAGCAGGTTTACTAACTTCTTCGCGTTTTCCTGATCTTGGAATTTCCCTAGCTCCGATCAGGTTTGCGAATTTAAAATAATCTTGCCCTTCCGGCAATTGTGTAACGTGCGACAATATTTGTTTTGTCGGGGAAGCAACCGGCGACATTTTAGGGTTCTTGTTTTTTAGGTCTTGTTCTTTGTTTAAATTATGTTTAAACATGTTACGCGAATTTTTTAAGTGGTCACTACTTTCCTCGGATATGTTTGTTGATTCAAAGAAACTTATGAGTTTTTTAATCGACTCGAATTCTATGGAAGAAGTCTCGTCGGTGTTAACACGGGTTTCAAGATGCCGTCCTTCTTGGCGCGCCGGTCAGAGCCGGCACAGAGGACTCGCCATAACATTGAGGGAGTCTGAATGACCACCCGCCTCATTTGACATGGACTTGAATCTTTGGGGAGTGGACATTTTGAAAAGGTGGAAGTAACTTTGCTGTACAGAATTTATTTTTAATTAGCTTAGGAATATTTTATTGCAAGAAGTTTTTAATTACACGGAGGGCTTATTTGGGCTGTTTTTATATTTGAAAGTTGGGCTGTTGTAAAAACCTGAAGAAAGAATTTTTTAAAATGTGCACTTAATGTATTTTTATTTAAAGAACATCAGAGAATGGTTTATTTAAAATAAATCGGAGTTATTTATTAAAAAATAAATGACCGGCGTCCGTGATTTATATTAACGTTTTTACGCCTTTTGATGCTCCGTTGTAGTTCGACCCTAATTAGCTCAGTTCTAGTTTTATTAATTAAAGAACTAATTAGTGGCGTCCCGCTAGTTCTTTTACAAAGTATTTTTATGAATCGCTAAATAATATTTACTATTAACAAAGTGATATATAAAATTAACAAAGAGTGGTTTTTATACTAAAATCTTATATGCTAAATATTTACAATTTTTTAATTACTAATTTTTAACACGATTATGTTTTGTATAGTGATGAACTGTATTACAAATATACGAAAGTTCTGTTTTTAACGAAATGTCTGATCTTTGAGAATTGGAGAATTTTTAAAATCACCCGGTATACACTATTTACGGGTTTTGAGTTTATTCAAGATTCTGAGAATTTGTCAAAATAGGATTCACGCACTAATAGCACTGTCGACCTTAACTAAATTACAGTTTATATTTTTAGTAATTTACAGTTTTTAATTAAGGAATAATCCTTTTACAAAAATTAAAATGATTGATGAGAGATATACACTAAGTTTTAATTAAATCCTTGACATTACATTCTATAAAACACTTATTTATAAATTGACGACACATCAGATTCATTCCAAGTATCCAGTTGATAAATATAAGTTAACAATAAGCCATTATAGACTTGCAAACGAAAGGCTGTGGCCTTTAAAATATAGGCGAAAATACTGGGAGGGACTTTATGTATAGCACTAGTGGTACCTTGCCAATCTATCACCGTTTGTAACTTCAACTGCAACTAAACTAATCTTAATCTTTTTACTCGCCCTCGTTGTTCCCTTTGTTCATATTTCGATAGCGTTCTTTCCTGTACCACTTAAAGAAAAAATCCATTGGTCTTTCTAGTTTAAAGTATTTCACATTTTCACTCAATGAAAATTTAAAAATTTCATAGTGCAGATCACACTCGCGCCTATTTCCTGTCTCAATTTATGTTCTGTCGGATATCTAAGCAATTGGGATCTATTGATGGCCTATATTTTGGACTTTGGCAAAAGTAATTTTCACTAAACTGGCCTGGACTTCCAAAAGCGGATGGTGAGATATTGACTTTTTGAGTTGTTTCAGGAAAAGAAAATAGATTGTTCTTTCCAAAATTGTGCAAGATCTGGTTGTCACTGGACTATTTTTTCCAATTCCACGACTGGTTAATTATAATAACGCTTTGTTACCGGTACGTGGTGTGGGGAAACTGTAGGAACCGCAACTTGAGTGTAGTTGTTCTCACTAGAAACTCTAGAATTAGATGCCATTTTAAATTTATATCTCACTTTTACTCAGTATTAACACTTTAAAAGCAAAAAAAGACTAAAATCAACACCCAAATTGTTCTGGTTTAATAATTTGGCAGGTAAATTCTATGAAACTTTTATTAATGTATTACATTAAAGAGGGCTATTGTGATACCATACCCTTTGTTATCTAAAGTAATTGTTTATTTATAGATATTTTAAATTGACAGGTTGTAAAGTTTTGATTGTTATTGTAGGTGTACCGAACTCTTTTTGTCGCCAGAGTCATAAATATACTTTTATGACAACTCTTATCATCGCCGACCCTAAAGGGTTTTGTTTATGGCACTAACTTTCTGAAGCATAGCAGGGGTGATACGTCTGAACGGCTAATTCATTTGCTCCACCATGACTTTTCTAGTTATAACCACAAGAAGAAATCCAATATAGTTAAGCCTCGCGATCTAAGAAAACATACAATGGGACATAGTTTATAAAATTTATTAAAACAAAAAATAGTCAATTATTTACTACCACAAACCTTGATTCCCAATCCACTTATGATGAAAAAATTGTTGTGAAATATTTTCTCTGACATCTGGTCTGAATTGAGCTGATATAACAATCTTATCAAAGGATAACTTATAAAGTCGGGAAAAATTATATATCTTAAGATTAATCAGTAATCTGCAAAAATGAAAAAAAATCCTTATTGACAAATCCATCAAATCTGTCAAAAATAGGAGATATAAAGGCGACTAAATGACATGATAGTGGTGTACTAAACTCGAATTCTACTACTAGGAATGTGCGAGTTCTGACGAAATCCTGGGAACAATCCCAATTCCAACAACTACATTCAAGGTCGTTCATTGGAACGATTACGTTCGTGTGTCTTCCTCCGAAGACATCAGAAATACGATTGGTCTAGCCAAGATAGGATTTTTTGCATCAATTTGGAAGAAACTCCTGCCATGCAAGTAGAAAACTTAATAAATGTCTTAAACGAAAGGAATCCCCTGTGGGACATGCAGAACAAATAGCTTAATTTAATTGTAAACTTTCTATCGGCATCTAATCGATCAAAATATAAATGGGAAAACTCGCTAAAAATACTTCTTTGCTTAATACTAGATTAATCCAGTATTCGTGGTAACGTTTATCTGCTAACTGCTTTCTGATTAAGGATTACGCAAAAGAAAAACTACCAACATCCCTAGTATTTGTATTTGCCTCATCAGAAGTGATGGGGTTGACTGAGGCAGTGGACGTAATGAGACATGCAATTTCCTAAGAAAGAATTCATTCGAACATGCAAGTTTGAAGTTCACATAAATTCCGATCTAGCTAATAACTAGCTTAAATTCTTGCAGTAAATTAAAAAGTGCAAGGTTCCTTAGAAGCGTCTCCTTATATGGTAATTTCAAAAAGACAGATTTAAGATTTATTTCCAAAATGTTGGATAAAATACGAAAATCAAATTACCGAGGGAAAAATCAATTGAAGGTATAATTTACTGTCCACTCGAACAAATAATATAACAAAATAATCACCATAGTACTTTACTACCTGGCAAAGAAAATTATTCCAAGAAACGGTATTTATAAACAAACAATTAAGTTCGATAGTCAGTGGTAATTAAGATAACAATGACCATATCCCTCTTTGACCTAATTGGTTACCCGAGACCTACCTGCCAAATTATAAAAGGTGGTAAATTCGATTATTACTTTTAGTCTTTATTTTGCTTTCAAGGTGTTAACATTAAGTGAAAAGTGACACATAAATTTAAAATGGAAGTCGTTCGTAAAGTTACTCTTGAGTCCAACTATCAACAAGTGGCGTTTTCTCCAGTATACATGTACAACACTCCAGCAACAAAGTGTTATTATACTTATCTGGTTGTGGATTTTAAGACACAAAACAGCGTAAATCAGAACGTGCCCAATATTGGACAGAAGAAGTTATTTTCTTATCCTGAAACTACTCAGAAAGCCAATGTTCCATTACCAGCTACTGAAAATCCTGATCACTTTGGAGAAAATTATTTTTGCCTATAACCAAAACGTAGGGCACTTATAGATCCCAATCATTTTGATCTTCAACAGCACAAAGATGAGAACATGGATTTTGAAAAAATTCAGAGGACGTCAGTGGCACCGATTGAGACAAGGAATAGGTGTGAGCGTGATCCCTACTATGAAAACTTTAAAAACCCGTTGAGTGGTAACTTAAAATATTTTAAACTAGACGGTATTGAACCAATGGGCTGTTTTTTAAGTGGAAACATTGTTATGTACAATTGTAGAAAAAAGAAACTATTGAAGTGTGAACAAAGTGTCAAAGTGTGCAAGTAGAAATGTTAAGATTAGATTAGGAGTAGTTACTGTTACACAGGGTGTTAGATTTAAGAGATACCTCTACTGCTATCATCTATTAAATCGTTAATAGTATTTTAACTTATATTTTAAAGAACGCAGTCTTTCGTTATGCAAGACCATTGTGACTTACTTTTAACGTGCATTTATCGACAAACATTAATTGACGAAATTGAGTTCATTCAAAAACAGTTTCTTCATTTTTTTGACTTTAAATCTGACATTCCTGTGTAGTTTACTAATTACTGTCTTTTGTATTTCACCTATGTACTTTAATTCTAACTCTTTTGTTTATTCTATTTTAATTATTGTTATTATTTTTATTACTTATATGTATATGTATTTTATGTTTGCTTACTTTGTTTCTTACATTGCCTCTTTTACAATTTATTTGCTTATTTAGCTTTAATTTTATTTCTTCTGATAATTACAATACTTGTAATTTCAAGTGTGATGAAAATATACGATTGTATATTATATAAATATATATATATATATATATATATATATATATATATATATATATATATATATATATATATATATATACATATATATATATATATATATATATATATATATATATATATATATATATGTCCCACATTAAAACGCCTTACATTTATGACAACTATATTGGCTGTTTCTCGAAATAATAAAAAATAACAGTTGTTTATTTTCGTCAAACTTGAAATTATCACAGGATAAAACTAAAAAAGTTATAAAAGAGACAGTGAAAGAAACAATTTGTAAAAAGACAGCAAAAAATTACACATAAGTATACAAAGGATAAATAATTATAATTTTTAAAACAAAAATCGTCAAAATTAAAGAAATATTAATTACTATAATTAATAAGTTCCACAGAAATGTAGGAATTTGTCAATTTATATTTTTTAGATAGCACTAGTAGTAACTATAACTACATAACTACCACTGAACTAACTTTAACTTTTTTGCTTCCACACCTTGATCACATTTTGATAGCTTCCTTTTTTTAGAAAGGTACATAACTATGTTACCACTTAAAAAAAAAACCCATTGGTTCAATTCCCTCTAGTTTAAAGAATGTCAAGTTCTCACTCAATAGGAATTTAAAGTTTTCATAATACGGATCACACTCGCACCTATTTCCTGTCTCAACCGGTGCCACTGACGTCCTCTGGATTTCTTCAAAACCCTCTTCTATGTGGTGTTGGATGTCCGAGTAAATCAGATCTATCAGCGGAGTATATTTTGGGCATTGGCAAAAGTAATTTTCACCAAAGTGATTTTCAGAAGTGGGTGGTGGGATATTGTCCTCTCCAAAATTGTGCACGTTCTGGTTTTCACTCGATTGTTTTTCCAAATCCACGACTGGATAAGTATAATAACACTTTGTTACCGGAGCGTGGTGCAAAGAAACTGCAGGGATCGAAACTTGATAATAATTAGTCTCAAGAGAAACTCTAGGATTGGATGCCATATTAAATTTTTAATTCACTTTTATTGAATGTTAATACTTTAAAAGCAAAATAAAGACTAAAATCAGCGCCCGAAGTTTTCTGCTTTTATAATTTGGCAGGTAGATTGTTATTGACGTTACCACCCTTTTTGTTATCCAAAGTAATTGTTTATTTATAGCTATTTTAATTGATAAGTTGTAAAGTTTTTATATTGTTGTTGTAAGTAAGCGGAAAGCTTTTTATGGATAGAATAATTTTCTTTTATGACATCACTTATCGTCGCCGACCCTAAAGGGTTCCGTTTATGGTACGGTCTTCTCAAGCATGGAAAAGGTTAGTACCTGATCTTGACATTAACAAATATACAGAAGTTCTGTGATGGTTTTGAGAAATATAGATAAGTTCGATGAGTTTATTCGGTATTTAATGCAGGAATCTAAGAAAAAAAGGTTTAATGGAATTCCAGCAAGATATGTTTTCCATTTAAAATACATTACCTACATCGCACTAAAACACCCTGTATAATTCGGAAAAATATATACAGGCGGAAAGTAATTAAAAAACACTTTTATTTAAATATACAATTACTTTTATGCAGTTGTGTAGAGTTGGGGTTCTGTACACTGTAATCTGGTAGATCTGTTGTGCCCCTTACTGCTGCTCAGTCGTAAGAATTTCCTTATCGACTAGAGCAGGTCCTCCGGTCCCATTTCTCTCAAGAATCTTAAGATGTTTGACGGGTTCAAGGTGGGTAGCTCCCCGTCGTCGATTTGGTGTGTTCCCAAGAACCGCATCCTAGGATTTTTAGAGCGTTGTATTCTGAAAGGATATAAATAAAGGTTTCGTCCTCCTCCTCAAAGAATCTGCATTCTTCTCTTTCAACCAGTCCGAGTTTCTTGAAGTGTCCCTTCAGGTGGCAATGCCCCGTCAGGACCCCTGTTAGAACTCTGAGTTGGATTTTACTTAAGCTCATGCATTCTTTGAATCTCTTCTGGTCGTAGTTCCTCAGAAGAATTTTCGCTAGTCTGAATCCTTGCAGCTCCGTCCAATAATTGGATCTCCTGCTTTCTTCTTCTATCTTTAGTTCTTCCAGCATTACGCTGGCTCTGGCCCCAGAAATGGTATCTCAGCCCCCTTTCTCGCGAACCTGTCTACTATTTGATTCCCCTCTATCCCGGTATGTCCCAGTAGTCACATGAAAGTGACTTTATTATTCTTACTCCAATCATTTAGTTCCTCTAGGCATTCCTAGACCATCTTGGAACTGATAATTTGAGAACTCAGCGCACTGATGGCTGCTTACTCCATGGAAATTAGATCAAAAAATGGCTGTTTTGTTAACAAACATGTAACATTGGTTTTTTTGCTGGAATGTGTTCATTCCGGTATCCTATAAAACATATCTCTATAGTAACTCTGAAAGACCTATGCAAAAAAAATGGCGATTAAAAATGTTTACGATTTTCGGTTTTTTGAATGTATCTCGAAAAGTAAAACTTGTACCGAAAAATGTTTCAAACAAAAGTTGTAGAGAATTAAAATTTAAAAACGATTATCAATTCATATAATATAAGTTATAGGTGGCGCCAATAGTTATCGCGATATATTTTTTTTCGACAAAATTTACGATTTTCGTTTTTTTTTTAAAGACATTTATTAACAAATTACCGATTTAAAATTTAACATAAATATAGTTATTATCATTATAAAAAAGTACGTCAAACCCGGAATCTATGAATTTTTTATTTTTCGAGAAATTCGATATCAAAATTGAAAATTCAACATCAATTTTCCACTTTCCTAATTAAGATACAATGCTAAATTTTAATGGAAATTGTTTGTTTTGTTTTATATTTTGACGGGACGAGAGATTTTGCAAAAACCAATTTTTGCGCCAAAAAAATTGATGTTGTTTTACTAATTTATATGATAGTAACAATTTGTTTAGTCATATTAATTATTAATTTTTTTATTAACAAAATTTTTACAAAAAATTATAAAGAAAATCATACAAACATTCAATTATATTTTACATATTCCACTGTTTTTTTCCTGCAATTTAGAAAACGATGATGACAATTCAGAGGAAATTAATAATATCTGTGAGAATGATTTTGACCATGAAAATGTTAATAATGATGAGAATGATATGTACAATGAAATTGAGAATAATGATGAAAATGGTATGTGAGATGTAAGTGGGAGTATTAAATGCGATGATGAAACGGGCGCCGATTGCATAGAAGTAATAGAAAAAAAAGGAAAGATGGATGTATAATTGATATATTGTACTTGTAAATATTTATATGACGTATTATATTCATTATTATATTTTTATATGATTTGCTTATAGAAATTTTCGTTAAAATTTTGTTTATAAACGACTAAGTAATAATAATATAAAGAAAAAAACAATATAATATAATATGATATTTGTATGATTTTCTCTATAACTTTTTGTAAAAATTTTGTTAATATACTGTTATAAATATTACTTGTGATGCATAAGTTTCCTTGAAGCGTCAATGAATAATGCGCCTGAACTATGACAACCCGCCGAGAGCGGCCTGCAGCTGCTACTTTCGATTAGATTCGGCCCAATTTTCGAAGGTTCACAGATCGTATAAAAGTGTATTTCTTGGATCCAAAAAAATTCAAAGGTAAAGTACAAGCATTAAAAAGCATCTTCTGCAAATTTGAGCCCTTAATATTCATTTGCCACATCATTATGAATTTTTGAAAAAAAAAACGTTTTTTTCATCCAAAATAATTTTTTTTTTCGTTTTTTTTGAGATCGGAAAATCTCTAATCTAATCTAAATTATTTCTATCCCCATCCGGTGAAAAGTTATCGCTATTTTTTTGGTGCAAAAAATGTATTTTGCAAAATTTCTAAGGCCCACGAAGGACAAAAAAAATTTTTTAATAGATCTTCAAAACAAAACAATACAAACAATTTTCATTAAAATTGAGCATTATATCTTAATTAGGAAAGCGGAAAATTGATGTTGAATTTTCAAATTTGACATCGAATTTCTCGGAAAATAAAAAACTGACAGATTCCGGGTTTGACATACATTTTTAGAATGATAATACCTATATTATGTTTAATTTTAAATCGGTAATTTGTTAAAAAATTTCTTTTTTTTTAAACAAAAACCGTAAATTTTGTCGATAGAAAAATATATTCATGAGCGAACTCGCCATATAGTGAGCATTGAAAATGGTGAATGAGAATGAGAGCTACCTTACAGTCCTGAAAGGGACGCAGCACATATATGGGATGCCCGAAAAACTTCGATTATAAATTACATATATATATATATATATATATATATATATATATATATATATATATATATATATATATATATATATATATATATATATATATATATACATATATATACATATATATATATATATATATATATATATATATATATATATATATATATATATATATATATATATATATATAACCAAATATTCATCCAATTAAAAAAGCTAAGAAAAGAAATAATTATTCAATTAAGATTAACAAGTTTGTTCGGTACACTTCAACTTTTTTGAAACTCTAAGAAGATTTTTGTTAGTTAGAGGTTGTCGAAGAAGTTTAGAATTGTGTACCTAAATAAAAGCATTACATTCAAAAAGTAGATTTCAGTGCATTTTTTCTTCAAAAAAAGACAACATCGGGTGGCGACCCAAATTTTTAATGTTAGACACTCATATATATATATATATATATATATATATATATATATATATATATATATATATATATATATATATATATATATATATATATATTAGTCATGTTACTGTCACGATTTAATCATTAAATTTAAAAATACTGACCCAATCGAAAATTATTTCAAGAGAAACCATGGAGGTCGAACACTTAATGAAGAAAGTCAATTAGAAGTGTTGTAAGGGGTTGTGGAGAATCCAAAAATGTTAGAAGAAATAAAGAACAGAGTTTTATATAACCTGTCAAGAGCATCTGCTAGTAAGAAATTAATATTGTTCGGATGAGCCAAAGTTTGTTCACCAGCTCAAACCTAGAGATATCGAGAAAAATTGTTTATAAATTCCATGTTTAAAAAAAAAAAAATTCTGAAATAAGTAGATTACATGTTGTACACTATCTATGGTTTTATTTATGTATTTAAAAAATTGTAAGGTGTATGTATAATATGTACTTACCTTGAACTAATTAAATAAAAATGTTTCTTAATTACATTCCGCTTGTATATCTTTTTGCCTAGTTATACAGGGTATTTTAGGGCGATGTAAGTAATGTATTTTAAATAAAAAACTTATCTTGCTGGAATTCCATTAAACCATCTTTCCTAGATTCCTTCATTAAATAACGAAAAAACTCAGCTAACTTATTTATATTTCTCAAAACTATCACAGAACTTCTGTATATTTGTTAATATCAAGTTCAGGTACTAACCTTTTCCATGCATGAGAAGACCGTACCATAAATGGAACACTTTAGGTGGCGACGAGAAGAGATGTCATAAAAGAATATTATTCTATCGACAAAAAGATATCCGCTTACTTACAATAACAATTGAAAAGCTTTACAACTTATTAATTTAAAATATCTATAAATAAAGAATTGCTTTGGATAACAAAAAGGATGGTAACTTAAACAAAAATGACAATAGCCCTCTTTAACATAACGAATTAATAACAATCTACCTGCCAGATTATAAAAGCAGAAAACTGACGCAATATCACGCTTTCGGGTCGGGCAAACAACATAGTTTTTCTATTATTATGGCGGATGTGCGCGCATTCGTCATTATCTAATAGCGGCTTTTTCCACGAAGAACTCGCATCCCGGTTGATGATAAATGTTTTGGTAGGTCTGCGACCATCCTCAAGATTATCATAATACTTATTTAAAATTTCAGTAAAAATTACTATAGCAGGTTTACTAACTTCTTCGCGTTTTCCTGATCTTGGAATTTCCCTAGCTCCGATCAGGTTTGCGAATTTAAAATAATCTTGCCCTTCCGGCAATCGTGTAACGTGCGACAATATTTGTTTTGTCGGTGAAGCAACCGGCGACATTTTAGGGCTCTTGTTTGTTAGGTCTTGTTCTTTGTTTAAATTATGTTTAAACATGTTACGCGAATTTTTTAAGTGGTCACTACTTTCCTCGGATATGTTTGTTGATTCAAAGAATCTTATGAGTTTTTTAGTCGACTCGAATTCTATGGAAGAAGTCTCGTTGGTGTTAACACGGGTTTCAGGATGCCGTGCCTCTTGGCGCGTCTGTCAGAGCCGGCACAGAGGACTCGCCATAACCACTGAGGGAGTCTGAATGACCACCCGCCTCATTTGACATGGACTTGAATCTTTGGGGAGTGGACATTTTGAAGAGATGGAAGTAACTTTGCTGTTCAGAATTTATTTTTAATTAGGGTGACGGCACCAATTATGGACATGTTAAGGATACCTTTTTCCGTTTTATAAAATAAAATTCCTGTTTTTATGTGTACAGATACCGTATAGTGGTAAACGAATTTAGAGATAATATAAGAAGACGAATCTTTAAGTTGAACTTTAAATAGTTGGATATAAATATGTTATTTTACTTAAAAATGTAGAAAGTTCAAAATCACCATTAATGGACACCTAAATCCCAGTAATGATCAACCAGTTATCGACAAATTCAATGAAAGAAACCCAGTCATTGGCAGTAACCTGGCTTTTCTAAAAAGCATTCAATTACAAATTTAGGTAGGTACGTAAATGATAGGTATATTTAAAAAGAACTGGCACTTATTAATCATAAATTAGCTTTTATTTGAGTTTTATTTGAACCCACATTATTTGCGATAGTCATCCCCAATTAAAATATTTCTTAAAAAAAAACACTTATTCTCATATAAACTATGGCATCGAAGTAATAGTCTCATAAATTTATCATTTACAGTTTCAGTAACATTAAAGTATTTATCCATTTAATATAAAAAAAACATTATAAAACTAAAAACAAAATGAGCAAAGTAACAAAAACTAAGTGAATTCTTATAAAATTAAATTGTTTTTTCTTACAAACAAAATATTAGGTATTAATGAGATCTTCAGAGATCTGTGAATTAAAAATACTTAAAATCACAAAAGGAAGTGTGCCTACGTAATTAAATACTGTATAAATCAGGTAAGTATTTCTCTATTTCCTTAACTTTATAGAAACCTCTTTTATTCAGAAGCAAAGGTTCACTTATAACTTCTATTAGATCGTGTTTTTATTCCATATTGTATCAGGTTTGTCAGGCCATCTAAAAGAATTGCCTGTGGATAGTACCATGTGCTAATTTCATACTGGTCTTTAGCAACGGCTTCTGTTCTGCCTGGGAAAAACTCGTCTTCATATTTTACTATGACAAACTGTCCGGGTCGAACATTGGCTTTATATTTTGAAGGTAACGTTTTGATTTTTAGCATGTTTAGGGATTCATCTTCAGAATTTTCTTCACTCTTGTTTTCGCGACGTCTTTTGATCTCCCTTTTTTCATGCGGGAGTCCAGCTCTTTTCCGCTGTTTACACTTATCTCCTTTTGCCCTTTCTCCGTTATTTTCGGTAATGCCAACCTCTTTTTCATTATAACTACTGTTTTCACTCTCAGCATATGTTATTTCTGAATCTGTATCTTCGGAAGTTGTGTCATCCTGGTCTATTGCTTTTTTTCTAGATTTAGAACATCGTTTGTCCATCATCGGTAATTTGGTCTGTACTCGATCCAGTAATAAACATTGTAAAAAACAGAGATTTTAGGTTATGTTTCTATTTAATATTATGACAAAATATATTCTTAATTCCTAATATTCAATATAAAATAATATCAAACTTAATTATCAAATAACATAATGAAGTAATTCACGAAAATATATACTTACTCTCTTAACGATTTTCATAATAAAACCGGATTTTTCGGATGTAGCTCATATTTCACTTATTTTTAGGCTGCCATCTTGAAGAAAGTGGCCGATCTTGACATTTTGATTTATTAGTGAGACAACTGACCCCCTACTACTTATAATCCAGAGTTACCATCCCCAAAATTCTTTTGCGTTTGGTTATTATTTCGGTTTATTTAGAAAAAATATCCATCATTGGTTCTTGTTCATAATTGGTGCTATCACCCTAGCTTAGGAATATTTTATCGCAAGAAGTTTTTAATTACACGGAGGGCTTATTTGGGCTGTTTTTATATTTGAAAGTTGGGCTGTTGTAAAAACCTGAAGTAGGCCAGTGAAAATTGAAACGTTGTAAATTTATTGAAAGGTTTTCTGCAGATATCTATGGTCTGCTGTTAGTCAGTTAACGTAGTGTCAGATTGTTGTTTTTATAAATTTACGAAAGAATTTTTTAAAATGTGCACTTAGTGTATTTTTATTTAAAGAACATCAGAGAATGGTTTATTTAAAATAAATCGGAGTTATTTATTAAAAAATAAATGACCGGCGTCCGTAATTTATATTAACGTTTTTACGCCTTTTGATGCTCCGTTGTAGTTCGACCCTAATTAGCTCAGTTCTAGTTTTATTAATTAAAGAACTAATTAGTGGCGTTCCGCTAGTTCTTTTACAAAGTATTTTTATGAATCGCTAAATAATATTTACTATTAACAAAGTGATATATAAAATTAACAAAGAGTGGTTTTTATACTAAAATCTTATATGCTAAATATTTACAATTTTTTAATTACTATTTTTTAACACGATTATTTTTTGTATAGTGATGAACTGTATTACAAATATACGAAAGTTCTGTTTTTAACGAAATATCTGATCTCTGAGAATAGGAGAATTTTATAATCATCCGGTATACACTATTTACGGTTTTTGAGTTTATTCAAGATTCTGAGAATTTGTCAAAATACGATTAACGCACTAATAGCACTGTCGACCTTAACTTAATTACAGTTTATATTTTTAGTAATTTACAGTTTTTAATTAAGGAAAAATCCTTTTACAAAAATTAAAATGATTGATGAGAGATATACACTAAGTTTTAATTAAATCCTTGACATTACATTCTATAAAACACTTTTTTAAAAATTGACGACATATCAGATTCATTCCAAGTATCCAGTTGATAAATATATGTTAACAATAAACCATTATAGTCTTGCAAAACGAAAGGCTGCGGCTTTTAAAATATAGGCGAAAATACTGGGAGGGACTTTATGTATAGCACTAGTGGTACCTTGCCAAACTATCACCGTTTGTAACTTCAACTGCATCTAAACTAATCTTAATCTTTTTACTCGCCCTCGTTGTTCACTTTGTTCATATTTCGATAGCTTTCTTTCCTGTACCACTTAAAGAAAAAATCCATTGGTCCTTCTAGTTTAAAGTATTTCACATTTTCACTCAATGAAAATTTAAAAATTTCATAGCGAAGATCACACTCGCGCCTATTTCCTGTCTCAGTTTATGTTCTGTCGGATATCTAAACAATTGGGATCTATTGATGGCCTATATTTTGGACTTTGGCAAAAGTAAATTTCACTAAACTGGCCTGGACTTCCAAAAGCGGATGGTGAGATATTGACTTTTTGAGTTGTTTCAGGAAAAGAAAATAGATTGTTCTTTCCAAAACTGTGCAAGATCTGGTTGTCACTGGACTATTTTTCCAAATCCACGACTGGTTAAGTTTAATAACGCTTTGTTACCGGTACGTGGTGTGGGGAAACTGTAGGAATCGCAACTTGAGTGTAGTTGTTCTCACTAGAAACTCTAGATTAGATGCCATTTTAAATTTATAACTTAATTTTACTCAGTATTAACACTTTAAAAGCAAAAAAAAAAAAGAGACTAAAATCAACACCCAAATTATTCTGGTTTAATAATTTGGCAGGTAGATTCTATGAAACTTTTATTAATGTTTTACATTAAAGAGGGCTATTGTGTTACCATACCCTTTGTTATCTAAAGTAATTGTTTATTTATAGATATGTTAAATTGACAGGTTGTAAAGTTTTATGATTTTTATTGTAGGTGTACCGAACTCTTTTTGTGGCTAGAGTCATAAATATACTTTTATGACATCTCTTATCATCGCCGACCCTAAAGGGTTTTATTTATGGCACTAAATTTCTGAAGCATAGCGGGGGTGATAAGTCTGAATGGCTATTGTATTTGCTCCACCATGTCTTTCTAGTTATTACTTCAAGAAGAAATCCAATATAGTTAAGTCTCGCGATCTAAGAAACCATATAATAGGAGATAGTTTATATAATTTAATAAAACAAAAAATAGTCAATTATTTACTACCACAAACCTTGATTCCCAATCCACTTATGATGAAAAAATGGGTGTGAAATATTTTCTCTGACATCTGGTCTGAATTGAGCTGATACAACAATCTTATCAAAGGATAACTTATAAAACTGGGAAAAATTATATATCTTAAGATTAATCAGTAATCAGAAAAAATGAAAAAATTCCTTATTGACAAATACATTAAATCTGTCAAAAATAGGAGAAATAAAGGCGACTAAATGACATGATAGTAGTTTACTAAACCCGAATTCTACTACTAGGAATGTGCGAGTTCTGACGAAATCCTAGGAACAATCCCATTTCCAACAACTACATTCAAGGTCGTTCATTGGAACGATTATGTCCGTGTGTCTTCGTCCGAAGACATCAGAAATACGATTGGTATAGCCAAGATAGGATTTTTTGCATCAATTCGGAAGAAACTCCCGTCATGCAAGTAGAAAACTTAATAAATGTTTTAAACGAAAGGAATCCCCTTTGGGACATGCAGAACAAATAGTATAATTTAATTGTAAACTTTCTATCGGCATCTAATCGATCAAAATATAAATGGGACTCGCTAAAAATACTTCTTTGCTTAATACTAGATTAATCCAGTATTCGTGGTAACGTTTATCTGCTAACTGCTTTCTGATTAAGGATTATGCAAAAGAAAAACTACCAACATCCCTAGTATTTGTATTTGCCTGGTCAGAAGTGATGGGATTGACTGAGGCAGTAGACGTAGTGAGACATGCAATTTCCTAAGAAAGAGTTCATTTGAACATGCAAGTTTGAAGTTCGCATAAATTCGGATCTAGTTAATAACTAGCTTAAATTCTTGCAGTAAATTAAAAAGTGCAAGGTTCCTTAGAAGCGTCTCCTTATATGGTAATTTCAAAAAGGCAGATTTAAGATTTATTTTCAAAATGTTGGATAAAATACGAAAACCACATTACAGACGGAAAAATCAATTGAAGGTATAATTTACTGTCCACTCGAACAAATTATATAACAAAATAATCACCATAATACTTTACTACCTGGCAAATAAAATTATTCCTAGAAAGGCTATTTATAAACAAACAATTAAGTTCGATACTGAGTGGTAATTAAGATAACAATGACCATATCCCTCTTTGACCTAATTGGTTACCCGAGACCTACCTGCCAAATTATAAAAGGTGATAAATTCGATTATTACTTTTAGTCTCTATTTTGCTTTCAAGGTGTTAACATTAAGTGAAAAGTGACACATAAATTTAAAATGGAAGTCGTTCGTAAAGTTACTCTTGAGTCCAACTATCAACAAGTGGCGTTTTCTCCAGTATACATGTACAACACTCCAGCAACAAAGTGTTATTATACTTATCCGGTTATGGATTTTAAGACACAAAACAGCGTAAATCAGAACGTGATCAATATTGGACAGAAGAAGTTATTTTCTTATAATGAAACTACCCAGAAAGCCAACGTTCCATTACCAGCTACTGAAAATCCTGATCACTTTGGAGAAAATTATTTTTGCCGATACCCAAAATGTACGGCACTTATAGATTCCAATCACTTTGATCTTCAACAGCACAAAGATGAGAACATGGATTTTGAAAAAATTCAGAGGACGTCAGTGGCACCGATTGAGACAAGGAATAGGTGTGAGCGTGATCCGTACTATGAAAACTTTAAAAACCCGTTGAGTGGTAACTTAAAATATTTTAAACTAGACGGTATTGAACCAATGGGCTGTTTTTTAAGTGGAAACATTGTTATGTACAATTGTAGAAAAAAGAAACTATTGAAGTGTGAACAAAGTGTCAAGGTGTGCAAGTAGAAATGTTAAGATTAGATTAGGAGTAGTTACTGTTACACAGGGTGTTAGATTTACGAGATACCTCTACTGCTATCATCTATTAAATCGTTAATAGTATTTTAGCTTATATTTTAAAGAACGCAGTCTTTCGTTTTGCAAGACCATTGTGACTTACTTTTAACGTGCATTTATCGACAAACATTAATTGACGAAATTGAGTTCATTCAAAAATAGTTTCTTCATTTTATTGACTTTAAATTTGACATTCCTGTGTAGTTTACTAATTACTATCTTTTGTATTTCACCGACGTACTTTAATTTTAACTCTTTTATTTATTCTGTTTTAAATATTGTTATTATTTTTATTACTTATATGTATATGTATTTTATGTTTGCTTACTTTGTTTCTTGCAATGCCTCTTTTACAATTTGTTTGCTTATTTAGCTTTAATTTTATTTCTTGTGATAATTACAATACTTGTAATTTCAAGTGTGTTGAAAATATACGATTGTTAGTTTTATTATTTTTTTTATTTAGAAAAAGAGCTAAACATTAATAGCCATTTTCACGTAATAGATTTAATTTTCAAACCAATAAAGTTACCACTAATATGAGGCTTTTTAATTAGTCAGCCCTGTTTTGCTGTTATCGATGAAAAATCTGATCAGCTGAATCCGTACATCAATAACAACCAATTTTATTGCAACTTGCTACATAGCGAATTACTCTTACTGTAAATCAAACAAAACAGTGCTACTAAATATAATTAAAGTCTTTATTAATATAGATAGCACTCCTCCTCAAACAATCAACAAACTTCAAAGTCACAAAAATGAAAATTGAGGTTAAAATTAAATAATAAATATATATATATATATATATATATATATATATATATATATATATATGCGCTGAGTACGACAGCCATTCGGACGTATCACTCCTGCTCTGCTTCACCAAGTTAGATCTTTCGGGCATGAAAGTTCTGTTTTTAACGAAATGTCTGATCTTTGAGAATTGGAGAATTTTTAAAATCACCCGTTATACACTATTTACGGTTTTTGAGTTTATTCAAGATTCTGAGAATTTGTCAAAATAGGATTCACGCTCTAATAGCACTGTCGACCTTAACTTAATTACAGTTTATATTTTTAGTAATTTACAGTTTTTAATTAAGGAATAATCCTTTTACAAAAATTAAAATGATTGATGAGAGATATACACTAAGTTTTAATTAAATCCTTGACATTACATTCTATAAAACACTTTTTTATAAATTGACGACACATCAGAATCATTCCAAGTATCCAGTTGATAAATATAAGTTAACAATAAGCCATTATAGACTTGCAAAACGAAAGGCTGCGGCCTTTAAAATATAGGCGAAAATACTGGGAGGGACTTTATGTATAGCAATAGTGGTACCTTGTCAATATATCACCGTTTGTAACTTCAACTGCAACTAAACTAATCTTAATCTTTTTACTCGCCCTCGTTGTTCACTTTGTTCATATTTCGATAGCGTTCTTTCCTGTACCACTTAAAGAAAAAATCCATTGGTCCTTCTAGTTTAAACTTTTTCACATTTTCACTCAATGAAAATTTAAAAATTTCATAGTGCAGATCACACTCGCGCCTATTTCCTGTCTCAATTTATGTTCTGTCGGATATCTAAGCAATTGGGATCTATTGATGGCCTATATTTTGGACATTGGCCAAAGTAAATTTCACTAAACTGGCTTGGACTTCCAAAAGCGGATGGTGAGATATTGACTTTTTGAGTTGTTTCAGGAAAAGAAAATAGATTGTTCTTTCCAAAATTGTGCAAGATCTGATTGTCACTGGACTATTTTTCCAAATCCACGACTGGTTAAGTATAATAACGCTTTGTTACCGGTACGTGGTGTGGGGAAACTGTAGGAACCGCAACTTGAGTGTAGTTGTTGTCACTAGAAACTCTAGATTAGATGCCATTTTAAATTTATAACTCACTTTTACTCAGTATTAACACTTTAAATGCAAAAAAAAGACTAAAATCAACACTCAAATTGTTCTGGTTTAATAATTTGGCAGGTAGATTCTATGAAACTTTTATTAATGTATTACATTGAAGAGGGCTATTATGATACCATACCCTTTGTTATCTAAAGTAATTGTTAATTTATAGATATTGTAAATTGACAGGTTGTAAAGTTTTGATTGTTATTGTAGGTGTACCGAACTCTTTTTGTCGCCAGAGTCATAAATATACTTTTATGACATCTCTTATCATCGCCGACCCTAAAGGGTTTTGTTTATGGCACTAACTTTCTGAAGCATAGCAGGGGTGATACGTCTGAACGGCTATTATATCTGCTCCACCATGTCTTTTCTAGTTATAACCACAAGAAGAAATCCAATATAGTTAAGTCTCGCGATCTAAGAAAACATACAATGGGACATAGTTTATAAAATTTATTAAAACAAGAAATAGTCAATTATTTACTACCACAAACCTTGATTCCCAATCCACTTATGATGAAAAAATTGGTGTGAAATATTTTCTCTGACATCTGGTCTGAATTGAGCTGATACAAAAATCTTATCAAAGGATAACTTATAAAGTTGGGAAAAATTATATATCTTAAGATTAATCAGTAATCAGCAAAAATTAAAAAAAAAAATCCTTATTGACAAATCCATCACTCCTGCTCTGCTTCACCAAGTTAGATCTTTCGCGCATGTAGGGTTGATTTCTGTTTAATGCAAAACGGTGAACATCTTGAGTAGTTGAGGATTTTTTTTCATCAGTAGTAAGTAGTTTACTTAAAACCTTACACTCTTTATTACCTTGAAGTATTAGTTACAGCTTAAAATTTAAGCGATATCAACATGGTATGCTAAAGAAATTAATTAGAGCTCCTGGATTTACTAATAATTTTCCACGAGTCATGTAAACGAAAGAACTTCTAACTTCCTGAAGCATAGCAGGTGTGATACGTATGAACGGCTATTGTATTTAGTCCACCATGTCTTTTAGTTAAAACCACAAGAAGAAATTCATTATAGTTAAGTCTCGCGATCTAAGAAACCATGCAATGGGACCTAGTTTATAAAATTTAATAAAACAAACAATAGTCAATTATTTACCACCACAAACCTTGATTCCCAATCCACTTATGATGAAAAAATTGGTGTGGTATATTTTCCCTGACATTTGGTCTGAACTGAGCTGGTGCAACAACAATATCAGAGGATATCTTATAAAGTCGGGAAAAATATATATGTCTTAAGATTTATTAGTAATCTGTAAAAATGAAAATATATATATATATATATATATATATATATATATATATATATATATATATATATATATATATATATATATATATATATATATATGTCCCACATAAAAACGCCTTACATTTATGACAAGTATATTGGGTTTGAAATTTACACCTTTTAGGTAATCTGGCTGTTTCTCGAAATAAAAAAAAATAATAAAAAGTAACAGTTGTTTATTTTCGTCAAACTTGAAATTATCACAGGATAAAACTAAAAAAGTTATAAAAGAGACAGTGAAAGAAACAATTTGTAAAAAGACAGCAAAAAAGTACACATAAGTATACAAAGGATAAATAATTATAATTTTTAAAACAAAAATCGTCAAAATTAAAGAAATATTAATTACTATAATTAATAAGTTCCACAGAAATGTAGGAATTTGTCAATTTATATTTTTTAGATAGCACTAGTTGTAACTATAACTACATAACTACCACTGAACTAACTTTAACTTTTTTGCTTCCACACCTTGATCACATTTTGATAGCTTCCTTTTTTTAGAAAGGTACATAACTATGTTACCACTTAAAAAAAAACCCATTGGTTCAATTCCCTCGAGTTTAAAGAATGTCAAGTTCTCACTCAATAGGAATTTAAAGTTTTCATAATACGGATCACACTCGCACCTATTTCCTGTCTCAACCGGTGCCACTGACGTCCTCTGGATTTCTTCAAAACCCTCTTCTATGTGGTGTTGGATGTCCGAGTAAATCAGATCTATCAGCGGAGTATATTTTGGGCATTGGCAAAAGTAATTTTCACCAAAGTGATTTTCAGAAGTGAGTAGTGGGAATAGGGGGCTCCTAGTTGACCCCCCCACCACTTTTTTGATTGGTCAGCCAAGAATGACCTTGTTTCTGATTGGCTGCCCAAGTTCGCCCCCTATTCCGATTGGTTTCATAAACTCCGCCTCTTTTTGCTCCACCTCCTACCTCCTTCCTAACCACCACAGTAGTTGGAGGGGAGCTGGTTGCAGTTGGAGGGGAGCTGGTATTTTAAAGGACTGAATCTGAGCGAGCTACATTCATTTACAACTAGTCTTAAGCTTATATAGAAGATTCACCACTAATAAAGAACAGTGTTAAATTAAAAATAAGTGGTAGTTATGAACAGTGATTTGCAAAATGAAATAATCAAATTAGGTAAACAGTTTACTAAACTTCAAAATTCCGAATTAAAGAATGCAATGCTAAGGAAAACACACCCCGAGTGGGCACAGGTATATTATGAGACTGCCTTCCAATACCAATTAGCTGCAGAAGCCTGTTTAAATTATAGAAAAACCCAAAATTTGCCGAAGTTCTTTCATGAAATAAAGAAAATAGGATTCAGTTACTTTTTAAGGATATTGAAGGATTATATAAAAGATCCTGATATATTAAAAGAAATCGTGGAAGAGGAAGAGAGAGATAAAGAGATATTGAGAAACAGGGAGGTTTTAGTGTAGGATTTATTATGGAATTATTAATAAGAGAAATGTATGAAGAGTTTTTGATGTCCGCAGCCTGTTCCGAGTTTTATGCATATGAAGGTCAAGAAAGTGAAGCGCAGAATATTATATTGTTTTTAAATTATATGGAACATGCGGAATTATGTTTACTAGCAGCTAAATGTTGTAGCGAATATTTAAAAAATAAAAATATAGATATTTTAATATGTAAACTTCAAGAACTAGGATTAAATAATAATATTTCATGTATTAAAACAATGTTAGAAAATAAAACACATAATTTGTAATCAAGTCTTTTATTACATAAAAAAATTGTTGTAAAGGTAATAAACATTTGATAATGCACATACACATGGTATTTTTTGATGATAAAAGCAGCAAGGATCCATTTTCTTTAGGGTGGGTTGTTCATCAATCTCGATAACTGGTTTCATGGAATACTTCTTTACGAAATCTGCCTTTTCTTCCCCTTTTACATAAACATAGTCCACCTTAGCGCTTAAATCTCTTATGATATCTCCACATTTGTGTAATGGTGTAAATCCTTCACACCATTCAATGCAATGGTAATTTTTTATTAACCACAGAGCTTGTTTGTGTAAATAGGATGGTAAATGACCCATCGGAAATGGAGCTTTGAAAATAAAATGACTTGTCTTTTGCCCATCGTACGCTGCTAATTCCTTTACAATAAATTTATTATTTTCAATTTTGAATCCTTGAAGATCTAGAATAAGTTTCATATTTTCAAATATTTGAATTTCTTGATCATTTCTACTTTTAATTGATATTCACTTATTTGTTTTTTTAATTTCTGCAACTGAAGTTGAAAATCTAATACTCGAACTGAAATCTCGTAAGACATTATATAAATGAAGAATTCTGGTTTGGCTACGTTAATAAATATCAAAATTGACGCGTGCGCTCTTAAGCGTAAGTAGCGGTTTGTTTAAAAAGAGTATTTTATCTTAAGGAAATTGTATTACAACTGTTTCACAATTTTTGTTAATGGATTGTAACTGAAAACTTTATCATGAATTATAACACAATATGCCGCTGTTTTAGGGGGAATTTTTTCCTTGGTTTCAAATTCAATTCTCATGGTTACTGGACCTGTTTGTAGTAAATCTCTTTGATGTGAACAATTAATGTAAACTATAGGAGCATTTTCTTTAAATTCTTTCGGATTAAAAATTGGTTCCACTGGAGAGTTATAATACCCTTGACGAAAGTCTGTAAACATTTCATACAGAGTAGCAAATTTATTATTTTCAAAGTCAAGTTGAAGATCATTGTAAGGATATCTTTCTGAATTTAAAAAGACATTCATATTTCTTAAATTACAATGATCAAATTTACTCATATCCATTTTTAGATTACCACGTCTATTTTTCTGAAAAGCAATTAGAACATGACGTGGCGTTTCGACTTTTGTAGATGTTTTTACGGGCCAGTTGTGCCTCGTAGTTTCCAATAACTCTGGATATTCAACTAATTCCCAGCTTCGGAAGGTTATTAGTATATCACTATTTTTGTCAATAATTTTGGTAAGTGCTAATTCTTGCGGAATCGCTACAGTAAGATGAGGAACTCTCCAACACAACTTGGTAATTTTAACTTTGGGTTTTTCATCTTCATTACTGGATAATAATGCATTTGTATCATCATTACTTCTTATTAGAATAAGTTCTTGTTGTGAATTAAGAATAATCTTATTATAATCTTCAAAAAATCCTGAATACATCTTTAATGGTATACATAATGAAACATTACCTTTGTCATCAGTCATAATTTTTTCTTTAGATTTTGTTTTCGGATACCAACCGGCATTTTCCAATTTAGCACTTTCATTTTGATTAAATGAAATATATCCCTTAAGAGTTGAAGTTATACCAATATCCCGAACGGAGTCAATAGTAACACCATTTAAAATATAGCGTAATTCTTTAAATAAAAATGCCGGAGCATTATTAATTAAAACAGTATTAGCTAAAGGGGAATCATCTTCTTTAGTTACTTGCAATTCCACATAAATTTCACTTTTGCAAAGTAAAGGATATTTTCCTGTTTGTTGCAAAGCAATTCTGATTTCATCATTTGGTCCGAGTTTTGTAGGATTAAAAGGATCGAAAGAAAGAATTTCCCAGCTTAATATTGATTCATCAACCAATACATTTTCTCTTACATTTAAATAATCCATTTTTATTTAAGTTTAAAACCCAAACTTTGAAGAAATTTTCTATTAGAAGGTGTTAACCTTTGGAAGTTTGATTTCCTACTAAAGGAAGTTGGTTTCTTTCTTGTCTTATTAATGTTTTTATTATTAAATTTTCTAGTAAAGTTTGCAGATTTATTGTTATATAATATTACCATCTTTAATCTACTTTTTTAAGATGTAGTCTGATGGTTATGGTTTCTTCTCTAAAATTAACCAAATCACCTTCCTGATCTATTATTTTAATGGCTATTTTATCAATTACTTTAACGGTGACTGGGAAATATATGACGTTTTGAGGTGACTCAATTATTTTGAACCCTGGAGCAACGCTCGGGAAAAATTGGTGTATTATATGAACAGGTTTCCCGTTTAAATATGATCCCTCTGCAATACTGCAGTCTATATTTATTGAATTTACTTTAATTATTTCCGCGGGAAAATCTGATATATGTTCAATGTTGGCTTCCAATCGCCCATTTTTAAACCCTAATAATTTACCAATAGTTCCTTCACGAAAAGTTATGGGGGCTGAACATTTAAGATGTGTACGTAAAGTATTATTATTTGCATAAAGACTAAAACTAATTTTATCCTCATCCAAGTGTTTTTTTAAAAAATCTGTTATGTCTTCTAATTCGTAGCTACCTGGGGGTATGGCTATTTCTAAATTTTCATCATGAATTAATACATTATTCCCAACATCAATATTGGGAATTGCATTAAATGTTTCGAAATTTACAAGACCGATAACATATTCAACATCTTCATCTAAATATATTGGAGGATGTAACTCTGATGTTAAAATAGCGGAATTGCCGCTAAGAACAAAACTATATGACATTTTACTTTAAAAATATGTTTAATAATAAACTAAAATTAGGTGTTACATATGGTTATAAAGAAATTTTAGACACAATTGACCACAATTTGTTTTGTTAAAGTTTTGATAACTGTTATAATTATAATTAACAATATTATTATTTTGGTCGCTATAAAAATATTTAATTAATTCAGAAGGGGGTCGCAAATTACCATAACTATCAAAATATATTATGTTTTTTCCTTTTTTTGTATATGCTATCCAGTGAGTACCAACACCACTGTGATTATCTAGATTGACAATTGCACTTTCAATTAACTTTATCTTTTTTGGTAATTTATCCCTCATAAAAATACCACGAAAGTTGGGAATTTGTAAATATTTAGCGTATTTAAGTAAATCGTAATTTGTAAGTGCTTTTCGAGGTATATGTTTTAGCAGTTTTTTGAATAAGGTTTCAAGTATAATCCACATCCTGTTTTATAGGGTTTTAAATAAAGTCCACTTCCTTTTTTCCCTACCGCAATGGACTCCATCATTTGATTGTGTCGTTTAGATTCTTCTAATTTCGCTTTGGCTGCTTTTGCATCATTTACTGCTTTAGCAATACCTGCAGCCCCTCCTCCAAGAGCACCAAGAGCAGACAAACCAGCAAATAAAGGTATAAGTGGAAGAAATCCGCCAGTCTTTGGGATTGGAATTATCCTTTTCTTTGGAGGTAAGACTTTACCAGTTTTTTTAATAGCTTTTAAAGCAGTTTGAATACTTTCATTTAGGTCTTTAAAACGTTTCCCCTTAATTCCTTTTCTAGCTTTTGAAATTACCTGAGATAATGATAGTCCTCGTCCTTTTCGAGTTTTTCGCTTGAACTTTCTTCTCGTTCGAAGTCCCATACCTAATTTTCTTTTAATTTTCATAGCACCAGTAATTCCTAGTGCAGCAGTTTTTTCCCCAAAACTAGAATCTTTAGCTTTGAACCTTGATAAAGCTTTGTCAGCTAATACTTTATCAGCTAAATGCCTTCTTTTTATATCATTTGATTGTGAGTAAGCAATATCGTGTTCTTTACAAGCCTCATCCAATAAATTTATACCTTTATCACCTCTTGACAATCGTTTTTCCAATTTTGTTCCAGGTCCACAAAAATTATAACCAGGAATATGCAATTCAAAGGGTAATTTATTTATTAATGAGTTTACTAAACCACTTCCTTTCCTTTTGCTGTTTGTCTTGTAAATGATTCGTTTATTATGTGATGGAAACATTATATATAGTTGCAATCCTAGTGATAACTAACCAGTTACATCACAATACTGAATATTAATAGTTTGTTTTATATATAAAATGAGAGTTGAGAAACAACCATACTCTATAACAATTAAGGATCATGAAAGTTCAGTGAATGGTTTTAGAAAACATGGAAAACTGTTTGAGGGAAATAGTAAAAGAGGGTTAATTATTGGCCCGTCAGGCTGTGGCAAAACCAATGTTATTATTAGTTTGATTGAAGATCCGAATGGTTTGCGATTTGAAAATCTGTATGTTTATTCAAAATCCTTATATCAACCAAAGTATAAATATTTGAGAACACTTTTTAAACCTTTGAAAAAAATTGGATACTATGAATCTGAAAATGAAGAAACAATTGTTTCACCAAAACAAGTTAAACCAAACTCTATAATAATATTTGATGATATAGTGTGTTGTAATCAGAATGTTGTAAAGGACTATTTTTGTTTCGGAAGACACAAAAATACTGATTGTTTTTATTTATGTCAAACATATTCTTCTATTCCGAAACAATTAATTCGTGACAATGCAAATTTAATTGTTATATTTCAACAAGATCGAACAAACTTAAAACATATTTATGATGATCATGTTAATGTTGATATGTCATTAAACCAATTTAATGAGTTGTGCTTAATATGTTGGAAAGATAAATTTGGATTTTTAGTAATAGACAAAGACTCTAATGTGAAATCTGGCCGATATCGAAAAGGATTTGATTCATATATTTACTTATAAAAATAAACGTTTGATGGTAAATTATACCAATCATGGATGAACGTTTAGCAAGAGAGCTAGTTAAATCAAGAAAAGCTGTTAAACAAAAATATCAGAGTTTAAAAAATGCGGAATTTGAGGCGCAAACTAAATTGGAGGAAACATATAAACCGATAACTCAACCCTTACAAGAATTAATTTCAACGATTGGTAAAATTGAACCTGTTGAAATAAAGGAAGAGCTACACACACCAATTAAAAAAATTTATGAAACACCACAGAAAAGATCAATTCAAACACTAACACCAAAGAGAAAATTACAATATGGAACATCAACACCAGAAAAAAGAAAGACGGGAAAAACTCCACTCCTTCCTACAGAAATACCATCGATTATTGACTGGGACGCGAGTTTAGCTTCAGCAAGTCAAATGCCATCTATACAACAAACAAGTATTATTGCAGAAACAAACCCTTCTTCAGGTTCACACTCCACAATAGGAAATCTTTCAGATATACTGGAACAAACACGGCAAACAGTTAGAACATTTGTTGATACAGATTTATATAAAGAATATTTATTAGGATTTGATGAATTACCTCGCCAATATATTGATAGCGGTGTAAAAGATGTTGAACATGAGTTTGATCACCAATATGGAATAGTTCATGATTTGGAAACCGAGAAATTCTTTTTGGGTTTAACTCAAAAACCTGTCGAAATTATTGGTAAAAACATCAAAATTGAAGGAATAACCTATACAGGTACACCAGGTTTATATGAGTTATTATTTAAAAAAGAACCAATAGGGTATAAAAAACAAGATTTGGAAAATTATATGGATATTTTAAAAAGAACCAATGCATACCGTAGAAATAATGATCCAAATGAGCAGGTGCAGGGGAATGGATCACATAAATATATTTCTATAATAGGACCTTATTTGCAAAGCAAAGGAATTACAAAAACTAAAACTCTAAATCCCGAATCTCAACAAGCAGTCCAGGGATTTTTTGAAAGACGCAAAGCTCCATATAGAGAAAGTCGAGTGTCTTCAAAAAAAACCGGATTTGGTATAACTTTAAAAGTTAATAAACCTAATACAGATTACATATATTGGGATAATGTAAACGAACTTGTTGAGAGACTTCGACTATTGGTAGCATCCATGCTTGCGGGACACACTGGTCATAACAATGAAATTATTTCCATTATTGAAGAACTAAGAGAAGCGAATATTATTATATAAAAGGACATAATAGATACTTTTAAACATTTCTAAAATGACCATCGATAAATTTGGTCGTCATATTTCAAAAAAATCTGCTCTAAACACATTATTATCACTAGAAAATAAAATATTATCAAATGTTGAAGAGAAAATAATAAAAATTTTTAAAAGCGATGTCAAATATATTGAAAACAAATTAATTCAAAATTTAGATCCCGGGTTGAAAAGCGATGTTAATAATTTAAATAAGAGAATAAATGAATATGATAACAATATACAAAATATTGCAAAAAAGATTAAGTTATTTGAGGATAAAGTTATTCCTGAATATAATGACAAGATAATTAATTTGAAAAATACTGTTGATGGAAATGATGATGTAGTAGAAAAATTTTCTCAGAAAGTTTCTAAATATGCAAATGACTTTGACGTAGTGAAGTTAAAATATGATAAAGTTGATGATTTTGAAAATGAAATAAAAAATGAAATTACATCAATTAAATCAATAATTAAGGATACTTCAGCAATTGACAATGTCAAGAACAGTATTTCCAAGGAAATTACATCAAAGTTTCAAAATTTTACTAATTTGCTTAATGATAGAGTAGCAGAAGAAGTAAGGAATTTTAAGAAAATACATGACGTTATGGATAAAAATACACAAAATCTTGAAAAATCAATGAACACTCATTTCCTAATTCACAAAAAAGATACCGACAAAGTTAATGAATTTAAAGAACAAATTAAAGAATTTGAAATTAAAATCAATGCATATAAATCAAATTTACAATATTTAGAAGACAAATTGAAGGAGGATTTTCAAAACGAAAATGAAAAAATTGAAACAAAATTCAAAGATCAAATTACAAAAGATAATGAAAAAATCGAGGATATACTAAAGCAGTTAAACAATCTGAAAACCAAATCTGAAACGTCTTTTGACGAGGGAAATTTTACAAAGGCAATCGATGAGAAATTACAAAAAGAATTAGAATCCTTACTAGAAGTAGTGCAAGCTATAATAGAAGTTTCTAAAAAGGATGTATTAATTAAAATTAAAAATAATAGTTCAAAAATCGAGGAGACTTCTTTACTCATAAAAGAACTTGAAACATCTTATACAGATATACTACACAAAGCTGAAAAGACAGTGTCAGACATAAAAAATATAGAAAAAAAAATTGTGAAAATGACATTAGATATTACAAATGCAGAATTTCAATTAGGAAAAGATATAAAAAATCTAGAAGATAAATTAACAAAAGAAATAAAATCTTTAAACGAATTAGTTCAAAGAGCTGCTGAAGTTTCTAGAAAAGAATTTAATGATACAATGAATTATGCAAGAGAAGAAATGAATTCAACATTAGGTGGTTTCAAAAAAGATTATACGTTATCAAATGTTCTTTTGGAAACTAAATTTAATGTAAAAATGTCTGATCTTAATAACAACATCACCCAAATAAATTCGTCAATAAAAGAAATTAGAAATGAAAATAACAAATCATTTGAAACAATGGAAAATAAATTTAATGTAAAAATTTCTGATCTTACTAACAACATCACCCAAATAAATTCATCAATAAAAGAAATTATAAATGAAAATAAAAAATCATTTGAAGCAATGGAAAATAAAATTAAAGAACTTACTAAAAAAAACTGAGATGATTTTTTTTTTTATATTTTACAACATCAGCGATAAAGGGCTTTTATAAACGGTTTAGAAGGAGGTAAAGTTATTTGTGGGATTTATTTTCGAGAGTAAGGTATAAATTAATAATGAGTAAAATTAAGCAAGACGTTGTAAATGAATTACATAAACCGGCGAGAAGGCGATATAGAAGGAGACGAACAATTGTAAAAGGGCTTAATGATCTATTTCAAGCTGATCTGATAGAAATGCAGCCATATGCGAAATTTAATAGGGGTTTAAGATATATTTTAATGGTAATAAATGTGTTTTCTAAATTTGTATGGGCAGAACCTGTAAAATCCAAAACTGGTAAAGATGTAGCAGCTGCAATGAAAAAAATTCTATTAACTTTAAAAACTCCCCCAACAAATCTGAATACTGATCAGGGTAAAGAATTCTTTAATCAAGACTTTCAGAAACTTATGGAGCAGTTCAAAATTAATCATTACAACACATTTTCTAATATGAAAGCTAGTATTGTAGAGAGAGTAAATAGAACGATAAAAAACAAAATGTGGAAAAAGTTTAGTTTACTAGGTAATTATAAATGGATCAGCTTTCTTAAAGAAATAATTACAGAATACAATAATACTAAGCATTCAACAATCGGAAAAAAACCAAACGAAGTTAACAAAAAGAATGAAATGGAAATCTTGAAATCAGCTTATACTCATAGGAAAACTGTGGATCCCAGATCACCAAAATTTCGTGTCAGTGATAGAGTACGAATAAGCAAGATTCGCGAACAATTTTCTAAAGGTTACACGCCCAACTGGTCAAACGAAATTTTTCAAATAAAAAAAATCCAGCTTACTAATCCAACAACGTATTTGATTCAAGATGGAAATGGGATAGATAATCAAGGAGGTTTCTATGAAGAAGAACTTCAAAAAGTAAGACACCCAAATGTATATCTGGTGGAAAAAGTGTTAAGAAAGAAAGGAAACAAAGTATTTGTAAAATGGTTAGGATTAGATAAATCTTATAACTCTTGGATCTTCAAGAGAGATGTGATGTAATAGTAATTAATGCTGTAATAATAATTGATGTTTGTAATAAAAAAAAAAGATTTTTTATATATATTTGTTTTATTTAAAAATAAGCTTATTACATAAACATTTTTTTAAATACAATATTCCTATAATCAGAGTCTAATATGGGATTTAAAATTTCTTCAGTCAATTTAATCCTTCTTCTAAAATGTTTTTGATTTATAAACTCTTCAGAAGTCATACGAGCTTTTCTGTAGGCGAAGTTCCAAGCAACCATCAGATGAATTTGGTTTCTTGATTCATCAATAGATACTGTCTTCTTCATAATAGTGCTTAGACTTTAATTTTTGTTCTAGTTCTTCGGGATGATTCAACAGCAGTTCCAGCATGGAACACACATTTTCACTATTTAGATTTTGTTTTGGAGAAAGGACATTATATATTTTGTCAAAAGAATCTCCGTCGTAAAAATTGTTATTTCTAAAAACGTTGAAATAACGTCGAAAGTTTTGTTTTTGTAAAACATTTAGTCTATATTCTATAAGTGGAATTTGTTCCCATAGTCTGCACACAGTTTCATTTCCATAGTAAATAAAATCACAGCTTTTCACAATCTTCACTATTGGTAATTCACCAATCTTTTCAAAATGAATAGATAAATTTTGCAAATATATCGGTTCATTGAAAACATTTGGTGAAAACATATAATTTGTTATAACTCCTTGATATTGCAATAAGTTCTTCCAATCATCTTCATTTAATATCACAGACTGACCATTTTTACCACCAAGTTCAATGCATGGTAGAAAATCACTTTCCACCCACAAACCAATCACAGCATATTTAGAGTTAGAATTATTTAAATTATATTTTGTAGAATTTATAATTGTTTTTTTTATTTTCTTTTTTAATGGTGAATTTTCAAATATATTTTTACTCTGATTACTGAACATTTTAAATGATGTATTTCAAAAACTAACTGGCTATCTGCTTGCTCTCAAAAAACTAACTATCAATCCGTTTGCTCCTAAATTTTATACATTTTCCCTCTCCTCTCAAGTGGAGGGGTAAACTTATTTTCCCTCTCCATTTAAGAGGAGGGGATAAACTTTAAATGTCTTTATACTAACGAGAATCAATAAAAAACAAAATTTATATTATTTTTTTAACATTTATTAAATATTTTTATAGATATTTTTTCATGAAATACAATAAAATTAAACATGTACAAATAAATATTGCTGCTGTAAATATAATAACAAATATATAACAACAGACACAATGACAAGATTCTTCTTTTTTATTATTGAAAGGAATCCAATCTGAATATTGTAATGGTTTGTTTGTCATGGAATATTTAATTTTTATGTATGTATTTTCACACAAAGCAGAATCAGTTACATTATAGGTAAAAAAGTGTGAATTTCCAACAAGATATGTCATTTTCATCTGTTTGTAGCAGTCGGTTTCATTTTTGAGGGCATTTATACATATATCAGCCCTAACTGTATTAGGAATGTAATTTACATATATCACATTTCCAACAAGGGAAACTAAAACTATTAAAGATGCAGCAGTCATTGTTGTAATATTACTAACAAATAATGGTATTTCTATACAATATATATGTTTTTGGATTCAGTTCCCCCTCCAACTTTTAAAGCTTCAAAAACGACTTACATAATTTATCATCATATAAAATGATGTCTTTATAAAGATGAAAAATTACTAGGAGTAGTTAATTCTAATCGCGGTTTTTTATTTTTAGATCCATTTTCGTTTCCAGAACTTAAAAAAGTTAGAGTATCATACATCATTTTCATATCTTTATCAAAAAAATCTGTTTCCAAAATATCCTTATGTCCCCATGCAAGAGTTTTTGTGGAATTTGGTATACAATATCTTTTATCATCATGAGTTGTTAATGCCAATTTATTTAACAAATTAGTGTATATATTATGCATATCTGACTTGAATACATACATGGTGCAGAATATTTTGTCACCTTTCTCAACAACATCTTTATAATCTGATAATGTTAATTGATTTTTTATACATGATCTACTAACGCCTTTTGCTTTTTTATCTACACTATTTTTGGATTTTATACAATATGCTTTAGCACCAGTTCCATAAAAACTTTCAATGGGAATCCCTTTGTACTCATCTTTAAATTTACCAACAACTGATGTTGTAATAGGCATGCAATGAATATTTTGTTCAGAAAAATTAGAAGTATCAAATTTATCCAGATTTAGCTTCATATCTTCATAAAAGTTTTGGGTCTGAACTTCAAGAATTAAGGAATCAGTATCCGTATATAATAAATTTAAATTATTACCATATTTTACTTTTAAATACCCATAATAAAAATTATACATTACAGTTTTTGCAATATCCAGAATACTCATCCCAACATAAATTGGTTTATTGTATTCAATGCAAACCTGTTGAAGTTGAAGAGCAACTAGATTTTCAGAGAAAATTTTAAAATCCTTTAATTGAGGTTTAGAAATAAGTTTTTCGGCACTAAATTTATTACCCTGTCTTTCCCATTGAGATACTAATTTAATATCTGCTCGCCTATCAACATTTTCCATGGTTTTACCGAAAATTGAATTATTTGCCAATTTATAACAATTTTTATCAAATTTATTTTTAGATAAATTTCGTAAATTTGTATTTAAATCTATATATTCCGCTAACCATGGTGATTGTGTAAACTTAACTGCTCTGTGTATTTTTATGATTTTGAGTCCAAATTGTAGACATTGTTTCAGATATCGGTAGTGAATGATATAGTTATATTTATTATGTAAGTTTGGAATTAATTTTGAGTGGTTTGAAATTGGTGGTGTATATTGTTCAGGACAAAATGGGAAATCATTATGACTATCATGTAAATAATTTGGATATTCTAAATCAACTTCAAATATGTATCCTATAGATGATGTATCTGAAAGTTCGGATATATTTAAAGTTTCTATTTCGAGCTTAGGTACCCAAGCAAAATTTTTTTCAGGCAAATATTGTTTCATAGCATAACCATACAAATTTGTGGCGTCTAAGTAAGCGATATATGTTGTAGGTCTTTCAGGATTAAAATTTTCTAAGAATGGATTATTTGCTTCAGATTTGCGTTTGGAACAAGTGCTAACCCCACCACGAACACCTTTTTTGAAAAAAAGAAGCATATCTGGTTCCGTTAATAATTCTAATTCTACATTAGTTAATTTCATCATTGCATCCCAGCACATAGAAGGGCTAGTGACATAATTAACAGGATCTAACTTATAGGTTTTAATACATGTGGATCTATAATTTTCAAAAACATCAGCCAAAAGTAAAACATCTGATTTTAAGTAAATATCGGAATAAGCCCCTATTGTAGAACACTTAAATAGATTCCACACTTCTACAGCACGACTGTAGTCTTGAGGAGAGATATTTTCATCGGTTAAGTTATTATAAAATTTATCAATCAATGGTAGAGATTTCTCATTTAATTTTTCGTTGGAATCTATGTAAGAGTATGGAAATACCCCTTTTTGTCTAATGTATCGAAATTCATCAGCATTTGAGAAAAACTTTTTAATTTCAAAACATTGTGAATCTTGTAGAGTTTGTGATAGTGACTCTAAAGACTCTGGGAGAAATTGAAAAGAATCTATAAAGCGTAGTCGCAAAGCAACTGGTTTCCGCTTTTCTGACACATCAACGAAAATTTCCTTACTAAAAGAAATATACTTTTCTTTATTTTGAGCTATAACACTAATATTTTCTTTATTATAGCAAAGCGATTTAATAAATAGGTGAGAATCATAGTTTTTTAAATTATGCAATACTATTGGTATATATTTTGGAGGTTTAAAATGCAAATTACATATTGAGTGGGCGGCTCCTCGATATTTACCTGTAATATGACAATGATCCCTACACTTTATGAAATTTCCTTTTGAAAAAGGTTTTTCACATACATAACAAATGCTAGAATTTTCATATTCAATCTGTTCCACAGATGATAAATCTTTCAATGGTACTTGATATTTTAAATATTTTTTATAAATTTCTTTTACATCATTTTCAATGTATTCAATAAATTTTATAGCACAATCTGTACCTCTATAAAGTTTAAGACACACAACATTCTCATCAAATGATGATTTAATATAATAAGCAAATGAATAGGGTATATGTTCAGCAGTTTTAATAGTATATGAGGTTGTCGAATCAGGTGTAGATTGTTGGCACTCAATGTTTTTCAAATAACATTCAAAATCGGCATAAATAACAAAAGGAGCTTTATACTGTTTCTGAATATTTTGAAACTTTAATATATTTGCAGGAATATAATTGCCAAATTTATCCAAAATCAAATTATCTGAAGGAAGCTCAATTCGAACAAAACTACAATCACGTTCTAAATGTGTGTTAAGTTTTTCATATGTTCCAAAATATTGAAGGCATCCATCACATAAGTATTTTTTTATTTTCTTTTTTGATAATTGTTTGGATACCAAGCAACCTAAATCCTTTATCCAACAGTAGTGGTTATTTCCATCATCAGAACTTATTAAAAGCAAATTAATATGTAATTTTTTCTTTTCATTATTATAATGTAAAGGACCGACAATCTCATATACCTTTTTATTATCCCTTAAAAATTTTTCAACTCCATATACATTTATGGACAAATTATTTTTTTCCTCAAACTTTTTTATATCTAATAATTTTACTGGAAATTCAATACCTGTAAAATCGAAAGCGTCTCTGAAGTCTGGATATGATGAGGTCTTTCGAGGATTACCGGTTGGCTGGTATGCTGCTGAAACCACTGCCCAGGCGAAACAGCAATTGTCCTCATTCATCACATTCACTATTGATTTAGAAAAGTGATGCATCTTAATGTAGGAGGAGGCATTCAATGGGTTGTACTTATTGATGTTGACTTCCAAATGCAGAATTCTTTGTAGAGCCCACCCTGTAATAGGAATTAAAAAATTAGTTCTGAATAATATTTGTTAGAGATGTACAAGTGATATTAAGAAAACTTAGCTCTTGAGATTAAGAAAACTTAGCTCTTGAGATTAAATAATAATTACCTGAGTCTCTTTCCGGCAATTCATCTGCTTTGGTTTCAATAATCTTGAATAAATCATCGTAAAGCTGTTGTAGATCAGTTGTATGGGTTACAATGAAGAACGGTGTATTAAATGACTTAATTGAAGTAGAGGTTAAAGTTGGAGAATAATATATTCCAAATAATTCCAAATTTACTTTAGCACATGTAAATTCCTGTTGACGCTGGCGTATTAATGTTTGCACTTTATTACCAACATCTTGCTGAAACTTTTTGATGTCGATGTGATAATTCTGCGAATATATTCTGTAGGAAGCTATTCGACATTTAAATGCACTCCTGATAATGTCAATTCCATTTCCATATTTTATGCAGCTCCTGTTTTTATGAATATTTGTCCTCAAGTGTGTGCTCCAGGAATTAGATTTGACATTTACTTCACAATCTTGGCAAAATCGCATTGGAGGTCTTGAAAGTAGTTCATCAACTGAAACAATTATTATTTTTTAATTCCTCTGTAAACCTTTATTAATAATAAAAAAAAAATTAAAAGTAAAATTATAGCTAAATATGTTATAAAAAAATACTTACGATTAATTATATAATCTTCCAAGTTAAAGGTGTTTTCGTTATTAACAACATTTTCTCGAAGGTGGCGTACAATATGTGATTTTCTTTTAAATTCTCTTAAGCAGTGTGTGCAAAGGAGAGTCATTTTAAAATGGAATCGGTTAGGGCCGTGTCGCTTTTAAATAAATACAATTTCGATCTATCAAGACCCAATGACATAGAATAATTAGCAATTTTTTCAGCTCGCGCAATTTAGAAAACTTTTGGATTTACTTTTGAATTAACTTTTGGATTCACTTTTTAATTTGAAGAAAAACATGGATTTTTTTTAAAAAATATATTTCCCAAATTTAAAAGAAGATCGCCTTGTCGTTGAATACAATTTTTAACGTCTTTTAAAGTCGAATTAGATAAATTATTACATATATTATCTAAGTTTAAATAGGAATAAACCATTGACTTAAATCTAGATGTGGCACACCTTGTTTCATTCCTATTTAAGCTCGGCTTAGTTTTCTTATGTAGAAACTTATCTAATTCTCCAATAGCGACTTTATTTGTTGGATTGATTTTCGGAGCTGTTGTTACAGCGACTGGTAAAGAATTTTTTGAAATTTGTGCCCCTAAAGTTTGGGAACTAGAAATATCACCGTCCAATTTTGACTTTTTTAAATCTGAACAATCATTTGTTTCTGATAAAGAACGTTTTTTGGGTAAATTTTTTTCAATTAAATTTTCAGAACTTTGTTCTAAATTTAGGCCAGAAGGATTTTTCAAAAATTGATTTTGATTACAGGAAGAAATTAAGGGACATTGAGGCTGCTCATCTTCAAAATTTTCAGTATAAGTATATACCTCAATGTCCCCCACAATTTCGCCACAACTCAAATCAAAAACATCTACCGAATTTACTGAATTTCTGGTATAGCCAAATTTGGATGGTTGTTCAAACCCCTGAATAAAATTTTGATCCAACCCTTCAATTAAATTTTGATCCAACACTTTAATAAAATTATGCTGAGCTTTGGCTGAGACGTTTATAACAGTCTCAACGCTGTCGTTGGAATCCTCTGATGAATCTGACGATGCATCTGAAATTGGCGAATAGTGGGGGCGATAAACCTCTTCCATATTATTTTTCGAAAAACCCCCAATGCCAATCCTCTTATCATTATTTAAAGCTCCCTCGTTACCAACCCCATTATTATTATTGTTTAAAACCCCCTTATTATTTTGTTCCTCACAGCTCTCAAAAGTCTCCTGATATTCCACATCACCCTTAATTAAATTTTGCCCTGAGCTATTTTCACCAATTTCACCCCCTTCTAATATATCTAAAAGTTGTTCCAAATTATATCCCTCATTTATTTCAGAATTGTTAATTAAATTTTTCCTTAATATATCATTATTTAAATCATCGAAATTAATTGTTTCAAGAGGTTCTTGAGGAATATCAGGGATAATAGATTCATCCAAAACTTTTAAGAGCTGTGTCAAAATATCGCTTTCACCAATTTCGGAAGAATCACCAGATTCAGATGAATTGTTAAATGTATTAATATCAATTTCCCTAAATTTAATATCTAGCTCCTCGTCGCTTAGCCCACAAAATGAACAATCAATCAAATCATGCACAAGGCAAGCGTCGTTTAAATCGAAGGCTGTTAAGTCGATGTTTTCAATTTTTACATTTAAAAATGACATTTTAAATTATAAATTAAAAAATAAAAAAATTATGAATCAATAAAAAAATCAAAAAATCAATAAAAAATCAAAAAAAATCCACAAAAATGAAAAATCAACAAAAATCAAAAATTGGCTTTTAGAAGATTAAGTAAAAATGAATGAAAATCCAAAGTATTAAGTCAAAAATATTAAATCAAAAATATCAAATCAAAAATATGAAATCAACAATACAAACCAAATAAAAATTAATATGTCACTACGTCACACAATTCGAAATAAATCGGACTATCTAGATATATTCACAACAGATTCGATAATTTTACAAGCGTACGCTAATAGCGAGATGTAAACTGAAGAGACGCTTCGTACCCAGCCGCCTTTTAAAGCAGCCAAGAGCCTGGTACCGGCTGGTACGGCGTGGCACTGCATGGTACGACGGGAACCGTGAGACCGTGAACTCGAGAGAGGTCGTTCAACGGTCGTAAGTTGTTTTGTTCTTAAGAAAATGACGAGTAAAGAGGAGAAGAAGAAAAAAAAAAAAAGTTGTTTTTTGGAATAATATAAAAAACAGTTTTTTTTTTTTTTTTTTTTTTTTTTTTTTTTTTTTTCGTTTTTTATATTATTCCAAAAACAACTTTTTTTTTTTCTTCTTCTTCTCCTCTTTACTCGTCTTTTTCTTAAGAACAAAACAACTTACGACCGTTGAACGACCTCTCTCGAGTTCACGCTATCTTTGCCTTCTTCTTCTTCTCATTCTTCGGACTGGTTTTGCCGCTGGAGGTAGGAAAAGTGGTATTTCAGTATTGTATATAAGGATTTACAGCGTCTTGACTTAGCATTCATTAAGTTTAAAGTCTCAAAATGAGTACGTTCATAATTATAACACTACAAGACTTTCTGGGATTCTTGGAAAATCAGATTAATCTGATGGATCGTCAGAGTCCAAATTCCGAGAACACGGTGATGTGGCCGCCACCATCAGAGGTTGACTATTTAGATGAAGAATTTATCAATATGTTTGAGCCAGACCTGGATCCCGAGCCTATCGCCTTTGAGTGGGATCCAGACCGAGCAATGGATCTTCAACCTTTGATGATGGAGCAACAACAGCCTATGGAAGAAGATCGGCCACAACCTATGGCAGAGCAGCAGCAGCAACAACAGCAGCAGGAGCAGCAGCGGGAGCAGCCACAACAACAGCAGCAACAACAGCAGCAGCAGCAGGAGCAGCCACAACCACAGCAACAACAGCAGCAGCGAAGGCAGAGTTACCCTCGAAAGTGCAAGAGGCCACAGCAGCAACAGCAACATCAACAGCATCAGGAGCAGCCACAACAACAGCAGCAGCAGCGAAGGCAGAGTTACCCTCGAAAATGCAAGAGGCCACAGCAGCAACAGCAACATCAACAGCAACATCAACAGCAACATCAACAGCATCAGGAGCAGACACAACAACAGCAACAACAACAGCAGCAGCAGCGAAGGCAGAGTTACCCTCGAAAATGCAAGAGGCCAATAAATTATAAATTATAAATTGGCCTCTTGCAGAGCAGCAACCTCTTGCAGAGCAGCAACCTCTTGCAGAGCAGCAACCTCTGGCAGACAACAACAACAACCGATGGCAAAGCAGCAGCCTATGGCAGACAACAGCAACCTCTGGCATGCAGCAGCAACCTCTGGCATGCAGCAGCAACCTCTGGCAGACAGCAGCAATTGGCAACCCAAAATGGTATAAATTATAAATATGTATTTATGTATATATGTATATTTGTATTTTGGATATAGGAATAATAAAAAACAAAGTCGTTGAAGAAAATATTTTATTTTTTTCTATTTCTTATACAGAATCACACCTAATAACCAAGTTTCTTTAACTTGAAAGAATTATTATAAATAGGATGAATATAATTTTTTTACAAGCATAGTAATGAAAACTAGGTTTTTTTTTTAACATGGAAGAATAAATCATAGTCTGTTGTCAGGGAATTAAACCTAATTGTTCTTTATCTTATATATAAAATCTTATTTAAATGTCTTAGTTGACATTTTAAACTTAATATAAAAAAATGAATAAATTCAAGTGCAGTATCAAATTCATTTATTTAAAATTCAATTTATCGATAGGATTGATTGTGCATATTATGTAGAAAAAATTATTCTACACTGAAAGAACAAAATCATTAGTTCTTCAAATCTTAATATAAACAAATTTCTATTTATTTAGATGGCACCCTTATATTTATTTAACTTAAACTTAATATATATCTTATAACTTATATCTTACAACTTATATTTTATATGAAATCTTATTTAAATTAGTTGACATTTTAAACTTAATATTCAAAAACTACTAGGGTGCATGAATAAATTCAAGTGGAGTATCAAATTCATTTATTTAAATTTGATTTATCGGTAGGGTTGTTGTGCATATTATTTGAAAAGAATTATTCTACACTGAAAGAACAAAATTATAATTTCTTTCAATGGGAATAAATACAAATTCTTATTTATTCACATCATTCCCTTATATTTATTTACATAGTTTCTTATATTTATTTAACTTAGCAGAACAAAATCTAAATTCTTATAAAATATTTTAAACTTAAACTTAATATTAAAAACGCCATAGTGCATGAATAAGTGCAAGTGAAATAAATTTATTTAAAATTTGATTTTTCGATTAGATGGTTTTGCATATTCTTTAGTTCTGGTTTGTTACATATTATACATGCTTGTGAAGGAGTTGTTATGAATAAATCGTTTTCACACGTGTTGCATTGCAGATCTTTTTCGCAACATATAAAGGATCGTTTATAGTGGCTATTAACAAAATTATTTTTCCCATTTGGGCAATTTAAAGCATGTATATAGTAACATTCACAACATAAATTATATGCACCGCCAGAAGATGAAATAATTACGACATAAGATTGAAAAACGCACACTTCTCGCGTAAGGTAATTTGGTGTCAATGTATCACTTGCATTTATTTTTGCCACTTTCACGAGCCCCTCTTCTCCACACCCGTTTGGAACGCCATTATCCTCTATCCCATCATCTTCTTCATCTTCATCGTCGTCTTCGAAATTATTTCGATCAATAGTGATCAGAGAATCCTGTCTTGCGTGAAACTTTCCTCTTCCAGCCAAGTTAAAATGAGTTGTTTCATCTTTGTACATTGACTGGATCGTTTCATCACAAGCAGAATCTAAATATACATGTGTCTGATCCATTTCGAAGACTGTCCGATGAAACTCGATTCACTTGTTCACACTATTTTTTAATTTTACAACACTTTTTAATTGATAATGGCGGGCCGTCTATGTGGTGTTGATATAGTGGATAGTGTTTAAAACACGGCAAATTTAGCTGCAATTCTTCGTCACTTCTATAATTTTCCGGCAACCTGTTCCAAATTTGTTGTAAACTAAGTGAATCGACGAATGTTTTCAAGTAGTTGATGGGAAAGAAGGCCAAGTCTTGATCTTCAAAATCGGTAAGATTTTTTCCGTGTTTTTGGTAGGAAATTATTACTTGGCCTACACGTTCAATGAGTTGCTGTTGTTGTTGTTGTTGGTCGCTATTTGACATCGCGCACGAATGACTGAAGTTCGCTCAGATTCGATCGTTTAAAATACCAGCTCCCCTCCAACTGCTACCAGCTCCCCTCCAACTGCTACCAGCCCCCCTCCAACTACTGTGGTGGTTAGGAAGGAGGTAGGAGGTGGAGCAAAAAGAGGCGGAGTTTATGAAACCAATCGGAATAGGGGGCGAACTTGGGCAGCCAATCAGAAACAAGGTCATTCTTGGCTGACCAATCAAAAAAGTGGTGGGGGGGTCAACTAGGAGCCCCCTATTCCCACTACTGAAGTGGGTGGTGGGATATTGTCCTCTCCAAAATTGTGCACGTTCTGGTTTTCACTCGATTGTTTTTCCAAATCCACGACTGGATAAGTATAATAACACTTTGTTACCGGAGCGTGGTGCAAAGAAACTGCAGGGATCGAAACTTGATAATAATTAGTCTCAAGAGAAACTCTAGGATTGGATGCCATATTAAATTTTTAATTCACTTTTATTGAATGTTAATACTTTAAAAGCAAAATAAAGACTAAAATCAGCACCCGAAGTTTTCTGCTTTTATAATTTGGCAGGTAGATTGTTATTAATGTTACCACCCTTTTTGTTATCCAAAGTAATTGTTTATTTATAGCTATTTAAATTGATAGGTTGTAAAGTTTCTATATTGTTGTTGTAAGTAGGCGGAAAGCTTTTTATGGATAGAATAATTTTCTTTTATGACATCACTTATCGTCGCCGACCCTAAAGGGTTCCGTTTATGGTACGGTCTTCTCAAGCATAGAAAAGGTTAGTACCTGATCTTGACATTGACAAATATACAGAAGTTCTGTGATGGTTTTGAGAAATATAGATAAGTTCGATGAGTTTATTCGGTATTTAATGCAGGAATCTAGGAAAAAAGGTTTAATGGAATTCCAGCAAGATATGTTTTCCATTTAAAATACATTACCTACATCGCACTAAAACACCCTGTATAATTCGGCAAAAGATATACAGGCGGAAAGTAATTAAAAAACACTTTTATTTAAATATACAATTACTTTTATGCAGTTGCGTAGAGTTGGGATTCTGTACACTGTGATTTGGTAGATCTGTTGTGCCCCTTACTGCTGCTCAGTCGTAAGAATTTCCTTATCGATTAGAGCAGGTCCTCCGGTCCCATTTCTCTCAGGAATCTTAAGATGTTTGACGGGTTCAAGGTGGGTAGCTCCCCGTCGTCGATTTGGTGTTTTCCCAAGAACCGCATCCTAGGATTTTTAGAGCGTTGTATTCTGAAAAGATATGAATAAAGGTTTCGTCCTCCTCCTCAAAGAATCTGCATTCTTCTCTTTCAACCAGTCCGAGTTTCTTGAGGTGTCCCTTCAGGTGGCAATGCCCCGTCAGGACCCCTGTTAGAACTCTGAGTTGGATTTTACTTAAGCTCATGCATTCTTTGAATCTCTTCTGGTCGTAGTTCCTCAGAAGAATTTTCGCTAGTCTCAATCCTTGCAGCTCCGTCAAATAATTGGATCTCCTGCTTTCTTCTTCTATCTTTAGTTCTTCCAGCATTACGCTGGCTCTGGCCCCAGAAATGGTATCTCAGCCCCCTTCCTCGCGAACCTGTCTACTATTTGATTCCCCTCTATCCCGGTATGTCCCAGTAGCCACATGAAAGTGACTTTATTATTCTTACTCCAATCATTTAGTTCCTCTAGGCATTCCTAGGCCATCTTGGAACTGATAATTTGAGAACTCAGCGCACTGATGGCTGCTTACTCCATGGAAATTAGATCAAAAAATGGCTGTTTTGTTAACAAACATGTAACATTGGTTTTTTTGCTGGAATGTGTTCATTCCGGTATCCTATAAAACATATCTCGATAGTAACTCTGAAAGACCTGTGCAAAAAAAATGGCGATTAAAAATGTTTACGATTTTCGGTTTTTTGAGTGTATCTCGAAAAGTAAAACTTGTACCGAAAAATGTTTCAAACAAAAGTTGTAGAGAATTAAAATTAAAAAACGATTATCAATTCATATAATATAAGTTATAGGTGGCGCCAATAGTTATCGAGATATATTTTTTTTCGACAAAATTTACGGTTTTCGTTTTTTTTTTTAAAGACATATATTAACAAATTACCGATTTAAAATTTAACATAAATATAGCTATTATCATTCTAAAAAAGTACGTCAAACCCGGAATCTGTGAATTTTTTATTTTTCGAGAAATTCGATATCAAAATTGAAAATTCAACATCAATTTTCCACTTTCCTAATTAAGATACAATGCTCAATTTTAATGAAAATTGTTTGTTTTGTTTTATATTTTGACGGAACGAGAGATTTTGCAAAAACCAATTTTTGCACCAAAAAAATTGATGTTGTTTTACTAATTTATATGATAGTAACAATTTGTTTAGTCATATTAATTATTAATTTGTTTATTAACAAAATTTTTACAAAAAATTTTAAAGAAAATCATACAAACATTCAATTATATTTTACATATTCTACTGTTTTTTCCTGCAATTTAGAAAACGATGATGACAATTCAGAGGAAATTAATAATATCTGTGTGAATGATTTTGACCATGAAAATGTTAATAATGATGAGAATGATATGTACAATGAAATTGAGAATAATGATGAAAATGGTATGTGAGATGAAAGCGAGAGTATTAACTGCGATGATGAAACGGGCGCCGATTGCATAGAAGTAATAGAAAAAAAAAAGAAAGATGGATGTATAATTGATATATTGTACTTGTAAATATTTATATGATGTATTATATTCATTATTATATTTTTATATGATTTGCTTATAGAAATTTTCGTTAAAATTTTGTTTATAAACGACTAAGTAATAATAATATAAAGAAAAAAACAGTATAATATAATATTTGTATGATTTTCTCTATAATTTTTTGTAAAAATTTTGTTAATATACTGTTAGGTAATAATAATATAAAGGAAAAAAACAGTAGAATGTGTAATATATAATTAAATATTTCTATGATTTTCTCTATATTCTTTTGTAAAAATTTTGTTAATAAACAAATTAATAATTAATATGACTAAACAAATTGTTACTATCATATAAATTAATAAAACAACATCAATATTATAAATATTACTTGTGATGCATAAGTTTCCTTGAATCGCCAATGAATAATGCGCCTGAACTATGACAACCCGCCGAGAGCGGCCTGCAGCAGCTACTTTCAATTAGATTCGGCCCAATTTTCGAAGGTTCACAGATCGCATGAAAGTGTATTTCTTGGATCCAAAAAATTCAAAGGTAAAGTACAAGCATTAAAAAGCATCTTCTGCAAATTTGAGCCCTTAATATTCATTTGCCACACCATTATGAATTTTTGAAAAAAAAAAAAGTTTTTTTTCATCCAAAATAATTTTTTTTTATTTTTTTTGAGATCGGAAAATCTCTAATCTAATTTAAATTATTTCTATCTCCATCCGGTGAAAAGTTATTGCTATTTTTTGGTGCAAAAATTGGTTTTTGCAAAATTTCTAAGGCCCACGAAGGACAAAAAAATTTTTTTAATAGATCTTCAAAACAAAACAATACAAACAATTTTCATTAAAATTGAGCATTATATCTTAATTAGGAAAGCGGAAAATTGAGGTTGAATTTTCAAATTTGACATCGAATTTCTCGGAAAATAAAAAACTCACAGATTCCTGGTTTGACATACATTTTTAGAATGATAATACCTATATTAATGTTTAATTTTAAATCGGTAATTTGTTAAAAAATTTCTTTTTTTTTAAACAAAAACCGTAAATTTTGTCGATAGAAAAATATATTCATGAGCGAACTCGCCATACAGTGAGCATTGAAAATGGTGAATGAGATTTCACCGAAACGTCAGCTACCTTACAGTCCTAAAAGGGACACAGCACAAATATGGGATGCCCGAAAACCTTCGATTATAAATTACATATATATATATATATATATATTTATATATATATATATATATATATATATATATATATATATATATATATATATATATATATATATATATATATATATATGTATATATATATATATATATATATATATATATATATATATATGTTATATCGTAGATTTTCACGGATGGTAGAATGAATAGTTTGGTTATTACGAGTTTCAATCCGTTCGTTCAAAAAATCGTTTTTACGTTTCGCCAAAATCTCATTTGGCATTTTCAAGTGCGGTTCGTCTCGTTACTCGCTGAGACAGTTCTCATTATTACTATAGCAGGTTTACTAACTTCTTCGCGTTTTCCTGATCTTGGAATTTCCCTAGCTCCGATCAGGTTTGCGAATTTAAAATAATCTTGCCCTTCCGGCAATCGTGTAACGTGCGACAATATTTGTTTTGTCGGTGAAGCAACCGGCGACATTTTAGGGCTCTTGTTTGTTAAGTCTTGTTCTTTGTTTAAATTATGTTTAAACATATTACGTGAATTTTTTAAGTGGTCACTACTTTCCTCGGATATGTTTGTTGATTCAAAGAAACTTATGAGTTTTTTAGTCGACTCGAATTCTATGGAAGAAGTCTCGTTGGTGTTAACACGGGTTTCAGGATGCCGTGCCTCTTGGCGCATCGGTCAGAGCCGGCACAGAGGACTCGCCATAACCACTGAGGGAGTCTGAATGACCACCCGCCCCATTTGACATGGACTTGAATCTTTGGGGAGTGGACATTTTGAAGAGATGGAAGTAACTTTGCTGTACAGAATTTATTTTTAATTAGCTTAGGAATATTTTATTGCAAGAAGTTTTTAATTATACGGAGGGCATATTTGGGCTGTTTTTATATTTGAAATTTGGGCTGTTGTAAAAACATGAAGTAGGCCAGTGAAATTTGAAACGTAGTAAATTTATTGAAAGGTTTTCTGCAGATATGTATGGTCTGCTGTTAGTTAGTTAACGTAGTGTCAGATTGTGGTTTTTATAACGCCTTTTGATGCTCCGTTGTAGTTCGACCCTAATTAGCTCAGTTCTAGTTTTATTAATTAAAGAACTAATTAGTGGCGTCCCGCTAGTTCTTTTACAAAGTATTTTTATGAATCGCTAAATAATATTTACTATTAACAAAGTGATATATAAAATTAACAAAGAGTGGTTTTTATACAAAAATCTTATATGCTAAATATTTACAATTTTTTAATTACTATTTTTAACACGATTATTTTTTGTATAGTGATGAACTATATTACAAATATACGAAAATTCTGTTTTTAACGAAATGTCTGATCTTTGAGAATAAGAGAATTTTTAAAATCACCCGGTATACACTATTTGCGGTTTTTGAGTTTATTCAAGATTCTGAGAATTTGTCAAAATAGGATTCACGCACTAATAGCACTGTCGACCTTAACTTAATTACAGTTTATATTTTTAGTAATTTACAGTTTTTAATTAAGCAATAATCCTTTTACAAAAATTAAAATGATTGATTTCTTTAAAATTTGGTTACATGTGATGCAAAGTTTATTTGTTTTTGATTCTGTATAAAGTAACTTCATAAAATAACTATTTTTGAAAACATAGTTTGTGTCTATTGCATATGGGCTAAGAATTGCATTTAGAAAAATTTTTTCTAATTACTTTTTTCCAGATTTTGAGGTATAACCCTACTTTTGAATTTTTTGGAAAAAAATTTTAATTTGACAGATCACGTGACTGCTATTTTTTTGGTTAATTTTCATCGCGATTGAAGCAGAAATTGTTGCCAAAGTCAAATTTCAAATAAAGCTATTAATAAAAAAAATCCCATATGATGCGGACTTTACTGGTCACATTGTATATATATATATATATATATATATATATATATATATATATATATATATATATATATACATATATATATATATATATATATATATATATATATATATATATATATATATATATATATATATATATATAAACCGACGAACTAGAAAGCCTTATTTCCATAGAAAATGTATTGGCTTTAAACGTTAAATCTCATTAATGAATCTTACTGTTAATGTCTAGCTGTTCTTCTAAATATTTTTTAAAAAAAAATCGAGAAAAAAACAGAGAAAGAAATCAACTGTAAAAAATAAAGTGAATAAATAAAAAATATATATGTCAAATAAAAAATATAAATAATTATAATATTCAAAACAAAGTAACTAAAACAGTTAAAATTAACGTACATAAAAGAAATATCAGTTAATATAATTAATGAGCTCCATAATAATGTAAGATTTTGTTAATTTTTGTTTCGTAACGAGGGGTTCAGACAACTGTTGAACATTCAAGATGTGTTCGAACCAGAGATATACACTTAGTTTTAATTAAATCCTTGACATTACATTCTATAAAACACTTTTATATAAATTGACGACACATCAGATTCATTCCCAGTATCCAGTTGATAAATATAACTTAACAATAAGCTATTATGGTTTTGCAAAACGAAAGGCTGCGGCCTTTAAAATATAGGCGAAAATACTGGGAGGGACTTTATGTATAGCACTAGTGGTACCTTGCGAATTTATCACCGTTTGTAACTTCAACTGCACTTTGTTCATATTTCGATAGCTTTCTTTCCTGTACCACTTAAAGAAAAAATCCATTGGTCCTTCTGGTTTAAAGTATTTCACATTTTCACTCAATGAAAATTTAAGATTTTCGTAGTGCAGATCACACTCGCGCCTATTTCCTGTCTCAATTTATGTTCTGTCGGATATCTAAGTAATTGGGATCTATTGATGGCCTATATTTTGGACATTGGCAAAAGTAATTTTCACTAAACTGGCCTGGACTTCCAAGAGCGGATGGTGAGATATTGACTTTTTGAGTTATTTCGGGAAAAGAAAATAGATTGTTCTTTCCAAAACTGTGCAAGATCTGGTTGTCACTGGACTATATTTCCAAATCCACGACTGGTTAAGTATAATAACGCTTTGTTACCGGTACGTGGTGTGGGGAAACTGTAGGAACCGCAACTTGAGTGTAGTTGTTCTCACTAGAAACTCTAGAATTAGATGCCATTTTAAATTTATAACTTACTTTTACTCAGTATTAACACTTTAAAAGCAAAAAAAAAAAGACTAATATCAACACCCAAATTGTTCTGGTTTAATAATTGGGCAGGTAGATTCTATGAAACTTCTATTAATGTTTTACATTAAAGAGGGCTATTGTGTTACCATACCCTTTGTTATCTAAAGTAATTGTTTATTTATAGATATGTTAAATTGACAGGTTGTAAAGTTTTATGATTGTTATTGTAGGTGTACCGAACTCTTTTTGTCGCCAGAGTCATCTCTAAACATCGCCGACCCTAAAAGGTTTTGTTTATGGCACTAACTTTCTGAAGCATAGCGGGGGTGATACGTCTGAATGGCTATTGTATTTGTTCCACCATGTCTTTTCTAGTTATAACTACAAGAAGAAATCCAATATAGTTAAGTCTCGCGATTTAAGAAACCATACAATGGGACATAGTTTATAAAATTTAATAAAACAAAAAATAGTCAATTATTTACTACCACAAACCTTGATTCCCAATCCACTAATGATGAAAAAATTGGTGTGAAATATTTTCTCTGACATCTGGTCTGAATTGAGATGATACTACAAACTTATCAAAGGATAACTTATAAAATCGGGAAAAACTATATATCTTAAGATTAATCAGTAATCAGCAAAAATGAAAAAAAAAATCCTTATTGACAAATACATCAAATCTGTCAAAAATAGGAGAAATAAAGGCGACTAAATGACATGATAGTAGTTTACTAAACTCGAATTCTACTACTATGAATGTGCGAGTTCTGACGAAATCCTAGGAACAATCCCATTTCCAACAACTACATTCGAGGTCGTTCATTAGAACGATTACGTTCGTGTGTCTTCGTCCGAAGACATCAGAAATACGATTAGTCTAGCCAAGATAGGATTTTTTGCATCAATTCGGAGGAAACTCCCGCCATGCAAGTAGAAAACTTAATAAATATCTTAAACGAAAGGAATCCCCTGTGGGACATGCAGAACAAATAGTATAATTTAATTGTAAACTTTCTATCGGCATCTAATCGATCAAAATATAAATGGGACTCGCTAAAAATACTTCTTTGCTTAATACTAGATTAATCCAGTATTCGTGGTAACGTTTATCTGCTAACTGCTTTCTGATTAAGGATTACGCAAAAGAAAAACTACCAACATCCCTAGTATTTGCATTTGCCTGAATAGAAGTGATGGGGTTGACTGAAGCAGTAGACGTAGTGAGACATGCAATTTCCTAAGAAAGAGTTCATTTGAACATGCAAGTTTGAAGTTCCCATAAATTCGGATCTAGTTAATAACTAGCTTAAATTCTTGCAGTAAATTAAAAAGTGCAAGGTTCCTTAGAAGCGTCTCCTTATATTTTAATTTCAAAAAGGCAGATTTAAGATTTATTTCCAAAATATTGGATAAAATACGAAAACCAAATTACCGACGGAATAATTAATTGAAGCTATAATTTACTGTCCACTCGAACAAATAATATAACAAAATAATCACCATAATACTTTACTACCTGGCAAGTAAAATTATTCCAAGAAAGGGTATTTATAAACAAACAATTAAGTTCGATACTGAGTGGTAATTAAGATAACAATGACCATATCCTTCTTTGACCTAATTGGTTACCCGAGACCTACCTGCCAAATTATAAAAGTTGATAAATTCGATTATTACTTTTAGTCTTTATTTTGCTTTCAAGGTGTTAACATTAAGTGAAAAGTGACACATAAATTTAAAATGGAAGTCGTTCGTAAAGTTACTCTTGAGTCCAACTATCAACAAGTGGCGTTTTCTCCAGTATACATGTACAACACTCCAGCAACAAAGTGTTATTATACTTATCCGGTTGTGGATTTTAAGACACAAAACTGCGTAAATCAGAACGTGCCCAATATTGGACAGAAGAAGTTATTTTCTTATCCTGAAACTACCCAGAAAGTCAACGTTCCATTACCAGCTACTGAAAATCCTGATCACTTTGGAGAAAATTATTTTTGCCGATACCCAAAATGTACGGCATTTATAGATCCCAATCACTTTTATCTTCAACAGCACAAAGATGAGAACATGGATTTTGAAAAAATTCAGAGGACGTCAGTGGCACCGATTGAGACAAGGAATAGGTGTAAGCGTGATCCCTACTATGAAAACTTTAAAAATCCGTTGAGTGATAACTTAAAATATTTTAGACTAGACGGTATTGAACCAATGGGCTGTTTTTTAAGTGGAAACATTGTTATGTACAATTGTAGAAAAAAGAAACTATTGAAGTGTGAACAAAGTGTCAAAGTGTGCAAGTAGAAATGTTAAGATTAGATTAGGAGTAGTTACTGTTACACAGGGTGTTAGATTTACGAGATACCTCTACTGCTATCATCTATTAAATCGTTAATAGTATTTTAACTTATATTTTAAAGGACGCAGTCTTTCGTTTTGCAAGACCATTGTGACTTACTTTTAACGTGCATTTATCGACAAACATTAATTGACGAAATTGAGTTCATTCAAAAATAGTTTCTTCATTTTATTGACTTTAAATCTGACATTCCTGTGTAGTTTACTAATTACTATCTTTTGTATTTCACCGATGTACTTTAATTTTAACTCTTTTATTTATTCTGTTTTAAATATTGTTATTATTTTTATTACTTATATGCATATGTATTTTATGTTTGCTTACTTTGTTTCTTACAATGCCTCTTTTACAATTTGTTTGCTTATTTAGCTTTAATTTTATTTCGTGTGATAATTACAATACTTGTAATTTCAAGTGTGATGAAAATATACGATTGTTAGTTTTATTATTTTTTTATTTAGAAAAAGAGCTAAATATTAATAGCCATTTTCACGTAATAGATTTAATTTTCAAACCAATAGAGTTACCACGGATATGAGGCTTTTTAATTAGTCAGCTTTGTTTTGCTGTTATCGATGAAAAATTTTAGGTTGCATATATATATATATATATATATATATATATATATATATATATATATATATATATATATATATATATATGCGCTGAGTACGACAGCCATTCGGACATATCACTCCTGCTCTGCTTCACCAAGTTAGATCTTTCGGGCTTGAAAGTTCTGTTTTTAACGAAATGTCTGATCTTTGAGAATTGGAGAATTTTTAAAATCACCCGGTATACACTATTTACGGTTTTTGAGTTTATTCAAGATTCTGAGAATTTGTCAAGATAGGATTAACGCACTAATAGCACTGTCGACCTTAACTTAATTACAGTTTATATTTTTAGTAATTTACAGTTTTTAATTAAGGAAAAATCCTTTTACAAAAATTAAAATGATTGATGAGAGATATACACTAAGTTTTAATTAAATCCTTGACATTACATTCTATAAAACACTTGTTTATAAATTGACGACATATCAGATTCATTCCAAGTATCCAGTTGATAAATATAAGTTAACAATAAGCCATTATAGTCTTGCAAAACGAAAGGCTGCGGCCTTTAAAATATAGGCGAAAATACTGGGAGGGACTTTATGTATAGCACTAGTGGTACCTTGCCAATCTATCACCGTTTGTAACTTCAACTGCATCTAAACTAATCTTAATCTTTTTACTAGCCCTCGTTGTTCACTTTGTTCATATTTCGATAGCTTTCTTTCCTGTACCACTTAAAGAAAAAATCCATTGGTCCTTCTAGTTTAAAGTATTTCACATTTTCACTCAATGAAAATTTAAAAATTTCATAGTGCAGATCACACTCGCGCCTATTTCCTGTCTCAATTTATGTTCTGTCGGATATCTAAGCAATTGGGATCTATTGATGGCCTATATTTTGGACATTGGCAAAAGTAATTTTCACTAAACTGGCTTGGACTTCCAAAAGCGGATGGTGAGATATTGAATTTTTGAGTTGTTTCAGGAAAAGAAAATAGATTGTTCTTTCCAAAATTGTTACCGGTACGTGGTGTGGGGAAACTGTAGGAATCGCAACTTGAGTGTAGTTGTTCTCACTAGAAACTCTAGAATTAGATGCCATTTTAAATTTGTAACTTACTTTTACTCAGTATTAACACTTTAAAAGCAAAAAAAAGACTAAAATCAACACCCAAATTGTTCTGGTTTAATAATTTGGCAGGTGGATTCTATGAAACTTTTATTAATGTTTTACATTAAAGAGGGCTATTGTGTTACCATACCCTTTGTTATCTAAAGTAATTGTTTATCTATAGATATGTTAAATTGACAGGTTGTAAAGTTTTATGATTTTTATTGTAGGTGTACCGAACTCTTTTTGTCGCTAGAATCATAAATATACTTTTATGACGTCTCTTATCATCGCCGACCCTAAAGGGATTTATTTATGGCACTAACTTTCTGAAGCATATCGGGGGTGATACGTCTGAACTGCTATTGTATTTGCTCCACCATGTCTTTCTAGTTATAACTACAAGAAGAAATCCAATATAGTTAAGTCTCGCGATCTAAGAAAACATACAATGGGACATAGTATATAAAATTTAATAAAACAAAAAATAGTCAATTATTTACTACCACAAACCTTGATTCCCAATCCACTTATGATGAAAAAATTGGTGTGAAATATTTTCTCTGACATCTGGTCTGAATTGAGCTGATACAACAATCTTATCAAAGGATAACTTATAAGATCTGGAAAAATTATATATCTTAAGATTAATCCGTAATCAGGAAAAGTGAAAAAAAATCCTTATTGACAAATACATCAAATCTGTCAAAAATAGGAGAAATAAAGGCGACTAAATGACATGATAGTAATTTACTAAACTCGAATTCTACTAATAGGAATGTGCGAGTTCTGACGAAATCCTAGGAACACTCCCATTTCCAACAACTACATTCAAGGTCGTTCATTAGAACGATTATGTTCGTGTGTCTTCGTCCGAAGATATCAGAAATACGATTGGTCTAGCCAAGATAAGAGTTTTTGCATCATTTCGGAAGAAACTCCCGCCATGCAAGTAGAAAACTTAATAAATGTCTTAAACGAAAGGAATCCCCTGTGGGACATGCAGAACAAATAGTATAATTTACATAATTGTAAACTTTCTATCGGCATCTAATCGATCAAAATATAAATGGGAAAACTCGCTAAAAGTACTTCTTTGCTTAATACTAGATTAATCCAGTATTCGTGGTAACGTTTATCTGCTAACTGCTTTCTGATTAAGGATTACGCAAAAGAAAAACTACCAACATCCCTAGTATTTGTATTTGCCTGATCAGAAGTGATGGGGTTGACTGAGGCAGTGGACGTAGTGAGACAAGCAATTTCTTAAGAAAGAATTCATTCGAACATGCAAGTTTGAAGTTCACATAAATTCGGTTCTAGCTAATAACTAGCTTAAATTCTTGCAGTAAATTAAAAAGTGTAAGTTTCCTTAGAAGCGTCTAATTATATGGTAATTTCAAAAAAAAACAGATTTAAGATTTATTTCCAAAATGTTGGATAAAATACAAAAACCAAATTACCGAAGGAAAAGTCAATTGAAGATATAATTTACTGTCCACTCGAACAAATAATATAACAAAATAATCACCATAATACTTTACTACCTGGCAAATAAAATTATTCCAAGAAAGGGTATTTATAAACAATTAAGTTCGATACTGAGTGGTAATTAAGATAACAATGACCATATCCCTCTTTGACCTAATTGGTTACCCGAGACCTACCTGCCAAATTATAAAAGGTGGTAAATTCGATTATTACTTTTAGTCTTTATTTTGCTTTCAAGGTGTTAACATTAAGTGAAAAGTGACACATAAATTTAAAATGGGAGTCGTTCGTAAAGTTACTCTTGAGTCCAACTACCAACAAGTGGCGTTTTCTCCAGTATACATGTACAACACTCCAGCAACAAAGTGTTATTATACTTATCCGGTTGTGGATTTTAAGACACAAAACTGCGTTAATCAGAGCGTGCCCAATATTGGACAGAAGTTATTTTCTTCTCCTGAAACTACCCAGAAAGCCAACGTTCCATTACCAGCTACTGAAAATCCTGATCACTTTGGAGAAAATTATTTTTGCCGATACCCAAAATGTACGGCACTTATAGATCCCAATCATTTTGATCTTCAACAGCACAAAGATGAGAACACGGATTTTGAAAAAATTCAGAGTTCGTCAGTGGCACCGATTGAGACAAGGAATAGGGGTGAGCGTGATCCGTACTATGAAAACTTTAAAAACCCGTTGAGTGATAACTTAAAATATTTTAGACTAGACGGTATTGAACCAATGGGCTGTTTCTTAAGTGGAAACATTGTTATGTACAATTGTAGAAAAAAGAAACTATTGAAGTGTGAACAAAGTGTCAAAGTGTGCAAGTAGAAATGTTAAGATTAGATTAGGAGTAGTTACTGTTACACAGGGTGTTAGATTTACGAGATACTTCTACTGCTCTATTAAATCGTTAATAGTATTTTAACTTATATTTTAAAGAACGCAGTCTTTCGTTTTGCAAGACCATTGTGACTTACTTTTAACATGCATTTATCGACAAACATTAATTGACGAAATTGAGTTCATTCAAAAATAGTTTCTTCATTTTTTTGACTTTAAATCTGACATTCCTGTGTAGTTTACTAATTACTGTCTTTCGTATTTCACCTATGTACTTTAATTCTAACTCTTTTATTTATTCTATTTTAAATATTGTTATTATTTTTATTACTTATATGTATATGTATTTTATGTTTGCTTACTTTGTTTCTTACAATGCCTCTTTTACAATTTGTTTGCTTATTTAGCTTTAATTTTATTTCTTGTGATAATTACAATACTTGTAATTTCAAGTGTGATGAAAATATACGATTGTTAGTTTTATTATTTTTTTTATTTAAAAAAAAAGAGCTAAACATTATTAGCCATTTTCACGTAATAGATTTAATTTTCAAACCAATAGAGTTACCACGGATAGGAGGTTTTTTAATTAGTCAGCTCTGTTTTGCTGTTATCGATGAAAAATCTGATCAGCCGAATCCGTACATCAATAACCAATTTTATTGCAACTTGCTTCATAGTGAATTACTCTTACTGTAAATCAAACAAAACAGTGCTACTAAATATAAATAAAGTCTTTATTAATACAGATAGCACTCCTCCTCAAACAATCACAAAGGTGAAAATTGAAGTTAAAATTTAATAATAAAAAAATATGATTTAGGTTGCATATGCATATATATATATATATATATATATATATATATATATATATATATATATATATATATATATATATATATATATATATATATGTGCTGAGTACGACAGCTATTCGGACGTATCGCTCCTGCTCTGCTTCACCAGGTTAGATCTTTCGCGCATGTGGGGTTGATTTATGTTTAATGCAAAACGGTGAACATCTTGAGTAGTTGAGGATTGTTTTTTCATCAGTAGTGAGTAGTTCACTTAAAACCTTACACTCTTTATTACCTTGAAGTATTAGTTACAGCTTAAAATTTAAGCGATATCAATATGGTATGCTAAAGAAATTAATTAGAGCTCCTGGATTTACTAATAATAAATTTCCACGAGTCATGTAAACGAAAGAACTTCTAACTTCCTGCAGCATAGCAGGTTTGATACGTATGAACGGCTATTGTATTTAGTCCACCATGTCTTTTAGTTATAACCACAAGAAGAAATTCATTATAGTTAAGTTTCGCGATCTAAGAAACCATGCAATGGGACCTAGTTTATAGAATTTAATAAAACAAAGAATAGTCACTACCACAAACCTTGATTCCCAATCCACTTATGATGAAAAAATTGGTGTGGTATATTTTCCCTGACATTTGGTCTGAACTGAGCTGGTGCAACAACCATATCAGAGGATATCTTATAAAGTCGGGACAAATATATATGTCTTAAAATTTACTAGTAATCTGCAAAAATGAAAAAAAATTTTTATCGGCAAATATATCAAATCTACCAAAATCAGGATAAATAAAGGCGACTAAATGACTTAGGATGGCTATCCACTAGACCGGAATTCTACTACTACGAATGCGCGAATTCTGAGGAAATCCTAAGAACAATCCCATTTCCAACAACTGCATTCAAGGTCGTTCATTTGGAATGATGACGTTCGTGCGTCTTCGTCCGAAGGCAGTCAGAAATACGACTGGTCTTGCCAAGATAGGATTTTTTGCATCAATTCGGAAGAAACTCACGCCATGCAAGTGGAAAACTTAATAAATATCCTAAACTAAAGGAATCCCCTGTGGAATATGCAGAAAAAATAGGAAAGTTTAATTGTAAACTTTCTATCGCCATCTAACAGATCAAAATATAAATGGAAACACTCGCTAAAATTCTACTTTGTTTAATACTGGATTAATCCAGTATTCGTAGTAACGTTTATCTGCTAACTGCTTTCTGATTTAGGATTACGCAAAAAAAAAGTACCAACATCTCTGGTAATTGTATCTGCCTGATCAGAAGTGATGGGGTTGACTGAGGCAGCAGACGTAGTGAAACATGCGATTTCTTAAGAAAGAATTCATTCGAACACGCAAGTTTGAAGTTCACATAAATTCGGATTTAGTTAATAACTAGCTTAAATCCTTGCAGTAAATTAAAAAGTGCAAGGTTCCATAGAAGCGTCTCCTTATATGGTAATTTCAAAAAGGCAGATTTAAGATTTATTTCCAAAATATTGGATAAAACACAAAAACCAAAGTACTGTGCCCATTCTAACTCCGAAATAAAAAAATAAGGTTTATAATTGTAAAAAAATATCAATGACGTCTGAGCTCCTTTTTGAGTTACCTTGTATATTTCGGTATCTAATTCGTTTTTGCAAACAAGTATCCATTTACTTTATATTGAATTTATCGGCTAATATATATATATATATATATATATATATATATATATATATATATATAAATACAGTACAGGCCGGAAGTTCGAATACACCTAAAGAAACACTTTTTTTTAGTTTACTTCATGAAATCAAATCAATGTCAAACATCGAAGATATGGAAATGTTACTTTAACCGATTTTCTTGAAAATGACCACTTCGTGCTTTAATAATTTCGGCGCAGAATTTTAGCATTCTTTCAACAAGTTTTTGTAATGTTTGTGGTTGTACGTTGTCCCACGCATCTTTTAAGCAATCCCAGACACTAGTAAAGCTTTTTGGTTGTAAATCTCGCACTTGCCGTTCAAGTTCATCCCACAGCAGCTCAATGGAGTTCAAATCGGGAGAGTAATCCGGCCATTTCAATATTTGAAGTACATTATCCCTTTGTTTACGCTCTAAATAATCATGATAAGAGCGAGAAGTAATCTGTCTGTTAACGTTGCTATTTCTCAAATTAAAAAAATAATAATAAAAAATAATAATTGTTTATTTTCGTCAGACTTGAAATTATGACAGTATAAGTTATAAAAGAGACGATGAAAAAAACAATTTGTAAAAAGACAGTAAAAGAAACAAAAATTACACATAAGTATACAAAGGATATATAATTATAATTTTTAAAACAAAATAACAAAAATCGTCAAAATTAAAGCATATAAGAGAAATATTAATTACCATAATTAATAAGCTACACAGAAAATTAAGATTTTGTAAATTTTTATTTCGCAGTAAGCGGCATAGACATAGTTTTATTTATTTTTTTTATTTAATGGTATTATACATACAAGTTAAAAATAAGCCATAATGGTCTTGCAAGACGAACAGCTGCATTCTACAAAATATTAGCGAAAATACTACTACGTACGAATTTTTAGATAGCACTAGTGGTATCTTGGCATTTTAGCAATCTTTGTAACTATAATTACTCCTTAATTAACTTTAACTTTTTTACTTTCACACCTCGATAATTTTGTTTATATTTTGATAGCTTCGTTTTTTTAGAAAGGTACATAACAAAGTTATCACTTTAAAATTCTTTTTTTTTTAAATTACGATTACCATTCTTGCATAGTTGTTGCATTTGCTCACAAAATTGATTTCGGCGATTAAAATCATCTTCCGACAACTCCTGAACTAAGCATGTCTTATATGAATAATACTTCGTCTTTTTTCAGTAGAATGTGGAACACTAAAAGTTGAAGTTGTTTCCATGAGTGTGAATCAAGAAATATCTTGAACTGTCAACAGAATATTAAGCTGATCTTGTGATACTGAAGGTCGACCATATTTCTTTATATCCTGGCTTACCATGCTTTGGCTGATAGGTTGCCGATCAGGGTGAATTGAAGTGAATAACTCAACCACCTCTATTTGTGTATGCATTCTATCTCCGAAACCAATCATACATAATATTACAATTACTTTACGTTCCATTAATTTTATCATTTTCCCACAAAATACCAATAAATGAAAATAACAACCAAGAACGTTCAACACTTATGTATGATACAAAATACTAACATTTAATATCAAAACTGACTTTTTGTGACATAGGAAATAAAAAAAATTTGTAAACAAATTTAATATCGTTAATGTTATTACAAGTGTACAGGTGGAAAATCTTGCAAATTAAAGAAATTTTTCCTCACCATTTGCTGATGTAACCAACATCTCTATTTACTTTATCTTATGTAAAAAAATGTGCCCTTTCTAACTCTGAAATAAAAAATAAGGTTTATAATTGTAGAAAAATATAAATGACGTCTGAGCTCCTTTTTGAGTATATTTCGGTATCTAATTCGTTTTTCCAAACAAGTACCCATTTACTTTTTATTAAATTTATCGGCTAATATACATATATATAAATCTATATATATATATATATATATATATATATATATATATATATATATATATATATAAGTAGTAGTATATATATGAGAGAAGGAAAGAGGAGGAGGAGTAAGAAGAGTAAATCATCAACACTTTTCATCCTCCTCCTCTTTTCTTCTCTCATTATTCTTTTCAAATCTCTCATTATACTTATTAAAAAACCTCATATCATCAACACTTTTCATCCTCCTCCTCTTTTGTTTTCTCATTCGAATTATCTCGTATACATTCGAGTTACTTCGTATACATTCGCGTTACTTCGTATACATGTTAACATGACCTTGTATCCCTTCTCTAAATTTTGATTATAAAAGCAACACTTTACCAGCTTAAAACATACTGTCTTCTGCTTCTAACGAAAGCGAATTAAATTTATTAATTCAAAAATTTTATAAAAAATATAAAAGTTCTGCTTTTGAGTTCGAACATTATGCAGTTGATAGTGGTCCATCTTGGTTTCAATATTATTTGGATATATCCAAAAACCATATAGAGGCTGTGAAATTGTGCGAACGTTATTTTAAAAACAAAGATATTGTACAGTTTATACGTGAATTAGTGAAGTTAAGTTGGTTTCATCATGAAGTTCGTCATTTAAACCAATATATTAGAGATCCTATTGTATTACAAGAACTAATCAAATCGCATGGTGAAGATGATGCCTAAAATTGAAAATTTTGTGAGGGACCTTTATGAAGAGTTCATTATGAACGAAGCATGTTCCAGATATTTATCTTGTTTAGTTGAAGAAGAAAGTGAGGGTAAAGATTTATTGTTATATATAAAATATGTTGATCATGCAAATTGTTGTAAAAAAGCAGCAGAATTGTGTAGTGAATTTTTGAAGACTAAAAATGTGTTAAAATTCTTTGATGAACTTAAAAAAATTGGACTCAATAAAGAAATAAACTTATGTATTGATTTATTGGTTAATTAAAGTTATTATGAAATAAAATATTAAAATTTTTATAGTTGTTTTATTATTGTGTAACGGCTGTTATGTTTAAATATTTGATTATGTAAAGATAGGAAAATATAATTTTCTGTTAGTAATGTGGGGATGTGGATAAATAAAAAAAAATATTATGACATTCATTGTTAATTTATTCATTCATAAAAAAATTTATATACATAAAGAATACATTGGAAAGGGCACACATTGAAGGTGATTGAGAATGATAAAAACATTTAGGAGATGATTTAATTAAAACAGGTTGTTCGTTCAATTCAATTATTGGCTTAGTACAATATTTTCTAATAAAATTAGCTTTCTCTTCTCCTTTAATATAAATGAATTCTCCTTTTTCTGTTAAGTTTTTTACTATAGATGAAAAATTATGAAGAGGAATATATCTTGTATTCCAATTGATGCAGTGATGAAATTTCATTAACCATTCTGCTTGCTTGTATGTTTCTGGTGGAAGCATTTGTAGTGGATACGGTGGTTTAAAAATATAATGACTCATTTTATGTCCATCAAACATTGCAAGTTCTTTAGGAATAAACTTGTTGTGTTTATCCTTAAATCCTTGAACATCCATAACTATTCTCATTTTTATTTAGCAAATTTTTAAAGTACTAAATTTTTTTATTACAAATTGTTTTTTTGAATAGTCTTCAATAAGATTTTTTAGATGTTTAATTTTTTTTAAAAATAGTTCGATTTTGTCTTTTTGTATTTTGTACATTCCATTTGTTGTGCAACAAACTATGGTATAGAAACAACTGATCTTATTCGATATATTTTCATTTTAATAATGATATTTGATGTGGTGGGAGAAGTTAAAGTTGTTTAACAATTTTTGTTAATGGATTATAGCTAAATACTTTATCATGTATTATAACACAATACGCAGCTGTTTTTCCCGATATTTTTTCTTTTGTCTCAAATTCAATTCTCATGGTTACTGGGCCGGATTGTAATAAATCTCTCTGATGAGAGCAATTAATGTAAGCAATAGGTGCATTATCTTTAAATTATTTGGGATTAAATATTGGTTCTATTGGAAAGTTATAATATACTTGACGAAATTCAGAAAACATTTCATACAGGGTAGCAAACTTATTATTTTTAAAATCAAACTGAAGATCCTGATAAGGATATCTTTCTGAATTTAAAAACACATTTATATTCCTTAGGTCACAATGATCAAATTTACTCATATCTGATTTTAAATTACCACGTCTATCCTTTTGAAAAGCAATTAGTACATGTCTTAGTGTTTCAATTTTTGTGGAGGTTTTGACAGGCCAATTATGTCTTGTATTTTTTAATTACTCTGGATATTCAATTAATTGTCAACTTCGGAAAGTAAGAAGAATATCATTATTTTTATCAATAATTTTCGTTAGTGCCAATTCTTGGGGAATGGCCACAGTAAGATGTGGAACTCGCCAACAAAGTTTGGTTATTTTAATTTTCGGTTTTTCATCATCACTTGTGGTTACTAAAGCATTAGTGTCATCATTGCTTCTTATTAGTATTAATTCTTGTTGTGAATTTAAAATTATTTTGTTATAATCTTCAAAAAATCCCGAGTACATTTTTAATGGGACGCATAGGGAAACGTTTCCTTTTTCATCAGTCATAATTTTTTCTTTAGGTTTCGTTTTTGGATACCATCCAGCATTTTCCAATTTAGCACTTTCGTTTTGATTAAATGATATGTATCCTTTAAGAGTTGAAGTGATTCCTACATCTCGAACTGAATCAATTTTAACACCATTTAAAATATAACGTAATTCTTTAAACAAGAATGCTGGAGCATTGTTGATTAATACCGTATTAGCCAATGGAGTATCATCTTCTTTGGTAACTTGAAATTCTAAATATAATTCACTTTTGCAAGGTAAAGGATATTTTCCTGTTTGTTGTAGAGCAATTCTAATTTCATCATTTAATCCAAGTTTTGAAGGATTGAAAGGTTCAAATGATAGTATTTCCCAGCTTAATATTGATTCATCTACAAGAATATTTTCTTTTACATTTAAATATTCCATTTTATTTTAGTTTGAAACCTAAACTTATCAGAAATTTTTTATTAGAAGGTGTTAACCTTTGAGAGTTTAATTTATTACTAGTTAAATGTCGTTTAGTATCTTTCTTATTAATGTTTTTAGAGTAAAATTTTTTTGAAAAATTATAATTTGAGACTTTTTTATTATATAAAATAACCATTATTCAACTATTTTTTTAAGATGTAGTCTTACTGTTACCGTTTCTCCTCTGAAATTGATGAGATCACCATCTTGATCTACTATTTTAATGTTTATATTGTCTATTACCTTTACAGTAACAGGAAAGTAAAGCACATTTTGTGGTGATTCTATTATTTTAAAACCAGGAGCTACACTAGGAAAAAATTGATGTATTATATGAACAGGTTTTCCATTTAAATATGATCCTTCGGCAATATTACAATCGATGTTTATGGCGTTTACTTTAATAATTTCCGCTGGAAAATCTGAAATGTGCTCCTTAAGACCTTCTAATTCCTTATTTTTAAAACCTAATATTTTTCCTATAGTTCCATCACGAAACGAGATAGGAATATCTGTTTTAATATGTGTTCGTAAAGTATTATTATTGGCATAAATATGAAGAAAAGTACGATTGTCCAAAAATTTTTGAATAAAATTATTTACATCATCTATTTCATAACTACCTGGTGGTATTCTTATTTCTTTATTTGAGTCATAAATGAAAAGATTATTAGTCTCATCAGTATTTGGAATAGCATTAAAAGTTTCAAAATTTACAAGTCCAATGGAATATTCAAAATTTTCATCTAAATATATTGGAGGATGAATATTAACAGAAAGCGTGGGGGAATTACCAATAATGACAAAACTGTACGACATATCTCTTTAAAAAATTTTAACAAAATGAATTAATATTGTTTTTCAACCATTATTATAAAGAAATTTAAGACAGAGCTCACCACAATTTGTTTTGTTAATTGATTGATAATGGTCGTAGTTATATTTCACAATATTTTTCTTTTTATCGCTGAAAAAATATTTTGTTAATTCGGTAGATGGTCGCAAATTGCCATAACTATCAAAATATAAAATATTTTTCCCTTTTTTTATGTATGCAGTCCAATGAGTTCCATCACCACTATTCTTATCGAGATTAACAATACCACTTTTATTTTTATTAATTTTTTTTGGTAATTTATCTCTCATGAATATACCTCGAAAGTTGGGAATTTTAAGTAGATTAATATATTTACTTAAATCATAATTTGTAAGTGGTTTTCGAGGTATTTGTTTTAACAGTTTTTTGAATAAGGTTTCAGATATAATCCACATCCAGTTTTATATGGTTTTAAATAAAGACCACTTCCTTGTTTTCCTACTGCTATAGATTCCATCATTTTATTATGTCTTTTGGACTCTTCTAATTTTTCTTTAGCAGCTTTTGCATCGTTGACAGCTTTCGCAATACCTGCTGCTCCTCCTCCAAGAGCACCTAAAGCGGACAAACCAGCAAATAAAGGAAGAGGTAGAAATCCACCAGTTTTTGGAATTGGTATGATTCTATTTTTTGGTGATAATATTCTACTATCTCCTAAGTGCGGTTTGAATAATATCAGTCAAACTTTTAAATTGTTTTCCGTTTAGTGCTTGTCTTGCTTTTGAAATAGCTTGAGATAAAGTTATTCCTCGTCCTAGACGAGTTTTTCGACTTCTGTTTTTCCTTCTTTTTTTTAATCCCATACCAAATTTTCTATTAATTTTCATTGCACCTCTTATTCCAAGTACAGCAGTTTTTTCTCCAAAAGTGGCGTCTTTTGCTCTGAACCTTTCGGCAGCTTTGTCACCTAATAATTTATCAGCAGCGTGTCGGCTTTTTATATCATTTGATTGTGCATAGGCAATATCATGCTCTTTACAAGCTTCATCTAATAAGTTTATGCCTTTATCCCTCTAGCTAGTCTCTTTTCTAGTTTGGTTCCAGGTCCACAAAAATTATACCCAGGTAGATGTAATTCAAAAGGTAACTTATTTATTAGAGTATTAATTAAACCACTACCTCTTTTTCTGACTCTTCTTTTATAAATGGATTGTTGCTTATATGAGATTGGCATTATATAATTGAAATCTTGGAACAAACTGACTAGTTTTAAATTAGAACTTACCCTTTATACATCCTCTTATATATGAAAATTGTCAAACAACCTTATTCAATTATTATTAAAGACCATGAGACTTCAAGAAATAATTTTAGAAAACATGGAAAATTGTTTGAAGGCTCTAGTAAAAGGGGGTTAATTATTGGTCCATCAGGGTGTGTTAAAACTAATATCATTATAAGTTTAATTGAAGATCCCAATGGTTTACGGTTTGAAAATTTATATATTTATTCAAAGTCTCTATATCAACCAAAATATGAATATTTGAGATTACTTTTTAAACCATTGAGAGAAATTGGATATTATGAATCCGAAAATGAAGAAAATATTGTTTCTCCACAAGAAATAAAATCAAATTCCATAATAATATTTGATGATATAGTGTGTTGCAATCAGAATGTTGTAAAAGATTATTTTTGTTTCAGAAGACATAAAAATACTGATTGTTTTTATTTGTGTCAAACGTATTCTTCGATTCCAAAGCAATTAATTCGTGACAATGCGAATTTGATTGTTATATTTCAACAAGACAAAACGAACTTAAAACATATTTATGATGATCATGTTAATGTTGATATGTCATTTAATCAATTTAATGAGTTATGTTTGATGTGTTGGAAAGATAAATTTGGATTTTTGGTAATAGACAAGGATTCGAATTTAAAATCCGGTCGATATCGAAAAGGATTTGATTCATATATTTTCTTATAAAAATAAAAGTTTTGTGAAAAATTTAACTAATCATGAATGAACGCTTAGCAAGAGAGCTTGTTAAGTCAAGGAAAGCTGTTAAACAAAAATATCAAAATTTAAAAAATGCTGAATTTGAAGCACAATCCAAATTGGAGGAAACCTATAAACCAATAACTCAACCCCTACAACAATTAATTTCAACAATTAGTAAAATTGAATCGGCTGAGGTAAAGGAAGAGCTACAAACACCCATTAAAAAAAATTATGAAACACCAGAAAAAAGATTGTTTCCAACACTAACACCAAGAAAAAAACTACAATATGGAACATCAACACCAGAAAAAAGAAAGACAGGGAAAACTCCAATTCTTCCTACAGAAATACCAACAATTATTGATTGGGAAACCAGTATAGCCTCACATAGTCAGATGCCATCTTTACAACAAACAAGTGTCATAGCAGAAACCACCCCTTCTTCAATTTCACAATCTACGATAGGAAATCTTTCGGATATATTAGAACAAACACGCCAAACAATTCAAACATTTGTCAGTACACCTTTATATCAAGAATATTTATCAGGATTTCATGAATTACCTCGTCAATATATTGACCAAATTAGCAGGTACAGGGAAATGGATCACAAAAATATTTTTCTATAATAGGGCCTTATTTACAAAATAAAGGAATTACAAAAACTAAAACCATAAATCCCGAAACGCATAATATAGTTCAAGGATTTTTTGACAGACGAAAAGCTCCATACAGAGAAACTCGAATATCTTCGAAAAGAACAGGATCCGGTATAACTTTAAAAGTTAATAAACCTTATACCGATTACGTATATTGGGATAACGTAAATGAACTTGTTGATAGACTTCGACTGTTGGTAGCATCTATGATGGCTGGGAATACAGGACATAACAACGAAATTATTTCTATTATAGAAGAATTGAAAGAAGCCAATATAATTGTATAAAAGAATGTAGTAAATATTGTTACATAACATTGTTAAAATGACCATTGATAAATTTGGACGTCATATTTCTAAAAAGTATACAGTAGATATACCTACAATAGAAAATAAAATACTAGCCAATGTTGAAAATGAAATATTAAAAAATTTTAAAAGTGATGATAAATATATAGAAAATAAAATTGTTCAAAGATTTGAACCTGTGTTAAAAAATGATATTGTAAATTTAAAAAAGAGAGTTAGTGAAAATGATGAAAATGTGGAATCTATTTCAAAAAAAATTAAGTTATTTGAAGAAAATGTTGTGTCAAACTATGATAACAGGATATTAAATATAAAAAATATTGTCAAAGACAATGATGAACTATTAAAAAGTTTTTCTCAAAAAACATCGAAGTGTGAAGATGATTTTAAAACAATAAAACAGAAATATGATGAAGTAAAGAGTTTTGAAAATAACATAAAAAATGAAATAACATTGGTTAAATCAAAAATAAATGATACTTCTGCAATAGAAAATGTTAAACAAATTATTATAAAAGATATGGTATCAAAGTTCCAAGAATTTACGAACAAACTTAATAATAGGGTCTCTGAAGAAATAGGTAATTTTCAAAACATTCATGATGGTATGAATAAAAACACCCAACAAATAGAGAGAGCTATGAATACACACTTTATAATCCATAAAAAAGATAGCGATAATATTAATGAAATAAATCAGAAAATTAATTCAATTGAAAATAAGGCTGAAATAATTCTATTAAACTTGAAAAATTTGGAAAAGAAATTAAACACAGATTTACAAAATGTAGATGAAAAAATTGAAAATAAATTTAAAAATGAAATTTTAAAAAATAGTGAACAAATCATGGAAATAATCTCACAATTAAACAATCTAAAAACAGAATTAAAAACCACTGTTGACGATGAATATTTTCAAAAGATGTTGAATAAGAGATTAGAAAAAGAATTAGAATCTTTAGCAGAACTAATACAAGCTATGATTAACACCTCTATCCATGATTTAAAAAAAGGACTTGCACAACACAGTTCAAAAATTGAAGAAATTTCAACAAAGTTAAATGATTATGAAAAATCTTTGAACGATGTAAGAATTGAAATTGAAAAAGCGATTTTAGATATAAAGAAAATAGAAAAAAAAATGGTAGAAATAAAATTAAATTTAACAAATGTGGAATTTTAATTAGGAAAAGATATAAAAAATCTAGAAGATAAATTGGTAAAAGAAATAAAATCATTAAACGAATTAGTTCAAAGAGCAGCCGAAGTTTCTAGAAAAGAGTTTAATGACACAATGGCATATGCTAGAGAAGAATTAAACGCAACAGTAAGAGAAATGAGAAACGAAAGTATAAAATCACTTGTTGTTTTTGAAACTAAAATTAATGTAAGAATTAGCAACATTGAAGATGAAATCAAAAAAGTCAAAGATTCGAATAATGCATCTTTTAAAAATTTGGAATATAAAATCGAAGATGAAATCAAAAAAGTCAAAGATTCGAATAATGCATCTTTTAAAACTTTGGAATATAAAATCGAAGATTTGCTAAAAAAAGATAACAAACAAATAAAATAAGTTATTTAAAGAAGGTATTAAGGAATTTTATTCTAGTACTATGAGTAAAAATATTAAAGAAACAGTTGTAGATGAATTACATAAACCGGCAAGAAGAACATATAGAAAAAGACGAACTATTGTTAAAAACCTAAATGACTTATGGCAAGCTGATTTGGTAGAGATGCAACCCTATTCCAAATTTAATAAAGGTTATAGATATATTCTGGTGGTGATAAATGCATTCTCTAAGTATGTTTGGACTCAACCACTTAAAAGTAAAAAAGAAAAAGATGTAACTGAAGCTATGAAAAAAATTTTAGAAAAAACAAATAAACCGCAAAATTTGCAGACAGATTTGGGAAAAGAATTTTCCAATAAAGATTTTAAAGATCTTATGAATTATTACAAAATTAATCATTATAATACTTACTCTAATCTCAAAGCGAGTATTGTAGAACGCGTAAATCGAACTTTAGAAAATATAATGTGGAAAAATTTTAGTAATAGAGGGAATTACCAATGGTGCTCTATTTTACCCACTATTATTGAAAAATATAATAATAGTATTCATAGAACTACCGGATATAGACCTGTTGAGGTTAATAAAAAAAATGAGAAAACTATACTGCAAAATTCTTTTACTTTAAAAAAAACATTTGATTTAAAGCGCACTAAATTTAAAGAAAATGATTTTGTTAGAATATCCAAACAAAGAGAAGCTTTTGAAAAAGGATATACTCCAAATTGGTCAACTGAAATTTTTCAAATTAGAAAGGTTCAGTTAACAAATCCACCCACCTATTTATTAAAAGATAGTAAAAATGAATATATTGAAGGAGGTTTCTACCAAGAAGAGTTACAAAAAGTTGAACATCCAGATGTATTTTTGGTTGAAAAAATTTTAAGGAAGAAAGGGAACCAAGTTTTTGTTAAATGGTTAGGATTCGATAAATCACCTAATTCATGGATTCTTAAAAAAGATGTATTGTAATTAATTTTAAGTAGTATTGTATATCAAATTTTTTAAATAAAAGTCCTATTTATATAACATATTTTTTTATTTATGATAATCCTTTTTTACAACAAATACTAACAATATAATTTTTAAGATGTTTACAACTGAGATTAACAATATAAATTTATATTTTTACATTAAATCTTTCAATATATATTTTTTTTCTATGATCTACATCAAAAATACTTTTAAGAATACTTTCACATTGTTCAACTCGTTTTTCAAATCTTAGTCTGTCAAGATAAAATTTCTGATATTCACTTTTTCGAGCTTGCCTAAATGCAAAGTCCCATGTCACTAATATATAAACTTTATTATTGTTCTCACTGATTGTCACTGATTTCTTCATATTTCTATTGTAATGCACCGGATTTTCTTAACTTGTTTTCTAATTCCTGTTTATGTAGAAATAACATTTCTAAAACAGTTCCGACATTCTCACTGTTTAAATTCTGACATGGATCCATAACATTATAAATATGAGACAACACATCTCCTGACTGATAATTATAGTGATGAAACAAATTAAAATATTTGGAAAATTCTTGCTTTTTAATTATATGAATTCTGTAGTCAACAAGTTCGTCGATTTCAACTAATTTATCTATTGATTCTTTTCCCAGAATCACATAATGTTCATCCTTTTGAATTCTGATAACAGGAGAATGATTTATTTTTTCAAAAAACCATGTTATTTTTTCAATTTTTAGTGGGTATGCATATGCTTGAGAAGAATAAAAATAATTCACCAACACTCCTTGATTTTTTTGAAGTTCTTTCCATTCTTCTTCATTCAAGTAAATGTGAAATCCATTTCGACCTACAATTGGAACTATTGGTGTGAAATTATTTATACCAATTCCAACACAAATAAATTTTGATAAGGAATTGTTAAGATAGTAGATTTTTGAATTTAATAATTTTTCACTACACTGACTAATTTTATCATTAGTTTCAATAGAACTGGATTTATATCCATTAAAATTGCTACTATTAAACATGATGTCTTGATGCTAACTGAAAACTAAAATACTGGGTCTGAATATATCTTATCCACCCCACTCCTCTATAAATTTCAAGGTCAAGCAAGTTTATTAAATTTTTATGACCTATCTTGATAAAACAAAATTGTCAAGAACGACAAAAGTGAAAAACTACCTATTGATAAAATTATATTGAAGATAAATAGAATTAAACAGTTTTTACCTTCCTCATCATTTTTAACATGAGCACAGCTAGAAATCGTAAATGGTTTTTTATTTTTTTCAATCCAGTTAGTGTCAAAAATTGTATTATTTGGATAATGAAAGTAAATTTTGAAAAAATTACTATTAGATTGACTATTATTCATATTATATGCGAAAGCAGTTGAATAATTATTAATATTCATAGCTTTCATATAATTACATATTTCAGGTTTAATAGTAGAGGTATCGTTTTTAAAACACACCATTCCATGTAAAACCCTTGGAGGATAAAGTACATATAAAGTATTATTTAAAATTGAATGCAAAACAATGTAGTTGATAAGGGATGCCATTAAAACACTTTTCAATTTTAATTGTCTATTAACAAAACAATAAGAGATTGAAATAAGACTGAACAGTTTTAATTAATTTTCTACAATATATAGACATTTTTTTTTCAAAATATTAAATAATTTGTTTACAAATTAGAGACACAAACATGGTTATTAAAACTATTAAAAAATGAAAGATGTTGACATTTTTTCTTTCACTTTAAGGACATTAAATAATTTGTTTACAAATTAGAGATACAAACATAGTTATTAAAACTAATAAAAAAATGAAAGATGTTGACATATTTTCTTTCACTTTAAGGACAACAGGTTCACATTTTTTATTTTTTTCACCTAACCACAAACACTCGATTAAGTCACAGTTCTTCCAGTGACGATAATGTTCCTCAATTGGACAATCATCAATTTTCCAGGCAAATATTTCTGCACCACAGTAAAAACATTTACAAACATCATGAATAGCTAAATAATAAAACCCTGATTGGGCTAACACTTTAGGATTTAATTTTCCATTCCAGAATTTAAATGAGGAAAGTCTTTTTTCATATGTTCTATATAATTTGTTATCAATTTCTTTTTCAAAAGATTCTAAACACATATTTATTCTAGACTGTGGTATATTTTATACTGATATAATTTTAAAATTTACCATGTTCTTAAATACTTCAAATTTAGCCTTGAAGAGTAAAACTTTTAATCTTAAAAGAATTTTTTATAATTCATTTTCATGGTCTATTAACCACTGAAAAAATGGAATATCTTGGTGACCCCATGCCAATGTATCATAACTATTGGGAATTTTAAATCTTTTATCATCATTAGAAGTGAGTGCTAATTTGTTAACTAATTCTGTATAAATATTGTGAAGTCGAGATCTAAACAAATACATTGTACAGAAAGCTTTTGAATTTTGTTCTACTACATCTTTATAATGTGTTAATTCTAATTGTTTTTTAATGCTACTTTTCTTTATCTCCTTAGCTTTTTTAAGCAACCCATTTTCTGACTTAACACAATAAGCTTTGGCCCCTGTGCCATAAAAGCTTTCTATTGGTTCACCAGCATATTCATCCCTAAACTTTCCAACAACAGATTTAGTTATTGGTATTTCATGAATATTATTAACATCATAATTTGAAGTATCGAATTTATCAATATTAACCCTAATGTCTTCATAAACATTACTTGTCTTAATTTCAAAAATAAAGGAATCTGTATCTGTGTACAGAAGTTTAATATTATTCTTATATAAAGGTTTTAAAAACCCATAAAAAAAGTCATACATCACCGTTTTTGATATATCTAAAATACTAAAGCCTACATAGACAGGTTTATCATATTGAACTAGTACTTTTCGCATTTGAATTGCTACTAAATTTTCAGAAAATACAGTGATGTCTTTAAATGAAGGTTTGGCAATTAAATTTTCCGCACCATCTTTTCTGTGGTTCTTTGACCATTGAGTAACTAAGCGTATATCGGTTCTTTTGTCAACGTTTTCCATTGTTTTACCGTAGACACTGTTATTTGCCAATTTATACAAATTTTTATGAAATTTATTTGTGGATTCATTTCTTAATTTTGTATTAAGATCAATATATTTTTTTAACCATGGAGACTGTGTAAACTGTATTACTCTATGTATTTTAGTTAATTTCATTCCATATTTAATACACTCTTTTAATAAAGTATAGTGAATTACATATTTCTCCTTATTTCTTAAATTGGGAATTAATTTGAAAGTTTTAGAATTTTGAGGCTTATAATTTTCAGGACAAAACGGAAATTCATTATGAAAATTATGTAAAATTTCTGGATATTCTAAATCAACTTCTAAAACATACCCTTTTTCATTAGGGTCAGAAATATTTATTATGTCTAAATTTTGAATTTGTTGACTTGTTAGCCAAATAAAATCTTTTTGTGGAAGATATTGAGACATAGCATATCCGTAAAGATTAGTTGCATCAAAGTACATAATATATTTAGTTGGTTGTGATGGATCGTAATTTGAAAGAAATAAATTGTTTGCTATAGATTTCCTACATACACAGGTACTGATTTCTCCTCTTACATTACTTTTAAGAAAATGTAACATATCTGGGTCTGTTAATAGTTCTAATTCTACCCCAGTGTATCTCATACAAGCGTCAAAACTTAAACCTGGAAAAGTGTAATAATGACCCGGATCTAATTTATAAGTCTCTATACAAGTTTTTCTGAAATTTTGAAAAATATCCGCCAACAGTAATACATTTGATTTTAGATAAATCTCAGAGTCTTGTCCAATTGTATCACAATTAAATAGTTTCCAAACATTTTTAGCTCTCTCATATTCCTCATCGGTGATATGTTCATCCGTTAAATCAATATAAAATTGTTTTTTATCTGGTAATTGGGTTTCATTTAATTTTGAAATGTCATCAATATATTTATAAGGGAAAACTCCTTTTTGACGAATATAATTAAATTTTTCTTTATCATTAAATTATTTAAGTACTTCTTTACATTGATCGTCATTAAGAATGGAAGCTAAATTTGACAAAGAATTCGGTAGGAACTGAAATGAGTCAATGAACCTAAGATGTAAAAATTTTGATTTTTTGTGACCTGTTTTCTTATCTAAATATTGATCTACTTCAATGGATTTTTCAAATGATATATATTTTTCTTTATTTTGGGCAATGACAGATAATTGTTCTTTATTAGGACATAAATTTTTTATAAATAGATGACAATCATAATTACGCAAATTATGTAATATTACAGGAATAAAATTTGGTAGGTTATAATTTAAATTACATATTGAATGGGCAGGACCTCTGAATGAACCCGTTAAGTGGCAATGGTCCGCAACCTTATCAGAAATTATAGTTTTATTACATATATGGCAATTGTTGGTATATTCATAGTGCAGTTGTTCTAAAGTATTTAATTTTTTTATTGGTTTTGAATGTTTTAAATATTTATTATAGATCTCAAAGACATCTCTTTCTAGATAAGGTATAAAAATTTGATCACAATTGTGACCCGTATAAATTTGAAATTTTGAAAGTGAATCATCAAAAGAGCATTTTATATAATATGCAAATGAATATGGAATGTGTTCAAATTTTTTTTCAGTATATGGAGAAGTAGGAGCTAAATTAATAAAATTATTGTTTTCCAGAGGTTTAAGAATACATTCGAAATCAGCATAAATAACGAACGGAACTTCAATTTGTTTTTGTATGTTCTGAAATTTTAAAATATTTCCAGGCATAATATTACCAAATTTATTAATTTTGCTTTCAATAGAAGGAATGTTTATCCTTACAAAATCGCAATCCACCGCATTATGTCTAACCAACTGCTGTTCAGTAGTGAAATATTGCAAACAACCATCACATAAAATTGTTTTTCCATTATGTTTAGATATTTGTCGAGAAATTAATCTTGCTAAATTTGAAATATAACAGTAATGAAAATTCCCATTATCATCTCCTATTAATAATAAATTAATGTGACGATCTCGCTTATTTTTAGTGTAATGTAAAGGTCCTATAATTTCGATTTCGGTTTTAAAATTCCTTTTTATTTTTTCTAAACCATAAACATTAATAGAAATATTATAGAGATTTTCAAATTTAATTATTTCCTTTAAAGTCATAGGAAATTGAATACCTTGAAAGTTTAAAAGTGTTGTATAATGAGGATATGATTCCACTCTGTCTATTGGTCCTGTAGGTGAATGCAGAGCTGCAACTACTGCCCATGCAAAGCAACATTCGTCGTCGTTTTGAATATTTATCACTGCGTTTTTCTGTCTTATTTCCGTTGGCAGAGGAATATAAGACGAAGCTTTAAGTGGGTTGAATTTGTTTATATTGATTTCCACATGTAAAATTTTCAGTAAAATCCATCCTAAAATTAAATCAAAAAATATATTATAAGCAATTTGATTTTTGAAATTTAAAATTATATTTAAGAAAAGTCGTGTACCTGAATCTTTTTCTGCCAGCTCATCGGCTTTTCGATCCATAATTGCAATCATTTCATCCAATTCTGTAGCTAAGTCAGTGGTACTACATAAAATACGGAATGGCGTATTAAAAGACTTCACATCATGATTATCATTTGAAGGATTCAGGTAGCGGCCAAAAAGTTCCATGTTGAGTTTAACACAGGTGTTTCTTTGAACTTCATAATTAATTGTGTCCATTATTTTTTGCAAAATTTCCGTGAAAAATTCATTAATACTTATGTGATATTTAGTAGCTGAAATTTTATATGAAATGATTCGTTGTTTAAATGCTGATTTAATAACAGAAACGTTATCATCTGTGATTACTAAAGAATTTGTCTTGTGTTTGTTTGTTCGCAAATGGCAGAACCATAATGATTTGCTAATAAATATTTTACAAGATTGACAATATTTTCTTTCACCTAAAATTAAAAATACATCTTTATTAAATATATCTATATAACCCAAGTTAATACTTATTTTTTAAAACTGACACATCTACTTAAAGTTAAACTTACACTTCTTCTTCTTTTTATCTTCTAACTTGGGAATGTTGTTGTGTAAGGTATTCACGTGACGATTTAAATTATCTTGTCTAGTAAAAATCTTGGCACAGTCTTTGCATTTAAAGACCATCTTTTCTAAAACAATCTCTTATTGTGAAGCTTAAGTCAATTTCAGCAAAGTAAACTGAATGTGTTGAGGTATGAATTTAAATAATGGTGGAAAACTTGGGGGAGGAGCTTTTATGTGAACCAAAGAAAGTTAAGGAGTGGGTTTAAAAATGTTAAGAATGTCTTTATACATTTCATGTGCTCTTTTCCACAATTGCCATTTCTCCTCCTCGGTTTTACCACCACCTTGATTTAAAATTGTGTCTAAAACAAATCCCAAAGATTTTACATTAGACAAATGTTTGTTTTTAATTTTAAAATTTGTTTTAGAGCTAAAACAAAGCTTTGGATATTTATTTGGTAGAATTGTTTCACCCACTATATCCATTTGGGAAGAAACCGAATTTAGGATTTTATCAAAATCAGGTGGAGAACTTTCAAAAATTTTTGGTGAATTTGGAAATGGGTGAAATGGTTCCCTAAAACTTTTTTGGGCACATGGTATATCAAAAGAATTTTGAGTCGATTCTTCGAAAAGGATAGGTGAATTTTTGTTGGGATGTTCACTTAAAACATCATTCCCCTTAAAAAACCGTCCCAAATCTTCACTAGAATTCGAAATTTTATAATTTTCTTGCGATCCATCCTTCTCCCCAGAAACTCCTCCAGGAACCTCCCTATTACTACTACTAGCGTTTTCGGACGAATTAAAAATTTTAAAATTTTTTGGATCGTTAGAAATTTGGCATGACGTTGAAGGAGAAATAGCAGTTGTGTTAGGAATTACTTCAAAATTGTCTTCATTTTTAGAAATTTCAAAATTTAAATTTGTATTCTTAATAATTCCAAAGAAATTTTGCGAAATATTAGAACCTGAATCGCTATCACTATCATTAGTTACGTTTTTTGGAATTCCCATTAGTTTTTTAAAATTGTCTAAGTTTTCTAAGTCCTGAGTTGAAATGTCAGGAGTTGCGTCTGTTTTGTCTGTAGTCTCTGAATTTATGTTTGGAGATTCTGGGGTTAAAATACTTGGTGTTTCCGATCTAAAATTAAATTTTCCATCTCAAAATCTGTTTGTGAAATAATATCTAAATCCGGAAAATCGTCAAATTTATTCAAAAAATTAATATTAGGTTCTATAGAATTTTGAAGTAATTTCTTTTCTAAATTGCTTTCTTGCATTTCTTTAACCATACAATTAAAATTTTGCGTCTTCTGACTTAAATTTTGATTAGCATTTTCCAAAATGGCAGGTTGAATTACTATATTTGAAATGATATTAATTTTTTTCATTCTTAACTCTTCAGGAAAAGTGGAAACAAAAGAAGACACCTTTAAAAAGTTAAACTAAACAGAAAAACAATTAAAAATGGATAAATTTAAACTGAACTCTTCACTTAAATAAGACGGACTGAAAACGTACTGAACTGGACTTAAGCTTAGGCTGAACTGATCTTTCAACCGCTTTTATATGAAAGTAGGTCATGCTTTCTCCTTGAAAATAAGATGACCTCAATAAAGGTCATTGACCTCAATAAAGGTCATTGACCCCTAATTTTTAAAATTTTTAAAACCCACGAGGATACCACACACACCACACACATACACACCATCACACACACACACACACACATACACACACACACACACAAACACACATACATACACACACACATACATACATACACACACACACACACACACACACACACACACAGTAGGGGTGAAGGTAGGGGTAAACAATAATCAGGGACGAAGAAGTAGAAGTGGAGGGAAGGACTGAAGCATGAGGCGTTATAGGCGGTGGGGGCGGCGGCCGAAGGCCGCACCTGAGGCCGAAGGCCTCAGTCGACCTCCGCGTGTCTGAGGCCGCTCCGCGGCCGAAGACACGCGGGGGGAGGAGTTATAGGGGGCGGGGCGGCGGAGCGGCCGCCGCTCCCGCCCCCTATAACTCCTCTAACACACGGCCGAAGGCCGCCCCCGCCCCCTATGACGCCTATAACAACCGGCCGAAGGCCGCCGCACCCAAAGTGTGGCGGAGGTACCCATGACCTACTTTTATAGAAACGCATATTTAACGAGGCCAATTTTTGTCATTTGCGGTCAAAGATTCTGAACATTCAATCAAACCAAAACAAATTTTTAATTTTTATAAAATTACAAAAAAAAAATGTTACGAAATTTTAGAGTAGTTGTAGTTGATAATAATAGAATCCTCATTAGAAGGGACCAGGAGCCCCCACAAGACCCTCAACCCATTCAAAGCAGTATAATTTCTTCAACAACACACCCTGAGGAAAATGAGGTTGGGGGTCGAGAAAATGGAGTTCCAGGTCCCCTACAATCTTCGGAAGTGGATTCTACTACGAAGTAAGTAATTACTAAATAAATACTAAATGTTTTTTTTAAATCATAGTTAATCTTCGTTATAACTAAAATATTAATTGATTTTTTATTTTTTCCAGTTGAAATTGAAAACAGAAAAAGACAATATAGGGACAGTGTTAAGTGAGACTTTTTTAGTGTTAAGTTAACCAATTAGTGAAGTTTTAGTTATAGTGGCTAGATGCTGAAAGAATTTAAGGTAAAATTTATTTATTCTAGTTAAACGAGAATGAAGGAAGATATATTTATAAATTTATTATATTTTCGATAGCTTTATCAAACAAGTTAAGTGAAACTATTTTTAGGTTGTTAATGTGTTTAAGTGATAACGAATAGTAACGGAGACGATTTAAGGAAATGTAAATTTTATTTAATTGATCTAATTATAAAGGAGTGTGAAGATAACTGTACCTAAATCTCCTATAATATTTTTTCTTTCATATTTATAAACTTATTAATTTTAGATTTAAAACTCTCTAAAATAAGAAAGGATTAAGAATTTTTGAACAGGGTGGTTAATTTAAAATATTTTTTCAATCTATTATGACTAATCAAAACTTTTGTATTGAGTTGTTATGTTTGTTCGTTATTCTTATAAATAAAACATTTTTTTCGAAATTGTTCAATTCTTTATTCCAATAAGATAATAATAAATGGATAAATTAAATACAAACAATAATAATTTTAAAATAATAAAAATTAAATAATAATACATTTTAAAATAAATATTCTAGGATTATAATTTCTTCATTTTCACATGTATGAAGTGGTTTGCAACACATAAATATTAAATAATATATTCTAAACTAAATATTCTAGGACTACAGTTTCTTCATTTTCACATTTAATTACGCATAGTTCATTGCGACAGATTGGACTTGTTTTATTAATTAACATCCACATTCCTAAACAAGGGATGCAAAATCTGTGATTACAAGGTTCTGGTGACATCATTTTATTAGATAATATATCTTCAAGACCTATAGGACATTCTTCTTCGGTTTTATTTTCAATTATTTCGTTAACAACTTTTTTTTTTACCCTTCGCGACTTCCTACCGTTTTTATATATTGGTTTTTTACCAGGCATTATATTGGCACCACTGGAACATTTGTGTCCCAATCTAAATCAATATTTTTAACACTACTATTGCAAATTAAACAAACTTTGGGGGTAATAATTTGATACAACTGTCTTGAACATATATCGCAATGTAAATCATCACTTAAGCGTTTTAATTTTCTCTTATTATGAGTATTTACAATGTTTATGAGCCCCTGCCCTTTGATAATATTGTATAATTTGATAGCATGCGTGACAAAGAGTTTTTTCTTGATTTTCCGTCACTACAAACAACGATATAACTCTGAGTAATACAGAACACAACTTCTTTGGGATCAGTGTACTTATGTTTCACTAAACAAAATTTAGCACTAGCACTTTCTTCTTCATTATCTTCTTCAATATCGAAGTCACCAGATTCAGCTTCAATTTGTTCGAAATTATTTATATCGTAGTCCAAACAATTTCTGAAGTTCTTCTGAAATTTTTTTTCTTTAAGATATGTATTGTAATCCAATACTCCTATTAATTCATTTAGATCTGGATCTTCTTCTTCAATATTATTATCCATAAATTTTTGAATGAATTTTTTTAATATTTACTTTGTAATATTTACTATTAAATATAAAATTATTTAATTATTATTTACTTATTATTTGTTGGTATTTAATTTATCATCTTTTGTTGCTCCACGTATCTATTTTATAAATTTACTGAAGTGAAAATTCTTTGGTGGTAGAACTTTATATCGACTTCATGGTCAAATAAGGTTATCCACCTCAAGGTCAAACATAAGGTTAGATCTCCTACTATGATCGGATTCGATGAAAGGTTAACCATGTTGTTAACTTTAAGATTAAACTCAAGGTGATGTATACGAGGCTTTTTGAAAAGTATAATGAGAGAACAAAAGAGAAGGAGGATGAAAAGTGTTGATGATACGAGGTTTTTTAATAAGTATAATGAGAGATTTGAAAAGTATAATGAGAGAAGAAAAGAGGAGGAGGATGAAAAGTGTTGATGATTTACTTTTCTTACTTCTCCTCCTCCTCCTCCTCTTTCCTTCTCTCATATATCCACTACTTATATATATATATATATATATATATATATATATATATATATATATATATATATATATATATATATATATATATGTCCTACATTAAAACACCTTACACTTATGACAACTATATTGGGTTTGAAATTTACACCTTTAGAAAATAATAAAAAATAACAGTTATTTATTTTCGTCAAACTTGAAATTATCTCAGGATAAAACTAAAAAAGTTATAAAAGAGACAGTGAAAGATACAATTTGTAAAAAGACAGCAAAAAATTACACATAAGTATACAAAGGATAGATAATTATAATTTTTAAAACAAAAATCGTCAAAATTAAAGAAATATTAATTACTATAATTAATAAGTTCCACAGAAATGTAGGAATTTGTCAATTTATATTTTTTAGATAGCACTAGTTGTAACTATAACTACATAACTACCACTGAACTAACTTTAACTTTTTTGCTTCCACACCTTGATCACATTTTGATAGCTTTCTTTTTTTAGAAAGGTACATAACTATGTTACCACTTAAAAAAAAACCCATTGGTTCAATTCCCTCGAGTTTAAAGAATGTCAAGTTCTCACTCAATGGGAATTTAAAGTTTTCATAATACGGATCACACTCGCACCTATTTCCTGTCTCAACCGGTGCCACTGACGTCCTCTGGATTTCTTCAAAACCCTCTTCTATGTGGTGTTGGATGTCCGAGTAAATCAGATCTATCAGCGGAGTATATTTTGGGCATTGGCAAAAGTAATTTTCACCAAAGTGATTTTCAGAAGTGGGTGGTGGGATATTGTCCTCTCCAAAATTGTGCACGTTCTGGTTTTCACTCGATTGTTTTTCCAAATCCACGACTGGATAAGTATAATAACACTTTGTTACCGGAGCGTGGTGCAAAGAAACTGCAGGGATCGAAACTTGATAATAATTAGTCTCAAGAGAAACTCTAGGATTGGATGCCATATTAAATTTTTAATTCACTTTTATTGAATGTTAACACTTTAAAAGCAAAATAAAGACTAAAATCAGCACCCGAAGTTTTCTGCTTTTATAATTTGGCAGGTAGATTGTTATTAATGTTACCACCCTTTTTGTTATCCAAAGTAATTGTTTATTTATAGCTTTTTTAATTGATAGGTTGTAAAGTTTCTATATTGTTGTTGTAAGTAGGCGGAAAGCTTTTTATGGATAGAATAATATTCTTTTATGACATCACTTATCGTCGCCGACCCTAAAGGGTTCCGTTTATGGTACGGTCTTCTCAAGCATGGAAAAGGTTAGTACCTGATCTTGACATTAACAAATATACAGAAGTTCTGTGATGGTTTTGAGAAATATAAATAAGTTAGCTGAGTTTTTTCGTTATTTAATGAAGGAATCTAGGAAACATGGTTTAATGGAATTCCAGCAAGATAAGTTTTTTATTTAAAATACATTACTTACATCGCCCTAAAATACCCTGTATAACTAGGCAAAAAGATATACAAGCGGAATGTAATTAAGAAATATTTTTATTTAATTAGTTCAAGGTAAGTACATATTATACATACACCTTACAATTTTTTAAATACATAAATAAAACCATAGATAGTGTACAACATGTAATCTACTTATTTCAGAATTCTTTTCTTTTAATCATTAAATTTAAGTTTTCCATTTAAAATACATTACCTACATCGCACTAAAACACCGTGTATAATTCGGCAAAAAGATATATAGGCGGAAAGTAATTAAAAAACACTTTTATTTAAATATACAATTACTTTTTATGCAGTTGTGCAGAGTTAGGGTTCTGTACACTGTGATCTGGTAGATCTGTTGTGCCCCTTACTGCTGCTCAGTCGTAAGAATTTCCTTATCGACTAGAGTAGGTCTTCCGGTCCCATTTCTCTCAAGAATCTTAAGATGTTTGACGGGTTCAAGGTGGGTAGCTCCCCGTCGTCGATTTGGTGTGTTCCCAAGAACCGCATCCTAGGATTTTTAGAGCATTGTATTGAAAGGATATGAATAAAGGTTTCGTCCTCCTCCTCAAGGAATCTGCATTCTTCTCTTTCAACCAGTCCGAGTTTCTTGAGGTGTCCCTTCAGGTGGCAATGCCCCGTCAGGACCCCTGTTAGAACTCTGAGTTGGATTTTACTTAAGCTCATACATTCTTTGAATCTCTTCTGGTCGTAGTTCCTCAGAAGAATTTTCGCTAGTCTGAATCCTTGCAGCTCCGTCCAATAATTGGATCTCCTGCTTTCTTCTTCTATCTTTAGTTCTTCCAGCATTACGCTGGCTCTGGCCCCAGAAATGTTATCTCAGCCCCCTTCCTCGCGAACTTGTCTACTATTTGATTCCCCTCTATCCCGGTATGTTCCAGTAGCCACATGAAAGTGACTTTATTATTCTTACTCAAATTTTTTAGTTCCTCTAGGCATTCCTAGACCATCTTGAAACTGATAATTTGAGAACTCATCGCACTGATGGCTGCTTACTTCATGGAAATTAGATCAAAAAATGGCTGTTTTGTTAACAAACATGTAACATTGGTTTTTTTGCTGGAATGTGTTCATTCCGGTATCCTATAAAACATATCTCGATAGTAACTCTGAAAGACCTGTGCAAAAAAAATGGCGATTAAAGATGGTTACGATTTTCGGTTTTTTGAGTGTATCTCGAAAAGTAAAACTTGTACCGAAAAATGTTTCAAACAAAAGTTGTAGAGAATTAAAATTAAAAAACGATTATCAATTCATATAATATAAGTTATAGGTGGCGCCAATAGTTATCGAGATATATTTTTTTTCGACAAAATTTACGGTTTTTGTTTTTTTTTTTAAAGATATTTATTAACAAATTACCGATTTAAAATTTAACATAAATATAGTTATTATCATTCTAAAAAAGTACGTCAAACCCGGAATCTGTGAATTTTTTATTTTTCGAAAAATTCGATATCAAAATTGAAAATTCAACATCAATTTTCCACTTTCCTTATTAAGATACTATGCTCAATTTTAATGGAAATTGCTTGTTTTGTTTTATATTTTGACGGGACGAGAGATTTTGCAAAAACCAATTTTTGCACCAAAAAAAATGATGTTGTTTTACTAATTTATATGATAGTAACCATTTGAAACAGAATATAGAGAAAATCATAGAAATATTTAATTATATATTACACATTCTACTGTTTTTTTCCTTTATATTATTATTAAATAACATTATATTAACAAAATTTTTACAAAAAATTATAGAGGAAATCATACAAATATTATATTATACTGTTTTTTTCTTTATATTATTATTACTTAGTCGTTTATAAACAAAATTTTAACGAAAATTTCTATAAGCAAATCATATAAAAATATAATAATGAATATAATACGTCATATAAATATTTACAAGTACAATATATCAATTATACATCCATCTTTCTTTTTTTTTCTATTACTTCTATTCAATCGGCGCCCGTTTCATCATCGCAATTAATACTCTCGTTTATATCTCACATACCATTTTCATCATTATTCTCAATTTCATTGTACATATCATTCTCATCATTATTAACATTTTCATGGTCAAAATCATTCTCACAGATATTATTAATTTCCTCTGAATTGTCATCATCGTTTTCTAAATTGCAGGAAAAAAACAGTAGAATATGTAATATATAATTGAATGTTTGTATGATTTTCTTTAAAATTTTTTGTAAAAATTTTGTTAATAAACAAATTAATAATTAATATGACTAAACAAATTTTTACTATCATATAAATTAATAAAACAACATCAATATTATAAATATTACTTATGATGCATAAGTTTCCTTGAAGCGCCAATGAATAATGCGCCTGAAATATGACAACCCGCCGAGAGCGGCCTGCAGCAGCTACTTTCGATTAGATTCGGCCCAATTTTCGAAGGTTCACAGATCGTATGAAAGTGTATTTCTTGGATCCAAAAAATTCAAAGGTAAAGTACAAGCATTAAAAAGCATCTTCTGCAAATTTGAGCCCTTAATATTCATTTGCCACACCATTATGAATTTTTGAAAAAAAAAACGTTTTTTTCATCCAAAATAATTTTTTTTCTCTAATCTAATCTAAATTATTTCTATCTCCATCCGATGAAAAGTTATCGCTATTTTTTTGGTGCAAAAATTGGTTTTTGCAAAATTTCTAAGGCCCACGAAGGACAAAAAAATTTTTTTAATAGATCTTCAAAACACAACAATACAAACAATTTTCATTAAAATTGAGCATTATATCTTAATTAGGAAAGCGGAAAATTGAGTTTGAATTTTCAAATTTGACATCGAATTTCTCGGAAAATAAAAAACTCACAGGTTCCGGGTTTGACATACTTTTTTAGAATGATAATACCTATATTAATGTTTAATTTAAAATCGGTAATTTGTTAAAAAATTTCTTTTTTTTTAAACAAAAACCGTAAATTTTGTCGATAAAAAAATATATTCACGAGCGAACTCGCCATACAGTGAGCATTGAAAATGGTGAATGAGATTTCACCGAAACGTCAGTTACCTTACAGTCCTAAGAGGAACGTAGCACATACATGGGATGCCCGAAAACCTTCGATTATACATTACATATATATATATATATAATATATATATATATATATATATATATATATATATATATATATATAACCAAATAGTCATCCAATAAAAAAGGATAAGAAAAGAAATAATTATTCAATTAAGATTAACAAGTTTGCTCGATACACTTCAACTTTTTTGAAACTATAAGAAGATTTTTGTTAGTTAGAGGTTGTCGAAGAAGTTGAAAATTGTGTACCTAAATAAAAGCATTACATCCAAAAAGTACATTTCACTGCATTTTTTCTTCAAAAAAAGACAACATAGGGTGGCGACCGAAAATTTTAATGTTAGACACTCATATATATATATATATATATATATATATATATATATATATATATATATATATTAATCATGTTACGCATGAACGCAGCACATACATGGGATGCCCGAAAACCTTCGATTATACATTACATATATATATATATATATATATATATATATATATATATATATATATATATATATATATATATATAAACAAATAATCATCCAATAAAAAAGGATAAGAAAAGAAATAATTATTCAATTAAGATTAACAAGTTTGCTCGGTACACTTCAACTTCTTTGAAACTATAAGAAGATTTTTGTTAGTTAGAGGTTGTCGAAGAAGTTGAAAATTGTGTACCTAAATAAAAGCATTACATCCAAAAAGTAGATTTCAGTGCATTTTTTCTTCAAAAAAAGACAACATCGGGTGGCGACCGAAATTTTTAATGTTAGACACTCATATATATATATATATATATATATATATATATATATATATATATATATTAATCATGTTACTGTCACGATTTAATCATTAAATTTAAAAATACTGACCCAATCGGAAATTATTTCAAGAAAAACCATACCGGTCGAACACTTAATGAAGAAAATCAATTAGAAGTGTTGTAAGTGGTTGTGAAGAATCCAAAAATGTTAGAAGAAATAAAGAACAGAGTTTTATATAACCTGTCAAGAGCATCTGCTAGTAAGAAATTAATATTGTTCGGATGAGCCAAAGTTTGTTCACCAGATCAAACCTAGAGATATCGAGAAAAATTGTTTATAAATTCCATGATTAAAAAAAAAACAATTCTGAAATAAGTAGATTACATGTTGTACACTATCTACGGTTTTATTTATGTATTTAAAAGATTGTAAGGTGTATGTATAATATGTACTTACCTTGAACAAATTAAATAAAAATGTTTCTTAGTTACATTCCGCTTGTATATCTTTCTGCCTAGTTATACAGGGTATTTTAGGGGATGTAAGTAATGTATTTTAAATAAAAAACTTATCTTGCTGGAATTCCATTAAACCATGTTTCCTAGATTCCTTCATTAAATAACGAAAAAACTCAGCTAACTTATTTATATTTCTCAAAACTATCACAGAGCTTCTGTATATTTGTTAATATCAAGTTCAGGTACTAACCTTTTCCATGCATGAGAAGACCGTACCAGAAACGGAACACTTTAGGTCGGCGACGATAAGAGATGTCATAAAAGAATATTATTCTATCGACAAAAAGATATCCGCTTACTTACAATAACAATTGAAAAGCTTTACAACTTATTAATTTAAAATATCTATAAATAAAGAATTGCTATGGATAACAAACAGAGTGATAACTTAAACAAATATGACAATAGCCCTATTCAACATAATGAATTAATAACAATCTACCTGCCAGATTATAAAAGCAGAAAACTGACGCAATATCACGCTTTCGGGTCGGGCAAACAACATAGTTTTTCTATTATTATGGCGGATGCGCGCGCATTCGCCATTATCTAATAGCGGCTTTTTCCACGAAGAACTCGCATCCCGGTTGATGATAAATGTTTCGGTAGGTCTGCGACCTTCCTCAAGATTATCATAATACTTATTTAAAATTTCAGTAAAAATTACTATAGCAAGTTTTGCTAACTTCTTCGCGTTTTCCTGATCTTGGAATTTCCCTGGCTCCGATCAGGTTTGCGAATTTAAAATAATCTTGCCCTTCCGGCAATCGTGTAACGTGCGACAATATTGGTTTTGTCGGTGAAGCAACCGGCGACATTTTAGGGCTCTTGTTTGTTAGGTCTTGTTCTTTGTTTAAATTATGTTTAAACATGTTACGCGAATTTTTTAAGTGGTCACTACTTTCCTCGGATATGTTTGTTGATTCAAAGAAACTTATGAGTTTTTTAGTCGACTCGGATTCTATGGAAGAAATCTCGTTGGTGTTAACACGGGTTTCAGGATGCCGTGCCTCATGGCGCATCGGTCAGAGCCGGCACCGAGGACTCACCATAACCACTTAGGGAGTCTGAATAACCACCCGCCTCATTTGACATGGACTTGAATGAAGTAACTTTGCTGTACAGAATTTATTTTTAATTAGCTTAGGAATATTTTATTGCAAGAAGTTTTTAATTACACGGAGGGCTTATTTGGACTGTTTTTATATTTGAAAGTTGGGCTGTTGTAAAAACCTGAAGTAAGCCAGTGAAATTTGAAACGTAGTAAATTTATTGAAAGGTTTTCTGCAGATATCTATGGTCTGCTGTTAGTCTGTTAACGTAGTGCCAGATTGTTGTTTTGATAACTTGAAGAAAGAATTTTTTAAAATGTGCACTTAGTGTGTTTTTATTTAAAGAACATCAGAGAATGGTTTATTTAAAATAAATCGGAGTTATTTATTAAAAAATAAATGACCGGCGTCCGTGATTTTTATTAACGTTTTTACGCCTTTTGATGCTCAGTTGTAGTTCGACCCTAATTCGCTCAGTTCTAGTTTTATTAACTAAAGAACTAATTAGTGGCGTCCCGCTAGTTCTTTTACAAAGTATTTTTATGAATCGCTAAATAATATTTACTATTAACAAAGTGATATATAAAATTAACAAAGAGTGGTTTTTATACTAAAATCTTATATGCTAAATATTTACAATTTTTTAATTACTATTTTTTAACACTATTATTTTTTGTATAGTGATGAACTGTATTACAAATATACGAAAGTTCTGTTTTTAACGAAATGTCTGATCTTTGATAATTGGAGAATTTTTAAAATCACCCGGTATACACTATTTACGGTTTTTGAGTTTACTCAAGATTCTGAGAATTTGTCAAAATAGGATTCACGCTCTAATAGCACTGTCGACCTTAACTTAATTACCGTTTATATTTTTAGTAATTTACAGTTTTTAATTAAGGAATAATCCTTTTACAAAAATTAAAATGATTGATTTCTTTAAAATTTGGTTACAAGTGATGCAAAGTTTATTTGTTTTTGATTCTGTATAAAGTAACTTCATAAAATAACTATTTTTGAAAACATAGTTTGTGTGTATTGCATATGGGCTAAGAATTGCATTTAGAAAAATATTTTCTAATTACTTTTTTCCAGATTTTGAGGTATAACCCTACTTTTGAATTTTTTGGAAAAAAATTTTAATTTGACAGATTACGTGACTGCTATTTTTTTAGTTAATTTTCGTCGCGATTGAAGCAGAAATTGTTGCCAAAGTCAAATTTCTAATAAAGCTATTAAAAAAATATCCCATATGATGCGGACTTTACTGGTCACATTGTATATATGTATATATATATATATATATATATATATATATATATATATATATATATATATATATATATATATATATATATATAAACTAACGAACTAGAAAGCCTTATTTCCATAGAAAGTGTATTGGCTTTAAACGTTAAATCTCATTAATGAATCTTACTGTTAATATCTAGCTGTTCTTCTAAATATTTTCTAAAAAAAAATCGTCCACTTTTATCGGACTTGAAATGCGCAGAATAAAACTCGAAATAAATAAGTTTTAAAAAAACAGAGAAAAAAATCAACTGTAAAAAATAAAGTGAATAAATAAAAAATATATATGTAAAATAAAAAATATAAATAATTATGATATTCAAAACAAAGTAACTAAAACAGTTAAAATTAACGTTCATAAAAGAAATATTAGTTAATATAATTAATGAGCTCCATAATAATGTAAGATTTTGTTAATTTTTGTTTCGTAACAAGGGGTCCAGACAACTGTTGAACATTCAAGATGTGCTCGAACCAGAGATATACACTAAGTTTTAATTAAATCCTTGACATTACATTCTATAAAACACTTTTTTATAATTTGACGACATATCAGATTAATTCCAAGTATCCAGTTGATAAATATAAGTTAACAATAAGCCATTATAGTCTTGCAAAACGAAAGGCTGCGGCCTTTAAAATATAGGCGAAAATACTGGGAGGGACTTTATGTATAGCACTAGTGGTACCTTGCCAATCTATAACCGTTTGTACCTTTAACTGCATCTAAACTAATCTTAATCTTTTTACTCGCCCTCGTTGTTCACTTTGTTCAAATTTCGATAGCTTTCTTTCCTGTACCACTTAAAGAAAAAATCCATTGGTCCTTCTAGTTTAAAGTATTTCACATTTTCACTCAATGAAAATTTAAAATTTTCGTAGTGCAGATCACACTCGCGCCTATTTCCTGTCTCAGTTTATGTTCTGTCGGATATCTAAACAATTGGGATCTATTGATGGCCTATATTTTGGACATTGGCAAAAGTAAATTTCACTAAACTGGCCTGGACTTCCAAAAGCGGATGGTGAGATATTGACTTTTTGAGTTGTTTCAGGAAAAAAAAATAGATTGTTTTTTCCAAAATTGTGCAAGATCTGGTTGTCACTGGACTATTTTTCCAAATCCACGACTGGTTAAGTATAATAACGCTTTGTTACCGGTACGTGGTGTGGGGAAACTGTAGGAACCGCAACTTGAGTGTAGTTGTTCTCACGAGAAACTCTAGAATTAGATGCCATTTTAAATTTATAACTCACTTTTACTCAGTATTAACACTTTAAAAGCAAAAAAAAAAATAAAATCTACACCCAAATTGTTCTGGTTTAATAATTTGGCAGGTATATTCTATGAAACTTTTATTAATGTATTACATTAAAGAGGGCTATTGTGATAACCTACCCTTTGTTATCTAAAGTAATTGTTTATTTATAGATATTTTAAATTGACAGGTTGTAAAGTTTTGATTGTTATTGTAGGTGTACCGAACTCTTTTTGTCGCCAGAGTCATAAATATACTTTTATGACATCTCTTATCATCGCCGACCCTAAAGTGTTTTGTTTATGGTACTAAATTTCCGAAGCATAGCAGGGGTGATACGTCTGAACGGCTATTGTATTTGCTCCACCATGTCTTTTCTAGTTATAACCACAAGAAGAAATCCAATATAGTTAAGTCTCGCGATCTAAGAAAACATACAATGGGACATAGTTTATAAAATTTATTAAAACAAAAAATAGTCAATTATTTACTACCACAAACCTTGATTCCCAATCCACTTATGATGAAAAAATTGGTGTGAAATATTTTCTCTGACATCTGGTCTGAATTGAGCTGATACAACAATCTTATCAAAGGATAACTTATAAAATCGGGAAAAATTATATATTTTAAGATTAATCAGTAATCTGCAAAAATGAAAAAAAAAATCTTTATTGACAAATCCATCAAATCTGTAAAAAATAGGAGATATAAAGGCGACTAAATGACATGATAGTAGTGTACTAATCTCGAATTCTACTACTACGAATGTGCGAGTTCTGACGAAATCCTAGGAACAATCCCATTTCCAACAACTACATTCAAGATCGTTCATTGGAACGATTACGTTCGTGTGTCTTCGTCCGAAGACATCAGAAATAGGATTGGTCTAGCCAAGATAGGAGTTTTTGCATCAATTCGGAAGAAACTCCCGCCATGCAAGTAGAAAACTTAATAATTGTCTTAAACGAAAGGAATCTCCTGTGGGACATGCAGAACAAATAGTATAATTTAATTGTAAACTTTCTATCGGCATCTAATCGATCAAAATATAAATGGGAAAACTCGCTAAAAATACTTCTTTGCTTAATACTAGATTAATCCAGTATTCGTGGTAACGTTTATCTGCTAACTGCTTTCTGATTAAGGATTACGCAAAAGAAAAACTACCAACATCCCTAGTATTTGTATTTGCCTGATCAGAAGTGATGGGGTTGACTGAGGCAGTGGACGTAGTGAGACATGCAATTTCTTAAGAAAGAATTCATTCGAACATGCATATAAATTCGGATCTAGCTAATAACTAGCTTAAATCCTTGCAGTAAATTAAAAAGTGCAAGGTTCCTTAGAAGCGTCTCCTTATATGGTAATTTCAAAAAGACAGATTTAAGATTTATTTCCAAAATGTTGGATATAATACGAAAACCAAATTACCGAGGGAAAAATCAATTGAAGGTATAATTTACTGTCCACTCGAACAAATAATATAACAAAATAATCACCATAATACTTTACTACCTGGCAAATAAAATTATTCCAGGAAAGGCTATTTATAAACAAACAATTAAGTTCGATAGTGAGTGGTAATTAAGATAACAATTACCATATCTCTCTTTGACCTAATTGGTTACCCGAGACCTACCTGCCAAATTATAAAAGGTGGTAAATTCGATTATTACATTTAGTCTTTATTTTGCTTTCAAGGTGTTATCATTAAGTGAAAAGTGACACATAAATTTAAAATGGAAGTCGTTCGTAAAGTTACTCTTGAGTCCAACTATCAACAAGTGGCGTTTTCTCCAGTATACATGTACAACACTCCAGCAACAAAGTGTTATTATGCTTATCCGGTTGTGGATTTTAAGACACAAAACAGCGTAAATCAGAACGTGCCCAATATTGGACAGAAGAAGTTATTTTCTTATCCCGAAACTACCCAGAAAGTCAACGTTCCATTACCAGCTACTGAAAATCCTGATCACTTTGGAGAAAATTATTTTTGCCGATACCCAAAATGTACGGCACTTATAGATCCCAATCACTTTGATCTTCAACAGCACAAAGATGAGAACATGGATTTTGAAAAATTTCAGAGGACGTCAGTGGCACCGATTGAGACAAGGAATAGGTGTGAGCGTGATCCGTACTATGAAAACTTTAAAAACCCGTTGAGTGATAACTTAAAATATTTTAGACTAGACGGGATTGAACCAATGGGCTGTTTTTTAAGTGGAAACATTGTTATGTATAATTGTAGAAAAACGAAACTATTGAAGTGTGAACAAAGTGTCAAGGTGTGCAAGTAGAAATGATAAGATTAGATTAGGAGTAGTTACTGTTACACAGGGTGTTAGATTTACGAGATACCTCTACTGCTATCATCTATTAAATCGTTAATAGTATTTTAGCTTATATTTTAAAGAACGCAGTCTTTCGTTTTGCAAGACCATTGTGACTTACTTTTAACGTGCATTTACCGACAAACATTAATTGACGAAATTGAGTTCATTCAAAAATAGTTTCTTCATTTTATTGACTTGAAATCTGACATTCCTGTGTAGTTTACTAATTACTATCTTTTGTATTTCACCGATGTACTTTAATGTTAACTCTTTTATTTATTCAATTTTAAATATTGTTATTATTTTTATTACTTATATGTATATGTATTTTATGTTTGCTTACTTTGTTTCTTACAATGCCTCTTTTACAATTTATTTGCTTATTTAGCTTTAATTTTATTTCTTCTGATAATTAAAATACTTGTAATTTCAAATGTGATGAAAATATACGATTGTTAGTTTTATTATTTTTTTTTATTTAGAAAAAGAGCTAAACATTAATAGCCATTTTCACGTAATAGATTTTATTTTCAAACCAATAGAGTTACCACGGATATGAGGCTTTTTAATTAGTCAGCTCTATTTTGCTGTTATCGATGAAAAATCTAATCAGCGGAATCCTTACATCAATAACCAATTTTATTTCAACTTGCTACATAGTGAATTACTCTTACTGTAAATCAAACAAAACAGTGCTACTAAATATAAATAAAGTCTTTATTAATATAGATAGCACTCCTCCTCAAACAATCAACAAACTTCAAAGTCACAAAGATGAAAATTGAAGTTAAAATTAAATAATAAAAAAATATTATTTAGGTTGCATATATATATATATATATATATATATATATATATATATATATATATATATATATATATATATATATATATATATATATATATATATATATATATATATATGCGCTGAGTACGACAGCCATTCGGACGTATCGCTCTTGCTCTGCTTCACCAAGTTAGATCTTTCGCGCATGTAAGGTTGATTTCTGTTTAATGCAAAACGGTGAACATCTTGAATAGTTGAGGTTTTTTTTTTTCATCTGTGGTAAGTAGTTCACTTAAAACCTTACACTCTTTATGACCTTGAAGTATTAGTTACAGCTTAAAATTTAAGCGATATCAACATGGTATGCTAAAGAAATTAATTAGAGCTCCTGTATTTGTAGAAAGCTTGGATTTACTAATAATAAATTTCCACGAGTCATGTAAACGAAAGATCTTCTAACTTCCTGAAGCATAGCAGGTGTGATACGTGTGAACGGCTATTGTATTTAGTCCACCATGTCTTTTAGTTATAACCACAAGAAGAAATTCATTATAGTTAAGTCTCGCGATCTAAGAAACCATGCAATGGGACCTAGTTTATAGAATTTAATAAAACAAATAATAGTCAATTATTTACTACCACAAACCTTGATTCCCAATCCACTTATGATGAAAAAATTGGTGTGGTATATTTTCCCTGATATTTGGTCTGAACTGAGCTGGTGCAACAACCATATCAGAGGATATCCTATAAAGTCGGGACAAATATATATGTCTTAAAATTTATTAGTAATCTGCAGAAATGAAAAAAAATCCTTATCGGCAAATATATCAAATCTACCAAAATCAGAAAAAATAAAGGCGACTAAATGACTTAGGATGGTTATCCACTAGACCGAAATTCTACTACTACGAATGCGCGAATTCTGAGGAAATGCTAAGAACAATCTCATTTCCAACAACTGCATTCAAGGTCGTTCATTTGGAATGATGACGTTCATGCCTCTTCGTCCGAAGACAGTCAGAAATACGACTGGTCTTGCCAAGATAGGATTTTTTGCATCAATTCGGAAGAAACTCACGCCATGCTAGTGGAAAACTTAATAAATATCCTGAACGAAAGGAATCCCCTGTGGGATATGCAGAAAAAATAGTAAAGTTTAATTGTAAACTTTCTATCGCCATCTAACAGATCAAAATATAAATGGAAAAACTCGCTAAAAATTCTACTTTGCTTAATACTGAATTAATCCAGTATTCGTAGTAACGTTTATCTGCTAACTGCTTTCTGATTAAGGATTACGCAAAAAAAAACTAACAACATCTCTGGTTTTTGTATCTGCCTGATCAGAAGTGATGGGGTTAGCTGAGGCAGTAGACGTAGTGAGACATGCAATTTCCTAAGAAAAAGTTCATTTGAACATGCAAGTTTAAAGTTCATATAAATTCGGATCTAGTTAATAACTAGCTTAAATTCTTGCAGTAAATTAAAAAGTGCAAGGTTCCATAGAAGCGTCTCCTTATATGGTAATTTCAAAAAGGCAGATTTAAGATTTATTTCCAAAATATTGGATAAAACACAAAAACCAAAGTACTGAGGGAAAAATCAGTTTGTTATTATAAGTGGACAGGTGGATAATCTTGCGAATTAAAGAAATTTTTCTTCACTATTTGCTGATGTAACCAACATCTATATTTACTTTATCGTATGTAAAAAAATGTGCCCTTTCTAACTCCGAAATATAAAAATAAGGTTTATAATTGTAAAAAAATATCAATGACGTCTGAGCTCCTTTTTGAGTTACCCTGTATATTTCGGTATCTAACTCGTTTTTCCAAACAAGTATCCATTTACTTTATATTGAATTTATCGGCTAATATATATATATATATATATATATATATATATATATATATATATATATATATATATATATATATATATATACATATATATATATATATATATATATATATATATATATATATATATATATATATGTGTATATATATATATATATATATATATATATATATATATATATATATATATATAAATACAGTACAGGCCGGAAGTTCGAATACACCTAAAGGAACACGGCGCAGAATTTTAGCATTCTTTCAACAAGTTTTTGTAATGTTTGTGGTTGTACGTTGTCCCACGCATCTTTTAAGCAATCCCAGACACTAGTATAGCTTGTTGGTTGTAAATCTCGCACTTGCCGTTCAAGTTCATCCCACAGCAGCTCAATAGAGTTCAAATCGGGAGAGTAATCCGGCCATTTCAATATTTGAAGTACATCATCCCTTTGTTTACGCTCTAATTAATCAGGATAAGAGCGAGAAGTAATCTGTCTGTTAATGTTGCTATTTCTCTAATTAAAAAAATAATAATAAAAAATATCAATTGTTTATTTTCGTCAGACTTGAAATTATCACAGTATAAGTTATAATAGAGACGATGAAAAAAACAATTTGTAAAAAGATAGTAAAAAAACAAAAAATACACATAAGAATACAAAGGATATATAATTATAATTTTTTAAAACAAAATAACAAAAATCGTCAAAATTGAAGCATATAAAAGAAATATTAATTACCGTAATTAATAAGCTACACAGAAAAGTAAGATTGTGTCAATTTATATTTCGCAGTAAGCGGCACAGGCATAGTTTTATTTAAATTTTTTATTTAATGGTATTATACATACAAGTTAAAAATAAGCCATAATGGTTTTGCAAGACGAACAGCTGCATTCTACAAAATATTAGCGAAAATACTACTACGTACGAATTTTTAGATTGCACTAGTGGTATCTTGGCAATTTAGCAATCTTTGTAACTATAATTACTCCTTAACTAACTTTAACTTTTTTACTTTCACACTTCGATAATTTTGTTCATATTTTGATAGCTTCGTTTTTTTAGAAAGGTACATAACAAAGTTATCACTTTAAAATTCTTTTTTTAAAATTACGATTACCATTCTTGCATAGTTGTTGCATTCGCTCACAAAATTGATTTCGGCGATTAAAATCATCTTCCGGCAACTCCTGAACTAAGCGTGTCTTATATGAATAATACTTCGCCTTTTTTCAGTAGAATGTGGAACACTAAAAGTTGAAGTTGTTTCCATGAGTGTGAATCAAGAAATATATTGAACTGTCAACAGAATATTAAGCTGATCTTGTGTTACTGAGGGTCGACCATATTTCTTTATATCCTGGCTTACCATGCTTTGGCTGATAGGTTGCCGATCAGAGTGAATTGAAGTGAATAACTCAACCATCTCTATTTGTGTATGCATTCTATGTCCCACATTAAAACGCCTTGCATTTATGACAACTATATTGGGTTTCAAATTTACACCTTTTAGGTAATCTGGCTGTTTCTCGAAATAAAAAAAAATAATAAAAAATAACAGTTGTTTATTTTCGTCAAACTTGAAATTATCACAGGATAAAACTAAAAAAGTTATAAAAGAGACAGCGAAAGAAACAATTTGTAAAAAGGCAGCAAAAAATTACATATAAGTATACAAAGGATAAATAATTATAATTTTTAAAACAAAAATCGTCAAAATTAAAGGAATATTAATTACTATAATTAATAAGTTCCACAGAAATGTAGGAATTTGTCAATTTATATTTTTTAGATAGCACTAGTAGTATCTTGGCAATCTAACATTCTTTGTAACTATAACTACATAACTACCACTGAACTAACTTTAACTTTTTTGCTTCCACACCTTGATCACATTTTGATAGCTTCCTTTTTTTAGAAAGGTACATAACTATGTTACCACTTAAAAAAAACCCATTGATTCAATTCCCTCGAGTTTAAAGAATGTCAAGTTCTCACTCAATGGGAATTTAAAGTTTTCATAATACGGATCACACTCGCACCTATTTCCTGTCTCAACCGGTGCCACTGACGTCCTCTGGATTTCTTCAAAACCCTCTTCTATGTGGTGTTGGATGTCCGAGTAAATCAGATCTATCAGCGGAGTATATTTTGGGCATTGGCAAAAGTAATTTTCACCAAAGTGATTTTCAGAAGTGGGTAGTGGGATATTGTCCTCTCCAAAATTGTGCACGTTCTGGTTTTCACTCGATTGTTTTTCCAAATCCACGACTGGATAAGTATAATAACACTTTGTTACCGGAGCGTGGTGCAAAGAAACTGCAGGGATCAAAACTTGAAAATAATTAGTCTCAAGAGAAACTCTAGGATTGGATGCCATATTAAATTTTTAATTCACTTTTATTGAATGTTAACACTTTAAAAGCAAAATAAAGACTAAAATCAGCACCCGAAGTTTTCTGCTTTTATAATTTGGCAGGTAGATTGTTATTAATGTTACCACCCTTTTTGTTATCCAAAGTAATTGTTTATTTATAGCTATTTTAATTGATAGGTTGTAAGGTTTCTATATTGTTGTTGTAAGTAGGCGGAAAGCTTTTTATGGATAGAATAATATTCTTTTATGACATCACTTATCGTCGCCGATCCTAAAGGGTTCCGTTTATGGTACGGTCTTCTCAAGCATGGAAAAGGTTAGTACCTGATCTTGACATTAACAAATATAGAATAGAATATAGAAGTTCTGTGATGGTTTTGAGAAATATAGATAAGCTCGATGAGTTTATTCGGTATTTAATGCAGGAATCTAGGAAAAAAAGGTTTAATGGAATTCCAGCAAGATATGATTTCGATTTAAAATACATTACCTACATCGCACTAAAACACCCTGTATAATTCGGCAAAAAGATATACAGGCGGAAAGTAATTAAAAAACACTTTTATTTAAATATATAATTACTTTTTATTCAGTTGTGTAGAGTTGGGGTTCTGTACACTGTGATCTGGTAGATCTGTTGTGCCCCAAACTGCTGCTCAGTCGTAAGAATTTCCTTATCGATTAGAGCAGGTCCTCCGGTCCCATTTCTCTCAGGAATCTTAAGATGTTCGACGAGTTCAAGGTGGGTAGCTCCCCGTCGTCGATTTGGTGTGTTCCCAAGAACCGCATCCTAGGATTTTTAGAGCGTTGTATTCTGAAAGGATATGAATAAATGTTTCGTCCTCCTCCTCAAAGAATCTGCATTCTTCTCTTTCAACCAGTCTGAGTTTCTTGAGGTGTCCCTTCAGGTGGCAATGCCCCGTCAGGACCCCTGTTAGAACTCTGAGTTGGATTTTACTTAAGCTCATGCATTCTTTGAATCTCTTCTGGTCGTAGTTCCTCAGAAGAATTTTCGCTAGTCTCAATCCTTGCAGCTCCGTCCAATAATTGGATCTCCTGCTTTCTTCTTCTGTCTTTAGTTCTTCCAGCATTACGCTGGCTCTGGCCCCAGAAATGGTATCTCAGCCCCCTTCCTCGCGAATCTGTCTACTATTTGATTCCCTTCTATCCCGGTATGTCCCAGTAGCCTCATGAAAGTGACTTTAATATTCTTACTCAAATCATTTAGTTCCTCTAGGCATTCCTAGACCATCTTGGAACTGATAATTTGAGAACTCAGCGCACTGATGGCTGCTTACTCCATGGAAATTAGATCAAAAAATGGCTGTTTTGTTAACAAACATGTAACATTGGTTTTTTTGCTGGAATGTGTTCATTCCGGTATCCTATAAAACATATCTCGATAGTAACTCTGAAAGACCTATGCAAAAAAAAATGGCGATTAAAAATGGTTACGATTTTCGGTTTTTTGAGTGTATCTCGAAAAGTAAAACTTGTACCGAAAAATATTTCAAACAAGAGTTGTAGAGAAATAAAATTAAAAAACGATTATCAATTCATATAATATAAGTTATAGGTGGCGCCAATAGTTATCGAGATATATTTTTTTTCGACAAAATTTACGGTTTTTGTTTTTTTTTAAAGACATTAACAAATTACCGATTTAAAATTTAACATAAATATAGTTATTATCATTCTAAAAAAGTACGTCAAACCCGGAATCTGTGAATTTTTTATTTTTCCAGAAATTCGATATCAAAATTGAAAATTCAACATCAATTTTCCACTTTCCTAATTAAGATACAATGCTCAATTTTAATGGAAATTGTTTGTTTTGTTTTATGTTTTGACGGGACGAGAGATTTTGCAAAAACCAATTTTTGCACCAAAAAAATTGATGTTGTTTTACTAATTTATATGATAGTAACAATTTGTTTAGTCATATTAATTATTAATTTGTTTATTAACAAAATTTTTACAAAAAATTATAAAGAAAATCATACAAACATTCAATTATATATTACATATTCTACTGTTTTTTCCTGCAATTTAGAAAACGATGATGACAATTCAGAGGAAATTAATAATATCTGTGAGAATGATTTTGACCATAAAAATGTTAATAATGATGAGAATGATATGTACAATGAAATTGAGAATAATGATGAAAAAGTATGTGAGATGTAAGCGAGAGTATTAATTGCAATGATGAAACGGGCGCCGATGGCATAGAAGTAATAGAAAAAAAAAAGAAAGATGGATGTATAATTGATATATTGTACTTGTAAATATTTATATGACGTATTATATTCATTATTATATTTTTATATGATTTGCTTATAGAAATTTTCGTTAAAATTTTGTTTATAAACGACTAAGTAATAATAATATAAAGGAAAAAAACAGTGGAATGTGTTATATATTATTAAATATTTTTATGATTTTCTCTATATTCTTTTGTAAAAATTTTGTTAATAAACAAATTAATAATTAATATGACTAAACAAATTGTTACTATCATATAAATTAATAAAACAACATCAATATTATAAATATTACTTGAGATGCATAAGTTTCCTTGAATCGCCAATGAATAACCTGAACTATGACAACCCGCCGAGAGTGGCCTGCAGCAGCTACTTTCGATTAGATTCGGCCCAATTTTCGAAGGTTCACAGATCGTATGAAAGTGTATTTCTTGGATCCAAAAAATTCAAAGGTAAAGTACAAGCATTAAAAAGCATCTTCTGCAAATTTGAGCCCTTAATATTCATTTGCCACACCATTATGAATTTTTCCGGTTTTGACATAAATTTTTAGAATAATAATACCTATATTAATGTTTAATTTTAAATCGGTAATTTGTTAAAAAATTTCTTTTTTTTTTAAACAAAAACCGTAAATTTTGTCGATAGAAAAATATATTCACGAGCGAACTCGCCATACAGTGAGCATTGAAAATGGTGAATGAGATTTCACCGAAACGTCAGCTACCTTACCGTCCTGAGAGAGACGCAGCACATACATGGGATGCCCGAAAACATTCGATTATACATTACATATATATATATATATATATATATATATATATATATATATATATATATATATATATATATATATATATACATATATATATATATATATATATATATATATATATATATATATATATATACATATATATATATATATATATATATATATATATATATATATATATACATAACCAAATAGTCATCCAATAAAAAAAGATAAGAAAAGAAATAATTATTCAGTTAAGATTAACAAGTTTGTTCGGTACACTTCAGCTTCTTTGAAACTATAAGAAGATTTTTGTTAGTTAGATGTTGTCGAAGAAGTTGAAAATTGTGTACCTAAATAAAAGCATTACATCCAAAAAGTTGATTTCAGTGCATTTTTTCTTCAAAAAAAGACAACATCGGGTGGCGACCGAAATTTTAATATTAGACACTCGGATGAGCCAAAGTTTGTTCACCAGCTCAAACGTAGAGATATCGAGAAAAATTGTTTATAAATTCAATGATTAAAAAAAAACAATTCTGAAATAAGTAGATTACATGTTGTACACTATCTATGGTTTTATTTATGTATTTAAAAAATTGTAAGGTGTATGTATAATATGTACTTACCTTGAACTAATTAAATAAAAATGTTTCTTAGTTACATTCCGCTTGTATATCTTTTTGCCTAGTTATACAGGGTATTTTAGGGCGATGTAAGTAATGTATTTTAAATAAAAAACTTATCTTGCTGGAATTCCATTAAACCATGTTTCCTAGATTCCTTCATTAAATAACGAAAAAAGTCAGCTAACTTATTTATATTTCTCAAAACTATCACAGAGCTTCTGTATATTTGTTAATATCAAGTTCAGGTACTAACCTTTTCCATGCATGAGAAAACCGTACCATAAACGGAACACTTTAGGTCGGCGACGGTAAGAGATATCATAAAAGAATATTATTCTAACGACAAAATATATCCGCTTACTTACAATAACAATTGAAAAGCTTTACAACTTATTAATTTAAAATATCTATAAATAAAGAATTGCTTTGGATAACAAAAAGGATGGTAACTTAAACAAAAATGACAATAGCCCTCTTTAACGTAATGAATTAATAACAATCTACCTGCCAGATTATAAAAGCAGAAAACTGACGCAATTTCACGCTTTCGGGTCAGGCAAACAACATAGTTTTTCTATTATTATGGCGGATGCGCGTGCATTCGCCATTATCTAATAGCGGCTTTTTCCACGAAGAACTCGCATCCCGGTTGATGATAAATGTTTCGGTAGGTCTGCGACCATCCTCAAGATTATCATAATACTTATTTAAAATTTCAGTAAAAATTACTATAGCAGGTTTACTAACTTCTTCGCGTTTTCCTGATCTTGGAATTTCCCTAGCTCCGATCAAGTTTGCGAATTTAAAATAATCTTGCCCTTCCGGCAATCGTGTAACGTGCGACAATATTTATTTTGTCGGTGAAGCAACCGGCGACGTTTTAGGGCTCTTGTTTGTTAGGTCTTGTTCTTTGTTTAAATTATGTTTAAACATGTTACGCGAATTTTTTAAGTGGTCACTACTTTCCTCGGATATGTTTGTTGATTCAAAGAAACGTATGAGTTTTTTAGTCGACTCGAATTCTATGGAAGAAGTCTCGTTGGTGTTAACACGGGTTTCAGGATGCCGTGCCTCTTGGCGCGTCGGTCAGAGCCGGCACAGAGGACTCGCCATAACCACTGAGGGAGTCTGAATGATCACCCGCCTCATTTGACATGGACTTGAATCTTTGGGGAGTGGATATTTTGAAAAGATGGAAGTAACTTTGCTGTACAAAATTTATTTTTAATTAGCTTAGGAACATTTTATTGCAAGAAGTTTTTAATTACACGGAGGGCTTATTTGGGCTGTTTTTATATTTGAAAGTTGGGCTGTTGTAAAAACCTGAAGTAGGCCTGTGAAATTTGAAACTTAGTAAATTTATTGAAAGGTTTTCTGCAGATATCTATGGTCTGCTGTTAGTCAGTTAACTTAGTGTGAGATTGTTGTTTTGTAACTTTACGAAAGAATTTTTTAAAATGTGCACTTAGTGTATTTTTATTTAAAGAACATCAGAGAAACTGACGAACTAGAAAGCCTTATTTCCATAGAAAGTGTATTGGCTTTAAACGTTAAATATCATTAATGAATCTTACTGTTAATGTCTAGCTGTTCTTCTAAAAATTTTCTAAAAAGAAATCGTCCACTTTTATCAGACTTGAAATTGCGCAGAATAAAACTCGAAATAAATAAGTTTTAAAAAACAGAGAAAGAAATCAACTGTAAAAAATAAAGTGAATAAATAAAAAATATATATGTCAAATAAAAAATATAAATAATTATAATATTCAAAACAAAGTAACTAAAACAGTTAAAATTAACGTACTTTAAAGAAATATCAGTTAATATAATTAATGAGCTCCATAATAATGTAAGATTTTGTTAATTTTTGTTTCGTAACAAGGGGTCCAGACAACTGTTGAACATTCAAGATGTGCTCGAACCAGAGATATACACTAAGTTTTAATTAAATCCTTGACATTACATTCTATAAAACACTTTTTTATAAATTGACGACACATCAGATTCATTCCAAGTATCCAGTTGATAAATATAAGTTAACAATAAGCCATTATAGTCTTGCAAAACGAAAGGCTGCGGCCTTTAAGATATAGGCGAAAATACTGGGAGGGACTTTATGTATAGCACTAGTGGTACCTTGCCATTTTATCACCGTTTGTAACTTCAACTGCATCTAAACTAATCTTAATCTTTTTACTCGCCCTCGTTGTTCACTTTGTTCATATTTCGATAGCTTCCTTTCCTGTACCTCTTAAAGAAAAAATCCATTGGTCCTTCTCGTTTAAAGTATTTCGCATTTTCACTGAATGAAAATTTAAAATTTTCGTAGTGCAGATCACACTCGCGCCTATTTCCTGTCTCAATTTATGTTCTGTCGGATATCTAAGCAATTGGGATCTATTGATGGCCTATATTTTGGACATTGGCAAAAGTAATTTTCACTAAACTGGCTTGGACTTCCAAAAGCGGATGGTGAGATATTGACTTTTTGAGTTGTTTCAGGAAAAGAAAATAGAATGTTCTTTCCAAAATTGTGCAAGATCTGGTTGTCACTGGACTATTTTTCCAAATCCACGATTGGTTAAGTATAATAACGCTTTGTTACCGGTACATGGTGTGGGAAAACTGTAGGAATCGCAACTTGAGTGTGGCTGTTCTCACTAGAAACTCTAGAATTAGATGCTATTTTAAATTTATAACCTACTTTTACTCAGTATTAACACTTTAAAAGCAAAAAAAAAGACTAAAATCAACACCCAAATTGTTCTGGTTTAATAATTTGGCAGGTAGATTCTATGAATCTTTTATTAATGTTTTACATTAAAGAGGGCTATTGTGTTACCATTCCCTTTGTTATCCAAAGTAATTGTTTATTTATAGATATGTTATATTGACAGGTTGTAAAGTTCTATGATTTTTATTGTAGGTGTACCAAACTCTTTTTGTCGCTAGAGTCATAAATATACTTTTATGACATCTCTTATCATCGCCGACCCTAAAGGGTTTTATTTATGGCACTAACTTTCTGAAGCATAGCGGGGGTGATATGTCTGAACGGCTATTGTGTTTGCTCCACCATGTCTTTTCTAGTTATAACTACAAGAAGAAATCCAATATAGTTAAGTCTCGCGATCTAAGAAACCATAAAATGAGACATAGTTTATAAAATTTAATAAAACAAAAAATAGTCAATTATTTACTACCACAAACCTTGATTCCCAATCCACTTATGATGAAAAAATTGGTGTGAAATATTTTCTCTGACATCTGGTCTGAATTGAGCTGATACAACAATCTTATCAAAGGATAACTTATAAAATCGGGAAAAATTATATATCTTAAGATTAATCAGTAATCAGCAAAAATGAAAAAAAAATCCTTATTGACAAATACATCAAATCTGTCAAAAATAGGAGAAATAAAGGCGACTAAATGACATGATAGTAGTTTACTAAACTCGAATTCTACTACTAGGAATGTGCGAGTTCTGACGAAATCCTAGGAACAATCCCATTTCCAACAACTACATTCAAGGTCGTTCATTGGAACGATTACGTTCGTGTGTCTTCGTCCGAAGACATCAGAAATACGATTGGTCTAGCCAAGATAGGATTTTTTGCATCAATTCGGAAGAAACTCCCGCCATGCAAGTGGAAAACTTAATGAATATCCTAAACGAAAGGAATCACCTGTGGGACATGCGAAAAAAATAGTATAGTTTAATTGTAAACTTTCTATCGCCATCTAACAGATCAAAATATAAATGGGAAAACCCGCTAAAAATACTACTTTGCTTAATATTGGATTAATCCAGTATTCGTGATAACGTTTATCTGCTAACTGCTTTCTGATTAAGGAGTACACAAAAAAAAACCACCAACATCTCTGGTATTTGTATCTGCCTGATCAGAAGTGATGGGGTTGACTGAGGCAGTGGACGTAGTGAGACATGCAATTTCTTAAGAAAGAATTCATTCGAACATGCAAGTTTGAAGTTCACATAAATTCGGATCTAGTTAATAACTAGCTTAAATTCTTGCAGTAAATTAAAAATGCAAGGTTCCTTAGAAGCGTCTCCTTATATGGTAATTTCAAAAAGGCAGATTTAAGATTTATTTCCAAAATGTTGGATAAAATACGAAAACCAAATTACCGACGGAAAAATCAATTGAAGGTATAATTTACTGTCCACTGGAACAAATAATATAACAAAATAATCACCATAATACTTTACTACCTGGCAAATAAAATTATTCCAAGAAAGGCTATTTATAAACAAACAATTAAGTTCGTTACTGAGTGGTAATTAAGATAACAATGACCATGTCCCTCTTTGACCTAATTGGTTACCCGAGACCTACCTGCCAAATTATAAAAGGTGATAAATTCGATTATTACTTTTAGTCTCTATTTTGCTTTCAAGGTGTTAACATTAAGTGAAAAGTGGCACATAAATTTAAAATGGAAGTCGTTCGTAAAGTTACTCTTGAGTCCAACTATCAACAAGTGGCGTTTTCTCCAGTATACATGTACAACACTCCAGCAACAAAGTGTTATTATACTTATCCGGTTGTGGATTTTAAGACACAAAACAGCGTAAATCAGAACGTGCCCAATATTGGACAGAAGAAGTTATTTTCTTATCCCGAAACTACCCAGAAAGCCAACGTTCCATTACCAGCTACTGAAAATCCTGATCACTTTGGGGAAAATTATTTTTGCCGATACCCAAAATGTACGGCACTTATAGATCCCAATCACTTTGATCTTCAACAGCACGAAGATGAGAACATGGATTTTGAAAAAATTCAGAGGACGTCAGTGGCACCGATTGAGACAAGGAATAGGTGTGAGCGTGATCCGTACTATGAAAACTTTAAAAACCCGTTGAGTGATAACTTAAAATATTTTAGACTAGACGGTATTGAACCAATGGGCTGTTTTTTAAGTGGAAACATTGTTATGTATAATTGTAGAAAAAAGCAACTATTGAAGTGTGAACAAAGTGTCAAGGTGTGCAAGTAGAAAAGTTAAGATTAGATTAGGACTAGTTACTGTTACACAGGGTGTTAGATTTACGAGATACCTCTACTGCTATCATCTATTAAATCGTTAATAGTATTTTAGCTAATATATAAAGAACGCAGTCTTTCGTTTTGCAAGACCATTGTGACTTAGTTTTAACGTGCTTTTATCGACAAACATTAATTGACGAAATTGAGTTTATTCAAAAATAGTTTCTTCATTTTATTGAGTTTAAATCTGACATTCCTATGTAGTTTACTAATTACTATCTTTAGTATTTCACCGATGTACTTTAATTTTAATTCTTTTATTTATTCTGTTCTAAATATTGTTATTATTTTTATTACTTATATGTATATGTATTTTATGTTTGCTTACTTTGTTTCTTACAATGCCTCTTTTACAATTTGTTTGCTTATTTAGTTTTAATTTTATTTCTTGTGATAATTACAATACTTGTAATTTCAAGAGTGATGAAAATATACGATTGTTAGTTTTATTATTTTTTTTATTTAGAAAAAGAGCTAAACATTAATAGCCATTTTCACGTAATAGATTTAATTTTCAAACCAATAGAGTTACCACGGATATGAGGCTTTTTAATTAGTCAGCTCTGTTTTGCTGTTATCGATGAAAAATCTGATCAGCGGAATCCGTACATCAATAACCAATTTTATTGCAACTTGCTACATAGTGAATTATTCTTACTGTAAATCAAACAAAACAGTGCTACTAAATATAAATAAAGTCTTTATTAATATAGATAGCACTCCTCCTCAAACAATCAACAAACTTCAAAGTCACAAAGATGAGAATTGAAGTTAAAATTAAATAATAAAAAATATGATTTAGGTTGCATATGTATATATATATATATATATATATATATATATATATATATATATATATATATATATATATATATTTTTTTTTTTCTAATATTTTCTTGGGTATAGGTTTTTCATTAGAGAAACAAAGGACAATAATTTTCTTTCTGACGTTTCGCTCTACATAGCGAGCTTCTTCAAAAGAGCTTGGTATATTTATTTTACATCTACAAAAGTTACAGAATTTTTTATATAATAAACATATATCACAGTAATTACATTTTTATATTTTTAATTTAATTAAAATTAATAAAAACAAAACAGATTTTAAAATAGTCTTAAAGTTTAAAATTTAAAATTTAAAACAATACAAACAGGTTAAAATAGTGAAAATTATAAAATAGTACATACCTTGAAAGTAGTTTTGTGTGTATGTTTAAAAATAAATTCAATTATGATCTTTGGTATGCAATTTGTATGGATAGATTTATTTTTATAAAAAGCAAAAAATAGGAAAAAAAGATTATTATTTATTTTTTAATGACGTTCTTTCACCTGTATGAGTATATATGAAATCGTTCCAAGCATCATTACATTATTTCTCATATTTATTATAGAGTCGCTTCAAGCATGTTTTATTCAAAAATCAAATTATAGTATATCTGACTTAAATTTTTGACATCTTGCTTGTCATTTACAACATTTTTATCTTTTTTTATGTGTATCATTTCTTTGATGACTAATTTATGATAATTTCTGTCAGTATCTAAAATATGGGTGTTTTTAAAATCAAATTCATGCTTAGATGTTTGTTCATGCTTATGTAAAGATGTCGATGCGTTTTTAGTATACTTGTGTCCATTCACTCTATTTTCAATATATTGTGTCGTCATGCCAATGTATTTCTTAGGACAATTTAGGCATGGAATTGCATATATTACGTTAGATCTTTTTTTGGTGGGAACTTTGCTTTTTAACTTCGTATAAAATGACCCAAGTAAATTGTTCGCCTTATGGCATACCGTTATGTTATGTTTATCCAAAATATATTTTATTTTTTCAGACAGTTGGTATATATACGGTAATGCAATGAAAGTGTTTTGTGTTTTGGTATTGTTAATTTTATTTTTTTTGTTTGTGTTATAATGTAAATAGGTTCTTTGTTTAATTATTTTTTTTATGAGTAGTTTAGGAAAATGGTTCATTATTAGGGTCTCTTCCACTTTTTTTAGCACTTCTGGGCGAAATTCGGGTGAAGATAATTTTATAGCTCGATCAACTAAGCCGATTATGACACTATTTTTTTGTTTATTTGGATGTTCAGAGTTAAAATTCAAATACCGGCCCGACCAAGTATCTTTCGTGTACCATTTTGTATGAAGACTATTATCCGTCTTATTTCTGTGTATAGTTAAGTCTAAAAAGTTTATTTTTTGTTCTATTTCAATTTCAGCTGTAAATTTCAGTTTTGGGTGGAAATTATTAAAATATTGTAACAAGCTGTCTATTTTGTTTTCGGGTACAGCAGCCAAACAGTCATCTACATAGCGTTTAAAAAAGATTATATTAAAATCCAGTTTTTTCAATACTTCTTCTTCTACATATTCCATAACTATTTGTGCTATTGTTGAGGAGATTGGTGAACCCATAGCACAACCGTCTAATTGTTGGTACAAACTATCTTTGAATTGGAAATAATTATTATTTATTGTAAGTTTTACAGATTCTATAAATTCATTGAGTGTCAATGTTGTGTGTTCTTTTAAATCGTCCCATTTTTCTTCCAAAACTTTGGGAATGATGTCATTGGGTATATTTGTATACAAAGAAACTACATCTAGTGAAACTAATTTGTAATTTGTTGGTATTTGTATTGTATCAATGAATTGTTTAAATGTGAAAGAGTCTTTTATATAGTGATTATTTTTTCCTGTGATGTTTGTTAGGCAATTTGATAAGTATTTGGACAGGTTATAAAAAGGGGACTGTATGCTTGAGACAATTGGTCTGAGAGGTGTATTTGGTTTGTGTAATTTAGGTAACCCATAAATTTTTGGTGCTATAGCATTATGTATTGTTAATTTTTTACTTTCTTCTTCAGTTATATGTTGATTTTTTAATAGTTTTTTAATTAGTGCGTTATTTTTAGTTTGGAACAATTTTGTAGGGTCACTTTTAAGTTTCTTATAAGTGTTAGTATCATCAAGTAGTTCGTTTATTTTTCTATCATAATCAGATGTATTCATAATTACGGTTTTATTACTTTTATCAGGTTTGAGAATAGTAATTTGAGGGTTATGTTTGATAAATTGTTTTGTTTTATTAATTTGCTTTTGTATTTTAATTTGGAAATTATTAGTTTTGGCTTTATTATGTCTGGTCTTTATTTTGTGGTTTGTAATTACGTTTACTATTTTAGATCTAATGCTATCTCTTATTTCTTCTGGTTTGTTATATATGGCAGACTCTATACTAGAAATATATTCATTTAGAGGTAGCTCTTTTTCATTACTGATTGGTAATGAAAAATTTCCGCCCAGGGCGAGTACTTCTGACACATCTTGTGGTATATCTGTGTCAGAGATGTTATTAAGCCATGTTTGTGTGTTTATTGGTATTTTGTCTTTTTCTTTGTGATTGACTAAGTTTAAAAATTTCCTTTGATTTTTTTGCTTTATACATTGAAACATTTTTTCATATTTTCTGCTTTCAAATTGAATAAAATTATTAAGGATAGTTTCAGGTAACATAGTTTTTGTAACTTCTATTGATTCTTTTAATTTAATCTCCAAAATATTCAAATTTTTTACATTATCAGTGATTGTTAAATTTAAAATTTTAGATTTGGTGTTATTTATTATATCATTAAGTTTACTTTCAAGGTACATACCTGAGAAAAAGCATATATGAGATGTCTTAAAATTTAAAAACTTTGGAAAAATGCCAGCGTGCCTGCATCGAAGTAAAAATATTCTTCTATTTTTCTGCTTTGCTATCTTCTTATATAATGTAGATATTTCTCGAAGCTTATTGACACAGTCAATACCATATGAGTTTTTCACATTTTCAAGGAAAGTCATGATAATCCTTCTGTTGCAGTCCGGAAACCCTTGCAATTAATAATTTATTTTTGTATCTTAAACCTTTTGTTAAATATTTTTTTCTAATATTTTCTTGGGTATAGGTTTTTCATTAGAGAAACAAAGGACAATAATTTTCTTTCTGACGTTTCGCTCTACATAGCGAGCTTCTTCAAAAGAGCTTGGTATATTTATTTTACATCTACAAAAGTTACAGAATTTTTTATATAATAAACATATATCACAGTAATTACATTTTTATATTTTTAATTTAATTAAAATTAATAAAAACAAAACAGATTTTAAAATAGTCTTAAAGTTTAAAATTTAAAATTTAAAACAATACAAACAGGTTAAAATAGTGAAAATTATAAAATAGTACATACCTTGAAAGTAGTTTTGTGTGTATGTTTAAAAATAAATTCAATTATGATCTTTGGTATGCAATTTGTATGGATAGATTTATTTTTATAAAAAGCAAAAAATAGGAAAAAAAGATTATTATTTATTTTTTAATGACGTTCTTTCACCTGTATGAGTATATATGAAATCGTTCCAAGCATCATTACATTATTTCTCATATTTATTATAGAGTCGCTTCAAGCATGTTTTATTCAAAAATCAAATTATAGTATATCTGACTTAAATTTTTGACATCTTGCTTGTCATTTACAACATTTTTATCTTTTTTTATGTGTATCATTTCTTTGATGACTAATTTATGATAATTTCTGTCAGTATCTAAAATATGGGTGTTTTTAAAATCAAATTCATGCTTAGATGTTTGTTCATGCTTATGTAAAGATGTCGATGCGTTTTTAGTATACTTGTGTCCATTCACTCTATTTTCAATATATTGTGTCGTCATGCCAATGTATTTCTTAGGACAATTTAGGCATGGAATTGCATATATTACGTTAGATCTTTTTTTGGTGGGAACTTTGCTTTTTAACTTCGTATAAAATGACCCAAGTAAATTGTTCGCCTTATGGCATACCGTTATGTTATGTTTATCCAAAATATATTTTATTTTTTCAGACAGTTGGTATATATACGGTAATGCAATGAAAGTGTTTTGTGTTTTGGTATTGTTAATTTTATTTTTTTTGTTTGTGTTATAATGTAAATAGGTTCTTTGTTTAATTATTTTTTTTATGAGTAGTTTAGGAAAATGGTTCATTATTAGGGTCTCTTCCACTTTTTTTAGCACTTCTGGGCGAAATTCGGGTGAAGATAATTTTATAGCTCGATCAACTAAGCCGATTATGACACTATTTTTTTGTTTATTTGGATGTTCAGAGTTAAAATTCAAATACCGGCCCGACCAAGTATCTTTCGTGTACCATTTTGTATGAAGACTATTATCCGTCTTATTTCTGTGTATAGTTAAGTCTAAAAAGTTTATTTTTTGTTCTATTTCAATTTCAGCTGTAAATTTCAGTTTTGGGTGGAAATTATTAAAATATTGTAACAAGCTGTCTATTTTGTTTTCGGGTACAGCAGCCAAACAGTCATCTACATAGCGTTTAAAAAAGATTATATTAAAATCCAGTTTTTTCAATACTTCTTCTTCTACATATTCCATAACTATTTGTGCTATTGTTGAGGAGATTGGTGAACCCATAGCACAACCGTCTAATTGTTGGTACAAACTATCTTTGAATTGGAAATAATTATTATTTATTGTAAGTACCCATATTTTAGATACTGACAGAAATTATCATAAATTAGTCATCAAAGAAATGATACACATAAAAAAAGATAAAAATGTTGTAAATGACAAGCAAGATGTCAAAAATTTAAGTCAGATATACTATAATTTGATTTTTGAATAAAACATGCTTGAAGCGACTCTATAATAAATATGAGAAATAATGTAATGATGCTTGGAACGATTTCATATATACTCATACAGGTGAAAGAACGTCATTAAAAAATAAATAATAATCTTTTTTTCCTATTTTTTGCTTTTTATAAAAATAAATCTATCCATACAAATTGCATACCAAAGATCATAATTGAATTTATTTTTAAACATACACACAAAACTACTTTCAAGGTATGTACTATTTTATAATTTTCACTATTTTAACCTGTTTGTATTGTTTTAAATTTTAAATTTTAAACTTTAAGACTATTTTAAAATCTGTTTTGTTTTTATTAATTTTAATTAAATTAAAAATATAAAAATGTAATTACTGTGATATATGTTTATTATATAAAAAATTCTGTAACTTTTGTAGATGTAAAATAAATATACCAAGCTCTTTTGAAGAAGCTCGCTATGTAGAGCGAAACGTCAGAAAGAAAATTATTGTCCTTTGTTTCTCTAATGAAAAACCTATACCCAAGAAAATATTAGAAAAAAATATTTAACAAAAGGTTTAAGATACAAAAATAAATTATTAATTGCAAGGGTTTCCGGACTGCAACAGAAGGATTATCATGACTTTCCTTGAAAATGTGAAAAACTCATATGGTATTGACTGTGTCAATAAGCTTCGAGAAATATCTACATTATATAAGAAGATAGCAAAGCAGAAAAATAGAAGAATATTTTTACTTCGATGCAGGCACGCTGGCATTTTTCCAAAGTTTTTAAATTTTAAGACATCTCATATATGCTTTTTCTCAGGTATGTACCTTGAAAGTAAACTTAATGATATAATAAATAACACCAAATCTAAAATTTTAAATTTAACAATCACTGATAATGTAAAAAATTTGAATATTTTGGAGATTAAATTAAAAGAATCAATAGAAGTTACAAAAACTATGTTACCTGAAACTATCCTTAATAATTTTATTCAATTTGAAAGCAGAAAATATGAAAAAATGTTTCAATGTATAAAGCAAAAAAATCAAAGGAAATTTTTAAACTTAGTCAATCACAAAGAAAAAGACAAAATACCAATAAACACACAAACATGGCTTAATAACATCTCTGACACAGATATACCACAAGATGTGTCAGAAGTACTCGCCCTGGGCGGAAATTTTTCATTACCAATCAGTAATGAAAAAGAGCTACCTCTAAATGAATATATTTCTAGTATAGAGTCTGCCATATATAACAAACCAGAAGAAATAAGAGATAGCATTAGATCTAAAATAGTAAACGTAATTACAAACCACAAAATAAAGACCAGACATAATAAAGCCAAAACTAATAATTTCCAAATTAAAATACAAAAGCAAATTAATAAAACAAAACAATTTATCAAACATAACCCTCAAATTACTATTCTCAAACCTGATAAAAGTAATAAAACCGTAATTATGAATACATCTGATTATGATAGAAAAATAAACGAACTACTTGATGATACTAACACTTATAAGAAACTTAAAAGTGACCCTACAAAATTGTTCCAAACTAAAAATAACGCACTAATTAAAAAACTATTAAAAAATCAACATATAACTGAAGAAGAAAGTAAAAAATTAACAATACATAATGCTATAGCACCAAAAATTTATGGGTTACCTAAATTACACAAACCAAATACACCTCTCAGACCAATTGTCTCAAGCATACAGTCCCCTTTTTATAACCTGTCCAAATACTTATCAAATTGCCTAACAAACATCACAGGAAAAAATAATCACTATATAAAAGACTCTTTCACATTTAAACAATTCATTGATACAATACAAATACCAACAAATTACAAATTAGTTTCACTAGATGTAGTTTCTTTGTATACAAATATACCCAATGACATCATTCCCAAAGTTTTGGAAGAAAAATGGGACGATTTAAAAGAACACACAACATTGACACTCAATGAATTTATAGAATCTGTAAAACTTACAATAAATAATAATTATTTCCAATTCAAAGATAGTTTGTACCAACAATTAGACGGTTGTGCTATGGGTTCACCAATCTCCTCAACAATAGCACAAATAGTTATGGAATATGTAGAAGAAGAAGTATTGAAAAAACTGGATTTTAATATAATCTTTTTTAAACGCTATGTAGATGACTGTTTGGCTGCTGTACCCGAAAACAAAATAGACAGCTTGTTACAATATTTTAATAATTTCCACCCAAAACTGAAATTTACAGCTGAAATTGAAATAGAACAAAAAATAAACTTTTTAGACTTAACTATACACAGAAATAAGACGGATAATAGTCTTCATACAAAATGGTACACGAAAGATACTTGGTCGGGCCGGTATTTGAATTTTAACTCTGAACATCCAAATAAACAAAAAAATAGTGTCATAATCGGCTTAGTTGATCGAGCTATAAAATTATCTTCACCCGAATTTCGCCCAGAAGTGCTAAAAAAAGTGGAAGAGACCCTAATAATGAACCATTTTCCTAAACTACTCATAAAAAAAATAATTAAACAAAGAACCTATTTACATTATAACACAAACAAAAAAAATAAAATTAACAATACCAAAACACAAAACACTTTCATTGCATTACCGTATATATACCAACTGTCTGAAAAAATAAAATATATTTTGGATAAACATAACATAACGGTATGCCATAAGGCGAACAATTTACTTGGGTCATTTTATACGAAGTTAAAAAGCAAAGTTCCCACCAAAAAAAGATCTAACGTAATATATGCAATTCCATGCCTAAATTGTCCTAAGAAATACATTGGCATGACGACACAATATATTGAAAATAGAGTGAATGGACACAAGTATACTAAAAACGCATCGACATCTTTACATAAGCATGAACAAACATCTAAGCATGAATTTGATTTTAAAAACACCCATATTTTAGATACTGACAGAAATTATCATAAATTAGTCATCAAAGAAATGATACACATAAAAAAAGATAAAAATGTTGTAAATGACAAGCAAGATGTCAAAAATTTAAGTCAGATATACTATAATTTGATTTTTGAATAAAACATGCTTGAAGCGACTCTATAATAAATATGAGAAATAATGTAATGATGCTTGGAACGATTTCATATATACTCATACAGGTGAAAGAACGTCATTAAAAAATAAATAATAATCTTTTTTTCCTATTTTTTGCTTTTTATAAAAATAAATCTATCCATACAAATTGCATACCAAAGATCATAATTGAATTTATTTTTAAACATACACACAAAACTACTTTCAAGGTATGTACTATTTTATAATTTTCACTATTTTAACCTGTTTGTATTGTTTTAAATTTTAAATTTTAAACTTTAAGACTATTTTAAAATCTGTTTTGTTTTTATTAATTTTAATTAAATTAAAAATATAAAAATGTAATTACTGTGATATATGTTTATTATATAAAAAATTCTGTAACTTTTGTAGATGTAAAATAAATATACCAAGCTCTTTTGAAGAAGCTCGCTATGTAGAGCGAAACGTCAGAAAGAAAATTATTGTCCTTTGTTTCTCTAATGAAAAACCTATACCCAAGAAAATATTAGAAAAAAATATTTAACAAAAGGTTTAAGATACAAAAATAAATATATATATATATATATATATATATATATATATATATATATATATATATATATATATATAAATGCAAACTTCTCTCCATCATATCCTTTCTGTGCTAGAGATTGCACAGTTAGAACAAATTGTTATAAAACGCAATTTATTCTCTTCCACCACCATCGAGATGATGGCCTACCTGTACCACCATACCGAGAAGAAAGTCAAAACTTACCCTCCTCGCCAAAGTGATACGGCAGAGGTACATGTTTCGTCTCTACTAGACTCATCAGGGTACCGACATGTACCTGGCTGTGCAAAGGACACTGTTCGCATTTTACTTCATTCATACGCGGAGCTGCATATAGTTGTACGTTTGCTGAATGTGATTCCAGCACTACAACGGCATAATGTGGATATATCCACTTCTTTTGCATCTCACACGGTGGAATCCGTGTAATCCGCATAAACATATATATATATATATATATATATATATATATATATATATATATATATATATATATATATATATATATATATATATATGTGCTGAGTACAACAGCTATTCGGACGTATCGCTCCTGCTCTGCTTCATCAAGTTAGATCTTTCGCGCATGAAGGGTTGATTTCTGTTTAATGCAAAACGGTGAACATCTTGAGTAGTTGAGGATTTTTTTTCATCAGTAGTTAGTAGTTTACTTAAAACCTTACACTCTTTATTACCTTGAAGTATTAGTTACAGCTTAAAATTTAAGCGATATCAACATGGTATGCTAAAGAAATTAATTAGAGCTCCTGGATTTACTAATAATAAATTTCCACGAGTCATGTAAACGAAAGAACTTCTAACTTCCTGTAGCATAGCAGGTGTGATACGTATGAACTGCTATTGTATTTAGTCCACCATGTCTTTTAGTTATAACCACAAGAAGAAATTCATTATAGTTAAGTCTCGCGATCTAAGAAACCATGCAATGGGACCTAGTTTATAAAATTTAATAAAACAAATAATAGTCAATTATTTACTACCACAAACCTTGATTCCCAATCCACTTATGATGAAAAAATTGGTGTGGTATATTTTCCCTGATATTTGGTCTGAACTGAGCTGGTGCAACAACCATATCAGAGAATATCTTATAAAGTCGGGACAAATATATATGTCTTAAGATTTGTTAGTAATCTGCAAAAATCAAAAAAAAATCCTTATCGGCAAATATATCAAATCTACCAAAATCAGGAAAAATAAAGGCGACTAAATGACTTAGGATGGTTATCCACTAGACCGGAATTCTACTACTACGAATGCGCGAATTCTGAGGAAATCCTAAGAACAATCCCATTTCCAACAACTGCATTCAAGGTCGTTCATTTGGAATGATGACGTTCGTGCGTCTTCGTCCGAAGGCAGTCAGAAATACGACTGGACTTGCCAAGAAAGGATTTTTTGCATCAATTCGGGAGAAACTCACACCATGCAAGTGGAAAACTTAATAAATATCCTAAACTAAAGGAATCCCCTGTGGGATATGCAGAAAAAATAGTAAAGTTTAATTGTAAACTTTCTATCGCCATCTAACAGATCAAAATATAAATGGAAAAACTCGCTAAAAATTCTACTTTGCTTAATACTGGATTAATCCAGTATTCGTAGTAACGTTTATCTGCTAACTGCTTTCTGATTAAGGATTACGCAAAAAAAACTACCAACATCTCTGGTATTTGTATCTGCCTGATCAGAAGTGATGGGGTTGACTGAGGCAGTGGATGTAGTGAAACATGCGATTTCTTAGGAAAGAATTCATTCGAACACGCAAGTTTGAAGTTCACATAAATTCGGATTTACTTAATAACTAGCTTAAATCCTTGCAGTAAATTAAAAAGTGCAAGGTTCCATAGAAGCGTCTCCTTATATGGTAATTTCAAAAAGGCAGATTTAAGATTTATTTCCAAAATATTGGATAAAACACAAAAACCAAAGTACTGAGGGAAAAATCGGTTTGTTATTACAAGTGGACAGGTGGATAATCTTGCGAATTAAAGAAATTTTTCTTCACTATTTGCTGATGTAACCAACATCTATATTTACTTTATCGTATGTAAAAAAATGTGCCCATTCTAACTCCGAAATAAAAAAATAAGGTTTATAATTGTAAAAAAATATCAATGACGTCTGAGCTCCTTTTTGAGTTACCCTGTATATTTCGGTATCTAACTCGTTTTTGCAAACAAGTATCCATTTACTTTATATTGAATTTATCGGCTAATATATATATATATATATATATATATATATATATATATATATATATATATATATATATATATATATATATACATACAATACAGGCCGGAAGTTCGAATACACCTAAAGAAACACTTTTTTTTAGTTTACTTCATGAAATCAAATCAATGTCAAACAACGAAGATATGAAAATGTTACTTTAACCGATTTTCTTGAAAATGACCACTTCGTGCTATAATAATTTCGGCGCAGAATTTTAATATTCTTTCAACAAGTTTTTGTAATGTTTGTGGTTGTACGTTGTCCCACGCATCTTTTAAGCAATCCCAGACACTAGTAAAGCTTGTTGGTTGTAAATCTCGTACTTGCCGTTCAAGTTCATCCCACAGCAGCTCAATGGAATTCAAATCGGGAGAGTAATCCGGCCATTTCAATATTTGAAGTACATCATCCCTTTGTTTACGCTCTAAATAATCATGATAAGAGCGAGAAGTAATCTGTCTGTTAACGTTGCTATTTCTCAAATTAAAAAAATAATAATAAAAAATAATAATTGTTTATTTTCGTCAGATTTGAAATTATCACAGTATAAGTTATAAAAGAGACGATGAAAAAAACAATTTGAAAAAAGACAGTAAAAGAAACGAAAATTACACATAAGTATACAAAGGATATATAATTATAATTTTTAAAACAAAATAACAAAAATCGTCAAAATTAAAGCATATAAAAGAAATATTAATTACCATAATTAATAAGCTACACAGAAAAGTAAGATTTTGTCAATTTATATTTCGCACTAAGCGGCACAGGCATAGTTTTATTTAAATTTTTTATTTAATGGTATTATACATACAAGTTAAAAATAAGCCATAATGGTTTTGCAAGACGAACAGCTGCATTCTACAAAATATTAGCGAAAATACTACTACGTACGAATTTTTAGATAGCACTAGTGGTATCTTGGCAATTTAGCAATCTTTGTAACTATAATTACTCCTTAACTAACTTTAACGTTTTTACTTTCACACCTCGACAATTTTGTTCATATTTTGATAGCTTCGTTTTTTTAGAAAGGTACATAACAATGTTACCACTTTAAAATTCCTTTTTTAAATTACGATTACCATTCTTGCATAGGTGTTGCATTTGCTCACAAAATTGATTTTGGCGATTAAAATCATCTTCCGACAACTCCTGAACTAAGCATGTCTTATATGAATAATACTTCGCCTTTTTTCAGTAAAATGTGGAACACTAAAAGTTGAAGTTGTTTTCATAAGTGTGAATCAAGAAATATCTTGAACTGTCAACAGAATATTAAGCTGATCTTGTGTTACTGAGGGTCGACCATATTTCTTTATATCCTGGCTTACCATGCTTTGGCTGATAGGTTGCCGATCAGGGTGAATTGAAGTGAATAACTCAACCACCTCAATTTGTGTATGCATTCTATCTCCGAAACCAATCATACATAAAATTACAATTACTTCACGTTCCATTAATTTTATCATTTCCCCACAAAATACCAATAAATGAAAATAACAACCAAGAACGTTCAACACTTATGTATGATACAAAATACTAACACTTAATATCAAAACTGACTTTTTGTGACATAGGAAATAAAAAAACTTTGTAAACAAATTTAATATCGTTAATGTTATTACAAGTGTACAGGAGGAAAATCTTGCAAATTAAAGAAATTTTTTCTCACCATTTGCTGATGTAACCAACATCTATATTTACTTTATCTTATGTAAAAAAATGTGCCCTTTCTAACTCTGAAATAAAAAATAAGGTTTATAATTGTAAAAAAGTATCAATGACGTCTGAGCTCCTTTTTGAGTATATTTCGGTATCTAATTCGTTTTTCCAAACAAGTATCCATTTACTTTTTATTAAATTTATCGGCTAATATACATATATATGAATCTATATATATATATATATATATATATATATATATATATATATATATATATATATATATATATATATATATGTCCCACATTAAAACGCCTTACATTTATGACAACTATATTAGGTAATCTGGCTGTTTCTCGAAATAAAAAAAAATAATAAAAAATAACAGTTGTTTTTTTTCGTCAAACTTGAAATTATCACAGGATAAAAATAAAAAAGTTATAAAAGAGACAGCGAAAGAAACAATTTGTAAAAAGACAGCAAAAAATTACACATAAGTATACAAAGGATAAATAATTAAAATTTTTAAAACAAAAATCGTCAAAATTAAAGAAATATTAATTACTATGATTAATAATTTCCACAGAAATGTAGGAATTTGTCAATTTATATTTTTTAGATAGCACTAGTAGTATCTTGGCAATCTAACATTCTTTGTAACTATAACTACATAACTACCACTGAAATATCTTTAACTTTTTTGCTTCCACACCTTGATCACATTTTGATAGCTTCCTTTTTTTAGAAAGGTACATAACTATGTTACCACTTAAAAAAAACCATTGGTTCAATTCCCTCAAGTTTAAAGAATGTCAAGTTCTCACTCAATGGGAATTTAAAGTTTAAATAATACGGATCACACTCGCACCTATTTCCTGTCTCAACCGGTGCCACTGACGTCCTCTGGATTTCTTCAAAACCCTCTTCTATGTGGTGTTGGATGTCCGAGCAAATCAGATCTATCAGCGGAGTATATTTTGGGCATTGGCAAAAGTAATTTTCACCAAAGTGATTTTCAGAAGTGGGTGGTGGGATATTGTCCTCTCCAAAATTGTGCATGTTCTGGTTTTCACTCGATTGTTTTTCCAAATCCACGACGGGATAAGTATAATAACACTTTGTTACCGGAGCGTGGTGCAAAGAAACTGCAAGGATCGAAACTTGATAATAATTAGTCTCAAGAGAAACTCTAGGATTGGATGCCATATTATATTTTTAATTCACTTTTATTGAATGTTAACACTTTAAAAGCAAAATAAAGACTAAAATCAGCACCCGAAGTTTTCTGCTTTTATAATTTGGCAGGTAGATTGTTATTAATGTTACCACTCTTTTTGTTATCCAAAGTAATTGTTTATTTATAGCTATCTTAGTTGATAGGTTGTAGAGTTTCTATATTGTTGTTGTAAGTATGCGGAAAGCTTTTTATGGATAGTATAATATTCTTTTATGACATCACTTATCGTCGCCGACCCTAAAGGGTTCCGTTTATGGTACGGTCTTCTCAAGCATGGAAAAGATTAGTACCTGATCTTGACATTAACAAATATACAGAAGTTCTGTGATGGTTTTGAGAAATATAGATAAGTTCGATGAGTTTATTCGGTATTTGATGCAGGAATCTAGGAAAAAAAGGTTTAATGGAATTCCAGCAAGATATGTTTTTCATTTAAAATACATTACCTACATCGCACTAAGACACCCTATATAATTCGGCAAAAAGATATACAGGCGGAAAGTAATTAAAAAACACTTTTATTTAAATATACAATTACTTTTTATGCAGTTGTGTAGAGATGGGGTTCTGTACACTGTGATCTGGTAGATCTGTTGTGCCCCTTACTGCTGCTCAGTCGTAAGAATTTCCTTATCGACTAGAGCAGGTCCTCCGGTCCCATTTCTCTCAAGAATCTTAAGATGTTTGACGGGTTCAAGGTGGGTAGCTCCCCGTCGTCGATTTGGTGTGTTCCCAAGAACCGCATCCTAGGATTTTTAGAGCGTTGTATTCTGAAAGGATATAAATAAAGGTTTCGTCCTCCTCCTCAAAGAATCTGCATTCTTCTCTTTCAACCAGTCCGAGTTTCTTGAGGTGTCCCTTCAGGTGGCAATGCCCCGTCAGGACCCCTGTTAGAACTCTGAGTTGGATTTTACTTAAGCTCATGCATTCTTTGAATCTCTTCTGGTCGTAGTTCCTCAGAAGAATTTTCGCTAGTCTGAATCCTTGCAGCTCCGTCCAATAATTGGATCTCCTGCTTTCTTCTTCTATCTTTAGTTCTTCCAGCATTACGCTGGCTCTGGCCCCAGAAATGGTATCTCAGCCCCCTTCCTCGCGAACCTGTCTACTATTTGATTCCCCTCTATCCCGGTATGTCCCAGTAGTCACATGAAAGTGACTTTATTATTCTTACTCCAATCATTTAGTTCCTCTAGGCATTCCTAGACCATCTTGGAACTGATAATTTGAGAACTCAGCGCACTGATGGCTGCTTACTCCATGGAAATTAGATCAAAAAATGGCTGTTTTGTTAACAAACATGTAACATTGGTTTTTTTGCTGGAATGTGTTCATTCCGGTATCCTATAAAACATATCTCTATAGTAACTCTGAAAGACCTATGCAAAAAAAATGGCGATTAAAAATGTTTACGATTTTCGGTTTTTTGAATGTATCTCGAAAAGTAAAACTTGTACCGAAAAATGTTTCAAACAAAAGTTGTAGAGAATTAAAATTAAAAAACGATTATCAATTCATATAATATAAGTTATAGGTGGCGCCAATAGTTATCGAGATATATTTTTTTTCGACAAAATTTACGGTTTTCGTTTTTTTTTTTAAAGACATATATTAACAAATTACCGATTTAAAATTTAACATAAATATAGCTATTATCATTCTAAAAAAGTACGTCAAACCCGGAATCTGTGAATTTTTTATTTTTCGAGAAATTCGATATCAAAATTGAAAATTCAACATCAATTTTCCACTTTCCTAATTAAGATACAATGCTCAATTTTTATGGAAATTGTTTGTTTTGTTTTATATTTTGACGGGACGAAAGATTTTGCAAAAACCAATTTTTGCACCAAAAAAATTGATGTTGTTTTACTAATCTATATGATAGTAACAATTTGTTTAGTCATATTAATTATTAATTTGTTTATTAACAAAATTTTTACAAAAAATTATAAAGAAAATCATACAAACATTCAATTATATATTACATATTCTACTGTTTTTTTCCTGCAATTTAGAAAACGATGATGATAATTCAGAGGAAATTAATAATATCTGTGAGAATGATTTTGACCATGAAAATGTTAATAATGATGGGAATGATATGTACAATGAAATTGAGAATAATGATGAAAATGGTATGTGAGATATAAGCGATTAATTGCGATGATGAAACGGGCGCCGATTGCATAGAAGTAACAGAAAAAAAAAGAAAGATGGATGTATAATTGATATATTGTACTTGTTAATATTTATATGACGTATTATATTCATTATTATATTTTTATATGATTTGCTTATAGAAATTTTCGTTAAAATTTTGTTTATATACGACTAAGTAATAATAATATAAAGAAAAAAACAGTATAATATAATATTTGTATGATTTCTTCTATAATTTTTTGTAAAAATTTTGTTAATATACTGTTAGGTAATAATAATATAAAGGAAAAAAACAGTAGAATGTGTAATATATAATTAAATATTTCTATGATTTTCTCTATATTCTTTTGTAAAAATTTTGTTAATAAACAAATTAATAATTAATATGACTAAACAAATTTTTACTATCATATAAATTAATAAAACAACATCAATATTATAAATATTACTTGTGATGCATAAGTTTCCTTGAAGCGCCAATGAATAATGCGCCTGAACTATGACAACCCGCCGAGAGCGGCCTGCAGCAGCTACTTTCGATTAGATTCGGCCCAATTTTCGAAGGTTCACAGATCGTATGAAAGTGTGTTTCTTGGATCCAAAAAATTCAAAGGTAAAGTACAAGCATTAAAAAGCATCTTCTGCAAATTTGAGCCCTTAATATTCATTTGCCACACCATTATGAATTTTTGAAAAAAAAAAACGTTTTTTTCATCCAAAATAATTTTTTTCTCTAATCTAATCTAAATTATTTCTATCTCCATCCGGTGAAAAGTTATCGCTATTTTTTTGGTGCAAAAATTGGTTTTTGCAAAAATTCTAAGGCCCACGAAGGACAAAAAAATTTTTTTAATAGATCTTCAAAACAAAACAATACAAAAAATTTTCATTAAAATTGAGCATTATATCTTAATTAGGAAAGCGGAAAATTGAGGTTGAGTTTTCAAATTTGACATCGAATTTCTCGGGAAATAAAAAACTCACTGTTTCCGGGTTTGACATACATTTTTAAAATAATAATACCTATATTAATGTTTAATTTTAAACCGGTAATTTGTTAAAAAAATTTTTTTTTAAACAAAAACCGTAAATTTTGTCGATAGAAAAATATATTCACGAGCGAACTCGCCATGCAGTGAGCATTGAAAATGGTGAATGAGATTTCACCGAAACGTCAGTTACCTTACAGTCCTGAGAGGAACGCAGCACATACATGGGATGACCGAAAACCTTCGATTATACATTACATATAAATATATATATATATATATATATACATATATATATATATATATATATATATATATATATATATATATATATATATATATGTATATATATATATATATATATATATATATATATATATATATATATATATATATATAGGTATATATATATATATAGGTATATATATATATATATATATATATATATATATATATATATATATATATATATATATATATATATATATATACAAATAGTCATCCAATAAAAAAGGATAAGAAAAGAAATAATTATTCAATTAAGATTAACAAGTTTGTTCGTTACACTTCAACTTCTTTGAAACTAGAAGATTTTTGTTAGTTAGAGGTTGTCGAAGAAGTTGAAAATTGTGTACCTAAATAAAAGCATTACATCCAAAAAGTAGATTTCAGTGCATTTTTTCTTCAAAAAAAGACAACATCGGGTGGCGACCGAAATTTTTAATGTTAGACACTCATATATATATATATATATATATATATATATATATATATATATATATATATATATTAATCATGTTACTGTCACGATTTAATCATTAAATTTAAAAATACTGACCCAATCGGAAATTATTTCAAGAAAAACCATACCGGTCGAACACTTAATGAAGAAAATCAATTAGAAGTGTTGTAAGTGGTTGTGGAGAATCCAAAAATGTTAGAAGAAATAAAGAACAGAGTTTTATATAACCTGTCAAGAGCATCTGCTAGTAAGAAATTAATATTGTTCGGATGAGCCAAAGTTTGTTCACCAGATCAAACCTAGAGATATCGAGAAAAATTGTTTATAAATTCCATGATTAAAAAAAAAACAATTCTGAAATAAGTAGATTACATGTTGTACACTATCTATGGTTTTATTTATGTATTTAAAAGATTGTAAGGTGTATGTATAATATGTACTTACCTTGAACTAATTAAATAAAAATGTTTCTTAGTTACATTCCGCTTGTATATCTTTTTGCCTAGTTATACAGGGTATTTTAGGGCGATGTAAGTAATGTATTTTAAATAAAAAACTTATCTTGCTGGAATTCCATTAAACCATGTTTAGTAGATTCCTTCATTAAATTTCGAAATAACTCAGCTAACTTATATATATTTCTCAAAACTATCACAGAACTTCTGTATATTTGTTAATATCAAGTTCAGGTACTAACCTTTTCCATGCATGAGAAGACCGTACCATAAACGGAACACTTTAGGTGGCGACGATAAGAGATGTCATAAAAGAATATTATTCTATCGACAAAAAGATATCCGCTTACTTACAATAACAATTGAAAAGCTTTACAACTTATTAATTTAAAATATCTATAAATAAAGAATTGCTTTGGATAACAAAAATGGTGGTAACTTAAACAAATATGACAATAGCCCTCTTTAACATAATGAATTAATAACAATCTACCTGCCAGATTATAAAAGGGTTTCGGGTCGGGCAAACAACATAGTTTTTCTATTATTATGGCGGATGCGCGTGCATTCGCCATTATCTAATAGCGGTTTTTTCCACGAAGAACTCGCATCCCGGTTGATGATAAATGTTTCGGTAGGTCTGCGACCATCCTCAAGATTATCATAATACTTATTTAAAATTTCAGTAAAAATTACTATGGCAGGTTTACGAACTTCTTCGCGTTTTCCTGATCTTGGAATTTCCCTAGCTCCGATCAGGTTTGCGAATTTAAAATAATCTTGCCCTTCCGGCAATTGTGTAACGTGCGACAATATTTGTTTTGTCGGGGAAGCAACCGGCGACATTTTAGGGCTCTTGCTTGTTAAGTCTTGTTCTTTGTTTAAATTATGTTTAAACATGTTATGAGAATTTTTTAAGTGGTCACTACTTTCCTCGGATATGTTTGTTGATTCAAAGAAACTTATGAGTTTTTTAATCGACTCGAATTCTATGGAAGAAGTCTCGTCGGTGTTAACACGGGTTTCAAGATGCCTTGATTCTTGGCGCGTCGGTCAGAGCCGGCACAGAGGACTCGCCATAACACTGAGGGAGTCTGAATGACCACCCGCCTCATTTGACATGGACTTGAATCTTTGAGTAGTGGACATTTTGAAAAGATGGAAGTAACTTTGCTGTACAGAATTTATTTTTAATTAGCTTAGGAATATTTTATTGCAAGAAGTTTTTAATTACACGGAGGGCTTATTTGGACTGTTTTTATATTTGAAAGTTGGGCTGTTGTAAAAACCTGAAGTAGGCCAGTGAAATTTGAAACGTAGTAAATTTATTGAAAGGTTTTCTGCAGATATCTATGGTCTGCTGTTAGTCAGTTAACGTAGTGTCAAATTGTTGTTTTTATAACTTTACGAAAGAATTTTTTAAAATGTGCATTTAGTGTATTTTTATTTAAAGAACATCAGAGAATGGTTTATTTAAAATAAATCGGAGTTATTTATTAAAAAATAAATGACCGGCGTTTGTGATTTATATTAACGTTTTTACGCCTTTTGATGCTCCGTTGTAGTCCGACCCTAATTAGCTCAGTTCTAGTTTTATTAATTAAAGAACTAATTAGTGGCGTCCCGCTAGTTATTTTACAAAGTATTTTTATGAATCGGTAAATAATATTTACTATTAACAAAGTGATATATAAAATTAACAAAGAGTGGTTTTTATACTAAAATCTTATATGCTAAATATTTACAATTTTTTAATTACTATTTTTTAACACGATTATTTTTTGTATAGTGATGAACTGTATTACAAATATACGAAAGTTCTGTTTTTAACGAAATGTCTGATCTTTGAGAATTGGAGAATTTTTAAAATAACCCTTATACACTATTTACGGTTTTTGAGTTTATTCAAGATTCTGAGAATTTGTCAAAATAGGATTCACGCACTAATAGCACTGTCGACCTTAACTTAATTACAGTTTATATTTTTAGTAATTTACAGTTTTTAATTAAGGAATAATCCTTTTACAAAAATTAAAATGACTGATTTCTTTAAAATTTGGTTACATGTGATGCAAAGTTTATTTGTTTTTGATTCTGTATAAAGTAACTTCATAAAATAACTATTTTTGAAAACATAGTTTGTGTCTATTGCATATGGGCTAAGAATTGCATTTAGAAAAATTTTTTCTAATTACTTTTTTCCAGATTTTGTGGTATAACCCTACTTTTGAATTTTTTTGGAAAAAATTTTTAATTTGACAGATCACGTGACTGCTATTTTTTGGTTCATTTTCATCGCGATTGAAGCAGAAATTGTTGCCGAAGTCAAATTTCAAATAAAGCTATTAATAAAAAAAATCCCATATGATGCGGACTTTACTCGTCACATTGTATATATATATATATTTATATATATATATATATATATATATATATATATATATATATATATATATATATATATATATATATATATATATATATATATATATATATATAAACTGACGAACTAGAAAGCCTTATTTTCATAGAAAGTGTATTGGCTTTAAACGTTAAATCTCATTAATGAATCTTACTGTTAATGTCTAGCTGTTCTCCTAAATATTTTCTAAAAAAAAATCGTCCACTTTTATCAGACTTGAAATTGCGCAGAATAAAACTCGAAATAAATAAGTTTTAAAAAAACAGAGAAAGAAATCAACTGTAAAAAATAAAGTGAATAAATAAAAAATATATATGAAATAAAAAATACAAATAATTATAATATTCAAAACAAAGTAACTAAAACAGTTAAAATTAACGTACATAAAAGAAATATCAGTTAATATAATTAATGAGCTCCATAATAATGTAGGATTTTGTTAATTTTTGTTTCGTAACATGGGGTCCAGACAACTGTTGAACATTCAAGATGTGCTCGAACCAGAGATATACACTAGATTTAATTAAATCCTTGACATTACATTCTATAAAACACTTTTTTATAAATTGACGACACATCAGATTCATTCCAAGTATCCAGTTGATAAATATAAGTTAACAATAAGCCATTATAATCTTGCAAAACGAGAGGCTGCGGCCTTTAGAATATAGGCGAAAATACTGGGAGGGACTTTATGTATAGCACTAGTGGTACCTTGCCATTTTATCACCGTTTGTAACTTCAACTGCATCTAAACTAATCTTAATCTTTTTACTCGCCCTCGTTGTTCACTTTGTTCATATTTCGATAGCTTTCTTTCCTGTACCACTTAAAGAAAAAATCCATTGGTCCTTCTAGTTTAAAGTATTTCACATTTTCACTGAATGAAAATTTAAAATTTTCGTAGTGCAGATCACACTCGCGCCTATTTCCTGTCTCAATTTATGTTCTGTCGGATATCTAAGCAATTGGGATCTATTGATGGCCTATATTTTGGACATTGGCAAAAGTAATTTTCACTAAACTGGCTTGGACTTCCAAAAGCGGATGGTGAGATATTGACTTTTTGAGTTGTTTCAGGAAAAGAAAATAGATTATTCTTTCCAAAATTGTGCAAGATCTGGTTGTCACTGGACTATTTTTCCAAATCCACGACTGGTTAAGTATAATAACGCATTGTTACTGGTACGTGGTGTGGGGAAACTGTAGGAATCGCAAATTGAGTGTAGTTGTTCTCACTAGAAACTCTAAAATTAGATGCCATTTTAAATTTATAACTTACTTTTACTCAGTATTAACACTTTAAAAGCAAAAAAAAAAGAATAAAATCAACACCCAAATTGTTCTGGTTTAATAATTTGGCAGGTAGATTCTACGAAACTTTTATTAATGTTTTACATTAAAGAGGGCTATTGTGTTACCATACCCTTTGTTATCTAAAGTAATTGTTTATTTATAGATATGTTAAATTGACAGGTTGTAAAGTTTTATGATTTTTATTGTAGGTGTACCGAACTCTTTTGGTCGCTAGAGTCATAAATATAATTTTATGACATCTCTTATCATCGCCGACCCTAAAGGGTTTTATTTATGGCACTAACTTTCTGAAGCATAGCGGGGGTGATACGTCTGAACGGCTAATGTATTTTCTAGTTATAACTACAAGAAGAAATCCAATATAGTTAAGTCTCGCGATCTAAGAAACCATACAATGGGACATAGTTTATAAAATTTAATAAAACAAAAAATAGTCAATTATTTACTACCACAAACCTTGATTCCCAATCCACTTATGATGAAAAAATTGGTGTGAAATATTTTCTCTGACATCTGGTCTGAATTGAGCTGATACAACAATCTTATCAAAGGATAACTTATAAAATCGGGAAAAATTATATATCTTAAGATTAATCAGTAATCAGCAAAAATAAAAAAAATCCTTATTGACAAATACATCAAATCTGTCAAAAATAGGAGAAAAAAAGGCGACTAAATGACATGATAGTAGTTTACTAAACTCGAATTCTACTACTATGAATGTGCGAGTTCTGACGAAATCCTAGGAACAATCCCATTTCCAACAACTACATTCAAGGTCGTTCATTGGAACGATTACGTTCGTGTGTCTTCGTCCGAAGACATCAGAAATACGATTGGTCTAGCCAAGATAGGATTTTTTGCATCAATTCGGAAGAAACTCCCGCCATGCAAGTAGAAAACTTAATAAATGTCTTAAACGAAAGGAATTCCCTGTGGGACATGCAGAACAAATAGTATAATTTAATTGTAAACTTTCTATCGGCATCTAATCGATCAAAATATAAATGGGAAAAAAAAATACTTCTTTGCTTAATACTAGATTAATCCAGTATTCGTGGTAACGTTTATATGCTAACTACCAACATCCCTAGTATTTGTATTTGCCTGATCTGAAGTGATGGGGTTGACTGAGGCGTAGTGAGACATGCAATTTCCTAAGAAAGAGTTCATTTGAACATGCAAGTTAAAAGTTCACATAAATTCGGATCTAGTTAATAACTAGCTTAAATTCTTGCAGTAAATTAAAAAGTGCAAGGTTCCTTAGAAGCGTCTCCTTATATGGTAATTTCAAAAAGGCAGATTTAAGATTTATTTCCAAAATGTTGGATAAAATACGAAAACCAAATTACCGACGGAAAAATCAATTGAAGGTATAATTTACTGTCCACTCGAACAAATAATATAACAAAATAATCACCATAATACTTTACTACCTGGCAAATAAAATTATTCCTAGAAAGGGTATTTATAAACAAACAATTAAGTTCGATAGTGAGTGGTAATTAAGATAACAATGACCATATCCCTCTTTGACCTAATTGGTTACCCGAGACCTACCTGCCAAATTATAAAAGGTGATAAATTCGATTATTACTTTTAGTCTTTATTTTGCTTTCAAGGTGTTAACATTAAGTGAAAAGTGACACATAAATTTAAAATGGAAGTCGTTCGTAAAGTTACTCTTGAGTCCAACTATCAACAAGTGGCGTTTTCTCCAGTATACATGTACAACACTCCAGCAACAAAGTGTTATTATGCTTATCCGGTTGTGGATTTTAAGACACAAAACAGCGTAAATCAGAACGTGCCCAATATTGGACAGAAGAAGTTATTTTCTTATCCCGAAACTACCCAGAAAGTCAACGTTCCATTACCAGCTACTGAAAATCCTGATCACTTTGGAGAAAATTATTTTTGCCGATACCCAAAATGTACGGCACTTATAGATCCCAATCACTTTGATCTTCAACAGCACAAAGATGAGAACATGGATTTTGAAAAATTTCAGAGGACGTCAGTGGCACCGATTGAGACAAGGAATAGGTGTGAGCGTGATCCGTACTATGAAAACTTTAAAAACCCGTTGAATGATAACTTAAAATATTTTAGGCTAGACGGTATTGAACCAATGGGCTGTTTTTTAAGTGGAAACATTGTTATGTATAATTGTAGAAAAAAGAAACTATTGAAGTGTGAACAAAGTGTCAAGGTGTGCAAGTAGAAATGTTAAGATTAGATTAGGAGTAGTTACTGTTCAGGATGTTAGATTTACGAGATACCTCTACTGCCATCATCTATTAAATCGTTAATAGTATTTTAGCTTATATTTTAAAGAACGCAGTCTTTCGTTATGCAAGACCATTTTGATTTACTTTTAACGTGCATTTATCGACAAACATTAATTGACGAAATTGAGTTCATTCAAAAATAGTTTCTTCATTTTATTGACTTTAAATCTGACATTCCTGTGTAGTTTACTAATTACTATCTTTTGTATTTCACCGATGTACTTTAATTTTAAATCTTTTATTTATTCTGTTTTAAATATTGTTATTATTTTTATTACTTATATGTATATGTATTTTATGTTTGCTTACTTTGTTTCTTACAATGCCTCTTTTACAATTTGTTTGCTTATTTAGCTTTAATTTTATTTCTTGTGATAATTTCAATACTTGTAATTTCAAGTGTGATGAAAATATACGATTGTTAGTTTTATTATTTTTTTTATTTAGAAAAAGAGCTAAACATTAATAGCCATTTTCACGTAATATATTTAATTTTCAAACCAATAGAGTTACCACGGATATGAGGCTTTTTAATTAGTCAGCTCTGTTTTGCTGTTATCGATGAAAAATCTGATCAGCGGAATCCGTACATCAATAACCAATTTTATTGCAACTTGCTACATAGTGAATTACTCTTACTGTAAATCAAACAAAACAGTGCTACTAAATATAAATAAAGTCTTTATTAATATAGATAGCACTCCTCCTCACACAATCAACAAACTTCAAAGTCACAAAGATGAAAATTGAAGCTAAAATTAAATTTTATATATATATATATATATATATATATATATATATATATATATATATATATATGTGCTGAGTACGACAGCTATTCGGATGTATCGCTCCTGCTCTGCTTCACCAGGTTAGATCTTTCGCGCATGTAGGGTTGATTTCTGTTTAATGCAAAACGGTGAACATCTTGAGTAGTTGAGGATTTTTTTTTCATCAGTAGTAAGTAGTTCACTTAAAACCTTACACTCTTTATTACCTTGAAGTATTAGTTACAGCTTAAAATTTAAGCGATATCAACATGGTATGCTAAAAAATTAATTAGAGCTCCTGTATTTGTAGAAAGCTTGGATTTACTAATAATAAATTTCCACGAGTCATGTAAACGAAAAAACTTCTAACTTCCTGAAGCATAGCAGGTGTGATACGTATGAACGGCTATTGTATTTAGTCCACCATGTCTTTTAGTTATAACCACAAGACGAAATTCATTATAGTTAAGTCTCGCGATCTAAGAAACCATGCAATGGGGCCTAGTTTATAGAATTTAATAAAACAAACAATAGTCAATTATTTACCACCACAAACCTTGATTCCCAATCCACTTATGATGAAAAAATGGGTGTGGTATATTTTCCCTGACATTTGGTCTGAACTGAGCTGGTGCAACAGCCATATCAGAGGATATCTTATAAAGTCGGGACAAATATATATGTCTTAAGATTTATTAGTAATCTGCAAAAATGAAAAAAAATCCTTATCGGCAAATATATCAAATCTACCAAAAACAAGAAAAATAAAGGCGACTAAATGACTTAGGATGGTTATCCACTAGACCGAAATTCTACTACTACGAATGCGCGAATTCTGAGGAAATCCTAAGAACAATGCCATTTCCAACAACTGCATTCAAGGTCGTTCATTTGGAAGGATGACTTTCGTGCGTCTTCGTCCGAAGGCAGTCAGAAATACGACTGGTCTTGCCAAGATAGGATTTTTTGCATCAATTCGGGAGAAACTCACGCCATGCAAGTGGAAAACTTAATAAATATCCTAAACTAAAGGAATCCCCTGTGGGATATGCAGAAAAAATAGTAAAGTTTAATTGTAAACTTTCTATCGCCATCTAACAGATCAAAAGATAAATGGAAAAACTCGCTAAAAATTCTACTTTGTTTAATACTGGATTAATCCAGTATTCGTAGTAACGTTTATCTGCTGACTGCTTTCTGATTAAGGATTACGCAAAAAAAACTACCAACATCTCTGGTATTTGTATCTGCCTGATCAGAAGTGATGGGGTTGACTGAGGCAGTGGATGTAGTGAAACATGCGATTTCTTAAGAAAGAATTCATTCGAACACGCAAGTTTGAAGTTCACATAAATTCGGATTTAGTTAATAACTAGCTTAAATCTTTGCAGTAAATTAAAAAGTGCAAGGTTCCATAGAAGCGTCTCCTTATATGGTAATTTCAAAAAGGCAGATTTAAGATTTATTTCCAAAATATTGGATAAAACACAAAAACCAAAGTACTGAGGGAAAAATCAGTTTGTTATTACAAGTGGACAGGTGGATAACCCTGCGAATTAAAGAAATTTTTCTTCACTATTTCCTGATGTAACCAACATCTATATTTACTTTATCGTATGTAAAAAAATGTGCCCATTCTAACTCCGAAATAAAAAAATAAGGTTTATATTTGTAAAAAAATATCAATGACGTCTGAGCTCCTTTTTGAGTTACCCTGTATATTTCGGTATCTAACTCGTTTTTGCAAACAAGTATCTATTTACTTTATATTGAATTTATCGGTTAATATATATATATATATATATATTAATTTATGACAACTATATTGGGTTTGAAATTTACACCTTTTAGGTAATCTGGCTGTTTCTCGAAATAAAAAAAAATAATAAAAAATAACAGTTGTTTATTTTCGTCAAACTTGAAATTATCACAGGATAAAACTAAAAAAGTTATAAAAGAGACAGTGAAAGAAACAATTTGTAAAAAGACAGCAAAAAATTTCACATAAGTATACAAAGGATAAATAATTATAATTTTTAAAACAAACATCGTCAAAATTAAAGAAATATTAATTACTATAATTAATAAGTTCCACAGAAATGTAGGAATTTGTCAATTTATATTTTTTAGATAGCACTAGTAGTATCTTGGCAATCTAACATTCTTTGTAACTATAACTACATAACTACCACTGAACTAATTTTAACTTTTTTGCTTCCACACCTTGATCACATTTTGATAGCTTCCTTTTTTTAGAAAGGTACATAACTATGTTACCACTTAAAAAAAAACCCATTGGTTCAATTCCCTCGAGTTTAAAGAATGTCAAGTTCTCACTCAATGGGAATTTAAAGTTTTCATAATACGGATCACACTCGCACCTATTTCCTGTCTCAACCGGTGCCACTGAAGTCCTTTGGATTTCTTCAAAACCCTCTTCTACGTGGTGTTGGATGTCCGAGTAAATCAGATCTATCAGCGGAGTATATTTTGGGCATTGGCAAAAGTAATTTTCACCAAAGTGATTTTCAGAAGTGGGTGGTGGGATATTGTCCTCTCCAAAATTGTGCACGTTCTGGTTTTCACTCGATTGTTTTTCCAAATCCACGACTGGATAAGTATAATAACACTTTGTTACCGGAGCGTGGTGTAAAGAAACTGCAGGGATCGAAACTTGATAATAATTAGTCTCAAGAGAAACTCTAGGATTGGATGCCATATTAAATTTTATTGAATGTTAACACTTTAAAAGCAAAATAAAGACTAAAATCAGCACCCGAATTTTTCTGCTTTTATAATTTGGCAGGTAGATTGTTATTAATGTTACCACCCTTTTTGTTATCCAAAGTAATTGTTTATTTATAGCTATTTTAGTTGATAGGTTGTAGAGTTTCTATATTGTTGTTGTAAGTAGGCGGAAAGCTTTTTATGGATAGTATAATATTCTTTTATGACATCACTTATCGTCGCCGACCCTAAAGGGTTCCGTTTATGGTACGGTCTTCTCAAGCATGGAAAAGGTTAGTACCTGATCTTGACATTAACGAATATATAGAAGTTCTGTGATGGTTTTGAGAAATATAGATAAGTTCGATGAGTTTATTCGGTATTTAATGCAGGAATCTAGGAAAAAATGTTTAATGGAATTCCAGCAAGATATGTTTTCCATTTAAAATACATTACCTACATCGCACTAAAACACCCTGTATAATTCGGCAAAAAGATATACAGGCGGAAAGTAATTAAAAACACTTTTATTTAAGTATACAATTACTTTTTATGCAGTTGTGTAGAGATGGGGTTCTGTACACTGTGATCTGGTAGATCTGTTGTGCCCCTTACTGCTGCTCAGTCGTAAGAATTTCCTTATCGACTGGAGCAGGTCCTCCGGTCCCATTTCTCTCAGGAATTTTAAGATGTTTGACGGGTTCAAGGTGGGTAGCTCCCCGTCGTCGATTTGGTGTGTTCCCAAGAACCGCATCCTAGGATTTTTAGAGCGTTGTATTCTGAAAGGATATGAATAAAGGTTTCGTCCTCCTCCTCAAAGAATCTGCATTCTTCTCTTTCAACCAGTCCGAGTTTCTTGAGGTGTCCCTTCAGGTGGCAATGCCCCATCAGGACCCCTGTTAGAACTCTGAGTTGGATTTTACTTAAGCTCATGCATTCGTTGAAACTCTTCTGGTCGTAGTTCCTCAGAAGAATTTTCGCTAGTCTCAATCCTTGCAGCTCCGTCCAATAATTGGATCTCCTGCTTTCTTCTTCTGTCTTTAGTTCTTCCAGCATTACGCTGGCTCTGGCCCCAGAAAAGGAATCTCAGACCCTTCCTCGCGAACCAGTCTACTATTTGATTCCCCTCTATCCCGATATGTCCCAGTAGCCACATGAAAGTGACTTTATTATTCTTATTCAAATCATTTAGTTCCTCTAGGCATTCCTAGACCATCTTGGAACTGATAATTTGAGAACTCAGCGCACTGATGGCTGCTTACTTCATGGAAATTAGATCAAAAAATGGCTGTTTTGTTAACAAACATGTAACATTGGTTTTTTTGCTGGAATGTGTTCATTCCGGTATCCTATAAAACATATCTCGATAGTAACTCTGAAAGACCTGTGCAAAAAAAATGGCGATTAAAAATGATTACGATTTTCGGTTTTTTGAGTGTATCTCGAAAAGTAAAACTTGTACCGAAAAATGTTTCAAACAAAAGTTGTAGAGAATTAAAATTAAAAAACGATTATCAATTCATATAATATAAGTTATAGGTGGCGCCAATAGTTATCGAGATATATTTTTTTTCGACAAAATTTACGGTTTTTGTTTTTTTTTAAAGACATTAACAAATTACCGATTTAAAATTTAACATAAATATAGTTATTATCATTCTAAAAAAGTACGTCAAACCCGGAATCTGTGAATTTTTTATTTTTCCAGAAATTCGATATCAAAATTGAAAATTCAACATCAATTTTCCACTTTCCTAATTAAGATACAATGCTCAATTTTAATGGAATTTGTTTGTTTTGTTTTATATTTTGACGGGACGAGAGATTTTGCAAAAACCAATTTTTGCACCAAAAAAATTGATGTTGTATTACTAATTTATATGATAGTAACAATTTGTTTAGTCATATTAATTATTAATTTGTTTATTAACAAAATTTTTACAAAAAATTATAAAGAAAATCATACAAACATTCAATTATATATTACATATTCTACTGTTTTTTCCTGCAATTTAGAAAACGATGATGACAATTCAGAGGAAATTAATAATATCTGTGAGAATGATTTTGACCATGAAAATGTTAATAATGATGAGAATGATATGTACAATGAAATTGAGAATAGTGATGAAAAAGTATGTGAGATGTAAGCGAGAGTATTAATTGCGATGATGAAACGGGCGCCGATGGCATAGAAGTAATAGAAAAAAAAAGAAGGCTTGATGGATGTATAATTGACATATTGTACTTGTAAATACTTATATGACGTATTATATTCATTATTATATTTTTATATGATTTGCTTATAGAAATTTTCGTTAAAATTTTGTTTATAAACGACTAAGTAATAATAATATAAAGTAAAAAAACAGTAGAATGTGTTATATATAATTAAATATTTCTATGATTTTCTCTATATTCTTTTGTAAAAATTTTGTTAATGAACAAATTAATAATTAATATATGACTAAACGAATTGTTACTATCATATAAATTAATAAAACAACATCAATATTATAAATATTACTTGTGATGCATAAGTTTCCTTGAATCGCCAATGAATAACCTGAACTATGACAACCCGCCGGGAGCGGCCTGCAGCAGCTACTTTCGATTAGATTCGGCCCAATTTTCGAAGGTTCACAGATCGTATGAAAGTGTATTTCTTGGATCCAAAAAATTCAAAGGTAAAGTACAAGCATTAAAAAGCATCTTCTGCAAATTTGAGCCCTTAATATTCATTTGCCACACCATTATAAATTTTTCCGGTTTTGACATACATTTTTAGAATAATAATACCTATATTAATGTTTAATTTTAAATCGGTAATTTGTTAAAAAATTTCTTTTTTTTTAAACAAAAACCGTAAATTTTGTCGATAGAAAAATATATTCACGAGCGAACTCGCCATACAGTGAGCATTGAAAATGGTTAATGAGATTTCACCGAAACGTCAGCTACCTTACAGCCCTGAGAGAGACGCAGCACATACATGGGATGCCGGAAAACATTACATATATATATATATATATATATATATATATATATATATATATATATATATATATATATATAAATATATATATATATATATATATATATATATATATATATATATATATATATATAACCAAAGAGTCATCCAATAAAAAAAGATAAGAAAATAAATAATTATTCAGTTAAGATTAACAAGTTTGTTCGGTACACTTCAGCTTCTTTGAAACTATAAGAAGATTTTTGTTAGTTAGAGGTTGTCGAAGAAGTTGAAAATTGTGTACCTAAATAAAAGCATTACATCCAAAAAGTTGATTTCAGTGCATTTTTTCTTCAAAAAAAGACAACATCGGGTGGCGACCGAAATTTTAATGTTAGACACTCATATATATATATATATATATATATATATATATATATATATATATATATATATATATATATATATATATATTAGTCATGTTACTGTCACGATTTAATCATTAAATTTAAAAATACTGACCCAATCGAAAATTATTTCAAGAAAAACCATACAGGTAAAAACACGTAACGAAGAAAATCAAGTAGAAGTGTTGTAAGTGGTTGTGGAGAATCCAAAAATGTTAGAAGAAATAAAGAACAGAGTTTTATACAACCTGTCAAGAGCATCTGCTAGTAAGAAATTAATATTGTTCGGATGAGCCAAAGTTTGTTCACCAGCTCAAACCTAGAGATATCGAGAAAAATTTTTTATAAATTCCATGATTAAAAAAAACAATTCTGAAATAAGTAGATTACATGTTGTACACTATCTATGGTTTTATTTATGTATTTAAAAAATTGTAAAGTGTATGTATAATATGTACTTACCTTGAACTAATTAAATAAAAATGTTTCTTAGTTACATTCCGCTTGTATATCTTTTTGCCTAGTTATACAGGGTATTTTAGGGCGATGGAAGTAATGTATTTTAAATAAAAAACTTATCTTGCTGGAATTCCATTAAACCATGTTTCCTAGATTCCTTCATTAAATAACGAAAGAAGTCAGCTAACTTATTTATATTTCTCAAAACTATCACAGAGCTTCTGTATATTTGTTAATATCAAGTTCAGGTACTAACCTTTTCCATGCATGAGAAGACCGTACCATAAACGGAACACTTTAGGTGGCGACGATAAGAGATGTCATAAAAGAATATTATTCTATCGACAAAAAGATATCCGCTTACTTACAATAACAATTGAAAAGCTTTACAACTTATTAATTTAAAATATCTATAAATAAAGAATTGCTTTGGATAACAAAAAGGATGGTAACTTAAACAAAAATGACAATAGCCCTCTTTAACATAATGAATTAATAACAATCTACCTGCCAGATTATAAAAGCAGAAAACTGACGCAATTTCACGCTTTCGGGTCAGGCAAACAACATAGTTTTTCTATTATTATGGCGGATGCGCGTGCATTCGCCATTATCTAATAGCGGCTTTTTCCACGAAGAACTCGCATCCCGGTTGATGATAAATGTTTCGGTAGGTCTGCGACCATCCTCAAGATTATCATAATACTTATTTAAAATTTCAGTAAAAATTACTATAGCAGGTTTACTAACTTCTTCGCGTTTTCCTGATCTTGGAATTTCCCTAGCTCCGATCAAGTTTGCGAATTTAAAATAATCTTGCCCTTCCGGCAATCGTGTAACGTGCGACAATATTTATTTTGTCGGTGAAGCAACCGGCGACGTTTTAGGGCTCTTGTTTGTTAGGTCTTGTTCTTTGTTTAAATTATGTTTAAACATGTTACGCGAATTTTTTAAGTGGTCACTACTTTCCTCGGATATGTTTGTTGATTCAAAGAAACGTATGAGTTTTTTAGTCGACTCGAATTCTATGGAAGAAGTCTCGTTGGTGTTAACACGGGTTTCAGGATGCCGTGCCTCTTGGCGCGTCGGTCAGAGCCGGCACAGAGGACTCGCCATAACCACTGAGGGAGTCTGAATGATCACCCGCCTCATTTGACATGGACTTGAATCTTTGGGGAGTGGATATTTTGAAAAGATGGAAGTAACTTTACTGTACAAAATTTATTTTTAATTAGCTTAGGAACATTTTATTGCAAGAAGTTTTTAATTACACGGGAGGATTATTTGGGCTGTTTTCATATTTGAAAGTTGGGCTGTTGTAAAAACCTGAAGTAGGCCTGTGAAATTTGAAACGTAGTAAATTTATTGAAAGGTTTTCTGCAGATATCTATGGTCTGCTGTTAGTCAGTTAACTTAGTGTCAGATTGTTGTTTTTATAACTTTACGAAAGAATTTTTTAAAATGTGCACTTAGTGTATTTTTATTTAAAGAACATCAGAGAAACTGACGAACTAGAAAGCCTTATTTCCATAGAAAGTGTATTGGCTTTAAACGTTAAATCTCATTAATGAATCTTACTGTTAATGTCTAGCTGTTCTTCTAAATATTTTCTAAAAAGAAATCGTCCACTTTTATCAGACTTGAAATTGCGCAGAATAAAACTCGAAATAAATAAGTTTTAAAAAACAGAGAAAGAAATCAACTGTAAAAAATAAAGTGAATAAATAAAAAATATATATGTCAAATAAAAAATATAAATAATTATAATATTCAAAACAAAGTAACTAAAACAGTTAAAATTAAAGTACATAAAAGAAATATCAGTTAATATAATTATTGAGCTCCATAATAATGTAAGATTTTGTTAATTTTTATTTCGTAACAAGGGGTCCAGACAACTGTTGAACATTCAAGATGTGCTCGAACCAGAGATATACACTAAGTTTTAATTAAATCCTTGACATTACATTCTATAAAACACTTTTTTATAAATTGACGACACATCAGATTCATTCCAAGTATCCAGTTGATAAATATAAGTTAACAATAAGCCATTATAGTCTTGCAAAACGAAAGGCTGCGGCCTTTAAGATATAGGCGAAAATACTGGGAGGGACTTTATGTATAGCACTAGTGGTACCTTGCCAATTTATCACCGTTTGTAACTTCAACTGCATCTAAATTAATCTTAATCTTTTTACTCGCCCTCGTTGTTCACTTTGTTCATATTTCGATAGCTTACTTTCCTGTACCTCTTAAAGAAAAAATCCATTGGTCCTTCTAGTTTAAAGTATTTCGCATTTTCACTGAATGAAAATTTAAAATTTTCGTAGTGCAGATCACACTCGCGCTTATTTCCTGTCTCAATTTATGCTCTGTCGGATATCTAAGCAATTGGGATCTATTGATGGCTTATATTTTGGACATTGGCAAAAGTGATTTTCACTAAACTGGCCTGGACTTCCAAAAGCGGATGGTGAGATATTGATTTTTTGAGTTATTTCAGGAAAAGAAAATAGAATGTTCTTTCCAAAATTGTGCAAGATCTGGTTGTCACTGGACTATTTTTCCAAATCCACGACTGGTTAAGTATAATAACGCTTTGTTACCGGTACGTGGTGTGGGAAAACTGTAGGAGTCGCAACTTGAGTGTAGTTGTTCTCACTAGAAACTCTAGAATTAGATGCCATTTTAAATTTATAACCTACTTTTACTCAGTATTAACACTTTAAAAGCAAAAAAAAAAGACTAAAATCAACACCCAAATTGTTCTGGTTTAATAGATTGGCAGGTAGATTCTATGAAACTTTTATTAATGTTTTACATTAAAGAGGGCTATTGTGTTACCATACCCATCTAAAGTAATTGTTTATTTATAGATATGTTAAATTCACAGGGTGTAAAGTTTTATGATTGTTATTGTAGGTGTACCGAACTCTTTTTGTCGCTAGAGTCATAAATATTCTTTTATGACATCTCTTATCATCGCCGACCCTAAAGGGTTTTGTTTATGGCACTAACTTTCTGAAGCATAGCGGGGGTTATCCGTCTGAACGGCTATTGTATTTGTTCCACCATGTCTTTTCTAGTTATAACTACAAGAAGAAATCCAATATAGTTAAGTCTCGCGATTTAAGAAACCATACAATGGGACATAGTTTGTAAAATTTAATAAAACAAAAAATAGTCAATAATTTACTACCACAAAACTTGATTCCCAATCTACTTATGATGAAAAAATTGGTGTGAAATATTTTCTCTGACATCTGGTCTGAATTGAGCTGATACAACAATCTTATCAAAGGATAACTTATAAAGTCGGGAAAAATTATATATTTTAAGATTAATCAGTAATCAGCAAAAATGAAAAAAAAAATCCTTATTGACAAATACATTAAATCTGTGAAAAATAGGAGAAATAAAGGCGACTAAATGACATGATAGTAGTTTACTAAACTCGAATTCTACTACTATGAATGTGCGAGTTCTGACGAAATATTAGGAACAATTCCATTTCCAACAACTACATTCAAGGACGTTCATTGGAACGATTAAGTTCATGTGTCTTCGTCCGAGGACATCAGAAATGCGATTGGTCTAGCCAAGATAGGATTTTTTGTATCAATTCGGAAGAAACTCCCGCCATGCAAGTAGAAAACTTAATAAATGTCTTAAACGAAAGGAATCTCCTGTGGGACATGCAGAACAAATAGTATAATTTAATTGTAAACTTTCTATCGGCATCTAATCGATCAAAATATAAATGGGAAAACTCGCTAAAAATACTTCTTTGCTTAATACAAGATTAATCCAGTATTCGTGGTAACTTTTATCTGTTAACTGCTTTCTGATTAAGGATTACGCAAAATAAAAACTACCAACATCCCTAGTATTTATATTTGCCTGATCAGAAGTGATGGGGTTAGCTGAGGCAGTAGACGTAGTGAGACATGCAATTTCCTAAGAAAAAGTTCATTTGAACATGCAAGTTTCATATAAATTCGGATCTAGTTAATAACTAGCTTAAATTCTTGCAGTAAATTAAAAAGTGCAAGGTTCCTTAGAAGTGTCTCCTTATATGGTAATTTCAAAAAGGCAGATTTAAGATTTATTTCCAAAATGTTGGATAAAATACGAAAACCAAATTACCGACGGAAAAATCAATTGACGGTATAATTTGCTGTTCACTTGAACAAATAATATAACAAAATAATCACCATAATACTTTACTACCTGGCAAATAAAATTATTCCAAGAAAGGGTATTTATAAACAAACAATTAAGTTCGATACTGAGTGGTAATTAAGATAACAATGACCATGTCCCTCTTTGACCTAATTGGTTACCCGAGACCTACCTGCCAAATTATAAAAGGTGATAAATTCGATTATTACTTTTAGTCTTTATTTTGCTTTCAAGGTGTTAACATTAAGTGAAAAGTGACACATAAATTTAAAATGGAAGTCGTTCGTAAAGTTACTCTTGAGTCCAACTATCAACAAGTGGCGTTTTCTCCAGTATACATGTACAACACTCCAGCAACAAAGTGTTATTATACTTATCCAGTTGTGTATTTTAAGACACAAAACAGCGTAAATCAGAACGTGCCCAATATTGGACAGAAGAAGTTATTTTGTTATCCTGAAACTACCCAGAAAGCCAACGTTCCATTACCAGCTACTGAAAATCCTGATCACTTTGGAGAAAATTATTTTTGCCGATACCCAAAATGTACGGCACTTATAGACCCCAATCACTTTGATCTTCAACAGCACAAAGATGAGAACATGGATTTTGAAAAAATTCAGAGGACGTCAGTGGCACCGATTGAGACAAGGAATAGGTGTGAGCGTGATCCGTACTATGAAAACTTTAAAAACCCGTTGAGTGATAACTTAAAATATTTTAGACTAGACGGTTTTGAACCTATGGGCTGTTTTTTAAGTGGAAACATTGTTATGTATAATTGTAGAAAAAAGAAACTATTGAAGTGTGAACAAAGTGTCAAGGTGTGCAAGTAGAAATGTTAAGATTAGATTAGGAGTAGTTACTGTTACACAGGATGTTAGATTTACGAGATACCTCTACTGCTATCATCTATTAAATCGTTAATAGTATTTTAGCTTATATTTTAAAGAACGCAGTCTTTCGTTTTGCAAGACCATTGTGACTTACTTTTAACGTGCATTTATCGACAAACATTAATTGACGAAATTGAGTTCATTCAAAAATAGTTTCTTCATTTTATTGACTTGAAATCTGGCATTCCTGTGTAGTTTACTAATTACTATCTTTTGTATTTCACCGATGTATTTTAATTTTAACTCTTTTATTTATTCTGTTTTAAATATTGTTATTATTTTTATTTCTTATATGTATATGTATTTTATGTTTGCTTACTTTGTTTCTTACAATGCCTCTTTTACAATTTGTTTGCTTATTTAGCTTTAATTTTATTTCTTGTGATAATTACAATACTTGTAATTTCAAGTGTGATGAAAATATACGATTGTTAGTTTTATTATTTTTTTTATTTAGAAAAAGAGCTAAACATTAATAGCCATTTTCACGTAATAGATTTAATTTTCAAACCAATAGAGTTACCACGGATATGAGGCTTTTTAATTAGTCAGCTCTGTTTTGCTGTTATCGATGAAAAATCTGATCAGCGGAATCCCTACATCAATAACCAATTTTATTCCAACTTGCTACATAGTGAATTACTCTTACTGTAAATCAAACAAAACAGTGCTACTAAATATAAATAAAGTCTTTATTAACATAGATAGCACTCCTCCTCAAACAATCAACAAACTTCAAAGTCACAAAGATGAAAATTGATATATATATATATATATATATATATATATATATATATATATATATATGTGCTGAGTACGACAGCTATTCGGACGTATCGTTCCTGCTCTGCTTCACCAGGTTAGATCTTTCGCGCATGTAGGTTTGATTTCTGTTTAATGCAAAACGGTGAACATCTTGAGTAGTTGAGGATTTTTTTTTTCATCAGTAGTAAGTAGTTCACTTAAAACCTTACACTCTTTATTACCTTGAAGTATTAGTTACAGCTTAAAATTTAAGCGATATCAACATGGTATGCTATAGAAATTAATTAGAGCACCTGTATTTGTAGAAAGCTTGGATTTACTAATAATAAATTTCCACGAGTCATGTAAACGAAAAAACTTCTAACTTCCTGAAGCATAGCAGCTGTGATACGTATGAACGGCTATTGTATTTAGTCCACCATGTCTTTTAGTTATAACCACAAGACGAAATTCATTATAGTTAAGTCTCGCGATCTAAGAAACCATGCAATGGGACCTAGTTTATAAAATTTAATAAAACAAACAATAGTCAATTATTTACTACCACAAACCTTGATTCCCAATCCACTTATGATGAAAGAATTGGTGTGATATATTTTCCCTGACATTTGGTCTGAACTGAGCTGATGCAACAACCATATCAGAGGATACCTTTAGTTCTTCCAGCATTACGCTGGCTCTGGCCCCAGAAATGGTATCTCAGCCCCCTTCCTCGTGAACCTGTCTACTATTTGATTCCCCTCTATCCCGGTATGTCCCAGTAGCCACATGAAAGTGACTTTATTATTCTTACTCAAATCATTTAGTTCCTCTAGGCATTCCTAGACCATCTTGGAACTGATAATTTGAGAACTCAGCGCACTGATGGCTGCTTACTCCATGGAAATTAGATCAAAAAATGGCTGTTTTGTTAACAAACATGTAACATTGGTTTCTTTGCTGGAATGTGTTCATTCCTGTATACTATAAAACATATCTCGATAGTAACTCTGAAAGACCTGTGCAAAAAAAATGGCGATTAAAAATGGTTACGATTTTCGGTTTTTTGAGTGTATCTCGAAAAGTAAAACTTGTACCGAAAAATGTTTCAAACAAAAGTTGTAGAGAATTAAAATTAAAAAACGATAATTTTTGTCCTTCGTGGGCCTTAGAAATTTTGCAAAAACCAATTTTTGCACCAAAAAAATTACGATAACTTTTCACCGGATGGAGATAGAAGTAATTTAGATAAGATTAGAGATTTTTCGATCTCAAAAAAAAAACGAAAAAAAAATTATTTTGGATGAAAAAAACAGTAGAATATGTAATATATAATTGAATGTTTGTATGATTTTCTTTATAATTTTTTGTAAAAATTTTGTTAATAAACAAATTAATAATTAATATGACTAAACAATTTGATACTATAATATAAATTAGTAAAACAACATCAATTTTTTTGGTGCAAACATTGGTTTTTGCAAAATCTCTCGTCCCGTCAAAATATAAAACAAAACAAACAATTTCCATTAAAATTGAGCATTGTATCTTAATTAGGAAAGTGGAAAATTGATGTTGAATTTTCAATTTTGATATCGAATTTCTGGAAAAATAAAAAATTCACAGATTCCGGGTTTGAAGTACTTTTTTAGAATGATAATAACTATATTTATGTTAAATTTTAAATCGGTAATTTGTTAATAAATGTCTTTAAAAAAACAAAAACCGTAAATTTTGTCGAAAAAAAATATATCTCGATAACTATTGGCGCCACCTATAACTTATATTATATGAATTGACAATCGTTTTTTAATTTTATTTCTCTACAACTCTTGTTTGAAACATTTTTCGGTACAAGTTTTACTTTTCGAGATACACTCAAAAAACCGAAAATCGTAACCATTTTTAATCGCCATTTTTTTTGCACAGGTCTTTCAGAGTTACTATTGAGACATGTTATATAGGATACCGGAATGAACACATTCCAGCAAAAAAACCAATGTTACATGTTTGTTAACAAAACAGCCATTTTTTGATCTAATTTCCATGGAGTAAGCAGCCATCAGTGCGCTGAGTTCTCAAATTATCAGTTCCAAGATGGTGTAGGAATGCCTAGAGGAACTAAATGATTTGAGTAATAAAAATAAAGTCACTTTCATGTGGCTACTGGGACATACCGGGATAGAGGGGAATCAAATAGTAGACAGGTTCGCGAGGAAGGGGGCTGAGATACCATTTCTGGGGCCAGAGCCAGCGTAATGCTGGAAGAACTAAAGATATCCTCTGATATGTTTGTTGCACCAGCTCAGTTCAGACCAAATGTCAGGGAAAATATATCACATCAATTTTTTCATCATAAGTGGATTGGGAATCAAGGTTTTTGGTAGTAAATAATTGACTATTGTTTGTTTTATTAAATTCTATAAACTAGGTCCCATTGCATGGTTTCTTAGATCGCGAGACTTAACTATAACGAATTTCTTCTTGTGGTTATAACTAAAAGACTTGGTGGACTAAATACAATAGCCGTTCACACGTATCACACCTGCTATGCTTCAGGAAGTTAGAAGTTCTTTCGTTTACATGAATCGTGGAAATTTATTATTAGTAAATCCAAGCTTTCTACAAATACAGGAGCTCTAATTAATTTCTTTAGCATACCATGTTGATATCGCTTAAATTTTAAGCTGTAACTAATACTTCAAGGTCATAAAGTGTGTAAGGTTTTAAGTGAACTACTTACTACTGATGAAAAAAAAAATTCCTCAACTACTCAAGATGTTCACCGTTTTGCATTAAACAGAAATCAACCCTACATGCGCGAAAGATCTAACTTGGTGAAGCAGAGCAAAAGTGATACGTCCGAATGGTTGTGGTACTCAGCGCATATATATATATATATATATATATATATATATATATATATATATATATATATATATATATATATACAACCTAAATCATATTTTTTTATTATTTAATTTTACTTTAATTTTCATCTTTGTGACCTTGAAGTTTTTTGATTGTTTGAGGAGGATTGCTATCTATATTAATAAAGACTTTATTTATATTTAGTAGCAATGTTTTGTTTGATTTACAGTAAGAGTAATTCACTATGTGGCAATTAAAAAGAATCATATCCGTGGTAAATCTATTGGTTTGAAAATTAAATCTATTACGTGAAAATGGCTATTAATGTTTAGCTCTTTTTCTAAATAAAAAAAATAATAAAACTAACAATCGTATATTTTCATCACACTTGAAATTACAAGTATTGTAATTATCACAAGAAATAAAATTAAAACTAAATAAGCAAACAAATTGTAAAAGAGGCATTGTAAGAAACAAATTATGCAAACATAAAATACATATACATATAAGTAATAAAAATAATAACAATATTTAGAACAGAATAAATAAAAGAGTTAAAATTAAAGTACATCGGTGAAATAATAAAGATAGTAATTAGTAAACTACCCAGGAATGTCAGATTTAAAGTCAATAAAATGAAGAAACTATTTTTGAATAAACTCAATTTCGTCAATTAATGTTTGTCGATAAAAGCATGTTAAAAGTAAGTCACAATGGTCTTGCAAAACGAAAGACTGCGTTCTTTATATATTAGCTAAAATACTATTAACGATTTAATAGATGATAGCAGTAGAGGTATCTCGTAAATCTAACACCCTGTGTAACAGTAACTAGTCCTAATCTAATCTTAACATTTCTACTTGCACACCTTGACACTTTGTTCACACTTTAATAGTTTCTTTTTTCTACTATTATACATAACAATGTTTCCACTTAAAAAACAGCCCATTGGTTCAATACCGTCTAGTCTAAAATATTTTAAGTTATCACTCAACGGGTTTTTAAAGTTTTCATAGTACGGATCACGCTCACACCTATTCCTTGTCTCAATCGGTGCCACTGACGTCCTCTGTATTTTTTCAAAATCCATGTTCTCATCTTCGTGCTGTTGAAGATCAAAGTGATTGGGATCTATAAGTGCCGTACATTTTGGGTATCGGCAAAAATAATTTTCCCCAAAGTGATCAGGATTTTCAGTGGCTGGTAATGGAACGTTGGCTTTCTGGGTAGTTTCGGGATAAGAAAATAACTTCTTCTGTCCAATATTGGGCACGTTCTGATTTACGCTGTTTTGTGTCTTAAAATCCACAACCGGATAAGTATAATAACACTTTGTTGCTGGAGTGTTGTACATGTATACTGGAGAAAACGCCACTTGTTGATAGTTGGACTCAAGAGTAACTTTACGAATGACTTCCATTTTAAATTTATGTGCCACTTTTCACTTAATGTTAACACCTTGAAAGCAAAATAGAGACTAAAAGTAATAATCGAATTTATCACCTTTTATAATTTGGCAGGTAGGTCTCGGGTAACCAATTAGGTCAAAGAGGGACATGGTCATTGTTATCTTAATTACCACTCAGTAACGAACTTAATTGTTTGTTTATAAATAGCCTTTCTTGGAATAATTTTATTTGCCAGGTAGTAAAGTATTATGGTGATTATTTTGTTTTATTATTTGTTACAGTGGACAATAAATTATACCTTCAATTGATTTTACCGTCGGTAATTTGGTTTTCGTATTTTATCCAACATTTTGGAAATTACCATATAAAGAGACGCTTCTAAGGAACCTTGCACTTTTTAATTTACTGCAAAAATTTAAGCTAGTTATTAACTAGATCTGAATTTATGTGAACTTCAAACTTGCATGTTCAAATGAATTCTTTCTTAAGAAATTGCATGTCTCACTATGTCCACTGCCTCAGTCAACCCCATCACTTCTGATCAGGCAGATACAAATACCAGAGATGTTAGTGGTTTTTTTTTTGTGTAATCCTTAATCAGAAAGCAGTTAGCAGATAAACGTTATCACGAATACTGGATTAATCCAATATTAAGCAAAGTAGTATTTTTAGCGGGTTTTCCCATTTATATTTTGATCTGTTAGATGGCGATAGAAAGTTTACAATTAAACTATACTATTTTTTTCGCATGTCCCACAGGTGATTCCTTTCGTTTAGGATATTCATTAAATTTTCCACTTGCAGGGCGGGAGTTTCTTCCGAATTGATGCAAAAAATCCTATCTTGGCTAGACCAATCGTATTTTTGATGTCTTCGGACGAAGACACACGAACGTAATCGTTCCAATGAACGACCTTGAATGTAGTTGTTGGAAATGGGATTGTTCCTAGGATTTCGTCAGAACTCGCACATTCCTAGTAGTAGAATTCGAGTTTAGTAAACTACTATCATGTCATTTAGTCGCCTTTATTTCTCCTATTTTTGACAGATTTGATGTATTTGTCAATAAGGATTTTTTTTTCATTTTTGCTGATTACTGATTAATCTTAAGATATATAATTTTTCCCGATTTTATAAGTTATCCTTTGATAAGATTGTTGTATCAGCTCAATTCAGACCAGATGTCAGAGAATATATTTCACACCAATTTTTTCATCATAAGTGGATTGGGAATCAAGGTTTGTGGTAGTAAATAATTGACTATTTTTTGTTTTATTAAATTTTATAAACTATGTCTCATTGTATGGTTTCTTAGATCGCGAGACTTAACTATATTGGATTTCTTCTTGTAGTTATAACTAGAAAAGACATGGTGGAGCAAACACAATAGCCGTTCAGACATATCATCCCCGCTATGCTTCAGAAATTTAGTGCCATAAATAAAACCCTTTAGGGTCGGCGATGATAAGAGATGTCATAAAAGTATATTTATGACTCTAGCGACAAAAAGAGTTCGGTACACCTACAATAAAAATCATAAAACTTTACAACCTGTCAATTTAACATATCTATAAATAAACAATTACTTTGGATAACAAAGGGAATGGTAACACAATAGCCCTCTTTAATGTAAAACATTAATAAAAGATTCATAGGATCTACCTGCCAAATTATTAAACCAGAACAATTTGGGTGTTGATTTTAGTCTTTTTTTTTTTGCTTTTAAAGTGTTAATACTGAGTAAAAGTAGGTTATAAATTTAAAATAGCATCTAATTCTAGAGTTTCTAGTGAGAACAGCCACACTCAAGTTGCGATTCCTACAGTTTTCCCACACCACGTACCGGTAACAAAGCGTTATTATACTTAACCAGTCGTGGATTTGGAAAAATAGTCCAGTGACAACCAGATCTTGCACAATTTTGGAAAGAACATTCTATTTTCTTTTCCTGAAACAACTCAAAAAGTCAATATCTCACCATCCGCTTTTGAAAGTCCAAGCCAGTTTAGTGAAAATTACTTTTGCCAATGTCCAAAATATAGGCCATCAATAGATCCCAATTGCTTAGATATCCGACAGAACATAAATTGAGACAGGAAATAGGCGCGAGTGTGATCTGCACTACGAAAATTTTAAATTTTAATTCAGTGAAAATGCGAAATACTTTAAACTAGAAGGACCAATGGATTTTTTCTTTAAGAGGTACAGGAAAGGAAGCTATCGAAATATGAACAAAGTGAACAACGAGGGCGAGTAAAAAGATTAAGATTAGTTTAGATGCAGTTGAAGTTACAAACGGTGATAAATTGGCAAGGTACCACTAGTGCTATACATAAAGTCCCTCCCAGTATTTTCGCCTATATCTTAAAGGCCGCAGCCTTTCGTTTTGCAAGACTATAATGGCTTATTGTTAACTTATATTTATCAACTGGATACTTGGAATGAATCTGATGTGTCGTCAATTTATAAAAAAGTGTTTTATAGAATGTAATGTCAAGGATTTAATTAAAACTTAGTGTATATCTCTGGTTCGAGCACATCTTTAATGTTCAACAGTTGTCTGGACCCCTTGTTACGAAACAAAAATTAACAAAATCTTACATTATTATGGAGCTCATTAATTATATTAACTGATATTTCTTTTATGTACGTTAATTTTAACTGTTTTAGTTACTTTGTTTTGAATATTATAATTATTTATATTTTTTATTTGGCATATATATTTTTTATTTATTCACTTTATTTTTTACAGTTGATTTCTTTCTCTGTTTTTTAAAACTTATTTATTTCGAGTTTTATTCTGCGCAATTTCAGGTCTGATAAAAGTGGACGATTTCTTTTTAGAAAATATTTAGAAGAACAGCTAGACATTAACAGTAAGATTCATTAATGAGATTTAACGTTTAAAGCCAATACACTTTCTATGAAAATAAGGCTTTCTAGTTCGTCAGTTTCTCTGATGTTCTTTAAATAAAAATACACTAAGTGCACATTTTAAAAAATTCTTTCGTAAAGTTATAAAAACAACAATCTGGCACGAAGTTAACTGACTAACAGCAGACCATAGATATCTGCAGAAAACCTTTCAATAAATTTACTACGTTTCAAATTTCACAGGCCTACTTCAGGTTTTTACAACAGCCCAACTTTCAAATATAAAAACAGCCCAAATAAGCCCTCCGTGTAATTAAAAACTTCTTGCAATAAAATGTTCCTAAGCTAATTAAAAATAAATTTTGTACAGCAAAGTTACTTCCATCTTTTCAAAATATCCACTCCCCAAAGATTCAAGTCCATGTCAAATGAGGCGGGTGATCATTCAGACTTCCTCAGTGGTTATGGCGAGTCCTCTGTGCCGGCTCTGACCGACGCGCTAAGAGGCACGGCATCCTGAAACCCGTGTTAACACCAACGAGACTTCTTCCATAGAATTCGAGTCGACTAAAAAACTCATACGTTTCTTTGAATCAACAAACATATCCGAGGAAAGTAGTGACCACTTAAAAAATTCGCGTAACATGTTTAAACATAATTTAAACAAAGAACAAGACCTAACAAACAAGAGCCCTAAAACGTCGCCGGTTGCTTCACCGACAAAATAAATATTGTCGCACGTTACACGACTGCCGGAAGGGCAAGATTATTTTAAATTCGCAAACTTGATCGGAGCTAGGGAAATTCCAAGATCAGGAAAACGCGAAGAAGTTAGTAAACCTACTATAGTAATTTTTACTGAAATTTTAAATAAGTATTATGATAATCTTGAGGATGGTCGCAGACCTACCGAAACATTTATCATCAACCGGGATGCGAGTTCTTCGTGGAAAAAGCCGCTATTAGATAATGGCGAATGCACGCGCATCCGCCATAATAATAGAAAAACTATGTTGTTTGCCTGACCCGAAAGCGTGAAATTGCGTCAGTTTTCTGCTTTTATAATCTGGCAGGTAGATTGTTATTAATTCATTATGTTAAAGAGGGCTATTGTCATTTTTGTTTAAGTTACCATCCTTTTTGTTATCCAAAGCAATTCTTTATTTATAGATATTTTAAATTAATAAGTTGTAAAGCTTTTCAATTGTTATTGTAAGTAAGCGGATATATTTTGTCGTTAGAATAATATTCTTTTATGATATCTCTTACCGTCGCCGACCTAAAGTGTTCCGTTTATGGTACGGTTTTCTCATGCATGGAAAAGGTTAGTACCTGAACTTGATATTAACAAATATACAGAAGCTCTGTGATAGTTTTGAGAAATATAAATAAGTTAGCTGACTTTTTTCGTTATTTAATGAAGGAATCTAGGAAACATGGTTTAATGGAATTCCAGCAAGATAAGTTTTTTATTTAAAATACATTACTTCCATCGCCCTAAAATACCCTGTATAACTAGGCAAAAAGATATACAAGCGGAATGTAACTAAGAAACATTTTTATTTAATTAGTTCAAGGTAAGTACATATTATACATACACCTTACAATTTTTTAAATACATAAATAAAACCATAGATAGTGTACAACATGTAATCTACTTATTTCAGAATTGTTTTTTTTTTAATCATTGAATTTATAAACAATTTTTCTCGATATCTCTAGGTTTGAGCTGGTGAACAAACTTTGGCTCATCCGAACAATATTAATTTCTTACTAGCAGATGCTCTTGACAGGTTATATAAAACTCTGTTCTTTATTTCTTCTAACATTTTTGAATTCTCCACAACCACTTACAACACTTCTACTTGATTTTCTTCGTTACGTGTTTTTACCTGTATGGTTTTTCTTGAAATAATTTTCGATTGGGTCAGTATTTTTAAATTTAATGATTAAATCGTGACAGTAACATGACTAATATATATATATATATATATATATATATATATATATATATATATATATATATATATATATATATATATATATATTTATATATATATATCTATATATATATATATATATATATATATATATATATATATATATATATATATATATATATATATATATATGAGTGTCTAACATTAAAATTTCGGTCGCCACCCGATGTTGTCTTTTTTTGAAGAAAAAATGCACTGAAATCAACTTTTTGGATGTAATGCTTTTATTTAGGTACACAATTTTCAACTTCTTCGACAACCTCTAACTAACAAAAATCTTCTTATAGTTTCAAAGAAGCTGAAGTGTACCGAACAAACTTGTTAATCTTAACTGAATAATTATTTCTTTTCTTATCTTTTTTTATTGGATGACTATTTGGTTATATATATATATATATATATATATATATATATATATATATATATATATATATATATATATTTATATATATGTATATATATATATATATATATATATATATATATATATATATATATATGTATATATATATATATATATATATATATATATATATATATATATATATATATATATATATATATATATATGTAATGTATAATCGAATGTTTTCGGGCATCCCATGTATGTGCTGCGTCTCTCTCAGGACTGTAAGGTAGCTGACGTTTTCGGTGAAATCTCATTCACCATTTTCAATGCTCACTGTATGGCGAGTTCGCTCGTGAATATATTTTTCTATCGACAAAATTTACGGTTTTTGTTTAAAAAAAAAGAAATTTTTTAACAAATTACCGATTTAAAATTAAACATTAATATAGGTATTATTATTCTAAAAATGTATGTCAAAACCGGAAAAATTTATAATGGTGTGGCAAATGAATATTAAGGGCTCAAATTTACAGAAGATGCTTTTTAATGCTTGTACTTTACCTTTGAATTTTTTGGATCCAAGAAATACACTTTCATACGATCTGTGAACCTTCGAAAATTGGGCCGAATCTAATCGAAAGTAGCTGCTGCAGGCCGCTCTCGGCGGGTTGTCATAGTTCAGGTTATTCATTGGCGATTCAAGGAAACTTATGCATCACAAGTAATATTTATAATATTGATGTTGTTTTATTAATTTATATGATAGTAACAATTTGTTTAGTCATATTAATTATTAATTTGTTTATTAACAAAATTTTTACAAAAGAATATAGAGAAAATCATAGAAATATTTAATTATATATAACACATTCTACTGTTTTTTTCCTTTATATTATTATTACTTAGTCGTTAATAAACAAAATTTTAACGAAAATTTCTATAAGCAAATCATATAAAAATATAATAATGAATATAATACGTCATATAAATATTTACAAGTACAATATGTCAATTATACATCCATCAAGCCTTCTTTTTTTTTCTATTACTTCTATGCCATCGGCGCCCGTTTCATCATCGCAATTAATACTCTCGCTTACATCTCACATACTTTTTCATCATTATTCTCAATTTCATTGTACATATCATTCTCATCATTATTAACATTTTCATGGTCAAAATCATTCTCACAGATATTATTAATTTCCTCTGAATTGTCATCATCGTTTTCTAAATTGCAAGAAAAAACAGTAGAATATGTAATATATAATTGAATGTTTGTATGATTTTCTTTATAATTTTTTGTAAAAATTTTGTTAATAAACAAATTAATAATTAATATGACTAAACAAATTGTTACTATCATATAAATTAGTAAAACAACATCAATTTTTTTGGTGCAAAAATTGGTTTTTGCAAAATCTCTCGTCCCGTCAAAACATAAAACAAAACAAACAATTTCCATTAAAATTGAGCATTGTATCTTAATTAGGAAAGTGGAAAATTGATGTTGAATTTTCAATTTTGATATCGAATTTCTGGAAAAATAAAAAATTCACAGATTCCGGGTTTGACGTACTTTTTTAGAATGATAATAACTATATTTATGTTAAATTTTAAATCGGTAATTTGTTAATGTCTTTAAAAAAAAACAAAAACCGTAAATTTTGTCGAAAAAAAAATATATCTCGATAACTATTGGCGCCACCTATAACTTATATTATATGAATTGATAATCGTTTTTTAATTTTAATTCTCTACAACTTTTGTTTAAAACATTTTTCGGTACAAGTTTTACTTTTCGAGATACACTCAAAAAACCGAAAATCGTAATCATTTTTAATCGCCATTTTTTTTGCACAGGTCTTTCAGAGTTACTATCGAGATATGTTTTATAGGATACCGGAATGAACACATTCCAGCAAAAAAACCAATGTTACATGTTTGTTAACAAAACAGCCATTTTTTGATCTAATTTCCATGAAGTAAGCAGCCATCAGTGCGCTGAGTTCTCAAATTATCAGTTCCAAGATGGTCTAGGAATGCCTAGAGGAACTAAATGATTTGAATAAGAATAATAAAGTCACTTTCATGTGGCTACTGGGACATACCGGGATAGAGGGGAATCAAATAGTAGACTGGTTCGCGAGGAAGGGTCTGAGATACCTTTTCTGGGGCCAGAGCCAGCGTAATGCTGGAAAAACTAAAGACAGAAGAAGAAAGCAGGAGATCCAATTATTGGACGGAGCTGCAAGGATTGAGACTAGCGAAAATTCTTCTGAGGAACTACGACCAGAAGAGATTCAAAGAATGCATGAGCTTAAGTAAAATCCAACTCAGAGTTCTAACAGGGGTCCTGATGGGGCATTGCCACCTGAAGGGACACCTCAAGAAACTCGGACTGGTTGAAAGAGAAGAATGCAGATTCTTTGAGGAGGAGGACGAAACTTTTATTCATATCCTTTCAGAATACAACGCTCTAAAAATCCTAGGATGCGGTTCTTGGGAACACACCAAATCGACGACGGGGAGCTACCCACCTTGAACCCGTCAAACATCTTAAGATTCCTGAGAGAAATGGGACCGGAGGACCTGCTCTAGTCGATAAGGAAATTCTTACGACTGAGCAGCAGTAAGGGGCACAACAGATCTACCAGATCACAGTGTACAGAACCCCATCTCTACACAACTGCATAAAAAGTAATTGTACAGGGTGAGTCAACGATTGGATGAAGTAGGTTTGTGCCTTTTCGGTGAAATTAACAAAGAAACTATATTTATTATTTGATACAGTTTATTTTTACGCAGATTTCAAAAATATATAGGACTCTACAGGGTGAGCCAAAAAACTAGGACAGCATAAAGTTGTATTTTTTTTAAATAGAACGCCCTATATACGAATCATATTTCCGATTTAGCTTATAATTTTAAGTCTTTTTTATTGAGGGTTTACTATAACAAAACTTTATAGTTTCTGAGATAATTAAGTTTAAAGAAAAAAAGTCACATTTTCAAGCATCAATTCAATCCTAAATAACGTTTTAAATTTTGTGACAAATATATTCAAATTTGGAATTTAGCAAGGCCAAGGACAAGTTAACATAACTTTTACCTAATATTTGCAATAAAAGCTACAGGGTGTTGAACACATCGGCTCAAATTTGAACAAGTTTAAATGAATAAATATCTTTTTTTTAAATGGTACACCCTGTATATTTTCATGTTATTTAATAGAGTAATAAAAACCCTAAAAGTTTTGTTCAATATATCCTATACCTATTTATAATAGTTTTTGAGATATTTCAGTTTTTCTTATTTTTCATACTTTTTTACAGAAATAGTCTTCATTATCATAGTAGCCATGGCAAAAACACTGTAAAAGAACATTTTTCTGTGTGTCAAATTTATAACCGCAATCGCTTCTTTTGGTTTTTATGTAGTGTAGTTTGGTTTTTTTTGCATTCATCTTATATTGTAAAATGAATTTTCCAAAGAATGAGTTAATAGATTTGAATTATACAATAGGAGAGGCTCAAAAAAATTGCCTTCTTGCTCAAAGAATTTACAAAATGATCGACGCCAGCCTAATACCCATACTTTTCAAAACTTAATGCAAATATTTGATTCTTCTGGTACTGTTGATTATCCAAAACGTAAAGTGGTCAACAAACCAGTAACTAATGAAGAAAAAGAACTACAAGTATTGTTAAATGTTCAGGAAAATCCTTATATTGGTAGCCGTCAGTTAGCAGCATTATGTGAAACATCACAATCCCCCGCTAATCGTACTACCAAGAAATATAGGTATCATCCATATCACATGGAATTACACCAAGAATTGCATGGACAGGATTTTGAAAGTCGTGTAAACTTTTGTCGTACAATAAATGCGGAGATTCAATTAAATCCAAATTTATTATGCAAGGTAATGTTTAGTGATGAAGCTACTTTTAGAAGTAACGGTGCCGTAAATAGACGCAACATGCATTATTATGCCACAGAAAACCCATTTTGGATTAGAGAGGTGCAACATCAAAACCACTGGTCATTAAATGTTTGGTGTGGTATTCATCATAATCGAATTATTGGACCCCACTTTTTTAATGAACCACTAAATGGCCATAGTTACCTGAACTTTCTACAAGAAGAACTACCCCAACTGCTTCAAGGTCTCGATAGGGATGAGCTCGACAGTATGTGGTTCCAGCACGATGGTGCGCCTCCGCATTACCATCGTGAAGTTCGTGCGTTTTTGGACCAACGATATCCGCAAAAATGGATTGGACGTGGGGGTTTCATTGAGTGGCCACCAAGGTCTCGCGACATCACCCCATTAGATTTCTTCCTATGGGGTTATATTAAAAATAAGGTGTATGTTAATCCACCAACAACAATGGAAGATATGCGAAACAGGATTAGGGATACCTGTAGAACAATAACGCCACTAATTTTGTCCAGGGTCCGAGAAAATCTGCAAAAAAGACTAAATTTGTGCATTGCACAAGAGGGTCGTTTATTCGAACACTTATTAAAAAGAAATAATTAATCTCAGTATTTAATAGGTAATTTTTTTGTTTCAATTTAGTATAAAAGTAGATATGTATTTGCCTTGTCGTTATTGTTGTGTTAATTTTTTCACATTATGTTTAATTAAACTATTGCCGTTGTAATATAACGAATAATGTATTTCATCATATTTAACCACATTCTGTTTGTTTCTGTAGTTTCTTTTTATTATTTTACATGGCTACTATGATAATGAAGACTATTTCTGTAAAAAAGTATGGAAAATAAGAAAAACTGATATATCTCAAAAACTATTATAAATAGGTATAGGATATATTGAACAAAACTTTTATGGTTTTTATTACTCTATTAAATAACATGAAAATATACAGGGTGTACCATTTAAAAAAAAAAGATATTTATTCATTTAAACTTGTTCAAATTTGAGCCGATGTGTTCAACACCCTGTAGCTTTTATTGCAAATATTAGGTAAAAATTATGTTAACTTGTCCTTGGCCTTGCTAAATTCCAAATGTGAATATATTTGTCACAAAATTGAAAACGTTATTTAGGATTGAATTGATGCTTGAAAATGTGACTTTTTTTCTTTAAACTTAATTATCTCAGAAACTATAAAGTTTTGTGATAGTAAACCCTTAATAAAAAAGATTTAAAATTATAAGCTAAATCGAAAATACGATTCGTATATAGGGTGTTCTATTTAAAAAAATACAACTTTATGCTGTCCTAGTTTTTTGGCTCACCCTGTAGAGTCCTAAATATTTTTAAAATCTGCGTAAAAATAAACTGTATCAAACAATAAATATAGTTTCTTTGTTAATTTCACCGAAAAGGCACAAACCTACTTTATCCAATCGTTGACTCACCCTGTATATTTAAATAAAAGTGTTTTTTAATTACTTTCCGCCTGTACATCTTTTTGCCGAATTATATAGGGTGTTTTAGTGCGATGTAGGTAATGTATTTTAAATGGAAAACATATCTTGCTGGAATTCCATTAAACCTTTTTTTCCTAGATTCCTGCATTAAATACCGAATAAACTCATCGAACTTATCTATATTTCTCAAAACCATCACAGAACTTCTATATATTCGTTAATGTCAAGATCAGGTACTAACCTTTTCCATGCTTGAGAAGACCATACCATAAACGGAACCCTTTAGGGTCGGTGACGATAAGTGATGCCATAAAAGAATATTATACTATCCATAAAAAGCTTTCCGCCTACTTACAACAACAATATAGAAACTCTACAACCTATCAACTAAAATAGCTATAAATAAACAATTACTTTGGATAACAAAAAGGGTGGTAACATTAATAACAATCTACCTGCCAAATTATAAAAGCAGAAAAATTCGGGTGCTGATTTTAGTCTTTATTTTGCTTTTAAAGTGTTAACATTCAATAAAAGTGAATTAAAAATTTAATATGGCATCCAATCCTAGAGTTTCTCTTGAGACTAATTATTATCAAGTTTCGATCCCTGCAGTTTCTTTACACCACGCTCCGGTAATAAAGTGTTCTTATACTTATCCAGTCGTGGATTTGGAAAAACAATCGAGTGAAAACCAGAACGTGCACAATTTTGGAGAGGACAATATCCCACCACCCACTTCTGAAAATCACTTTGGTGAAAATTACTTTTGTCAATGCCCAAAATATACTCCGCTGATAGATCTGATTTACTCGGACATCCAACACCACGTAGAAGAGGGTTTTGAAGAAATCCAAAGGACTTCAGTGGCACCGGTTGAGACAGGAAATAGGTGCGAGTGTGATCCGTATTATGAAAACTTTAAATTCCCATTGAGTGAGAACTTGACATTCTTTAAACTCGAGAGAATTGAACCAATGGGTTTTTTTTTAAGTGGTAACATAGTTAAGTACCTTTCTAAAAAAAGGAAGCTATCAAAATGTGATCAAGGTGTGGAAGCAAAAAAGTTAAAGTTAGTTCAGTGGTAGTTATGTAGTTATAGTTACAAAGAATGTTAGATTGCCAAGATACTACTAGTGCTATCTAAAAAATATAAATTGACAAATTCCTACATTCCTGTGGAACTTATTAATTATAGTAATTAATATTTCTTTAATTTTGACGATGTTTGTTTTAAAAATTATAATTATTTATCCTTTGTATACTTATGTGAAATTTTTTGCTGTCTTTTTACAAATTGTTTCTTTCATTGTCTCTTTTATAACTTTTTTAGTTTTATCCTGTGATAATTTCAAGTTTGACGAAAATAAACAACTGTTATTTTTTATTATTTTTTTTATTTCGAGAAACAGCCAGATTACCTAAAAGGTGTAAATTTCAAACCCAATATAGTTGTCATAAATTAAGGCGTTTTAATGTGAGACATATAATATATATATATATATATATATATATATATATATATATATATATATATATATATATATATGTATATATGTATATATATATATATATATATATATATATATATATATATATATATATATATATATATATATATATATATATATATATGCATGGGACAACGTACAACCACAAACATTACAAAAACTTGTTGAAAGAATGTTAAAATTCTGCGCCGAAATTATTAAAGCACGAAGTGGTCATTTTCAAGAAAATCGGTTAAAGTAACATTTACATATCTTCGATGTTTGACATTGATTTGATTTCATGAAGTAAACTAAAAAAAAGTGTTTCTTTAGGTGTATTCGAACTTCCGGCCTGTACTGTATTTATATATATATATATATATATATATATATATATATATATATATATATATATATATATATATATATATATATAAATTAACCGATAAATTCAATATAAAGTAAATAGATACTTGTTTGCAAAAACGAGTTAGATACCGAAATATACAGGGTAACTCAAAAAGGAGCTCAGACGTCATTGATATTTTTTTACAAATATAAACCTTATTTTTTTATTTCGGAGTTAGAATGGGCACATTTTTTTACATACGATAAAGTAAATATAGATGTTGGTTACATCAGGAAATAGTGAAGAAAAATTTCTTTAATTCGCAGGGTTATCCACCTGTCCACTTGTAATAACAAACTGATTTTTCCCTCAGTACTTTGGTTTTTGTGTTTTATCCAATATTTTGGAAATAAATCTTAAATCTGCCTTTTTGAAATTACCATATAAGGAGACGCTTCTATGGAACCTTGCACTTTTTAATTTACTGCAAGGATTTAAGCTAGTTATTAACTAAATCCGAATTTATGTGAACTTCAAACTTGCGTGTTCGAATGAATTCTTTCTTAAGAAATCGCATGTTTCACTACATCCACTGCCTCAGTCAACCCCATCACTTCTGATCAGGCAGATACAAATACCAGAGATGTTGGTAGTTTTTTTTGCGTATTCCTTAATCAGAAAGCAGTCAGCAGATAAACGTTACTACGAATACTGGATTAATCCAGTATTAAACAAAGTAGAATTTTTAGCGAGTTTTTCCATTTATCTTTTGATCTGTTAGATGGCGATAGAAAGTTTACAATTAAACTTTACTATTTTTTCTGCATATCCCACAGGGGATTCCTTTAGTTTAGGATATTTATTAAGTTTTCCACTTGCATGGCGTGAGTTTCTCCCGAATTGATGCAAAAAATCCTATCTTGGCAAGACCAGTCGTATTTCTGACTGCCTTCGGACGAAGACGCACGAACGTCATCATTCCAAATGAACGACCTTAAATGCAGTTGTTGGAAATGGCATTGTTCTTAGGATTTCCTCAGAATTCGCGCATTCGTAGTAGTAGAATTTCGGTCTAGTGGATAACCATCCTAAGTCATTTAGTCGCCTTTATTTTTCTTGTTTTTGGTAGATTGGATATATTTGCCGATAAGGATTTTTTTTCATTTTTGCAGATTACTAATAAATCTTAAGACATATATATTTGTCCCGACTTTATAAGATATCCTCTTATATGGCTGTTGCACCAGCTCAGTTCAGACCAAATGTCAGGGAAAATATACCACACCCATTTTTTCATCATAAGTGGATTGGGAATCAAGGTTTGTGGTGGTAAATAATTGACTATTGTTTGTTTTATTAAATTCTATAAACTAGGCCCCATTGCATGGTTTCTTAGATCGCGAGACTTAACTATAATGAATTTCGTCTTGTGGTTATAACTAAAAGACATGGTGGACTAAATACAATAGCCGTTCATACGTATCACACCTGCTATGCTTCAGGAAGTTAGAAGTTTTTTCGTTTACATGACTCGTGGAAATTTATTATTAGTAAATCCAAGTTTTCTACAAATACAGGAGCTCTAATTAATTTCTTTAGCATACCATGTTGATATCGCTTAAATTTTAAGCTGTAACTAATACTTCAAGGTAATAAAGAGTGTAAGGTTTTAAGTGAACTACTTACTACTGATGAAAAAAAAATCCTCAACTACTCAAGATGTTCACCGTTTTGCATTAAACAGAAATCAACCCTACATGCGCGAAAGATCTAACCTGGTGAAGCAGAGCAGGAGCGATATATCCGAATAGCTGTCGTACTCAGCACATATATATATATATATATATATATATATATATATATATATATATATATATATATATATATATGCAACCTAAATCATATTTTTTTATTATTTAATTTTAGCTTCAATTTTCATCTTTGTGACTTTGAAGTTTGTTGATTGTGTGAGGAGGAGTGCTATCTATATTAATAAAGACTTTATTTATATTTAGTAGCACTGTTTTGTTTGATTTACAGTAAGAGTAATTCACTATGTAGCAAGTTGCAATAAAATTGGTTATTGATGTACGGATTCCGCTGATCAGATTTTTCATCGATAACAGCAAAACAGAGCTGACTAATTAAAAAGCCTCATATCCGTGGTAACTCTATTGGTTTGAAAATTAAATCTATTACGTGAAAATGGCTATTAATGTTTAGCTCTTTTTCTAAATAAAAAAAATAATAAAACTAACAATCGTATATTTTCATCACACTTGAAATTACAAGTATTGAAATTATCACTAGAAATAAAATTAAAGCTAAATAAGCAAACAAATTGTAAAAGAGGCATTGTAAGAAACAAAGTAAGCAAACATAAAATACATATACATATAAGTAATAAAAATAATAACAATATTTAAAACAGAATAAATAAAAGAGTTAAAATTAAAGTACATCGGTGAAATACAAAAGATAGTAATTAGTAAACTACACAGGAATGTCAGATTTAAAGTCAATAAAATGAAGAAACTATTTTTGAATGAACTCAATTTCGTCAATTAATGTTTGTCGATAAATGCACGTTAAAAGTAAATCAAAATGGTCTTGCATAACGAAAGACTGCGTTCTTTAAAATATAAGCTAAAATACTATTAACGATTTAATAGATGATGGCAGTAGAGGTATCTCGTAAATCTAACATCCTGAACAGTAACTACTCCTAATCTAATCTTAACATTTCTACTTGCACACCTTGACACTTTGTTCACACTTCAATAGTTTCTTTTTTCTACAATTATACATAACAATGTTTCCACTTAAAAAACAGCCCATTGGTTCAATACCGTCTAGCCTAAAATATTTTAAGTTATCATTCAACGGGTTTTTAAAGTTTTCATAGTACGGATCACGCTCACACCTATTCCTTGTCTCAATCGGTGCCACTGACGTCCTCTGAATTTTTTCAAAATCCATGTTCTCATCTTTGTGCTGTTGAAGATCAAAGTGATTGGGATCTATAAGTGCCGTACATTTTGGGTATCGGCAAAAATAATTTTCTCCAAAGTGATCAGGATTTTCAGTAGCTGGTAATGGAACGTTGACTTTCTGGGTAGTTTCGGGATAAGAAAATAACTTCTTCTGTCCAATACTGGGCACGTTCTGATTTACGCTGTTTTGTGTCTTAAAATCCACAACCGGATAAGTATAATAACACTTTGTTGCTGGAGTGTTGTACATGTATACTGGAGAAAACGCCACTTGTTGATAGTTGGACTCAAGAGTAACTTTACGAACGACTTCCATTTTAAATTTATGTGTCACTTTTCACTTAATGTTAACACCTTGAAAGCAAAATAAAGACTAAAAGTAATAATCGAATTTATCACCTTTTATAATTTGGCAGGTAGGTCTCGGGTAACCAATTAGGTCAAAGAGGGATATGGTCATTGTTATCTTAATTACCACTCAGTATCGAACTTAATTGTTTGTTTATAAATACCCTTTCTTGGAATAATTTTATTTGCCAGGTAGTAAAGTATTATGGTGATTATTTTGTTATATTATTTGTTCGAGTGGACAGTAAATTATACCTTCAATTGATTTTTCCGTCGGTAATTTGGTTTTCGTATTTTATCCAACATTTTGGAAATAAATCTTAAATCTGCCTTTTTGAAATTACCATATAAAGAGACGCTTCTAAGGAACCTTGCACTTTTTAATTTACTGCAAGAATTTAAGCTAGTTATTAACTAGATCCGAATTTATGTGAACTTTTAACTTGCATGTTCAAATGAACTCTTTCTTAGGAAATTGCATGTCTCACTACGTCTACTGCCTCAGTCAACCCCAACACTTCAGATCAGGCAAATACAAATACTAGGGATGTTGGTAGTTAGCATATAAACGTTACCACGAATACTGGATTAATCTAGTATTAAGCAAAGAAGTATTTTTAGCGAGTTTTCCCATTTATATTTTGATCGATTAGATGCCGATAGAAAGTTTACAATTAAATTATACTATTTGTTCTGCATGTCCCACAGGGGATTCCTTTCGTTTAAGACATTTATTAAGTTTTCTACTTGCATGGCGGGAGTTTCTTCCGAATTGATGCAAAAAATCCTATCTTGGCTAGACCAATCGTATTTTTGATGTCTTCGGACGAAGACACACGAACGTAATCGTTCCAATGAACGACCTTGAATGTAGTTGTTGGAAATGGGATTGTTCCTAGGATTTCGTCAGAACTCGCACATTCATAGTAGTAGAATTCGAGTTTAGTAAACTACTATCATGTCATTTAGTCGCCTTTTTTTCTCCTATTTTTGACAGATTTGATGTATTTGTCAATAAGGATTTTTTTTATTTTTGCTGATTACTGATTAATCTTAAGATATATAATTTTTCCCGATTTTATAAGTTATCCTTTGATAAGATTGTTGTATCAGCTCAATTCAGACCAGATGTCAGAGAAAATATTTCACACCAATTTTTTCATCATAAGTGGATTGGGAATCAAGGTTTGTGGTAGAAAATAATTGATTATTTTTTGTTTTATTAAATTTTATAAACTATGTCCCATTGTATGGTTTCTTAGATCGCGAGACTTAACTATATTGGATTTCTTCTTGTAGTTATAACTAGCAAATACATTAGCCGTTCAGACGTATCACCCCCGCTATGCTTCAGAAAGTTGGTGCCATAAATAAAACCCTTTAGGTTCGGCGATGATAAGAGATGTCATAAAATTATATTTATGACTCTAGCGACAAAAAGAGTTCGGTACACCTACAATAAATATCATAAAACTTTACAACCTGTCAATATAACATATCTATAAATAAACAATTACTTTGGATAACAAAGGGAATGGTAACACAATAGCCCTCTTTAATGTAAAACATTAATAAAAGATTCATAGAATCTACCTGCTAAATTATTAAACCAGAACAATTTGGGTGTTGATTTTAGTCTTTTTTTTTTGCTTTTAAAGTGTTAATACTGAGTAAAAGTAAGTTATAAATTTAAAATGGCATCTAATTCTAGAGTTTCTAGTGAAAACAACTACACTCAATTTGCGATTCCTACAGTTTCCCCACACCACGTACCGGTAACAATGCGTTATTATACTTAACCAGTCGTGGATTTGGAAAAATAGTCCAGTGACAACCAGATCTTGCACAATTTTGGAAAGAACAATCTATTTTCTTTTCCTGAAACAACTCAAAAAGTCAATATCTCACCATCCGCTTTTGGAAGACCAAGCCAGTTTAGTGAAAATTACTTTTGCCAATGTCCAAAATATAGGCCATCAATAGATCCCAATTGCTTAGATATCCGACAGAACATAAATTGAGACAGGAAATAGGCGCGAGTGATCTGCAATACGAAAATTTTAAATTTTCATTGAGTGAAAATGTGAAATACTTTAAACTAGAAGGACCAATGGATTTTTTCTTTAAGTGATACAGGAAAGAAAGCTATCGAAATATGAACAAAGTGAACAACGAGGGCGAGTAAAAAGATTAAGATTAGTTTAGATGCATTTGAAGTTACAAACGGTGATAAATTGACAAGGTACCACTAGTGATATGCATAAAGTTCCTCCCAATATTTTCGCCTATATTTTAAAGGCCGCAATCTTTCGTTTTGCAAAACCATAATGGCTTATTTTTAACTTATATTTATCAACTTTATACTGGGAATGAATCTGATGTGTCGTCAATTTATAAAAAAATGTTTTATAGAATGTAATGTCAAGGATTTAATTAAAACTTAGTGTATATCTCTGGTTCGAAAACATCTTGAATGTTCAATAGTTGTCTGGACCCCTTGTTACGAAACAAAAATTAACAAAATCTTACATTATTATGGAGCTCATTAATTATATTAACTGATATTTCTTTTATGTACGTTAATTTTAACTGTTTTAGTTACTTTGTTTTAAATATTATAATTATTTATATTTTTTATTTGACATATATATTTTTTATTTATTCACTTTATTTTTTACAGTTGATTTATTTCTCTGTTTTTTTAAAACTTATTAATTTCGAGTTTTATTCTACGCAATTTTAAGTCTGATAAAAGTGGACGATTTTTTTTTAGAAAATATTTAGAAGAACAGCTAGACATTAACAGTAAGATTCATTAATGAGATTTAACGTTTAAAGCCAATACACTTTCTTTGGAAATAAGGCTTTCTAGTTCGTCAGTTTATATATATATGTATATATATATATATATATATATATATATATATATATATATATGCAATGTGACCAATAAAGTCCGCATCATATGAGATTTTTTTATTAATATCTTTATTTGAAATTTGACTTTGGCAACAATTTCTGCTTCAATCGCGATGAAAATTAACCAAAAAAATAGCAGTCACGTGATCTGTCAGATTAAATTTTTTTTCCAAAAAATTCAAAAGTAGGGTTATACCTCAAAATCTGGAAAAAAGTAATTAGAAAATATTTTTCTAAATGCAATTCTTAGCCCATATGCAATAGACACAAACTATGTTTTCAAAAATAGTTATTTTATGAAGTTACTTTATACAGAATCAAAAACAAATAAACTTTGCATCACATGTAACCAAATTTTAAAGAAATCAGTCATTTTAATTTTTGTAAAAGGATTATTCCTTAATTAAAAACTGTAAATTACTAATAATATAAACTGTAATTAAGTTAAGGTCGACAGTGCTATTAGTGCGTGAATCCTATTTTGACAAATTCTCAGAATCTTGAATAAACTCAAAAACCGTAAATAGTGTATAAAGGGTGATTTTAAAAATTCTCCTATTCTCAAAGATCAGACATTTCGTTAAAAACAGAACTTTCGTATATTTGTAATACAGTTCATCACTATACAAAAAATAATCGTGTTAAAAAATAGTAATTAAAAAATTGTAAATATTTAGCATATAAGATTTTAGTATAAAAACCACTCTTTGTTAATTTTATATATCACTTTGTTAATAGTAAATATTATTTACCGATTCATAAAAATACTTTGTAAAAGAACTAGCGGGACGCCACTAATTAGTTCTTTAATTAATAAAACTAGAACTGAGCTAATTAGGGTCGAACTACAACGGAGCATCAAAAGGCGTAAAATCGTTAATATAAATCACGGACGCCGGTCATTTATTTTTTAATAAATAACTCCGATTTATTTTAAATAAACCATTCTCTGATGTTCTTTAATTAAAAATACACTAAGTGCACATTTTAAAAAATTCTTTCTTCAAGTTATCAAAACAACAATCTGACACTACGTTAACTGACTAACAGCAGACCATAAATATCTGCAGAAAACCTTTCAATAAATTTACTACGTTTCAAATTTCACAGGCCTACTTCAGGTTTTTACAACAGCCCAACTTTCAAATATAAAAACAGTCCAAATAAGCCCTCCGTATAATTAAAAACTTCTTGCAATAAAATGTTCCTAAGCTAATTAAAAATAAATTCTGTACAGCGAAGTTACTTCCATCTTTTCAAAATGTCCACTCCCCAAAGATTCAAGTCCATGCCAAATGAGGCGGGTGGTCATTCAGACTCCCTCAGTGGTTATGGCGAGAACTCTGTGCCGGCTCTGACCGACGCGCCAAGAGGCACGGCATCCTGAAACCCGTGTTAACACCAACGAGACTTCTTCCATAGAATTCGAGTCGACTAAAAAACTCATAAGTTTCTTTGAATCAACAAACATATCCGAGGAAAGTAGTGATCACTTAAAAAATTCGCGTAACATGTTTAAACATAATTTAAACAAAGAACAAGACCTAACAAACAAGAGCCTTAAAATGTCGCCGGTTGCTTCCCCGACAAAACAAATATTTTCGCACGTTACACGACTGCCGGAAGGGCAAGATTATTTTAAATTCGCAAACCTGATCGGAGCTAGGGACTTTCCAAGATCAGGAAAACGCGAAGAAGTTAGTAAACCTGCTATAGTAATTTTTACTGAAATTTTAAATAAGTACTATGATAATCTTGAGGATGGTCGCAGACCTACCGAAACATTTATCATCAACCTGGATGCGAGTTCTTCGTGGAAAAAGCCGCTATTAGATAATGGCGAATGTGCGCACATCCGCCATAATAATAGAAAAACTATGTTGTTTGCCCGACCCGAAAGCGTAATATTGCGTCAGTTTTCTGCTTTTATAATCTGGCAGGTAGATTGTTATTAATTCATTCTGTTAAAGAGGGCTATTGTCATTTTTGATTAAGTTACCACCCTTTTTGTTATCCAAAGCAATTCTTTATTTATAGATATTTTAAATTAATAAGTTGTAAAGCTTTTCAATTGTTATTGTAAGTAAGCGGATATCTTTTTGTCGATAGAATAATATTCTTTTATGACATCTCTTATCGTCGCCACCTAAAGTGTTCCGTTTATGGTACGGTCTTCTCATGCATGGAAAAGGTTAGTAACTGAACTTGATATTAACAAATATACAGAAGTTCTGTGATAGTTTTGAGAAATATATATAAGTTAGCTGAGTTTTTTCGAAATTTAATGAAGGAATCTACTAAACATGGTTTAATGGAATTCCAGCAAGATAAGTTTTTTATTTAAAATACATTACTTACATCGCCCTAAAATACCCTATTTAACTAGGCAAAAATATATACACGCGGAATGTAATTAAGAAACATTTTTATTTAATTAGTTCAAGGTAAGTACATATTATACATACACCTTACAATTTTTTAAATACATAAATAAAACCATAGATAGTGTACAACATGTAATCTACTTATTTCAGAATTGTTTTTTTTAATCATGGAATTTATAAACAATTTTTCTCGATATCTCTAGGTTTGAGCTGGTGAACAAACTATGGCTCTTCCGAACAATATTAATTTCTTACTAGCAGATGCTCTTGACAGGTTATATAAAACTCTGTTCTTTATTTCTTCTAACATTTTTGGATTCTCCACAACCACTTACAACACTTCTAATTGATTTTCTTCATTAAGTGTTCGACCTGTATGGTTTTTCTTGAAATAATTTTCGATTGGGTTAGTATTTTTAAATTTAATGATTAAATCGTGACAGTAACATGACTAATATATATATATATATATATATATATATATATATATATATATATATATATATATATATATATATATATATATATATATATATATATATATATATATATATGTTTATGCGGCTTTCACGGATTCCTCCGTGTGAGATGCAATAGCAGTGGTCATATCCACATTATGCCGTTGTAGTGCTGAAATCACATTCAGCAAACATACAACTAAATGCATCTCCGCATGTAAATGAAGTAAAATGCGAACAGTGATTGCAAACTTCGCTCCATCATATCCTTTCAGTGTTAGAGGTTGCACAGTTTGGATGAATTGCTACAAAACACAATTCACCCTATTACACCACCATCGAGATGGTGGCCTACCTGTACCACCACACCGAGAAGAAAGTAAAAACTTACCTCCTCTGTTACAGTGATATGGCAGAGGTACATGTTTCGTCTCTTACTAGACTCATCAGGGTACCGACATGCACCTGTCTGTGCAAAGGACAGATCGGAAGGAAGCATGCAACACTGAACGCGGCTTCGCCGACCTCCCGCCGGATGGCGTATATACGTTTATGCGGCTTTCACGGATTCCTCCGTGTGAGATGCAATAGCAGTGGTCATATCCACATTATGCCGTTGTAGTGCTGAAATCACATTCAGCAAACATACAACTAAATGCATCTCCGCATGTAAATGAAGTAAAATGCGAACAGTGATTGCAAACTTCGCTCCATCATATCCTTTCAGTGTTAGAGGTTGCACAGTTTGGATGAATTGCTACAAAACACAATTCACCCTATTACACCACCATCGAGATGGTGGCCTACCTGTACCACCACACCGAGAAGAAAGTAAAAACTTACCTCCTCTGTTACAGTGATATGGCAGAGGTACATGTTTCGTCTCTTACTAGACTCATCAGGGTACCGACATGCACCTGTCTGTGCAAAGGACAGATCGGAAGGAAGCATGCAACACTGAACGCGGCTTCGCCGACCTCCCGCCGGATGGCGTATATACGTTTATGCGGCTTTCACGGATTCCTCCGTGTGAGATGCAATAGCAGTGGTCATATCCACATTATGCCGTTGTAGTGCTGAAATCACATTCAGCAAACATACAACTAAATGCATCTCCGCATGTAAATGAAGTAAAATGCGAACAGTGATTGCAAACTTCGCTCCATCATATCCTTTCAGTGTTAGAGGTTGCACAGTTTGGATGAATTGCTACAAAACACAATTCACCCTATTACACCACCATCGAGATGGTGGCCTACCTGTACCACCACACCGAGAAGAAAGTAAAAACTTACCTCCTCTGTTACAGTGATATGGCAGAGGTACATGTTTCGTCTCTTACTAGACTCATCAGGGTACCGACATGCACCTGTCTGTGCAAAGGACAGATCGGAAGGAAGCATGCAACACTGAACGCGGCTTCGCCGACCTCCCGCCGGATGGCGTATATACGTTTATGCGGCTTTCACGGATTCCTCCGTGTGAGATGCAATAGCAGTGGTCATATCCACATTATGCCGTTGTAGTGCTGAAATCACATTCAGCAAACATACAACTAAATGCATCTCCGCATGTAAATGAAGTAAAATGCGAACAGTGATTGCAAACTTCGCTCCATCATATCCTTTCAGTGTTAGAGGTTGCACAGTTTGGATGAATTGCTACAAAACACAATTCACCCTATTACACCACCATCGAGATGGTGGCCTACCTGTACCACCACACCGAGAAGAAAGTAAAAACTTACCTCCTCTGTTACAGTGATATGGCAGAGGTACATGTTTCGTCTCTTACTAGACTCATCAGGGTACCGACATGCACCTGTCTGTGCAAAGGACAGATCGGAAGGAAGCATGCAACACTGAACGCGGCTTCGCCGACCTCCCGCCGGATGGCGTATATACGTTTATGCGGCTTTCACGGATTCCTCCGTGTGAGATGCAATAGCAGTGGTCATATCCACATTATGCCGTTGTAGTGCTGAAATCACATTCAGCAAACATACAACTAAATGCATCTCCGCATGTAAATGATTTACATATGTATATATATATATATATATATATATATATATATATATATATATAATATATATATATATACATATATATATATATATATATATATATATATATATATACAAATAGTCATCCAATAAAAAAGGATAAGAAAAGAAATAATTATTCAATTAAGATTAACAAGTTTGTTCGTTACACTTCAACTTCTTTGAAACTAGAAGATTTTTGTTAGTTAGAGGTTGTCGAAGAAGTTGAAAATTGTGTACCTAAATAAAAGCATTACATCCAAAAAGTAGATTTCAGTGCATTTTTTCTTCAAAATATATATACATATTTATATATATATATATATATATATATATATATATATATATATATATATATATATACATATATATATATATATATATATATATATATACATATATATATATATATATATATATATATATATATATATATATATATATATATATATACATATATATATATATATATATATATATATATATATATATATATATATATATATATACATATATATATATATATATATATATATATATATATATATATATATATATATATATATATATATATATATGTAATGTATAATCGAAAGTTTTCGGTCATCCCATGTATGTGCTGCGTTCCTCTCAGGACTGTAAGGTAACTGACGTTTCGGTGAAATCTCATTCACCATTTTCAATGCTCACTGCATGGCGAGTTCGCTCGTGAATATATTTTTCTATCGACAAAATTTACGGTTTTTGTTTAAAAAAAAAGAAATTTTTTAACAAATTACCGATTTAAAATTAAACATTAATATAGGTATTATTATTCTAAAAATGTATGTCAAACCCGGAATCTGTGAGTTTTTTATTTCCCGAGAAATTCGATGTCAAATTTGAAAATTCAACCTCAATTTTCCGCTTTCCTAATTAAGATATAATGCTCAATTTTAATGAAAATTTTTTGTATTGTTTTGTTTTGAAGATCTATTAAAAAAATGTTTTTGTCCTTCGTGGGCCTTAGAATTTTTGCAAAAACCAATTTTTGCACCAAAAAAATAGCGATAACTTTTCACCGGATGGAGATAGAAATAATTTAGATTAGATTAGAGAAAAAAATTATTTTGGATGAAAAAAACGTTTTTTTTTTTTTCAAAAATTCATAAAGGTGTGGCAAATGAATATTAAGGGCTCAAATTTGCAGAAGATGCTTTTTAATGCTTGTACTTTACCTTTGAATTTTTTGGATCCAAGAAATACACTTTCATACGATCTGTGAACCTTCGAAAATTGGGCCGAATCTAATCGAAAGTAGCTGCTGCAGGCCGCTCTCGGCGGGTTGTCATAGTTCAGGCGCATTATTCATTGGCGCTTCAAGGAAACTTATGCATCACAAGTAATATTTATAATATTAATGTTGTTTTATTAATTTATATGATAGTAATAATTTGTTTAGTCATATTAATTATTAATTTGTTTATTAACAAAATTTTTACAAAAGAATATAGGGAAAATCATAGAAATATTTAATTATATATTACACATTCTACTGTTTTTTTCCTTTATATTATTATTACCTAACAGTATATTAACAAAATTTTTACAAAAAATTATAGAGGAAATCATACAAATATTATATTATACTGTTTTTTTCTTTATATTATTATTACTTAGTCGTATATAAACAAAATTTTAACGAAAATTTCTATAAGCAAATCATGTAAAAATATAATAATGAATATAATACGTCATATAAATATTAACAAGTACAATATATCAATTATACATCCATCTTTCTTTTTTTTTTCTATTACTTCTATGCAATCGGCGCCCGTTTCATCATCGCAATTAATACTCTCGCTTATATCTCACATACCATTTTCATCATTATTCTCAATTTCATTGTACATATCATTCTCATCATTATTAACATTTTCATGGTCAAAATCATTCTCACAGATATTATTAATTTCCTCTGAATTATCATCATCGTTTTCTAAATTGCAGGAAAAAAACCGTAGAATATGTAATATATAATTGAATGTTTGTATGATTTTCTTTATAATTTTTTGTAAAAATTTTGTTAATAAACAAATTAATAATTAATATGACTAAACAAATTGTTACTATCATATAAATTAGTAAAACAACATCAATTTTTTTGGTGCAAAAATTGGTTTTTGCAAAATCTTTCGTCCCGTCAAAATATAAAACAAAACAAACAATTTCCATTAAAATTGAGCATTGTATCTTAATTAGGAAAGTGGAAAATTGATGTTGAATTTTCAATTTTGATATCGAATTTCTGGAAAAATAAAAAATTCACAGATTCCGGGTTTGACGTACTTTTTTAGAATGATAATAACTATATTTAAGTTAAATTTTAAATCGGTAATTTGTTAATAAATGTCTTTAAAAAAAAAACAAAAACAGTAAATTTTGTCGAAAAAAAATATATCTCGATAACTATTGGCGCCACCTATAACTTATATTATATGAATTGATAATCGTTTTTTAATTTTAATTCTCTACAACTTTTGTTTGAAACATTTTTCGGTACAAGTTTTACTTTTCGAGATACACTCAAAAAACCGAAAATCGTAATCATTTTTAATCGCCATTTTTTTTGCACAGGTCTTTCAGAGTTACTATCGAGATATGTTTTATAGGATACCGGAATGAACACATTCCAGCAAAAAAACCAATGTTTCATGTTTGTTAACAAAACAGCCATTTTTTGATCTAATTTCCATGGAGTAAGCAGCCATCAGTGCGCTGAGTTCTCAAATTATCAGTTCCAAGATGGTCTAGGAATGCCTAGAGGAACTAAATGATTTGAGTAAGAATAATAAAGTCACTTTCATGTGGCTACTGGGACATACCGGGATAGAGGGGAATCAAATAGTAGACAGGTTCGCGAGGAAGGGGGCTGAGATACCTTTTCTGGGGCCAGAGCCAGCGTAATGCTGGAAGAACTAAAGATAGAAGAAGAAAGCAGGAGATCCAATTATTGGACGGCGCTGCAAGGATTGAGACTAGCGAAAATTCTTCTGAGGAACTACGACCAGAAGAGATTCAAAGAATGCATGAGCTTAAGTAAAATCCAACTCAGAGTTCTAACAGCGGTCCTGACGGGGCATTGCCACCTGAAGGGACACCTCAAGAAACTCGGACTGGTTGAAAGAGAAGAATGCAGATTCTTTGAGGAGGAGGACGAAACCTTTATTCATATCCTTTCAGAATACAACACTCTAAAAATCCTAGGATGCGCTTCTTGGGAACACACCAAATCGACGACGGGGAGCTACCCACCTTGAACCCGTCAAACATCTTAAGATTCCTGAGAGAAATGGGACCGGAGGACCTGCTCTAGTCGATAAGGAAATTCTTACGACTGAGCAGCAGTAAGGGGCACAACAGATCTACCAGATCACAGTGTACAGAACCCCAACTCTACACAACTGCATAAAAAGTAATTGTATATTTAAATAAAAGTGTTTTTTAATTACTTTCCGCCTGTATATCTTTTTGCCGAATTATATAGGGTGTCTTAGTGCGATGTAGGTAATGTATTTTAAATGGAAAACATATCTTGCTGGAATTCCATTAAACCTTTTTTTCCTAGATTCCTGCATCAAATACCGAATAAACTCATCGAACTTATCTATATTTCTCAAAACCATCACAGAACTTCTGTATATTTGTTAATGTCAAGATCAGGTACTAATCTTTTCCATGCTTGAGAAGACCGTACCATAAAAGGAACCCTTTAGGGTCGGCGACGATAAGTGATGTCATAAAAGAATATTATACTATCCATAAAAAGCTTTCGGCCTACTTACAACAACAATATAAAAACTCTACAACCTATCAACTAAGATAGCTATAAATAAACAATTACTTTGGATAACAAAAAGGGTGGTAACATTAATAACAATCTACCTGCCAAATTATAAAAGCAGAAACCTTCGGGTGCTGATTTTAGTCTTTATTTTGCTTTTAAAGTGTTAACATTCAATAAAAGTGAATTAAAAATATAATATGGCATCCAATCCTAGAGTTTCTCTTGAGACTAATTATTATCAAGTTTCGATCCTTGCAGTTTCTTTGCACCACGCTCCGGTAACAAAGTGTTATTATACTTATCCAGTCGTGGATTTGGAAAAACAATCGAGTGAAAACCAGAACATGCACAATTTTGGAGAGGACAATATCCCACCACCCACTTCTGAAAATCACTTTGGTGAAAATTACTTTTGCCAATGCCCAAAATATACTCCGCTGATAGATCTGATTTGCTCGGACATCCAACACCACATAGAAGAGGGTTTTGAAGAAATCCAGAGGACGTCAGTGGCACCGGTTGAGACAGGAAATAGGTGCGAGTGTGATCCGTATTATTTAAACTTTAAATTCCCATTGAGTGAGAACTTGACATTCTTTAAACTCGAGGGAATTGAACCAATGGGTTTTTTTTAAGTGGTAACATAGTTATGTACCTTTCTAAAAAAAGGAAACTATCAAAATGTGATCAAGGTCTGGAAGCAAAAAAGTTAAAGTTAGTTCAGTGGTAGTTATGTAGTTATAGTTACAAAGAATGTTAGATTGCCAAGATACTACTAGTGCTATCTAAAAAATATAAATTGACAAATTCCTACATTTCTGTGGAAATTATTAATCATAGTAATTAATATTTCTTTAATTTTGACGATTTTTGTTTTAAAAATTATAATTATTTATCCTTTGTATACTTATGTGTAATTTTTTGCTGTCTTTTTACAAATTGTTTCTTTCGCCGTCTCTTTTATAACATTTTTAGTTTTATCCTGTGATAATTTCAAGTTTGACGAAAATAAACAACTGTTATTTTTTATTATTTTCTTTTATTTCGAGAAACAGCCAGATTACCTAAAAGGTGTAAATTTCAAACCCAATATAGTTGTCATAAATGTAAGGCGTTTTAATGTGGGACATGGTGAGGAAAAATTTCTTTAATTTGCAAGATTTTCCTCCTGTACACTTGTAATAACATTAACGATATTAAATTTGTTTACAAAGTTTTTTTATTTCCTATGTCACAAAAAGTCAGTTTTGATATTAACTGTTAGTATTTTGTATCATACATAAGTGTTGAACGTTCTTGGTTGTTATTTTCATTTATTGGTATTTTGTGGGAAAATGATAAAATTAATGGAACGTGAAGTAATTGTAATATTATGTATGATTGGTTTCGGAGATAGAATGCATACACAAATTGAGGTGGTTGAGTTATTCACTTCAATTCACCCTGATCGGCAACCTATCAGCCAAAGCATGGTAAGCCAGGATATAAAGAAATATGGTCGACCCTCAGTAACACAAGATCAGCTTAATATTCTGTTGACAGTTCAAGATATTTCTTGATTCACACTTATGAAAACAACTTCAACTTTTAGTGTTCCACATTTTACTGAAAAAAGGCGAAGTATTATTCATATAAGACATGCTTAGTTCAGGAGTTGTCGGAAGATGATTTTAATCGCCAAAATCAATTTTGTGAGCAAATGCAACACCTATGCAAGAATGGTAATCGTAATTTAAAAAAAAAGAATTTTAAAGTGGTAACATTGTTATGTACCTTTCTAAAAAAAACGAAGCTATCAAAATATGAACAAAATTATCGAGGTGTGAAAGTAAAAACGTTAAAGTTAGTTAAGGAGTAATTATAGTTACAAAGATTGCTAAATTGCCAAGATATCACTAGTGCTATCTAAAAATTCGTACGTAGTAGTATTTTCGCTAATATTTTGTAGAATGCAGCTGTTCGTCTTGCAAAATCATTATGGCTTATTTTTAACTTGCATATATAATACCATTAAATAAAAAATTTAAATAAAACTATGCCTGTGCCGCTTACTGCGAAATATAAATTGACAAAATCTTACTTTTCTGTGTAGCTTATTAATTATGGTAATTAATATTTCTCTTATATGCTTTAATTTTGACGATTTTTGTTATTTTGTTTTAAAAATTATAATTATATATCCTTTGTATACTTATGTGTAATTTTCGTTTCTTTTACTGTCTTTTTACAAATTGTTTTTTTCATCGTCTCTTTTATAACTTATACTGTGATAATTTCAAATCTGACGAAAATAAACAATTATTATTTTTTATTATTATTTTTTTAATTTGAGAAATAGCAACGTTAACAGACAGATTACTTCTCGCTCTTATCATGATTATTTAGAGCATAAACAAAGGGATGATGTACTTCAAATATTGAAATGGCCGGATTACTCTCCCGATTTGAATTCCATTGAGCTGCTGTGGGATGAACTTGAACGGCATGTGCGAGATTTACAACCAACAAGCTTTACTAGTGTCTGGGATTGCTTAAAAGATGCGTGGGACAACGTACAACCACAAACATTACAAAAACTTGTTGAAAGAATATTAAAATTCTGCGCCGAAATTATTAAAGCACGAAGTGGTCATTTTCAAGAAAATCGGTTAAAGTAACATTTTCATATCTTCGTTGTTTGACATTGATTTGATTTCATGAAGTAAACTAAAAAAAAGTGTTTCTTTAGGTGTATTCGAACTTCCGGCCTGTACTGTATGTATATATATATATATATATATATATATATATATATATATATATATATATATATATATATATATATATATATATATATATATATATATATTAGCCGATAAATTCAATATAAAGTAAATGGATACTTGTTTGCAAAAACGAGTTAGATACCGAAATATACAGGGTAACTCAAAAAGGAGCTCAGACGTCATTGATATTTTTTTACAATTATAAACCTTATTTTTTTATTTCGGAGTTAGAATGGGCACATTTTTTTACATACGATAAAGTAAATATAGATGTTGGTTACATCAGCAAATAGTGAAGAAAAATTTCTTTAATTCGCAAGATTATCCACCTGTCCACTTGTAATAACAAACCGATTTTTCCCTCAGTACTTTGGTTTTTGTGTTTTATCCAATATTTTGGAAATAAATCTTAAATCTGCCTTTTTGAAATTACCATATAAAGAGACGCTTCTATGGAACCTTCCACTTTTTAATTTACTGCAAGGATTTAAGCTAGTTATTAACTAAATCCGAATTTATGTGAACTTCAAACTTGCGTGTTCGAATGAATTCTTTCCTAAGAAATCGCATGTTTCACTACGTCCACTGCCTCAGTCAACCCCATCACTTCTGATCAGGCAGATACAAATACCAGAGATGTTGGTAGTTTTTTTTTCGTAATCCTTAATCAGAAAGCAGTTAGCAGATAAACGTTACTACGAATACTGGATTAATCCAGTATTAAGCAAAGTAGAATTTTTAGCGAGTTTTTCCATTTATATTTTGATCTATTAGATGGCGATAGAAAGTTTACAATTAAACTTTACTATTTTTTCTGCATATCCCACAGGGGATTCCTTTAGTTTAGGATATTTATTAAGTTTTCCACTTGCATGGTGTGAGTTTCTCCCGAATTGATGCAAAAAATCCTTTCTTGGCAAGTCCAGTCGTAATTCTGACTGCCTTCGGACGAAGACGCACGAACGTCATCATTCCAAATGAACGACCTTGAATGCAGTTGTTGGAAATGGGATTGTTCTTAGGATTTCCTCAGAATTCGCGCATTCGTAGTAGTAGAATTCCGGTCTAGTGGATAACCATCCTAAGTCATTTAGTCGCCTTTATTTTTCCTGATTTTGGTAGATTTGATATATTTGCCGATAAGGATTTTTTTTTTGATTTTTGCAGATTACTAATAAATCTTAAGACATATATATTTGTCCCGACTTTATAAGATATCCTCTGATATGGCTGTTGCACCAGCTCAGTTCAGACCAAATGTCAGGGAAAATATACTACACCAATTTTTTCATCATAAGTGGATTGGGAATCAAGGTTTGTGGTAGTAAATAATTGACTATTGTTTGTTTTATTAAATTTTATAAACTAGGTTCCAATTCTCATCTTTGTGACTTTGAAGTTTGTTGATTGTTTGAGGAGGAGTGCTATCTATATTAATAAAGACTTTATTTATATTTAGTAGCACTGTTTTGTTTGATTTACAGTAAGAATAATTCACTATGTAGCAAGTTGCAATAAAATTGGTTATTGATGTACGGATTCCGCTGATCAGATTTTTCATCGATAACAGCAAAACAGGGCTGACTAATTAAAAAGCCTCATATCCGTGGTAACTTTATTGGTTTGAAAATTAAATCTATTACGTGAAAATGGCTATTAATGTTTAGCTCTTTTTTTTTAAATAAAAAAAAATAATGAAACTAACAATCGTATATTTTCATCACACTTGAAATTACAAGTATTGTAATTATCAGAAGAAATAAAATTAAAGCTAAATAAGCAAACAAATTGTAAAAGAGGCATTGTAAGAAACAAAGTAAGCAAACATAAAATACATATACATATAAGTAATAAAAATAATAACAATATTTAAAATAGAATAAATAAAAGAGTTAGAATTAAAGTACATAGGTGAAATACAAAAGACAGTAATTAGTAAACTACACAGGAATGTCAGATTTAAAGTCAAAAAAATGAAGAAACTATTTTTGAATGAACTCAATTTCGTCAATTAATGTTTGTCGATAAATGCACGTTAAAAGTAAGTCACAATGGTCTTGCAAAACGAAAGACTGCGTTCTTTAAAATATAAGCTAAAATACTATTAACGATTTAATAGATGATAGCAGTAGAGGTATCTCGTAAATCTAACACCCTATGTAACAGTAACTACTCCTAATCTAATCTTAACATTTCTACTTGCACACCTTGACACTTTGTTCACACTTCAATAGTTTCTTTTTTCTACAATTATACATAACAATGTTTCCACTTAAAAAACAGCCCATTGGTTCAATACCGTCTAGTCTAAAATATTTTAAGTTATCACTCAACGGGTTTTTAAAGTTTTCATAGTACGGATCACGCTCACACCTATTCCTTGTCTCAATCGGTGCCACTGACGTCCTCTGAATTTTTTCAAAATCCATGTTCTCATCTTTGTGCTGTTGAAGATCAAAGTGATTAGGATCTATAAGTGCCGTACATTTTGGGTATCGGCAAAAATAATTTTCCCCAAAGTGATCAGGATTTTCAGTAGCTGGTAATGGAACGTTGGCTTTCTGGGTAGTTTCGGGATAAGAAAATAACTTCTTCTGTCCAATATTGGGCACGTTCTGATTTACGCTGTTTTGTGTCTTAAAATCCACAACCGGATAAGTATAATAACACTTTGTTGCTGGAGTGTTGTACATGTATACTGGAGAAAACGCCACTTGTTGATAGTTGGACTCAAGAGTAACTTTACGAACGACTTCCATTTTAAATTTATGTGCCACTTTTCACTTAATGTTAACACCTTGAAAGCAAAATAAAGACTAAAAGTAATAATCGAATTTATCACCTTTTATAATTTGGCAGGTAGGTCCCGGGTAACCAATCAGGTCAAAGAGGGATATGGTCATTGTTATCTTAATTACCACTCAGTAACGAACTTAATTGTTTGTTTATAAATAGCCTTTCTTGGAATAATTTTATTTGCCAGGTAGTAAAGTATTATGGTGATTATTTTGTTATATTATTTGTTCCAGTGGACAGTAAATTATACCTTCAATTGATTTTTCCGTCGGTAATTTGGTTTTCGTATTTTATCTAACATTTTGGAAATAAATCTTAAATCTACCTTTTTGAAATTACCAAATAAGGAGACGATTCTAAGGAACCTTGCACTTTTTAATTTACTGCAAGAATTTAAGCTAGTTATTAACTAGATCCGAATTTATGTGAACTTTTAACTTGCATGTTCAAATGAACTCTTTCTTAGGAAATTGCATGTCTCACTACGTCTACTGCCTCAGTCAACCCCATCACTTCTGATCAGGCAAATACAAATACTAGAGATGTTGGTAGTTTTTCTTTTGCATAATCCTTAATCAGAAAGCAGTTAGCAGATAAACGTTACCACGAATACTGGATTAATCTAGTATTAAGCAAAGAAGTATTTTTAGCGAGTTTTCCCATTTATATTTTGATCGATTAGATGCCGATAGAAAGTTTACAATTAAATTATACTATTTGTTCTGCATGTCCCACAGGGGATTCCTTTCGTTTAAGACATTTATTAAGTTTTCTACTTGCATGGCGGGAGTTTCTTCCGAATTGATGCAAAAAATCCTATTTTGGCTAGACCAATCGTATTTCTGATGTCTTCGGACGAAGACACACGAACGTAATCGTTCCAATGAACGACCTTGAATGTAGTTGTTGGAAATAGGATTGTTCCTAGGATTTCGTCAGAACTGGCACATTCGTAGTAGTAGAATTCGAGTTTAGTACACTACTATCATGTCATTTAGTCGCCATTATATCTCCTATTTTTGACAGATTTGATGGATTTGTCAATAAAGATTTTTTTTTTCATTTTTGCAGATTACTGATTAATCTTAAGACATATAATTTTTCCCGAATTTTAAAACTATGTCCCATTGTATGTTTTCTTAGATCGCGAGACTTAACTATATTGGATTTCTTCTTGTGGTTATAACTAGAAAAGACATGGTGAAGCAAATACAATAGCCGTTCAGACGTATCACCCCCGCTATGCTTCAGAAAGTTAGTGCCATAAATAAATCCATTTAGGGTCGGCGATGATAAGAGATGTCATAAAAGTATATTTATGACTCTAGCGACAAAAAGAGTTCGGTACACCTACAATAAAAATCATAAAACTTTACAACCTGTCAATTTAACATATCTATAAATAAACAATTACTTTAGATAACAAAGGGTATGGTAACACAATAGCCCTCTTTAATGTAAAACATTAATAAAAGTTTCATAGAATCTACCTGCCAAATTATTAAACCAGAACAATTTGGGTGTTGATTTTATTATTTTTTTTTTTGCTTTTAAAGTGTTAATACTGAGTAAAAGTAAGTTATAAATTTAAAATGGCATCTAATTCTAGAGTTTCTAGTGAAAACAACTACACTCAGGTTGCGATTCCCACAGTTTCCCCACACCACATACCGGTAACAAAGCGTTATTATACTTAACCAGTCGTGGATTTGGAAAAATAGTCCAGTGACAACCAGATCTTGCACAATTTTGGAAAGAACAATTTATTTTCTTTTCCTGAAACAACTCAAAAAGTCTATATCTCACCATCCGCTTTTGGAAGTCCAAGCCAGTTTAGTGAAAATTACTTTTGCCAATGTCCAAAATATAGGCCATCAATAGATCCCAATTGCTTAGATATCCGACAGAACATAAATTGAGACAGGAAATAGGCGCGAGTGTGATCTGCACTATGAAATTTTTAAATTTTCATTGAGTGAAAATGTGAAATACTTTAATCTAGAAGGACCAATGGATTTTTTCTTTAAGTGGTACAGGAAAGAAAGCTATCGAAATATGAACAAAGTGAACAACGAGGGCGAGTAAAAAGATTAAGATTAGTTTAGATGCAGTTGAAGTTACAATCGGTGATAAATTGGCAAGGTACCACTAGTGCTATACATAAAGTCCCTCCCAGTATTTTCGCCTATATTTTAAAGGCCGCAGCCTTTCGTTTTGCAAGATTATAATGGCTTATTGTTAAATTATATTTATCAACTGGATACTTGGAATGAATCTGATGTGTCGTCAATTTATAAAAAAGTGTTTTATAGAATGTAATGTCAAGGATTTAATTAAAACTTAGTGTATATCTCTGGTTCGAACACATCTTTAATGTTCAACAGTTGCCTGGACCCCTTGTTACGAAACAAAAATTAACAAAATCTTACATTATTATGGAGCTCATTAATTATATTAACTGATATTTCTTTTATGTACGTTAATTTTAACTGTTTTAGTTACTTTGTTTTGAATATTATAATTATTTATATTTTTTATTTGACATTTATATTTTTTATTTATTCACTTTATTTTTTACAGTTGATTTCTTTCTCTGTTTTTTAAAACTTATTTATTTCGAGTTTTATTCTGCGCAACTTCAAGTCTGATAAAAGTGAACGATTTCTTTTTAGAAAATATTTAGAAGAACAGCTAGACATTAACAGTAAGATTCATTAATGAGATTTAACTTTTAAAGCCAATACACTTTCTATGGAAATAAGGCTTTCTAGTTCGTCAGTTATATATATATATATATATATATATATATATATATATATATATATATATATATATATATATATATATATATATACAATGTGACCAGGAAAGTCCGCATCATATGGGATTTTTTTTTATTAATGTCTTTTTTTGAAATTTGACTTTGGCAACAATTTCTGCTTCAATCGCGAGAAAATTAACCAAAAAAATAGCAGTCACGTGATCTGTCAAATTATAATTTTTTTCCAAAAAATTCAAAAGTAGGGTTATACCTCAAAATCTGGAAAAAATTAATTAGAAAAAATTTTTCTAAATGCAATTCTTAGCCCATATGCAATAGACACAAACTATGTTTTCAAAAATAGTTATTTTATGAAGTTACTTTATACAGAATCAAAAACAAATAAAATTTGCATCACATGTAACCAAATTTTAAAGAAATCAATCATTTTAATTTTTGTAAAAGGATTATTCCTTAGTTAAAAACTGTAAATTACTAAAAATATAAACTGTAATTAAGTTAAGGTCGACAGTGCTATTAGTGCGTGAATCCTATTTTGACAAATTCTCAGAATCTTGAATAAACCCAAAAACCATAAATAGTGTATACCGGGTGATTTTAAAAGTTCTCCTATTCTCAAAGATCAGACATTTCGTTAAAAACAGAACTTTCGTATATTTGTAATACAGTTCATCACTATACAAAAAATAATCGTGTTAAAAAAGAGTAATTAAAAAATTGTAAATATTTAGCATATAAGATTTTAGTATAAAAACCACTCTTTGTTAATTTTATATATCACTTTGTTAATAGTAAATATTATTTAGCGATTCATAAAAATACTTTGTAAAAGAACTAGCGGGACGCCACTAATTAGTTCTTTAATTGGTAAAACTAGAACTGAGCTAATTAGGGTCGAACTACAACGGAGCATCAAAAGGCGTAAAAACGTTAATTTATTTTTTAATAAATAACTCCGATTTATTTTAAATAAACCATTCTCTGATGTTCTTAAAATAAAAATACACTAAGTGCGCATTTTAAAAAACTCTTTCGTCAAGTTATAAAAACAACAATCTGACACTAAGTTAACTGACTAACAGCACACCATAGATATCTGCAGAAAACCTTTCAATAAATTTACTACGTTTCAAATTTCACTGGCCTACTTCAGGTTATTACAACAGCCCAACTTTCAAATATAAAAACAGCCCAAATAAGCCCTCCGTGTAATTAAAAACTTCTTGCAATAAAATATTCCTAAGCTAATTAAAAATAAATTCTGTACAGCAAAGTTACTTCGATCTCTTCAAAATGTCCACTCCCCAAAGATTCAAGTCCATGTCAAATGAGGCGGGTGGTCATTCAGACTCCCTCAGTGGTTATGGCGAGTCCTCTGTGCCGGCTCTGACCGACGCGCCAAGAGGCACGGCATCCTGAAACCCGTGTTAACACCAACGAGACTTCTTCCATAGAATTCGAGTCGACTAAAAAACTCATAAGTTTCTTTGAATCAACAAACATATCCGAGGAAAGTAGTGAGCACTTAAAAAATTCGCGTAACATGTTTAAACATAATTTAAACAAAGAACAAGACCTAACAAACAAGAGCCCTAAAATGTCGCCGGTTGCTTCACCGACAAAACAAATATTGTCGCACGTTACACGATTGCCGGAAGGGCAAGATTATTTTAAATTCGCAAACCTGATCGGAGCCAGGGAAATTCCAAGATCAGGAAAACGCGAAGAAGTTAGTAAACCTGCTATAGTAATTTTTACTGAAATTTTAAATAAGTATTATGATAATCTTGAGGATGGTCGCAGACCTACCGAAACATTTATCATCAACCGGGATGCGAGTTCTTCGTGAAAAAAGCCGCTATTAGATAATGGCGAATGCGCGCGCATCCGCCATAATAATAGAAAAACTATGTTGTTTGCCCGACCCGAAAGCGTGATATCGCGTCAGTTTTCTGCTTTTATAATCTGGCAGGTAGATTGTTATTAATTCATTATGTTAAAGAGGGCTATTGTCATTTTTGTTTAAGTTACCATCCTTTTTGTTATCCAAAGCAATTCTTTATTTATAGATATTTTTTTTAACGAAAATTTCTATAAGCAAATCATATAAAAATATAATAATGAATATAATACGTCATATAAATATTTACAAGTTCAATATATCAATTATACATCCATCTTTCTTTTTTTTTCTATTACTTCTATGCAATCGGCGCTCATTTCATCATCGCAATTAATAATCTCGCTTACATCTCACATACCATTTTCATCATTATTCTCAATTTCATTGTACATATCATTCTCATCATTATTAACATTTTCATGGTCAAAATCATTCTCACAGATATTATTAATTTCCTCTGAATTGTCATCATCGTTTTCTAAATTGCAGGAAAAAACAGTAGAATATGTAAAATATAATTGAATGTTTGTATGATTTTCTTTATAATTTTTTGTAAAAATTTTGTTGATAAACAAATTAATAATTAATATGACTAAACAAATTGTTACTATCATATAAATTAGTAAAACAACATCAATTTTTTTGGAGCAAAAATTGGTTTTTGCAAAATCTCTCGTCCCGTCAAAATATAAAACAAAACAAACAATTTCCATTAAAATTGAGCATTGTATCTTAATTAGGAAAGTGGAAAATTGATGTTGAATTTTCAATTTTGATATCGAATTTCTCGAAATATAAAAAATTCACAGATTCCGGGTTTGAAGTACCTTTTTAAAATGATAATAACTATATTTATGTTAAATTTTAAATCGGTAATTTGTTAATAAATGTCTTTAAAAAAAAACAAAAACCGTAAATTTTGTCGAAAAAAAATATATATAACTATTGGCGCCACCTATAACTTAATTATATGAATTGATAATCGTTTTTTTGATTTTAATTCTCTACAACTTTTGTTTGAAACATTTTTCGATACAAGTTTTACTTTTCGAGATACACTCAAAAAACCGAAATTCCGGTCTAGTGGATAACCATCCTAAGTCATTTAGTCGCCTTTATTTTTCTTGTTTTTGGTAGATTTGATATATTTGCCGATAAGGATTTTTTTTCATTTTTACAGATTACTAATAAATCTTAAGACATATATATTTGTAACGACTTTATAAGATATCCTCTTATATGGCTGTTGCACCAGCTCAGTTCAGACCAAATGTCAGGGAAAATATACCACACCCATTTTTTCATCATAAGTGGATTGGGAATCAAGGTTTGTGGTAGTAGATAATTGACTATTGTTTGTTTTATTAAATTTTATAAACTAGGTCCCATTGCATGGTTTCTTAGATCGCGAGACTTAACTATAATGAATTTCGTCTTGTGGTTATAACTAAAAGACATGGTGGACTAAATACAATAGCCGTTCATACGTATCACACCTGCTATGCTTCAGGAAGTTAGAAGTTTTTTCGTTTACATGACTCGTGGAAATTTATTATTAGTAAATCCAAGCTTTCTACAAATACAGGAGCTCTAATTAATTTCTTTAGCATACCATGTTGATATCGCTTAAATTTTAAGCTGTAACTAATACTTCAAGGTCATAAAGAGTGTAAGGTTTTAAGTGAACTACTTACTACTGATGAAAAAAAATCCTCAACTACTCAAGATGTTCACCGTTTTGCATTAAACAGAAATCAACCCTACATGCGCGAAAGATCTAACCTGGTGAAGCAGAGCAGGAGCGATACATCCGAATAGCTGTCGTACTCAGCACATATATATATATATATATATATATATATATATATATATATATATATATATATATATATATATATATATATATATATACATATGCAACCTAAATCATATTTTTTTATTATTTAATTTTAGCTTCAATTTTCATCTTTGTGACTTTGAAGTTTGTTGATTGTGTGAGGAGGAGTGCTATCTATATTAATAAAGACTTTATTTATATTTAGTAGCACTGTTTTGTTTGATTTACAGTAAGAGTAATTCACTATGTAGCAAGTTGCAATAAAATTGGTTATTGATGTACGGATTCCGCTGATCAGATTTTTCATCGATAACAGCAAAACAGAGCTGACTAATTAAAAAGCCTCATATCCGTGGTAACTCTATTGGTTTGAAAATTAAATCTATTACGTGAAAATGGCTATTAATGTTTAGCTCTTTTTCTAAATAAAAAAAATAATAAAACTAACAATCGTATATTTTCATCACACTTGAAATTACAAGTATTGAAATTATCACTAGAAATAAAATTAAAGCTAAATAAGCAAACAAATTGTAAAAGAGGCATTGTAAGAAACAAAGTAAGCAAACATAAAATACATATACATATAAGTAATAAAAATAATAACAATATTTAAAACAGAATAAATAAAAGAGTTAAAATTAAAGTACATCGGTGAAATACAAAAGATAGTAATTAGTAAACTACACAGGAATGTCAGATTTAAAGTCAATAAAATGAAGAAACTATTTTTGAATGAACTCAATTTCGTCAATTAATGTTTATCGATAAATGCACGTTAAAAGTAAATCAAAATGGTCTTGCATAACGAAAGACTGCGTTCTTTAAAATATAAGCTAAAATACTATTAACGATTTAATAGATGATGGCAGTAGAGGTATCTCGTAAATCTAACATCCTGAACAGTAACTACTCCTAATCTAATCTTAACATTTCTACTTGCACACCTTGACACTTTGTTCACACTTCAATAGTTTCTTTTTTCTACAATTATACATAACAATGTTTCCACTTAAAAAACAGCCCATTGGTTCAATACCAAGCCTAAAATATTTTAAGTTATCATTCAACGGGTTTTTAAAGTTTTCATAGTACGGATCACGCTCACACCTATTCCTTGTCTCAATCGGTGCCACTGACGTCCTCTGAATTTTTTCAAAATCCATGTTCTCATCTTTGTGCTGTTGAAGATCAAAGTGATTGGGATCTATAAGTGCCGTACATTTTGGGTATCGGCAAAAATAATTTTCTCCAAAGTGATCAGGATTTTCAGTAGCTGGTAATGGAACGTTGACTTTCTGGGTAGTTTCAGGATAAGAAAATAACTTCTTCTGTCCAATATTGGGCACGTTCTGATTTACGCTGTTTTGTGTCTTAAAATCCACAACCGGATAAGTATAATAACACTTTGTTGCTGGAGTGTTGTACATGTATACTGGAGAAAACGCCACTTGTTGATAGTTGGACTCAAGAGTAACTTTACGAACGACTTCCATTTTAAATTTATGTGTCACTTTTCACTTAATGTTAACACCTTGAAAGCAAAATAAAGACTAAAAGTAATAATCGAATTTATCACCTTTTATAATTTGGCAGGTAGGTCTCGGGTAACCAATTAGGAGGGATATGGTCATTGTTATCTTAATTACCACCATCGAACTTAATTGTTTGTTTATAAATACCCTTTCTTGGAATAATTTTATTTGCCAGGTAGTAAAGTATTATGGTGATTATTTTGTTATATTATTTGTTCGAGTGGACAGTAAATTATACCTTCAATTGATTTTTCCATCGGTAATTTGGTTTTCGTATTTTATCCAACATTTTGGAAATAAATCTTAAATCTGCCTTTTTGAAATTACCATATAAGGAGACGCTTCTAAGGAACCTTGCACTTTTTAATTTACTGCAAGAATTTAAGCTAGTTATTAACTAGATCCGAATTTATGTGAACTTTTAACTTGCATGTTCAAATGAACTCTTTCTTAGGAAATTGCATGTCTCACTACGTCTACTGCCTCAGTCAACCCCATCACTTCAGATCAGGCAAATACAAATACTAGGGATGTTGGTAGTTAGCATATAAACGTTACCACGAATACTGGATTAATCTAGTATTAAGCAAAGAAGTATTTTTAGCGAGTTTTCCCATTTATATTTTGATCGATAGAAAGTTTACAATTAAATTATACTATTTGTTCTGCATTTCCCACAGGGAATTCCTTTCGTTTAAGACATTTATTAAGTTTTCTACTTGCATGGCGGGAGTTTCTTCCGAATTGATGCAAAAAATCCTATCTTGGCTAGACCAATCGTATTTCTGATGTCTTCGGACGAAGACACACGAACGTAATCGTTCCAATGAACGACCTTGAATGTAGTTGTTGGAAATGGGATTGTTCCTAGGATTTCGTCAGAACTCGCACATTCATAGTAGTAGAATTCGAGTTTAGTAAACTACTATCATGTCATTTAGTCGCCTTTTTTTCTCCTATTTTTGACAGATTTGATGTATTTGTCAATAAGGATTTTTTTTATTTTTGCTGATTACTGATTAATCTTAAGATATATAATTTTTCCCGATTTTATAAGTTATCCTTTGATAAGATTGTTTTATCAGCTCAATTCAGACCAGATGTCAGAGAAAATATTTCACACCAATTTTTTCATCATAAGTGGATTGGGAATCAAGGTTTGTGGTAGTAAATAATTGACTATTTTTTGTTTTATTAAATTTTATAAACTATGTCCCATTGTATGGTTTCTTAGATCGCGAGACTTAACTATATTGGATTTCTTCTTGTAGTTATAACTAGAAAATACATTAGCCGTTCAGACGTATCACCCCCGCTATGCTTCAGAAAGTTAGTGCCATAAATAAAACCCTTTAAGTTCGGCGATGATAAGAGATGTCATAAAATTATATTTATGACTCTAGCGACAAAAAGAGTTCGGTACACCTACAATAAAAATCATAAAACTTTACAACCTGTCAATTTAACATATCTATAAATAAACAATTACTTTAGATAACAAAGGGTATGGTAACACAATAGCCCTCTTTAATGTAAAATATTAATAAAAGTTTCGTAGAATCTACCTGCCAAATTATTAAACCAGAACAATTTGGGTGTTGATTTTAGTCTTTTTTTTTTGCTTTTAAAGTGTTAATACTGAGTAAAAGTAAGTTATAAATTTAAAATGGCATCTAATTCTAGAGTTTCTAGTGAGAACAACTACACTCAATTTGCGATTCCTACAGTTTCCCCACACCACGTACCGGTAACAATGCGTTATTATACTTAACCAGTCGTGGATTTGGAAAAATAGTCCAGTGACAACCAGATCTTGCACAATTTTGGAAAGAACAATCTATTTTCTTTTCCTGAAACAACTCAAAAAGTCAATATCTCACCATCCGCTGTTGGAAGTCCAAGCCAGTTTAGTGAAAATTACTTTTGCCAATGTCCAAAATATAGGCCATCAATAGATCCCAATTGCTTAGATATCCGACAGAACAAAAATTGAGACAGGAAATAGGCGCGAGTGATCTGCACTACGAAAATTTTAAATTTTCATTGAGTGAAAATGTGAAATACTTTAAACTAGAAGGACCAATGGATTTTTTCTTTAAGTGGTACAGGAAAGAAAGCTATCGAAATATGAACAAAGTGAACAACGAGGGCGAGTAAAAAGATTAAGATTAGTTTAGATGCATTTGAAGTTAGAAACGGTGATAAATTGGCAAGGTACCACTAGTGATATACATAAAGTCTCTCCCAATATTTTCGCCTATATTTTAAAGGCCGCAGTCTTTCGTTTTGCAAAACCATAATGGCTTATTGTTAACTTATATTAATCAACTTTATACTGGGAATGAATCTGACGTGTCGTCAATTTATAAAAAAATGTTTTATAGAATGTAATGTCAAGGATTTAATTAAAACTTAGTGTATATCTCTGGTTCGAAAACATCTTGAATGTTCAATAGTTGTCTGGACCCCTTGTTACGAAACAAAAATTAACAAAATCTTACATTATTATGGAGCTCATTAATTATATTAACTGATATTTCTTTTATGTACGTTAATTTTAACTGTTTTAGTTACTTTGTTTTAAATATTATAATTATTTATATTTTTTATTTGACATATATATTTTTTATTTATTCACTTTATTTTTTACAGTTGATTTATTTCTCTGTTTTTTTAAAACTTATTTATTTCGAGTTTTATTCTACGCAATTTTAAGTCTGATAAAAGTGGACGATTTTTTTTTAGAAAATATTTAGAAGAACAGCTAGACATTAACAGTAAGATTCATTAATGAGATTTAACGTTTAAAGCCAATACACTTTCTTTGGAAATAAGGCTTTCTAGTTCGTCAGTTTATATATATATGTATATATATATATATATATATATATATATATATATATATATATATATATATATATATATATATATATGCAATGTGACCAATAAAGTCCGCATCATATGGGATTTTTTTTATTAATATCTTTATTTGAAATTTGACTTTGGCAACAATTTCTGCTTCAATCGCGATGAAAATTAACCAAAAAAATAGCAGTCACGTGATCTGTCAGATTAAATTTTTTTTCCAAAAAATTCAAAAGTAGGGTTATACCTCAAAATCTGGAAAAAAGTAATTAGAAAATATTTTTCTAAATGCAATTCTTAGCCCATATGCAATAGACACAAACTATGTTTTCAAAAATAGTTATTTTATGAAGTTACTTTATACAGAATCAAAAACAAATAAACTTTGCATCACATGTAACCAAATTTTAAAGAAATCAATCATTTTAATTTTTGTAAAAGGATTATTCCTTAATTAAAAACTGTAAATTACTAAAAATATAAACTGTAATTAAGTTAAGGTCGACAGTGCTATTAGTGCGTGAATCCTATTTTGACAAATTCTCAGAATCTTGAATAAACTCAAAAACCGTAAATTGTGTATAAAGGGTGATTTTAAAAATTCTCCTATTCTCAAAGATCAGACATTTCGTTAAAAACAGAACTTTCGTATATTTGTAATACAGTTCATCACTATACAAAAAGTAATCGTGTTAAAAAATAGTAATTAAAAAATTGTAAATATTTAGCATATAAGATTTTAGTATAAAAACCACTCTTTGTTAATTTTATATATCACTTTATTAATAGTAAATATTATTTACCGATTCATAAAAATACTTTGTAAAAGAACTAGCGGGACGCCACTAATTAGTTCTTTAATTAATAAAACTAGAACTGAGCTAATTAGGGTCGAACTACAACGGAGCATCAAAAGGCGTAAAATCGTTAATATAAATCACGGACGCCGGTCATTTATTTTTTAATAAATAACTCCGATTTATTTTAAATAAACCATTCTCTGATGTTCTTTAATTAAAAATACACTAAGTGCACATTTTAAAAAATTCTTTCTTCAAGTTATCAAAACAACAATCTGACACTACGTTAACTGACTAACAGCAGACCATAGATATCTGCAGAAAACCTTTCAATAAATTTACTACGTTTCAAATTTCACAGGCCTACTTCAGGTTTTTACAACAGCCCAACTTTCAAATATAAAAACAGTCCAAATAAGCCCTCCGTGTAATTAAAAACTTCTTGCAATAAAATGTTCCTAAGCTAATTAAAAATAAATTCTGTACAACGAAGTTACTTCCATCTTTTCAAAATGTCCACTCCCCAAAGATTCAAGTCCATGCCAAATGAGGCGGGTGGTCATTCAGACTCCCTCAGTGGTTATGGCGAGAACTCTGTGCCGGCTCTGACCGACGCGCCAAGAGGCACGGCATCCTGAAACCCGTGTTAACACCAACGAGACTTCTTCCATAGAATTCGAGTCGACTAAAAAACTCATAAGTTTCTTTGAATCAACAAACATATCCGAGGAAAGTAGTGAGCACTTAAAAAATTCGCGTAACATGTTTAAACATAATTTAAACAAAGAACAAGGCCTAACAAACAAGAGCCTTAAAATGTCGCCGGTTGCTTCCCCGACAAAACAAATATTGTCGCACGTTACACGACTGCCTGAAGGGCAAGATTATTTTAAATTCGCAAACCTGATCGGAGCTAGGGACTTTCCAAGATCAGGAAAACGCGAAGAAGTTAGTAAACCTGCTATAGTAATTTTTACTGAAATTTTAAATAAGTATTATGATAATCTTGAGGATGGTCGCAGACCTACCGAAACATTTATCATCAACCGGGATGCGAGTTCTTCGTGGAAAAAGCCGCTATTAGATAATGGCGAATGTGCGCACATCCGCCATAATAATAGAAAAACTATGTTGTTTGCCCGACCCGAAAGCGTAATATTGCGTCAGTTTTCTGCTTTTATAATCTGGCAGGTAGATTGTTATTAATTCATTATGTTAAAGAGGGCTATTGTCATTTTTGTTTAAGTTACCACCCTTTTTGTTATCCAAAGCAATTCTTTATTTATAGATATTTTAAATTAATAAGTTGTAAAGCTTTTCAATTGTTATTGTAAGTAAGCGGATATCTTTTTGTCGATAGAATAATATTCTTTTATGACATCTCTTATCGTCGCCGACCTAAAGTGTTCCGTTTATGGTACGGTCTTCTCATGCATGGAAAAGGTTAGTACCTGAACTTGATATTAACAAATATACAGAAGTTCTGTGATAGTTTTGAGAAATATAAATAAGTTAGCTGAGTTTTTTCGTTATTTAATGAAGGAATCTAGGAAACATGGTTTAATGGAACTCCAGCAAGATAAGTTTTTTATTTAAAATACATTACTTACATCGCCCTAAAATACCCTGTATAACTAAGCAAAAAGATATACAAGCGGAATGTAACTAAGAAACATTTTTATTTAATTAGTTCAAGCTAAGTACATATTATACATACACCTTACAATCTTTTAAATACATAAATAAAACCATAGATAGTGTACAACATGTAATCTACTTATTTCAGAATTGTTTTTTTTTTAATCATTGAATTTATAAACAATTTTTCTCGATATCTCTAGGTTTGAGCTGGTGAACAAACTTTGGCTCATCCGAACACTATTAATTTCTTACTAGCAGATGCTCTTGACAGGTTATATAAAACTCTGTTCTTTATTTCTTCTAATATTTTTGAATTCTCCACAACCACTTACAACACTTCTAATTGATTTTCTTCATTAAGTGTTCGACTTGTATGGTTTTTCTTGAAATAATTTTCGATTGGGTCAGTATTTTTAAATTTAATGATTAAATCGTGACAGTAACATGACTAATATATATATATATATATATATATATATATATATATATATATATATATATATATATATATATATATATGTATATATATATATATATATATATATATATATATATATATATATATATATATATATATGAGTGTCTAACATTAAAAATTTCGGTCGCCACCCGATGTTGTCTTTTTTGAAGAAAAAATGCACTGAAATCTACTTTTTGGATGTAATGCTTTTATTTAGGTACACAATTTTCAACTTCTTCGACAACCTCTAACTAACAAAAATCTTCTTATAGTTTCAAAGGAGTTGAAGTGTACCGAACAAACTTGTTAATCTTAATTGAATAATTATTTCTTTTCTTATATTTTTTTATTGGATGACTATTTGGTTATATATATATATATATATATATATATATATATATATATATATATATATATATATATATGTTATATGCGATTCTACGACAATATTATAATTAATAACTATTAATAACTTGCTTCTTGACCGCGATATCAAAGGTCGCATTAACAATTTACCAACTAAAGCAAAATCAGCAAATGCAACATTGTCACACGGACTACGTTGCTTTGAATGATGCAACATGATGCAACTTGCTGACGCTTCTACAGGGAAATTATAAATACCTTCCCAATTGTTATTTTCAAGTAGTAATAGTAAACAAAGCAATTAATGCTATTATTCTGTTAGTTTAAGTTCTGAATTAAGTCTTGATTTATAAAGTATAAAATAATTGTTAAACAAATAAATAAAGTTTTTTAAAAAGTGTTTTTTAAGAAAACAAATATAAAATTTGGCGCAGTCGTTAGGATTCGTTTACGTTGGCAGAGCACGAAGATATTCTCACTGTTGACGGCGGATCCCAATCCCTTGAAACGAAGAACGAACAATTCCTTCAAACGAAGAACGAACAATCCCTTCAAACGAAGAACGAACAATCCCTTGAAACAAAGAACGAACCAAAGACATCCTCACGCAACAGCAACGGAAGGAACACCTGGTGAAGCCCCTGGTTGCAAGCAGTAAAGAATAAACGATCAATGCTCAAGCAGGCAGTTGTGTAAGTAATCGAATCATCTCGTTTATTTACATTTATAAAGTGATTTGTTGAAAGTATCTGTCGATTATCCGATATACCGTAACATTTCGCATTTTCTTTTAAAAACTAACATATTGTAGTCAATTTTACCCCAAATTTTTCTTTAACTCGTAAATAAAATGCCAGAGACACGTTCAACCGTAACCGCCGGAGGTAAAACCGAGGAAAAGGGAATTTTAGAACCCTACAAACTCTCCGAAATATTTTCCATCATCCCCGAATTTGACACTGATCAGATTTCATTGGGTACTTTTCTAAATGCATGCGATTATGCCAATGATATGGCGGTAGATAATCAAAAGATTCTTTTAGTCATCCACATTAAAAATAAACTAAGAGGAAGAGCCGCCCAACTAATAAACTCGCGCAATCCACAATCATATGCGGAAATAAAAACCCTTCTAAACCTTCATTTTGGCGATTCGAGAGATCTATCGTCTCTCATCCAAGACCTTCAACGTCTAAAATAAACTCAAAACGAATCACCTCTGACCTTTTTCAATAGATTACAAGTGCTTAATTCCAAAATACTCGCGAATATCCAAAAATCAAACCTAGGTGCTAATGAAAAGAAAGCACAAACCAGCTTAATCGACACTATGGCCCTTAACACCCTTTTAACTGGTTTAGAACCACGCCTTGGTCAAATTATTCGTGCTGGAAACCCTAAAGACCTTTTAGATGCCCAAGTTCGAATCCGGCGAGAACTTCAACTTTCTTATTTTGAAAATCAAAAAGTCAACAAACAACTAACAATTTCTAGACCCCCAATACAACCCAGGAAATTTCCAAACCAACCCCCGAAATGTCTCAACTGTGGACGTTTAGGACACGTAACAAACGAGTGTCGAACCCAAATGATGCAGAGACCTACTTACTATCAAAATAATCAAAATTTCCAGAAGCCACCACAAAATTCTAGCTTTTCTCAACCCCAATTCAGACCCCCCATGTCTTCAAAATCAAACAAGACCTCCTATGTACTCACAAGGTCAGCATCAGTCGCAGTTTCGCCCTTCAATGGTCCAACGAAACCCAAATCCTCAGCACCAACCTAGAACCCACCATATGAATTACAACACGCAACCATATGAAGAGTATTCCACACAATACGAAGAAAACCCTCAAGATTACTACGAATACCATCAGAATTTTGAAAATAATTATTATGATAATTATTCTGGTGATCTTACTTTACCACCGAGTGATGAATACCAAAACCCAAATTTTTGCTCTCTCCCGAACCAGAATCATCCCCCGAACGAGACTACCTCGATTACGAACCCATTGGAAATTATTCAAGATCAAATCAACAATTTGAATCTGGACGACATGAATCCAAATTTAAATTTCCAGGAACAACAATTCCTTTAAGCCCACTTCTTGCTGTCAACCCAAAAAACTTATATTATATCCATGACGCATCTAACAAATTTAAATTACTTATCGATACCGGAGCGGGCATATCCATTTTCAAAAAAAAAACAGCCCAAAATTTTCGCAATAGGACCCCAGAAAATATCACGATCCTAGGAATAACCGATCAAAAACTACTTATAACCGAATCCACCCTGGTTCCTTTCAATACAGGTGATCCTCTCAAGGTTTTTGTATACGATCTCGACATAGAATTTGACGGAATACTAGGCTTAGATTTTCTAGAACGCTATCAATGCGTAATAGACCTTAATTCCAAAACGCTTATTACAAATTTTAAAACAATTGCACTACACAAAGCGGATTCCAATTTTATACGACAAACGCAAGAAACTAATAATAACAACCGAAATAAAATTTCTATACCGGGTCGTACGGAACAAATATTTAATCTCAAATGCGGTTTATCAAACACAGACGCAATACTAATCGGTCAAGAAAAGGAAAAAGTTAGGCTTCCTCATGCTCTTGTTCGCGTAAACAACAACGAAGGATTTTTAACAAGTGTTATTAATGCGAACGCAATACAAAAAACGGTTGATTTTTCCGACCTTTCTATTGAACCAATAGAAAACATCGAAACTATCCTAAACTTTAATAGCCGTGAATATAAAGACATGGAACCAATAGACAGGATAAAAATAATCAGGGATCAGGTGAGAACTGAACACTTAAATGCAGAAGAAGAAGAAGCCGTTATACAACTCTGTCTAGACTATGCCGACATATTTTACATAGAAGGAGACAAATTAACTTTTACAAATGAAATTAAACACACTATCGAGACAAATAATTCCAGGCCGATCTTTACTAAATCTTATAGGTACCCACAGGTGCATAAAGAAGAAGTAAAAACCCAAATCAGAAAAATGTTAGAACAAAACATCATCCGACCATCTGTGTCACCTTGGTCCTCCCCTGTATGGGTTGTGCCGAAGAAACTAGATGCATCCGGAAAACAGAAATCGCGTGTGGTTATTGACTATCATAAGCTAAACGAGTTGACGGTAGACGATAAGTATCCACTCCCCAACATCTCCGACCTCTTAGATCAACTTGGCAAGTGTCAATACTCTACCCTTGATCTCGCATCTGGATTTCACCAGATTGAGATAAGTCCCGACGATACCTCTAAAACTGCTTTTTCCGTTGACAATGACCATTACGAATTCGTTCGTATGCCTTTCAGCTTGAAGAATGCCCCGTCCACCTTCCAAAAAGTCATGGACAACATTCTACTAGGCATTCAAAACGAGCGTTGCCTTGTTTACATGGACGACATCATTATATACTCTCCTACTATCCATGAACACATGGATCCTCTTAAAGAAGTTTTCAAAAGACTCCGTAAAGCCAATCTCAAAATTCAGCCCGATAAATGCAAATTCTTACGAAAAGAAGTCGCCTATCTTGGACACCTTGTTACTAAAGACGGTTTAAAACCCAATCCTTCCAAGGTAGAATGTATTCAGGAATTTCTCGAACCTAAAACACCAAAGGAAATAAAATCATTCCTTGGACTAGTAGGCTACTATCGCCGTTTCATACCTAACTTTGCCAAAATCTCAAAACCACTCACTAGGCTTCTCCAAAAAGATGTTGAATTTAATTTCAATATAGATTGTAAGGCATCATTCGATAATCTTAAACAGGCTCTAATCTCTGACCCGATTTTAATCTACCCCGACTTCGAAGAGCCATTCCTTCTTACAACAGACGCGAGCGCGTTTGCAATCGGTGCCGTTCTCTCCCAGGGACCTGTAGGAAGAGATCTTCCCATAGCCTTCGCATCTAGGACTCTTTGCAGCGCAGAGACTAAGTACTCTATGATTGAAAGAGAACTACTTGCCATAGTCTGGGCCGTTAAGCACTTTCGCCCTTACCTTTTTGGTAGAAAATTTGCCCTTATTACGGACCATAGACCCTTGACCTGGCTATTTTCCATAAAAGATCCCGGAAGTAGACTAGCAAGATGGCGTCTTAAACTCGAAGAATACAACTATAAGATTGAACACAAACCCGGCAAGATAAATAAAAATGCCGATGCACTCTCCAGAATAAAAATAAACCATTTCAAAGAGTGTGCAAACCTACAATCGAAAATAAAGATCTTCGCATCAAACGATCAAGACGACGAGCCAGAAGACGAAGCAACAAGCACTTCTGAAGAAGATGAAGATCTTAACGACGATCAAATAACGGAAGAATTTAACAAATTTGTGGAGCTCTATAAAACAAGATCTTTAATCGATTACTCAAAAATAGAGACATCGAACACGCAACTTTTAGACAAAGCTCACAAAAACATAGTTACCTTCTTTTGGCAAGATAAACTACAAGAATTACACCACAAAATATTAGACGATATATTCAAGGAAAATTTCGAATATCAAACAACAACCATTAATATAGCTAACAGCAAGTCTGTCAAAAATAAAAAGTATTACATCGTACCACTCCCGTTCGATCCAGAAACTGTGGTTCAACATTTATTTTATGTTCTTTACAAAGCTCAAAATGAATTCGAAGTCTCAAAAACATATTGTATCGAAAATAACCTTGAACTTCCAATTCTAGAAATTTTCTCCTATATATTCTCAGACAAAGAGATAAAATTAAAAATTTGCCAAGATATGGTCAAGACACCCTCAGAGGATGAAATCCCACAAATTCTAGATCATTACCACCGAGGAAAAACTAATTTACATAGGGGAATAAATGAAACAGTACGACGCATAAAAGAAAAATATACATGGCCAAACCTTATTAAGGACGTCGAAAAATTAATAAAGGCATGTGAAATATGTCAAAAGGTCAAAATATACAGGAAAAACCTCAGTAGACCTTTAGTCATAACGGAAACACCGAGAGCACCATTCGAAAAAATTAATATAGACATTTTTGAATACCCCACAAAAAACCATGCACTCCCATAAGAGACGAGCTAACCAAATTTACACAAGCTTACCCTATTGAGGACAAGTCAGCCAAGTCGATTGTAAATACTCTCTTAGTGTTTTTCCAACACTATGGCACCCCATTAAGGATGGTATGCGACCATGGCAGAGAATTCAATAATGCCCTCATGAAAGACCTCTGTCACCTTTTCGATATAAAATTATGTTTCACAAGCGTTAGCCACCCTCAATCGAACGGCTCACTAGAAAGATTTCACGCCACACTATCTGAAATGATCCGTGCAAATCTCATAGAAAACCTCCAAGAACACCCGTTCAACGTTTTACCCTATGCGGTAATATGTTATAATAATACAAAAAACAAAACCCACGGATTCACCCCTTATGAACTATTATTCGGACACTCCGCAATCAGATGTCCCGAAAAATTGTATAATCAAAAAGAACTCATCTCTAAATACGTGAGAGATCTCAATAACAAAATGGAGCATTATTATAAGTTAGCAAGAGACAGGACAGAAACACAAAAACAAAAATCAAAAGAAAGATACGACCAAAGAGTCGCAAACAATCCTTACGAATATAAAGTTGGAGACAAAGTATATGTAAAAGAATCTCAAATTAAAACTAAAGCCGAAAACTTATTTAACGGTCCGTTCGAAATTACTGAAATTTTCAAAAATTCAGCCACCCTAATTAATCCAAACACAAATCAACTCACAAAGATTAACTTCGACCGGTTAAAGCCTTATTCTGAATAAGGGTTATTTCTTTTACAGATTCTGCGCGTTGCTCGCAGCTACGTCTTCTCAATACTTCATAACACCCATAAACAATACCGTTGGAATCTTCTTCCACGAGGAAGGCACTATAAAGATATCAAACAACAAATGGACACTTCTCGTTTACAAAGAACTGCTGCCTATAAAGGAAGCTATTCTCCATAACGATAAGATCTTAAATACGATGCTAGATAACCTGATTTCTCCGGAAATAACACCACCAAGACTAATAGCCTTTAAAGGAGAAGTACAAACTCATGCCAACTTACTCGGACAAATCTCTAACTCCGTTAATCTTAAATACAAAGACATAATCGCGGACACACAAAACTATGCCTATAGGAATAAACGCGGAATAATTAACGGAATTGGAACAATCACAGGTAACTTAGACGCGTCGGACGGCGAATACTTTAATGACTGTATAGAGAAAATCACGCGGGAAGAAAGACAAATTGAGAATCTAATGAAAAATCAAATTTCGGTAACAACTTCTGTAATTAAAAGTTTTAATTCCACCATTGAAAAATTAAGAATCGATGAAGAAACTTTTAACGACGACGTACGAAACATACAAACGGCAATAATGGACATATCAGACGATTTAGCCTTTTATAACGCAAAACTAAACACTTTGGATTTGTGCGAATCCCTTATGGAGAGCTACTCTTTCATAAAAAATTATCTTAACGATATTCTAAACGCCATAACATTCGCTCGCCTAAGAATTTTACATAGCTCCATCATTACCCCATTAGATCTGATCGAGTCGCTCAAACAAATTTCTTAAGCTCTACATAAAAACAATTTACCATTACCAGTCTATTCTTCTAGCCTCGCTAAATATATTGATATTTTCGAGCTAGAAGCCTATCAATCAGACTCTAGAGTATTGTTTGTTTTAAAAATTCCTCTGGTTGATCCCGAAACATACACTATGTATCGCCTTTATCCCATACCAATATCGGATAACCGTACAGGGTTTCACCATATCATCTCTACCACTCAAAAATATATTGCGAGAGATGATGATTCGATGCTCTACGTTTCACTTCAAAGCCTTAAGACTTGCAAAGTACTTAGCTTCCACCAGAAAATCTGCTCTGAAGTACTTCCACACCCAATAGACAGTGACTCCATCTGCGAAGCACAACTTTTGAAGCAACCAATCCACCTATTACCAGGAACCTGCCAATCAAGTTTGCTGTTAGCAAAGGGATACAACGTCCAACGAATTGATCAAAACCTTTGGTTAACTTCAGTGTCAGATCCACTACCCATCACTGTGAAATGCAACGGGAAATCACTCATTACGAAGATTGTCCAAGTCAACACCCTTCTACGTCTTCAACCAGACTGCAGCGCATTCATTGGAACCACCAGAGTTCATGGAAAGCGTCTGATAGATGTATACCAAAACGTCACTTACAAGAATCTTCCAAGCGAAATTCCATACAAGTGTTGTGAACAGCTTCCAAAGAAGCCATCCGTACCGGACGTCAAACCCTTGAAGTTGAACAAAATTAACATTGATGACCTCAACATTGCTCAACATAAGCTAGACCAGTATTCTGAAGAGTTGGATAAAATCATCTCCCAACCTTTTGTAAACAAGCATCTACACTGGTTTACAGTCTCGACCATAGTCGTAATCATTCTCCTGATCACAACTTATGCCTTGTCCAAATGTCGACCCAGAAGACTGCCGATGATTACCTCAGGCCCCTCCGATGATGATTCTCCTCCAAGATCAAGACCAGCGAACCGGAAAAATGCCTCCAGCCTTTGCAGTATTCTCCCAAGGAGAAGACCCAATATCCGCCTGGACCAATCCCTACACGAAGAGGAAATGGAACTCCGATAAGATTAAAAAGTTGCTGCAAGGCACCAACTTTTATTAAAAAGGGGGAGTTGTTATATGCGATTCTACGACAATGTTATAATTAATAACTATTAATAACTAAAGCAAAATCAGCAAATGCAACATTGTCACACCGACTACGTTGCATTGAATGATGCAACATGATGCTACTTGCTGACGCTGCTACAGGGAAATTATAAATACCTTCCCAATTGTTATTTTCAAGTAGTAATAGTAAACAAAGCAATTAATGCTATTATTCTGTTAGTTTAAGTTCTGAATTAAGTCTTGATTTATAAAGTATAAAATAATTGTTAAACAAATAAATAAAGTTTTTTAAAAAGTGTTTTTTAAGAAAACAAATATAAAATATATATGTAATGTATAATCGAAGGTTTTCGGGCATGTATGTGCTGCGACCCTCTCAGGACTGTAAGGTGGCTGACGTTTCGGTGAAATCTCATTCACCATTTTCAATGCTCACTGTATGGTGAGTTCGCTCGTGAATATATTTTTCTATCGACAAAATTTACGGTTTTTGTTTAAAAAAAAAGAAATTTTTTAACAAATTACCGATTTAAAATTTAACATAAATATAGTTATTATCATTCTAGAAAAGTACGTCAAACCCGGAATCTGTGAGTTTTTTATTTTCCGAGAAATTCGATGTCAAATTTAAAAATTCAACCTCAATTTTCTGCTCTCCTAATTAAGATATAATGCTCAATTTTAATGAAAATTGTTTGTATTGTTTTGTTTTGAAGATCTATTAAAAAAAATTTTTTGTCCGTCGTGGGCCTTAGAAATTTTGCAAAAACCAATTTTTGCACCAAAAAAAAAGCGATAACTTTTCACCGGATGGAGATAGAAATAATTTAGATTAGATAAGAGATTTTCCGATCTCAAAAAAAAAACGAAAAAAAATTATTTTGGATGAAAAAAACGTTTTTTTTTTTCAAAAATTCATAATGGTGTGGCAAATGAATATTAAGGGCTCAAATTTGCAGAAGATGCTTTTTAATGCTTGTACTTTACCTTTGAATTTTTTGGATCCAAGAAATACACTTTCATACGATCTGTGAACCTTCGAAAATTGGGCCGAATCTAATCGAAAGTAGCAGCTGCAGGCCGCTCTCGGCGGGTTGTCATAGTTCAGGCGCATTATTCATTGACGCTTCAAGGAAACTTATGCATCACAAGTAATATTTATAATATTGATGTTGTTTTATTAATTTATATGATAGTAACAATTTGTTTAGTCATATTAATTATTAATTTGTTTATTAACAAAATTTTTACAAAAGAATATAGAGAAAATCAAAGAAATATTTAATTATATATTACACATTCTACTGTTTTTTTCCTTTATATTATTATTACTTAGTCGTTTATAAACAAAATTTTAACGAAAATTTCTATAAGCAAATCATATAAAAATATAATAATGAATATATTACGTCATATAAATATTTACAAGTACAATATATCAATTATACATCCATCTTTTCTTTTTCTATTACTTCTATGCAATCGGCGCCCGTTTCATCATCGCAATTAATACTCTCGCTTACATCTCACATACCATTTTCATCATCATTCTCAATTTCATTGTACATATCATTCTCATCATTATTAACATTTTCATGGTCAAAATCATTCTCACAGATATTATTAATTTCCTCTGAATTGTCATCATCGTTTTCTAAATTGCAGGAAAAAACAGTAGAATATGTAATATATAATTGAATGTTTGTATGATTTTCTTTATAATTTTTTGTAAAAATTTTGTTAATAAACAAATTAATAATTAATATGACTAAACAAATTGTTACTATCATATAAATTAGTAAAACAACATCAATTTTTTTGGCGCAAAAATTGGTTTTTGCAAAATCTCTCGTCCCGTCAAAATATAAAACAAAACAAACAATTTCCATTAAAATTGAGCATTGTATCTTAATTAGAAAAGTGGAAAATTGATGTTGAATTTTCAATTTTGATATCGAATTTCTGGAAAAATAAAAAATTCACAGATTCCGGGTTTGACGTACTTTTTTAGAATGATAATAACTATATTTATGTAAAATTTTAAATCGGTAATTTGTTAATAAATGTCTTTAAAAAAAAAAACGAAAACCGTAAATTTTGTCGAAAAAAAATATATCTCGATAACTATTGGCGCCACCTATAACTTATATTATATGAATTGATAATCGTTTTTTAATTTTAATTCTCTACAACTTTTGTTTGAAACATTTTTCGGTACAAGTTTTACTTTTCGAGATACACTCAAAAAACCGAAAATCGTAACCATTTTTAATCGCCATTTTTTTTGCACAGGTCTTTCAGAGTTACTATCGAGATATGTTTTATAGGATACCGGAATGAACACATTCCAGCAAAAAAACCAATGTTACATGTTTGTTAACAAAACAGCCATTTTTTGATCTAATTTCCATGGAGTAAGCAGACATCAGTGCGCTGAGTTCTCAAATTATCAGTTCCAAGATGGTCTAGGAATACCTAGAGGAACTAAATGATTTGAGTAAGAATAATAAAGTCACTTTCATGTGGCTACTGGGACATACCGGGATAGAGGGGAATCAAGTAGTAGACACGTTCGCGAGGAAGGGGGCTGAGATACCATTTCTGGGGCCAGAGCCAGCGTAATGCTGGAAGAACTAAAGATATCCTCTGATATGGTTGTTGCACCAGCTCAGTTCAGACCAAATGTCAGGGAAAATATATCACACCAATTTTTTCATCATAAGTGGATTGGGAATCAAGGTTTTTGGTAGTAAATAATTGACTATTGTTTGTTTTATTAAATTCTATAAACTAGGTCCCATTGCATGGTTTCTTAGATCGCGAGACTTAACTATAATGAATTTCTTCTTGTGGTTATAACTAAAAGACATGGTGGACTAAATACAATAGCCGTTCACACGTATCACACCTGCTATGCTTCAGGAAGTTAGAAGTTCTTTCGTTTACATGACTCGTGGAAATTTATTATTAGTAAATCCAAGCTTTCTACAAATACAGGAGCTCTAATTAATTTCTTTAGCATACCATGTTGATATCGCTTAAATTTTAAGCTGTAACTAATACTTCAAGGTAATAAAGAGTGTAAAGTTTTAAGTGAACTACTTACTACTGATGAAAAAAAAAATTCCTCAACTACTCAAGATGTTCACCGTTTTGCATTAAACAGAAATCAACCCTACAAGCGCGAAAGATCTAACTTGGTGAAGCAGAGCAGGAGTGATGCGTCCGAATGGCTGTCGTACTCAGCGCATATATATATATATATATATATATATATATATATATATATATATATATATATATATATATATATATATATATATATATATATATATATATATATATGCAACCTAAATCATATTTTTTTATTATTTAATTTGTATTTGTATTATTTTAGTTTGTTGATTGTTTAAGGAGGAGTGCTATCTATATTAATAAAGACTTTATTTATATTTAGTAGCACTGTTTTGTTTAATTTACAGTAAGAGTAATTCACTATATAGCAAGTTGCAATAAAATTGGATATGAGGCTTTTTAATTAGTCAGCTCTCTTTTGCTGATATCGATGAAAAATCTGATCAGCGGAATCCCTACATCAATAACAACCAATTTTATTGCAACTTGCTACATAGTGAATTACTCTTACTGCAAATCAAACAAAGCAGTGCTACTAAAAATAAATAAAGTTTTTATTAAAATAGATAGCATTCCTCCTCAAGCAATCAACAAACTTCAAAGTCACAAAAATGAAAATTGAAGTTAAAATTAAATAATAAAGAAATATGATTTAGGTTGCATATATATATATATATATATATATATATATATATATATATATATATATATATATATATATATATATGCAGTGAGTACGACAGCCATTCAGACGCATCACTCCTGCTCTGCTTCACCAAGTCAGATCTTTCGCGCATGTAGGGTTGATTTCTGTTTGATGCAAAACGGAGAACATCTTGAGTAGTTGAGGAATTTTTTTTTTCATCAGTAGTAAGTAGTTCGCTTAAAACTTTACACTCTTTATTACCTTGAAGTATTAGTTACAGCTTAAAATTTAAGCGATATCAACATGGTATGCTAAAGAAATTAATTAGAGCTCCTGTATTTGTAGAAAGCTTGGATTTAGTAATAATAAATTTCCACGATTCATGTAAACGAAAGAACTTCTAACTTCCTGAAGCATAGCAGGTGTGATACGTGTGAACGGCTATTGTATTTAGTCCACCATGTCTTTTAGTTATAACCACAAGAAGAAATTCGTTATAGTTAAGTCTCGCGATCTAAGAAACCATGCAATGGGACCTAGTTTATAGAATTTAATAAAACAAACAATAGTCAATTATTTACTACCAAAAACCTTGATTCCCAATCCACTTATGATGAAAAAATTGATGTGATATATTTTCCCTGACATTTGGTCTGAACTGAGCTGGTGCAACAACCATATCAGAGGATATCTTATAAAGTCGGGACAAATATATATGTCTTAAGATTTATTAGTAATCTGCAAAAATGAAAAAAAATCCTTATCGGCAAATATATCAAATCTGCCAAAAACAGGAAAAATAAAGGCGACTAAATAACTTAGGATGGTTATCCAGTAGACCGGAATTCTACTACTACGAATGCGCGAATTCTGAGGAAATCCTAAGAACAATCCCATTTCCAACAACTGCATTCAGAAATACGTTTGGTCTTGCCAAGATAGGATTTTTTGCCTCAAATCGGAAGAAACTCACGCCATGCAAGTGGAAAACTTAATAAATATCCTAAACGAAAGGAATCCCCTGTGGGACATGCAGAAAAAATAGTATAGTTTAATTTTAAACGTTCTATCGCCATCTAACAGATCAAAATATAAATGGGAAAACTCGCTAAAAATACTACTTTGCTTAATACTGGATTAATCCAGTATTCGTGGTAACGTTTATCTGCTAACTGCTTTCTGATTAAGGATTACGCAAAAAAAAAAACTACCAAGATCTCTGGTATTTGTATCTGCCTCATCAGAGGTGATGGGGTTGATTGAGGCAGTGGACGTAGTGAAACATGCGATTTCTTAAGAAAGAATTCATTCGAACACGCAAGTTTGAAGTTCACATAAATTCGGATTTAGTTAGTAACTAGCTTAAATCCTTGCAGTAAATTAAAAAGTGCAAGGTTCCATAGAAGCGTCTCCTTATATGGTAATTTCAAAAAGGCAGATTTAAGATTTATTTTCAAAATATTGGATAAAACACAAAAACCAAAGTACTGAGGGAAAAATCAGTTTGTTATTACAAGTGGACAAGTGGATAATTTTGCGAATTAAAGAAATTTTTCTTCACTATTTGCTGATGTAACCAACATCTATATTTACTTTATCGTATGTAAAAAAATGTGCCCTTTCTAACTCTGAATTAAAAAATAAGGTTTATAATTGTAAAAAAATATCAATGACGTCTGAGCACCTTTTTGAGTTACCCTGTATATTTCGGTATCTAACTCGTTTTTCCAAACAAGTATCCATTTACTTTATATTGAATTTATCGGCTATATATATATATATATATATATATATATATATATATATATATATATATATAGGGTTATTCATCCTATACGGCACGGAATATTGCTGCCAAAATACCTGGCCTCCAAAAAATTTTACTTTTGGGATATATGGAGGTCTAATATAATTACTTTTTAGAATTATTTTCATATTATACGGGATGTCTCAAAAGCTCTGAAAGAATCAAAGTTGTGTTTTTGGATTGTCCGATCAAAATAAGTACCTAGTACCTAATAAGATTTATTGTACCTAAACCTTAAGGGTTTATAAATAATTTAAATTTCGGAAAAACCTAACATAATTTTTACGTTTCAAATATTTAAGAAGTATTTCAGTTGTGTACTCGAAATTTACAGTGAAGTGTAACAATAAATCATGTTTTATATTTCAATTATAATAAACTTGCTATATTATACAGGGTGTCCAAAAATTAAAACTAATCAAATAAGAACTTTAAGTGACTATAACTTGATTAACTTAAATAGAACGTTATATTTTTAACTTACCAGAAAATGTATCTTTTAAATAGCTATCAAATGGTATAGGAGTGTTCTATAGCTATGTCTTCGCGTCTTCACAGAATACGCCAAATAATCGTTTTCTGCACCATTTTATACTTTTTTAATAGATGTTCTAATGTATCTAGTTGCCTATGGAATTTAGAAACGTCAGATAATTCATTTAATTTATCAGTTTAGTCCGCAAAGCCCGTTGCTATAATAGCGGCATTATTTTTGGTAACTGTGAAACTTAATTTATTGAATTGAATTATTTGAATATTGGTGTGTTATTGCTTTGTCAAAATAAAGATTTATCCAAAGGAAGAGCGTGTTGATATGATTTTTATCCTTGGAGAATGTCATCAAAATTGTTTATTGGCTTCTCTAGTCTATGCTCAAAGGTTTTCTGAAACAAACCATCTTAAACCAGCCGTTTTTGTAAGACTATTAAACTAGTTTCGGGAAAGTAGAAGTGTAAGTTATAAAAAACCTGTTATAAGAAAACCTGTCACTGAAGATGAAGAAAATGTTTTACTGTCCTTGGTTTAGTGATCGAAAATCCCAATATTAGTCAGAATCATATATCCGAAAATACCAACATTAGCCAAGCAAGTGTTTCAAGGATTCCTAACAAATACAGATTTCATCCTTAAAAAATCCAGCTTTGTCAGGAGCTTCACGGAAATGATTTTGGAAACCGAACTGAATTCTGCTTGTGGGTGCCAGATAAAGTCGCAGGAAATTAACACTTTTTTAATAATGTGTTGTTTAGTGATAAATGTACTGTTCATAACAATAGTTTCGTGAATAGAAAAACTTCTATTGCTATTCTGATTCAAATCCGCATCAGTATAGAGTTATGAAAAACCAGAATAGGTGGTCGGTTAATGTGTGGGGAGGAATACTGGATCCATACTTAATTGGACCCTACTTTTTTGAAGGGCCTTTAAATGGTTTGATGTTTCACGATTTACTTTTACACCAACTTCCAGTGTTATTAGAAGATGTTCTTTTAAATATTAGAACAACTATGTGGCTTCAACTGGATGGAACTCCTCCTCATTATCATCACCAGGTTCGGCAATTTTTAAATGTCAACTTTCGAAACAGGTGTTATGGAAGAGACGGATTTCAAAATTGGCCCCAAAATCTCCGGCCTTAACTCCACCAGATTTCTTTTTATGGGGATACATAAAAGGAATTGTTTACAATGCGCCCCCGACAACACCACAAGATATGAAAATACGCATAAGAGACGCTTTTCAAACTGTAACCGCGCAAATGTTGTCCAGAGTTAGCAGTGGTTTCGAAAAAAGAATATGTAAGTGTTTGGAAATGTATGCTCGACATTTCGAACATCTACTAAAAATATTTTGTTCCGAGGTTCTGAACATTTGTAAAGATATTCCTGATTATTATTTTTATAGTTGTAAATTGCCTGTCATTTCCAAATGCCATAGGCAACTAGATACATCTATTCAAAAAACAAAAAATGGTGCAGAAAATGATTATTTGAGATATAGAATATGAATTATTGTAAAACTTCACTCTAGATTTCGAGTATCTAACTGAAATAGTTCTTAAGTATTTGAAACATGAAAATTAGGTTACATTTTGTCAAAATACAAATTATTTTAAAACCCTTAAGGTTTAGATACTACAAATCTTATTAAAATAAGCACTTATTTTAAGCAAAGAATCCAAAAATGCAATAATATACAGGGGTTTCTATTTAAAAGACACAACTTTATTACTTTCAGAGTTCTTGGGACACCCTGTACAATATGAAAATAATTGTAAAAAGTAACTATATTAGACTCCCATATATCCCAAAAGTAAAACTTTTTGAAAATCACGTATTTTAGGCACAATATTGCGTGCAGTATTGGATAGATAGCCCTATATATATATATATATATATATATATATATATATATATATATATATATATATATATATATATATATATGAAATAAAATGCGAGCAGTAAATGCAAACTTCTCTCCATCATATCCTTTCTGTGTTAGAGGTTGCACAGTTAGAATAAATTGTTACAAAATGCAATTTATCCTATTCCACCACCATCGAGATGATGGCCTACCTGTACCACCATACCGAGAAGAAAGTCAAAACTTACCCTCCCCGCCACAGTGATACGGCAGAGGTACATGTTTCGTCTCTACCAGACTCATCAGGGTACCGACATGCACCTGGCTGTACAAAAGGACAGATCGGAAAGAAGCATGCAAATACTGAACGCGGTTTCGCTTCGAAACATGTACCTCTGCCGTATCACTGTGGCGGGGAGGGTAAGTTCATATATATATATATATATATATATATATATATATATATATATATATATATATATATATATATATATGAAGTTAAATGCGAACAGTAAATGCAAACTTCTCTCCATCATATCCTTTCTGTGTTAGAGGTTGCACAGTTAGAACAAATTGTTACAAAACGCAATTTATCCTATTCCACCACCATCGAGATGATGGCCTACCTGTACCATCATACCGAGAAGAAAGTCAAAACTTACCCTCCCCGCCACTGTGATACGGCAGAGGTACATGTTCATTCATACATGGAGCTCCATATAGTAATACGTTTGCTGAATGTGATTTCAGCACTACAACGGCGTAATGTGGATATATCCACTGCTATTGCATCTCATACGGAGGAATCCGTGAAAGCCGCATAAACATATATACGCCATCCGGCGGGAGGCCGGCAAAGCCGCCTTCAGTATTTGCATGGTTCCTTCCATCTGTTCTTTGCACAGCCAGGTGCATGACGGTACCCTGATGAGTCTAGTAGAGACGAAACATGTACCTCTGCCGTATCACAGTGGCGGGGAGGGTAAGTTTTGACTTTCTTCTCGGTATGATGGTACAGGTAGGCCATTATCTCGATGGTGGTGGAATAGGATAAATTGTATTCCTCAGCAATTTGTTCAAACTGTGCAACCTCTAACAGGGAAAGGATATGGTTGGAATGAGGTTGGCATTTATTGTTCGCATTTTATTTTATTCCTACACGGAGCTGCATATAGTTGTATGTTTGCTGAATATGATTTCAGCACTACAACGGCATAATGTGGATATATCCACTGCTATTGCATCTCACATGGGTGGAATCCGTGAAAGCCGCATAAACACTATATATATATATATATATATATATATATATATATATATATATATATATATATAAATCAAAAACTTCTTAACAATATTTAAAAAATGCGAATCCATCTAGGAATATTTTTTTAAAAATCCCTTCAACTTCTGGGATGCCGACTTTAAACGAGTAAATTAAAAGTCTAAAATTATTAAATTAGTAGTTATATGAAACAGTTTATTTTATACCTTTTAATACAATTTTTAAGATCTACTCAATTTTTTTAGGAAAAAAAGATATATTTTAATATGAAATATTACATTATAAATGTCGTTAATAGTGAACTTGTACATTATAATCTGTTTCTATACACCTATAAAATTTAATAAGGTACTTAAAACACTTTTATTAGGTTAATAAATACTTCATGGGAGTTAAAACTACAATAAACGTGTTTTATGCATTTAGGAAAATTAAATGACTTAATAAACTATGCAATATTCATTTAATCAAAAGAAAATGAAACATAGTAAGAGTAAAGGTAATAGAATCTAGACTCCACTGACATAATTTCTTACGATTAAAACCCAGAAACTGGAGTTCCTACCCGTACATCAATAACTATTAGAACTATTTCTTAGTAAGCCATGATAACAATGTTTACCATTTAAGTCATATTGGCCGGATGCACGTAAAATGACGGGTCACTTCGTAGATATTAAATTTCAACTTGATGGTGAAAATGCATTCAAAGAGTATGCACTGCAAAGATTAATAAAATAGAGCGTGAATAAATAGTGTAGTAATAATTTCATTATCTATAGATTATTGTAACCTAAAATTTTTAACAATACATTTAGTATGTATGTATGTATGCGCGTAGAATTGAGGTCTGTATACTGCGACTACTGCTGCCAAGTCTTAAGAGTTACCTTATCGGCTAGAGCAGGTTCTTCAGTCCTCTTTCCCTCAGAAACCTTGGATGTTGAACAGTTCCACGGTGGGTTGCTCCTCTTCTTCGATTTGGTGTGTTCCCAAGAACCGCATCCTGAGGTTTTCTAGAGCGCTGCACTCTAAAAAGATATGAATAAAGGTTTCGTCCTCCAACTCACAGAATCAGCACTTTTCTCCTTCTACCAGTCCGAGTTTCCTGAGGTGTCCCTTTAGGTAACATTGCCCCGTCAGGACTCGTGTCAGAACTCTAAATGGGTTTTTACTAAAACTTATGCATTTTTTGAATATCTTCTGGTCGTAGTTCCCAAAAAGTATCTTCGCTTCTCTCAATCCTTGCAGCTCCGTCCAATAATTGGATCTCCTGCTTTATTCTTCTACCTTTAGTTCTTTCAGCATTACGCTGCTACTGATTCCGCAGAAAGGCTCTGGCCCTAGAAATGATGTCTCAGCCCCTTTCCTCGCAAATCTGTCTACTGTTTCATTCCCCTCTATCTCGATATGACCCGGCACCCATATGAGGGTGACATTATTATTCTTACTCAAATCATTTAATTCCTCTAGGCATTTCCAGATCATCTTGGAGCTGATAACTTGAAAGCTCAACATAATGATGGCTGCTTGACCATGCGACATGATGATAATCTCTTAACAGTGATGGTTTTTTCTTTGCTGACTACATTTCCTAATGGCATGTATTTCTGCCTGGAAAATGCTTGTTGACTTACCCAAGCTTTCGTAGTATCTGGTGCTGGGTCCATACAATCCAATTTCAGTTCTCTCTGTTGCTTTGGAGCCATCTGTATGCCATCTGAATTTCTTGTTGAATTTTTCAATGGTTTTCCTGTCCCATTTCCTTTTGTCACTCAATTTTGTGCTGAAGTTTTTCACAAAGTTGAATTTCTTTTTCATTTCATCTTCGTTGTTTTCTAGATAAAAGATTGGGCCTTCATTTTATAATCTCATCTCTCAGCATCCTATAAACTTTCCTCTTCTCCATACTCTCTATAAGTATATGTAGAGGCGTGAGGTTTAAGATTACTTTCATGGCGGCCGTTGGGCAGGTTTTCATTGCCCCAGTTATACTTTCACAAGTCAGTCCAATCTTTGATCTGTTGAGAGGTTAGCTCTCGTATTAGACTGATTCTTTTGCTTCAGATCACTGCCCCATATGTGATGATTGGTCTCACTATTGCAGTGTACATCCACTGCAGAATTTATGAGGTTGTACCCTATCTTTTTCCCGCAAAGTTTCTACAGACCATTAAGGCTTTTGTAGCCTTATTTATTACTTCTTTTTCCTACTTGTTCCAGAGAAGTTTGTTATCTAGGATCAGTCCCAGATATTTAACCTCTGACTTCCACTCAATAACATTCCCATCAATTTTGATGGATTTCAGATTGAGGTTTCTTTTCCTTGGAAGATTACTAGGGTAGTTTTGGTGGAGTTGATGTTTATTCCCATCATTTGGCACCATTCCCTAGTATATTCAAGCCTTCTTTGAACAATTCTACAGAGGATATGCTCTAATTTGCCTCACGACCACGACATTGGCATAGCTCTGTTATGCCGAGGTTAGTCAGATCACAGAGAAGTGGATCTACAATTAAGCTCCACACAAGTGGAGTGGCTACTCCCCCTGAGGGTATCCTCTGGTGGTACAAAGGTCATTAGTGTCCTGTCCTTTCACTGTATCTGCTATTCTGGTGTAGAGAAGCCATGTTATCCATTTGGATGTCGTTTCGTCCACTCCAACAGTTCAGTTTTCTGTTGGTTAAACTATTCAATGGCTTGGTTGCCTATGAGTATAACGGTTAAAGGTTCCGAGCGCCACACTCTGATAAAGGGCCTACTTGGACCAGGCAGCTTGTTACAGTGGAGAAACTGCAAACCAGGAGTCATTTAGGCGTATTAATTACTGACTACCGGCTGCCAATTAATATTTCGTGAAAAGTTAAAATTGATCTAGGTAAAAAACAATCGGTTCTGAACAACATCCTGTATTCCATACTTTACCCTGTCCAAAAACTAAATATCTATGGTACGTGATTGAATGGCGGCGATAGCCTCAGCAACAGTAACCCTGACAACGCACGTATCAATAAACCCCTTCCTGGTCACTAAGGAACAAAAATGGCAAATGTCGGAATTACATATATGCGAGTATGAATCGAGCTAGAATAGAAGGAACGGAGCGACATTTCCCGTGCTTACCGGATTCGCGATAGTGCCGATAGGAGTGATACTGCTAGTGCTTGTCGGATGCGCAACAGTGTTTGTAAGAAATGACGAAGTTGGTCTGTCCGTACTTATAGGGTCCTCGACAAACTTACAAGGGAAGGGTAGTGATGAGGTCTTAAAATAACATGTACTATTGTAAAAGTAAAAAAAAATATAATCTAAATAATAATAAAAATTATTAGGAAACAGCCATTTACAAATAATTGACAAAAAAGTTTCTTCAAAATTTCGTTAGTTAACAATAAAATCAACGAGAGTATTATGAGGCATCACCTGATTTCGGGGCAGAATTTCTTAATAACTATTTAAGAGCTGCACAGAAACCGAAAAATCATCATTCAAACTGGTCTTAGAACAGATTGAGTTTACTTTTTCGTTAGTCTCAATCTTGATCTTTGACTGATCATTCATTTTGGTCTGGTTTATTAGCAGAAGTTGTTCTTATTCATATTTCCGTATTTTTTATACACTGAAATTTGTTGACCAAAAATACGTCTCATTGTAGTCAGAAATTACTCTGGATTCTAATTTTTAACGAACCAAATTCTTCCTATTTAAGTGTTTCCAGTATTTTCGTATCAGCCGATCTTGTAGAAGGCATCAGTGATCTTCTAGATCTTCTAGATTTCATATTTTAAACCGACTAAACCCCCAATAGGCTCCAAACTTGGAAAGTTTACTATAACACGGCAAACGTGGATGCAAATAGTTAATCGTTCACTGAATAGTCAAACTTTTGCTACCCGCGAAAATTCATAAAAGTATTTTAAGACTATCCCTTTAATAAAATAAAGCGTAAGAGAGATTTTCTGATTACGAAATCTTAGATAATAAATTCTAAATGATTCTCAGATTATTTAGTTCTAAAGCTAGTTGAACACCCAAGTGTCTATGAAGGATAGTACCTTGGTTACTAGGTAGCATAATATTATTAAAATTTTCCAATATAACTGAGTTTTCTTTATTGAAAACTTAAAACTCTCTTTAGAGTTCAGAAGTTAAATTGGACTATCGTGAAATAAAACATTAAATCAATACATATACGTAGTACTATTAAAATTTCTATATCGTATGCATACTGTTTCAATATCAAGAGGACCATCGATCTGCAACGCCGATGCAACGTTTGAAGCTACTCTGAAACGACAGCTTAACAAAAGCTTAAGGTTCTTGATGAAATTAATTCGTTAATCGTCAATTCAAATAAAAGAAATTCGTTACAAGCAAGAAGACTAAGAAGATTACGCAATTAGAGCGCCCAGAAAATCTTGTCTCTTAAGCGATAATTCCGTAAGAGGCCAATTTTAATATCTGAGAAAACTCATTATAAGGGAAGGAAATACAAATGTTCGGGAGAAGTCGGGACAACCTAATACGGGAGCATTTGTCAGATAAGTCTTCAAGTGTTCAAAGACGGATTGTTGTTCAGCAGACCAGGACCATCGCGCTCATTTCTTTAATAACCCGTTTAGTTTAGCTGCAGTCTGTGAAAAATTCGGCACGAAGCAGCGATACCAAGATGCTACACTCAAAAAGCGTTGGAGGCCGCGAACATTAGTCGGCTTCGGAAGGCGCTGGATAGGGGAAACTTTTTCGGGATTCATTCGAATACCCTCGGTGATAACTAGATTACCCAAATAACGTCGAGATCTTCTGCCAAATTGACATTTTTCCGGATTCAGCTTTAAGTTGCCCTCGCGTAGTCGGCGAAATACTTCTCTCAGTTTTCGAAGGTGCTCTACCATCCATTAGATATTATAAAGTAGCTGAACCTGAATGCAACCCAAACCACTTCACTCGGAATTGAATTAATCCCATTCCTGGTACTGTAAAAGCGATAATCGTTTTACCTTCTTCTGAGAGCGGTACCTGCCAGTATCCTTGTTTAAGATCTGGGCTGGAGATATAGCGGGCTTTTCGGAGTTTATCTAGTACAGCATTGATGTATGTCAACGGATAGACATCTTTCTTGGTAACACAGTTCATTTTTTGAAAGTCTATGCAAAATCGGTTTTTACCATCTTTCTTGCACACTATCACTACAGGAGAGCTCCACGGACTATCAGACGGTTCAATTATACCATCCTTCAGCATACTTCTCACTTCCGTATTAATAATTTCCTGCATCTTCGAATTTTGTGGTCGGTATCACTGTTTTGTTGGTTCTGGCTGCAAAAGTTTTATCGTGTGTTGAATGAATGGGATCGTGTCTCGAACCTCGGTAGTTCTTTATCGAAAAATCTTTGCAAATGGACTTCCTCTTGATCGGTAAGAGGGTTCGTCCCGGGGCTGACTTGTCCTATTGGGCTACAAAAGTTTTAATTATAATAATTCATTGTTAAGGTACAATCTGCTAGAACAAAGATCAGAGCCGAACGGGCAATGAGCCAATATGTCCATTCCCAGCACAATACTCGAGGTTAAATATGGCATGTAGCTTATATCTTCGGTCAACGTAGTACGCCCAAACTGCAACGGAATACGGTAGGCTTCGTTAACCTCAACAATGCCACCTGTGTAACTTTTGCACGCTAAATCACAGGTCGTACTATATTACAATGTCGCCGCTGGCACAGTTGGACGTCTAGGTCTCCCATCTAAGAATTCGCTGCACTGATATCGATGAGGGAGATAAACGGTGTATCGTAGACAAATACACAAGCATGGGGACAGTTGTCAATTACTGCAGTCTGAGACTCTGGTTTCACGATCGCGAGGTTCTACTGATATGGAGTTCTACTGACTTTGTACGTAGACAGCCTCATTTCTGGACTCGGCAATGGTGCAGTAATACAAATAGTCGGTCTTGTCAAGCTTGATGAAGAGACGGTGACACTGGTAGTAGACGGGAAACTAAACGGACTGAGTTTCGGCAGTGGCGTTGTCTTGCCATTATTGATAAAACTAATTAGATGTTTCTTCAGAATCTCGGTTGTTCCGGTAATTATCAGTCCAAATTTGGTTAGCTCAGGAACGACTTCTTCTTTCTTCAGCTGGTAGACCCAGCTTACCCTCATATCATTTGGATTGGTTTACATCGAACGGCTAGTGGCATTTGTTGTAGGCGGTAAGTCTTTAGTCATCCTACTCGGTACTGCTTCTTATGTCGGTGTTTGGAGTTGGAGATGTTTCTTCTTGAGCGGTTAGCTTGAAACTCATAAATTTTTGGACTGTTCTTATCTTTATAATACTCCCGATGTGGTGGGGTTGGTGGGAGTGTATACTATTGGTGCTCGCGTACTCTGGCTGCAGTTTACTTTCTGGATCCCATGTGCGACGCAACCGCGTTTTACATCGATATTTTAATATATCTCGGTCAGACTTAACGTTTCTCGCGGTACATTAAAAATTACCCTTCCTGCAGTCGAAAAATTAAATCTACGATCCAAAATTAGTCGAAAATGAGGTACGGCTCACATTTTTGCCTCTCGCCTGCTTTAGGCTCTAGCTATACTTTATGACATATTTTACCTTAAACAGCGAACATAACCACAGCTTTAGGCTATACTAACTATATTTACGCCTATTCTATAGCTTTCAAGTATACCCTAAGCTACATACATGCCGGACCACCACAGTTTACCCCTAACTGTCTCCCAGTGTCGGTCAAATTTCGGAACCTCTCGGTATTGCCTCTTTTTCATTCCTATGCTCTTCCGGTTATAATCTTCTCGCGAGTTATGCGCTTTTCAAGTCAACCATTTTTATAGTTGATGTCCCTGCTTGTGCGCCAAATTTGTAATGGCGTTTTAAAATCAGCGATAATCCACCGACATACGGATGCCTTTTTGTAACGGCAGCAGAACATCGGTAGGTGGATAACAATCTTGCAGACAGTCATCGGTCAAATGCTCAACGTAGGAATATCCCATAAGTAACCTAAATACCCACGGCGGTACCCACTTATAACCAGGATATCCCTATTCCCTGAACTGTTTAACGGTTTGGTACTCCGGTGATCAAAACATCTACCCGGGATTGGTTCTGGGGCATCAACCTCGGGATTAACGTACTCGAAGACCCATTTACGCACCGGGCAGTTTATTACTGTGGGAAAACAGCAAGCCAGGGTTCAATTGCACGTATTAGTGACTGGTTACCAGCTGCCAATTATTATCTGAAATGTTAAAAATGGAAACTAGGTAATGAAATAAACGGTTTTAAAACATCCTGAGCCCTGTATTCTATACTTTTTACAAAGATATGGCCTAAAACTAACTTAAAATCTAAGAGCACAATATTAACATACGGTCTGGAGGGCAAGAGTATGTATGTGCACTGCTCACGATACCTCGTACTTTTCATGCTGTAGCGGTCGATAACCCGGCGGTATTGTTCACGGCGCTATTTGCAACGTTATTCATGGTGATTCGTACTATATATTCGCAACGCTATTCACGATACCTCGTTTTTAAGTCCGCGATGTGTGCTTAAAATCCGCAACACTGTTTACGGTACTTCGTACTAAAAGTCCAACAGATGACGGTACACGCAATATGTCTAACAGTAACCCAGCATCGATCGGTGGTAGGTGGCATCTCTACACGCGACAGCGGCGATAAACGTTAGGGCAGCAGTTGTTAAGCGCCCTTATCAATGGAGATCGGAGTGCACCCGGCGGTAAAACTCGTTCCTGATCATTACGGAACAACCATAACAAAAAGGACTGACGGCATATAATGCGTGTGCGTATACGTGACTGTAGTAAGGAAAGAAAGGAACCGACGCTGCCCGTACTTGTAAGGGTCCTCGTCAGCGTCGGTAGGATGGAACGACATTACCCGTACTTACAAGGGTCGTTGATAATGCTGGACACTAGCGGGATAGGACTGAAAGAAAGCAGAAGATGGTGAAACACCATATACACACAAGCCTAACCCCACCTACATTGCTAGACCAGGAAGGCGCGGTTCGGCGGGCGACCCTCAGTTCTCAGCAGATTAATGGCCAGTCCGAGCTTAAATAGCCTGCTCGAGCTCCCACTACGCCGGCGAGTGATGGCGTAAGGTGAACGCGCGTACAGTACTACGGTATAAGGCACACGATCACTATGGACGGACGCTCGGAAAATCGTATTTCCCGGCATTACGCGGCAAATCTAATTACATGCCGGCAATATGGAAATTTTAAGTATTCTTTTCCCGCAAGAATCAGATCTTTCGGATGTACAGTAAATAAAATAAACCCCAACAAACACACTTATGCCCAGAAATTCAGTACCTTCGTTACATCCTCTACATTATTTTTGACATAACATGCAATGGCTTCGAAACATGTTATTGTTTATTATTTTGTAAGATTGACTACGGCAAATAAGAAAATCTATTTATTCCTAAGTGTTAATTTTAGTTTTGGTTTTGTTTGCTTCTAGCGTCACTGCTCACTATAATATCGTGCAGACCATACAAATTTCTTGCATATTTTTCATAACTAGCAGAGTTAATTTTAATTTAGAGTTAAGGGAGCAGCATAAAAAGATAACGGTGGCGTTTTTAATTTTGCAAATGGAATTAAATAGATTATACGACAGAAATAAAAATAAATCAGCTGCGTTTATTTGTGCAAAATCTGAAGAAATTTCATTACAAATAATTTATTGAACAAAAGAAGTAATCTTCGTTTTCAAAGAATTAAAAATATAAGATTAAAAAAATTAGTTAAATACCATTTGTTTCTTCATCCGTGTCCCAATTAAGTTTCAAAATTGAGAGCTTTTTATTTTACGAGGTTCAAAAATATGGATCATACTCCTAGATACCAATTATAATTGCTTTATATATATATATATATATATATATATATATATATATATATATATATATATATCTAGGAGCAGGCGCGGATCCAAGGGGGGGCGGTGGGGGCGATCGCCCCCCCCAAGAGCTTTGAGTTTAGGAAAATGGACCCTATTTTTCCTCATACTATAGTTTATTCAAGAACTATAAAGAGTAATAAATCATTTTTTACCCTTTTTCTCTTCGCAAACTACCTGTGTTCCTTAGTCCGGTGTTTTTAGAAAAATTTATTAGACACATATATTTTTCATAGGAATGGGTTCGAAATTTTATAATCAAAAATACCGGTCTATAATAATAGACTAAAACGTAGGATTATTCTCTCAAAAAATTCTAAGTTATAATTTAAATACTTACAAAATATCCATTGTCAAAAATATAAAAATTTAAACATATATAAAAAAATAAATTCGTCCATATAATAATAAAATATTTTTGGGGTTATCGGTCATTTTATTATTAATTAAAAACATTTTTAGGGTATTTGACGTTTCAGTTTATTTATTTCTTAAACCATCTGCAGAATTACAATTAAACACTAAAAAGTGATTCAAATGTAATTACTTTTTTTTATGTTGTAATTAAAATTAGACCTACTTATTTTTATTTCTATTGTACTGATATCTTAATTTAATTTACTTTTATATATGGAAATACGATAGCCCCAAAAAAAATAAGATAAACATGTTAATTCTACACGCTTAAGAAAAAGACACAAACCCAATAATAAAATAATAAAAAACTTACGGCTAATTAGAATTAAATATATATAAAATTAAAGAGTGTGACACACTAAAATAAAAATATATAAAAAAATAAAAAACATATAAACAACATTAAACAATAAAATACAACAAAAACAAAAATTTAAATAATAAATTGTGTTTACACTAGTAAACATTACGTATCTAATTCCTAATCAAAGTCAGTGAAACTATCTTTGCTAAAATTATTTATAATTGGTTCCTCTATCTCATCGATTATGAGATCGAGTTTTCACATTTTGTTTTATTCTTTTATTATATGGATTCTTCCCAATTTTCCGCAGTAACTTTATTCAAAAAAATCTTTCAAAAGTTTAGTTAAATTACTAATTTTATTAATTGTGTTATTTCTTGCAACTCTACCTTTTACTTGAGAGAAATATTTACGTCTCCAATGGACAGTTTCTGGACGATTTATAAGAACAGATTTTCTATCTGGTTTTTCCCAGCAAAAATTAAGTTCTCTGAGCAATTTCCAGAGATCAGTTCTTTTAATTTCAGGTAAATCGCGATCTTCAATGATTTTAGTTAGAATTTTGTAGATGGTTGGGATCTGCTTCTCATAATAAAATGTATATACAACCCCTTTAATTGCAGTTTTCATCTCTTCTTCCAACGAGGTTTTTCTTTTGCCTGTGATCGAATGTGGCTTGGGAGTACTAACAATTCCAGTCGTTTTTTCTCCTTCAGTATTCGGTACATAGTAAATTTTCCAACTCCTGTCATGTTGGAATATATCTCAACAGAGCTTTTAACATTATTATCTAGATATTGATATCTTAAGGCATCATAAACATTCATCGTAATAAGTTTTTCGTTGAGGAAAAAATGCCTTGGTTTAACGATTTTGGAATAAATATAGAGGTGAAAGCCATATCTTTTGAGTATCTCATTAATCTCAAATAATATATTAAAACAAGCGCAAACAAGATAAATCACTAAGAAAAAACTGTAAGTTGTACTTTGCTCACTGACAGAAATTAAATTAAACTATCAGAAATTCTATGTTGCAGTAAATTTATAAAATATATTTAAATATAATGAAATATAATTAGATTTACGTTAGTTCTCAGTTACCTGCGGCACTGGAGCAGGTACGTTAGTGGTTTCGGTAACAGTTTTATTACTCTCTCTAGTTCTTGAATAGAGTATAGGAGTCTGTATGCTTGCGATCGTCACCCCCCCCCTCCCAAAAGCTTTGAATTCAGGAAAATAGAACCCATTTTACCTTTTATATTAGGAATGAGTATGCTGCTTGCACTCCCCCCCCCCCCCCCCCCGTTGACAACTTGTTTTTCTTGCCGTACTGTACTTTTGTGATATCACCGCCCCCCCCCCAAAGAGAGAGGCTGGATCCGCCCCTGTCTAGGAGTATGATCCATATTTTTGAGCCTCATAAAATAAAAAACTCTTATGTACAAGATAAAACCAAGTTTTATCTTGCACCCTTTAACAGCTGAAAATATTTCAAACTGAATATTGAAATTAAATATCGGGCTAAACTTTTAACTAAAAGAGTTAAATATTTAGGATCTTCCTGGTTCATCAAGTCGGACCTGGTCCTTAGACTCTCGTCGAATAAGACGTTCTATTTAGGATTATGAAAATGACTTTGGATTTGGCTTTTAAACCAGTAATTGGGAAGAATAAAACGACCGTGTTTAGTAGTCACGTAGCCACTCTCTGACGAATCGGTGGCCTTACCGTGATATAGAGATAATGTTATGAGATGTTCTGATTAGTTTATTTGTTGGAAGCTGGAATCTGTCTACATATTTTGTCAGAGCATATTCGATGAATGTTGTACAGGTGTCACATTTGAAGTCTCAATGGATGTTGGTGTTGCTAACATAATATGGGCTCCACAGATCTTAAGGAGACCCTTATTCTGAAAGCTCTCTAATCGACTTGTTCTGACCCATGTTTGGTATTTAACACTCAATCTAATCTCCTGTTGAAGACAAGTCCCAAGTATTTCGCATTGTCCCTCCAGGGAATGCGATTGTTTGAAATAGATAACCACTCTTTCTGAATAGTAAACATGATATCCTGAGTTTTATCAGGATTCAGGTCTATTTTCTAGTCGAGCCATCTATTTATTCAACTTGCCAATATGCCTTTGCAGTCTTCTGTTGTTCTGCCTATGATGACCCATATGGAAATACCGAAGAACAATATAGACCTGATGAAAAGCTTTTAAATTATTAGCTTGTTCTTTAGATTTAATTTTATCTTCGTGTAACAACGAATAGAAAGCTAACCAGGACGTTTTGGCTTTGGATAAGATATAATTGGTATTTAACACTCAATTTTGTCTCCTGTCGCAGACTAGCCCCAAGTACATCGCATTTTCCTTCCAGGGAATGCGACTGTTTGACATGAATAACCACTTTTTCGGAATGGTAAACGTGATAGCCTGAGTTTTACCAGGATTCAATCGGCCATACATTTATCCAACTTGCCGATGTATCTTTACAATATTTTAATAACAAGACAAAATGACCCTGATGTTGCCAATGCAGTGTCGTCAGCAAATAAATGAATTTTACTTTAAATGTCTGACGGAATGTCTGCTGTATACAGATTAAACAGAGTGGGAGACAAACGTGAGCCCTGAGGTACCCCAGCTCTAATTGGCTTTACATTTGACGTGGCGTCATTTGATGACATTGCGAATGTTCTACCCTCACGAAAGTTGAGACCGATCTTATTAGGTAACTTGAAATTTTCAGCCTTATGAGCTTGACTATAAGTCCATTGTGCCAAACCTTGTCAAAGGCCTTGCTAATGTCAAAAAAAATTGCATCCATGTGGAATGTCCGGTTGAAATCCTGTGTAATAAACGAGGCCAGTATAGTGGTCTGCTGAACGTTAGTTTGACTGCTTTTAAAGCCTACCTCTTCCGGAGGTAAGATATTCATCTCAGTTTTAAAATCAGTAATGAGATTTAGTATTATTCATTCTATAATTTTCCCCAAATAAGAAAGTAGACTAATAGGCCTGTCGCTATTAATATTAGTAGCCCTGTCGCCTTTCTTTCGAATTAGAATTATCTTAGCCCACTTTCAATCTGAGGGAAAATTACCTAATTGCAAAACTGCATTGGCTATGTTGGTAATAGCCGAGAGGGTCCTGTCCGACACTCTCTTCAGAACTACGTTAGACTGACCGTCCAGATCCGACGCTTCCTTAACCATCAACCTCGAAGCAATCCTTCTGACGTCATCATCTAAATCAATAAATTGAATGAACTTGTAGATTTGCACAGTACGATCATTTCATCAGCCTTGTCTTGAGGACTGCTCAAGGTGACATCGCCGACCGTGATTAGATATGTCAGGTGTCTGTCAGAGTATTCCAAAGGCCCAATAGCCGGAGCTATCTCCGAATAACCGGCCTCCTCGAGGAACTCTCTATATCTAGACCAATTGGCAAAAGTATTTAAACTATAGCAGTTTCGTTGGTCTTTACTCAATGAATACTAGCAAATAGTCCAACGGCAGGTACAAACATGTCTAAGACAACAGGTAACATAACCTGAATGAGTCGATTTCAACTTAATAATAATAAATTCCAACAGACTTGCTTCAGATATGTTTTCCAGGACAATACCTTTGGCTTTGGTGATCTTTCCATGCCAGAGATGGTGTTTTGCAATAAAGTTGTCTCCTACTAAGATTGGTTTAACAGTATTTAAAGGCCTGTTGTCTGCTCAGGTGTCTTGAACATCCATCGCAGTTAGTACACCTTGGCTTCTAATCAGGTGAAGATTTACAAGTGTGTTTGGTCAGTCTTGATGCGTTTAAGGCACCTTGGCTCAGCCGTACATTTCGATCACGCATGTCCAAAAAGGTGACACCGATGATATTGTGTGTTTGACCTGTAAGCTTCGATATTTATCGTCATGTTATCTGGTTATTTTAGGTCATAAATAGTTTTTTGCTCTTTTGAAAGAGCCACAAGCACCAATGACATCGGTGACTTATCTTTGTTGTACAATCTTGCGATGCTCTGAATCGTAAAACTTCACGATTCCAGACTTCTTTTATTTGTCATTGCTCCATTATTCTAGAGCTCCTCTGATCACTGGAGAAATTTATCAGCTTGAAAGCTGGATGTATGGAAAGGTATCGTTCTTTTCGAAAAACTTTGAAATCCTCTGCTAGTCATCAGAGGTTGGGGGTGAAGCTTTATGCCTTCAGTTACATTTATAACTGAAGTTCATGTTATGTGCTTTCATTATACGATTTCCATCATCATAGGCAGCTTTATCCCGCAAAACGATAGACGGAATCCTAATCTTGTTTGCACGGACTTCGGCCGTACTTTTTTGCGATGGTATGTAAATAGGTACACCATCATCCAAAGAAACTTGAGACATTTTAATGATATCATTATTAATATTATTTTCGGCACTAGTGCCAGGCAACGAAGGAAATTCCGATTGTAATTGCTTTTTATGTCTTACTTCTATTCCTAATAAGACTTTCCTTCATTTCCTTCACTGGCTTTCGATTTGTCAGATACCATTTCTAGGTTATTTTTTTTACTTAAGGTAGCAATGTCAAAACTAGTAGCAACATTATTTAAAGCAGAATTACAAGCATGAAAATTGTTATTACTTGGGAAAATTTTGTCATTCTCATACCTTCTGGTGTGCGCCATTAATTCTACATTCTGTCTTATTGTAGTTTCCAGCCATAGACGTAGAAGAAATTAAATAAAATACATTTTATTTAATCTAGACTGCGGACCCTTATGGAGAAAGTTGGCTCACGCTTAAAAAGAGATGGGGCGTTTTCGCGCAACGGACCTTTCTTTCTATAGGCGGAGCCAAGAGGCTGCATGGACGTGATTCCCCTCTAAGAGGGGATAGAATCATTTCCGCAAAAACGATTTGACAGTTGCCAGCTGTATTTTTTGGTTGTCAGTGATCGGGTAATGAGAAACTTATTAACTGTAAATTTTAGTTCTTTTGCGTTAATTTTCTGTAATAAAACTTGTTACTTAATGTAAAAAAACTACAGGAAAAAGACAAATCATGCATTGGATCTCAATGCAAATCGAGGAAAGGCCAAGGAATTAAATTTTTTTCAAGTTGCCGTTACATGATATTTCAGGTAAGTCCACACGTTATTTCATATCTGCAAGAACAGGTTTTCCTAATATTATCTTGAAAAACATGTACATACGAGTACTTTATAAACTATTTTAAAACCCGCCTATCAATAATTTGTATTTGTTTTGGTCCAATCAAGGCTTGTAATTTAAAAGCCTTTTTTTCTTGTATAATAAAGTTAACTACTTATATAGTTATTTTTTATGTACGTTTTTTATAATTAGCATTAATTTTTAACAAAATGTGTGGCTAAAATTAGACTCTTTTTTTTTTAGGTGCAAAATTTGGTTTGCTCCAGACAAGGTTTACTTGAAAAAGACCCTAGAGATGTTTTTCAAATTTAGTATGTGATTTTGAGAATAAAAACAAAGTCATGAGTAATATTCCTACAATATGGTTTGCCAATGCTGTACCTATCATATTCCCAGCTTGTACAATTATCTCTTTTGTCTCAACTGATGGGTCATTTGAGGGAACACCTACCAGATTTTTAACATATACTGGTGAGTTTGTATATAAGTCTTCTATTCATTAAATTTTGATTGCCATGATATCACTATTTTTCTTTTTGCGCAGGTTCTTTTTGTATGTAAAAAAAATTCTTGAAACAAATTACAGTAATTATTTGATATAGTGGAAACACTGAATTTTTCTCTGATCTTTTACATACCCACATTGGGGTCATAGAACATGAATCTGAAGTTTTTTTTGGCAGTTGCACATAGTTTATCTAAAAAAATATTTTCCCTTTCATATGTTTTTTGAACTATTTAAATTTTTCCCCTCTTATTAAAACACATTTACACATTCTGAACTATAACACAGTTTATATAAAACTACATAACATTCTATTAACATATAGTTGAAAATACTAAAAATACAATTCAATATGCTCCCTAAGAGTATATAAAAAAATGTTAAAAATATTTCTGCTATTATGAAAGTATATTTTTTATCCAAATATAAAATTTATTCACCATATATCTTATTACAGTTAAGGAAAGTCCATATTGGAAACGTTCTGTTGATTCTGATCCACTATCAAGTATAAGGGAACTTTTTCTTTTATTATTAGATGATAAAGAAAATACAGGCGAGTAAATAATTGTAATAATGCTGCCAAAAAATTATTGCTGAAATATGTTAAGAAATAATTTTCCTGTCAAATTAAAATATAATTTCAGTTGAATTTGTACATACAAAAAATGCCTGTTATATTTCACTCAGCACAAATATTAGACTTGTTCGTACATAAATCATAATTAACAATAATAGTTGGTCGACAGATTGCCAACTGGTGTTAGACAATTTAATTGACAAGGACTGGTTTCTGATTGTTCTGTGATTGTAGAGAATATTTAAATTAATTTTTTTAAATAAATATGTTTATTTTAAAAAGTGATATATTGCATATTTTAGGTGGAGCTCATACTGGTGAAGTGTAAAAGCAAATAGGTTGGATTTTATTGCACAAAATTTTTTTTAACGTCAGTGGTTATACCCCTTTAAAATAAATTGTTAGCGTTGTAATTGTTGAACTATGAATTTTTTCCAGATACCCAAGACACTTTTAAAGCTTCTCTTAAAATCTCTGAGTGCTGGGTGGCTTCGAAAATCCATAGTCAATTTTTAAATTAACAATAAAAAATTTTTTAAAGTCAGTGGATGTACCCATTTAAAATAAATTGTTAGCGTTATAATTGTTGAACCATGAATTTTTCGCAGATATCTAAGACACTTTTAAAGCTTCTCTTAAAATCTCTGAGTGCTAGGTGACTTTCACCCAAAACCTCAAATGAAGTGTTAAAAAAAGATCCACAACAATTATAGGTGACATCATATGACTAAAAAAATGTTTCGCCCTGGCATTAACAACAATGCTGCATTTAAAGCATAACATCATAAATTGCTTCAGTGTATGAATTGGACAGATATTGTATGTTATGTATACATGAGATGGCCATCAAAGCAAACTAATATTATAATTATTAATATTTATTATTACAGCAACAAAAAAATTAAATTACATTATTACAGCAAAAAAAAAATTAAATTACATTATACATTTATAATATAAGCAGAGATGAAATTATTGCTCTATATGATTTTGGCAATGAGAAAAAAAAATTGAACCTAAAACGCATTTGATATAATGGTTAGGGAGACAGACCACTGTCAACTTTTTTTTTTTTGTAAATACACCCCTAAAAGGTAATGAAATCATTTTGATCTTAGAAGAATGTGTAAAAAAATTATATATTATAGGTCTAAATATACACGCCCTGTCAACAGACATGGAATTTTTTCCAGTTATCTTGAAATACATCCTAAAAATTATGAATTTGAAATTGCTGGTATTAAATAGATCTATCCATTTGATCCAGTACATTTACAAAAAGCCACAAATAATATGGTTATTCATATATGTTAACTTATAAAATAACGCACATAAGTTGTAGGTCTTATTTTTTTTTTGTTTCACACAAACTTTAAAAATAGTTTAGGTCTTAGGGTATCTTATATACATAAATTCGCAGAACTTTGTTACCTTCATCTATATATATATATATATATATATATATATATATATATATATATATATATATATATATATATATATATACATATACATATACATAAATTTTTAAAGTTAAGAAATGGTTGCGTATTGTATTTCATTATAAATTTTCTGTAATATACTGTTTCTTTTGAGTTCATACTGTTATTTCATTAGTATATTAGTTCCAGTACTTGGACAGTACTGCAAAAAAAGGACAGAAATAATAGAACTGAAAGTTAAAAACATTTATAATACTGTAGAAAGGGGTGTTCATTTTTTAATCTACAAATTCTATATCCTTAAAGAAATTTGATTTGAGATTTCTTATCATATAACGGTCTTGATTCACTATGGAATTTTGATCTGGAGTGGGCTGTACAGTAATGTTCTGAATAGACTGAATATAACACAAAAATTTATTTTAAAACAATATATAAGAATAATAGATTGTATTCAGTGAACTGTTATTTTCTGGTTATATTTGCAAAATAAGAACTTTATAGGTAATAATTGTAGCATTTATTCAATAAAACTCTTGCTAGAGTGAAAAATGACATAGAGATCACAATAAGTCATAATAACATATTTTCTTCCCACAAAAAAGAAAAAATAATTTTTGAATTATTAATAAGAAAACTTCTTGACAACTACAACTGTTTTAACATTATATCAAAAAAACTAAAATTAAGTCTTCTAGATTCTGTCTGTTCCCCTCAGAGAAGCTACTATTTTAATTTCAACTGCACCTCCTGGCAACAAAATCCTATAATAAAAATGAAAATTAGTTTCATACATTTGATAAAAGATCTTTTTTGAATCATAAGTTTAAGAGCTAATTGTTAAAATTGAGGTCAAAATATGTTTTTTAAAACAGAGTGTTACATTTTATTGTTCTATTTGAAAAACCACTATTACATATTTCCTTGTATGATATTTAACTGGATATTTATTTATATAAGATTTATACAGGTTGTTGTCTTTTTAAAAAAATGTTACAGATCATGGAATTAGTAATGAAAACTTTTATTCTGAGCTTTATACTTGGTTACGTATGATAGGATCAAGGGAAACTGTTTAATCAATTAACTATATCTCAAAAGGAACTTCTTGAAGCTTTTAACAGCATGAAAAATAAGAAAACACTAGTTCCAGATGGAATATTAAGATTCTTTTTAAAGGGATGCAGAGACTTTCTGCAATTCTGAAGAGCGACTATATATAATAGGGTCAATGATATGTCTGTATCAACCTGTGATGGTATTTGAAATAAATAATAAACATATTATTACCTTTCTTTATCAGCATCATCTTTAGGGGAACCAATATCTTGTTTTGGTATAGATATTTCCGAATATGTATAATCCATGCTGACAGGCCTTCAATAAAAAAATTTATTTATTTGTTAAAAACAGTAACATCAACATTTAGAGTGTTTTTTTTTCTACGGGCAAGACAAATATGATTATTGGAAGAAAATTAATATTATTTAGTAACTATACAAAAAATACTGAAAATGCGTAGAAGTTAAATTTTATTAAATTTCTAATTTCAGGAATATTTATTATAACCTTATTTTTAAAAGGTAAACCAATAAATTCTTACTCTTTGGTGGCAAAATAATCTCTCGAGGTACAAGGATTATGTGTAGGTCTGAAAATATATTCATTTTACAAATTGAACCATCAGGTGATGACAAAATCATCTCTCGAAATACCAGGAATTTTTGCAGGTCTGAAAATATATACATTTTATAAATTGTACCATCAGGAAAAAAGTTTGATAAAATATCAAGTAGTGCAAGGTGTTATTTTTTTTTAAATGTTAGTACATTATTGTTTTAAATAAGTTAGAAAAAACAAATAAATGGTTAAAAGCAAATATATTTAAAGTGATATACCGAAGACACATTTTGTCATGCTATTAGATCAACAAATTATTGCAACTTGACTTAAGCCTGTGAGTTTTACTTATGCTCTTCTGACATAAATGTCTATACACAGTAGCTAGGAAGTGCTCTTTAGTTATTTATTTGGATAGTATTCACTAATCTACATGATATAATTTCTTGAAATAGATACTAACTTGAGACAGAAAGAAACATATATAAATACTTATAAGTTGCTTTTGTATATAACAATTAAAAGAAGAAAATCAAAACTTACAGTTCAGCTTTTTACGTTGAGCCCAAGGTTAAGGCTAGAAATAGCTCCACATTTTAATGACATCCTTCCTCTTAGTGTAACAGTGTATCAGTTTTAATCCAAAGGGCATGACATATGCAACTAAAATGAAAAGATTTCTTTGCCTCAGGATATGACCAGCAAGTGTTTATTCAGACACAATATCTATTCTTTGTTAACCTATAAGAGACAAGAAAATAATCAGCCCAAGAAGTTTTTAGTTAATTACATTCAAAATATCACAAAAATGAGAAAGGCCTGCCATGTTTAAATTATTTCTGACTTTTTACGATTGTTGCCCAAAATGTATAACTGGATTTTGTTTTATAATATAGAGAAACTTTATAAATCATGCAATCCTTTTTTTTAAACATAATATCTAAAATATTACACACTTGATTACTTGATAGTATAATGTTATTTTGTCTTTAATTTATTTAAATTAAAGGAAGAGCTACTATAAATCTAGACATGTTAAAAAAAAATAGATTACTAAAATAGTATGAGAGACAATTAAGATAATGCAATAGAGAATTATGAAAAAAAAATTTTAAAGGTAAAAATGATAATTACAACACCAGGCAACTTATATAATTTTATTGTGAAATACCTGGGCTAAATTCTTTACTGATAAGTCATTACATCTACGACAAATAAAAAATAAAGACTAATTATGAAGTACATAGGTAATAGCATGCAAAAACTAGAATATGTATCACCTAATAGTTTTTGTCAGCTCGGTTCCATTAACATGACTGTTAATAATGCTTATTGAGCATTTTAACCCTCACGACCACTATTAAAATCATCCAGTCAGAACTAGACTAACATTTAAATGTTCTATATTAAAATAACTTATTGTATGTAAAAATTTATATTTTAATTGGAAACTTAAAACTGTCAACTCTTCTTTCCAACAATAGATTAACTTTTGAATCCTTTAATAAGCAACTACTTAAAATTATTACTGCAGTCTTTATAAGTTCTGTTATGATAAAAATACTGCTGAAATATTTTTACAGCAAAACTTTTTTCTAACATATACGCCACAAAATATGAACGCCGCCTGTTTAAAAAACTTCAAAACAAATATGTTTGCCATGAATACTTCAAAAATAAAATTAAATAATAAGTACTTACCTAAACGTAAGTAAAGTATCCCATTAATATCCAACAGGTTTTTCACAATGTTAAACACAAACAAATAAAAAATTACTCAATAAACTTCTTTCAAACCAAAACGAACCACGGCGGCACAATTTTGACAATCCATAATACAGCTGTTTTGTCGCCGTCAATTTATTTCAACCAGATTCAAGGAATTTTAAAATGGGTGCATTTTGGCGATGAAGTAATGACGTCACATTAAAATTGTTTGCACATATTTTGAAACAATTATAGACATGCTTTCAAATAAGTGAGCATGCGCACTTCGTCATTCTAGTATTCGCGCGTTCGGAAATAGTAACGTCATTTCAAAAGTTTTTCAAAAAAGATCTACCACATATTTTAAACCAGGTTCCCCACGAGAAAATACCTCATGATTCAACAAATAGGCAGAATGCTTCTAATTGGTCCATTTAATTTCACTTTTTGGTAGGGATTCATCATGGCGCTCAGGCGAGAGGGGAATCGTACTTAGCTCCGCCCATAGAAAGAAAATTCCGTTGCGCGAAAACGCTCCATCTCTTTTTAAGCGTGAGCCAACTTTTTTGTACAGGATCCGCAGTCTAGATTAAATAAAATGTAATTTTATTTAATTTCTTCTACGTCTATGTTTCCAGCTGACGATTTAGGTTAGCGTTTTGTTGTAAGAAATCTTCCAACTTGGCCTTTTGTTCAGCAAAGTTGGCATTTAGTTTTTGATAGTCTTCATTAGATCTTTTCACTCTTACTTCTAAGCATCATATTCTAGCCCTGGCTTGATGATAGTCTTCTATAGTCAGGACTGGTTCTGGGGGGTGACTGTCCAGTGTCAGGCAAAAAAGCAATTCAAAAAACTTTGACAATCAACTGACAAGTTAAGATTAACTGACGTTGACAACGATGTTGTTGCTTTAAATGTTCAAAACAGACTCGAGGTTAAACACTAACGCATAAAGATACGAATGAAGGATATTTGCGGAAATTATTCTTGATCCAGGTTGTTTCGTTAGGTACTTTACAATATTACCCACAACAAAGGGGCCCTTCTTGGAAACATGAAAGTGATGAAGAGAATTGTTTTGACCAATTAAAAATTAAAGATAAGAAGAACTAGCTGTATTGCTTCACTATACCGGTCTATCTAACCCAGCCACAGTTACTAAGGCCACTGTTCGCGAATGAGACACCTATCATTATCTTATAAGTCGGATCTTATTCCTTCAGATAATTTTCATTTTCAAAACTGAAGTCAGACCTAAAAAAGAAAAGAATTAGGAGTGATAAAAAATCAAACGAACTGTCTAACTAAAAATTCAATATATTTTTATTGTGTGTAGAGAAATGAAGAGCGACTATTTTTAAAAATAATATTACTTTATTTTTATATCTGCATATCTTCCTGTTGGGCTAAAAATTCCTGAAACACACCATGTATATTTTATTCAAATATCATTCAAGGAATAATATTTGTAAATTAAAAAAATATTTGCATATTTACCAAGCAAACATTTCATCAATAAAAAGCAATTTGCTTTGATCCACTTTCCTAGCATCATGTTTATTTGATACTTTACGCGAACAAAAAAAATTCTGGCATCATGTTGCTTTCCCGCAGAGTATGTAAGCTCGACAAGACAGACTCATTTAAATTTGATTATAGACCGTGAAAATATCCCGCTACCAAGAAGGCTTTGTCCAACTCTATAATAAAATAAAAGAACTTTCCTCAGCTCACTGTAATTTACAGTAAAAAGAGAAAAAAACATGGTTGATTGCCGGAAATCTTTCAGGCCTTCTAACTAAATGAGCCTATAAGGGCTGATAACCTACTAAAATATCGTGATGTAATTTCGAGTGATTTTTCTTCAACCTTTTCGGCTAAAATCGTTTAGATACGTGTTAGGGGGTTTGAGTGATTCATCAGAAAACGATTTTTTTAGAGCAACGGTAAAAATACATTTAAAAACTTATTATTTTCTAATTTTAAAATGTTTTCGCGTTAGTAGTTAAATTTAGTTGACTCAAACAAGGCTTTTACGGTAACTTGTTTGGAAGAGAAGATGAGTTCTAAAGACTGTTTTTTAAATGATATTAAAAAATGGGAAAGTTCTCAATTCGATGCCTATTTTTTTTATCGTTTGTTCAAGCATAATTTTTGATAAGAGTGAAATATTTTGATGTGAGTTAAAGGAAACAAACTTCTGATCCCAGGAATATTATTATGCTTGGGTAGCAGATACAACGCACAATTATAAATATTAATTAAATATCAAGGATATTGTTATTTGTTAATTGTTATTTCTTAGTCATTTGATATTTTCTATTTTATTTGTATTCAGGTTTGATTATTAAAAGGTACATTTCATGTTTTTAAAAACGGTATTTGGCCAACTTCGTATTTAACTCAAACAGCTGGTAGAATATTCCCAAAATATGCCAAAAATCAATCGCAAATTTGTACATCTCAACGGTAAGTGATTGACAGTTCGTGGTTTTTCAATTTTTAAATTAGTCAATGACCTGACAATTTGACTCCTAAAATTTTCCTTTACAGAAAGTGCAGTAAAGGAGTACTTTATAAAACAAACTTTGTTTGTAGTCATAACAGCAAATAAAACATCTTTTAGTAACAAAACAAAAACACATACTAACATAAAAGAAATAATTATTAAATAAATATCTTGGTAACTGTACCAACAAAACAAACACGAAAGCTGAAATAAAGAACTGGCATTACTTTCATTCGATTTATTTAATAACATTCCAGGACCTGACATACATCTTGTCATATCTACATATTAATACATAGTTTCATCTGTCTCGCTCACATATAAGCTAGTTATATGAGTTTTGTCCCAAAAGTATCGAGCCTACCTTCATATATCCTCTTTGGTGTTATTCTTTTTCATCCGGTGAGTGACATCCTTCAAAGTAGTCCCCATTTAATTGAATAACACGTTCCCAGCGGTGTTTCCACTTCCTAAAGCAGTCTTGGAAGTCAGTTTTAGGAATTGCCTTCAGTGCATTCGTCGCATTAGTTTCAACCGTCTCTTTGTCATCGAACCGGTGTCCTTCGAGCGACATTTTTAATCTGGAAAAAAACCAAAAGTCGCAGGGAGCTACGTCGGAACTGTACGGAGGCTGGCGAAGCTGTACGACTTGGTGCTTTGTTAAATATTGCTGCACAAGGTTCGATGAATGCGCTAGCACATTGTCGTAGTGACGCAGCCAATCACCACTTGTCCAAAGTTGTAGCCGTTTTCTTCTGACTGCGTCACGCAATCTTTTTAATACTTCAACGTAGTATTCTTTAGTGATCGTGTGACCTTTCGGTGCATATTCGTGGTGCACAACACCTTCATAATAAAAGAAAACAGTCAATATTTTCTTCTCTTTGCTTCGACTTTGACGTGTTTTTTTTTTGGTCTTGGCGATTCAGAATGCTTCGACTGTGAAGACTGTCGCTTTGTTTCTCTAAATGCTTTATACACCATATTAATTGTTTCCAAGCTAGCTTTTCCAAGATTAAAGCAAAACTTGATGCAAATTCGTTAATCTAATTTTTCCGTCATTTTTTACAATAACAAAATGCGACGAACGAAAAAAAGATACTGTAAACAAACGCACACCGTTCACGAACTAACACGTCCAGTCGGTAACTGTGCACACCAACGAGTTCGTGAAGACTTACTGGTGACGCCGATGCCCCACAGAGATCGCTTGGAATTTTTGACTCGGAGATATGAATGCAGGTTCGATATTTTTGGGACAAGCCTCGTATCATCGTTTTTCTACTTTATCGTGTTAGTAAATGGCACGATCCTATGTGGCTGATTATAGAGAATATGCGCGTTTTAAACTGTTGTTATGTATGCCTTGTGATAGTCTAGGAACGCCAAGTGAAGGACTATATTGTATTTAGTTGTTTTTTTCCATTAATGATCTTACTGTTTGCAAGTGGTCCATGGCGCTAAACTTTTTTGTTAGTTGGTTGGTGATAATTTTAGTCAGAATTTAATATTGGTGCCACAAAAGATTTATAGGACGGTAATTCTCTATATTGATATTATCACCTTTTTGAATAGACCTAACTGTGTAAATAGACAAAATAATTTTAAACCAATTCGATGGTAAACACCAATAAGACCGACAAATTAACATAATTATAATTTACAACTACCAATGCTTAAGAATCTCGTCCGAACTCTCAATAGCTGTTAAATTTACAACCAAGACCATTTATGTTTAATAATGAATTTTATCCTAGACCAGTTAATCAATTTAAGGGTACATTTTTATTTAAAAAATATTCATGCGTGTCGGCCCGTTTAACCAAATCGCGTAAAGCTTCCAGACGGCGCTCTTTCAGCTCTTCCGTACGGAACGAACTTCGAACTTACTTTTTTTTCCCCGAGAATATCGTGTAAAATGTGATGCACGCTTCGTGCACTAATGTTGAGTTCCTCTGACAACAATTCAACCGGAATTCGTCGATTACAAGATAGTACGACGCGCACACGTTCGACAATCTCATTGATTGTCGAGGTTAAAGGGCGTCCCTCCCGTAGATCGTCTTTCAGCGAGTGTCGATCGTTCTTGAACCGCGCATACCCCTCGAAAACTCACATATGCGGTTTTCGATAATTCGAATGTTTTCGAACTACTTTTTCCGAATTTGAAACAAAATTTGATTGCAGCATGTTGCTCCACAGCTGGCCAATAAATGAAGTTACAGCACTCCCATCCCCACTGTGTGTAATTAAGACATGATATTACTTAGTTCTACCGTCGGGTAACAGAGAGCGCTAGTTGTATATTTTTTACAAAATTAGTCCCGGAACTTTTTGAATGAACCGTGGTATATGTCAGAAGAGTTATATAATTGATTATTAAAATTATGTAAGGTATTTTAAATTATAACTGGATGATTAGTTTTACTCTCATGGTTTTTTTCTTTAAAATAATTTTCACTACCTTATTGAGAATTCTGTATTCTTGGGAAAACTGGAAAATTAATTTTCGCTATTGAACGTGAATATTTTAATTGAAGTAATTTTATTACTTTCATAACATTTCAAGTTTATTAGTTAATTAAGCTAATATACACTGCCCGTCAATCATTTTTGCCATGTCTACGCGAAAACAAGTAAAACTTCAAAGTTCTGTATTTAATATGGAATCATCGCATGACAATTCTGAAAAAAGGATTTAAATGCTCTTTGCGAGTACTTGCAGATGACATAAAGTGTAAGTCAATTTTTAATTTTTTTAAAGGTTTTAATAGATAATAAAAAATTTAAAAAAAAATCCACTTTATTGAATTCAGCGCCATTTTTGTAGTTTGTGGAAAAATTCTGATCAGACAGTTTTTTAGAGTTTTCCAAGAGGTTTAAATTACTTATTTAAACTTTGATCTAAATGCATGTTGGACCAAAATACGAAAAAAAATGACTTTTCTTCAATGTTTTTTATATTCTTAACTGAACTAGATAGAGAAAAACTTCAAAGAGAAAAAATGCCTGTTTTTACATGAAGAATGACCTCCAATAGTTCCGAAATGTTTTCTGCAAATTTAATTTTTCAAATTTTTTAATTTTCTTTGATTTTCTTAATTTTTTTGAAAATAAAAACGATAATATGCTGTTTACGACTGTTCACTCAGTATGATACCAACGTGTAATTTTTCAAATGTTTTTACATTGGTTTCTTTACGTGATTTCCAATTTTTAATTATTTATCATCTAATTAACTGTTTACAACTAAACTACACATAAAAAAAATAATTGAGGAATCACCGGAGACTTGGAGGACTGGAGCAGAGATAAATACTGCTGTGAGAGCCACCAAGGACAAGTGGCAAACGGCAAAAAAGGTGATTACCTATGAAAAGATAAAATGGGCCATAAACTCATTTGAACCATACAAATCGCCGGGACCGGACGGGATTTATCCAGCAATGTTACAACAGGGTCCAAACCTGTTGATCAACAGACTTTGCTGCATATTAAGAGCCACTCTAGCTCTAGGATATGTACCAAAGGTTTAGAGGTTAACCAGGGTAGTGTTCATTCAAAAACCTGGGAAACCCAACTATTCTACTGCAAAGGCATTTAGACCAGTCTAATGTCATTTATCCTTAAGACTCTCGAGAAGCTGTTGGACAGACATGTCAGAGATGATTTAATGGTAAACAGTCCATTTCATCGGAGCCAGCATGCATACAGAATCGGGAGATCCACAGAGACAGCGCTCCACGACTTGGTCAGCAAGGTGGAAAACACTCTGGAAAATGGAGAAGTGCTTCTAGGAGCATTTCTAGACATAGAGGGGGCGTTCGACAACACGTCTTTTCAATCAATCATCACTGCAATAAGGAACATCAATCTGAAAGAGACCTGTTGCAGGTGGATTGAAAATATGTTAAAAGACAGAGTGATCTATACAGAACTGCTCGGAGAGTCGCTGATGGCACGGGTGACTCGGGGGTGTCCGCAGGGGGGGGGTCTCTCCCTACTGCTTTGGAACCTAGTAATGGATGGGCTTCTGCGAACCCTGAGTGGGGAGGGTCACTCTGTGCTGGGATATGCAGATGACTTGGTAATCTTAACCCAAGGAAAATTTAATACAACAATAAGAGAGAGAATGCAGAGGGCTCTTAAAGTTGTAGAAAGATGGGTAAGGCAGGAGGGACTCAATATAAGTCCCCAAAAGACTGCCCTAATCCCCTTTACAAAACGGAGAAGGATAGAGGGTCTCGGTCCCATCATCCTCCAAGGAAACACAATACCACTTGCCAGAGAAGTAAAATATCTGGGGGTGATTTCAGACTCCAGGCTGACCTGGAACAGACAAGTGGAAAACATAACCAGAAAATCGGAAATATCTCTTATGACTATTAGAAGATTATGTGGGAAGACATGGGGTCTCTCACCGAAAATGGTACATTGGTTATACACCAGTGTTGTGAGACCAGCCATCACTTACGCAGCCTTGGTCTGGTGGCCCAAGGTAATGCAGAGAACAACTATGACAAAGCTGAGTGGAAAACAAAGGGTCGCCTGTTTATGTATTACTGGGGCCATGAAATCAACGCCCACTTCGGCAATGGAGTGTATTCTGGATCTGCCTCCGCTACACATAGTGATTCAGGCAGAGGCAAGAATGGGACTCCACCGACTAAATCACTCAACAGTAAAATCGCAAATGACGATGTCAGGACATAAAAACATATGTAAAAAAATCAGGAGCCCTGAGTTGGAAATGGACACGGACCATATGAACTCGAGCTACCGTTATAATATACCGTTTGAAGTCACAATAGAGGATCGAATGGCAAGTAAAAGAGAAAGACCGGAAACATTCTCGGGTGCAAGTATCTGGTACACTGACGGTTCAAAAACTAGTGAGGGTACTGGAGCTGGGATATACGGGTTACAACCGAGGAAGGAACTAACCCTTCCCCTTGGGAAATACCCAACAGTGTTTCAGGCAGAAATATACGCAATCTTACGGTGCGCAGATGAGACAAACAGGAGAGCTTACAAAGGGAAGCAAATCTTCATTTACTCTGACAGCCAGGCAGCCCTAAGTGCCCTCAAAGGCCAAAACGTATCATCAAGGCTGGTTTGGGAATGTCAGAGCAAGCTGGAAACTCTGACAAAAGACAACAGAGTTATGTTAAAGTGGGTACCCACTTTAACATAACTCTGTTGGACACGAAGGCATACATGGAAATGAGAAAGCTGACGAACTAGCTAGAGCAGGGTCAGCATCTCAATAGATTGGTTCAGAACCGGCCTTTGGGGTGCCGCGGTGTGCAGCACGAGAAGCAGTCAAAGAATGGATCAAAAGAGAACATAAAAACCACTGGATGACCAGACAGGGTTTAAACCACAGCAAGCTATTTATTGGGAATCGGGACCCGAAACTGGTAAAGAAACTACTACAAATGAGTAGAAACCAATTAAGGACTATTACAGGTATAATGACGGGACATATGGCCGTCAAAGTACATCTGAATAGAATGAATCTATATAACGGAAACCTCGGCTGCAGACTGTGTGGACAAGCCGAGGAAACGGTGAAGCATATCATATGTGACTGTGAGTCACTGGTGAGATTTAGACAACAAACTTTCGGGTCAGTAAAATTGGAACCGGGAGAAATACTCACTCACTCCTTAGCAGGACTGTACAGATTGAGCCAGGGGGCTAGGTTGACAGAGTGGCTGTAATGTCTAGGGTGAGCACAATAGGCCTACTCTGGTCGCAGTGCATCCGGCTTTAGGACGGACCCGGGAATATATAAAAAAAAATACACATAAAAAAGGAATAAATTGAATATTTTTTCATGTAAAAACCTTTGAAAAATTGTCCGAAAATTACGCGTTGCTATCATAATGAGTGAACAGTTGTAAACAGCATATTATTGTTGTTACTTTCAAAAAAAAATAAAAAATAAAACAAAAATATAAAAAATTTTAAAAAATTAAATTTGCGGGAAACATTTCGGAACTAATAAAGGTCATTCTGCATGTTAAAACAGGCATTTTCTCTTCTTATAGTTTTTCTCAATCTGGTTTAGTCAAGAATATACAAAACATTGAAAAAGTCATTTTTTTTTTGTAAGAAGAGCCGTATTTTGGTCAAAAATGCACTTAGATCAAACTTTAAAAAAGTAATTTAAACCTCTTGGAAAACTCTAAAAAACTGCCTGATCAGAATTTTGTTACAGATTTTTCTACAAAAATGGCGCTGAATTAAATAAAGTCGAAAAAAAATTTTTTTCTATTTTTTTTATTCTCGATTAAAACCTTTAAAAAATTAGAAATCGACTAACACTTTATGTCATCTGTAAGTAGTCGCAAAGAGCTTTTAAATGCTTTTTTTCATAATTGTCATGCGATGATTCCTTACTGAAATGCAGAACTTTGAATTTCTACTTGTTCTCGGGTAGACATGGCAATATGATTGACGGGCAGTGTACTAAAAAATATTAATTATAGACTCATTTGAGGATTTGTCATAGATTTTCATTCATTCATTAATTATTTCGTTTGTTAATGAATGCTGAATAGACATTTCTGCATTTGTTATATATATTGTCTTGGTCAAGGTTTTTTCTCGTGAAATATTAAAGTAAAAAATTACTTAAATTTTGTTTTGTTTATTTATATATTTTGTAAAGTAGAGGAATCCTGATAATTTTAAAAAATTTGTATGTTTCCATTTATACTTTTTAAAATATTTTGACTGATATTTTCTGAGATTGTCATTTATTGATTAATTTTTTAATGTATTTAACCAGATTCTTGACACTTAGGGTTTCTATTAATTTAATAATTAATGATAAATCTGTATTTAGTAATACTGGCTTGTTTTTCACAACTTGTTATTTAATATTAAGAAAATCTATAAATCGTAAATAATTTGAGAAGTAAATTTCTTAGGCCGATATATTTTATCCTACAAATGGATTTTGTATACGCCCCAGGAACCCCGCGATATCAATTCTAAACAAAATTGAAAAAATGGAAAATATTCAATCCCTCATATTGTATTTGCCATATTAAGCTGTAAAAAGTTAACTTCATAATTATAATATACGACCCCGGGAATCCCCTAATATCAAATTTGAACAATAAGGTAAAATTGTCAACCCACCATATTGAACCCGACATATTGAATGCGCTATATTAAATTTCAAAAAAAATAACTTTAACGCCTAAATATAATCTAAATCTAAACTCTCGAAAGCCCCCTAGTAGTAATTCTGGATAAAATCCAGAAATTTAAAATTTTTAGACTGTCATATTGCACCCGACATATTAAATTTTTTTTTTTAATTTTAAAAATGATCCGGTCCTACCTTTGAACAAAATTGAATAAAATTTTTAGAAAAAAATTGAACCTACTTCTAAAAATGCGCTAAAAAGTGAAAAATAACTATAAATTTTTATATGAAATTGAAATTCTTGAAGTCGGCGCAAAACTAATACTTAACGAGATGTGATTCGCATAAACAGATCAAAAATACTTTATTTGTAATTGCTTTCTTACCATAATTTGTATATATTAGTAGTTATTTGTTTCATTTAGAAATAATTTGGCGCCGACTTCAAAAATTTAAATTTCATATAAAAATTTGTAGTTATTTTTCATTTTTTAGCGCACTTTTAGAAGTCGAAATTTTATTTTTCGATTTTTAGTTTTGAATTCATTATGATACCCATAAATCATTTGAACTAAGTACTCATCGAGATTAGTGTATCTCGCAATGACTCCAAGGTGGCAAAAAAGTAGCCATTTTATCCAAAGTTGTAAATTACCCTAAAATGAACCAATAAAAATTCCTTGATTCTTAGAGTTCTTCAAATACCAATGAAATTGTATCAAACAAATATTTAGTCTGTCATAGTAAATCCACTATCTTAAATTTCAAATTAACTTTAGATTGGTAATATGGACCCTAAAACCTTCCAATATCGATATTTACAGGACTTGAGACGTAAATCTCATAGCCCGATATATTTTATACTCCACATTGAATTTGTATACGCCCCAAGAACCCCGCAATATCAATTTTAGACAAAATCGGAAAATGTAAAATTTTCAGTCTCTATATTTTATCTTATCAATCTAATAGTTGTAAAAAATTAACTTTATATTCGTAATATACGACCCCGAAAACTCCCTAATACCAAATCTGAAGAAATGCGAATAAGGTAAAATTTTCGACTCACCATATTGGATCTGCCATATTGAATTTCAAAAAAATAATTTTAACGTCTTAATCTAATGTAAATCTCAACCCTTCAAAGCTTCCTAGTGCAAATTTTGGATGAAATCCAGAAATTTAAAATTTATAGACCGTCGTATTGCATCCGACATATTAGATTTTCTTAAAATAATTTTATATTCGCTGTTCTCAAAAACGATTCAGTCCCTCCGTTGAACAAAATCAAAAATTGTAAAATTTTTAGTCCGCTATACTGAATCCAGAAAAAAATACTATTAAATTCATAATTTACACTCTCAAGAACCCCATATGTCAGTTTTGGGGAAAATCGAAAAATGTAAATATTTTAGGACGCCACATTGAATCCGCCAGATTGAGTTTTTCAAAAAATATTAAAACGTAATTAACACCAACAAAATCCCCCAATACTGATTTTAGCCAAAATCAAGAAATGTAGAATCTTTAATCCACCATCTTGGATCCACCATATTTAATTTTTTCTAAATAATGTCAGATTCGTAATGTGGGATCTCAAAAACTCTCCCATATCAATTTTCAAAAATTCGGAAAAAAAATTTTATCCGCCATATTGAATTTTTTAAAAATAATTTCAGATTCGTGATGTGCGACCCCGAAAAGTCCCCCATACTAATTTTGGGGAAAATCGAACAAAACTGATTTTTTCGTTCGCCATATTGGATCTCCCATATTGAATATTTTGAAAATATTTTGAATACGTTATGTGCGATCCCAAAAACTCCCCCGCACCAATTTTAAAGAAAATTGAACAAAATTAAATTTTCTTGTCCGCCATATTGAATTTATTTAAAAATAAATTCAGATTCGTTGTGTACGACCCCAAAATTCCCCTAAACCAATTTTGGAGAAAATTGGACAATATTAATTTTTTTGGCCGACAAATTGTCAGCGCCATTTTGTATTTTACTGCACCAGTTTCGTTCAAAAAAATATGGGACCACCGCAGCAACTTTCTGAATATAACATAAAAAGTTTCATTCAAATCGGTACCGCCGTTCCGGAGTAGTCGGTGTACATACATGAAAAAAAAAAGACATAGTCGACGAATTGAGAAGCTTCTTCTTTTAGAAGTCGGTTAAAAATGTAAAATTGTTAATCCTCTATATTAAAGTTGCTATAATGAATCCTGAAAAGACAATTTTAAATTCATATTAACACCCTATACCAGTTTTAGAGAAAATCGAAAAACTTAAAATTTTTAGGACGCCATATTAAATCCGCCAGATTAAGTTTTTCAAAAAAAATTTTAATTTCGTAATTAACACTCACAAAAATTCTCAATACTGATTTTGGACAAAATCGAGAGATGTAAAGTCTTTAATCCGCCATCTTCGATCAGCCATAAAAATACTTTCAGATTCGTTATATGCGACCCCAAAAACTAATCCATACTAATTTTGGGGAAAATCCGACAAAATTAATTTTTTGTCCACTATATTGGATCCAACATAATGAATTTTTTAAAAATACTTTTAGATTCGTTATGTGCGATTCCTAAAACTACCCCATACCAATTTTGGATAGAATCGGAAAAAATAAATTTTTTTATTCTGCATATTATCAGCTCCATCTTGGATTTTACCCCACAAATTTCATCCAAAATAATATGGAACCACTGCAGCAATTTCCTGAACATAAAGTAAAAAATTTCATTTAAATCGGTGCCGTCTTTCCGGGGTAATCGGTGTACATACATAAAAAAAAGTACATAAGCAACGAATTGAGAACCTCCTCTTAGAAGTCGATTAAAACACTTTTTAAAAGCTTTAGTTTAATTTTTTTTTAGAGAATAACCCGCCCAATATGGGGTCTTACGTGTCTTTACATGATTTTCTGTTTCTCGAAGTATGTCGTAGTTTAAGAAACAAAAAAAGGCATTTATCTTATAAAAGTGTCTTAAATATAGGTCATTTACCGATAGTCTCGTCACGGCTAAATTTTTTATCGACCAAGGACTTTTTTTAAAGACCACGTGAATGGATTCCAAGATTTACATATCAAAGAATTTAGATTAAGTAGAAAATACTGTGGTAAAATAAATAATTTTAAGAAAACAATTATTTTGTTTAATATTATTGTTATTTTTTTACAGCTCATCTTTTTGATCGGATATTGTTTTTCATTAGTGAAACAACGGTTAGCTTATTACGAATACTATTGGAAAATAACACTAGTGGTCATACCAAAATCCAATACAACAAATTTCGAACCCCAACCAACAAGAATGAATAAATCGTTTTCTTTTATTATCAATCCGACAAAAAATTTATTAATTTTCTGTAAATAATTATTCCTCCTAACGTTTCTATGGCTTTATCTCTAAGTTCTGATATTAAATTTTCTTATGTAAATGTTGATTTATTGACATATGCAATAGGAATTATAACAAAATTCTAAGCAAAATAGTAACGACCAACTAGAAGATCTAACTCTTGTGGCAATTAAGTCTGGTTTAAAAATTAAAACTTGAAGAATATAGCGGTTAAGGACAAAATTATTTTAAAAGAAACTGTTACGAACTTTAGTAAGTATAATTAAACAAATAAGAATATTTATCCTTAATTTGTTATGCTTAGGGCTCGTTAGGCCCTTTAAATTCCACTACGACCGCAAATCACACAAAACCGATGGCCTTTGCGATTCCAAATAGCCTCATTATTTGAACTTGTATGACTTATTTGCTCAACCTGAAACTTCTTCGTCGCAGTCTGTTGGATACTGGTCATTCTTTGAAAATATAGTAAACAGTTACATTTTCCTGTAGACACCATTTTCATACTAGAACGTCCTGCTGCCGATCTTATGAAAATGGCCCAGCAACTGATAATGTCCTTACTACTATCTCCTCAAAGGAAAAAGTACCCTTCTGTATTCTTTAGCAAGCTTCATTCCTGGGGCTTCCTCCCAAAATTTAATAAATTTGCTCTCCAAAAATGTTTCCGACAATAACTGGAATGAGTATAACTAGATGGGCTTGATTTGGTTCAACTCAACCTTTCTTTAACGATCTGCTTCCCCATTCTCCTCTTTATCCAAGTAACATGGACATATTTGTGGTTTTATTTCTCATTTTGTTCTCTATACAGAGATAACCACATTGCAGAATACTTTATATTCTTGCTTGAAAGACCGCTATAGAATGTTGTCCAAGAGAGTAAGACGAGCAGACTCCCCTGTTCTTACCAAGCACTTCAGCTACTTTGTACTTCTTTCCAATCTTCTCTGGCAAAAATACTTCAATAGAGTTTATGTTTTAGAACTGGGATCTTGTAATCTATCTGCATAGAGAATGACGTGCATTTCTCCACCACTTTCTTTCTTCCAGCTACACAGGTAATCGCCAGTTCAAGCTTCTAAGTATTCTAAGTGAACAAACAATCTTTAATGCTCCGTTCTCTATGAATAGATGGAGAGGAGGCCCAGTGGAAGTGTTCTTCATCGCACTCGTTACTCTTACACAATGCTTTGTTTGAACTTTAGCAATTTAAAGTCAATATTTGCTTTTGGGTGTACCAGACCACCATACAATAGCAGCGTATGTAATCATAGGTCGGATTACCGAATCTACAGGCTTCATCCATGGTCTTGTTGGTTCGAATAAAAATTTAATAATTTCAGCTTAGTGGTGAATCTATAATTCCTCACAGGTATTAAACAATTTTCTTGTATTGAACGATTCTCTCCGACAACGTAATTATAGGTTTTTCGGCTTTATTCCGAGCCCTTCTTTTTGGTATTCTTGTTTTGCGATCTGGACAATCCACATCATCGGTCGTCCAGATCCTGGACGTAGTAGCTAGAGAATAGAATAACTAGGTTATCATTACAGTCCTGTGTATATAAACCAGCTTAGTTTAGTTCACTTACTAGGCTGTTCACTACGAAACTCCACAGCAAAGGTAATAAAGTCCCTCCCTGTGGACAGTTATATTATTATTATTAACAAATTTTACTCTCTGAGTTGACATATTTTTGATCTACCCAATTACAGTTGATTCAAAGTCTCATCTCTTTCAGAGCAGGGGTCTCTAAACTATGGCCTGCCGCTGAAAACCGGCCTTCAAGCATCACCAATCTGGTCCGCCATAGATTATTTTGATTACATTGCAAAACTTACAATGTAAGTAAATCATATAATGTAATAACCAGATGTTTTTATTTAACGACGAATTAAGAAACACATTGACTGATATCAATAATGAAACTGAACGTTTTAACTGTAATCGTTGCTACCAGATTCAAAACTACCCTACGTAACTAGATCTTTGCCCTAGGGACTTTCTGGAGAAGTCAGTATGACCCGTATGCTAAAAAATTTGGATATCCCTGTTCTACAGCATTGCATAACGAATCAAGAGTTGTATTTTCAAATGCACCATTGAAATCGATAAAAGTACCTAGTTCGATCATTTGACAGCACTCTTCTAAAGAGTCAATGCTACGCCATGTCCGTAAATTTTCCTGTTTGATAATCAAATTGTAAGGAATACAAGCACCATGATTTCCTATTTCATTTAACGGTCCGTCATCCTTTTCAGTGTCTTTAATAAGAGACAGGACAGAATGACTTAGGATTTGTATAGTAGGTTGTAATCATGATGTGTTAAAACAAAATTCTGATGTTCCATATGTTATGTATGTATATATATATATATATATATATATATATATATATATATATATATATATATATATTCTCATATTGATTGATCCAAGGCTCTACTTTCATCATTGTTTGAACTCCTTGGTAGATAACTAGTGCTCCAGTCATGGCTTTTGGATGTCTGGATGATATCTTTCAGAGGAGGAATATCAACGGCATACTTTCTACAACATATCAATATTTCATCTATCCATTTCTTTGTAACTCTCCTATTAACTTTTCGTATTCAATCTGGTGAGATATATATTTCCTCAGTTTATTTCAGTTCGATATTTGAGTACTTTCGTAAAAGTATTCGAACATTTTTTAGCCCCAAATTGTAAATTTCCACTATGATAGAGCTCTTGAACCTTTACCTAATCTGGTATCTAGTCTCAACAGGCCCCGACGTGTTTCGCTAATTCATTGGATGATGATTTCCACATCAGTTTTATCCCCACAAATCTAGTTCTGCATAGTTGGAGTACAAATACATCAATAACATACTTTTGTCTATATATAATAAGTGTAGGTATGTTCCCTCGATTAGCGGATTTCAGGTTGTTTATACTAAGGAAGTCCCGTAAACCCACAAATTTTGATTAACATTGGAATCGTAGCTTTAAAAAGTTTATTTTATATTTGAGTGTCAATATATTTACCTAATACTTACCTATAATTTAAACCTAAGTCGCGCAAAGGATATTATATAGACTTACCTGAGAAGATTGTTGGGTCATCTTCTTATTTACGTAACACCATTTAGTTACTGTCCCCATCTTTGCCTGCGCTAAAAAATGGTTTGAGGTTCGTCCTCTGCAGTTTCATTCAAGAAGCCCATTGTCAAAAAAGGTTCTGATTTATTACTTTCTTCGTTGCTGATTTTAAAATTTATCCTTGAAGCAATATAAAATGGTCTATAGACCTGTCTTTTCAAAACCTCCTCGAATCCTCTTTAATCTTAAGAACGAGTCAATGATTTGTAAATTCATCATTTTGCTCCCAGATTTAGAACACGAAAGTTTAGAGTTGCCCTTTCAAGAGTTGCCTTTTCAAGATTCATCAAAGCCTCTTAACTGGGCGCGTTTTTTGTACCCGAAATTCAGATAATGGCCCTGCAAAACTTGAAGACGGCTATATAAGCTGCTGATACTTGATTCTTCCCTGGCGAGTTATTCGTTGACCTTCCCACAATTTTATCAATAAAAATGAGGCGTTGAAGCACCGTTGCTAATAAGAGGGCTTATTATACAACTAAAATGCTTACTTATACTCACAGTATCCAGAGGTGTTGAGTATGGAACTGGCTTCGTTTAATTGCCAGATGTCACAGAGTTTTTCGAGAACCACCTATTTAAAGCCTCAATACAGTTAATAGCCCAAACAGTACTTTCAAATGGGGGGAAAGTACTGCCTCGGTTTCAATTGGGACCTTCTATATTTGGCTCCACCAACGTTTGGCCTTATTGGTTCTGCTGGAGATCCTTGTGTACTTTTATGTCAGCGACTAGAGGTACTTTTTCAGTTCTTTCTACGGTACTAGAATTAGGTTAGAGATACATGTTCGGTATCTTATAACCCTAGCTGAAAGGAGGGTGACGAACTTAAAGGAAACAGCTGTTCGGTTCCTCCGCCTAGGTTAGCTTCGTAAGGGTACTCCAGCGGCTCATTGTACCCTCTACATGAGCGGAAAGCTTTTACCCTGATCGCCCGATTTTTCAAAGAACCATTTACAACATTTAGTTAATTCCAGGTACCGTGCATTCTTCAACACGAATCGCTTAACACATATGAGGCTTTGTCTTAATGACTTAAGTTTAGGTGCGTTTGTATATATATATATATATATATATATATATATATATATATATATATATATATATATATATATATATATTATAAGAGCCATTAGAACTTTATAAGACACTTTTCGATAAGGTATGCCTTTCCGAAACGCTCCACTGGTCAACTGCAGAGTCCTTATTAAAGTTTATTTTTATTAGAGTTAGCTCCATTTACAATAATATAATTGTAAAGATGTACATTAAAAACATATTTTCTAATTATCAGATACCACGAAACAATGGAATAGTGGGGATGCTTTCTTTGTCTCACCTTATATTGTATATTTAAAAAGTAGGTAAATAGAATAAAAACAATGTAGTAACAATCACAACTTTAAAACTATATTACAAATTTTCCTTGTGTCAAGCATACCACCTGTCAAATGTCAAATTAAGATTCAAAATTCTCAGTCACCGTCAATTTTGTCTGTGAACGTCCATTTTTGTTCAATGTTTTTGTGTAAAATGATATAAGTTTTATTTTAGAGTGCATTTCCGTCCCAGTGTTTTGTAATTCTGTTAAAATAGTGGTAAGAATTATTTTTCTTATAGCATTTAGAGAAAACTTAAAGTATGAAAAAAGTAATACATTTTTAATAATTGTTATTTACTATTTTATACATAAAGCAACTATTTTAGTAGAGGACTATATTTATAATGTGTAGGTGAATTTAAATAAAATCAGATAAATCAAATAAAATACAGCACGGAGATAGAAAAATCCTTTCCTACGTTGCTTTCTCCCGGAATCTAAATTTTTAAAACTAGGTGCCGACTTGAGCACATTAATTCTAAAAAAATAAGCTTTTGATGCCATGTTCTATTTTTTTCTGTAAGGATCAAAATTTTTGTAACCTTATTTTCCCATGGTGGTGCACCGCCATCTGTAGACCAGTTTGAACCTTATTAGTTTTCATCAGTACAACGCATCTTAAGTAGATCTTTTAAACAACTTATATCAGATAAAATATGAAATTTAATACAAGGAGCGCCATCTCCTAGCATTTCATATGCTAAAAGTGTATAAATACAATTATGTGAGAGAGACTGAATGACGCTGATTTGTACACACAGACTTTCGTCGATGAACTGGTTATTTTGTGTCATGATCATGATATCCAGGACCTGGAGGGATCAATGATGCGGGCCCTCCAGATCGCGGAGCGATGGTGCCACTGAGAAGGGCTCAGAATAAACCCGGACAAGACCGAGGTGGAAAATGGGAAAACTTCAACTTGATAACGTTCAAAGAATGGTTGTGTGGGAATATTTAGTACAATAAGGACTGCTCCCACTAGAGCTCTAAAAGCCCTGGAAAACCTGCCTCCTCTTCATCTATACATAGAGAACGAGGCCTTGGACTATTTATCATCTCAGTTGCCTAGGAAATTTCAGAATTGGAACGGACAGCTCCTCAGGTGTATGGGAAAGCGCGGTGGCGTGGTGTCCATCACTGCCCATGCAGACAGAATATATGGCCCCGTGTTAAAACCCAGTGGCTCACTGGAGATATTTCTCCTAAGTAGAGAAGACTAGGAAGGAAAGCAAAATCTTCCGATAAATAGATCCTGGTGCTATATAGATGGAACTCGACAAGATGGGCTGGAGCCGGAGTGTTTGGCAGGAGGACAGGAGTCAGAGAGTTCTACGGAATATTATGCTATTCTGCATCTGTGAGAGGGACATAAACAGGAACAGGGTGATAAACATGTGCTCAGACAGTAAGGTTGCGATAACGGCACCGAAATCCAGTGTTGTAACTTCAGGACTGGTGTCTGAGTGGAAGGATGTACTGAACAGTCTGACTCGTGTAGGTCCCAGGTCACTCGGATATACATGGGAATGAGGAAGCGAATCATCTGGCAAAGTTGGATTCCAGAACTGAACCATGTGGACCCTAACCAATTCTTCTTGTCCCAATTGCCGCTGGCAAAAGAGAATTAAAATTGTTGCCGAAAAGCAAATTTATTGAATCGTAGAGAGGAGCTGCTGGAATGAGGTGTGGCAAGGAATATATAACTAGACCTAATGCACAGCTTACTAAGAAGTTTATGTCCTTAGGAAGGAAAGCGCTGCGAATTGTGGTGGGATTATTGACAGGACACTATCACCTGAGGGCCATCTGCGTAAGATCGGTGTCGTAGATGACCTGACGTACAGATTGTGTTTGAAAGAAGATGAAACTGTTGATCATGTCGAGCACTCAACGGACCGAGAGCGAGATATTTTGTAGATACAATTTTGTTAACAGAGGCAGTTAGGCAAATTCAGTTAGCTAAGCTGCTTGTATTTCCAAAGGCGATCGGCCTCGAATGACCTGCCGCTCTGGTCGGATGTAAAGAGCCCAGTGAGGTCTAGGTATCAATGATCAAGTCTCACCACCTTTCTTTCTTTCATTCAAGAGGAACTATTTTAATTTTTAACCAACTAAAGAAACCTCATACTATAAGGACAGACGTACTCGGTTCTAACACGGTTAGAGACAAAGTACTATCTTAGATTGCAAGAATACCAAGAAAGAAAAGGTGATCTATCCTTATAGTAAAAGGTTTTTTCAGTTGTTTGAGTACAAAAATAGTTTCTCTTATATAATTGTATTTATACACCCAACTGCAAGTATATTGTATCCACTTTTGGCAATATTTCTTCTCAAATTCAGCATTTCGCCTTTTAATTAGGGTTTTTATATTACGATATTATATAATGAACTAAAAACGTTATACATGCTTTATAGACTAAAATAAGACATTTAATAAATTAGACATGACTAGTTAATAAAGATATGTAAAGAAAAGATCTTAGACCATAGAGGCATCATAATAAAATCAAGACTTTATTACAATCAAAAGGCCAATATAAAGATAGAAGGTGTGAGATAAGTATGTCTGCTATCACTAACAGTGTTTAATTTCTACTGAGAAAATATAATCAGCACTGCACCAGAAACACTAGAGAATTACTATACTGATATCAAAATAAACTATTTACTAATAAATAGATTTTTCTACTAGCGGAAACTCTCAACGATTTGTTAAATAAAATTGTGGAAATAGTACTGCCTAGAAATATTAGAACAGGGGTTTCCAAACTTTTTCAATTAGCGGCACCCTTATAGGTTCAGTAGTTTAGTCACGGCGCTCTAGTCGAAATATGTATACAATCGTGTTCAACAAAGTGTCGTACAAGGTTTATGTTTCACAACTTCCCTACTACATGGTAGCAAACTACAACACTTCATTGAATACGACTATACATTGACACTTAGACCAGGTACAGAAATGAAAACAACCACAATTTGAGGCTCATATAGATATAGGTATATACATATGAATATATGACTATTAAAGAAAAAAAAGAAAAAAGTCAATAAGCCCGGTGGGCTTGGTGATCTCCACATATTTTTTTAAAGCGAGGAATAATGCTTGACACTGTCACTCTCATTTCTTGCTCCACGTTAATCTTTGAGCGATATTTGCTCTTTATTATAGCTAGAGCTGAAGATCCGGTTTAGTATAAATATGATGTTGCAAAGGGAATAAGAATCCTTATAGATTTTAAACTAGAGTTGGATATTCATTTTTGACGGTTATCCAAAACGCCACCAAATCGGAAGAAGCGATTTTTGCTTTAAGACTGTTGCCGCAAAAGAGTTCAATGAGACTCTCTTCTTCTTGTGAAGTTAATTCTGGTGGAGCATGGAAAGGATCTTGAATCCACGAAAATTTATCGACATTTTCTTCCGCAAAGTATTTTGAAAACAATTCAGACAACTTCGAAAGGTATTCAGTGAAAGGGAACAGTAAGTCTTGAGAGACAACGAACTCATGCGAAGACGCGTATTTATGAAAATATGGGAAGCAACCTTGACAGCCATGCTCATTAATTTTTCAAGATGTGCATATTATTGTCTTGCAGAGACAGATTTAAGGTATTCAGTTTGTCTAATATATCGCACAAATTATCAAACAGAATAAACATATATAATCGTTTAGACTTTTACTGCTAGAACATTCTGCATGTGACCAGTTTCCACAGCTTCTGCAACGATACCAAAGTTCTTTTCCTTTGTTTGTATCGAGACAAACGTTACATAGATTTTCTTCATCTGAGTATTCAGATTCATCATCGCAAATTTTGTTTTCATCAACTTTTTCATTTAATGACCCATCTTCATCACTGTTCAATAAATGTTTCTTTACTCTTTTCATTTTTTCCTTTTCAATTGTATTCTTCTTTTGTTTAGAACCTTTGGCTTTAGCACTCGATTTTTTGTCCCCTTTTTCTTTAGTACTTTTACCTTTGGCAACTTTATCACTTTTTTCTTTGGCATTTTTACCCTTGGCACCTTTTCCGATTGATTTAGGATTTTTGGTATCCTTTTCAATACGTTTCTTCTCATTTTCTTCAAACAACACTTTCATTGGTGTACTCATCAAAATTTCAAAATGTTGTTTCTGCCTGGTAGTCATCGTCGAAGAAATCTGGGGGATAGGTTTGGGACTTAAAACAGAGAGAGTAGAAACAAAATCAGAAGATGTGCTCGGTCGTGGTTAAAAGTTTTCGGAGTCATCAATTGTATTTGGTAAATCAGTTTGTTGCTGCTTTTGTAAATTATTCGATGTAGTCTGAACCGGAAAAGAATCAACTAGAGTTTGCAGTGGTATTTCATTTGCTGTAGATTGGATAATATCACGGTTAACAGAAGCTGGCTGTTCGGTTACAATATTATCAGTGAAATCTTCATCATCAAAAACCGCAGGATTTATGGGAAATATTCCTGTCGCCTTATAACCCGAAATCACTTTTTCTAAACTTGCAACCCTACTGTAAGCTTTATTAAACAGTCCCACGACTTCATATGGTGTAATTTTTATCATATTTTTTGATTTCATATACATATCACACTCTTTGTTATATGCTTTGTTTTATGACCCGAAAAAAAGTTATATCCAATGGTGGGATGAATGTGGGGGGATAGTAACATTATTACGTAATTAGTTTTAGGTAATTCCCAAGCTTCTAAAGTGGCATGATTATTGTGATTAGCCATTACAAGCAGAACGGGTTTTTCAGCTGTAGGCTTTGAGTGCTGAATAAAATGTTTTAACCACAAAATGAATATGTTTTCGTTTGTCCAACCATTATGTGTGCAAGCGTAAATAGCTCCTGGTGGTCCATCTTTTTCCAGTAGGGGCGAGTGGTTTTGGCGTGGAAATATAAAAAGGAGTGATATGAACAATCCTGAAGCGCTTATGGCACATATTACTATAATATTTTTCCCCTCTCCCAAGATGTCACTGATCCAACATGTTTTTGTTCTTTAGGAACAATATTTTTTTCAGTTTCTTGTACTGTAGTGACACCAGACTCATCCGCATTGTAAGTGTTAGTTGCTTCAAATTTGTGTTTAATCATAACTGTCTCTAAATTTTCAAAAACTGTTTATTTCCACTCTGTTGAATCAAAGTATTCTGTTAATACTTGTGGCTTCAGTCTTTCTGATACTGAGGTCGGGATGTCGTTGCAAAAACCGGTGTAAGAAGTCTTTATCAGCAAGTTTGTTGACTTCATTAAATCCATTTGACTCCACAGCCAAGTCGTAACATATTTTACGAAATTGAGATTTTGTTAACCCGTCATACATATTCGACATTTGACGAAGATGAACGGCCAGCTATTTTTCTTGTTCGTCATTGAACACTGCACCTCTTCCCAACTTTGGAAGACAGCTGTACTTATCATTATTCGCTTTAGCTAATCTGTATCATTTTTAGCGTACTGTAAGCTATTCCTCTTGCCTTAGCTACTTTGTACATAGATATGCTACCATTTTGAAGGGTTTTGATGGCATTTTCTAATGTTTCTACAGTCCAAGAAGCTTTTGACGTCGTACGGAATCTTTTTCGTGACATCTGGAAAGGTTAATTAAGTCATGTTAGTGAGTGAAAATTTAGTAAACCGGAATTGAGTAGTGGGAGCCAAATTCCAATAATGTGGGTAATGGGAGCCATGACTAGCTCTCATTACCCGCATATCAACCACTTCAAAATTAAAAATATAATAAAAATACGTTATTCTCAGTAGCAATTTGAGAAGCAGTACAGTAAATTAGATAGATATGGTGATCAATTTAGTGCGAATACAATACAATATGAATATATTTTAATGCTTACCTTGAAAGGTGAAATTTATAATTTTTTATGACCACGGAGCCAAAAACACACTTCCGTCTCGTGCGACTGATTGCGGGACACTGGGGGGCCACCCGCGGGCCGCATACGTTTCCGAACATTGCCGAGCACACCCGAGCGCCATTTGCATGAATACGATCATCGGATATGTCTACACAAACACCGCTCTCATTACCGGTTGTCTCCGATTCCCCCACGCTTCCCTAAAATAAGTTCTTCTGCAATGGTGTGTTCTTCGCCACCGTGTATGCCACCTTGAAAAATATTAGCAGTGTCAGTTGCTAGGTATTGCAGTTTGTTGAGTAAATACGTATTTTGTTTTTATAAATTTTGCAACTTCCTATTAAAAAATTCAAGTGATTTTTCAACCTTGTTAGCGCAATGGGCCTCGGGATGTCACTGTAACTTATTTGAGAATATACTCTCGAGCGCTAAAATTTTCAAACAGAGCACACACTGTGGCTTTTCTTTAATATTTACTGAAGTAAAACCAAAGTCCAAATAGCTATCATCGTATTTGCGATATTTCCGCATTTTTTCTCCCCCGCCACTTGTCGAAACTTCATCATTCTGACGAACCATCGATTTGCTTATTTATTATAAATTTTTCCATTTAGTGAGTAACTTTTTACTAAAACACAAAGCGGCACAATTAAAACAAAGCAACCAACCTGCTCGCTTTCATAAGTTTAAATAGATATTGTTACCGTTACAAAATAACGGTATCTGTCCTGTGTTCGTAAATCACAATACTCTGTATCACTACTGTCAGCACTAAGAACAGTTATTATTACTTCTATTTATCTTAACAATTCAACTGCTTACGCTTACAATAAATAAACTAACTTGACAGTGCGGCTTACTGGCCTATAGCGACTTATATACTACCAATGAGTGCAAGCTAAAATTCCCGTCGACGGTCGAATGTGGGTTTCTGGAACATATTCCGCTCTTTTTCGCGCCTGGCGAGCAGCGAATTCAGCATTGCCAAACTCCGTGTCACGAGGATCTAGTCTCCTGTAACAATATTGAGTGAATGACGATCGACATTACTTACGCAAAACGATTTATGCAGTATACGCGATTTGAATTATTCATTTTGTACCGGCGAGTATAAGTAAATTTAGATTCCGTAAAAAAAAACGCCTTGCGGTGCCTTGTTTATTTTTCACGGAGCCTCATGATGGGGCACACACTTTGGGAACTCCTACACTAAAGGATCACTATACTGAAATCAAAATAAACGGCTTGGCAATAAACAACTTCTTCTATTAGCAGAAACTTTCACTAATTTGCAAGATCTGTCACCTAAAATAGTGGAAATAGCAAGACATATTGTCTTTCACTAAAAATAAAAAAGATAAAGTCAATATTCATATGAAAATTCACACAAAACATCGAAAATATATTTTCATTATCAGATAATCAAAAAGGTAAACAAATATAATCTTGGAAATTTGATAAATGAAAGCAACGACAGCTCTGCTGAAATAAATGTCAAAATAGAAAAGGCAAGAAGTTCGTTCATGAAAATGTAAAAAGTGTTATGCGACCAAAACATAATCCCAGATCTAAAAGTACGATTCATGAGGTGTTACGTTAAGTCACTACTGCATTACGGAATGGAGACGTGGACAATGAAGCAGACAGGTATTAGGAGAAATAGAATTTCGAAGTGAATATACCGACGAATTCTGGGAATTCCATGGATAGACAGTTACAAATATCTGAGTCGAAATTGTGTGAAAACAGTGGAAATTGCTGTAACTACCCTAGAGATTGGTTAACCCACCAGTGCCTAGGTTCTCACATCCACTTTAAAAACATGTTCCGGCATAACCTCTGAACGTTCCACAAAAAAGGAGCTAAAGACAATCCTGGCTAAATTAAAAATTTTGATTTTTATTTATTGCTGAAAATATCAGTGTTTTGAAACATCATATAATAGGCCACTTTGCCTTGATTTAAGTTTTGTGTACAATTACATTACGAGGTCTCAATGGTGAAATATGAATTTTGTCACCATAGCATTAACTCCATGCCATAACTACGAAATAAGAAAAATGTACACTATCTTAAGTCATTCTTTAAACTGGCAAGTGACAATTAATTAATTGAATAATTTATCAACATTATTATGCAAACTAAAACACCACATTGTTTTCAACATACGTTTTTCTATATTTATTCCTTATGATAACTGTCAAGTTATTCTGTAACAATTTTTATTTTTGCCTTTTGTCTTAACAACACATTTCATTTAATATTGCCTTTGCCGCTAACGTCAACACCATAAGGCGTTTTGAATATTTTATATCAATTTTTATTTTTCCGAGTCTGCCTGCCAAGATAAGACACCATATAAATTAATAAGAAATCACTTAGTCCATCGAAGACATATTTATATAAAAAAATCGAGAAAACTTTCAAAAATAATTCTGATGAAAAGAGTGGCATCAAAAGAGATGTATATTTCCCTTACTAAAGAAAATGTAAATGATAATAAAATTTTTATAAAAAAAACTGACTTCTAAAAGTGCGCTAAAAAGTGAAAAATCACTTTAAATTTTTATATGAAATTGAAATTTTTAAGTCGGCGTCAAACTAATACCTGACAAAATGTAATTCGCATAATGAGATTAAAAGTACTTTATTTGTAATTGCTTTCTTGCCAAAATTTATATATATTAGTAGTTATTTATTTCATTTCGAAATAATTTGGCGCTGACTTCAAAAATTTCAATTTCATATAAAAACGTATAGTTATTTTTCACTTTTTAGTGCACTTTTAGAAGTCGGTTCCATTTTTTTTATAAAAATTTTATTTTTCGATTTTTAGGTTTGAATTCATTATGATATCCATAAATTATTTGAACTAAGTACTAATCGAGATTAGTGTATCTTGCGATGATTCCAAGGTGGCAAAAAAGTTCCCATTTTATGTAAAGTTGTAAATCCCCTAAAATGAACTAAATGTTCTTTGATTCTTAGAGTTTTCCAAATATCAGTGAAATTGTGTGAAACAAATATTTAGTCTGTCATAGTAAATCCACTGTCTTAAATTTCAAACTAATTTTAGATTTGTATTATAGGTCCCAAAACCTTCTAAGATTGATATTTATGATATTTAAAGAATTTGAGGCGTAGATTTTCTAGCTCGATATACTGGGTGTCAACGAATCTATTAGACAAGTCATAATTTCTAGAGTATTATGTGTATCAAAATGAGAATTGATACAGGTAAATGTTATGTGAAGAGGAGAGTTTTCGCATATTTTTCACTTTCCGGTCACTTCCGGTTTCACCGAAAATGGCCCCGGTTTTGAATTCTTAAATAGAATACCCTGTATATTTTAACATCTTTGGATTTCTGAGACAATTCTAGATGACATTTTAAAAACTTTTTACGTCTACTTCATTTTTTTAGAGCAGCTTTTAAAATTGCATCTAGGTGGCCATGATCGGACGCAAACTAATCTAAGGGCCTTAGGTGATGTCAAAAAAATACAATCGCAAAGTTTTAGTGACTAGTATGAAAGACAGGAATTGGATTAAAAATTTAACAAAATTAACAAAAAACTAACAAAATAAACTAATAACTTAGACGACGCACTTAAAACATTTGAAAGTACAGTAGCTGAATTTGTTAAAAGTTTATTGTAGTAAATGTTCAAAGTGCATTTCTTCATTTTCACGACACATTTCAGCTCGTTCAATTGTTTCTCTCAACACGTTTTGTAGCATTTGGGGCGTTATACTTCTAAATGCCCGTAAAATTCTTTCTTCTAATATTACAAGAGTAGCTGGGGCTGCTCCATAGTAAACCCTTTCTTTAACATATCCCCAGACAAAGAAATCGAGCACAGTATGATCCGGTGAGTGGGCTGGCCACCGTACCGGACCATTGATTGCAATAATTCGATTATTAAAATGCTCTATTAAATAATTAAGAACTTCTCTAGTATTGTGAGACGGTGCTCCATCTTGTTGAAAGTAAATTCGCCGTAAAACTGCTAAAGGTATATCATTGAGATGATTTTCGATTTCATTTTGAAGAAAAAAGTATCTAACCTTTGTTAACTGACCTTGAAACAATATTGGCCCAATTATTCTGTTTCCAACGATACCAGCCCAGACATTGATGCCAAATCTTTCTTGAAAACTGCCCTCTCTCATTTCATGTTGATTTTGTTGGGCCCAGTACCGAGTATTTTGCTTATTGAACATACATTTGTAAATCGAGATTCGTCGGAAAATAGAATAAAATCGATAAAATTTGGGTTAACTCTACGATTTTGAAGCAGCCAATCACAAAACACTACCCGTCTATCGCCATCCTCAGTATACAAATGTTGATGTAACTGATATTTAAATGCTCGATATCCATGCTTTTTCAGTATTTTTCTTGCTGATTCATTATCTGCAGTTCTTGACTAATTTTTGTTAACGAAACTGTTTTATCAACCTCAACCATAGCAAGTACGTTAATCGCAGTCTCTTCATTTATGATAAACTTCTGTTCCGCCTCTTGATTTCCTATTTGCCTAAAACGAGTCTCGACATACGGAAAATACTGATGGGCTGAATGTTGCCGATTCGGATATCTATGAGCATACAACTCGGCAGCATTCCTTGAATTTCTATGACACTCTCCAAATATTAATAACATATCCACTTTTTCACTTTGAGTATACATTATTTTAACGAAAATTTAAACTAAACTTAACGAAAATTAAGAAAATTTTACGTCTGTTCTTAGAGCGTATGTCACTGTCATTATCTACTTAAGTGAGTGCTTTGTTTTCCAAAGAAGACTTGATAAAAACAGTTGCAAATTATTATGCATCATGGCTGTCCATGGCGCACTTGTCATAAGTAAATAAATTATCCAGTATTTTTCTTAATAATATTTAATTTCTGTTCTTATGTCTAATCCAATCGCAAATAAATTAGTACCGTTAGATTCGTCAAAGAATGCTTTTTTCGAAAAGTAGTTGTCAAAAAGGGGTCGCCATTTGAAAATTAATAGTTAGAAATGAAAACGTAATTTTGTCAACTTGTCTTATTCCTGTCTTTCATACTAGTAACTAAAACTTTGCGATTGTATTTTTTTGACATCACCTAAGGCCCTTAGATTAGTTTGCGTCCGATCATGGCCACCTAGATGCAATTTTAAAAGTGACTCCAAAAAAATGAAGTAGACGTTAAAAGTTTTTAAAATGTCACATTCTGATCTAGAATTGTCTCAGAAATCCAAAAATGTTAAAATATATAGGGTGTTCTATTAAAAAATTCAAAACCGGGGCCATTTCCGGTGAAACCGGAAGTGGCCGGAAAGTAGAGAATATGCGAAAACTCTCCCCTTCACATACCATTTACCTATACCAATTCTCATTTTGATACACATAATACTCTAGAAATTATGACTTGTCTAATAGATTCGTTGACACCCGATATATGTTATACTGCATATTGTGTTTGGATACGCCCCAAGAACGCTGCAATATCAAAATCGGAAAATGTAAAATTTTTAGTCCCTCATATTTTATCTTATCGATCTAATAGTTGTAAAAAATTTACCCGAAAACCCCGTAATACCAAATCTGAAAAAATGTGAATAAGGTAAAATTTTCAACTCACCATATTGGATATGCCATATTGAATTTCAAAAAAATAATTTTAATGTCTTAATCTAATCTAAATCTAAACCCTTCAAGGCTCCCTAGTACAAATTTTGGAAAAAATCCAGAAATCTAAAATTTCTAGACCGTCGTATTGCATCCGACATATTAGATTTTCTTAAAATAATTTTATATTCGCTACTTACATCCTCAAAAACGATTCAGTCCCACCGTTGAACAAAACCGGAAATTGTAAAATTTTTAGTCCGCTATATTGGATTCGCCATGTTGAATCCTGAAAAAATACTTCTAAATTCATAATTCACACCCTCAAGAACCTATCTCAGTTTTGGAGAAAATCAAAAAATGTAAAATTTTTAGGACAGCATATTGAATTCACCAGAATGTTTTTCAAAAAATATTTTAAATTCGTAATTTACACTAACAAAAGTCCCCCAATACTGATTTTAGACAAAATAGAGAGATGTAGAATCTTTAATCCGCCACCTTGGGTTCACCAAATTTTTATTTTTTTATTAAATAATTTCAGGTTCCTAATGTGCGATCTCAAATTCCCATATCAATTTTGAAAAAATCAAACAAAATTAATTTTTCTTTCGCCATATTGGATCCGCCGTATTGAATTTTTTAAATATAATTTCAGATTCGATATGTACGATCCCGAAAATTCCCCTATACCAGTTTTGGAGAAAATCTGACAAAATTAATTTTTTTGGCCGCCATATTGTCAGAGCCATCTTGGATTTGACTGCACCTTTTTCGTCCAAAAAATTATGGGACCACCGCAGAAACTTCTTGAATATAACGTAAAAAGTTTCATTCAAATCGGTGCCGCCGTTCCGGAGTAATCGGTGTACATACATAAAAAAATAAAAAAATACATAGTCGACGAATTGAGAACCTTCTTCTCTTCGAAGTCGGTTAAAAAATGGAAATAAATATTTTTTTTTTTTGTCACATTAATTTGAACTCGTCAGTTTTGCATTTTCGTAATTTGCAGCAATTGAAATGTGATTTATTCAACATTTTTGTAATACATAGCGTTTGAAGTAGATATTACCAATACTTTTTTTGCTTTAATATTCAAAATCATGAACGACAATATTTGCATACAACAGTTTAATTTTAATTTTGAATTTATTGATGCTGACACGGTCAATAAAAATATAATTAAGGTTATTAGAAAAATATAAGTTAACGGTATCAAGAAACTTTAGAATATATTTTCTTTTAAAATAAAAAGTATAAATATTTTAAGGTTGGCGCTTTGATGATTTTAATTTTTTTAACAACGTATTGGATATGGCTATTTTATCGGTAACATTGAAACACCAAGGCTTTAGCATTCTTTTTATTGGTTTTTATTCTACCAAGACCGCTTGCCAAAATAAGACACTCTCCATAATTTGATAAAACATGTTTTCATAAAACCATCAAGGAAAGAAGACCGTAGTTGGAATGGTACAAAATTTGCTGTTGGTTTTCGAGAGAGCAAGTAAATGGTAAAAATATCAAAGGCATAATATTTTCTTGTCATTGACTTAATTTTGAGCCATTATATTTCCATTTTGGCAATTTACAAGAATTAAGACATATTTTCGTACCCTCATTTTTTGTTTTAAAAGGCAAATAAAGCACAAATTATCAATATCATTTTTTTGTCTTGAAAATTAAGAATTAGATTCAGAAACATTATATTCGTTGGTGAATACTTAATTTGATTAGTGATTTAGTTGTGATGTTGTAGCAAATAAAAAAATCCATTTGCTCCAATCCTGATTTATTTAACATAAGAACTAACAAAATATTTTTCGGACTTTTTAACATAGTCGTCTCTAATCTCGGCACATTTTTTTCAACAGCCCTCCAATATTTGTATTGCTTCCTAGAGGAAACATTCTCAAACCAGTGATAATGACTCTTTGCCTAGGTATTTTCTTGTAGTTTTGGAAACAGGTGATAGTCACTGTTCAAATCCTGCTTCCTGAGTGTCACCGAAATATAGTTAAATGGCACCATAGTGCATGACGTGATGTGATCTGATGCAGGGCCGTGGTGGTAGAGTTATGTTATAATCAAAAATTATATTCAGTTAATTAAAATAGATAATCTAAATAATAACTCAACTGAACAGATACGAATAAGATTTGAATAAAATAAAATCAAAAATATGGTTGGTATTTTATACTTCTCCTGTTTCCGAGGTATTGGAATTTTGAACAGAATTTGAGAACAATCTTTGTGATTTATCGTCTCAGTGTGATAATTTTGTATGCATGGGGGATTTTAATATCAATTTGCAAAACCCTGATTGTAAGTACGTAGCGCATTTCATTTTAGTTTTGAGATCCAAACAACTAGTAAATAAATTCACTAGAGGGGCTAAGAGAATCAACCCTTTTGAATCTTGTTTTGTGTATGTGTGGGAGAGAGAGAGAAAGACTCCGTTGCTTAAGACACCAGAATTTGGAGCAGAAGGCTATATGGTGCAGGTTTTAAAACATATTCTTTCTTCAGCTACTTTTGCCAAGCAGAAAGGAGGAGCAACTTTTTCCGAGAAATGGATCTTAGAAATTTACAATTGGATTTCGCCTGGATGAAAGAGCTGCATCTGGAGTATTCGGTAAGAGCACGAACGTCAGATAGTTTTACTCTTTCGGACAACATAAAATGCACTTTTAGGCAGAAATTTATACCATTCTGTAATGTGCTCTTCTCTGGTTGAGTAATATGAACAGATACGCAAGACAATAAACATATTCGGACAGTAGAGCTGCAATATTGGTGCTTAGGTCTAGTTTTGTAGCACCACGACTGATGTTTGAGTGCAAGATTATATTGGATAGTCTGACAAAGAACAGCTGTATAAACAAGGTCGAGTGGGTTCCGGGTCACTCGAGTATACACAAGAACGAGAAAGCAGATCTTCTGGTAAAGTCTGGAATTGAACCATTCGGACCTCAACCAATTGTATCTGTTTCAATTACTGTCGGTAAGAAGAAACTAAAGCTATTGTTAAAATCCAAATTTATTGAATCTTAGAGGAAGGCCCCTAAAATGAGGTCTGCCAAGGAACGTATAACTGAAATTAACACGCGACTTACCACATTCGTTCTCTCCCTGAAAAAAAGAGAACTGCCATTCGTAATGGAGCAATTGGCATGAAATTGTCACCTGCGGGGCCACCTTCATAATATTCGCTTCATGTGCAGATGGAGGAGAAAGATAAATTATTGAATATGTCCTCAGAGAATGTTCGGCATTCAACCGACTACAGATACATTTCCAAGATACAATATTACCACCTGAAGCCGTTAGATAAGTGTAGTTAACGAGACTGCTTAGATTCTCATTAGCGATCGACTCCAAATGACTTGTTGGTGGTTTGTAAAGATTCCAACAAGGCCTAAGCATCAAATATCTAATATCACCATTTTTATAAATTCATTCATCTACAAAATAATATCCTTTGAGGCGCATATTCAAATTTTTGAATACAAACAAGTCAGGTTAGTTCATGTTAGTTAGATTATATGACGGGTGGTCGAGCTCAAAGAAGTTATACTCACAAAGGATTGGTTGGAGTTTTGCTACTAGCGTACTGTCGTGAAAATTGAAGACATTCTTGCTACTCAAGCCAAACGTTGAACATTTTCGATCAAGAAAAGAATGTAATTTTATTAATATATTACTGTATACAACTGTTCTTGTAAGGCCCTTTAGCATATATTCAACAAGAATATCTCATGTTTGGTCTCCAAATCATAAGCTTCCCAGCTGAACTGGAGAATTCTTATAGAATCGCTACGTGGACTTTAACATAACTAAATCTCATAAGTTTTCATCATCTTAGTGAGAAAATCTCAGGGTTTGCATCCAAATATTCCAAATTCCTAAAAAATTTTCGTTTGGGAGTCAACAATCTTCGAATCAACCTTGCTAAAACTTTACCAATGCGTAATTTATCATACAAAGGAGCCAAAATACTTGATTTTGACAATTGCTTTAGCCAATCAAAGGAATCACATTAAATAAAAACCATTGTTTCCACTTTTCTACAAATTTTAGAACTGGTTACATTTGAAAGCCTTCTTGGGCCATCCTTAACAAATTCACAACCTCATAGAAACTGTTTCATCCAAATCTTTGCTTTTAAATACGATGAAGCCTCGATCCGACGTAAGAGAATCATTTGTTCGTGAATATTCTTAAAAAAATTATATTCATTTGTTCAAAATTTGATTATACTGCAATGTTCCAATTTCTTGAAATTCATTTTGTTTTGTAAAACATAAAAAAATAGGAAAGAAATCACATTTGAAACAGAAAAAATGTAGTTAGTTATTATCATGACTACCTAGATATTTTTTTACTATCCCTCGTAATACATTTATATTTTCTGCTTTCCCTTGTAATATTGCTATTTTATTGTTAACGTCATTATAAGGCCTCTGTATAGTTTTTGATCGAGTTTTGTCATACCAAAACTGCAGAAACACTGCAAGATATGATACAAAATCACTTAGTTCATCGAAGACATGTTTTCATCAAAAATACTTTTAAAACAATCTGTGGAAAAACAACCCTTATTTGAAAAGTTCGGTTCATTAAAGTTTTCTGAAAGAAGATATAAATAGCCAAAAATTGAAAGAAGGTAATATTTTCTTGAGGAATATGGTAAATTTAAGCTTTCAGCTACTTATTTATGTAATGTATAGACATTAAAATGTATTTTCTTTAATTCACAGTTTTTTATAAGAAGAAGTGTGAAGTACAAATTACCAATATTTTTTTTTTGTCTTTAAACATAAAAGTCATATTTAAACACAGTATTTTAATTTATAACTTATTTATGATGCTGTAGCAAATAAAAAATATAATCAGGGATATTTAACTTCAAGTAAGGATACCCAAAAAAAAAATTTGAATATATTTTCGTCTAAAATAATATCGTATTTTTACCTCAAAATTAAATATATGGTAACTTTTCTCACTTTGCTTTTTTAAACAACGCATTTTAGTTAATATGGTTATTTTATCGCTAACGTCAACACAATAAAACCTCTGCATAACTTTTGATCGATTTTTATTCCATCGTGACTACCTGCCAAGCCAAGACACTTTATATCATTTGATAAAAAAAAACACTTATAATCCATTGAAGACATTTTTTCATAAAAAATACCAAGAAACTTTTAAAAACAATTTGTGGAAAAACAAACGTTAACTCCAAAGTAGAAATTTTGTTTATAAAAGTTTTCCGAAAGAAAATGTAATGACTAAAAATAAAATTTTCTTGTAAGCAAGTTAAATTCAAGTTTCAATTTCATATTTTTGTAATTTGTATAAATTAGAATGTATTTTCTTCCTCCATATTTTCTTATTAAAAGGCATATAAAGAAAAAAATACTAATATTACACTTTTTTTTCTTTAAAATTAAAAATCTGATTCAAATATATAATATTAGTTTACGACAGTTTAATTTTAACTTAAAATATAATTAAATTATAAGGAGATGAAAATTAAACATGAACTTTTGATGGAAGAATACTAAGCTTTTCCAAAGAAGACAAATGTCGGTGAGCAATAGTGGACCAAAAACAAATCTGGAAAAACCACATTAAAAAGATTCATCAAAGGGCAATAGCTGCAAGCTGGTCATATCGGAGAATCATTGATAAAACCTGGAGTTTGAAACTGAAAATGAATTTATAACCATATGAAATGATTATGAAACCCATAAAACTCAAATATATACACGACAAACAGCAGCTCAAGGAAAACTGCAAAAAAAGATTTAACCTCCATCTTGAGTCCCCTAAGTTCTGTCGGGTTGAATATGAAAGAGATGAATTTTCCCCTGTCACCATAGTATCAATAAAAAGTTGAACTAACTGCTTAGTTAAGAACCTCGTTCAACATGGGTTCCGTGAAGCCTGATACACTCGCGGACATAACGAATTGAGGACTGCTGTACCCGCCACATTAACTCAGCATTGTTCCTTATTTAATCACAATGAAACGTGATTCTCTGCAGAAGTTCCTTCCTACTATTGACAGGAGTGGAATACATCAAGGTTCTGAGGTGTCCCCACAGGTAAAAATCCAACGGCATTAGATCGGGAGATCGAGAAGGCCTGGCACTAGGTCCTCCTCTAACTATCCAATGGTTTGGATAAACATTACTCAGGTGCTTCCGCATAGCAACGCTGAAATGAGGTGCATGTAGTATATTTTCGGCAGGTTTCAAGAAGTAAGTGCTCTACTAAATCGTGAAAAGCTTTCTTGAAGAACTCCAAATAAACTTCTCCATTCAGTCGTGCCGGCAGTACGAATGGTCTAATCAAAAATTTGCTAATGATTCCTGCCCAGACATTAATTGATTGGAACTGAGGTTGATGATACGAAACAATAGTTGAATGAGGATTTTCATCAGCCCATACATGTGAGTTGTGTAAATTTATGATACCATTTTTGGTAAACCCTGCTTTGTCTGTGAAAAGAGTAGTGCTAATGAAGTTTACATTATAAACCAAAAGTGGATAATATACTTGCAGTTGGGTGTATAAAATACAATTATAAAAGAGAAACTTAGCTCTCAACCAACTAAAAAAACCTTATACTATAAGGACAAACGTACTCTGTTCTAACACAGTTAGAGACAAAGCACTATCTCAGATTGCAAGAATACCAAGAAAGGGAGGAAGCTTTTCCTATGGTAGTGCACCACCATCTGTAGACCGGTTTCGAACTTGTTAGTCCTCGGCAGTACAGAATAGGCTAGCGCACTTGAGCATCGGAAAGGTAAATCCTTTAAGCAGCTTATGGAATGCTGGGAGATGGCGCGACTTGTATTAGTTTTCATATTTGTTCTAATATAAACTGCTTAAAGGATTTACCTTTCCGATGCTCAAGTGCGCTAGCCTATTCTGTACTGACGAGAACTAACAAGTTCGAAACCGGTCTACAGATGACGGTGCACTACCATAGGAAAGGTTTCCACCCTTTCCTGGTATTCTTGCAATCTGAGATAGTGCTTTGTCTCTAACTGTGTTAGAACAGAGTACGTTTGTCCTTATAGTATAAGATTTTTTTCAGTTGGTTGAGAGCTAAGTTTCTCTTTTGTAATTGTAAGTTTACATTCGTTGGTTGCTGATCCAATAGCCAGTTTGCAACTTGCATTCTACGGGAAAAATTTTCAGGAATCAGTTCATGCACTTTTCCAAATGATATGAATACAACAGCTGTGGTTGAAGAACTTCATTTACTATTGTTTTCCACGTATTAAAATTCGCTGATAATTTTCGAGTGCTCATTAAAGGAGTATCATCGACGAGGGGATAGATGTCAGCAGCATGCATATTCCTAATATAAGAGAAAATATCGGGTCTATTTTCCTGAACTCACAGCTCTTGAGGTGGTGCGATGTCAAGAAAAAACAAGTTGTCGAGGGGGGAGAAATGCCAACAGCATACATATTCCTAATATAACAAGAAAAATCGAGTCTATTATTCTGAATTCAAAGCTCTTTGGGGGGGGGAGGCGATTGCCCCCACCGTCCCCCTTTAAATCCGCGCCTGGTACATCAGATACATATCCGTATACTCAATAAACGTGTATTCCATATTTCGAATTATTTTACAATTAATTTCACCACTAAATCCAAAAATCAGTAAATTAATATCCAAGTAAAGAATCAATCTGTCGACGATGTGGAAGTTCTAAAATGAAATATATTTATTTCTTTCGTACCTAGAAACATTTACAACAACAATACTTTGTTTTTGATGCCGATAAATAAAACGCAAATTTTTTGCGAACCTAGGTCGAACTGGAATTTACAGAATGAAATGTTTTTAACTAAAAAGTTAAGCTCTGATTTTGGATCGAATTTGTTTTACCAGAAAGTTATAAGTTGAACATCTGGTAAGAACAAAGATGTACCTTTTATCGAAATACGCCAAATACATGATGTAAATAAAATGACGTTTTTTCGAAAACGGTTAGGAATAGCGACATGAATGAAGAGTACTTAATTTTTAATCAATAGTTGAAGATATGTAAAAAACATTGTCTAAAGTTCTTATCATGCAGGTATAAGAAAATTTGGTCATGTATTTCACAGCAAGTCCATCTCTGCAGCTGTGAGTAATTCACAACACACTATTGAATAGTAATTTGAAGGATCTTACCCGGTATACATCATTTAAAAAAAAATGAAATATACCTTGATGTCGTGGCTTAAGGGAACCAAAGAAAATGAGAAAGCGGACAGACTTGCAAAATAAGAAGGAAAAGTTCCTAACCTCGATTCGAAGCCATTCTATAGGTTACCAAAAAGCCACAGAAAAGAGGAACTTCGAATCTGAAAACAAATTCATATCAAATTAAGGTGGAACAAGACGCCTGGTTTCAGACAAACGAAATAATTTTTGAATTCATCGTTAAAAAAGTAAGAAGGCTTCTCGATCTCTAAAAAGGGATATTCGAGCAATGACGGTTCTCTTCACAGCACATTATACTCTGAGACACTATCTCAAGAAAAAGGAAAAGCTGAGAACGAGGTTTTCCATTTCGGCGATCGTGCAGCGGAAACAGCGGAACACCTGCTAGTGAATGCATGCCACTGTTCTATAAGAAACTTAAATTTATGGAAAGCGTCACCTTGACGCCTGAAGAAATAAAGTTCTTATCCCGAGAAAAAAAACTGACTTCGTGAAAAGTTCAAATATCTGGATTAGAGTAATCCACAAACGACTTTATAGATCGAGATGCTATAGAAAGACTTAACATCCCTCTCACAACCTACAATCTACAATCTAATTAATTTAAAATCTTATGGCATTTCATAAATAGAATAAAAGTTTTTAAATTCAACTAACAATATAAAAAAAGATAAAAATGTAAGGTATAAATACTGTATCCTTACTTTAGGGTTGTGCTGGAACACTTTATATCTTTTTTTACATTTCTCCTTAGTAATGCTATTTAATCATTAACCTGGACATAATCACACCTTTACATAATTTTTAATCCATTTTTAGTCATTCTTGACTGCCTAGCAAGACAAGTCACTCGTCATGATTTGATACAAAAATCACCCATTGAAGACATAAAAAATATGAATAAAATTTTTAATACAAATTTGCGGAAAAAAACCTAGCAGGAAAAGTTTTTTATTAACGTTTTGCCAGAGAAAATATAGCCGGCAAAAAAAGAAAATAAATAATATTGTGATGCTCGCGTGCAGTTTTTTTTAAAATTATTTTTAAATTATAAATCGCATTAAGAAACATAATGGTGGCTTATTTTTATTTATATAGAATTTTCAATGTGTAATGTAAAAAATAACAAACATAATCAAGGGTTATAAAATTCAAGTAAGGCTATTTCATCTCTACTTTAATACGCCTAGTAACTATTAATAAAACAATTATATTCAAAATTATACATAACAAGGTGAAGAAAATAACGTATGTAAATCCAATTTAGTTAACGGGCGTACGCTGTTACCTAATGTGTCAACAAATTTAACAAAATACCAAATAGAACTCTGAATGATTGTATAACCAAATATGAGAACAGCTGTTATTAGAAAGAACTCAGCATACTGTTAAGTACCTACCTTTATGAAAACTTCATTCAACTCATGTAACATGTCAATTAGTTCGCTGCCGTTATTGGCTCTTACTACTAGTGTCATCAATGTTGTTTTCCATTCTGGTTATTTGAAAACATCTTGGTTTACTCCTCTTTTTAGTGTTATCTTACCGGTAGTAGTTGTTTCATCCATGTTATACTTGCGGCTTTATAAATATTCATGATTTCTATGTACCTTAATTCCACTTTTACGTTCGCTAAGGCCCCTAAAACTAATCAAATTTCAATGGAGTCAAATACTTTTAGAAAGTTAATAAAAACTAAATGCATCAATAAGTTAAATGTTCTGGCTTTCCTATAAATGTACGCATAGTATACAGATAGTCTATTGTACTAAATCCCTTTCTAAAGCCTGCCTTTTCAACAGGTTACCGAATATGAGATATTGGTGGATACTTTTCAACATTTGTATTATTGTCTTTTGAGAAGTAGAATAACATCCAAGTTGTACCATTCCATTGAAATTTTTCCGTTGACAAGGCTTTTGTTTACCAACATTTTTATTGTTTTCTTTAATGTTTGTCATAACTTTAACATTTCTGTAGTGATTTGGTCTTGTCCCGGACACCTTTATTTATTTTAGAGCCATGTCCATTTCCTCTTCAGTAATCTCAGGTATTTCTTCAGATTCAACATTCAAGTGGTGTTCCTTTTCTTTCAGTGTTTGTATTTTTAGATAAGTATAAGTAGGTATCTAATGCTTCAATAGGCTTGATAATATATTTCTTATTTTGAACTGTTATGTTTCTTTTTTCTTTTACTTTCATGGTTTTTCTTTTTCTCTTAGATAGCTGAAAACATAGTACCTTTATGTTCCAGTTGTCGTTTATTGTTTCTTCTATAAATTTTGTATGATATCTTCATTTAACTTGTCAAATTTTTTTTTCACTAATTTGTATAGTTTCTTAAAGTCATTCGATGTTTTATTGGTTCCATTTCTTCTCTATACTAATAGCTGTTTTCTTGAGGACCTAGCTTCGAGATTTTGTGAGAATTTATATACGAATATATTTTTTTAGTAGGAAGGGTTAGTGTATCTCTGATTTTATTTGCAAGTTTGTCCATTTCAATTTCTTCTGTTGAGTCAATTTGTAGCTTGTGCTTCAACTCATGTTGGCATTCCATTTCATTTAGCTTCAGAATTTCTCCTGTTGGCTACAACTGTTTCTCAAAGTGTTTGTTTCTCTCAGTTTTAAAATTATTTTTGATTTTTGTTCTAACTAATCAGTAGTCAGAAGAGACGAACATATAAACGATGTCAAGCAAAAAACAATATCTTCTGCACTGGCCCAACACTTGTTAAATACAAGATAAACTTTGCAAGAACAGAAATGCTATCGAGGTATTAAAACCTGTCCACAAGAGTTATAAAAGAAGCCATCGAAATTGCATAGAAGCCCAACAATTTAAACAGCATAGATGATATCCAGCAATTGCCTAATACTTGGAAAAACCTGCTTATGAAACATAAACCAGTATTAAGTAGTAAAGAAATAAATCACAAGTCGGAAACACGACCCCAAATACTGGCAACAGGGCCGATAACACGCAACAAGGCTCGCAGCGTGATTGGCCAGAACCATCCAGCCAACAAACGCGCCCCACGTACGCACAGAATCAACAGCACCTGCGTTACAAGCGTTAGTTCCCCGAGAGACGCCGAACAATGAGCTTTGAAAATGGTGAATGAGATTTCACCGAAATGTCAGGTACCTTACACTCTTGAGAAGGACTCAGCACACACACGGGATACTGACTAAATTGTATTTCCAAGTCCCAAAACTTGACCATGTTCTTTACAGGTGTGATGGGAGTATGTTTATCAATAAAAATATTTAGTAAGTAATTTCTTAATATACTTTGAAAAGTTACGTTTTGGTCCTTATTCTGCATACAAAAGGATTTTTTGATACTTTTTTAATCTTGCAGTGTGTGTACTAACCCATAAAGAAATATAATTCCAATTTTCAAAAATGTTCATTACCTTTTATGGGTTTTTCGTTTAGTTTTAAATTTTCAAAATATTTTAACAAAATATAAATCTTAAATTAGCTCGAATTAACACCCTTGAAAAATAATTATTTCCTTTCGATTAAAATTTTTCTCTTAGAAGGAAAGTTCTCCGAGACAAACTTCCAAATATCGTTCCGCTGCGGCTTTTTCTTCTCTTGCAAATTGTTTTCAAAAGTTTTATCGATGTTTCAATAAAGCCACGTCCTCGCCGGACTGAAACGAATTCGGCGTGATTTATTTTTTCATCGGCGCGGCGTGGTGCGAGCGTTAATAAATTTAAGGATCCCAATCCTGCAATAAATTAAGATAACCACATATTGTACGAAAGAATAAGATATTCGGTCTCTTACGAAAATAAACTCCTATGGAACACATATGTCTTTTTTAACGTTATCTACATCTAAAACAATCAATTTGCATTGAAGGATAGCAGCAGGTGCACTATCGGTTTATAATTGAGGGTTTAACTTCGCTGGCATTCACAAACCAACTGTATTGGCAAGTTTAATTAATCTCGAGTCGTTTTAAATATCTCAAATAGTTACTTATGATATTATTAATAAAAATGCCACTTTATTTTATAAATTATTATAGAAAATATATAGCCTCTGGCCATTCTCTCTTACTAGCCGTGTTCTATCCTTATAATATAGGCATCTATCAAATTCTTTCAAGTAATGCTGTGCCACTCAATACCAAATCAATCTCATTGTTCTTTTTAATATCTTTATACCATCTTGTCATATGACATTATTTCTCTCCATTTTGCCATTTTTCGCTCCATTTGTTAATGTTCCTGGCAACACGCCCAGCCCAGTTCCATTCGTCTTGCTATATCTTCGACTTTTTGTTTTGTTCCTAATCCGCTCATTGGTTTTATGGTCTTTAAGTACATGCCTGGTTCGATTGATCTTAGGTGCTCTTTCAAAAGGTTTATTGTTTTTTTTTATCTGAATCCATGTTTCGCTGCCATATGTTGTTACTGGGAGATTAAATTCCATATATTCTTTGGTTTTTGGTTTTACTGGAAAACTGAAGTTGAAGATGGTTTCATTTTACCATATACAACCCATCCTTCTTCTTCTTCAAGTGTCTTCTCCTTTGCGGAGATTAGCAATCATAATAGCTATTTTAATTTTTGAGGCAGTTGCTCTAAATAGTTGTTTTGAACTGCATCCAAACCATTCCCTTAGGTTTTTAGCCATGAAATTCGTCGTCATCCTACGCCTCTTCTGCCACTTATTTTGCCTTGGATTATGAGCCGTAAGATGCTGTACTTTTCTCCCCGCATAATGTGTCCGAAATATTGCAATTTTCTCTATTTTACTTTTATCTCGACTTCCTTTTCTTTCCCCATTCTTCTCAACACCTCGGTGATCCATGCACGAAATCCTCTGAATTCTTCTATAGGTCCACATTTCAAAAGAGTTAAGTCTTCTCATTGCCTCTCGATTCAGTGTCCATGCTTTCATTCCATAATATAGAACACTGTATACGTAACATTTAGTCAGTCGTATTTTCAGGGCTAACGTTAGATCCTTGCAGCAGATAACCTTTTTCTTTCTAATAAAGTTGGCACGTGATTTCTCAATTCTGGTTTTTATTTCGACGGTATAGTCATTATTTTCTGTTATTTGGGTTCCCAAATAAGTGTACTTCTTAACTCTTTCTATGTGCTGGCCTCCTACCATTAGGGTTTCATTATTATTGGTGTTGTTCTTACTAATTACCATGAACTTGGTCTTTTTCGTGAGTCCATATTCTCCACTAACTCTGAATATTTTATTCATTATTTTTTCTAGATCTTTCAAACTATCAGCTATTATTACGGTGTCATCTGTATGCCTAATATTGTTCACTTTTATCCCTGCTGTTTCAGATTCGACTTTCCAATATGACCTCTTCAGAATAAGCGTTAAATAGTAAAGGTGACAATATACACCCTTGTCTGACTCCCCTTTGTATTTCCATATCTCCGGATATTTCCTGTCCCATTTTTATTGCCGCTCGCTGATTGTAATACAGATTTGATATCAACCTTAAATCTCTTTCATCCAATTTTTTGCTTCTGAGAATCTCTATCAGTTTGTCATGTTTGACCCAAAAGCTTTGTTGTAATCTATGAAGCAGACACAGAGGTCCTGATTGATATCTAAGCATCTTTGAGTAAACACATTAAAAGCAATTAATGCTTCTCTTTTACCCACCCCGTTCCGGAAGCCAAACTGTGTGTCACCAATATTCAGCTCCAATTTGGAATGTATTCTAGCGTGTACAATTTTTAAAAGGGTTTTCAAAGTATGTGACATAAGACTGATTGTTCGATAGTCACTGCATTCTTTTGAATTTGCTTTCTTTGTTAAACATATGAAACATGTTAACATTTCTCGGGAGATAGTTCCTGTCATGTAAATTGTATTAAATAATCTCACCAATAAATCCAAATTTTTGTCATTGATCAGCTTCAACAACTCACCTGGCTTTTCATTTGGAATACGTTTGAGGTTTTTCTCTTTTCTACTCCATCTAGTTCTTTGACTTTTTTATACAAGTTGAAGTTGTCGTACTTATTTTGCAACTCCTCTATTTCTTTGCATTTTCCAGAAAGGTACTCTTCTTTTGCTGCTCTTATTTTTCTTCTTATTTGAATTTGCAACTGTTGATATCGAGTCTTATTGGTCTTGTGTTTCTTTCTTTCATCCATCAACTCCAAAATATCATCTGTCATCGAATCTTCTTTCTTGTATCTTGATGCTGTAAGTACTTTTTTGCTTGGTTCCATAATTGACGTTTTGAAAAACTGCCAATGTTGTTCAACGTTGTCATCGTTTAACCCAGGCTTGCCCTGTCTTCTTTCTAAGTTTGTGTTGATATCTTGTCTCAGCTTTTCTTTCGTTTCTTCTGATTTTAATTTGTATATATTTAGTTTTGTGATGTTATGATCTGTTTGCATCCTTGTTAATTTAAGTTGGAATTTAGCGATAAGGGGATTGTGGTCCGAAAATACGTCCGTACCTGGGTACGCCTTTACTGAATATACTGCATTTCGATATCTGTGTTTTATCAAGACGTAATCAATCTAGTTTCTAACTATGTTGTTGTCCTTATCAGCTGGTGACTTCCAGGTATAGAGACGACGTTTAAGTAGCTTAAGAAAAGGTATTTGTAACTACTAGATTATGCTCTTGACAGAATTCTATAAGACGATCTCCTCTGTCATTGTTAACTCCAAGGCCGTATGGCCCGACAATGGAATCACATTTACCCTGGATTTTTGCGTTAAAATCCCCCATTACAACATGTCTCTAGATTTTGTGAGGCTTAGTGTCTGTTGGAGCTCATTATAAAAGTTTTCTATTTCATCTTCCATTTTATCAGCACTTGATGCATAAATCTGTAATAGATTTAATTTGCCGTGGGTTGTCATCAGCTGTAGCATTAAAATTCTTTCAGATACCGGAATGAATCCTATTACTGATTTTGCTACCTTGTCACTAAGAATAATAGAGGCTCCATATCTGTGTTGAGTGTCGCTGCTGTTAGAGTAATAGATTCTTCCGTTCTCCGACTTGAGTTCTCCAGAGCTGACCCATCTTGTGTCGCTTATACCCAGTATGTCGATCTTAAGTCTCGATATTTCTCGTTGAATATTTCTCAATTTTCCAGGTTCATTCATGCCCCTTACGTTCCATGTTGCAATTTTAAGATTTGTTTTGTATATTTCCAGACAGGGATTTCGCTGGATTACGACCTGGGAAGTCCTGCCGTTCTTGCTCTCACTTCGCCTGTCGAATCTTGGTCTCCGAGAACCATGATTAGTAAGTTGTAAATCGTTATTTTCTTCAGCCATTACGATTACTAGGGAAATATGATGAGGTGTTTTCCCCCTGCCTTCCTCATTGCTGTGCAGACGCCTTTTTGTGGGTACCACTCCACCGTTTGCTGTCTGAATCACGACCAGTGAAATTCTCTGAACCCTTGCTCATGATCAGTTTGAGGCAGCCAGCTGCCACTGCTCAATGCTAGTTTTGGTCCACCCCGGGTATTTCATTTCCCCGATACCACCCATAACTGGAAGGCATTCCCCTATCCGCCAGCTGGGGAGGCGCCCGATGGAGGACTAGCAACCCCGCACGGGCACTAAGCATATTCAATGGTTAATTTAGAGCTCTTGATTGTTCTTTTTCATTTTTATTTCTTGATCTAGATAAAAATATGAATTAACTTTTCCTCTATTTATCGTTTCTAAATTTGTATGTTTATTTGCCATAAATTTGATTTTTATGACAGTCATTTTTAGGCCGAATTTCCGTGCTTCCACTGTATTTCTTCAAGCATGTCACTAAAGTCTGCATAGTCGGCGATAAAGATATCTATGTTTTTTACGAATCTGAAGTTGCTAAAATATTTCTCCTGCAATATTTATTCTTTTGTTCTTCCAGTGCAGATCTTTGAATAAAATCTCCAGGACTCGAGTAAATAATTTAGTGATATATTTCCTTGTCTCACGCCTCGGTGGATTTCTATCTTTTTGGTGTCTTCAAGCAGCCTTATCTTCATTTTGAATCGTTCATTTAATTTCTGAATAATGTTGATATGTCACTGGTCTAACCCTACACTTTTCATAGATCTTATAATTACTCAAAATTCTACCGTGTCGAAGACCTTTTTGAAGTCTACAAATACGATTCACATTTGGATATCGTAGCCTGTTATCATTTCTATTACTATTCTGACAATGTGGTGTTCTATTATACTTAGTCTTTTCTGCAGTCTGCCTGTTCGTGGGGTTGGTATGTGTCGATTTTTGGTTCTAGGTGAATTATTATTATTTTAGTAATAAATACTAAAGAATATCTTAAAATATGGCCTATAGTTTTCGATATTATTCGGGTCTTCTTTTTATATATCAGGATTACTAGCGCTATTTCAGTTTTTAAGTATGGTTCCCCCATGAAGGCATGAAATAAATATAGATATTAGTTTCTTCACTAGCTGGCTTCCCACTTTCTTCATCATTTCAGAGCTAAAATAAAACCTGGTCAATTTTTAATGCGATAATGTTTTTCTAATTTATAAGCAAGCAATTAACGTCATACATGTTTTAAAAAATCATTTTCTTTCTAATTATTCCAAACTATTATTTTACGGCAAATGTCCATTTTGTGATATTTTACTTTCAGTCATTTCTTACAAGATTAATTGAAACTTTAAAGTCTTATATTGCTTTTATCATTCTGCTGTATAACAATAAAAACAGTCGGGAACCATTATATTACATTTACCATTTTCAAGGAATCAAGTGGGTTTCATAGACTACTTTAAATATAACACTAATGAACAAGTTGAAACCTTTTGATGCCCATGAAATAATTCCGGAATATATGTTGGTATTTCGTAGTTTCCTTCTTATTCAATTTCGAATGTTTTACCTTTCAACAATTATTATATTTGAAAACCTATAATAATGCTTTCGTTTAACTTTATAGGGCTCACTTTCGTGGTTAAGTAATTTTACAAAGTTTTTCATTTTTCCTACCTTTTGTACTAATGGTGGATGAACTATCTAATTTGTTTCTGGTGTAAATTTCTCGTTTAAAGGCCAGACATTTTTTTAATAAAATTATTCGTTCTACCATGGCTCTCCCAAAAATATAAAAAGCATTTCCAAAATAACTACACAATAACAATTTTCCATAAATCTTGTTCATATTTTATTTGTTCAAGCAAAGATGCAGATTTATATATTTTTTCGGAAGGAACAACCTAACATACACAATTTGTATATATATATATATATATATATATATATATATATATATATATATATATATATATATATATATATTTATATATATATATTTATATATATATATATATATATATATATATATATATATATATATATATATATATATATATATAAAACAATTTTATAATGGTACCCCTTTAAACAAATTCCGGAAAAATCAATGAATAATTTCCATGCTTTGGGATTATGTTTAATGCCGAAACTTTCAGCTAGCCCATTTGTATCGTTACAGAAAGGAAGCTAAGAAAAACTGAGGCAGTTCTGATCTGAGAGTTTCATTGCTGAAGATTTGAGTCTAGAAGTTCTACTTGTGCTTTCGAAAAGTTTAAATTTCTCACTTAATTCAGGTTAGAAAATAAAATATCGCGAGGTGACTGAATTTTAACAAATTCCGCATCTGTGGGACCATCATCTTCAGTACAGGAATCGTCTACATTTTCGACGGTGTCTCTGGACGGCGACCATCATATGGCAGTGGTCTCTGATCAGATGTATTGATATAACTGTCTTATTAAGACAAAAGTATGACCCTTTGTAGTGACCCTGTTGTTCTTTGTTACAAAGCATCGTTACGTCTACAATTTGACGAAGCTGTCTCAAAATTTCTTGAAAATAAAATAATAAGAACTGTCCAAGAGCGTGTAAATATAAAATTCAAAAATATATAAAGTTTATTGGAAGCCATTTAAAATATAATGAAATTTTGTATTCGATTATACCAAGAGAATATTCAATTATTAATTTATGTAATATTTCACTTTAAATATAATAGCATACAGGCGAATCTTCTTCCATCTCAGAACAGATCTCATCCATTCTTAAATTAGCATCATAAAGAGACATTTGACTACTACGAGGGAATATAGGAACACGACAGGGTGTGATATTTTTAACTAAATGACATTAACAATTATACTGATGGGAAGCAATAAAAATCCTGCAAGGATAGATAATGTTAGTACATTAGGAGGTATAGCTGAAATCTTTTAAATACTTACGTGTCATTCTTTCGCGAAAAAATGGTAAAGCTTAGAACTATTGTTCTATGCGACCTTCAGAATTTACTGTTATCTTCTTTATTCCAATTAACAAAAAAAAATTTACCCATGTATTTTGCTTTAGGTATGCAGAATATTCAAAATGTGATGTTGGCTTATGAGAAAATTTGAAAAGCTATAATTTTATTGCAACAAAAGCATGCATGCATATTACTCAAATTTCTCATCTTTTGGATTCATGTAATAAACTGTTAAGAGAGGGTTGATTCAGTATTGTGAACTAAAATCTCAGTTATCTATAGGCCCGCATGCATAATGTTTCCAAACATGTGCCAAACAAGAACATTTTTGTAAATTTATGACCAACAAAATATTCGCTAAAATGTCAATAAAACTCTTCAAAACAATTTACAAGGAAACAAAAGGCCCACAGCAAAGAGATATTTAAAAGTTTGTTTTATGAAACTTTCATTTAAGAGAAAAATTTTAATTTAAAAACAAATTCGAAGGGAAATTAATTTTTGTCAAAGCGTTAAGTTAATTTAATTAATTTAAGACTTCTGATTTGTTTAAATAAACGGAAAAGTTTTAATACGGAAATATGATTAAGTCAGTTGGAAGATTGGAAAGAAAACAGTTAAGAGAAAAGTTAAAAGAAATACAAAAAACATATTTTTTAACTGCTTTAAAAAGCCTTCAAATCCCACGACTAATTAAGTTTAAAAATCATTAATCTTTCATACTGTGTGGGAAAATTTACATACAATGTGAAAAACTTTCGTCGGTGTGTACTTCTTACTTTTATTCACTTTACAGTTAAAGTTACCAGGAAAGATTGAAATAATAGTCATAAATTTTTTTAAGTGCCCATACATTTAGCCAAACGGCTTTGGTACTCTCTTCAAGGAAATATTCATTCTTCTCAGATATACTTGGATATAAAAGGATGGAATTCTGTGGGAGCCCTATCCATATTGTCGGGCCCTAGGTAGTGTTGCAGTCCTCTACATTTCCCAATAACTTCCGGACAGTTCAAGCAGTTCTAAATAGCAGTGCCTTTTGTATAGCCTTATACGAGTGTTTGCCAAGGCCCAATTCTTTGATATTAAACAAAAGACTCTTCGGTACTACGTCGGAAATATGGGAATCGTCTGAACACTACTCGTTCCTCACTGTCTGCGTATTTATACCTCTAAATCTCGGTATACGGTGATCTTTTTATTATAAAGGGTGTTTTTATAGAGGTATAGAACTTTTAAATGGGATAAAACAAAGATGAATTTTTTAAATTGACATGAAATTTACTTTATTCGAAAGATAACCTTCTGGCATTATAATTTAAATATGACTTCTGACATATGACCGCCACGGCTGGCTCGGACGTAGTCTAATCTGGTGGTCCAATTTTCGATGACTTTTTCCAACATTTGTGGCCGTATATCGGCAATAACGCGGCGAATGTTGTCCTCCAAGTGATCAATCGTTTCGGGCTTATCGGCGTAGACTAGCCTCTTCACATATCCCCACAGAAAATAGTCTAGCGGCGTTAAGTCGCACGATCTTGGAGGCCAATTCACGGGTCCGAAACGTGAAACTATGCGGTTACCAAACGTTTCCTTCAATAAATCAAGTGTGGCACGAGCTGTGTGACATGTTGCGCCATCTTGTTGAAACCACAGCTCCTGCACATCATGGTTATTCAATTGATGAACAAAAAAGTCAGTATTCATGGCTCTATAGCGGTCACCATTGACTGTAACGTTCTAACCAGGATGGTTTTTAAAGAAGTACGGACCAATGATTCCACCAGCCCATAAAGCACACCAAACAGTCAGTTTTTCTGGATGTGACGGTGTCTCAACCTACACTTGAGGATTATCATCACTCCAAATACGGCAGTTTTGTTTATTGACGTATCCATTCATACAAAAGTGAGCTTCATCGCTAAACAAAATTCGCTTATGAAAATCGGGATCAACGGCAATCTTGTTTTGGGCCCATTCACCGAATCTACGCCTTGCTAGGTGATCGTGTGGCTTCATGTCTTGCACGAGTTGGATTTTGTAAGCACGTAAACTAAGATCTTTCCGCAAAATCTTCCACAAAGTGAATGGACACATATCCAATTCCTGCGCACGATGGCGGATAGACTGATTCGGGTCTTCCCCTACGCTACGCTCTACAGCAGCAATGACTTCTTCTGTACGCACTGTACGACGTCTCTGTGGATGCGTATTATCACTTAGAGTAAACATGGTGCGAAAACGTTAAATAGTTAATCGAATTAATTGCTCTGATGGACGATTATGTTGACTGTAAAATGGACGTAGTGCGCGATAGGTATTTCGAACAGAACCATGATTTTCAAAATAAATTTGCACAATTTGGAAGCGTTGTTCAGGCGTCAGTCTATTCATGTTGAAATGCCAAATCAAACTAAACATAAATCACTTGACAGCTGACAAAATGGCCGCCAGTTAAAAAAGTGTTGCCAACTTAAAGTTCTATATATCTCTCTCTATAAAAACACCCTTTACTTGTTCCTTCGATTGTTGTTACACTGTAAAAAGGAAATGCATTAAATTTAATGGAAATGTTCTGGAAGCAAATTTCACAAACGTTTATTAAATGCATTTAATGTAATGCATCAAATTTAATAATCTACAATAATCTAAATTAATATATTCCATTAAATTTCACGTAATCATATATTAAATTTAAAGTTAGATCATTACTTTTTAGGTGAATATGTACATTAAATATACAGCCAGTGTTCATTGAATTTGAGATATGTTCTCACATATTTAATGCATCAACATTAATATGAGTTCAATAAATTCTGAAACTACCAGAAAAAGGTGGTCAGTACTTCCCACCGTAAGAAAATTGAGTCCTTTAAGCAACTTATATCATACTAAAAAAAGTTCAATAAAAAATGCGGCATCTCCCGGATTCTCATGCAATGTATATTGAATAATAATCTAAATTCCTTTAGTATTAGGGTATATGTGAATTAATTTTAATGTACAGAAATTGAAATATCTTTTCAATTACTTTGTTGAAATTTAAGATATCATTTAATTAAATTTAATGTACAACGAATTGATATTTGAATGAATTGCTTTCAATTCAAAGTAAATGTAAATTATTCACGATTTTTCCAAAAAATCATTAAATTTAATATAGAATGGACATAAAATTTGCATTAAATTTAAGGTTCTTTTTAACAGTGTAGGTATGACGACCTCTATTAGTATTGCTCGTTTGAATGTTTTATCTACTGAAATGAGGTCTGACTTGTTATGTGCAACTATATGATCTGTAAGCACAATTGGACCCCAGAATAGCTTGAATTTGTTCTCCAGTATAGGCTTCGGGCTATATTCATAATATGCCACTTTCTTTACCTACAATTTTGTCTCTCTTTGTACATCGATTAGGCAAATGCTTGACATCTGCCTGTTATGTTCTAGATTGTCTCTGATGTTCGACGTCCATATGGTCATTAGTCATTCTGGATCGGAGAGTCTTTGACTAGGTGTTTCAGGCAGTTTTTCTCATCTCTGATAGCTAGTAGAAGTGAATTTTTGAAGATAATAATTGGCGTAGTCGGTAGGATCCGTCAACGTCGACAAAACGAGAAAATCTTTTCGATTTCATAAAACATTTAACCTGACGTTTTCAAAATTATATATATTAGTATAATTAAAATAAGCAAATGGTTAACCGTACCCAATCATTTGGTGACCGCTATAAACTCTGCTCCATGGAAGTTGGAGGAAGTAAATAGAAGAACAATACCGTAAAATGACTTCGGTCCTGTACTTTCCTTAATATGGTGTTTGCGCAATAGATCAATAGGCAGAATCGGATTTGCAAACCTTCACCTCTGGATAAATATTAACTGCTCTCAAAAATATGAAAAAGATGTTCTAAGTCTAGTAACGTTATTTTTAATTTTAACAACATGAATTACTAAAAGTAGCAAAGAATAGAGCTTTTTTCTCCACAATCTAGACGCATTAACATTGTGAGATCCATACTTTTAATTACACAATAACTGTAAACCTTAGTTTCCTTCAAGTTGAGCCGGTGAACGTGTTTAATGCAATAGATCACTTGAACAGTAAATTGGGTACTGGTCCCGACGAGATACCAGTCATATTTGTTAAGAATTGTCAGGCTGTTTTGTCTGCGGTGTTGGCTCAGATTTTTAATACCTCTTTATCAACGGGTGTTTTTCCAAAAGTATGGAAAACAACTTACATTACGCCAATCCATAAGAATGGAGACAGAGCCAACTTCGAAAATCATCGTGGAATTTCGAAATTTTCACTATTTAGTAAGATTTTCGAGGGTATTGTTTACCAAAAGATGTGTCCTCTTTTTATGCATGTGTTAGCAACTTCATAGCATGGCTTTATGGCAGGTCGATCGACTACTACTAATCTGCTTGTTTATGAGCAGTACTTGGTGGAGGCTTTGGAAAGGTGGTGTCAAGTGGATGCTATTTACACTGACTTCTCCAAAGTTTAACCATCAACTTCTTATTTACAAGCTGGAAGGCTTGGGCATCCACGGATCATTTCTACAATGGATAAATAGTTTCCTGCCTCGTAGAGTACAGCGAGTAAAAATTAATAACTGTGAATCATCTGATATACGTGTTACCTCTGGTGTTCCTCAGGGTGCTCACCTTGCTCCGCCCCTTTTTAACTGCTTTATTAATGATATTGAGGAGATCATAACTTTCAGTAGATGTCTTCTTTATGCAGATGATTTAAAGATATTTCGGGTTATCAGGAGTAGCAACGATTGCGAGGGCATTCAACAGGATCTAGCTCGGTTCTCTGAATGGTGTAAGTTAAATTTTATGCACCTCAATGTTAATAAATGCTCCATTATAAGTTTTTATCGTAAAAGGAATTGGATAACTTTTGATTACTTTCTTGATAATAACATGACTAATCGCGTTGAATGTTTGAAGGATCTGGATGTTACATTTGATTGGGCCCTTTGCTTCGACACACATATTGATAATATTGTGAACAGGGGTTTGAAGTTGCTCGGGTTTGTGAAGAGAATGCTCACAGATTTTAATAGTGTAGGATGTAGTTCGATCAATCTTAGAATATGCGTCCCAAGTTTGGAAACCTCATTATTTTACATACAAAGAAAAAGTAGAAAGAGTACAAAGGAAGTTTTTAGGTTTCATTGCCTTTAAACAGGTAATGCCGCAGGGGCGGTCTGTATATGATGATACTGCCGATGCTTTGGGATTGTTATCATTGTGTGTGAGACGCATATATCTTGACCTCGTTCTACTTTATAGGATTGTTAACTCTTGTATTGATTCTCCTGAACTACTCAATAATATTGGATTATCGGTTCCTCAAAGAGCTTTCAGAGCGCACAATTTATTTGATGTGATATATCACCGCACGAATTATGGCATTAACAGTCCTATTTCTCGAATGTGTAGGGAAATGAATTCAGTTCCTACCGAGATTGATATTTTTCGTTTGCCAATTAATGTCTTTAAATTAAAAATTTTACAATTCTTGAAAAACTAGTTAATGTTGTCAATTGTCAATACTTGTCTTTTGAAGCACTTCGACGTATGTTTAGATTTGTAGGCTTTTTTTATTTCTGTTTTAAATAGTGTTTGTATTTTTATTTTTGAAATGGATTGTATTTATTTGATCCGTTAATATACTATTATTATATCCAAAAGAGAATTTTGGCTCAGGACAGACTTTTTGATATTAGTCTTCAAATCATAGAAAAATACTTCATCTGTATAGTACTCTTGACAGTAATAATTGCAGGATACAAAATAATTTTAAACGAAAAAAATTTAATGTTGCTTTGATAAGTCAAGTTTTTCAAAAATTATACCAAAACTTATTATTTCCTTTTAGGTTAACAATGAGATATTAAAATCGAATCGAAAAAGCTTCCTAAGCCAAACTAACTTTAAACGACACACTGAACAAAATAATTTATATTATAAAGAGATGTACTAGGTGTCCCATTTTCGACAGGGGGTATTGGAGCTATTATCAAAGATAGAGTGTTGCGGTTTTCACTTTTTAACGAAACAAAAGATTCTGGTGTCAAATTTGTCATGGCTCTCATAGTTCTTAATCTACAGGGTGATTTTGAAAATCTTGGGTTTTTAGGCACATCTTGTACTTATGCGTTATGCGTCAATTTATCAAAAAGTAAAAACTGATTTTCAAAGTTTTTTACGTTTTTACGTAAGATTCAGGAACGTAGTCATTTTCTCTAAGCTTAGTTTTTGAGATATTAACGAAACTTATGATTTTTGAATAGGACACCCTGTACATTATTTTAGATATTGATTAAGCAGTCTTTAAATCTCAAATATCTCATAAGATTAATTTTAAAAAATAGTATATCAGTATTCCAATGAAGAATTTCAGAATATACACTTTTACCACGCAAACTCTGATGAAAATACAAAAGAAGGACTCCGGCTTTATATGAAAAGATATACTAACCGATAAGTTGTGCATACTTAAACTTTTGCAAATTTCAGTAGAAGGCTTCGCGAATAGGGATCGTTTAAGAAGTTCAAATATAATACGGGAAAACCAAATACGTGCGAAGAGTTCAGACAAAAGAAAGGATTTAACACTCAAGGTACAAGTACCAGATATACTGCAGTTACAAAGCAAGTAGGAAAATCTACTGCAGAAGTTCTTCACTAAAATCTTTTTTATCCATTTCGTGTTCAAAGATTCAAGTCTACGATGATGATGAAGTGTGATTTGTCTTTATATGTGTAATAATATTTTATATAAATTTTAAACTAATAGCAATTATAATACACCATTGTATTATCTACTATCTATCAAATTTGCACAAAACAAATAGACCGTTGCAAATTCACATACTTACATAGAAAGAAGTCATCAGCGTACATGTATATCTAAATAATATATTTATAGGCAGAAGCGGACTCCTTCCTCGGGCATCCCAATCCTCTGTGCTTAATCCGCTAATTTTTTTTCTAGCTGCTTAAAATAACCTTGACTATTCACAATTTAGGATAATAAATGGCAACGAACCAATTGGAAACGTGCCAGATATAAATGGCGTACAGTTTTATAATTTAATATAAAGAATATTAGTATGTATGCTATTTTATATTTTATTAAACAATAATTTTTCTAATCTATTTTTTGTACATTAAATATTTTAATGTTGATTTATGACCAAATAGTAAAATTTATCAATGTGAATTAAGAGTACATTATTTAATGTTCTTTCACTACTTTAAAAATAATATCATTGTAGATCATATTTGTCAACATGAAATAATTATAAGATAAATAAACTTTCATATTCCGGTAAAATGTCTTCTGGTGGCCATTTCAGGGGGGTAGTTTAACTTGTAGATGAAATTGTTTATTAGACTTAGCATTTATGTCGACTATAAAATTGATATATCAATACATAAATTAAATGTGAAAAAAAAACCAAATAAATATTTTAGCTTTATTTACCTGTTACTAGAAAATCATTTAGATTTAGATCATACACCCTTAAATTTTCTAACGTTATTTCCGAATACCCTGTATATTTTCTTGAACCTAGCGTTGCTGTAGTGGTCAAGTGATCAATCCTTCATCGGAGCTGTGCAAGTGGTTCCATTTTCGCACTTTCCTTTGGTGTCGTCGAAATAAAAGACTGAGTGTGGTATTTGTCCTATATATATATATATATATATATATATATATATATATATATATAATATAAATAAATAAAAATAGTCACATATATATAGCCATACTGTCTAACAAAGGCCTAAAAAACAATGCACACCAACGGTTCTCGGTATAATTTTTTCTTTTCAACACCGGCTAGACCACAACAAATCTAGCAATCTTATATTGTGGAGATAGCGTACTGGTACAATTACTTATATCCTCTATTTATTCATATCCCTTAGTTTTGAAAGATATGTGAAATGTGAAAGATTTCTAATGTTTCAACATCAATTTTTTTGGAGTATCTTACTACAACTACATCGAATTTTTTAGAAAATGTCTCATAATCCAACAAATTACCAACAAAATTATCAAAATTATTATCAAAATACATCTGAACAGTACGAAGAATATTACGAAGACGAAACCCAAGATTTAAAAGAGAATTATGATGAAACACCCCCAGATTTACAAGTGCCAAATGCCAGACTCTATGCTGAGGTAAATAATGCTTTTTTTATTTTTTATTTTTGTGTTTATTATCAATATGTTGTTTCTACGGTACTGTTTTCTTCCCTATTGTCTCTCGGAATTAATTTAGATCACTTGATAAATTCTAATATATTGATATTTTATTAACTTAATTTCATTATTGGTTTACATGCCTTTGCTAGCAAGAACAATTTTCACAATAATAAAATGTATTTTGATTTAAAAAACTTTTACTAAAACGAAAATTTTAGTCTATTCTACAACATGTACGTCATTATCGGTGGAGTAAGTTTGGATTTTAGTAAACATGTTTAACTTTACCCAAATAGATATACACTATACAAAACAAGTTAAAAAATTGAATTATTGGTTTTTTGTCAATTTAATATTTACCTCTTGCAACAAAACTAAAAGTATGCCTACAGCTATATTTTCAAAATAATATTTTGTTAACAATATTATCTCAGTTTATCGTATGTATCATCATCATCATGATCAACCAGCTTCCAAAGTCCACTGCTGCACATAGGCCTCCCTTGATTGCCTCCACAATCCCCTATCTTGCGCTGCTGTCGATTCTTTTTAAATTGTCGTGGCACCTTGTCGGAGAGCATTCTCTGCTACTAAATGCATCCTGTCTTAATCTCTACTTAATTATCTTTCTAGTTCATCTATCATATGTGGCTCTCGCGATGTGATAAGCCCGATTCCATTTTAAGGTAGTTATTCTTTTTAAAGCGTCCGCCAACTTTGTTCCTCGCCGTATTTCTGTGTTTGGAACTGTATCTTTCAGGGACAGTCCAAGTATTACCCTTTCCCTTGAACGCTGCGTCGCCGTTATCCTGCTAAGGACCTTTTTCGTTAAAGTTAGAGTTTCTGAACCAATATACACTGGTCAAAGACTTTCTTGTTCTGACGTATTGGTAGATCTGCCTTAAAGATGTAGTGTAGCTTACCAAAGGCTGCCCACACTTAACATATTGTTCTGGTAAGTTTCCAAGTCTGGTTATCTCTTCCAATACGAATTTCATAGCCCAAATATTTGTATGACGTGGTCTCTTTGACTTTTCGTCAAAATAGATACCTCCACGAGTCTTTGATATATTTATCTTTAGACACATTTGTTCTGAGACAGTCTTTAGTCTATCTAGCATTATCAGGGCCTTTCTTATACAGTCAGATATTAGAATCTAAGGTGGCACAGGTTTTCACCATTTACGTTTTTATATTTAGACCGAGGTTGTCGAAGTTTACTTGTTTGTACATGTACTGTATGTAGTACAGAATTAAACAATTTAGGAGAGACAGTATCGCCCTGATGGACGCTCCTTTCTATTCTGAAGTTATTTATTGTCTTATGAAGTATAAAATATGGTGTTTCTTTATAATGTATGTATTAGATTAGGGGGCAGTACCGAGAATCTATTCGGCAGTCGGCTAAGTCTTCCATCATTTTTCGTTGGTCTATGGAGTCAAAAGCTTTTTCGCAATTTACAAATACTAGAATTAGCGGCTTGTTATATTCTACTGACTTTTTTATGAGACATTTTAGCTTTTGTAGATGATCGTTGGTGCTGTATTCCGATCGGAATCCAGCTTGCTCTCTTGTTAGGTTCAGATCTAACTTCGAGCCTAATCTGTTATTTATGATTTTCCTAAATAATTAGTACATATGGCACAGCCGGCTAATCGGTGTGTAGTTTACTAGATTTGTAAAATCTCCTTTCTTATGACTACGATAAACGCGTTGTTCCATTGTGATGGTGTTATGCCTCTGAGAAGACATTCATTAAAGAGAGTTTTAAGAGAGTTCAGAAGTTGTTTCTCAACTATCTTAATAGCATCGATAGATATCCCGCCTTCTCCAGGCGACTCATTGTTTTTCATTTATTTGATTGCTTTACTAATTTATGTATGTATATTGAATAATACTGAATAAAAAATAATTACAAAAACAATATTTCCAGCGTAATAAATAGCTTTTAAATTAAATAAAATTAACAATTTTAGGGATATCCCGATGTTACAGAACTCTATGCAAGAAACACATCTTTCGCTGAACCTCAACAACAAGTGGAGAATACGAACCTACAATATATGCACGAGTATAACCCTGGTCCTAATGAGTAAGTTTTTCTTATCTTTAAAATAAAAATTATCGTAAAAAATATCATAAAAAATTTTGTTTTTGAAACACTTACGTTATCAGTTGTTGGTAATTTATGTTCACTCTCGATATAGTGTGTTCTAAATAAAGAACTGTAGTGTTCGTTATAGTTCAACAGTGTGTTTCTGTATTTTTTCTCTGCATAGTCTGTCCAATATAATTCAAATCTTCTGATCCAAACTAACATATTTTGCGGAATCTTTATTGAAATAGGATCATTATTCATAAGATGTGATATCAAATTTAAAACTTCATACAGGACGTATTAAAAATCATTTAAAAACCAGAAGAGAAATTTTTGCGATTTGTTCTTAATTTAAAAATATTAGACCAGGGCTTATCTGTAAAATATTGGAGTTTCGTGGATGTGAAATGGAACATGGAGATTTTGGCATGAGAGACTTCAGAATAACCTGAATAACGATAAATTTGATATGCGTCATTTCACAAAGTTGGGCAACATTGTTTTTATTAATAAAAATTTAAAATTAACGAAAAAAAAAACGTTTTTTTTTTTCAAATCTTCTCTCGTGTAACTTTGAAGGTATTCATTTTAGAGAAAAGCTGAAAAGGAAAAAAGTTTTGTAATTAAATTTGCCATAAGATAGGGTTGGTCGGAAATCTGAAAATATATTTCCCTTATTGCAAAATAGCAATAATTTTTAAAAAAAAGGTAAAGAAAAACAGCTTTTTACTCAATTTTTTTCGACCATTTAAATTTCTCTGAAGACCTTCATATTAGAGCAAAACTTTATACTATAATAAAATAACACGCCAAAATTTGTAAGGATCGAATCGATAGTTTTTGTACAATTATTTTGCAATTCGATTTCGTTTACAAAAATTGACCATTTTTAAAGTTTGTCTGAGTTAAGGTATTTAAATTTATTTTTAATTTTTGATATAGTAAGGAACTGAAGTTTCTCAATGCTTTTTTCAGAATCAAAATCGGATGAATTGGACGGTCAAGGAATTGTTTAAAGACATTGTTGATATTTTTGCTTATAAACAAATAGATTATCTCGGCGGATTTTCATTGGATTTTTTTTTGCAATACATGGTTTGAACGTATTTGGAAAGACACTTCTTTCGTGAAAAAAATTTCAAATCCGTCAATTGGTTTCCGTTATACCAACTGTCGAAGTTGACAGTCTCTTACAGCGAATCTATACAGACCAGATTCTTGAACCAAACTTTGTCTTGCCGAGTTCTTTTTTGATACAAATATTTAAATGTTTATGTTATCGGAAACTTTAACAAAAAATGAAAAGAATATCGCCCACGCACATCAAAATGAAAAAAAGAGGAGTGGGGAGCTCTCATTGTAAAATTGATTTCAAAGCTTGACAATACATATCTGAAAAAAATTTCATTTTCTCGGCTTCTAATGGAGAAATTTTGATCATTTTTTTTAGATCGATATACCGCGAATAACGGAGCTCAAATATTATAATGCCATGTGCCCATCATGCATTCATTTTGTTATAAACAAATGACGTTATTTATACATCGTATTTACAGCATACTGCACCCTATAGTATTGGACTTTCCAAGCGAATCTTTGTTTATTAATATAATTAAGCATACTATAACAATATATATATATATATATATATATATATATATATATATATATATATATATATATATATATATATATATATATATATATATTTACTTTAATTATCAAAATTGTTTAAACAATCATTGTCTAAACAAATTGAAAAAAATATTGACGTAGAAGAAATTTCTGAAAATGTAATTGATTTTGAAGAAATTGACAGAGAAATAGAAAATGACTGTTTCGATATCGATATACAATTAGATGACAAAGATTTTTTAAAATTATTTTATTCGAAAAATACAGATAAAAATAAAATAGTTATTCTTTATAAATTATGTTCAAAAAGTTCTATAAAGCACTCTTAACACTAAATATTAGATTACAAACTTTACAGAGTGCAGAAAAACCTTTTTTTACATTGAAATTTTTTTTTCATTCGAATCTGGCTCTCTTAGACTGTGGAATGTCCGGATCGTCATTTTCATTGAAATCTGTTTCATCTAATTGTATATCGATATCGAAACAGTCATTTTCCATTTATCTGTCAACTTCTTCAAAGTCAATTACATTTTCAGAAATTTCTTTTACGTCAATATTTTTTCAATTCGTTTAAACAATTTTAATAATTAAAGTAAATATATATCGTTATAGTATGCTTAATTATTTAAATAAACAAAGATTTGCTTGGAAAGTCCAATACTATAGGGTGCAGATGCTGTAAGTATGATGCATAAATAACGTCATTTGTTTATAACAAAATGAATGCAGAATGGGCACATGGCATTATGATATTTGAGCTCCATTATTCGCGGTACATCGGTTTAAAAAAGATGATCAAAATGGCTCCATTAGAAGTCGAGAAAATGAAAATTTTTTCAGATATGTATTTTGAATCTTCGAATTCAAATTTAAAATGAGAGCTCCCCACCCCTCCTTTTTTCATTTTTCACGCGCATGGACGATATTCTTTTCATTTTTTATTAAAGTTTCCGATAACATAAACATTTAAATATTTGTATGAAAAAAGAACTCGGCAAGACAAAGTTTTTGGGTCGAGAATCAGGTCTGTATTGCTTATAGATTGGCCGTAACAGGCTGTCAAATTTGACAGTTTGTATCTCGGAAACCAATCAATGGATATGAAATTTTTTTCACGAAAAGAAGAGTCTTTAGAAGTACTTTCAAACCATGTATTGCAAAAAAAATCCAATGAAAATCCGCCGAGATAATCTGTTTTTTTGTAAGCAAAAATATCAACAATATCTTTAAACAATTTCTTAGGGCGTGCAAGTCATCCGATTTTGATTCTGAAAAAAGCGTTGGAAAACTTGAGTTCTCTACTATATGTCGAAAATAGATTTAAATACGTAAAAATGATATTTTGGAAAATTGAACAATGGTAAATTTTTTTAAACAAAATCGGATTGCAAAATTATTGTGCAAAAACTATCGATCCGATCCTACCGAATTTTAGCGTGTTATTTAATCATGACATAAAGTTTTCTTTGCTTCAATATGAAGGTCCTCAGAGAAATTTAAATGGTCGAAAAAAATTGATTATAAAACTGATTTTTTATCTTTTTTTTTTGTCTTTTTTTTGTCTTTTTTTTAAATTATTGCTTTTTTGCAATAAGGAAAATATATTTTGATATTTTCGACTAACCCTATCTTATGGAAAATTTAATTATAAAACTTTTTTTCCTTTTCAACTTTCCTCTAAAATGAATACCTTCAAAGTTACACGAGAGAAAAGTTGAAAAAAAAAACATCTTTTTTTTTCCTTAATTATATATTTTTAGTAATAAAAACAATATTGCCCAACGTTTTGAAATGACGCATATCAAAATTATCATTATTCAGATTATTCTGAAGGGTCTCATGCAAAAATCTCCATGTTTCATTTCACATCCACCTAAAAACAGATAAGCCCTGGTTTATATATGATTCACAGGTTTTCAAAACTTTTGTTACAAAAATGCCTTAAATGTTTGATATAACTGAAAAAAAGTTGTTTGTACTGTGAGCCTGTAGCCAAGTTGACAAAAACTTAAATTAAATGTAGTTTTAATATGTTTTAAGAGATTATTTTAAGTTTACTAGACCTAGCATTACATAATTCTTACACTCCAAATCTGACAATTTTTTCTCACCAGCATCCCGGCTTCCTGCCGCTAATAATTGTCTCAGTCGAAATCTCCCTCAACTGAGAAGATTTAAACAGTTAAGTTCGAACTTGCCGGATTTCAAGAGTTTAATGTCAAAGATTATTGTAGGATCGCAAGTCTTTGCCCTATTTGTCAAGTTTTAAAGTATCGTCGTTAACCGAAAACGTAAAGTTAGCTTTTATTGAAACTCACTGCATGATCTTCGCACTATACTCCAGTTTTCCTATTGAATTTGTAGCGATTTCTTGTAAAAATTTATTGCAGATATCTGAAAGTTGCAAGTCATAGGGGGCACCCAATATATGATAAATACGTAAAAAAGTACAGCTAGATCAGCCCTGTTTTTTATAAACAACATGCAAAGTCGGAAAATTCGATTTTGTGTTCGTAAAATTTTCCGGTTACATTTTAGAGAAAACTCCAAATGAAAGTTGTGGGTATTCAAAAAACCTTTAATTTCGTTGTTTATACGTCAAAATCGATAAATAATTTATCGAGATAATGACGAAAAAACCACCTTTTTTGCACTATTTTATAAATGTTAATAACTTTTGCAAGTGATGTATAACCCCTTAATGATAAGGCTATTATGTGCCTTTATAACTGTGCGAATGCTGGACCAAATCGGTTTGGTAGTTTATGAATAATCCTAATTGTTTATCCCAGACACTGAATGTTCAAACAATTGGCCTTGCCCAGAAAATGAAATGAAGTTATTTTATTATATATATATATATATATATATATATATATATATATATATATATATATATATACATATTATATATGTTTTCTGATGAAACGTCGATTTTCCAGTATTTCCCGATTTCCCATGATAATGAAAATAAGTCGGTTAGTAATATTTCGTTAAGTTACCCCAGTAAAAAAAAAAATAAAGGCTCTACGTTATCTGGAACCCGAAATATCGTACAATCTTGTTGCGCGCTCCAATTTGAAACACACCATAAGAAAGCCGATCTTCCCCCACCACCCACTACAAAGCGCTTGCAAAATTAAATTCACTTCGAAGGGCTATAACTTTACTAAAGATTCATGAATTTCATACTTATCAATTGCATCATAAAATATAGGTATTCGTTTAAAATCTGTGAAAATTTCGACTCTTAATGTTTATAAACAAAAGAGGGATGATTTTTAAAAACAAAAATGCTATCTTAGCTCCTATTGGTTGTACGAGACTTTTTTTTTAAATTCGTGTTTTTTCACCAGCTTTCAAGTCCACCTATTCATAAACGTGTACCATTAAAATTACCAAAGTTATTCCAATTGTTTATACGTAAAAAAGGTACCCCTTCTTTAAACGGTTTTTTAACAATTGTTTTAAAAATCCTTTGTTTTTTTATCTTTGCTTGTAGTTTCAACTTCAAAAAATCCATTTCGCTTTTGCAAATATCTGTAGAATCATTCTCTAGGCAAGGACAATTGTTTGAACATTCAGTGTTTGGGATAAACAATTAAGATAATTCATAAACTACTATACCGATTTGGTCCAGCTTTCGCACAGTTATAAAGGCACATAATGACCTTATCATCAGGGGGTTATACATTATTTTTGGCCTTTCTTGCAAAAGTTATTAACATTTATAAAATAGTACAAAAAAGGTGGTTTTTCGCCATTATCTCAATAAATTAATTATCGAATTAGACGCATAAAAAACGAAATTAAAGATCTTTTCAATACCCACAACTTTCATTTGGACAAGCTTTCTTTAAAATGTAACCGGAAAATTCTTCGGACAGAAAATCGATATTCCGACTTTGCATGTTGTTGGTAAAAAAACAGGACTGATTTAGCTGTACTTTTTTACGTATTTATCATCTACTGGGTGCCCCCTACGACTTGAAACTTTCAGATATCTGCAATAATTTTTTTCACCTTCCTTAATAGGAAGACTGGAGTACTAGACAGATTTCACGTATTGAATGTTCTCCTTAAAACTGTTATTCAAAATATGTTTTTTACCGTAAAATAACGGACAAATTTAGGTTTTATTCAGAATTACACCAATCCTACTTATGTGGAATGACAACCATATTTTATTTGCAGAAGCGAAAACTCGTTATTCACAAATTACCCATTTTACTGAACGGACTCAAATAATAAATCTTATTTCAATTTAAAGAAGGCTTGTTAATATAAAATTGGATGGGCGTAGCGTTGCTGTAGTGGCCAAGCGATTAGTTTCTTACAAGCGCGGTGCAGGTCCGATTTTCGCAGTTACCTTGTGTACTTGTATGTTGGAATAAAAAAATATAGTTTCGGAGCTGAGAGACAAGGTTATTACATTACATTTAAATATGAGTAGGTTAACAACTTGTTTTTTAAAAAAATAAATAAATTGAATATATCTGAAAGTGTGAGTAAATCTGTAAACTGTAACACATCACTTGGGAAAGCTAATCGTGGAACAGATTAGTTAAAATAAAACACTACTGTCAGGGAACTATTTGAATCTTCCTATGACTTTTTTATACAAAAGTATAAAAATGAATACGTACATGTGCACTTTTTAAAATTCGAATTTAAAAGAATTACCTAACTAATGTATAAGAAATGTATAGAACACTGCACAAATTAATCATAAAAAATGCGTCATATTTTCGAAAAGTTTCTTAAAACGACATAATATACAGCTTTATAATAATAATAATAATAATAATCTTTATTGTCACACAGATTACATCCATTTATAGGACAATATGACATACAACTTTAATATGATATTAAACAAAATTATAAGAAAATATAAAATCAGTGATTGATTCATACAATTCACAAAAAGAAAATATTTTACATTTTTATTAGAAAATTTGACTCTAAAGCTTATGTTTAGGGGGTAGGCTGTAAACATCGATGTCACTGCAAGTGTTGTTGAAGATACTCATGGCTTGATATAGAAGCGTTTTTATAAGAAAATTTGTTTCAGTACTAGGTAATAAAAAAACGGGACATGATCTGACAGGTCTCGGGGGTACGTGAAAATTAACTTGATACAATAAATCATAACAGTCGATATAAGATCTGGATTGCTTGCTCAGACACTGGGCTAATGTCCGCGATTTATTAAAGATGGAACGTTAAATCGCCTCATACCCCATCACTCTTAACTAAAAGGTATTGCACCCCTCTAATTGATTAATGTGCTTATCATAGATAGGATGCCATATGACCGCACCGTATTCAAGTTTGGACCGAACATGACTAAACATATAAAGTGTTGAAGGTCTGCAAATTGCTAAAAGAAAAGAAAGGCGCAATATGAATTCCATCATTTTGACCGCACTCCCACGAATCCAACTGATATGTCTCGCGAATGAAAGTTTTGGGTCAAAAGTGACTCCAAGGTCCTTAAAAAAATAACTTCGTTTAAGTGTTTGACCGTTTAGAGAGAATATTAAAAATTCTGCATTGATTAAGTTTGGAGGTATGTAAATGACAAATATATGTAATGTTATATGATAAATGCATACCTTACAGCCAATCAAGTCTACCCCAGTGACACCGTTGTTAACAGTCTGCAAATCAAGTAGTGTTGACTTAAGTTTGTTCTTCCTAGCCAATAAGGCACCTCCCCCTGTTAATACCCTCAATACCTGTAGGTCTCTATCACAACGAAATATTGTATATCTGGTGTCAAAAAGTTCGTTTGAAAAAACATTATCTTGCAGCATATTGTGATCAGAATTATATATCGAATTATAAAAGTCATGTGTCTTTTTATTAAGTCCCCTTACATTTTGATATAAACAGGATAGGACAAAATTTGATGATGATGGTAATACACTGTTTGACAAATTATTCAGTTTAAATTCACAATCCTCAGGATTCCATTGATATATTTTATTTTAAGATTAGTTTCCTCATTTTGTAATCGATTATCTAGTGTGACCTTAAGATCTCTGTACTCAGCAATCTGTTTGGGCATTCTGTTAAAACTTAATCTGAGATTTCTGTAAGGTTCATATTTCTTTAAATCATTCGCTTGTCTAATTAGAGCTCTACCAGGAGACGATGATTCAAAAAACCCCTTTAATGGCCTGACTTTAGATGGATTTACTTGCCCTACTCGAAAAGCTTTCATACTTTGAATATTTGTTTCTGGACAGACTTTTAGGACAATATCCCTGATAATGGAAGTATCGGGCTCATCTCCTGATAAATTTTCCTGAACCTCACAGATCATTAGATTCTTCTGACACCTCTGTCGCTCATCTAGTTCTCGAATAGATTCCGAGACCAATCTAAATGATGGTATAGAAGATTTTGCCTTATTAACATTAGACAGCTGCTTCTTTATATCATCTATTTCTGATCTAAGTTCTCCATTAAGCTTTATTTGGTCTTCATATCTGTTAAGAAAGTAGTGGTACTGCGCCTTCATCGTGATTAGCTTATCCATTATGTCTTTTAAAGAGACTTGCTGGTTCAATCTGGAATTATGGTTGTCTCTATCATCTCTATTTAGATCTATTGGACCCGGAGGTACTGGATTGTAGGCAAAACCAACGCAACGGCAGCATTTTGAGCAACGGAACGAGATGTTAGGCTCAGTCTCATTATTTTCTGTATTCTGTTCTAAAAGATCATCATCCGTTTGGCATAGTGTTGATTGCTTATTAAATTCCTTATCGGCCAGTCCCGAGCAGCCCTTGTGAAACAACGACAAACACTGGCAACACGTAATTGAAGGGGATTTTTTCTGTATATTAGTTTCATAGTTGGAACAATTCACAGTATTACTCTTTTTTGGAGCCATGAAATTGAGAACAAATATTGAAGCTAAAAACAACTTATTCACAACAGCAAACTATCCATGCAGACGGTCCGCACCCGCATATTTTTTGTTCAAAATCTATGTACACTACAATTTAGTATGTGAAAACGAATTTCATAATAAACGGTCTTATTTTACTAAAACTTAATGAATATTCGCATAAGTTTACATTCATTTAAGCGTACCACTACTTTCAACTAATTTATTCGGATAAAATAATCGTAATTACTGGAATTTCACGGAGAACCACAATGAAAGATCTGTTTGTACAGGGTCCGCATGTACTATCAAAGTTTTTAGATATAAATAAATAAAAAATGTTTCAGACAGTTGAAACTCCCTTTTTAATTAATATTAATTTAATTTTTAAAGTAAAACAACAATTATCGTACATTTTTTATGACTTCTAAACTAATTGTCCAAACGTGCTAAAACTCCTCAGTGAAATTAAAATTGAACCATTTAAACTGGGGATGTTTTAGAAAGGCACTCGCCAACTTGATTGGCACATTTAGCTGACAAATTCGATTGACAAATTACAAGGTCAGCCGTTTTATTAATGTTAAATGACATTAAGTGCTTAATGAATTGAAGTTTTGAATTAAGAGAGGTGATAAAATAAACAAATAATATAGATTAAAGATATTTATTTGACGTTTTAAACAGATCATTCTACACATAATTATCAGTGTGTATTATGAAAATGTTGACGATATATATGGGTCAAAATCAGAGAGGTGAGCATTTTTCGTTTTCAAATTTCTAAAAAATTAAGTTTTCTTTTGAAGAGAAGTTTGTAGTGCCATTTGTTATGAAACTTTTCTGAGAAGAGTCACGCAACAAAAATGTATATTTTTTAAATTCTACCTGTTAATAAGAATTATGGAGTCATGAATCATTTCGGGAACACTTTTTAAATTAATTTAAAATAATAATATAATTAAGATATTTAAGAATTGCCTTTAATAAATTGTAATAACCATGTTTGGACATCGGGAAATATTGTGATTTGATATTTTTTTAAATCAAAACATTTATTTTTTAAATTCTCTTAATAATTTTGTAATTGGTGAAAATTCTGATACAAAACTTCAATTTATTTTTTACATGTTTACACTATGCGGTGTATTAATAATATAAATCAATAATTTTAAAAGATATTTTCATATTGTGTATGCAAAATATTTAAGATAAATTAATTGTTACTGGTTTTCTTGCCGTTTTCGTGACATTCCCGGAAATAATGATGAAGTTTCCAAAATGACAGTGGAGTTCTCTAAATGACGGTGGCATTCTTTGAATGATCACAACGCCCGGTTTATATGATATTTTTGCAGGAAAATAACACACCTTTTTAGTATTATATCTTTATTTGTACTTATAGTTCATGGAAATTAAACTTTTGTTGGGAAAAAAATGTAACTAGCGATTTTACTGCTGAAAAGGGTATATTTTGGCATCACTGAAAACATACTTCGATGGAAATTCATAAAGTTAAATGGCTTACAAAATGGCGGCCAAAAAATGGTAACTTTTTCAGTTTTTTCAGTTTATCTTTAAAAATAAGGGTTGTATGAAAAACTGTTCTAAACAAAAGTTGTAGATAATTCATATAATTAAAGTTATAGGTGGCGGCACTAGTTATCGAAATATAATTTTTTTTCTCGGAAAATTCCATTTTTTATTTATAGTTAAATGATATTTATTAATTAACTATCGCTTCAGAATTTTAGAAAATGATAGATATTTTTGACCCAAAAAAGTATGTTTAATCAGAAATTTGTGAGTTGAATAGTTTCCGAGAAAATCGAGCTCAAATCTGAAAATTCGATATCGATTATTATCCTTTCTAATAAAGATACAGCAACCAGGTTGACAGCTATTTGTTTGGGATTACGTAATATAAATTGCAATAACTTTTTTATCAGTGTAGTTACGATTATTTTAATACGTCTATTAGATTTAGAAATATCATTTCCGATCTGTGGAAAAAAAATTATTTTACGATAAAATTTACCTTTTTTTAAAAAAAAAATCGCAACGTCGCGATTTATAAATATTAAGGGCTGAAATTTACAGAAGACATTATTCAATACTTGTCGTTTATCGAAATTTTTCGGTTTCACGAAAAACATTCCTGTAAGATCTATGGACCTCTGAAAACTACCCACAGAATCTATCCGACGGTATTCAAATAGCGCGGGTAGAGCTAGTCAGCGGGAAAACTGAAAAAAGTTACCATTTTTTGGCCGCCATTTTGTAAGCCATGGACCGTATGAATTTCCATCGAAGTATGTTTTTAGTGAAACCAAAATATACCCTTTTCAGTAACAAAATCGCTAGTTGCATTTTTCTCCCAAAACGGCACTTTTTGAGTCTAATTTCCATGGACTACTTAAGGCATTAGGAACATGAGTATTAAAGTTTAAACTTAAAATCTAGTAAAAATAAACTTTACAGTTTCAAACAACAAACATTAGGTATTAGGAACATAAGGTAAATTGCACATTATCATTAGAATGACTTGCGTATCAATATTTAAACTAACAATCGAATAACAATAAACTTTGTAATTTCAAAAAAATAGATATTAGGCATTAAGAATATAACAGCTAATTGCACCATGTCACAAAATAACTTGAATATCAAAGTTAGAACTTATAGTCTATTAATAATAAACTTGGGAATTTCAAAAAAAAACACATAGAGTTTTTATAGATGACAGAACCTAAGGAATGAAGATGAAGTCATCCATAACCACATTACTTTTCAAATATGTCCATATTTTCATCAAAGCAATAAAAGCTACGACCACCTTTTTGTCTACAATTTCGGTGTGGGTAAAATTTTAACAACTTGTTCATAGGTGGCATTAAATAGCATTATGTTCAATTTTGCTGAGTCCCGCTGACAACGTGGAGAGGCGATGTTTATTTTACCATCTTTATCAACTGAGGTGTCAGCAACTGCAACATATATGTATTTAAAATCTTTATTTTCAGTTGGTACATTGGTGTTTACGTACGTCCAGAGTAACAGAACAGCCCCTAGTCAATCCATAAACTTCGTGATTAGGCGAATCAGCACTCTTTTTGGATGCTCTTTTCTCACGTCTTCTGCTTCTCTCTACTTTTTTCCGCAAATTATCTATAGTTTTTTGCCTTTTCTCTATTTTATGTTTCTGCTTTTTAATGGTTCTATAAGTCTGCGTTCCGTCTTCTCCCAGATTTCTTCTGCAACACGCCAATATTGCTTTCCATATCATTTTCTTAATCTGGGGGACTGGTAACTAAAATATTTGACAAGATCTTTTTTTTTTCTTTCTATGCTTTTGAGGATCTTTCCTGCATGACTTTCTCTGTTTTTTCTTCTCTTTTTCAGATATTTCACTTATAGTTTTAAATTTTTTTTCAGCTTCCTTTATAGTATTCTCTATCCTTCAGTCTCTTATCTCTTTTTGCTCAGATATCATCTTATCTAAAAACTTTCGCTTCCTTGCATTACCTTTTTCACGAAGTTTTTTATAAGCTGCACTATCTTGGTTTAATCGCTTTTTAGATTTCTTCTTCTCCTTACTTTTGTCGTTTTCCATGTTACTCACACTATAATAGATACCTAAAACCAAATTTCAACATAAATAAGCATTTTAAATGCATTAGAGTATCATTTTGTGTATAAATTTGCATTTCGGGAACGCCCGTCATAGATAGGAACGTTCCCGGAATGACCGTTCGCGAAATGATTATCCGACAAATGTTTTCACATTACACTCGACGCTGCCATATTAGATGTAGGTTTTAGAGATTATTAATAAGTGAGCTGTAATATTAATCAGAATTTTGTAAAAAGTATATGCTTTTAAGAAATACTAACCATAAAACAGCTTTCCCGTAGTGACAGGGAATTAAAGTACGCTATACACATTTCAAATTTAACGGTACTTATCAATACAACCAATTATTTATTTCCGTAAACACGTCAAACACCGTTTACTCTGACTAATGGACTTCATTCACACTGTTGCTTTTTAGTGCCACTTAGGAAATGTTTTTTTTTATTAAATCGACAAATATTAACTGCGTTCACGAAATGATTTAATAAATGTCAGACAACATTTGAGTAGCCAAAATATGAAAAATTAAAAGGATGTTAATTTGACTTATAGATATATTCTTAATTCAATGATATTTAAAGCTAATATTAAAACACGATATTTATATTTTATTTTTGTAAACATTTTTGAAAGATGGTTAAGGACGCGTTCCCGAAATGACTATTTAGGTCTATTTTTGTTTAAAAATCAAATAAAACATTATTATTAAAAGAAAATATGCGAAGTGCATATACTTATACTCGATATCAATGTATTTAAGTATATATTGTAGTAATATCATGTTATTTTTTAAACAAAACTTTGTCAGGAGTAAAATGATCACCTCCCTGATTTTGACCATATACCATTAAAACGGACACAGGTCGTTTATTAGCTTTGTGTATTGCTTTACTAAATGGTGCGTTTAACTCATATATTAAAATTTTTAGCTATATCTACAGCGTTCCCCAACATTCACATCGAACCAGAGTACCAAATAATCAACTAACTGCCCCACAAGGAACTTCAAATTATTCTTATTCCCACCATCATTCAGTTTATCCTACTTGTCCTCTGGCGACCAGTCATTCCCTTCAGGGAAACGCCGATGAAAGCAGTTATATACCAAAAATGGCAGTAAACTCCATGCCAGGAAGAGGGCGAGGTACACTTCCCAGCATTGAAGTGAATACATTTCAAGGCATGGGAGAAAATAATTACAATATGGAGGGATATAATGAAAACCAGAAGTACGAAGCTTTTGATAAGAGAAAGATGTATCAAATTCAGGAAAATTATGGAAACTATTATTCGGATCTTAGACCCGGATATAATGTGAGAGAATACGGGGCAAATCAAGAAATGTACGTTGATTACAAAGGAAAAAGACACACTTGTTATGGAAATAGAATGGGAAGAAGTGGCGTCTTAAGAAAATATCCAGTGACCGTAAAGACTCCCAAGTAAGTAATAGTTACAGTGTCCTCGGCCTTTCTTATAATCAATAACAGGCTGAATCTTTGTGAGCAGCGTCGTTTTACTGAGACGCCCAACTTTTCTCTCTTCGGAAAATTTCTATAGAAATAGCAAAAAGAGCGAGCAAGCGTCAAACATGACGATTTGGTGATTGTAAAAATATTAGCAATAACAGATAATTTTTTAGTTTAGTTTTGAGATAAATTGATTAAAAAAATGCGAAATAACGTTTGTCCTCCAAAAATAATGGTAGGACGAACGAGTCCCCCACTCCCAACATGTCACAATTATGAAGCTAAAAAACGAATTATAACAAGCTAGTTTTTTTTACTGTTGCTTAATTAATGTATGTATAATGCTATGATCACGTTGTCTTACAAATTGCATGGTAGAATTTCCCTGTCCTACGCCCAGAAATTGTCGATTCCATGCGAACAATGTTTTCATTAATAACAGGCTGAATCTTTTTGAACAGCTTCGTTTTAACAAGATGCCCAGCTTTTCTTTCTTCGAAAAATCACGATAATGGTACTTATCAGAGTGTGCATGCATCAAACATGTCAATCGGGTAATTTAAAAAGTGTTTAATAATTGTAGGACAAAGATACACACGATAAATTAATATATTCTTTGACGAAATAAAAAAAAGTGGTATAAACTGATGGAAAATTAATAAAATTTGTTGGCATCCCAGTACTATTTAGTGTGTTTGTTTTGTGAAATTGCTCATATATTTACAAAAAGTTATTATGGAGTGTTTTTTGTGCAACATAACGTGTGAAAAACTTTTATTTTCGACGAACAAGAGAGGAGATAAAGAAATTTTCTAATTAATTTTGGCTTTCTTATAAAACGTTTTTGAACCCACGAAATCGTACCATGATGTATTCCTAGACGATAGTTATGATGACGATGTCATTGGATACCATTCCTCCTGCTACAAGAAATTTGGAGTTAAATCAAAATATTAGAAGTAAGTTAATGAAATATATAAAATTTATTGTTGAACAATAGCATTTGTCGAAAAAGTTAATATTTAAAAAACCGATTGTTTAGAGTTTTGGAACTGGAACAATCGATCCCTTGATATCATGATTGACTTCTATAAATGAACAAATCAACTCATCATCATCTACCTCACGGTAAGGTAAATGAAAACATTGTTTCTCAATGATATTGACAATAGTTAAATCTATATATTTCTAAATATATTAAAATTGCAGTGATAATTTACGAACAAGCGTTGAAATGTCTTCTACCGATATCACACAGCAGGGTAAGTTCTGAGTGTGTTTTCAGATAGTTCAGTCACAGAATAATCCAAACTATACGTTTCTTCGTGCTTATTGATAAAGCGATAATATAGTTTACTTACATTAAATTTAATATATGTTATTATACCCTTCTTTTTAATAACTTTATATTCAATTACGTAGTTCAAATATTATTATTTTAATGTGAAAGTCAAATATTATTATGTTAATATGAAAGCATTTACATATTATAGGCTGTACAGAAAACGGAAAGTAATTAAATAAATAATTCAAATTGTATATATTTTAATAACATTGATGATAAGTATTACAGTTATTGAGTGTTCAGTGAAAATAAAACTGAAAAAGTGATTGATTACAATCTCCCTTGCTACCACGAAAAAGCTGACACAAAAATAGTATATCATATTTATCAATTTAATAGAAACTATCGTATTGAGGAGTAGTGCATGGATTCCGATATCCAAGTAATTGTGTTCTTCTTCTTCAAGTGCCTTCTCCATGGCGGAGGTTGGCAATCATAATAGCTATTTTAATTTTTGAGGCAGTTGCTCTAAATAGTTGCTTTGAACTGCATCCAAACCATTCCCTTAGGTTTTTTAGCCATGAAATTCGTTGTCGTCCCACGCCTCTTCTGCCACTTATTTTGCCTTGGATTACGAGCCGTAAGATGCTGTACCTTTCTCCTCGCATAATGTGTCCGAAATATTGCAGTTTTCTCTGTTTTACTGTTATCTCGACTTCCTTTTCTTTCCCCATTCTTCTCAACACTTCGGCGTTCGTAACTCGATCCACCCATGAAATCCTCTGAATTCTTCTATAGGTCCACATCTCAAAAGAGTTAAGTCTTCTCATTGCCTCTCGATTCAGTGTCCATGCTTCCATTCCACTATATACGTAACATTTAGTCAGACGTATTTTCAGGGCTAACGTTAAATCTTTGCTGCAGATAACCTTTTTCATTCTAATAAAGTTGGCACGTGCTTTCTCGATTATGGTTTTTATTTCGACGATATAGTCATTATTTTCTGTTATTAGAGTTCCTAAGTAAGTGTATTTCTTAACTCTTTCTATGTGCTGGCCTCCTACCATTAGGGTTTCATTATTATTGGTGTTGTTTTTACTAATTATCATGAACTTGGTCTTTTTCGTGTTAAGAGAGAGTCCATATTCTCCACTGACTTTCAATATTTTATTCATTATCTTTTCTAGATCTTTCAAACTATCAGCTATTATTACGGTGTCATCTGCATACCTAATATTGTTGACTAAAACTCCGTTTACTTTTATCCCTGCTGTTTCAGATTCAAGACTTTCAAATATGACCTCTTCAGAATAAACGTTAAATAGTAAAGGTGACAATATACAACGTTGTCTGACTCCCCTTTGTATTTCCATATCTCCGGATATTTCATGTCCAAATCTTACTGTCGCTCGCTGATTGTAATACAGATTTGATATCAACCTTAAATCCTTTTCATCCAAATTTTTGCTTCTGAGAATCTCTATTAGTTTGTTATGCTTGACCCTATCAAAAGCTTTGTTGTAATCTATGAAGCAGACATAGAGGTCCTGATTGATATCTAAGCAGCTTTGAGTAAGCACATTAAAAGCAAATAATGCTTCTCTTGTACCCACCCCGTTCCGGAAGCCAAACTGTGTGTCACTAATATCAAGCTCCAACTTGGAATGTATTCTAGCGTGTTCAATTTTTAAAAGGGTTTTCAAAGTATGTGACATGAGACTGATTGTTCGATAGTCACTGCATTCTTTTGAGTTTGCTTTCTTTGGTAAACATATGAATGTTGTTAACATTTCTCGGGGGATAGTTCCTGTCGTGTAAATTATATTAAATAATCTCACCAATAAATCTAAATTTTTGTCATTGATCAGCTTCAACAACTCACCTGGCATTTCATCTGGACCAACAGCTTTATTAATTTCTATCGACCTTAATGCATAAATGACCTCTGTTTTAGTAATTTCAGGCCCTATGTCACCGTCCAGACTGTTTATAGAAGAATTTTCGTGTCTTTGATCTTCAAATAGTTTTTCTATGTATTCTTTCCACCTGCCTAATTTTTGTTGTGTTTCCATAATAATGTTTCCCTCTTTGTGTTGGGAAATTTTAAATATCTTAAAGAACAAATCGAAAATATCATTAAAGTACTAGCAAGAATAAAAAATATCTAAACATGAATTATATTTTAAGAAAAAATATAAAATTTCAAGAGGCTTTTATTGAACTAGTTCGAAGTTGTAACGAAGTTACTAAATTTTTGGGCAAGTGTATGTTCGCCGGGGTTTTATTTCTTTATTTAACATCCGAAAAATCTGATTCTTGCGGGAAAACAATGTTAAAGATTTCAAGATTACCGGAATATAATTAGATTCACCGCGCTATGCCGGGAAATATAATTTTCCGAGATTTTCAGAGCGTCCGACCATAGTAATTGCGCGCCGCATACAGCAGTATCGTATGCGCGATCACCGCACACCGTCACACGTCAGCGTAGTGGGAGCTCGGGCCGTCTATTTAAGTCCCAGCAGACCATTATTTCGCTGAGAACCAAACGGTCTCCACCCGGGTCAACAGTCCAAAAGGACTGGACTGGGTCGCCTGCTGGGCCGCGCCTTCCTGGTCTAGTGATGTAGGTGAGGCTAGGCTTGTGTGTATATGGTGTTTACCATACACTTCCTTCCTTACGTCCTACCCCTCTAATGGCCAGCATTGCCGAGGACCCTTATAAGAACGGACAATGTTGTGTCATCCTACCGTCACTGTCGAGGACCCTTATAAGAACGGGCAGTGACGGTTCTTTTCCTAATTTCCTACCGCTATTGGTCGACATTGTCGAGGAGCCTTATAAGAACTGGCAATGTCGCTCCATCCTGCTGACGCTGTCGAGGACCCTTATAAGAACGGGCAGCGTCAGTTCCTTTCTTTCCTTCCTACCGTCACCGATGCACACACGCACTGATGCCGTAAGTTTGTTATTGTTTCCGTATTGACCAGGAATGTGTTTACCGCCAGGTGCCCTCCGATGTCCGTTGACAAGGGCGCTAAACAACTGCCGCCCCGACGCCTATCGCCGCCGTCGCGTATAAAGACCGTCGCCGTGTAGAGACGCCGCCTATCGCCGATCGACGCCGTGTTGTTGTTACAAACCGCGTATACCGCCGTCGGTCGAGTTTTAATACGAAGCGCCGTGAACCGGGAACGCGGATTTTAGATACGAGGCGCGATAATTTGCGTACAAGCCGACGTGAGTAGCGTCGTGAGTAGCGTCGCGACCGAATAGTACGAGATATGTGAATGGCGTCGCGAATGATACCACCGGGTTTCCGTTTTCAGCGCAACCGAACAGAATGAGCTACCGTGAACTGCTCTAAAACATACTCTTGCCCTCCAGACCGTTTAATTGTTTATATTATTGTCCATCTTAGATTGTAAGTTAGTTTTAGGCCATGTCTTTATATAAAAGAATGGAATACAGGATACAGGATGTTTTATAACCGTTTGTTTTATTACCTAGTCCCATTTTTACCATTACATGTAACAATTGGCAGCCGGCAGCCAGCACTAATACACGCAATTGACCCCTGGCTTGCCGTTTCTCCACTGTAACAAGCTGCCCGGTGCAAAAAGTGGGCCCTCGACCACATTAAATCCCGAGGGTGGCGCCCGAGAACCGACCCCCGAGTGGATGTTTTGACCTTCAGGCAGTCAGACCGTTGATCAGTTGAGAGAGCAGGGATATCCCGAATTTACGTAGCTGCCGCTGACCCGATACCCCTGCGCTGAGCATTTGACCGATGACTGTCTGCACGAGAAATATCCACTGACCGATGTTCCGCTGCCGTGAACGAAGAAGAGCCGCAGAGCACGACCTTGCTCCTTGCTCCCCGCCTACGAAAAACGCGTCACAAAGTGACAATACTAGTCGAATATATCATCTGAAATTGATTGATTAATATATGTGCGGGATGTATGCATTGAGAACCAGTGATACGAATCGTTTCTAAAGAGCTGCAAGTACCAAAAATATAAACGAAGAACTTAAAAACAAAATTGTTGCTTATGATACCTCCACTTTACCCCCCAGCAAAAGAGACTTATTGCCAAAGTTAAAAAATACCATGTACATCTGCAGCATATGGTGTAATACACATGTGTAACCCTACAAATAAGAACCTAGAGAATTATGAATGGACTGTAATTGACCAAAAATATTAATTTCATTGGTTTTCAGAGTCCATCCTTTGAAGAAATATATTCTGACTTCGAAGGTACCTTATTAATATAATTTTAATGTAAACATAATTTGACAATATATTTATTTTTATATCATATTTTATTACAGAATCAGACAATTAGGAGGATGCTATAAGCAGCGAAGATGAATCAATATCCAAAAGTAAAGATGAGTAATTTATATATCATTTTTTTTCTGTACATTAAATTTTTTTTTCAATTTAAAAACAGACTTGACTAATCAAACTAATACACTGGAAAAAAAACATTACCGTGAAATAGATAATTTTCGAGAGTAGGACTGGTAAACTCTACTATGCAATTAATAGGAAAATGATACTATTGAATTATACAAACATTAACAGTAAAAAAACGAGCTTGTTATTAATAATAGTTTGTGATGTGTTAATTTACCGAAACCCCAAATATGAAACAAATATTATTTTCAATAATTTTTTCTGACTAGCAACACCTACCCGGTTTTTTTGTCGGATTACGTTTTACTTGGGCAAAAATACGTAAATCTATCATGTGCTATCTTTGGCCGACAATTATGAATGAAACCGTGCAATTTGTAGGACATGGCCATAGCATTATGCATAAATTAAGGAAGCAACGGTAAAAAAATTAGCTTGTTATAGCTCATTTTTTGGCCTCATCATTTTGACATGTTGCAAGTGGAGGCTCGTCCATCCTACCATCATTTTAGTAGGATAAACGGTTTTTCGCGTTTTTATCAAATTATCGCAACTAAAAAACTAATTCCTATCGAAATTTTTCGAAAAGAGAAAAGTTGGGCGTCTAGGCAAAACGAAGCTATTCACAAATATTTAGCCTGTTACTAATCATAAAAAAGCCGAGGGCGCCCTAACGATTCGTTTATAAGATCTCAGTAACTGATATGTATATTCGTGAATGATAAATCTTGATTTTTTATATTGCAAACATCAGAAAGGAAGTAAATCCTTCTTTTATCTCATAATCGCAAAATTTGCAGGACTATACAAGAACATTAATGAAAAATTTCCATGTTCATAGATATTAGCAAAAGAAAATTTTCACATTTCTGTAAAATAGAATAGTTGAACATTTGATCTTCAAAGACCAAGACGTTTTTAGCTATAGATTCTAACAAATTTCAAATGAATTTAACGAATTGGTAAATTTATTACCTGGTTTTTGTTAAATTTATTTTGAGCAATCTTCTAAATTTTCTTAAATGCCTTATAACAACAATGTATAATTATGAGATAATTAATGTTTCTCGTAGTATTTAGCCAAATTCCTTTCGCGCATTGAATATTAGGTTGGCAAAGGAATTACTGTCAAGCACTTAGGCTCGAGAGCTGACCAAAGCGGCTGACCTGCAGGATTTAATCTAATTGCTTATAGTTGCGGCAAAAGCCGCATTTATAGTTGAGGTTTTCCTTCAAATATCCCGGTTAATTGCTACATACTACAAAACATGATCTTAATAGACAGAATCTGATTATCTGTTACTATATATTAAATATGAACACTATATATCGAAGGCTGGAAGCATGCATAATTCTCAACGAAAGAAAAATCTTCGATTCACAAACCTCTCAATTTTTGGGATTCGGTCCGCTTGTCGGTCTGTCACGGTCTCCTGATTTCGTTGGTTTTTCTTTTTGTTGCTATGAAGTGAAAATGAAGATATATCCCAATATATAAAAATTTGGGGAAAAACTTTTTTCGCTCACCCCGTTAAAATATTGTTAAATGTGTAATAAATACAATAAAATTTCATATTTTTAATTCAGTCTCCTCATTTGCGAAATATAAGCTTACAAAATTGCTCACAATGTGCCATTTCCTTTTTTAAAACTGAGAAATGATGCTAATTAACACATTGAAATCCTCAATTATCATATGACAAAACCACTACTAGGAAAGGTATTAATTTTTTGTGAAATAAAAGAAATCCTTAGCAAAACTACAATTAGAATTTAGACAAAACAAAATTGATTCCCGCTATTGTATTTGTTCAATTTTGGCTTCTATTTAAGATAAAAAATATTTTATACTAGCCTTTTACCCGTCGCAGCTTCGCCCGCATAATATTTGTTTTATCGTATAAATAAATGGATTATAAATTGTAGAAAAAGTTTCGCTTATATATTCAGGACTTAATTATATTTAGAATAATAAAAACAATGACCCCTCGTGGCTTCGCCAGCAAAATATTTGTTTTATCGTATAAATAAATGGATTACAGATTTTAGAGAAAGTTTCTTTCATATATTCAGGACTTAATTATGTTTAGAATAATAAAAACAATTATTCGATATATATCTTTAACCGTATAGGCAGTACATTGATCGATCAATCAGCCAGTCAAGACTTTTCTTTTATATATATTAGAGATTCCGCGTTGTTTATTTAACGTAGGGAACAAAATTTGGTGCTAAAGTATAGTTATTTACCAAAAGTAGATAATATAGTTGCAGTTGGGTGTCTAAAATACAATTATATAAAAGAAACTTAGCTTTCAATCAACTGAAAAAACCATATACTATAAGGACAAACGTACTCTCTTCTAACACAGTTAGAGACAAAGCACTATCTCAGATTGTAAGAACACCAGGAAAGGGTGGAAGCCTTTCCTATGGTGGTGCACCGCCATATGTAGACCGGTTTCGAACTTGTTAGTCCTCGTCAGTACAGAATATGCCAGCGCACCTCAGCATCGGAAAAGTAAACCCTATAAGCAACTTATATTAGACAAAATATGAAATCTAATACAAGCGGCACCATCTCCCAGCATACATCAAACTGCAAGTATATTATCCACTTTTGGTATATATACAGATCTCTACGAGATTACATATTCAGATTACATGGAATGCTGGGAGATGGCGCCGCTTGTATTAGAGTTCATATTTTGTCTAATATAAGTTGCACAAAGGATTTACTTTTCCGATGCTGAGGTGCGCTGGTCTATTCTGTACTGACGAGAACTAACAAGTTCGAAACCGGTCTACAGATGGCGATGCACCACCATAGGAAAGGCTTCCACCCTTTCCTGGTATTCTTGCGATCTGAAATAGTACTTCGTCTCTAACTGTGTTAGAACAGAGTACATTTGTCCTTATAGTAAAAGGTTTTTTCAGTTGGTTGAAAACTAAGTTTCTTTTATATATATGTAATGTTATTTTATAGTAAAAATTCCTGATTAGAAGACACGGGTTTATTTATTATGGTTATTGAATGTTCGAAACAGTTTTGCTGATTGGCTAGTAAAAAATACAGGTCATCAATCAAATTCAGTTTTCTAGCAATAATTTTTCGGAATCGAGACACCATCTCTTTTTATTTTATTAACCATTACTTGTTTTAAAAGTCAATGGCAAGCTCTCTGTCATATTTGAAACTTAATTATATTCTTTTTTATTCTTAATATTTTTCGCAGCTTTTAAACTTTTTAAGATATAATTTTTTAATGATTTAAAATTATTTTAATAGTTAAGTTAAAAAGACATATGGATTTGATTGCATAATATTTAGAGCCATTGGACTTACGCGTATACAGCGTTTCTTGGGAAGTTCTTATCAAATGCGAAATTTTTTTTAATCTCGATTTTCATGAAAAAAATACCTCTTAAATAGTTATAAGCATTATAACTTTTAGTTAGGAAAAATTAATGTGGGTAAAAGTCAGTTCAATAAAGTTAAAAATACAAGAAAACTTTACCTAAATCTGAATTTTAAGGAAATAATCCAACGATTTAAAATATTAATTTAGAACATACAGAAAGACTAAAAAGTGAAAGTATAAATCAATCCTAGACAATGCTGTTCTATTATATAACCTCCTGTCAAATTGGCTTAATAAAATTGATTTTTCATATTAAACAACAGTTCATAATCAAAAACTAACAAATAATCGTAAAACATTTACGGACAAACACTAAAGTGAGTAGTGGGCATTACCCAATCCTCTTTAGCACCCACTTCTCGACCTTGACCTTGACCATGACCTGGCCCCGTCCAATCGTTGCCCACGCCCATATGCCCTTGTCATTGACCTTGAACGCGCACACGTGCTTTGTCCTTACCTTGACATTAAAAAATGTTGCGGCCAAGGTTGTGCGTGCGACCTTGTCCTTGACCTCGTTCAAGGCCACCCTGGCTTTGCTGGAGGTCATCTTGGGCGTGTGACCTTGAAGTAGTTATTTGTGCATTGTAATAGTGTGGGATATAATATACCTCTGCATTTGGCTTTCGTTGATTACCAGAAGGCGTTCGATTCTATCGAATCATGGACAGTTCTCAAAGCACTGGACAATGCTCGGATTGATTCAAGATACTCTGCTCTAATTCAGCATATATATGAAAACGCTTACATGCAAGTTACAATAGACGAGGATATAAAAACCTCGAGGATACCTATAAAAAGAGGCGTACGTCAGGGAAACACAATCTCTCCAAAATTGTTCACGTTGGCACTTGAAGATGTATTTAAGGGCTTGGACTGGCATGACAAGGGAATTAACATAGACGGAACACGACTAAACCACATAAGATTTGCTGATGATATTTTTATAATCAGTGATTCACCAGAACAACTCCAATGTATGATACAAGAACTTCATCAAGCATCAGCTAGGATAGGACTCAAAATGAACTTGTCAAAAATAAAAATAATGAGTCTAGAACAAATACAAATTAAAGTTGAAGATAAAATAATAGAAAACGTAAGAGAATACATATATCTAGGTCATAAAATACAAATAGGGAAGGAAAACCAATTGGCTGAAATTCTTAGAAGAATAAGTCTCAGCTGGGCAGCTTTTGGCAAACTCGGATTCATTCTTAAATCCAGTAACACCCCCATAAGTCTGAAAAGAAAAGTCTACGAGTCTTGCATCCTGCCAGTTCTTACTTATGATATTGAAACAACCTCCCTAACATGTAAAGCCATTAATAAACTTCGGGTTACACAACGAGCAATGGAAAGGGCTATGCTGGGAATTAGTTTACGGGATAGAGTTCCAAATGAAGAAATCAGAAGAAGAACGAAAATAACAGATGTGAGCAAACGAGTAGCGCAGCTAAAATGGAGATGGGCTGGACATATCGCAAGACATGACATAGATGGACATACAAGATAACAGCATGGCGGCCAAGAGAGAACAAGAGAAGTGTTGGCAGGCCCCAAAAGAGATGGCGTGACGACATCCAGAAAAATGCCGGAAAAAAACTGGATGGGGATCGCTACGGACCGACAGAAATGGAAAAATATGGAAGAGGCCTACATTCAGGAGTGGATGAAAATGGGCTGATATGAATGAATAAGTGTGGGATAATCTTAAAATAGTTTTGACCTTGTAAATTCTTCTATAAAATTGTGTGAGTCTACTTATATTCATTTAGTGTGAAATTTCAGATACGGAACTATCTAAAGAAAAAATTATAGAACAAGTCGGCAGAGTAATTTGTTTATATCAGAGTAATTTAAAAAGTTTATGTGATTTTGAAGAAAAGGATCTAGCATTTTTTCCTCTCGAACATTTAAAAACTTACGTTGATACACTGAGTTTACGGCAAATTTGGGATAACCTGCCAGCGCCATATCATGACAATGAACTACAGTTAAACTTACCCTGTTACATTTACTATGAACAAATATATCGTCATTATATAGATGGGCTACCACAAGCAATAAAAAAATGTCTTGAGTGTAAAAATATGTGAATAATATGAATAGTGCTTTGCAAGAGACAGTAAAAAAATTGAGCGATGAGTTCACCGAAACGGCTAGTAATTATTTCAATGATGCAATGAAAAGTCGAGCAGAATGGGCGTCGCGCTATTGTGATTTGGCTTTTCAATATGAAAAGGCTGCGAATGCATGTCGTAAATATTGCAGCAAATCATTAAATTTACTAGACTTTGTTTGTGAAATAAAAAAGTTGGGCTTTAGTAACTGTTTGGAAAAACTGATTAGTTTCATTGCAGATCCGGTTGTGTTAAATGAAATTAGAGTGTAGCAATTAAGTTTAACGTAGTAGTAGTTATTATGGAAAGTTTAGTGAGAGAAATATACTAAGAATTTTTAATTTCTACAGCCTGTTCGGAATTTTACGCATATGAAATGCAAGATTCGGAGGTTCAGGATTTTAGTGTATTTTTAAGTATATGGACCACGTTGAAGCGTGTATTTTAGCGTGTATAGTTTGTAAGAATTTTTTAGTAAATAAAAACGAACAAATATTATTAAACAAATTAATAAATTTAGGTTTAAGCGCTAATATTACACGTATAGAAGAACGAGGGAAAAATGTCAATCAATAAAGTACATAAAATGTAGTTATTTGTTTCATTATATTTTGACCTTCAAGTTATACCAATATCCAATTAAATGTGTGACGTCATTTGACGTTGGAGACTCCACCCACTATTTCCACCATTAAGCTACCCCCACCATTGTTACAATTCGACCTTGAATACTCGCTATAAAGGTTAGTCGGAAAAGAAGTGACTTCAAACAGTCGCGGATATCAGTGGCATAAACATCAAATATTATGTTCGTGTAGTGTTCTGAAAGTGCTTTTATATTCACAGTAATTTTTTGATTTATATACCATTTTTTCAATAATGAGTATTGTAAAAGAAACTCTAGATGAAATTAATGAAATATTCAGGAAGGATTTCGAGGTTTTAGAGAGAAAAAAGGTCACCGAAATGATTGTGGGGAAAATGTATAAAATTGTAAAGATGGTTTCAATGACTACACGATTTGGTAAAACTCTTCTGGTGGCTTTACACGATGACGGTGATAATAGCACATTCGAGACTTTTTTGCCAAAACGTGTGGCGGAAACACTGTCTGACGATATTGTAGATATTATGAGTAAAACCAAAGGGAAATACAGTCTAACTTATTTGAGGCAAGGCACTAGAGTTTTTGGAAACAATACTCGAACATTATTACGTTTTGACTCGTTAGAGTAAATTGTATGTAATGTTTGAAAAAAAGGATGTAATTAAATTTAAAACATAGTTGCACATGTCAGAATACTTACGCGTGTTCATTATTTTTGTTAAAGTTGTCTATGATAGATACATATTTTGGTTAGGAACAGAATTAAGAAATATGGTTCACAATAAGTTAGATAGCGCAAATAATTGGCCGCATGTTGAGGCAACCAAAGATCAATATAAGAACGAGATCAGCGATGCAATCAATTTTATGGCTGGGGCACACTTGTGCGACAAACTTTTATATGGTTCAATAGACATTTATACATTTTGTGCTGAAATGGTTGAAGAAGAATTAAAAGAATATCTCGTCAATATTTCACATTTATCTGGTGAGCTTGCTACAAAATATGAATTGGTTCCTGCAACAGCAACAGCCCAAGATGTTGACGATCGAAATACTGTCGGATGGGATAGAATTTGAACAACGAAAATGAAGGCAAAATTATTTTTTTATAATTTTTTTATGTATGCAATTAAATAACTGTAAATAAATATTTGTTACAATCACAGTTTTGTTTCATGTCTTTTATAAATATACCAACCCACTAGATCATACATAGTCAGTATTTCTTTTTCTCAGCTGAAATATTTAGTATAAGTAGAGCAAATAAAATAGTTTAGTTAAAATTAAAAATGAGTCGCGGAAACAACACAATTGATAAATTTGGTCGTCAGAAATATTCAGATTGCGTGGAATGCTGGAAGATGGCGCCGCTCTTATTAGATTTCATATTTTGTCTAATATAAATTGCTTAAAGGATTTACTTTTCCGATGCTGAGGTGCGCTGGCCTATTCTGTACTGACGAGAACTAACAAGTTCGAAACCGGTCTACAGATGGCGATGCACCATCATAGGAAAGGCTTCCACCCTTTCCTGGTATTCTTGCAATCTGAGATAGTACTTCGTCCCTAACTGTGTTAGAACAAAGTACGTTTGTCTTTATAGTAAAAGATTTTTTCAGTTGGTTGAGAACTAAGTTTCTTTTATATATATATATATATATATATATATATATATATATATATATATATATATATATATATATATATATATATATGTATGTATGTATTGTTATTTTATAGTAAAAATGATTAGAAGACACGGATTTGCTTATTATGGTTGTTATAAAATTTTCATATGCCCGAAATTTTGAAACCGTTTTGTTGATTGGCTAGTAAAAAAAAACAGATCATCTATCAAATTCTGTTTTCTAGCAATAATTTTTCGGAATCGAGACACCATCCCTTTATATTTTATTAACCATTACTTGTTTTACAAGCCAATGGCAAGCTCTCTGTCATATTTGAAACTTAATTATATTCTTTATTATTCTTGATATTTTTTGCAGCTTTTAAATTTTTTAAGATATAATTTTTTTATGATTTAAAATTATTTTAATAGTTAAGTTAAAAAGACATATGAATTTGATTGCATACGCGTATACAGCGTTTCTTGGGAAGTTCTTATCAATTTCGAAATTTTTTTTAATATCGATTTTCATGAAAAAAATACCTCTTAGAAAGTTATAAGCATAATAACTTTTATTTTGGAAAAATTAATGTGGGTAAAAGTCGGTTCAATAAAGTTAAAAATACAAAAAAACTTTATCTAAATCTGAATTTTAAGGAAATAATCCAACGATTTATAATATTAATTTAGAACATACAGGAAGACTGAAAAGTGAAAGTATAAATCCATCCTAGACAATGCTGTTCTATTATATAACCTCCTATCAAATTGGCTTATTAAAATTGATTTTCCATATTAAACAACAGTTCATAATCAAAAACTAAAACATAATCTTAAAACATTTACGGACACACACTATTAAAACTAATTTGATAGCTTAACCTACAAAAGAAATTAATACAAAATGAATATAATAATACAGAACTTGAAAAATACCTTCAATAGGATATTTGTGCCTGTTTGGTGAAACAAAGAAATCGAAAATTTGTTTCGATGTCTGAAAGTTTAAGTCTTGGATCAGGTTCTATGTTTAACCGGTTTCTGCACTTATCTTTCGGGTAAATGTATGTAAAAATCATTTATCATATATAAAACCTATTACTGAATTATTTACTCATTGTGATTAAAGTGGATTAGGTAATGATGTTAAGTTCCATTCACTGAAAAATCCACAGTGCCTGAGTCAGCTCTATCTTATTGTGGCAATTATATATGGGCGGGGTTTTTATGATCTACTTGCTACAAAATTGAAAAATAGCACTTTCTGAAGTTACTCTTACCGAAAATTCAAATTTAGGGTGTCATCTACAGCTTATAACTGATAAAATGGTAACTCCGGGAAGACTTAGTCTCTAAAAAGAGATCTTTCAAATTAACCGAATAAAACTCAAGATACTTGTAATAAATTATAAAATTTACTTTAATAAAAATACTTGTTAGCTGTACTTAAAAATAATAAAGCAAAAATGGCATAGATATTGTTACGATTCTGTCTCTTCCAAATCGCTCACTGGGCTAGCAGAATAAAACCCAACACCTTTCATGAATAATTCCAATACTTATATTAACTACTTCTTAACACAGCTAAAACACAACTATCTTATTACTACTTCTTAATATCTTCACTATTCAAATACAACTATACTACTCTATTGAAACTCATATCCTATCCAAATTTATATACCTATAGAATTTGCTACAAATCTGAAACTTACTAACATAAAACCTGAGATCTATTTAGAAAGATGACTCATCGATATAATATTCCTTCCGGCACAGTATAATAAAGATGACTTATTGCATCGGAATAGTTGTATACAAGGGCGTACCAATAAGTTTCTTCTAATCATTCGCAACACTGCCCCTTCTAATTCTGATCATCTTGATCAGCTTCGATATATTCGTAGTATGGCTTCAATCTGTGTAGATGTACATTTTGGTCTTGGAACTTCGTTGGATTCTATAAACCACGTCATCGATTCTTTTCAGAACAGTATTTGGTCCTTACCATGACCATCAACTTAAATAATTTGCCCCTTTTTCTCTGTAGCATATATACCTAGTATTACTTCGTCCAAAATATCAGCGACAGTAACTACATGTTCCACTTTCACAGGTATAACTTCACCACTAGCGATTTGCAGGACATAATGCTTTTCCGGAAGACAAATCTTACAATGAGCCATGATGTTCGGCTTTACAATGATGTGAGTAGAACCAGTAACTAATACCATTTCACATTCCAGACCGCAGACTACCAAGCTGGAACCATTGTTTTGCAGCCGGGACACCTTAATTGTTATTGTTGGAGGCCTGCTACCTAGCCAGCTTTCGCCCTTTTAGGCTAGCTACTGGGAGTTTTCCTGATTCTGATCACTGTCAGGAGCAGTACTGCCAGTACAGCAGCTTTGTACATGCGCCTCTTGGCCACACTTCCAACAACGAATTCTATTTCTGCTGTGGAAGGTTGTGTTTCTGTTGTCATGTGCTTTTCGTTCGTTTAAAAAATCTTGCATCTCCTTCATTACCTTCATGAAGAATTTCTCATTGGCCTTGCGATCATCCTGGAAAATATTGACTGGTCTTTTTGACTGTTTCAAACTGAAGGGCATAAGCAAGAGCCTCGGAAATTTTCTTCAGTTAAACCATTCTTAGAGTTTGACTTGTTTCTTGTTTGTAAACCTTCAATAAAACTATTCACTGTCAACACTTGCTTTATTTCTTCTGGGTATGTTAGGTAAGTCAGATTTATTAATCTCATTATGTCCGCCTCATATTTTTGAAGACTTTCGTTGTATTTTTATCTTCTTCCTTGGGCTTTATAAACTTCTTCGAGATGGGCTTCCCCATAACGTATCTTCAGAAAAGTAACAAAAAATTCATAATCATTTTGTTTTTCTTCAGGAATATTACGTAGAATTTCCATAGCTTCACCTCTTAGTGCTAGAACAAAACCACGTCCTTCTCCAGTGGACTCCACTTATTGCCGGCGGAGGGGGCTTCGGCTTGACGGACATAGGTAAGCCAAGGTACTTTACCGTCTACCTTTATTATACCTGTACTGGTTATCTTCTCTGTTTACAAATGCAACTGTTACATCTGTTTATGGATTTCAGTCACCTCATGTTGTAGTTCGCCATGCACGTCTTCTCTAATTTTGCTAATCTTCTGTTGCATTTCTTGTTCTATGCGCTTCAAACATTTTTGATTTTTTTAATGCTTTCTTTCAATTCTTGTTTTATATCTTCTTGATTTTTCTTAATGTCTTCTTTCAATTCTTGGTTCATGTTTTCTTGGCTTGTTTTCAGTACCATCACTTATTGTCTCATATCATCTTGGTTTGTCTTTAATTCTTGTTTAATATCATCTTGGTTTGTTTTTAGTGTCATCAATTCTTGTCTCATATCATCTTGGCTTGTCTTTAATTCATGTCTTTAATGTCATCAATTATTGTTTCGTATCGTCTTGATTTTTCGTTATATCTTCTTTCAATTCTTGCTTCATCTCTTTTTGGCTTTTCATCATGACTTCTTGATTTTTTGTCATGTTTCTTTCAATTCTTATTTTATCTCTTCTTGGCTTTTCTTCATATTCTCTTGGCTTGTTTTCATGTCTTGTATCGTCATCAGTGTCTGATTTAAACTAGTTTCAAGTTGTTTCTCCATTTTTGCTTTCTGTTTTCTTGTTTCAACTGCCATACAATTTTAATTCACTTTTTCTTTTTGGCCTAAACAAACCTCTTCTAGATTTGATTGCACCACCGACACTAAGTCGTTCCGGACGGCCAGTATTTATACATATACTGTTTTCTTTTTATAACCTATATTGTTACAACTTATCAAACAATTCAAGTTACTTCAACAAACTCTCAAACTAAACTGTCCACGAAAGCCAGTATGGGCCCTTTATATAGCCTTTTTCTAGATACCAGAAGGTTACGCATCCTTCAAAAAGAATTTTCATATTACATAGATGTCTCATGAGAAAATTAACAAAGGACAAATTAATTAAATAAATTATGAATTCGTAGAAAAAAAAATCTAAAACCTTACAAACTACAAACTAACACTAAGAAAGGTATAATGCTATAAAGCGGATCAAGTCTCTTTCTTTTGGTGGGGGGGAGCGTGATATCATAAAAATACAGTATGGCGATCGCAAACAAACGCGGGCTGTCGATGACAGGGAAGAGATGCCAACAGCATTCATATTCCCAATGTAAGAAGCAAAGTGAGATCTATTTTTTTTTTAATTCAAAGGTCGTGGGAGGAGGGGCGATCGCAACTCCCACGGGGAGGTGGGAGAGATACCAACAGCATTCATATTCCTAGTGTAAGAAGCAGAGTCTGGGCTATTTTCCTGAATTCTGAGCTTGAGGAAGGGGCAATCGCAATAAGTTATGTATATATACATCACGTTATTGACTCTGATAAGTTAAACACTGAAATTTCCATTTTTTTTTAATAATAATAATTTACCTGGAAGAAGCCAATTTAGAGTAATTTAAAATTCCAAATTTAAATAATGGCCATTATGTTAGTGATAAACTGCAGAAAAGACCACAAGGGCATTTTAAGAAAATTTCTCTGTTTGGAAAATTAACTTGCCAAACAAATTTAAATCTTTGGAGATGTCTTTTTCTTCAATCACTTAATAATCGAAGCAGTAAAGCTAAATCGAACCAAGAGACAAATTCATAAAAAACGACTCTCATGTAATAATTACCGTTCTGTATTTTATCAATTAAATATGTGATGCCAAACGTTCAAGGATCAGTAATTCAAGGATGTCCATAAAGGCTAAAAAAAATTAAAGATACAATTTATTAACCTACTTCTAAAAGAAGGAGGTTCTCAATTCGTCAACTATGTTTTTTTTATATAGTACACCGATTACTTCGGAACGGGTGCATCGATTTGAATGAAATCTTTTACGTTATATTCAGGAAGTTGCTGCGGTGGTCCCATATTTTTTTAAAAGAAATTGGTGCAGTAAAATCCAAGATGGCGCTTACAATAAGGCGACCAAAAAAATTAATTTTGTCCGATTTTCTCCAAAATTGGTATGGAGGAATTTTCGGGGTTATACCCAACGAATCAGAAATTATTTTTAAAAAATTATAAATGGCGGATCCAATATGGCGGTCAAAAAAATATAATTTTGTCCGATTTTCTCCAAAATTGGTATGGGGGAGTTTTCGAGGTTGCACATAACGAATTAAAAACATCCTTAAAAAAATCAATATGGCGGATCCAATATGGCGGACAAGAAATGGATTTTGTCCGATTTTCTCCAAAATTGGTACGGGGAAGTTTTCGGGGTCGCACATGACGAATATAAAATAATTTTTTTTTTAAATTCAATATTGCGGATCCAATATGGTGGACGAAAATATCAATTTTGTCCGATTTTCACCAAAATTGGTACGGGAGAGTTTTCGGGGTCACACTTGACGTATGTAAAAATATTTTTAAAAAATTCAATTATTTCTAAATGAAATAAATACCTAGTAATATATACAAATTATGATAAGAAAGCAATTACATATAAAGCATTTTTAATCTGTTTATGCAAATCACATTTTGTCAGGTATTAGTTTGACGCTGACCCATGAAATTTTTGTATTTTGTAAAAAAGACCCATTACTCAGATGGTAAATATACCACTTTTCCTCTGCATTATCACAGATACAGCATATTTCGATCTTTGCTTTGCTCATTTTTGAGATGGTATATTAAAGGACAGTGTTCCTTAAAAAGAAATTTATTATCAGTGTAGGGCTCCTTTTAGGGAGCTCGAGAAGCCAAAGACTGCACTCTAATGAATATGTTCGCTTATCTTGTATTGCTTCATCTCATCTTAACGTGCTTTTATTTCCAGGTACAAACTTTTTTTCTTTAGTATGTCGCAAAAAGGTTCTGAACCACAAAAGGGAGCTTTTGCTCCTTGTTTTGAGAGGTTTTTCTTATTTCGTTCAATGTTCTGGTGCCCTGGTAGTCCCATCAAGGTAACCTTGTTGTTATTGTCAGTGATTGCAAAGAATATTTGTAGTCCCAAGTCTAAACTATTAGACCAGGGCGTATCTGTTTTTAGGTGGATTTGAAATGGAACATGGAGATTTTTGCATGAGAACCTTCAGAATAACCTGAATAACGATAATTTTGATATGCGTCAATTCGAAAAGTTGGGCAACACTGTTTTTATTAATAAAAATATAAAATTAACGAAAAAAAAAATGTTTTTTCAACTTTTCTCTCGTGTAATTTTAAAGATATTCATTTTAGAGGAAAGTTGAAGAGGGAAAAAAGTTTCGTAATTTTTTTTTCCTAAATTTTCCATAAGATAGGATTAATGAGAAATCTCAAAATATATTTCGCTTATTGCAAAATAGCAATAATAAAGAAAAAAAAGTAAAAAGCAGTTTTTTAATCAATTTTTTTTGACCACTTAAGTTTCTCTGAGGACCTTCATATTAAGGCAAAGAAAACTTTATGCCATGATAAAATAACATGCTAAAACTGGTTAGGATCGAATCGATAGTTCTTGCACCATAATTTTGTAATCTGGTTTCGTTTACAAAAATTAACCATTTTTCAAGTTTGTTGACTCCAAAATATAACGTTAACGTATTTAAATTTATTTTCAGCATATAGTAGCGAACTCAAGTTTTCCAACGCTTTTTTCAGAATCAAAATCGAATGATTTGGACGCTCTCAGGAATTGTTTAAAGACATTGTTGATATTTTTGCTCATAAACAAATAGATTATCTCAGCGGATATTCTTTGGATTTTTTTTGCAACACATGGTTTGTAAGTACTTGGAAAGACGCTTCTTTTCGTCAAAAAAAATTTCAAATCCGTCAATTGGTTTCCGAGATACAAACTGTCAAATTTGACAGCCTGTTACGGTAAATCTATAAACAATACAGACCTGAATCTTAAACTAAAAACTTTGTCTTGCCGAGTTCTTTTTTGATACAAATATTTATGTTGTCGGAAACTTCAATAAAAATGAAAAAAAATATCGTCCACGTGCGTGAAAAACGAAAAAAAAGAGCGGTGGAGAGCTCTCATTTTAAAATTGAATTCGAAGATTCAAAATACATATCTGAAAAAAATTTTCATTTTTTCGGCTTCTAATGGAGCGATTTTAGTCATTTTTTAAAACCGATTTACCGCGAATAATGCCCACCATGCATTCATTTTGTTATAAACAAATGAAGTTATTAAAGATTATTAAAAAATGTTTTATCAAAGGTTTGCGAGAAAAGGTATTAATACCGAGCAAGCTTATGAAGATGCAGATATTCTTATTGTCGAAACAGCGATAAATGTTGCTTCTGATAGTAAACCTGCTGTTATAGTAGCGGAAGATATCGACGTTCTAGTAATACTGACATTACGATCAAGTGGAAAGAGAAATATTTATTTTTGGAAGCCGAGTAAAGGCAAACAATATGCAATAGTTTATGATTGCGTCATTTTATCGTTTTTTCCCTTTGAAAATAGATGTCAGAAGAGCTTTCATTTCTTTAGTAGCTTTTATTCATGCTTTTTCTGGCTGCGATACAACATCTGCATTTTACAACCAAGGAAAAAAAATGCAAACTTTTATTAAATGACGCAGACTTAAGAAAAGAAGCTTTAATTTTCAACCAAACTAATTCTTCCCAACTCAAAATAAAAAATGCGGGCTTGAAAATCATAGCTGTAATGTACGGTGAGAAAAGAAGCATTAATATAAATTTAAATGAGCTGCGATGCTTGTGTTTTTAGGAGAAAAGTAAAAAGAAAAACTTTAATTTCACCCAGCTCCCGGCGACAGAATCTGCTGCTGCACAGAGTTTACTCTCAGGTGCAGCAATGGCTTGGTAATAATGAATTGAACCCAAAAGACTGGGTTGGAGAGTGCAGAAATCATGTTTAGAACCAGTTGAAAGCACAGATATACTGTTGCCAGATAGTCTATCGAAAAAATAAGCTGTAAATGTATAAAAGAGTGTTCCAAATTATGTGGCTGTATTAAGCATCGATTAAAATGTACTGATTACTGCTCAAACTGTAACGGACAATCTTGCAAAAATGCACAAAACCAATATATTGACGTAGAAGAAATTTCTGAAAATGAATTGATTTTGAAGAAGTTGACAGAGAAATAGAAAATGCTTTCGATATCGATATACGATTAGATGACGAAGACTTGAATGAAAATGATGATACGGACATTCCACAGCCTAAGGAAGCCCGATTCGAATAAAAAAAAATTTTTCAATATAAAAAATAACGTTTTTCTGCACTCCGTAAAGTTTATAATATAATATTTAGTGTTAAAAGTGCTTTATTGAACTTTTTAAACATAATTTGCCAAGAATAACTATTTTATTTTTATTTGTATTTTAAAAATAAAATAATTTAAAACCAAATTTTTTTCAATATATCGTTATAGTATGCTTAATTCTATGAATAAACAAAAATTCGTTTGGAAAGTCCAATAGTATAGGGTGAAGTATGCTGTAAGTGTGATGCATAAATAACTTCATTTGTTTATAACAAAATGAATGCATGATGGGCACATGACATTATGATATTTGAGCTCCATTATTCGCGGTACTCCACTAGAAGCCGAGAAAATGAAAATTTTTTTCAGATATATATTTTGAATCTTCGAATTGAATTTTAAAATGAGAACTACTCACCCCTCTTTTTTTTCATTTTCCACGCGCGTGGGCGACATTCTTTTTATTTTTTATTGAAGTTTCCGATAACATAAACACTGCAATATTTATATCAAAAAAGAACTCGGTTCTACAAAGTTTTTGGTTCAAGAATCAAGTCTGCATTGTTTACAGATCCACCATAACAGGCTGTCAACTTTGACAGTTTGTATCTTGGAAACCAATTGACGGATTTGAAATTTTTTTTTGACGAAAAGAAGCGTCTTTCCAAGTACTTTCAAACCATGTATTGCAAAAAAAATCCAATGAACATCCGCAAAGACAATCTATTTGTTTATAAGTAAAAATATCAACAATGTCTTTAAACAATTCCTGAGGGCGTCTAAATCATCCGATTTTAATTCTGAAAAAAGCGTTGGAAAACTTGAGTTCCCTACTGTATGTTGCAAAAACTATCGATTCGATCCCAACGAATTTTAGCGTGTTATTTTATCACAGCATAAAGTTTTCTTTGCTCTAATATGAAGGTCCTCAGACAAATTTAAATGGTCGGAAAAAATTGATTAAAAAACTGCTTTTTTACCTTTTTTTTTAATTATTGCTATTTTGCAATAAGGGAAATATATTTTGAGATCTCGCACCACCCTATCTTATGGTAAATTTAATTACAACACTTTTTTTCCTATTTAACTTTCCTCTAAAATGAATACCTTCAAAGTTACACGAGAGAAAACTTGAAAAAAAAAAACTTTTTTTTTCGTTCATTTTATATTTTTATCAATAAAAACAATGTTGTTCAACTTTTTGAATTGACGCATATCAAATTTATTGTTATTCAGGTCATTCTGAAGGCTCTCATGCAAAAATTTCCATGTTTCATTTCACATCCACCAAACCCCGATATTTTACAGATAAGCCCTAATCTATATTGATTAAAAAGTTTTGTATAAATTAGACATGACAATAGACATGACAATAGACATGACAATAAACATGAAAAATAAAATTCTAATTACATAGGCCCGAAAATATTTTTGAGAGAACCCGATTCGTCTTCACTTAAAGCTATAAAATTTTCTATGATATAGAGCACGAACTTTCCAAAAATCGTTTTCGGAAACATTTTGTCCCCCCTCGACTATACAGTTACTCTAAACCTAGTACCTCGATGTCACCGTTTTGAATTCACGGCTTTATGGCTCCACTTCTTTCTTTAAACCGTCTTCAAATTGCAAATAAAACCAAAACATTGGATCTTTAGAGTTCAGCATTAATTTGCTCAGTAATTTGTCCATTTCTAAGCGAACCAATTCGGTTGTCGGCGCCTAAAAATAAAGGGGAGGTATTCAAATTTGTAGTCAAAAGGATTTAAAAGGTCTGGTTTTGAGATGAATCGGATTAATGTTTTATACACCTGTGTAAGGTATTTACCTAATCTAAATGGTTTTGGCAGCAACTAAATAAAAATTCATGATAAATTTCAGGACCATATGACTGTTACCTGTTACAATAACTTCCGAATACAAAATTTATACAGGGCATCTTTAAAAGGTCTGTACAAAACTCTGGTGCCGATTCCTGAAGCTGAAATGTGAGGAAATTAGCTTAATCCAAAAGTTGATAATTTCCGAAACAGAACGTGTCAAAAAATATATATTTTTTTAATTTGGTAAATATTTATTTTAATAATAGATTCATTTGAACTAAATTTGGAACTTTCGGAAATTATTAAAATTTGGAGCGAAGGGCCAACGCATCAACAACAATAGTAATATTTTTATAAAAAAATTGAACCGACTTCTAAAAGTGCGCTAAAAAGTGAAAAATAACTAAAAATCTTTATATGAAATTGAAATTTTTGAAGTCGGTGCCAAACTAATACCTGACAAAATGGGATTCGTATAAACAGATTAAAAATACTTTATTTGTAATTGCTTTCTTACCATAATTTTTATATATTAGTAGTTACATATTTTATTTACAAATAATTTGGCTCCTACTTCAAAAATTTCAATTTCATATAAAAATCTATAGTTATTTTTCACTTTTTAGCGCACTTTTAGAAGTCGATTCAATTTTTTTAAAAAAATATTATTTTTCGTTTTTTAGTTTTGAATTCATTATAATATTCATAAATTGTTTGTACTAAGTGCTAATTGAGATTACCTCGCAATGACTTCAAGGTGGAAAAAGTACCCAATTTATCCAAATTTGTAAATTACGCTAAAATGAACCTCTAAAAATTCTTTGATTCGTAGAGTTCTCCAAATACCAGTGAAATTGTGTCAAACAAATATTTAGTCTGTCATAGTAAATCCACTATCCTAAAGTTCAAATTAATTTTAGATTGATAATATAGGCCTCAAAATCTTCCAATATCGATATTTAAAGAACTTGCGACATAGATTTCTTAGCCCGATATATTTTATATCGCATATTGAGTGTGTATACGCCCCAAGAACCCTTCATTATCAATTTTAGGCAAAATCGGAAAATGTAAAATTTTCAGTCTCTCATATTGTATCTTATCAATCTAATAGTTGTAAAAAATTAACTTCATATTCGTAATACACGACCCCGAAAACACCCTAATACCAAATTTAAAATAATGCGAATAAGGTAAATTTTTCAAATTACCATATTGCATCCGCCATATTAAATTTCAAAATAATAATTTTAACACCCTATTTCAGTTTTGGAGAAAATCGAAAAATGTAAAATTTTTAGGACGCCATATTGATCTGCCAGAGTGAGTTTTTCAAAAAATATTTTAAATTTGATATTAACACTAAAAAAATCCCCCAATACTAATTTTAGACAAAATCGAAAAATGTAGAATCTTTAATCCGCCATATTAAATTTTTTTAAAGTTATTTCAGATTCGTAATGTGCGATCCCAAAAACTGCCCTATATCAATTTTGAAAAAAATCGGACAAAATTAATTTTTTATCTGACATATTCGATACGCCATATTGGATTTTTTTAAAATAATTTCAGATCGTTATGTGCAACCCCAAAAAATCCCCCATACCAATTTTCTAGTAGGGGAGCCCAAGCGGGGATTTTGGGATTTATGCAAGCTCGGCAGAATACTATAAAGGAAGAAAGTTTGTACCCTGTTATGAATTATCTACCCATTATGAACCTTAAATATAGGGGGGTGCGTCTAGGGCACAGATTAGTAAAAAAAATCGATCCTTAAAGTAACTCGAGCTCGTCAGATTAAGACAAGGTAAGTTAATTACATGCAGAAAAGTGTACATTTCAATATTCTGACAATTTTAGCATGACACAAGGAAATGAGCGAGTGACAAAGTTGCAACAAAAAAACGTCACCTGGATATATTCTAGTGCGGGTGAATTTTTTTTTATTCTAATGGAAATCATGTAAGGATCACGGAAATAATATAATCTGACGGTTTTCGCAAGCCGAAAAGCTAATTTCATCAATTAAGTGTAGTACGTGCAGGTGCTGAGAATAATGTACACTCCGCGCCTTTTTCCCTTCTCACTCATTCTCTATTTCTCACTCTCTAGCACAGTCCCCACACTACTTTCTGCCGCCATGATGTTATTCCAGCTGATCACAACAACGCGTTTGTGCTCTTAGATGTTAACGTTTGTTTATTGTATTTTCAAAAAGTTTAGTGAATTAAATACAGTAAGTTCTATATGTACTACTACAAAGAATGATAATAGTGATAAAAGAGTGAACTGTGTATTTTGTGATAAAGAAATACATGAAAAATTAATAAAATTTACACCAGAAACATTAAAAAAATGCATGGTGATTTTGGAGTATCGTCGAACCAAGCCGGTTCGAAAAAAATCACACAGCACCTACACTAAAATTGAAATTTCAGAGGAAACATCATTAAATGACGGCTATCACGCGCAGTGTTATTATGACGTTTGTAACTTGCCCCCATGTCAATCAGAGCTACGGCAACAATTATTACGAACGCAATACATCGCATGCTTATAGAGGAATGCCGACTTTCGAATCGTCACTGAGATATCACCAACAGATTTCGGGTGGAAAAATGTGGATGAAAAGTTGGAGATGACTTGGTTCGTTGGAAATCAACTCCCAGAAGCATATGAAGACCTGACATTTTAGGGAATACTCCAGATTCAGGTATGTTTTCTTTTGAAAGTACTAATAATGTCATGAAAAAAATTAAATATTGTTAAACATAACCATGTCTGATTACAGATACGCAAGATGTAGATGAAAATGACCAAAGTGATTCGAACTACCAATCTGAAGACGGTTCCACTGATGATGGAGATTAAACGTCTTTTTGATTTTTTTTTTCATTCAACATTCTTCTCATAAATACATGATAAAATTGTACATGTATATATTTTTCTATGACATTATATATTATTTGCTGTTCATTGAAATTATTCCGTTCAGTAATAAAAAAAAATTAAACTGTCAGATTTAAAAAAATTCCTCTACACAATTGTCAGATTATAGGTCTACACGATAAGGACATCATGCTGAACCGACTGTATATAAATCTGACGCGCTCGAGTACTTCAAAGTCAGGCTTTTTTTACACTTCAAAAATCGGCTATGACTTCTAGTTGCGTCAAAATCGTCAGTCTTTCTAATATGACATCTATAAGGGTTCACTTAACATTCTCCCTGAATATCTGACGCACTCGAATAACTTTTTTTTTCCATCCCTTCGTATGGCCACCCCCATCTAGCAAGCCGTCAGATTAACATCCCTCCGTTATCAGAAACAGGTTGCGCGTATACATTGTTAATGTCTGACGCGCTTGAGTATGTCTTTGTGACTGATTTTTTTTTACATTTTTGAAAATTTATACTAGCTTCCCCCACCAGTATTGGGGCATACATCATATAAACTTTTTTTCCATTTAGCATCTAATCTTCACAATCCAATAGGTCCCGATAACGCTCGAGTAGTACTCATTTACCCTCTTGGGCTCCCCTACTATTGGAGAAAAATGGACAAGAGTAATTTTTCGTCCGCCATATTGGATCCGCCATATTTTTTTTAAATAATATCAGATTCGTGATGTGCTATCCCAAAAATTCCCACATACCAAGTTTCGAGAGAATCGGACAAAATTAATTTTTTTGGCAGCGCCATCTTGGATTTTACTGCACCAATTTCATTCAAAAATATATGGAACTATCGCATCAACTTCCTTAACATAACGCAAAAAATATCATTCAAATTGGTGCGGCTGTTCCGGAGTAATCGGTGTACATACATAAAAAAAACATACATACTCGACAAATTGAGAGCCTCCTTGTTTTAGAAATCGGTTAAAAATATTCATAGCAACAATAAGTATTGTCATTACTTACAAAAACTGTATTGTCAAACGATTTAATCTGTCAAATCTTTATCATTTAATTTTAAAATTTATCATTTAAATCCTAAATTTTTCGCCCTGGCCGAACATTACACTAATGCAGATATGATACTGGTTTACAGTTATTGCCTAGGAAATGATCGGGAATCGATAAGAGGATTAAAAGAAAGCTTTCCAAGTAAACGTGTACCAACCATTACACATTTGTCGCTGTTGAAAATGGTCTTCGAGAATTCGATAATTTTGCTCCTGCAATGACTGATTACACTACGCAACAAATTTTAATTGATTTGTTGTATCTTGTATGAAAAGCGCATTTTTGAGACGCTGAATACAAAAATGACAATGAAATTATAAACTTAGTTGCAATTTCCAAGAACAATTTTTTTTAAATTTTATTTTTAACAAAATAAAAAAAAATACATACTTTTACACTTGTAGAGACACTAATATCCTGTCTTTTTGCTTTTTTTTGTAAATTGTTCCTGGAGCATCTCTAACAAGATGCCAGTAGTAGCCGGCAAACATGGAAGCATTCCACTTTCCCTGGTATCTTGTCTTCATTGTTGATATATCTTGATGGAAGCGTTCAACGTGCTCATCACTTACAGCTCCGCAGTTGTCAGGAAAAAAGTCCAGATGTGAGTGTAGGAAATGGAACTTTAGGGATATATTGCAACCATTTTTTTGATGCGATGACAGCACATTTTCAACAAGAGTAATGTAATTGTCAGCTTTTTTATTTTCAAAGAAATTAGTGACCACGAGGCGAAAGTAATTCGAAGCATTTTTTTCAATAACTAATAGAGTGCAGTCAAAATGTTTGTCTTTCAGAATATTTCGAATCTGTGGCCCAACAAAAATACCTTCTTTAATTTTTGCTTCACTTAGTTTTTCATTAGGCCCCATTTGATATGCAGTAGTGGCAACAAAATCTTTTTGGGGTCTACCAATGGTATATGTTGTACATTCTTTTCCCCTGGCTCTAATGATTGTTGAATGGACCAGTCTTTTCTTTTGTAATGAAGTCCTTTGCCCGACTGTCCCATTCACACAAAAAACAGCAAAAATTGGTGTAGCCTAGCTGCAGCTAAGTAAAAGTGCAATCACCGTTAAATCGTCATAGATCTACCATTGGCGCTCATCGTATTTTATACTTGTCAATAGTTACTTCAGATTGGCGTATGATTATTTCAAGTGAACTACATATCCAACGAGAATAGACGGTAAAATATTTCCCATATGTAATAGTACTGCTGTTAAACTTAATGTTGAATAGTGTATAAATAATCTCCATTCTTCTGGCTTGTAGTTTATATTTAAAGTCGCTAATAAACCGCTAATGTTATTGCAGAAAACTAACCTCTTTTTCATATTAAAAAATAGTAGGCCTTTATGGCATTTACTAAAAACACATACTTAACATCATCTTCTAATAAATTCGACTGCTGCAATCTTGATCCTAGTAACTCTGCTTTACTTTTTGGAAGTTTGAAGTCTCTTACAAGATCGCTTGATTCTGATTGGGTTATTTTGTGCGGTTAGCAGTATAACGTGCTGGGTGTGAAATCATTATCTCTTGATGTTAATGGCACATCTTCTTCTTGAGAAATAATTGTATTGTTATTATCTGATTCCTAGGTGAATGTTTCTGGAGGTTCTGGTAGAGGAGGTTCATCACTTTAAGGCAGGAGTCTCATGGCAGATGGTAGATTTGGATAGCTGATAACCAACTTTTTCTTTTTCCAACACGAGGTATAATGTAGAAGTAGCACTCATTAACATGATTTGAAGATTCTCTCCTAATCATTGAGACAGCAGGACTTGAGATGGATGCATTACAGCAGATATATGGCGCCCATTGTTTGTCTTGATCCCCAATATTGCAACCGAAATAAAGCTGATATGTCTTTTTTATCAATGGGGTAATAGACCGCTTCTGAGACGCAAAAATCACCTCACCACAAAAGTAACAGAAGTGATCTGGATTATTTACACAGTTTCCAGACATTTTACAATTTCAACTATTCGATTCGAGTCAATAACTTCTACTGACTAATCGCTCAACTTTGTAGCTGCTTATATACCCAGATATAGCTTTTACATTTTTAGAGAACATTCAAGAATTTTCTATTTATTTCCATAATATTCGCAATAGTGGTGTTTGTCATTTGTTTGTATACAGGGACTGTTCAGTACAAAGTAGATATAAAAGTCGATTTACAGGGCTATCTCCCTTATTTTAAGCCCTGTAGTATTGAGGCTTCGTATATGGGGGAGGTCATCCCTAGAAATCCCCATGCGGTGTTGCCAAGTTGTGAAAAATTTCCTTAATTTGGAAAAAACATATATATATATATATATATATATATATATATATATATATATATATATATATATATATATATATAGCAACGTCGCACCCCCCTATTATTATAATAATACAAAGATACCACGTGCATTCTTGAGGTTATATTGTTAATATATAGGGAGATATGACATAAGTTTAGTTTCGGTTTTAGCGCACCAAAAATGGCAAGATTTGGTCGATTTTATTTTAGATATATTTTGGCTGTTGTCTAATGTTATTTATGAACGGAATCTTACGATTAGGATACCGGCAGTTGAGGATGATATTTTAGAGAAAGAAAATCCGAATTTGAGTACCAGAGACTTAGGTTTGGAATTTTAGAGAACAGCTGTTCCACCTCCAAAGAATACAAGAGCTTTGGTCTCTCGATTTCGATTTGAATCCAAGTTTCCGTTGATTCATTAAATTTTCTTGAAATGATTTTATTTACCGATGATTGTTACTTTACAAGTAGGGGGATGACAAATTTATATAACAAACAAATTTATGCTAATGAAAACCACCATGAAATTGAAATTGTGCATTATCAACTTGAATTTAAAATAAACGCATAGCCAGTGATCACTAACTATTTTTGATTCTTATCTAGAAAACCTAGTTAATTTCCCTTATTTATTGGATGATGTTCTACTGGCTGCTAGACAGAATATATGGTTCATGCACGATGGTGCACCTCCACACTTCACAATAAATGTTAAAAATCATTTAAGTAAGAATTTTCCAAATCTATGGCTTGTCAGAGGAAATAATGCTCTTGCAAATTGACCACCCCACTCACGGGATTGAACGTCTGTGGATTACTTTCTATGGGGAATACTTAAACAGTTCAACTTTCTCCGTAGAATTAAACTTTGTTATTGTCATTGTGTGCTATTCTTATTGTTCTTTGTCAGTTAATTCTTACATTATTATCATTCTTAGCTCGTTGTGTAAATTTGTATTGTTCTTGGCTTGTTGGCCCTAAATCAAGCTTTAAATATCTTGAAACGCCTTAAGCCTGGATAAAGTGTGAAAGGAACTACAGCAAGTCTTAGTAGGCAATAAAACATTTAAATTTGATTATCTCAAAAATGTCTACTCGAAGGGAAGGTATAACTTTTTTGATTAAAGAAGTCTTTAATTAGAAATTTAATATACCGAAATATAAGAAACTTATGAAGCTTTAGATGTAGGTGAAATACTGCTGGTGGAAAACTCTGCAATGTACACCAAAACAGATCTTGATTTCTCATCCTTAAAATCTAGAAAGTACCAAATTAAGTACAAAGGGCTAGATCCTCATATGTTACTCTAAGGAATACTTTTGGAAATAGATTGCGACTGACGACTGGAATTTCTTTATGAGTTTCAGAAAAGTTAGAGGATAATAAAAATTTCTTTGATTTTGTTCTTTTTTCGCACGAATCCATTTTTCATGAAAAAGTCAACAAAGGCATAACTCCCATTATTACAGGATGACAATTCCAATTTATTTAGGACCATCGATCATCAGCGCAGATGGTCTGTCAATATTTGGGGAACAATAATTGTAACGCGTGAAGTTGGTCCATACTTTTTCGATGGCTACCTTCGACGAAACATGTACTTCTGCCGTATCACTGTGGCGGGGAGGGTAAGTTTTGACTTTGTTCTCAGTATGGTGGAGCAGGTAGGCCATCATCATGATGGTGGTGGAATAGGATGAATTGTGTTCCTTAGCAATTTTTTCAAACTGTGCAACCTCTAGTATGGAAAGGATATGGTTGAAACGAAGTTTGCATTTACTGTTCGCATTTTACTTCATTCATTCGCGGAGCTGCATATAGTTGTACTTTTGCTGAATGTGATTTCAGCACTACAACGGCATAATGTGGATGTATCCACTGCTATTGCATCTCAGACGGAGGGATCCGTGAAGGCCGCATAAACATATATATATATATATATATATATATATATATATATATATATATATATATATATATATATATATATATATATATATGTGTGTGTTTTTCCCAAAATTTAGGGCGATCAACAGCTTTCTGCCAGTGATCAAATTTTAGTTTATGATCACTGCCTTTTTTTACCGAGTAACATTTTGTGGAATAACAATATGGCAGCAAAAAATAGGCGATTCAGAAAAATAAAAATTGATAGCCAGATTCACTAAAAAGGTTTAAGACTTAACCGATCAAGTTGCTATGAAAAATAGATTCTTCTAGTAGACTAGTTTTGTTTTGCTTATGATTTTTTCATAATTTATATTACATATTTCTACATATAAATACTAATATAGGGATATTAAAAATAAGAACCTAGCAACAAAGCCTTAAAATATATAAGAAATATTTATTATGCTTCTATTTTTAAGGTTTAAAACTTGCTTGACTTATTGTTAATATTGTCAGTTTAAACACTCATCTATCAATTTAGAACGGTTTTAAGGTTAGGACATGTTAATGAATTATTAGGTTGGTTTTTATTTTTGGAGATAAAAATAAAAATTAATCCAGACGAAATTCCTTTCGTGCTTAACTTGTAGGTATTCAAACCTGCTCTTATTGTACATAGATACCTTTTCAAAATTAAACATTGCACTTTCAATATTTCGGCTAAAATATAAAAAAAATCAAATTTCTCGCCGAAATGGGTTGAAAATCCTTTCAAAGTAAACTTTGGTAAACTCAAAATATGCACTTATGATCTATAATGAGCGTATCAAAATTTAGAATGATAGATTCAATAGGTGGTTAAAACTTCAAAAATCTGAAATTTTCGCAGCAACAGGTTAAAAATCGTTTCGAATTAAACTGCTAAAAAACGGAACTATTGTAAATATGCGCACAATTTAGACCCCAAAATCGAAATGACGAAAAAGCATTAAAATATCGAAAGTTTTTCTCAATAACAGTTGAATATTTTTAAAAATTAAACTTTTATTACTCGTACTGTGCCTCTACTACTGTATATGAATGCACGCTTATGAGCATCGGGACGGATCCAGTATGGACAAAAAAAATATCGAAAAGCTTTAATTTGTCGCTCGAATTTAAGTCAGGCTGTATAATTTTCTCATCATGATGCAAGTCTTCGAAATACCTTCACTAAAGTGTTTTTTCTTCAACAAAAAAATATAAATATTCAGCATATTCGCCAATAAATTGATTTAAAACCATTATACACTGTTGTTTAATGAATAGTAATGTACAAAATTGAGTTTTTGCACAACTAAATACTTAGTTACCTAGTATGATGTAGTATGAAAACTTTATCCTATCAAGTTTTATTCTTCGCTACCAGTTATATCCCTTTCAAACGAAAGTCACATATATTTCAATTTTTAGATTTCCACCTTTGATAAAGGTAATTGCCAACAGAAACTCTCCCTTTTAGGGATTAGAGGCTGTTATGGAAAAAGTATTTATGCGAAAAGTCATAATCCCAATTATCAGTAGAAAAAACATTTTTAAATAGCACGCTCAAGCTAGCCAGATACAGCAGAACCTTTAGTCATAATTTCTTATGTCGTAAAGCTCAAAATTTACTTAAAATTTGCTAGGCATATTCTGCTATATATATATATATATATATATATATATATATATATATATATATATATATATATATATATATATATATATATATATACATGTTATGTCGGATATAAGGTTTTCGGGCATCCCGTGTATGTGCTGAGTCCCTCTCAGGACTGTAAGGCAGCTGACGTTTCGGTAAAATCTCATTCACCATTTTCAAAGTTCACTGTATGGCGTCTACGAGCAAACTGACGCCTGCGACTACGGTGTTGTCGGTACCGTGTGCGCGTCGGACGTGTTCGTTTTCCGAATGGTTCCGAACCAGGTGGCGTGACCTGCTGCGCGTCATCGGCCCTGTTGCCAGTGTTTGTAGTTGCGTTGCCGAGTTGTAATCTCTTTCGTTACTAAGTGGTACTGGTTGCTGTTTTGTAAGCAGATTTTTCCAAGTATTAGGCACACGTTGGCTATCATCTCTGCTATTTAAATTGTTGGGCCTCTTTGCAATTTCAATAGCCTCCCTTATAACCTTTGTGGGCAGGTTTTCACATCTCGATAGCATTTTTGTTCCCGAGAAATTTATCTTATGTCCTGTGTTTAACCAGTGTTGGGCCAGAGCAGAAGAAGTTGTTTTTTGCTTGACAGCGTTTATATGTTCGTCTCTTCTGGCGGTTGGTTTGGCCTACGTAAGATGAGCTGCACTCTCCGCATGTAAGTTCGTACACTCCCTGGTTTTCTAGAGGGATTCTTTCTTTAGGTGTTGGCAAGAGATCTTTTACTTTACGGTCTGTGGTGAAAATGGTTTCAATGTTGTGTCTCCTGAGAATTCTTGCGATCTTGTCTGTGGTGCCTCTTACAAAAGGAACAAAAGCCTTGGAGCTATTCTCTTGGTTTTCGCGATTTTTTGGGGCCAAGTGTTTGTTTTTTAGAACCTTGTCTATATGTTCTTTTTTATAACCGTTCTTTGTTAGGGCTTCCTGCAGTATGTTCATCTCTTTGTGATAATTTTCTGGATCTGTAAGGGACGTCAGCTGCCTTAAAGTCCTGAGAGGGACTCAGCACATACAAGGGATGCCCGAAAACCTTCGATTACATATATATATATATATATATATATATATATATATATATATATATATATATATATATATATATATATATAATATTTTAATTAAAAGTTAGCGACCACCCTAAAGATAACGGAGATACCACCTCATTAACTTTTGAAATAATAAAAAAAAATAAGATATTTTGAAGGAACGATTCATCAACACACTGTTTTGTTTAATAGAAAGAGATTTTTAACAACAAAAAATGGCTTTTTTCTCGTGATTTTAGTTCAAGATAATTTTTTATATTTACGATTAATAGCGTCGCAGATATCCAGAGATTATAGTCAATTGACACAAATTGGACCGGTCGGGTCAGTTTACAAGGTATTACTGTTATTTAGTTATCTCTGCCGTCCATTCAATTCATCTATTTATGTTAATAAAGTTCTACTTTTGTCATTCCAAGACAACCGATTATATCCCGCGAGTGCAATTTTCATATTGGCGACAGTGAAATTCAGTGTTAACAAAAGTGTTTGCCACCGCATGGTGCATAGCACGTTTCAGTTATTTTCAGCTTATTACATGATCAGTCTATATTATTTTTAAATGTACGTTGATGCAGGGTATTACGTGAACGCATAAAATCGCACATGGTTGATTTTAGCCATTAGTCACTGTAACTATGCACATTCTATTGACGTTTTTTGTCTTTAAACAGTACTAGAACAAATTATAAAAAAAGCTGTTTTATTTTATATTTTAGGAATTACATTATTTACGCGTTCGCTATTTAATTAAAAATGTATTTACCAAGTTGACAAGGTAGAAAAAATGTTACAAGTAACTCATCATATTTATTTATACAAGAAACATTAATAAGTTTATTAATTAAGTTGTTATATTGATTTTAAAGTTTGTATATGTATAAAAAAAATTTCATTATTAATTGATTGAATAGAACTGAAATATACAGGGTGTCCGGTAAATACCTCCTAATTTCTCGAGAGCATACAGAGGAGGTCAAAATAACCCTACTTAATCACAGAAAAAATTCCCTTAAGTGTCCCTTAACAGAGATACAGACTCCTAAAAGGATACCCATCGATTTACCTTGTCAGCTCTAAGTTTTGAACTGGCTCGTATAATTTAATGAAATTTTAATATTTTGTAAAGGCTATTAAGATTCATTAAACCATAAACTACTGTGGATCAGTCAGAGAAGTCAGGAACGGACTTGCAGCCACACTCGTTGACAGGTGTCATTTTACACAGCTAAAAGTCGATTTTTTAAATGCTGTGTTTATTTCTCTTCAAAAAAAGGTATTCTTCATTTATTTCGATAAAAGTGGCGGTTTACGAGATAAATGGGTTTTTATGCAAAAAATCAGAAGTTATTAGTACTAAACACAAACAGGTAAAAATAAAATATGTAGGGTGTGCTGATGTGCTTTAATTTATGAGTAAGTATATGTAACTCTTCAAATGCAAGAAGATGTTATATTGAAAGACTTCCAGCTCAGACATTGTCAAATCAAAAAACTTTTCAAAGGGTCGATCGGGGCTCAATTAATTTACAGTACAATTAAAGTGCAAAAAATAGTGAAAGAGTTTAAAGTGTTTTTTGGCTAATGTCAATTATGCGCTCCACATACTTCAATACATTTTCTTATTCTTCGAATATTTTCTCACTGCACTGCAAACAATATTCCGGTATTATTACGGACTTCGTTAGAATGTTGTGCCATTTTCGCTAGTAGTTCTTCTCTAGTATTTACTAGTGTTGAATAAAATAGTTGTTTTAGATGTCCCCAGAAGAAAAAGTCTAAGGGACTTAGGTGTTGAGACATGGTGGTCATAAAATAAGGCCACCTCGACCTATCCATCGAGTGTCAAAAAAGTTTGTTCAGTGTTGACGTACTATAGTGTTAAAATGATGTGGGGCACCATCATGCATTCTTCTATCAAGAGACACGTCTTTCAATAAATTATTTAAATTTCGCTGCAAAAATTATAAATAAATCTCACCTTTGAGTCTTCCTTCCAAAACCTATAAGGTTATTTTCGATCATGCCAGCCCAAATATTTACAATAAACCCTTGTTGATGTTTGTGTTGAATTAGGGCGTGCGGGTTTTCATCAGCCCAAAAATGTAAATGGTGTGAGTTTAATATACCATCTCTTGTAAATCTGACCTCATCGGTAAACAAGATAAGGTTAGAAAAAATTAGGTTTAGGTTATGTTGCTGTATAAACCAGTTGAAGTATTAAAGTCTTGCGACATAATTATTCGGAGACATAGGGTGCATTTTTTCAACGTGGTAGGGTGAAGTAACTGTTCTGTTAGAGTTTCATGTACAATCCATTTTGCAACATTGTTTTGTGTCTCGAGCGTTCTTATGCCCTTTGAAGGGTTGTCAGCAATATCTCTAGGTTAGAGTCTCGTGCTCTCCTGGGAGGGCCCTCACCACCACGTCGGGGCAAAAATGACCCTGAATAAAATATGTAAAAAATGAATTCGTTTACTCTAATAATTATTTTCTTATCAACCTTTATCAGTTTTACTTAGGCTTCGAGTAACCCTTTGAAAGGTTTTTAAACTTGGCAATGTTCAAGCTGGAAATCTTTCAGCATAAAGTCTTTTTGCCTTCGAAGAATTTGACAGCGCTTCACCATAAATTAAATGCATATCAGCATATTCTACGTAATAATGTTCTTCCATTTTTTTAAATTATTTTTACTTGAAGGCGGTTTTGACAAGTTCGGTCAATAGTAATTCATTATGTAGATATTAACAATAACAACCTTATTTTTACCTGTTTGTATTTAGTATTAGTAACTTTTGAGTATTTCGCATAAAAACCGATTTATCTCGAAAACGCCAGTTTGATTGAAATAAATTAAGAGTATTTTTTTTAAATAGGAATCACCAAAGTATTTAAAAAATCAGTTTTCAGCTCTATAAAATGACACCTATCAAAAATTAAGCCTAACAAGGATGGATGCAAGTCTATTCCCGACTTCCCTGATGTTCTAAAATATCGACTTTAATATAGTTTAATGAATCTTTATGGCCTCTACAAAATATTAAAATTTTATTAAATTACACACGTCGGCTCCAAACTTAGAGCCGATAAGGTAAATCGCCGGGTACCCCTTTAGGGTTTTGTATCTCCGTTAAAGGGCACTTCAAGAACAGTTTTTCTATGACCAAGTAGGGTTATCTTCACCTCCCATGTATGCGCCCGAGAAATTAAGAGGTACCTACGGGACACCCTGTATAAAACATAATATTAAAAAAAATTCGAAAAATGCGAATTTATTTTAAAAAACACTAAATCTAATTTTACTACAAATGCAAGACTGTATTGGACTAAACATTACTCAAAAATAAAAAGAAATACTGAAAGTTGCAGCAGCGTCTAAAAACAGATGAAAAGACACATATACAGACTAGACCATATTTTCAGATACCACTAGTAAAGTGCAAGGGATATTAATAAAAATATTACTATGAAAGAGGAATCGAATTATCTGTTAATCGAGTTAAACACATTTAATATCTACGATATGTTTTTTAGCCAGTCATTAATAACATACCTCTGCAATAGTTTAACATTAACTTATCAAGTCATCATTATCTCCCTATAATAAAAACGTACGTAAAACGTTTTTACTCTCCAATAAATTTTATTATCAATTACTGACATAATAAGTCTGATGCAAGAAACTATAAAATAAAAATAAAAAAATTCGCAAAAAGGCAATATGCTGGTGTTTATTTGGCAGCGGAACGAAATAAAAAAACAATAAAAACGTCACACAATAAAAGTTAATTATTACGATGAAATGAGGTCGTCAGTTAAATGAAAGACTCTAACTGAATATTTAATTGTTTTATTTGGGTCAAAATTAAGTTCCAGGGTGCTTGATTTTGGGAAAACAATCATAAGAAGGAATGCTTTGGTATTACTTAATTTATTCTTTTTTAATCTTCAGCATAAAACTAATACTAAGTTACAAGGTCTAGTTTCAGGTCAAATCTCCCTAGGCTAATATGCTTATGGCGCCCCCTGTCTATAACTATCCATTCGATCGAATTGATAATTAGCAAAAAGTGTATTTGTGTATGTATGGAAGTATGAAAACGAAAATTTCGAGAGATCATCGTTTAGGTTGATTCTATAACTCTATAATAAATAAAATTAAATAATTATATATAAACATAGTTTTAATGATTACGGTATAATAAACATATAATTATAAAAATAACGCTACATTTCCCTGCAAATCTTGTGCTAAACAATAATGTCAAATGTAGGACGGACACTTATAAAAAAATAAATATGGCAGATACTCCCGGCGCACTCTGAAACCAAAATAAACATATATGAAAATTTCTACCATTTACAGAGTAGAAGAAAATACTTGATTTTTACTTAAGAGTAAAGTAGCCCTGTTTTAAAAAATTCTAATAAAATTTTTATAAAAAAAAATTGAACCGACTTCTAAAAGTGCGGTAAAAGTGAAAAATAACTAGACATTTTTATATGAAATCGAAATTTTTGAAATCAGCGCCAAACTAATACCTGACAAAATGTGATTCGCACAAACAGATTAAAAATACATTAGTTGTAAAAGCTTTCTTACCATAATTTGTATGTATTAGTAGTTATTTATTTCATTTAGAAATAATTTGGCGCCTATTTCAAAAATTTTAAGTTATCTTTCACTTTTTAGCGCACTTTTAGAAGTCGGTTCAATTTTTTTATAAAAATTTTATTTTTCGGTTTTTAGTTTTGAATTCATTATGATATTCATAAATTATTTGAACTAAGTGCTAATCGTGATTAGGGTACCTCGCAATGACTCTAAGGTGGCAAAAAAGTACCTATTTTATCCATAATTGTAAATCACCCTAAAATGAACCACTAAAAATTCTTTGATTCTTAGAGCTCTCCAAATACCAATGAAATTGTGTCAAACAAATATTTTGTTTGTCATAGTTAATCCACCATCTTAAATTTCAAATTAATTTTAGATTAGTAATATAGGCCCCAAAACCTTTCAACATCGATATTTAAAGAATTTGAGACGTAAATTTCTTAGCCCGATATATTGTATATTGAGTTTGTTTATTCCCCAAGAACCCCGCAATATCAATTTTAGATAAAGCCGGAAAATGTAAAATTTTTAGTCTCTTGTATCTTATCAACCTAATAGTTGTTAAATATTAACTTCATATTCGTAATACACCACCCCCCCCCCCCCCCAACCCCCTAATACCAAATCTGGAAAAATGCGAATAAGGTGAAATTTTCAACCCACCATATTGGATCCGTCATATTGAATTTCAAAAAAACAATTTTAACGTCTTAGTCTAATCTAAATCTAAACCCTTCAAAGCCCCCTAGTACCAATTTTAGATAGATTCCAGAGATTTAAAATTTCTAAACAGTCATATTGCATCTGACATATTAGATTTTCTTAAAATAATTTTATATTCGCTATTTACATCCTCATAAACGATTCAGTTCCATATTTGAACAAAATCGAAAAATGTAAAATTTTTAGTCAGCTATATTGCATTGTCATATTGAATCCAGAAAAAATATTGTTTGGAGAAAGTTGAAAAAAGTAAAATTTTTCGGACACCATATTGAATCCGCCAGATTGACTTTTTCAAAAAATATTTTAATTTCATAATTAACACTAACAATAATCCCCCAATACTGACTTTAAACAAAATCGAGAGATGTAGAATCTTTAATCCTTCATCTTAGATCCGCCATATTTAATTTTTTTTTAAATAATATCAAATTCGTAATGTGCTATCATATCCATTTTGAAAAAATCGGGCAAAATTAATTATTTATCCACCATATTGGATACGCCATATTGAATTTTTTAAAAATAATTTTAGATCGCCATGTGTGACCCCGAAAACTCTCCCGTACCAATTTTGGTGAAAATCGGACAAAATTTGTTTTTTTATCCACCATATTGGATCCACCATATTGATTTTTTTAAAATAATTTCAGATTCGTTATGTGAGACCCCGAAAATTCCCCCCCTGCCAATTTTGGAGAAAATCGGACAAAATCCATTTTTTTGTCCGCCATATTGGATCCGCCATATTGAATTTTTTTTAAATGTTTTGAATTCGTTATGTGCAACCTTGAAAACTCCCCCATACCAATTTTGGAGAAAATCGGACAAAATTAAATTTTTTTGTCCACCATATTGGATCCGCCATTTTGAATTTTTTTAAAATAATCTCAGGTTCATTGGGTACAACCCCAATTTTGGAGAAAATCGAACAAAATTAATTTTTTTGGCCGCATATTGTAAGCGGATTTTACTGCACCAATTTCATCTAAAAAAATATGGGACCACCGCAGCAACTTCCTGAATATAACGTAGAAAAATTCATTCAAATCAGTGTAGCCGTTCCGGAGTAATCGGTGTACATACATAAAAAAATACATAGTCGACGAATTGAGAACCTCCTTCTTTTAGAAGTCGGTTAAAAAATATTAGAGTAAAGGGGGCTAATTCCGCGCAGTGGGCAAATCCGCGCACAGGAGTTTCTCTACTATAACACTCTATTTTAAATAACTAATAGAGCTGTCATCTAGCGGCAAATATAAAAAGTCCAACGATTTTGGCACTCGTCACGGATGCTATTAATTTATTTATAGCCGCCGCAATGAAAACACATGTTTTGGTGTAAAAAATGAGCAGCGATTTTTAAAAGTAGGTTGAAGACTATCCCAAAATTATATTTTAATATAATTAAAGAACCATTATTTTGAGCCAAACCGGATTTTTAATGTATATGAGACATGGAACTCCACTGTTCAAAAACCTTTTAAAATCTATAGTTCAAAGGCCAGAAACAAGTGGGGTCTGCCATTTCGCCACAGAAACCATTAAAATTGTTTGCGCATTTGGCACTTCAGGAATATATATTCCGCCAATGTTCATTTTTCCCCAGCAAAGGCATTCTCTCCAATTAGAAAAAGGTAGACCATTAGGCACAAAGTATTCATTCTCCAAAAATGGTTAGATCAATGTAAATCTATTTTTTGAGTGGCTAAAACACTTTCAGGGTAAGGTGAGTCCATCTACACATGATAGCGGCCTATTAATACTTGACAATTATATGTCCCACACATATGTTGATATATATATATATATATATATATATATATATATATATATATATATATATATATATATATATATATATATATATATATATATATATATATATATATATATATATATATATATATATAGTATTGTAAAAACAATGGAATTGTTATGGTCTCTCTTCTGCCACCTACCTCACACAGACTCTAACCTAACATTGTACGGTCCAATAAAAAACGCCTACAATAATGAATGTGACGCCTATCTCAGGGCTAACCCTCATAAAAAAATTACTCACTATGAGCTAGTGGATTTGTTTAATAGAGCATACATTAAAACAGCTACATTAGAAAAAGCTCAAGCAGGTTTTAGAGCTGCTGGTATGTTCCCATTTCAGCCAGATCAGTTTGATTCCAAAAAGTTTGCCTCTGCACATTTCAAGCCTGTGGAATGTATTCAGCAAGAAACTAACCAAAGAGAAAATTTACCAGCTGAACAATCACAATATCATTGCCAGGTTCCCCCAAGGAGGCACAGTTAGAACGTTAAAAAAAAAACAATCCAGTCCATTGAAAGAAGTAAATCATACAACTCCAGAGCATATTTTTTAAGATTCAATAATAATTTCATTCTCAAGCTTAGCTCTAATTCCACAACCAAATGTTCCAAAACCTAATGAAAGAAAACATTCTGAACATTCTGAAATTTTAATCAGCACTACAATGAAACGTGTATTGGAAGAAAATGAAGTTAAAAGAGCCGCTGTTATAGAAAGAAAAACTAAAACAGTTCGCAGCAAGAAGGAAAAACAAAATAAAAAATTAAAGAAGAATAGAAAAAGCCGTTTAAAAGGAAAGTGTAGTTTAATGATTTAGAAAGCGATAGAAAAAGACATAAATTTAGACGACTTATGCGGTGACGACGAATTAGATTATGTTGCCGCAACGATTGAGCCAGGCACCGAAGTTGAAATATCCATTATCTGCAATGAATTTGGTCAAAATCAATAATTATGATACCGGTGTATTTTCTGTGCGAGGTGGGCGCATACCGAGTGCACAGCGGCCAATACCTCAAAATATTTTGTTTGTGATTATTGCCAACCATAAGAAAACAAATAGTTTTTTTCTTATTTCATAGTTTTGTATTTTTTTAAAATAAACATTACTTAATTACCATAATGTATATTTATTTCCATTAACAGTATTACACCACTATCACAACTGACTTACCCTAGCTCTTGAGTACCATCTGTAAGTCTTCTTTATATTGAAGGCGATACTTTACTTAGAAATTTCTTAAATTTTGGGTTCAATTAATGCAAATATAAAGAAATTAAAAAAGGTTTTTCTTAGGTGTGCTGAATTCGCCCTCTTCCCCTAATATAAAAAAAATATATATATTTTAAAATTTTTGTAAATAGACCTTTCAAATAATACTTCACATGTCAGACTATAAATATAAAATATATGCGGGTCAATAAGCATTTCCACTACGCCCAATTTCAGCATTGGATGTCAAAAGGGCTCCAAGAAAATCGAATATGACAGACAGGCAGATCAGTGAGTGATCCTACAAGAGTATTGTTTTTCCATTTAAGATACGAAACCCTAGAAAATGTATTTAAAAAAATCAAAATTTCAATTAAAAATTCTTACTGAAATTTTGATTTTTAAATTTCGCACTATCCCAGTAAATATATAGATGTCGGTGGACTGGCGATATTTTTCAATCTGACGTCGAAGTTGGCAGGTTTTTAATATCCTGTCTCGAAATTTATATTTTATATAGCAGTTTTTTTTTTGTTTAATTATATTATTTTTATAAATTTCATAGCATATAAAATTTTAAAACTCTTAAAAACCATCCATTTGAATGGTACATTTTTTATTTTATTCTTTAATAGCAGTAAGCGCGTATTACTTACAAATAAGAGTTGAGAATAATAAAAATTTTTATAAACAAACACGTTATTAAAAATTTACAGTTGACAAATAATTTTTAAATAAGATGAATAATTTAATAAAAATCAAAATAATAAAAATTACAAAATTCGATATTTATATATCCAATCTGTAAATTATTTTTGTTAAAATTACTTCTCCGAGTTGCAGGAAGGTAATAAGAAAAACTAAGTTTTAATGAAATAAGACGCCCAGATTAAATTTTGGGCGCATTTTTTCATAGAATCTTTCTTAAAAGTTTAAACATACATACACATTTCGGGATAAAATTTAAACAATTATTGGAAGATGAAAAGGGGGTAAATATAAGACTAGTCGTCATAATTGGCGACAGTTAGTAATGTTCAATAAACTGCAAGTGTTTGGAAACATCAAAAGATGTATATAGATATACATTGATAAAAAAAATGTAAGTATTATTTTGTAAGCAGCTAGAAAATCTACAATTTGAACTACGGCGCGATTCATTTTGTTAATTAGTTACTACAAATTACCGAGAAAACCACGTTAAATTTAGTGTTTTTATTTTGTTTATGTAACAGTTATTGCAAAAACAGCTTTTCGTTGGTTTTATTCTTTTGAAAGAAAGCCCTCGTGATAACAAAAAGAATGACACTTAAAACGTTATTTTGGTGATTTTGTAAAATAGTTAAAAATATTAAAAATGTAATGGAACGGAGGCCGCAGCATGCCCGCGCGATTGTAAGGGAAACAGTGTGCTAGTTTCCCGAGACCGCAGACGGCGACTTCACATCCAGATAGTAGTAACCTTTGAAGAGCAGCATTAGAGTTCTAGAACTATTGCACAGCGATCCCCTTTTGATATAATTAAGTCATATTTTGGATTAATAACTTTATCACAACGGGGACAAGTTTTACGAGGTAAATTTCGTGTTCTTTTACTTCTAAAATATTTGAGACTTCGGCGATTTGAAAATATTTGGTAAAGAATAAAATTTACGAAAAAATATTAATGCAAAATATATCTGGTAAAACTCAAAACTAGAGTGGTATATATTACGATTGTTTACATATATATATATATATATATATATATATATATATATATATATATATATATATATATATCCACTGCTATTGCATCTCACACGGAGGAATCCGTGAAAGCCGCATAAACATATATACGCCATCCGGCGGAAGGTCGGCGAGGCCGCGTTCAGTATTTGCCTGCTTCCTTCCGATCTGTCCTTTGCACAGCCAGGTGCATGTCGGTACCCTGATGAGTCTAGTAGAGACGAAACATGTACCTCCGCCGTATCACTGTGGCGGGGAGGGTAAGTTTTGACTTTCTTCTCGGTATGGTGGTACAGGTAGGCCATCATCTCGATGGTGGTGGAATAGGATAAATTGCTTGGCAATTGTTGAAACTGTGCAACCTCTAACAAGGAAAGGATATGGTTGGAACGAAGTTTGCATTTACTGTTCGTAGTTTACTTCATATATATATATATATATATATATATATATATATATATATATATATATATATATATATATATACAAACGCACCTAAGCTTACAGTCATTAAGACAAGGCCTCATATGTGTTAAGCGATTCGTGTTGAAGAATATATATATATATATATATATATATATATATATATATATATATATTTCATCCAATAAAAACTATGAAAATTCCCTAGATTCTTCAATAATCTCCACGATTTTAATATGCCACAAAAATTATAAAATTTAACACAATTTTCTTTCCTCACAGAAGTTTTTAAAATATGTTCCAGATCTAGTCATGTACTCTTTTTGTGTTCACTGCAGTTGTTTTTCCAATACTGTCATTAATTTAATAATTGACAGTGAGACATATATAAAAGTATCAACGAGCGTCTTGTTTCAAAGAATTGAATAATTGACGTCTAATAGCTGTATTAAAAAAAGTGTCAACTTTTCGAATTTCTGGCAATCTTTATATATAATTACTAACTTTTACTACTAACGTCATCCGCGGTAAACCTAAATACAATAATTATAAACGACAAACAATTAAAAAAGCAGTCTATATCACTATTAACAACCTCCTCCTCATGTGTGTAAATTTTCATCAAAAGCTGTTCAGCTGTTTTGAAAATTAGCAGGGAAACAAAGAGATAGAAAAAGTAGCCCATATGACTTCTGTTAATCTCCTTTTCATGTCTGTAACGTTTCGCTGAAATCAGTTCAGCCGTTTCAAAGATTAGCCCATACAGACAGGCAGGCACAGAAAAAAACAGTCTGTATCACTCCTGATAAGCTCCTCTTCATATCTGTAAAGTTTCATCGAAATCGGTTCAGCCGGTTCGAGAATTAGCCTATACAGACAGACAAAATTATAGGCAGACAGAAAAAGTAGCCTGTATGACTTTTAACAATCTCCTTTTCATATCTGTAAGATTTCATCGAGAACAGTTCAGTCGTTTTGAAGATTATTCCATACAGACAGACAGAAAAAAAGCAGCCTATATCGCTCATGACAACCTTCTCTTCATATCTGAAAAGATTTATCGAAGTTGGTTTAGCCGTTTCGAAGATTAGCCCTTGCAAACAGGCAGACAGACAAACAGACAGAAAAAAAAATCGCCTATATCTTTCTTGATAATCTCCTCTTCGTCTGCAAAATTTCACTGAGTCCAGTTCAACTATTTCGAAGCTTAATCCCTACAGACAAATAAACAAGCAGTTCAATTTTATTTATACAGGGTTACTTACCCAATACGGCACGGAATATTCCGGCCAAAATCGTGACTTTCAAAAAGTTTTACTTTTGGGATATATGGCGGTCTAATATAATTATTTTTTTAAATTATTATCATATTATACAGAGTGTCCAAAAATCTCTGAAAGTATCAAAGTTGTGTTTTTTAAATATAACCACCTGAAATAATTTGAATTTTAACGAAATCTAACCTAATTTTCATGTTTCAAATACTTAAGAAATATTTCAGTTATGTACTCGAAATTTACAGTGAAGTGTAACAATAAATCATATTTTATATCCCAATTATAATAAACTTGCTATATTATACAGGATGTCCAAAAATTAAAACTAATCAAATAAGAACTTTAAATGGCTATAACTTGATTAATTTAAGTAGAACGCTGTACTTTATAACTTACCAGAAAATGTACCTTTTAAATACCTATCGAATGATATAATGGTGTTCGCGTTTTCACAGAATACGACAAATAATTGTTTTCTGAACCATTTTGTGTTTTTTGAATAGATGTCCTAATGTATCTTGTTGCCTATTTAGAAATGACAGTTAATTGACAACTATAAGAATAATAATCAAGAATATCTTTACAAATGTTCAGAAACTCGGAACGCGATTTGTAGTCGTCCAACAGAACTAACCTGAACTTCCAAAACCTAATGTTTCTACAAAATACCAGAAGTACGGAACAACTATAAAAGCAGCTGGGCGGTAGTCATATCATCAGTATTGGTTTAGTACGAGTAGTGGTCAGTATTAGATAGAAAAGTGAAGTACGCGAACAAGCCAATAGTAAGAGCCTTGTATTAATGTTATATTTGTGTTGAATAAAGTTAGTTGACGCCTGTAAATGTAGTGTCACATATCTGAACCGACGTAGCAATAGTACAAAAATGTATTAAGCGAGGAAACTTGGCTGTGTTAACCCCACCCTACATTTTTGGTCAGTTTACCCCTAAATCGCAGAAAAGTACAAAAAACAAAATGACTAAAGTAGCTTATCATAAGGTATTTTGGATGTCTTGTTGGTGATCAAGATCAGAACTGGGTTCCTCATATAGGTTGCCAAACCCATGAAGCAAATCTAAGTAACTGGTTAAATGGTAAACGCTCTTCTATAACTTTTACAGTTCCAATGATTTGGTGAGAACCAATAAATCATTTTACCGACTGTTACTTTTGCATGAAAAAAATGTCTGGTTTTTCAAGAAAGATCAAACGTAATATTGAATATCCGGATAGTCCCTCAGCAATAAAACCAGCTGTTTATGGAGAAAGTTTACCAGTTCCAACGCCCCCGGCAAAATAAAAGGAATATTTAAAAATTTGTGCTGATAAGGCAGAGCCCTATAATGTGTCAGAAAAGGACAATTCTTATTTTCCCGATTGTGAAGGAAAAGCACCCCATTTAATCGAACAACCTAAATTCAATGATCTAGTTCGTGACTTCTACTTGTCCAGAAAGTACGCTTAAGTATTAGCGTCTAGATTAGAACAATGGAATTTACTAACCACTGGAACCAAATTACAATATTTAGGAACCCTAACCAGGAGCTATCCTCGTTTTTTACTTTGCAGCGTAAAATGTTTGTTTGTATTAATACAAATACTGTTATGAAAAAATTAGGATTTACACATAAACCGGACGAATGACTGTTATTTATAGATTTATTCTAAAATCACTTTAGCAGTTCTGCTCCATAATGGCAACAAAATTATATACCTATTCCTCTTGCACATGAAGAAAACATATGAAAGTATGTCACTTATTCTAAATGCAATAAGCTATGATACATATAAGTGGCAAATATGTGATGACATGAAGAAAACTTACGAAAGTATGTCACTTATTCTAAATGCAAACAACTATGATACGTATAAGGGGCAAATATGTGATGACCTAAAAGTCATAAGACTCTTACTAGGGCTATAGGGTGGATTTACGAGGTATTGCTATTTTCTTTGTCTTTGGGTCAGTAGAGCAACACAGAGCCGTTACCAAGTAAAAGAATGGCTTCCGAGAGATCAAGATATTCCAGGTCAAGCTAACATAAAGAATATACCTCTTGTAAAAAAAGACTTTTACCTTCATTACACATTAAATTGGAATTGATTAAAAATTTCGTTAAAACATTAGATAAAGAAGGAGATGCGTTTAAACACCTTAAATAATTTTTCCTAAACTAAAGACGGAGTATTTGTTCCACCCCTAATTAGAAAAATACCAAGAGACCAACAGTTTGATCAATTAAGTGATTGAATTAGCTGCGTGTAGTTCTTTTAAAACCATTGTTTCGGAATTTTCAGGAAACAAAAAAGTAGAAAAATACGAGAAACTTGTAAAAGAACCTCTTGAAAGCTACTGTAAAATTGGCTGTAGCATGTCTCTTAAAATACACTTCTTGCACTCTCATTTAAATTTTTTCCCAGAAAATTTGGGTGCGGCTAGTGACGAGCAAGGAGAAAGGTTCCACCAAGATAAATTAACAATGAAGTAACGCCACCAAGGCAGACGGAATGCAGCAATGATGAGGGAGATGAGAGAAAGCGATCAAGAATATAAACGAAAGTCAACATTTGCAAAAAAGTGACTTACTATAAATGTATTTTTATGTGTATTTGTGTAAATGAAACCTGTTATCCTTAAAATATCTTGTTTTTTTATTGTTTTGAATATATATAAATATTATTTAAAAATGTTTGTCTTAAGTAAAAATAACTGATACATTCTATAACTCAAAATCTATATGTGGTGGAAAATTTTCATTGTTGAATTCGCAATCAGGATGCTTTAAACTCCCACGGACAGCCATTATAACATGAGTCGCGATTGTTTTTTGTATTTGGTGACTAGTGTTATTTGCAGCATAACTGATTCAATAACCTTTTTCTTTACCATATTTTGTCAAATTGTCACTCTAAGTTAATTTTAACAGAAAACAAAACTTATTGAGGCACAGATGATAGAAATTCTTATGATGATAGGATATGACAATAGGGTAAGAACCCAAGAAGAAATTTTATATTCTTGGAGATGTTCGAGATGCCCAATGAGTAGTTTACCAGCAATTAGTGAAGAGAAAAAAGTAGATATATTATTAAGTGTTCAAGATAATCACTATATTAACTGAAATGAGACAGCTACAAACTGGGATATTGTGAAAACAATGGTACTAAATATACATATTGCATACGAATAGGTACCGTCCTTTCAAAATGCAAGTCGTTCAAAAACTTTATGGAGATGATTATGATATGCGTTTTCAATTTTGTGAATGGTCACAAGAAATGTGTTTTATTATCCCATTTTTATTTAAAAAACATTGTTTTTCCCAACGAATAGACATTTTGCTTAAATGGTGATGTTAACATACTCAATTATCGGTATTAATTTGCCAACCACATGGATTCGATTAGTAAGGGACACACTCAGTACAAACAAACAGTAAATGTGTGCTGGAATCGTTAATTAAATCGTTATAATGCCGATTTTATTTGATGAAAATTGAACTGGTGAAAGATATTTATAATATCTGCGACGCTCATTACTGAGGAAGAGGATCTAGATTCATCCTGTCAAAATATCTGGTTTCAACAAGACGGTGCCCCGCCATATTACGCAGCAGACGTTCGCTCCTTCCTTAATACTGTTTTTGTAAACAGGGGAATTGCAGGAAGGAGACCTATTTAGTGGTCACCGAGATCTCCAGACTTAAACCCCCTTAACTTCTTTTTAAGGGGCTACCTTTTGTTATTTTGTACATCAATTCATAAATTATAATTATTATATATTTAGATGGCAACATTGTATCTTTAGTAACGTTTAAGTTTTGTGTGTTGTAAAGATGATATGATATAAAAAGCAGTGTATCGTTGATAGTTAAACTATAAGCGTAATGCGTTTTATTAAACTTGTCCTCTGAAAAATAAGAGGTTATGAGCCTAGACCGACGCGAGGTTCACGTTTATTTAGTCGAAGTTTAGTCACGCGTCTTTATTATGGCCGTGAATTTTCTATCTAGTTTTCCAAAGCTTTAATGCCGCAAAAATTGCAGTACGTAATATGTTGGTCTTGGACGATTTGGAAAACTATTTGGATGACACAGAAAATGACACGGAAAAAGATGAAAAAACCGGCGTTAGCAAAGTTAAACTTGACGATTAATCCATCACCTTATGTGCACGTTAAAGAAGCAAAGTCAGCTAAAGAATTTCTTTGATCTTTCATAAGCCTTCATTCTATCAATATCGATATGGTTAAAAATAACTTCTTTAATAGGACAATATACGCGGCACTGTACTGTACTGGATTATCTCTCTTCTTACCGATCGTAAAATATTTCTACAGGTTAACAATCGTGCCTCTCTTATATATGATTTACCGATACGTATACCGAAAGGTCTTCTTATTAACTATTTATACAGGGTGTCCGAGAAAATGTAGGAAATCTCCCCAATATAAAAAAACACGTCAACGGAATACTACAAGTTCATAGAAACTTTTTTCGTATAGGCCTCCTCTTCGAAGATATGGGCCCCAAAAAAGCTGCAATGGAATCAAGTTTTTGACACATAATTATTGAACCACCAGGTATATTTCATTTCTTTTTCACTATCACTTCAAATTACTATCCAAGAAAGTGTTATGAATGACTCGCAGCTGCAGGGACGGACTAGCTGTTACACTCATGACCCCATTATTTGTATGATAAGAAGTTTGGGCGACGTTTTTGACATACCTTTTAACTATTAACTAAAAATTAAGTACTCTTCATTCATGTGGTTAATCTTAACGGTTTTCGAAAAAACGTCATTTTATTTACGTTATGTATTTGGCATACTTCGAAAAGATACATTTTTGTTCCTATCAAATCACCCTTCAACCTCATGATAAAAAAATTCGATCCAAAATTCGAGTTTACCTCTTTAGTTAAAAACGTCTAAATCTGTGAATTGCAGTTCGACCTGGGTTCACAAAAAATGTGTATTTTTGTTGCAAACGTTGCACGAAAGAAATAAATGTCCTGCATTTTAGAACTTGTCAACTTTCACATCGTAGACTAGATTCTTTACTTGGATATTAATTTACTGATTTTTGGATTTCGTGGTGAAATTAATTGTGAAATAATTCGAAATATGGAATACACGTTTATTGAGTATGCAGATATGTATCTGATGTATGGTTGCATCTTGCAATACTTTGGAAGCCAGGAGGTTATATCACGACATATATCCTAATCGTACTTCCAGAGTAGAGAACATTTCAACTAGTTGACCAACGTCTAAGGGAGAACGGTAGGCGATTCCATTTGATAAAGTAATATTATTAAATTTCTTCATAATTTTAGGAAATTTTTGGGGAAAGAAGTACTGATGGTCGGGGAAGAACATTCCATACCCCATAATTAGAGGAAAATATTTTAAATGCTGTAGATGACACTCTTTCAAAGAGCACTCGAAAATTATCAGCGCAGTTTAATACCCCGAAAACAATAGTACATGAAGTTCTTTAAGAACAGCTGTTAGATCCATATCATTTGAAAAAAGTGCATGAACTGATTGCAGAAGATTTTTCCTGTAGAATGCAATTTGCAAACTAGGTATTGGATCAGCAACGAAATAATGAAATTTCACTAGCAATGTTCTCTTCACGGATGAAGCACATGTATAGACTGATGAAAATCTTCACACAACTATTGTTTTGCATCATCAACATCAGTTTCAATCAATTAATGTCTTCACAGGAATTATTGGTAATTTTTTGATTGGACCATTCGTATTGCCAGCACGACTGAATCGCGAACTTTATTTGGAATTTCTCTGGAACGCTTTTTATCATTTACTAGAGCACTCACCACTTAAAACCCGCCGAAATAAATGTACATACTATATGCACGATAGGGCACCACTTAATTTCAGCGTTACTTTTCGGGAGGACCTGACGTCTATCCAAACCATTAAGTAGGTACAGGAGGACCTATTGCCCGGCCTCTTCGATCTCCTAACCTAATGCCGTTGGATTTTTACCTATAGAGACATCTTTAAATCTTGGCGTATTCCACTACGGTCGATTGTAAGGAGCAACTTCTACGGAGAATCACATTTCATTATGATAAAATAAGGAACAATGCTGAGTTAATGTGGCAGGTACAGCAGTCCTCAATTCGTCGTACCCGCGAGTATATCAGACTTCATGGAGCCCATGTTGAACCCGATTACGAAAACGATTAGGCTTAGCGACATGAATGAAGAGTACTTATTTTTTAGTCAATACTTAAAGGTATGTAAAAAACGTAATCCAAAGTTCTTATCATACAGTGTGTAAAAAAATGGGGTAATGAATATCACAGCTAGTCCGTCCCTGCAGCTGTGAGTAATTCACAACACTTCCTTGGATAGTAATTTGAAGGGTCTTACATGGTATACATCATATTTAAAAAAAAAGAAAAATACCTGATGGGACAATAATTATGTGTAAAAAACTTTATTCCAATGCAGCTCTTTGGAAGCCTATATCCCCGAAAAGGAGGTATATACGAAAAAAGTTTATATAAACTGGTAGTATTCCTGTCATGTGTTTTTTTTTATGTCCGGGAGATTTCCTACATTTTTCCTGACACCCTTTATAACATATTTCTTGTCTTTTCAAAGTTGGACTCTTGGAGCGTTAGTATATAGGTAATTTAATATACGGTGTAGAAAAAATAGATTAATTTTACAACTTTCTCCCAACATAGTCTTGCTTAATCGTGAAAAGGCTAGATTTTTGGGGCTGCTAATGAATCAAGGAATTGCTGAAACGATCACAAAACTTAATCAAGCTGCCTGGAGTGGTGCTGTTGGAATTAATACAGTCTTATTGAACCAAAAACGTATACTAGGATTAATTTTTGACGTTTAAAAAAAAGAGGAACGTGTAAAACAATTATTACACTTTCAAATATTTTTTATATATCAAAAATACTTAGAATGATTTGCGAATAGTCTCCACTAAATATGATTATTTTACGCGACATGGCGATAACTCCCTTGTTTAATAACATCGAGCAGCTGCTTTTGAAAGATCAGCTTCATATGCAGGTGTAAAAATTTATAACCGCGTTCCAGGGGATATTAAAAACATTGTACTGAATGCTCTTACTCGTTAAATGATTTTTTAAATAGTTTTTGAACCTGAGAAATTTGTGTGTTAAGACTTGTTATGCAGTATTGCAGTGTTATTTGTCTTGGTCTTTTAGATAAATATATGTTATTTTATTTTTTTTTTATACATCAGCATTGTGAATGCCTTAACTATCAAGGGATTCTTTAACAAAAAAATTCTGCTTGTTTATCCGTTCAGTTTGTGCTGCTTCCGATGCAAATAAGAATGTTATTTCAGTTCCCAAGTGACTTACGGCGATATATTCATTTTTAATTCGCTCAAAAATGCGAGCTTGTTGAATCTAAAAGCAGGATACCTCTGGCAATAAGATTATTTCGTTCATTTGTAACCTCAAAAAACTATAATTTTCAAAAAAGTTTTTCCAATGTTATAAATAAACTTTTCGACAATCTAATAATTCAATACAGTAAAACAACTTTAAACTATTTTGCATATTATAACGTTGCAAAAAGGGTCTCTACGATAAACAATTAAAATTTTGCAATAACCATTTGAAGTATTGAGCTGAAAATTTTATCACCTCAACAATCCATGGTTTTACACAATAAGATCTTAAGTTAATTTTTTCAAAATTTATAATTTAATAAACAATCAGAAAATTGTTACCTTTTTTGAGACAAAAGCGACTAATAATCCAACCAACTCGTTCAAAAGCTTATTTTGAAGAATTTTAAAAAGCTTATAGGATGTTTTACTTACATTTTCGAAAATGTCTAATGTCTTTCACTTATTAGCGAAAAACCGCAAAAATTATAATTTTTTCAGCTTTAATTGTTAACCATTACTTTAGTTCAACGAAATTCCCGCAAGAAATATATAAATTTTATTCCTATATCTGAGTACTATCTAAGACATATCTACACATATGTCAGTTAACTGTTGTAGAAAGTCTCACGGCAATAAACTAATTACCCTGGTCTATTTGTGCCATACTTTGTCGTTTAATTAGCCTGTGGGCTTGTCAAGATTAATAATAAAATATAACAAAAATAATCTCGAACTGCTTGAAACATATCTCCAAAACAATGTATTTAGGAATCTTGGTTATTTTATTCTTCGATAACTAAATTACGGAAATTAAGACTTTTGTGGCTTAGTAATGTAGCTTGAATTACACTTAGTTTTTATTCCTTGCATACAAATTACACTGCAACGGAACAAATATTAATTATTTTACGCTGTTCAATGTGAACACTCTGTGAACAGATTTCCCGTGGGAATAGGGTAGTATATATTTTTTTATCACTATCCAAGAAAGTCTAAAGAAAAAATAAATCAGTTATCTAACTAAACTTTTATTATCTTTGTCGTTTAAATGTTTTCTTAAAAATAAATAAACTCAGTAAATTTATGAAGACATAAAACTAAAAAAAACCATCTCTAAGATTTGGCTATAAATCTGTCAAAATAATTCTACTCTGATTATGTAAATAAAACCAGACGTGATAAGGGTAGTTTTTTAACATATGGTATATGAAATACTGTTAAAATGCATTAAAATATTGAACGATTTTCCCATTATTAGGAAACAAAAGAATAATCAGATAAACTCGTTATACTGTAATATAACGTTTGACCTGTGAAAGGAATTAATATAGCGACTGTTTTTCCTGATTGCAAGAAAGAATGATTTAAATACGAACAATAGGAATAAAAGGGTACTCAGGTTGTTTAACAGGCGTTATATTATCTATTCCTTTAGTTATAGAAAAAAATAGAATAGTTTTATTAACGGTGTTTATATAAAAATTAAGATTAAAACATTCAGAGGCCAAATTGGGAATCAAACATCCGGTATAGAATAGCTAACGCCCTCAGCACGTAACGATCGAAACCTTCGAAGTTTAAGGGAATGAAATTGACGTTTACAGGATTCCACTGGGTAATATGGGTACAGACGGGAAACAGAGGGGTGTCGAGGGGGTAAGATACGAGAACCCTCTTTTAAGGAATACTAGACTTCAGTACCAATCTGGAAGTCGTTTATGGTGGTCGGTACCGCTCAGTAAGTCCAGTGCCGTAGTGTATATTCGGCGGGAATGAAGGTATTCTTTGTCTGATTTGTTTTAGATTTAATTTGGAAATATCATGTGTTATTTTAGTCGGGCATTTAGCGATTTTCATACGATTTGATTAAGTAATATAAATAGCTGTTTTTCGCGTTTTATTTCTTTTTGTGTTTAATATATTATTAAGCTATTTATACGTGTTTTTTTTTTCAAAATTGGGTTATACGTTGTTGGTTAAAAGAACGGCCAAGAAGAGCAATTTTGTTAGTTTTTTCGTAATTGTTATTAGTTTTAAGTTTTTCATTGTAAATAGTTCGTTTTTTCTATTTATTTTTGTTAATAGACTAAGTGTTTTGAGTAACCTCTTTTGTTTAATTTTAATCAAAAACCATCACGCGAATTAACTCGCAGGCGCGCTGTTGCGAGAGGTACAAAACGAAAGATGTCATCTGACTAACTAATAGGCAGCCTTGTCTGAGTCCTGAAGTTCTGAGTTATGGTTTGGTAAGCTTAAATAACCGTAGTTAAGCTGCAAGAGAAAAGATGAACGTCCAGACTTCCAGAGTATCTTTATTACCGTAAAATTTAATTGTAAGTTACCAAAATAGATACTAATTAATATGAGGCAGAAAAAATGATTATAGATGAAATGGTTAACGCTACCACATTATATCATTTGCAAGAGTCTATGATCAAATTCTGTCACAACACCACAAAGAGTCAAGTACTGTGTTGCGTTTCATCCCATACGTATTCAATTCGGTATCGTGACAGAATATGCAATAGTTTTTCGAGAAATAATTCCCACAAACTTGAGGATAGCAATAAAGTGAAGAGACTCAAGGTGAACAAAGTAACAAAGTAATTCTGCCAAAGTTAGCATGAGCGTACCCAAAGAACTTCAAGATTGTACCATATCGACCATATATTGCATGTATAATATCTTACACCTGTTTTTGACATATTTTAAATGTTATATCAAAAATGGCGTTTGCAGCCCTAAACATAACTATCGATTCCTCCTATACGTAGACATTTACAGCCAGATATATCTTATGATGGGCCAGTTTTGTTTTGCTTATGATATAGTCATAATTTATATTATATATGTCAACAAATAAACCATTATATAGGCATATTAAGGATAAGAACCTTACGATAAAGCTTTGCAATATGTAAAAGAAATAATTTGTCGGTTCAGTAGTAAAACAAAATGATTTTTTTATTTTTGTATATTTAGGGTTTAAAACATGCTTGACTTATTGTTGCTCTTATCAGTTTAGGTCCTCTGTTGTCGAATTAAGGTGGATTTAAATTTAAACCATGTTAGTGCATTCGACTGTTTATATTTAATTGGGGTTGGTTTTCTTCTAGAAGAGGATCTACTTCAATGTACTGTGTTGATATTTTGACAATAACTAAATACAGGGTGATCAATTTAATCTAATATTTCAAATTAACTTGAAAAAATCGTTAACAGTCAATTTATTAAAATGTGAACCCACTATTTTAATAATATTAGCTTAGTTAGCATTCAAAGTAAGGGTGAGTTTGAGGGTTGTCTATTCGAAAAACTATTTGTAGATCTTGAAATATTGGCAGTTTAACATTTTTTTATAGTAAAAACGCTATACGGCTTTTAAGTTTTGGTATTAGTAGACCATGATGGTGAAACGTGACAAAAACACTAGACAACAGCCAAAATATATTTAAAATAAAATCGACTAAATCTTACCATTTTAGGGGACTAAAATTGAAGCTAAACTTATTTTTTTAAGATTAGTTCAATTTTTAGAGATATGTAATGTCATGTTCCCCTATATATTACCAATGTAACCGCAAGAGTACACGTGGTATATTTGTTATTAAAAAACTTGTTCTTGAAAATTGTAACCAAGTTTTTATTTCCATTACCATTTTTGTGTGCAGCACCCTAAAATTTACAAAGAAATAGCGTTGATAGAAGATGACCCTCCCTCGATTTTTAGTCAACATAATTTGAACTGAAGCAAAATTTACGAAAAATTACCTTTTTAACAGACACAACTCCCATTTTTGGAGTGATTCAAATCCTCATGCAATAAAAGTGCGAAATTTTCAAGAAATCTGGCAATTTAACATATTTTGTGCTGTAAGAAATGAGAAGATAGTAAAACTACATTTTTATGAAGAAAACTTAAATAGTAGTTCATTAATAATACAACTCAAATTATGTAATCATTTTAAATTATGTATTAACTTTTGTAGGAGAAAGATATTTAAAATTCTAGAAGAGTTAAAGAATCAATATTTTATCAATTTACCTCTGGCGAAACACAAGCAATTTTTTTTACCAACATGATGGCGCCCTACCACACAAAACCGTTCCAGTTACCAACTTCTTACAAGCAACATTTTATGACAAGTTGATTGCCAACAATGGATCTTTTCTGTAGCCTCCTCGTTCTCCTAATTTAACTGTCCTTGATTATTTTATACAAGGAACGATAAAACACATCGTTTATTGCAATCCAGTGACAACGATGGAGGACTGTATGGCAACGATAAGGAAGGCGTTCGAAAGTGTATCTCCAGATTAAATTAGTTGATTGCCAACAATGGATCTTTTCTGTAGCCTCCTCGTTCTCCTAATTTAATTGTCCTTGATTATTTTATATAAGGAACGATAAAACACATCGTTTATTACAATCCAGTGACAACGATGGCGGACTGTATGGCAACGATAAGAAAGGCGTTCGAAAGTGTATTTCCAGATTAAATTAGTTGATTGCCAACAATGGATCTTTTCTGTAGCCTCCTTGTTCTCCTAATTTAACTGTCCTTGATTATTTTATATAAGGAACGATAAAACACATCGTTTATTGCAATCCAGTGACAACGATGGAGGACTGTATGGCAACGATAAGGAAGGCGTTCGAAAGTGTATCTCCAGATTAAATTAGAGTGGCCACCTATGACTCGGAGATGCGAAAAATGTTTGGAAGTTCAAAGTGAAAATTTTGAACATTTATTAAAATAAGTTGTTTCCCTATGTAGGTCAACCGTTTATCATTTTTACTATACAAAAATGTTAAATTGCCAATATTTCAAAAACTGCAAATTTCTGGAATAGACAACTTTTCACAAGGTCACCCTTATTTTTATTGTTAAATAAAATAACATTAAAAAAATAGGGGGTTTATGTTTAAAAAAGTTGACTTTCAACGATTTTTGCAAGTTAATATTTAATGTTAGTTTTTGATCACCCTGTATTTATTTATTATTAAAAGATCAACACAGTCCATTAAAGTAGATCTCTTTCTAGAAGGAAACCAACCTCAAATAAATATTAAAGGCTTTCATGTAGGACAAATTGATAGTTATGTTTTTAGGCCTGCAAACGTCATTTTTGACATAAAATTTAAAATATGTGTCAAAAACAGTTAGACTTAGGTGTAGGATATTATGTATAAAATATGTTTATAATTTTGCATAGAATTTAAAAATGAAATAACATACACGGTGTTCTATTTAACATAAGCTAGAAAGCATTAACATTCGATATAACCGGAGGTACCACCATCTTGAAAATATTTTAGCCGGATTGCCTCTATCGACTTTAGTTAATGCCAAATTTAAAAAATTTTCCAAAATTTATTTTGTGAGAAATCAATCGCATCATTTCATCGTGGGACACTCTGTATTTTTCATAATTTTCGCTACATTTACGTTTCTACAGTCGGGTGACCGAAAATCATTTCTTAGTTTCAATTAATATTGCATTATTGTTTATCTTTCATATACGTATATGCGTATAACATAATGAGTATAAACTCCAGAATAATAATTAACTTTGAGTCTTTTTATTAGGCATACAGGTTTAAATAAAATTTCAGCTAGCATTTAAAACGCGGCGCTATATAAAATACATTTGTAATTTTTTATCAAATTACCTTTACTTATAAGCATTATATCGTACATATTTTGCAAATTTTTCTTATGTAACCGGTTCGCTTAACATTGTATCATTCAATCTGTTTTTCTAGATTTTTCGTTTTTCCTTCTATAAGCGTGCAAAACATATTTTAGAATTATCTGATACACGTTTACCGAATTTTTTTTAAACAATATTTTATATTATTACAGTTCGCTTAACATTGAATCATTCAATCTTTTTATTTTCCCTTTTGCGTTCTGCTTGCCATAAGCGTGAAGATACATTTGTTAAGGGTGGTTAATATATTTATTTATATGGTTTTCACTTAAATTGTTCCTACTATTAGTCTATGTTGATGACTAAATTAATAACAGCTAATTTAAACGGCGCTAGGGCTTATAAACGCCTACACGAAGCTCACGTAGCTGGAATCAAAGCTTCCATTGATGATGCAGAGTGTATCTAAAAGGTCTATACAAAACGCTAGCGCAATTTCTGAGGTTAAAATTTGAGAATCTAGCCCAATTTACCTTGGTCCAAATGTTGACAGTTTCCGGAATAGAGGATATCATAGTTATAGATTTTTAAAACTTTTTTGTAAATATTTATATTAATAATAGCTTGATTTGAACAAAATTTGGTCTTTTGAGTTTTTTTAGGATGAAAAGTCAGAATCTGATTGCATTGCATAGGATGCCACCAGCAGCACTGTGCCTAGATCTAAAGCTTCATAACTTTTTCGTGTCTCGGTATATTAAATTTCCAGTTAAAATTTTTTATTCCTATACAAAAAGTTATACTTAGTAGGTGCCCCTTTAAGCAGTGGTTTCTGATATAATCGAATTTAAATGCGATTGAGACTCTTAGTAACGCCCCTTCACAATTGATTCAGACTTCGAACCGTTCCAGTAAATTTAGAACGTGTTTAAGGGCCAACAGGACAACGATGATAAAAATTTGCATAGGAGCGAACTAATAATGATAATAATGTAAGAATGAACTGGCAATAAACAATAAGAAATAACACACAAAGTAAAAACAAACCAAAACAGAAACAAATTTATAATTGTCCTCTATTTTCATGTACATAAAAATTAATTTTACGCAAAAAGTTGAACTGCATCCTTTCTATCATTTCTCATCTAAACATTTACCCTCTAATTCACTAACATGTCTAACTTTAAAACTATTCTATGTTGATAGTAGAGGGTTTAAATTGACAAGTGCAGCAATAAGACAAGCAAGTTTGTAATCTAAAAAATATATCTATGAAAAAATCATTTTCTTTTATTACTAAACCGACAAAAATGGAAATTTTTGTTTATTTTTGGGAGACAACTATTCTTATTGCCTATTCCAAGACTTTATTTCTAGGGTCTTATCCTTAATATTCTTACATAGACATTTGTTTGTTGACACATCTAATATAAATTACACTATCATAAGCAAAACAAGACTGTCCAACTAGAAGGTCTAACTTCCATGATAACTAGATCGAGTCCAAGTCTAAAATATTTTCAGTGAATCTGGCTGAAAGTGTTTACAAAATTTTTTATTCTTACGCACAATTCTTTTTCGGTCTACATTATACAATCTGTTTAAGTTCCCTAAAAAAATTAATCCATAGGCGTTAAATCCGATGAATAAGATGGCACAATTGAAAGAGCATCATTTCCTCTGCCCATCCATCGATTCATTTAATGTGAAGTGTCGGAGTGCACCGTCCTGCATGAACTACATATTTTGTCTAGTAACCAGTGAAAGATCATTCAATAAATTTGGCAAATTCACTAGGTGCTCTAACAAGTTAAACGAAGTGGTAAAATGACAAGACCAATACGTTAATTGCAAATTAATGCATGGGGCTTGCCGTCAGCATAAACAAGGTCATTATGTAAATTTTTTATGCCCCTTCTTGTAAATAAACACTCATCGCTATATAATTATTTTTTTATGAAAATTTATACCATGTGCTCTCCATTCATTAATGAATCCGAAGCCTAATCTCAATTCATGGTCAAGAGGTAAAAACTCTTGTACTATCTAAAGGTGTGTAATGGAACAAACACTAGTTATTGTATACTGTTTAACGTGAACTATATTCTGCTAAAATGAGTAATTAAATAATCACTCTGTGAATAGATTTTATCCGTGGGAACGGCATAGTATATAATTACCACTCAAGAAAGTTTAAAGGAAAAATAAATCAATTATCGTACTTAAGCATAACGTCAACTTTATTACCTATGAGTCATTTAAATGTTTTCTTAAAAATATATAAACCTAAACAATTTATTACGACATAAACTAAAAGACTCTCTTTAAGATTTTTAAATAAATCTGTCAAAGAAAGCCTACTCTGGTTATGTAATTAAAACCGAGGAGATAAGTGCCGAGGGAGGTTTTAACATGTGATATATGCAAATACTATTAAAATGTATTAAAATATTGAACAATTTTCGCATTACTAGGAAACAAAAGAATAATCAAATAAACTTACTATAAGGTAATATATTGTTTGATAATATGTACAAAGAATGTGTATAATAACTGTTTTTTTTTTTCTATTAACAAGAAATAACGAGTTAGATATTTACTTCCAAAACCGCTTAGAAGAGTGAATAGTTTATTTCAACAGTAATTATCGTATATTCTCTGAGTTGTAGGAAGACGTAGATTAGCTTGTTTTACTGTTCTTTTATGTAAAAAAATAATATTAAGACGCTCAGAAGCCAATTCGGGAATTATGTATCCGGTATAGAATAGCTAACGCTCTCGGGACGAGAAGACTGAAGCTTTCGAACTTTAAGGGAATAAAATTGACCGAGGTAGGTACTAAAGGGGGTACAGGGTGTAAAGATCGGGGATGCTCTTGTAGAAATAATAAACTTCAGTTACAATCTGGAATTCGTCAAGGTCGGTAACATTTTGAGAACTGTGTCTTAATACGTTACGTGACGTGTATATTCATCGGAAATGAAGGTTTTCTTTGTTTTGTTTTTATTACTTTTGGGGAATTTAAGGGAATATCCTGTTTTACTTTACTGGGTAAAAGGAGTAACTTTAATAGTGTTTACTTACATAATATAAATAGCTGTTTTCGCATTTTTATTCTTTTTCCTGTTTAATATTTTAAAAAGATATTTATATGTTTTATTTTCTAAATTGGGTTTTACATTTTAATTAATAAAACGGCCATTAAGAGCATTTAGTTACTTTGATATTATTATTCATTACTAATTTTAAGTTTATCATTGTAAATATTTTCGTTTCCTTTCCATTTTTGTTAACAGATTTAAGTGTTTTGAGAAACTTTTTTGTTTCATTTAATTAAAAACCTTCACGCAACAAACCTCGTGGTCGCGCCGTTGTGAAAGCCTCAAAGCAAGAGACATCATCTATTCAGCTAGACAGCAGTTTTTTCTGAGTCTTGAGCTTGTGATTGATGGTTCTGGTAAGCCCTAAATAACCGTAATTGGTACTAAATCTACAAAAAACCGAGAGGAACGATCCGACTTCCAGCGAGCCTTTGTCTTTATGCTAATTATTTATAGGATTTTAGAATAGCTACAAATTAATAGGGGACAGCAGCATGATTGAAGACGAAACGGCCAACGCTACCCAAGATATTCCGTTTGCAGGAGTCTATGATCAAATGCTGTCACAGGTGGAATCAATACAAGAGCTGTTCTCATAAAATTCTAAGTATTGTATTTTTGGAGATTCTAGATTCCAAACCTAAGTATCTGGTGCTCAGACTCAGATCTTCAACTAGTTCTAAAGTTTTTTCCACAACCTCTGGTATCCTAGTCGTAAGATTTCGTCCATAATCAATCATTGCAAAGGCAAAGCTACCGGTTTCTGGACGATGCCTTTTAACAGTGGCAAATGTTTGGTGGTTTGGTACGCGTCTATTTGGAAATCTTTCTCTCTATACTTTCACTGACTTCGAATTATTTCCTTGGCAGTAACCGTAAACCACGATAATAGCATATCGATTATTTCTGCGCTAGTATGATATTAGGCCGTAGCGATTGAACAATTTGACAATTTTCTTTTGTATGTAATGAGGATACTTATCATCGTTACCTGGGGAGGGAGGCTGCGATGAGTCTCAATACGCAATAAAACATATAAATTCGATTTCCTGGAAACAGCAGCTCAAAGCGACACCGACATTTAACTTTTTTGGATAAAAGATGTCAAGAAACGAGAATTTTTAATTATAAATTAGATATACCGAGGCACAAAAAGTTATGAAGCTTTAGATATAGGTGAAATGCTACTGGTGACGCCTTCTGCAATGTACCACGAAACTATAATCAGATATTGATTTCTCATACTAAAAAACCTCAAGGTACCAAATTTAGCACAAATAAAGCTATTATTAAAATTAACAATTACAAAAAGTATTAACAAAATTGAATACCTGAATACCCTGTATTTCGGAAACTATCAATTTTTAAATTAAGGTAAATTAGGCTAGGTTCTCATATTTTAGCCTCAGGAATTTGCGCTAGTATTTTCTTCAGACCATTTAGAGACCCTGCATAATGCATTTTAATTGACATATAATACAATAATTTCTTTAATTGAAGATAAAGCTTTTGCAATTTATGATGGGTTGAGTATTGTTGTAGATGAAGCATACTGTGGTATAAAATGCTTCAAACATGATTTCTTATTAAATGATTCTACCTCTCAAAAATAGCGAATATTTCAATTAAACTCAACTCTAATACACCTACAATTTCAAAAATTATAGCTTAACTTCAAAATTTAATTTGCCAACTTATCACTGTAATTACAATAATTGGCTAACTTTTTTTTATTTATTTAAAAGTCTCATCCGCGATATCGTCTACTTAATTAATATTAAGAAATTTCAATACTTATTGACGTCTTGAGACAAAAAACCTTTAACTTTAGTTAAGAATATACCTCTTACAAAAGCAAATGCCAATACAACGCTTGAGAAGCTTTACCAAAATAAATGCCTTTTGCCTGTTTACAATTATAATGAAATATTTTTGCAGCATGAATTCAAAAGGTTACCTCTAAGGACATTAGATAATTTCTATATACTTTTTCAATAATTTCTGATAGGTTAAAATTTTTCAAAGGGTTTCTAGTTATTAAACAGTAAACAACACAAGGTCCACAGCCAATGTGCCTCCACAAGAGAGCAGACCTAAGTCTATGTTATATTCCTCTTGTAATATCAGATTTAAATGTCAATTACTTCCTAAATTATGCGTCAACTGTTTAGTATCTCCCTCTCTATCAAAAATTATGGTTCTAATAGATTTAGAATCAGCAAATGTCTACATCACACAACTTTATATTTTAACAAAAATGCTTCTGCTGTGTCTTTTAATGACAATAACTTATCAAGACCGAATTCAGAGCTGCCGAGAATTCTAATAACAATCCATGCAATTTTACAACTACAAATAATCATTTTTTTACTAACACTTCATCTCTTCTGCAACCTGCTATTTTATTGTCTACGTAACATATTCGAAATTTAAAGCTTGCAGACGAAGGTTTCGTATACCAGGCTCAATGGACTTGCTCATCGATACTAAATTGGTACCTTTACTTTTAATATCAGGTCGTAGAGACAATTTTTAGCTATGTATTACAGGGCAAAACAATCCTGATTCCTAAATTAAATTGTCACAGCTGTGTTGATGAATGTATTAATATTCAGTTAAGTAAATTCTGGGAGGTCGAACAAATTACTTAAATCCCTTCTTGGTCCACCGAAGACATGAAGGACTAGAATATATACCTTTCCGTCAATCAAAGCCAAATTTAATACTTACTCTTAAGCATATCGTCGTTATTGTATGTTAGAAGAACGTTTTTCCCAAAATTCCGAATTGTTCAGATTTTATGCAAGATTATCTTGACAGTAATCACACATTTTTGGTGGCATCAAGTAACTACAGGCGTCCTTCAGCTTATTACATACTTCATGCTGTTTTTATACACCAGATTTCGAGCTCAAAAATAAGAGTTATATTTGACGCTAGACTTCATGATATATAGAAAGTCTCTCTTAATGATATTCTTCTCGTTGACCCAAAGCTCCAACGCGCTATTTCTACTTTACTTTAAAATTTGCGATTTTTTCTTTACGTTTTGGTTTGCGACAAATTTTATTATAAGGTATTTTAAGTGGGACCTTAACTCAGATAATTTTTCCTCTTTCTGTGGTCTCATAGAACAGTACACGCCTGTATTAAACGTAATATTTTATCCAATATTAGTAGAATATTCACATGAAAATCCAAAGTTTCTTGGAATGAGTCTTCCTCCACTGATATTTTTGAAATTTGGGCTAAATTTAGAACTTGCTTGTTGATATCAAAATACCCCATTATGCAGCCTAAAATTCAATACCTCGATTTAAACTACATGAATTTTTACGATGGTTCAAATGTTGGACATCCTAGAGTTGTTTATATTCATGTGGAAGACATTAGACAATGTCTTACTACGCAAAATGTCAAGTGTCGCTTTTAAAATCTATATCAATAGCAATACTTGAGCTTCTTGCAACAATTTTACTCTCTAATCTAATGACATTTCTTAAGGAAAATTATGCTGATCTTATTATTTTAAACACCATACATAATTTTATCTTGGCACCACGTTTCTTCCAGGCGTATTCCAGCATTGTTTCAGTTGTGATTGACAGTCTGATATAGCGTTTCATCAAAAGATTTCTGAAAAGCCGAAACAAACAGTTTTAAAATTTTACTTCCTTCCTAAGATACAACAAAACTTCATTTGGAGTAACTATAAAACGTGTTCAACAATATGGGTCACCTGACATCTTTATTAACATTTTGCAGGTTTGTTACCAAAACGACATTATCCGTTTGTCGATTCGGGTGTACTTCGAGTTGGCGACCAGCTAAGAAAGTCTCAATTTTCCTTTGATATAAAATATCCTATTCTTTTGAGAAAATCGCACTGATTAACCGACTTTATTATTGAGCATACCAACTGAACTAATTTTCATAAAAGATTTAAAAATTTGCACTGTTTGTTACCTCTACAATTTTAGATTTTATGACGCAAAAGTGTCATTTATAAATGAATTTAAAAAGGTCTTCAGTGTCTTTGATGCATGCCAAAATCATATCAATCCCAACATGGCAGGCTTATCACCTGTTACAGTTTTGTTATTTCATGAACAAAACTATAAATAATTTTACCAAAATACCAACAATCAAGCCAATACTCACCATAATTTAAACTCTTATTTTCATCAAGTAGTCTCTTTAATACATATAAAATAAAAACTAAAAGTTTTTGTCACTGTCACACCAAAAACCGGTTTTGTAAAAAAAATCAAGTGTGCCTATCAAACACTCCACTTTTGCCACTTTCATCAAGGGTGTAGTTAGATAATCTCTTGTTTTTTTTTTCTTGGCGCTCTTGAGTGTCAGTAGAGAGAGTCTGGGCCAAGCCTTGGTTGTGAAAACTGGCAGAAACCCAGAAAGCAGAGATTTTTTTGCTGATTTTCTCAGAGTACAATACTACTTTTATTCCTGTTTGCAGCAAAAACCATTGTTTAGAGTGTAAAGGCATCATTTGCCAGATATTGAGGATAAACAAAGTTTTTATTGTATTCGTTTCTCGTTAAGTACAGTTTAGTGAAAGTGATCTCACCTAAGAAGTTAAATCACCATCTTTGTGACTTTAAATACTTGGTGCACCCTTAAAGACAATCAGGTACATGCCACAAACAGTTCTTATTATACCGGGACTTTGCCATCCTGTCTAAAATTAGATTTGCCTGCCAGAGCCAACATATTACATACCATTACTCCATAGAGGCCATCGGCTATCCAGCTTGCCGAATGTGTTTGGATTTAATGACAAAACTGCCTTTCAGGTATTAGAACTTCGTAAAAAACAGTGAAATTATCGGTTTTAATGTATACTTTCCTTTTTCCCCTGTGATTGGGAACTAATAAGACTTTATGCGAGCAATTACAGGACACTTTATTTTTAATTTCATTTAAAATACCTTGTAAACCGAAGGTATACGTATATACTAGGTAATTTAAAACATCACTTCACATATTAATAGTCCAACACTTTTAATTAGGCTTAAGTAAACATAACTTTACATAATTTTAGACTTAATCGGCCTATTAGAAAAAGTAAGGTTATTCAGTTTAGCCGATAGTGAAAATTAAGGCCTGACCTACATCTAAACCGACTTGGCGTATGGTGCAGATGACGTCATACTTGCAGTAGTGTTGTTCATTGTTTCTTTGTTTTTTTTTGCTCTAATCTAGGTAGAAAATAGTCACATATTGCTTTAGTTTAAGATAGAATTCACATAGTTGTAAAACAGAATCCTTTTTTTTATTGTTAAATACAGATTTTAATTGTTTTTGGGATTGGTGTGTTTTATTTTGGGATCTAGTTGTTTCCTGTTTTGATAACAGCATCGCTTCTTCTTACCGACGGGCCTAAAACAGGCGGCCCTTTGAATTTATAAAACCCCCCCTAATCTCCGGCATGCTAGCCTAGGCACTGCCCTAAAAGAAGGAGCGATCAACACTAAAAAAATAACCACCTGTATAGAAGCATTAAATATTTAATTTTCATTCATTCTTTTTCATTTTAAATCTTTTTCTCTCCCGTGACCTTTAGTATTTGAGATAAATGGGAACAACCAAATAAAGTGACAATTTTTGGTAGGTCATTTTGTAAGCACAGGGTTGCCAATGTTAACATCGAAATATTTTATTTAGGATGCCAAAATATATACGTTCCAATAATAAAATCGCAGATTACATTTTTTCCCGACAAAAGTCTAATTTCCATGAAGTATTTTTTTAAATTTTGTAGCACATCTGCAAAATTTTATCACAAAAGATAAGGTTTCCGTCGGAGAACATACTGAATCACTGGAGACTAAATTTTCAAGATTCTTGTCTTGTATTTCAAAATATAGTAAATGGAACTTAACCCCCGTTGAATATTTTTACCAATTGTAAGTGTTGCCAAGTGCTGTTCTGTCGATTTTTTTGGGATTTTTAAAATATACCGTTGAAAAGCTAAAAGGAGACATAGTAAAATTTCTGATTTATGTTTAAATCAAATTAAGATAGAATTTAATATTATGTTTACATATAAACCGAAGCCAGGATTGTACTAAATAATAAACTAACAAATTAAATACAAAATGCTCGGAAAAATTGGACTCAGAAATAATGAAACATACAATTAATTCGCAATCAAACTTCGTAAAAGTACGGGAACAAACCCGTTAACAACTCTTTAACGTAACATTACCTTGCATGGCGAATTAATCAAAATTTGCACTAATAAAATAGGGCAACAATTCTAAGCAACTTTAAAAGCTTATAGTTCGTGAATAGGACGACTAAATAAAAAATATTATATATATATATATATAATATTTTTTATATACTTAATTATATTTTTAAGGACCTATTCAACAGTATCCCACTCCATCGGATAAGCAAAAAAAGCTAAATGCAATTTTTAAATTTTCTTTATAGTTCATAAATTAGTGAACGTAACTTACCCGTGAAAATTTTTTTTGCATATTTTTAATAAGGGCTATTTCACCAAATTTTTTCAGATATTTACTGTTAGAAAGTTAGAGAATACATTTAAAAAGCTAGTTGGGATACTCATACACTGTTAAAAATAACCTTAAATTTAATGTACGTTCCTTAATCAAATTTAATGATTTTGTACCTTAAATCGTGAATAAGTTAGATGTACTTTGAAATTAAAGTTTTGTACATTAAATTTAATTCAATGTAAAAATTACTAAATTTATTGTAAAAATTATTAAATTTAATGCATTAATATTAAATGCATGTAATAAACCGTTCATGAAATTTTCTTCCAGCACATTACCTTAAAAATAATGTGAAGTTTATTTAAAGTGTATTTCAGGAATTAAAAAATGTAATATAGAACATTTACTTATTATAGCCTTGAAAACCTATCCAAAAAAAAATTTCATCTTTACTTTTCTTACAGTGGGAGGCACCCTAAAGTTTATTTTTGTAATTTCTCTTATCATCTATTTTTGGATTACCAGAGTGCATGCCCTTGCAAAATTTAATTGCAAAAGAATAAAAACTGACTGACATATAGGCGGAAGGATAGACGGGCATGACGAAACTATAAGAGTTCGTATAAAACTCTAAAAAGAGATGTTAACGAAAGATAAGGGAGACAAAAATAGTCATAGTGAGCTGGGTAAATATTAGAAAATGTTTTAAGAGTGACTATCTTAAACCTCCTCTCGCATTTCATTATCTTAGTTTGTTAAATAACGAGCGTAGTTTGGGAGAGGAAACCCTAATTTTTTTAGATTTTCTTAAATATATATTTGTTTCAGATATGTCTCCAAAAGCCAAGTTGTCTCACCTATAAATAAGAGACCCTCTGCACTATGCTTACCGGTAGTAACACAACCTGACCCCGGATTAGTTAGAAGAAAAAGTAAAACGAACCATGTAAGAATAAAAAATATTTATTGTGGTTATTAAACATAATCCTATTAATTTGACAGTCACCCTCATCCTATTTGTCTAATATTTACTTATTTGTTTTTTAATTTTTTTGCAATAAATTATTAGTAAATAACCAGTAGGTACGTTAGCCTTGTCTGAAGATAATTTAGTGCTGTATCGAAAGCCGCGATCATAGGTTCGAGCCTTCTCTTGTTCTAATGTTGTGAATTTTATACTTTCAATCGCCTTAAACAATTTGACATCATTTTATATAAAACTATAGTAATTGTTTAATTATGCTACACAACGTCCAAGTCAACAATTTTTTCATAATAAATGTATTTTAAAGCATAGATTGTGAAAATAAAAATTTTAATTTTGTTCTATTCTTTTTTAAAATGGACCTACTTCAGAGGTTAGATGGTTAAATCTTTATTTGCTGTTTTCCTTTCTTTAATGCGCTGTTTATCAGTTTATTATTTACCACGTTTTTATTACCTCACTTTCTTGCATGGCTTTTTATTTGTTTGACTATTCAATATAAATTTTGCAATAGACTTGAAACTAACTTCTCGATGAGCTATAGATTTGAAATTTTAAGCCTAGCTCAGAATTGAGTGACAATGCAATATTAACTAGTTTTTTTGCTTTTCTGTTTTTTTGTCTCTTCTCTACAAACCTTGCAATCAATTTTAAGCTAACTTCTTAATGAGCTAGGAATTTGAAACTCTAAACCTAGCTCAGAACTCTATAACAATGCCATAACTCGCTTTCTTGTCTGTCTGTTAATTTGTCTGCTAGGTTCAAATTTTGCAATCTATTTTAAACTAACTTCCCGATGAGCTAGAGACTTGAAACTTTAAACTTAGCTCAGAACTGGATAGCAATGCAATATTATCTCGCTTTCTTATCTGTCTGTTTGTTTGTTTGTCTGTTCGATATAAATGTCGCAATCGATTTTAAGCTAACTTCCGGATGAGCTAGAGACTTGAAACTTTAAACATAACTCAGAACTGGATAATAATGCAATATTAACTTGCTTTCTTGTCTATCTGTTTGTTTATTTGTCCTTTGGGTACAAATTTTGCAATCGATTTTTAACCACAAAATAGAATATTGTGATTTAAATTTAAAAAATAATATATCACGTTTTTAAAATGGACTAAAAAATATAAAATAACTTCTTCTAACACGATACAGATTTATAACCCCATACAGATTCTCAATCCCATACACATTGTCTTCAAAACTAGAAACGAAAAACGTGGAGTGCAATAGATAATAACTGTTGTGTGGTTTTCCTCAACAATATCTACTCTCCAGACTCCTTACATAACTATTAAACATTCACAATCACAAATTTTAGAGACAAGTATGGGGTTAGCAATCTGTATGGGGTAATTAATCCGTACGGGGTTAGTATAATTTTTTTTATACTTTTAGCCCGCTTTATAAACGTGATATATTAAAAAATATATTTAAATAATTAGGATAGCCTTGGAATAAGTAAGAAAAGTAGTTGCTCAACAAAAATGCCAGCGAACGATTTTATTATTTTTATATTTTTAAAGCTTAAACCTTGATTGACTTTTAAAGTGTGAACGAATAAATGAATAAAAGTGATGATATTTGATCTTCGATGCCTAGGTCTCGTTGGTTCTTTTATATCCCACCATGGCTGCAAGTCATTCGTGGCTGGTCATCCATACGAATCGAAGCAACCTTGTTAACTGATATTGCCTAATGGTTTCAGGTGACAATATTGTATCTCTAAAATATTTCGGTCCCAATGCTTCAATCACGGATCTCATCTTTGCTAGACGCTCTACTTCTTCATTTCTGTATGTACCTGAGTGACCCGAGCCCACACGAGTCTGATTCTGCATCGGTTCCTTGCCAAACTATCTAGTACATGCTAGCACTCAGATCATAAAGCTACGATATTGGACTTCAGTGCCAATATTGCAACATATGTTGATTGTCTTATTCCTGTTTATGCCCCTCTTAGAGATGATCACATTGCAGATAAGAATAAAGTTCTACCTGAAAGAGAGAGTAAAACTCTCTGCCTCCCGTGCTCCTAATAAGCATTCTATCTCTAACTCTTTCATCCTGTCGAGGTCCATCTGTAAACCATCAGGATCTATGGAGTTTGCTTCTCCTCCCAATTGTCTCTGCTTGGCAAAAGTATCTCAGTAGAATGGTTAGGTTTTAAAACCAGCGCCATGGGTTATGATGAATATCTCCCCATTATGCTTCCCCAGCTAGACGAGAAGCCACCAGTTTCAGTTCCAAGCTGCCTTAGGCAACTTTAATACCCTAGTAGGGGCACCCCACACATTATTCTAAGAGAAACCATACTTTGTCAAGTTGAAGACAGTATTTCTGATTGATTGTACTATGCCAACATACGAATGCGGTATACTATATAGGGCAGATCATCATAGTGTACATAATAATTATAAGTTATTATATACTTATAATTGTAAGATTTTCCCATAAAAACATCGCATGGCCGTAACACTCAATTGTTCTTGTGCGACGAGCTTGTTACGATGCCTGAAAGGACCGCAACCCTGCTGAATTTATTACTACAATTCACTTTAAGTGTAACGATCCATCCGTGATGGTCGTCATGTCGCGTTATCGGTATGATTGTTTGTAACAATTAAATGACCATTTTTATTAACATATTTGTATTCAGAAAATCAAAATACGTTAAAAACGCTTTATTCCGCACGGATCCACGACTGTGTAGCGGGCACCTCTATTTAGACTAATATATCATTCTTAGCTCGAGTCTCAATATGATCCTTCCAAACCAGTCGCGAGTCTAGAATTTCTCCCAGGTATTTCACCGTTTCCTTGTATTTAAGAGTCTTTCTCATTAGTGCAATTGTGAGCAGTCTCCCCATTATAATCTTTTTTTATAAAAACACCACCTCGGCATTGTCTGGATTAATTCCAAGCTTTTCATTATAGCAACATCGTTCCACGCTCAGGAAGGCCCTCATGATTGATCCTTCACGTCTCGGACATCGCGACCAAGGCACCGAATGACTAGATTATTGGCGTAGGCCTATGAACGTAAACCTGCATCGTTTAGTTCAGTCTGTCCACTAAGGCTCCAAAGCAAAGGTAATAAAATTCCTCCCTATGGACAATCTCTGCTAGACAAAATTTTAACAATTATATCGTTAAGCTCAGCATATGTTAATCTCTGACTTAATATTTCTGTCCAATTACCGTCGGTTCAAAGCCTCGTCATTGTAGAGCGTTGCATATCTAATCGTGAGATGTGTGGTCAAATGCCTTGTCGATATCCAAAAAGTTACCTAAGGCAGAGATCCACCATTCAACAACTCGTTTTCAACTCGTGTTACGAATCAATCTAACGATGTATCTGTGGAATTTTTCTGCTTGGCAAGGAAGTTGTAAAGCATTTGAAGGGCTGTGAACCATTATTTCCTTCTTGATGCTTTGGTTCACCAACCTTTCCAATGATCAGGCTGAAAGGAAGGAAAAACTTCGGATTTGTGTAGTTTAATTCTCCCATCTTAGGAATAGAGACTACTTTTGTCTCTCTTCATGCCATCGGCATATATCCCAAACTCAGGCACGAGTGGAATAACCTTACCAGACGGCTATAAAAGAAATTTTGCAGTAAGAGTGGAAATTTGCCATCCTTACCAGCTAATATGAGTAAATTAAAAGGTAAAATTTGAATTCTGCTATTTTTGTCAAGTCAAAAATTTTGAAAATTCATTTGTTGGTATAAGGGTCTAGAAAACTATTTTCGAAGAATTTAAATTTGAATAAATTGACGCCGAAAAGAATTCTGACAACATACAAAGAAAAAGAGAGAAAAATATTGAATAAAGTGCTAACAACCTAACCTCTAAAATAAGTAAATTCTAAAAATATATATCTCATGGACTAAAAGTTTTCTCGAAATTACGTCCCCATATCCTCAATCTGCTCCCCACACACCGCTATTTTGAAAAAGTGTTTAACTTTGATGTGGTATAATATTATTAAACAATTACCGAAACTATCAAATATTTACATTATTTAAAAAAAAAATAGGCATATAATTATAATAATATTTGCCAAAAAGACCTAATAAAGACCACAATAGTAATTTTTATTACAATCCGATCATTATAGCGCGGCTTAAGATCACATATAGACTAACGTCTATATGAATGGAGTTTTGTAAATATAGTATACTCTAAATTTTAATTTTTGTTCGGTCATCATTTAACGAAGAATGAAAAATATGCATTTATGCGTTTTTACTATACTTCTTTACCATCCCGACAAAATACAAGAAAGTTATAGTATTTAAAAGAAATAACTTTTGGAGAATTCACCGAACCAAAAATCTAAAAAGTATACAGGTACCCATTAGCAATAAAATAATTTTTAAATTTCTCCATTTTAAAGAGTTTGAAACGAACTTATGATCAATCACAATCATTACCTTCAAATTCAAACAACCCACCGGAAAACTATGCATACGCAGCCCATCAAATGGACTCTGAAGGTGATATGAACCCAAATGCAATGGGCCAAGGACTGGAGAACTTGCTGGATCAGTTTGAAAGTAAGGTTATGTTAAATGAGAACCAGGACACAGGTGACGGCGAAGGGGTTAGAAGTGAAATGAAGGAGCATTCAGTTAAGGAATTTTCGAAATTCATGAAACCGAGGGTAAATCTTACTAAAGTATATAAACAGATCGTCAAAAATAAAAACGCCAAACAGGAATTTGTAAAATCTTTTTAAACACTTGTAGTTACAAAAGAACTTACCGGACTTTGATAAGAGTTTCAAATTTTGAAATCATACACTTTTTCATATGTTAAATTGTTACTTTGAAATTATACTGAAAACCATTATCACACGATCACGATCACGATGAGCCTATGTTGATTGACTGCTGGATGGCCTTTCCCCTGAAAGACTACAATGCCTGTCATAAGCCACTTGTTGCCAAATTATTCCAGCTATCTTTGCAATGTCAGCTCTCCTTCTTGTGTTGATCCACCCATATTTCTCTTACTTTTTCTTGGACCCCATTTCCGCAAACGTTTAATCCATCTAGCTCCTTGAGTCGCCCAATGTACCAGCCCATCTCCATTTCAATTGTGCTAATCTTTGAGCGATGTCTATAACTTTTGTTTGGTCTCATATATCGGTGTTTCTTATGGAATCTGTTTAACGTAATATTTTTCAGGTCTCTTTAAGAAAGCGCATTAGTTGTATACTTTTCGTTTTAGATTATTGTGTTTCAGATTTGAAAATGCTAAGGCTGATTCAATTCTTCTGGTTGCTTCTTCGTTATTGTTGCGTCCTGCCCCAAATACGTACAGGGTGATCTAAAAGCCCCGATACGGAAGAATATTTCCTTAGCAAACGATTTTCGAAAAAGAATGTTTCAGGCATAAGTTGTAGGAAAATAATAGTGACCTTGAATCTGACCTTAACCTTCACGATCAATTGAAGGTTATGTTGATTCTTTCAAATAGAAACACCCATTTTTTATTGCAAAAATGGAAAGCGGGAAAAATTTTCTATCAAACGATATAAGAACATAGCGGGTCAAATCACATCCAGAGGTCACTTGAGAGTCAAATGTCCTTACACCATGGACTGATGTTGACCATCCAATAACTTGAAGACAAGGAGTATTGTGGAAAAATGTTTTCTACAAAAGTTGTGGGAAATCGAACATCGGGTCTGATGAAGATTTTTTTCCTGTCTTTGACTTTCAAGGTCACTCGAAGGTCAAGGCAAATTTTTTCAAATAGAAACCCTCATTTTTTATCGCAAAAAATGAAAGCAGGAAAAATTTCATTCCCAATGGTACAGAAATTAATTCAGGGTCAAATATCTTTGCATCATGAATTAATGTAAACCAACCAAGAACTAGAAGACAAGAAGTGCTGGAGAAAAATCAAGAAATTGACAGATTTTGTATTTCAGTGTATATTTGAAATTATTACAATCGGCCAAGCGCTTTCGGTCTCTCTATCGGACCATCCTCAGGGCTTAGATCCTAGAAACATTGTAATAATTTCAAATATACACTGAAATACAAAATCTGTCAATTTCTTGATTTTTTCGGTGTACAACCTGTTAATAATTTATTCATTTTCACTGGAGAAAAATGTTTTCTTCAATATTTGTAGGAAATTAAACGGCGCGTCTTAAGCTGACCTTGACTTTTACCTAGACCTTGACCGTCAAAGTCAAATCAAGGTCACGAGAAATTTTTTAAATGGGACTTCAATCTTTTAATTCAGGAAATGGAGAGAGCGGATAATTATAACTTTTGATATGACCCAGAAATTACCTTGAAAATGAACCTCATTTCTAGGTCAAATATCAAAAAATCCTGAAATGGTAGAATATTTGGGAATATTTAAGAAGAAAAATGAGAGCATTGTATTCGCACAAAGCCTAATTGGCCATGCTTGCAAGACAACACTCTTCATTTCCAATCTTAAAAGAATAGGATCTCCTTAAAAAAAAAATATGACCTTGATGTGACTTTCAAGGTCAAGGTTATGGTAAAATTTAGGGTCAGCTTAAAGCGCGCCGTTTAGTTTTCTATAACTATTATAGAAAACATTTTTTTCCACCATTCCTAGTCTTATTCCTCAAATGACCTCTGAAAGTGATTTGACCCCCATATTATTAATACCGTTAAATAGGAAATTTTCCCCGTTTTCTATATCAGTAATAAAATTTCTATTTGAAAACAAAAGCATTTCTACGCGCTGTTCAGTTTCCTGTAACTTTTGTAAAAATGTTTTTTACAGCACTTCCAATCTTCGAGTTATTGGATGGTCACCATCAATCCATGGTGTAAGGACATTTGACCTTCGAATGACCTCTGGATATAATTTGACTCTCTATGTCCCTTATACCGTTGGATGGTAAATTTTTCCTGCTTTCCATTTGTATAATAAGAAATGAGTATTTAAAAATATAGCATGACCTTCGATTGACCATAAAGGTCAAGGTCAAAGACACCATAAACTCACCGTTCAATAACCTACAAGTTTTATCTGAAATATTTTTCTCGAAAATCGTTGGCAAATAAAATATTCAGCGGTACCGTATGTCTATAGTCGCCATTCTTTGGTGGTCCAATGTGGCATTGACAAAATTATCTACTCATGTCATGTCATGATTTTTTCTGATGGGCGTTCCTTTTTAGACCATTGTTTTGAACCGAGACCGTGTTAAACTAATTCATCATTAACTGCAGTTTACATGGCGATCTACCAAACAAAACAATATCATCCGCGAATTGCAGATGATTAAGACAGCATCCGTCTATATTTTCCTCTAGTAGAGTAGCCCAGCTGACAGAATGCGTCTTGGAGAGTCGTTATAAAAACGTTGGTGGTAGTGTTGCCCGGGCGCACTCCTCTCTTAATTGATATAATTTTGAATCATGAAATTTCACCTGTATACTACAGCACAAATCTTATTATATCATTACTTATCTATCATTAAAAACACTTTTTGCAAAAACCTCTTAAATGCAGATGTTCTCAAGGGTCCCAATCCAATTTGTCTCATTCTGTAATTTGTTGTAATATACCAAAAATATCGAACACTTTTTTTTTGTATGTCCTGAATTGCATTTCTTACAAATAATAAGTACCTCCAAATTTCAGTTGTATATGAATTTGAAAAATTAAGTTGATGAGCGTCAACTTTTTTTACAATCAAATTTACCACGGGATTCACTTATCGTTTTTTAAATTTTATAAAAAGAAATAAACAGTACATTTTTTTAAAATAAATTCATTACGAACAATAATACAAATCACCATAAATGTTAAGTATGTAACATGTAGTGGAATTCTACCATGTCGAAGGGTTAAAACTTTACAGTTTTATGAAAAGAGTACAAAAACTCATTCTTAGATTTCGCTTATGTCTTGAAGTGCATTCCTAGATGCTAAAATTTATCCCCAATAATAACCCTTAAAAATGGTATTCCTATATTATAAGTTAAAGAGAAATTATTTCTTGTAAAATCGCTTGCAAATGCAAGTTAGATTGTAGATTTGAACACAATATATTTCGAATGAGGGGACCTTTTTAGGGGTGGAAATATATAAATTAATTTTATTCGACCGAAAATTCATTACTTATGAACATGAACTTTGTTAAGAATTTAAATTTAATTTTATCTGATTTTGTTGCTAGCCCCGAAGCTTCTATTTTATGTGTAAGGCTCCAAGCTAAGAGAGTTTTGCCCCTTCTTTAGTGAAGTTGTCAGCTTCTCGTTTTTCTTGATTCCCTTGTGCCTTGGCACACAAATCAGGGTTATCCTATTTTCTCCTGCCAATTGCTAAAGGGCTTGTCTGCAGTCCAAGTCATCTTAGACTCGTAGAGCTTTGACCTGAGACCTTTTAGCGCTGACAACATGTATATTTTGGCCTTTTTAATCTTTATATTGAAACACTCGCCTGCGCAGAATTGGATTACGTGCATGTCTGCTTGGAAGATAGTGGGAGGTATCTCCTAGAGATTTGACAACTCCAACTTGGATCTGATCTAACATTAAACTGTATCACTGAATCCTTTTCTAGTCGAGGTAATCTCTCTTCGTTTGCGCGGTAGCAGTCAGTTATTATTTCATAGTTAATATGAAAATCGTACCTAATCAGCATGATATCTGTTGGTTTTGTTATGGATTCTATGTAAGGGGAAGCTTAACACTTTGAAATGGTAAATTTCCACTATATCTTACTTATAGTTAATATTTCATATAGTTTATAGTATTATCGGTGATTTAGAAAAAAATTACAATTCATTTTTTAAACTTGATTAGAGGTTTTTGACCGAAATAAGTAAATTTATACTTATATTGAATAAAAACCACTAAAAAACTTTTTGAGTCCTATGGAATTTGAAAAAAAAAATATATGTTTCAAACTCTTTTTACAAATCCATTAATATAAAATTATTTTGTACGAGAAAATCAGCCTCCTAAATTATAACTGAAAAAAAAAGTTTTAACGAAGAATTTTGGGGGTAGTTAGCACCCCTAAAAGTACAATTCAGGACGTAAAAAAAACGTGTTAGATGTTTTTTGGGATACTCCAACATAATATATTGAGCACGAGAAAATTATTCCTTTAAATCACGATTGGTTTTAGGGATGAACTTTAGAGGTGGTTTTGACCTTATAGAAATGCAAGACGTAAAAATATGTGTCAAATATTCATCAATGTGTTACAACGTATCACAGAATAAGCGGAATCAGAGAAGAATTTTTTGAATTTTTTTACTTATTTCTGTAAGGGGTTAACCCTTCGATATGGTAGATTTACACTACATGTTGTATACTTAATGTTCTTAATAGTTTATATTATTATTCGTAATGAATTTCTTCGATGAAAATAAACTTTAAATTTTTCTCCATAAAATTTAAAAAAAGTTAATTCCTGTAAAATTTTATTATGCAAAAATCCACTGTTCGTCAACGTTATTTTTCAGTTTCATGAACAACCAGTAAGGTTTTGACCGAATTATGTAAATTTATACATTCTATACTCAATGAACACATAACGTTTTCACCCCTATAAAAAAATACATAGCAAGCCATTACTGAAAAAATTACATGTATCGAATCCTTTTCGTAAATCTAATAATATGCAAATAATTTTACATGAAAAAATTAGCCTTTTAAATTTTAATTGAAGACAAAAAAGTTTTTAGCAATGAAATTTGGGAGTGGTTATCACCCTCTAGAAATGCAATTTAGAACGTAAACAAATACATATTGGATATTTTTGGGAGACTCCAATAGAATGAGGCAAATCGGAAACCGATCCCCTGAGAACGTTCCCTTGTTAGTTAAAATTAAACTTTATATTCTATTCAAATCAGTTTGCAGACACACTGATGTTAACGGAGAAATTTTTCATTATGTAAACAGGTATATTGGAATTACCAATAAAACGCCCTCTTTTTTATGTTGACATATTTTTGATAAAAAGGCAGGTACTGAACAAGTGACCAACATATCTCGAACTATACAGGGTGCCCGGGAAAATGTGGGAAATCTCCCAGATAAGAAAAAGCACGTGAAAGAGATATTACAAGTCCATATAAACTTTTTTCGTGTAGGCCTCCTCTTCGGAGATGGAATCAAGTTTTTTACACATAATTATTAAACCACCAAGTATAGTTCATTTTTTTAATATGATGTATACCAGGTAAGACTCTTCAAATTACTATCCAAGAAAGTGTTGTGAATTATTCAGCTGCAGGGACGGACTAGTTGTATCACTTATGACCCCATTTTTTTACGCCCTATATAATAAGAACTTTGGACAACGTTTTTTACATAACTTCAACTATTGAGTAAAAATTAAATACTCTTTATTCATGTCGCTAGTTCTAACCTTTTTGGAAAAAACGTCATTTTATTTACATCATGTATTTGGCATATTTCGAAAAATACATCTTTGCTCCTATCAAATGTTCAACCTCCAACCTTATGAAAAAAAAATTTCGATTCAAAATTAGAGTTGATCTCTTTAGTTAAAAATGTGCGTTTAATTTTATCGGCACCAAAAACAAAGTTTTGTTGTTGCACAAGGTTGCAAGTACGAAAGAAATAAATATCCTGCATTTTAAAACTGGTCAACTTTCACATCGCTAACATATTGATTCTTTACTTGGATATTAATTTACTGATTTTTGGATTCCGCGATGAAATTAATTGGGTTAAACGGTCCAAATTATACCACTCCGTTGAGTTATCGAAGCCATGACGAACATGTGAAAAAACAGAAAAGGTCTTTTTATGACACTGACATTTGAAAGAATTATGAATTTTCAGAAAAGTTACCGAGATAAATATTTGAAGGGGCCTTAAATCTGTTTGATAATTCGAAATATGGAATACACGTTTATTGAGTATGCATATGTGCATCTGATTTATGGTCTTGCATATTACAATGCTTTGGAAGCCAGGAGGTTACATCACGACAGACATCCTAATCGTACTCTTCCCGATCAGAAAACATTTGAACCAGTTGATGAAAATCTAAGGGGGAATGGTAGGCGATTCCATTTAATAAGGTAATATTGTCAAATTTCTTCATAATTTTAGGAAATTCTGGGAAAAAAAGTACTGATGATGGTCGGAGAAGAACAGTACGTACGCCACAAATAGGGAAAAATATTTTAAATGCTACAGATGACACTCCTTCAGCGAGCACTCGAAAATTATCAACGCAGTTTGATACTTCGAAAAAGTACATGAAGTCCTTTAAGAACAGCTGTTATATCAATATCACTTGAAAAAAGTGCAAGAACTAATTCTTGATAATTTTCCCCGTATAATTCAGTTTGCAAACTGACTGTTGGATCAGCAACGAAATAATGTAAACTACATTCTTTTCACAGATGAAGCAGGATTTAACAAAAATGGTATTATAAACTTACACAACTCATATGTATGGGCTGATGAAAATCCTCATGTAACTATTGTTGCGCATCATCAACATGAGGTCGAATCAATTAATGTCTGGGCAGGAATCATTGGCAGTTTTTTTATTGGACCACTCGTACTGCCGGCACGACTGAATGGAGAGATTTTAATGGAGCACTTACCACTTGAAAGCTTCCAAAATATGTACTACATGCACTATGGGGCACCACCTCATTTCAACGTTGCTGTGCGGGAGCACCTGAATAATGTCTATCCACACAGTTGGATAGGTAGAGGAGAACCTATTGTCTGGCTTCGTTGATCTCCCGACCCAACGCCGTTAGATTTTTACCTCTGGGAACACCTCAAAACATTGGTGTGTTCCACTTTGGTCCATAATAGGGAGGAACTTCTACGTGATTCATTGTGATTAAATAAGTAACAATGCTGAGTTAATGTGGCGGGTACAGCAGTCCTCAATTCGTCATGCCTGCGAGGTATCAGACTTCACGGAGTCCATATTGAACTCTATTACGAAGTTGTTAACTAAGCTGCTGGTTTAACTTGGGGTCATGAGTGTCACAGCTAGTCCGTCCCTGCAGCTGTGAATAATTCAAAACACTTTCCTGGATAGTAATTTTAAGGGTCCTACCTGGTATACATAATATTAAAAAAAAATTAAATATACCTGGTGGTTTAATAATTATATGTAAAAAACTTGATTCCATTGCAGCTCCGAAGAGAGGCCTATATGAAAAAAATTTATATGAACTTGTAGTATTTCTGTCACGAGATTTATTCGTATCCAGGAAATGTCACACCTTCAATATATTTCTTTTAATAATCGATCAAATGAAGATATATCTAGAAATGGGATAAAGATATAGGAGCTGAAATAATTTAGTAATAAAATACCATTAAAATAACGTACAGCCCTTCTCCCATAAAATTTACCTAGTTCTCGCAAAAGGGCCTTAAATTCAAAATGAACAAGAATATCTCGAGATATATATATGTGATCTCAAAGATTTGTTACTATAGAATGACAACAATTTTTTTTTTACGAAATGCCAAGATTAAAAATTTGTTTGAATGTCTTTTTTAACACTTGCACAGTAAAAAGGAAACCTCGTACGATTCACTATTATCGAATTCTAAAAAAAAGTTATTTTCACTATTTAAAAATCTTTGAAAAATTAGCTTAACCATTTTGAAACAAGTATTTGAAAATTATATTAAAAACTCTTGCAGCCAAATTCACTAAGAAAGTTTAAGACTTACAATTAGATTCAATCTAGTTATCATGGAGGGGAAATCTTCTAGTCGGCCAATTTTGTTTTGATTATGATATTGTCTTAATCTACATTACATATGTTTTAAAATAAATGCTTATATAAAGATATTAAGGATAAGAACCTAGCGATAAATAAAGGTTTAAGATATGTAAGAACAAAAATGGTATCTCGAAAATAAATAAAATTCTCCATTTTTGCCGGTTCAGTAATAAAAAAATTATTTTTTATGCTTGTATTTTTAGTGTCTAAAACTTGCTTAACTTACTGTTGCTCCTGTCAGATTTACCTCTGTTGTCAATTTTAAAAAATTTAAAACTTAGACCATATTAGTGAAATAGGAGTGTGTTATTTTGTTTTAACTTACAGTTTCATTTATAATAATTATATAAGGTGGTAGTCTCACATTTTTGGATTTGATTTAGTGTTAATCATATGCATGCACATAAATGTTTGAATGAGAATTTACTTTAAACCTGTATACAAAAAGTTTGATACCTACATAAAATTAGTAAAATATTAATCGACTGACTAATTTTTAGATTCCTTCTTCGATAAAAGCCAAACAAGACAGAATATCTAAGATGAAATCATCACTTAATATGTCAGGTGTATCTATTCAGCCAAAAATGAAAAAATCGTTGGATAAATTGCTAAATCGTTTGCAAAAGTGTGAGATAAGTGAAAGTGGTGAAAAACTGGCGGAAAGATCGTATGAGACCAAAGAAGAAACTGAAGAAAAGAAAAGTACAGGAAAAGAAGATAATAAGGTATAACAATGATGTGTGCAGATTATCTTCAGTAAAAAACAACTGGGTTTCTGCCACAAACTCAGAGTTAATGCACAGCGCAGAGTAACCACTCAGCAGAAATTATTAAAGATTTTTATTAACTTGAAATATATTTCCAGCATAGAAGTTTCAACTACGAAAATTTGTCCCGTAAACTTACTCCAAGAAATGAAGACCCAGATGATGAAGACAAATCCAAAAGTATTTTAAATACCATCAACTTCTCTGACCACTTCGTTAGACAACAAGAAATCTTCTAGATTATTAAGGTCTATGGATGATAATTGTGCTTTAGATTTACACAGATCAAAAAGCTATATCGTAGATTTAATCGACAGAGCTCTTAGTAAAGAGCTAGGAACAGTTCCAAGAGGGCAGGCGGTAAGAGAAATAATACATAACGTTTTATTCGAATTTCAATATGAATAATATGTCCTAACGCTCTACTATTTTTAAGATAAACCAAGATATGACGCCAAAACGCGCAGTCACCACCATTAGCAGACATCATCAATCTGGTCATAAAGAACTTTGTTACGAACTAACAGCAGCTTTGACGGACTCGTTCATCTCAAGCGCTACCGCACCTGAAAAACAAAATACCGATCAATGTCTGAACCCAACTGACAGCAATGATAGTGGCAAGTTGTGTACAACTTTTGGCGGTATGACACAATTTATTAACAACCTTTTAAAAAAAGATGCTCTTAGTATATATATATATATATATATATATATATATATATATATATATATATATATTTATATATGTTGTTGCGTAGTGTTTCACGGATGGGAACATGTGATTCAGTATTAATCCGGGAATACATCCGTTCGTTGGTTTGGTTTCCTGTAGAAATTTGCAGACGTTTCGCCAAAATCCCATTTGGCATCTTCTGTGCTTGGTGGTTGTTGATCTACAACCACCAAGCACAGAAGATGCCAAATGGGATTTTGGCGAAACGTCTGCAAATTTCTACAGGAAACCAAACCAACGAACGGATGTATTCCCGGATTAATACTGAATCATATTTATATATATATATATATATATATATATATATATATATATATATATATATATATATATATATATATGTATATATATTTATATATATATATATATATATATATATATATATATATATATATATATATATATATATATATATATATATATATATATATATATATATATATATATACAGGGTGATTCAAAAATCGATCACGAAACTTAAGGGGGTGATTCTACTTGACAAAATAAGGGTAGAGCTTCATATAATTTTTTTTCAAAATGTCATTCGTTTTCGAGTTACAAGCCGTCCAAGTTCAAGTTTTTATTTTTTGTTTTTTGAATTACTCGCTTACAGGAAAACCGATTTGACTAATATTTGAAAGATAGGCTAAGTCTTCTGCGCTTCATCATTTTAGTAACAATTCACATTGATTGTTTGCCGCTAGAGGGCACTTTACCTACATTGAAAATTGTTTTTTTGTCATAATTTTTTAGTGTTGACAGCTACAGTAGTTTTTGGCATAATTTCTGAAAGACTGATGCCAGGCCTTTAAAAAAGGTGCTCTTTATTTACATCGCTAAACCCAACGGTTTAGACGTAAATCACCCTTAAAAATTAAGTGGTAAATTTACTTTTCTCATTTCATTACCACCAGCTACCAGGTAAATAGCTGTCAAAGTATACTAGAGCTGTCAGTTTAACATCAAATAAATTCGCTTTTTAAACTATTTAATTTATAATCTTAAAATAACTAATAATGGCTAATCAGTAAATATTCATATTATGGATTATTGCGATATACATTTAATTGATAAAAATTAATGAAACAGTACTAAACAAACTAAAAAAGATTCTCAAAATGTCCCCCATTTTCTTCCATACATTTCCTAACACTCTTCAAAAAATGTCGCCTAACTCGATGAAAAATTCCTGGTGTTTCTTTAATAATTTGGCACTTTTCGATTATCCTGAAGCGAAGATCCTCGACGTTGATTACTGGAATATCGTACACCAATTGTTTCAAATGACCCCAAAAGAAAAAATCCATAGGATTAAGGTCTGGTGACCTCGCTGCCCATGCCAATGGTCCACTTCGTCCTATCCATCGCTCAGGATACGTTGCATTCAAATACTGTCGGACACGTATACTAAAGTGGGGCGGAGCTCCGTCTTGGAGGATCCACATGTTGGCCCTTACTTCCAATGGCAAATCTTCCAGATACAATGGGAGACGATTTTGGATAAAATCTAAGTATACGTCACCAGTTAATGGGCCATCAAAGAAATGAGGACCAATAAGGTAATCTCCTATTATCCCTGCCCACACATTTAGTGAAAATCTACGCTGATGTTTCGTTTCTACCACATTGTTTGGGTTCTCGTAAGCATATGTGTGGATGTTGTGTAGATTTGTTATGCCATCACGAGTGAAACCAGCTTCGTCAGTGAATAATATGACGCCAATTAATCGATTATCGTGTTCATACTTAGCTAGGATCTGATTGCACCTTTCCAACCGTCTTGGCCGATCATCGTCATAAAGAGCCTGCACCTTTTTTGAATGAAACGGGTAGAGTTGTTCTTCTCTTAGTATCATCCATGAACTAGCCTGACAGAGCCGCACTTCATTCCCAATTTTTCTAGTACTAATACCTGGATTATCTTCAATAATTTCAAGCACTCTTTCTTCTTGTTGCACGTTTCTAGCAGTTCTAGGTCTTTCCCTATTTCCATTATAACTTTTAAAGGAACCACATTCCGCAAGCCTCCTGTGCACACTGGAAAATGTTTGAGCATGAGGGATATTTCTTTCCGGATAACTCTCCATATAATATCTTCTTGCCAACTCTGCATTACCATTTGCTTTTCCATAACAAAAATGGATATCACAATATTCGATATTTGAATATTGGTGATTAGCCATTATTAGTTATTTTAAGATTATAAATTAAATAGTTTAAAAAGCGAATTTATTTGATGTTAAACTGACAGCTCTAGTATACTTTGATAGCTATTTACCTGGTAGCTGGTGGTAATGAAATGAGAAAAGTAAATTTACCACTTAATTTTTAAGGGTGATTTACGTCTAAACCGTTGGGTTTAGCGATGTAAATAAAGAGCACCTTTTTTAAAGGCCTGGCATCAGTCTTTCAGAAATTATGCCAAAAACTACTGTAGCTGTCAACACTAAAAAATTATGACAAAAACAATTTTCAATGTAGGTAAAGTGCCCTCTAGCGGCAAACAATCAATGTGAATTGTTACTAAAATGATGAAGCGCAGAAGACTTAGCCTATCTTTCAAATATTAGTCAAATCGGTTTTCCTGTAAGCGAGTAATTCAAAAAACAAAAAATAAAAACTTGAACTTGGACGGCTTGTAACTCGAAAACGAATGACATTTTGAAAAAAAATTATATGAAGCTCTACCCTTATTTTGTCAAGTAGAATCACCCCCTTAAGTTTCGTGATCGATTTTTGAATCACCCTGTATATATATATATATATATATATATATATATATATATATATATATATATATACAGAGTTTCCGGGAAATACGTGTACAACGTTTAATGTCACTCTCAACATCAAAATGGATCGAAGCACGGATAAAACTTAATTTTATGTATATATATATATATATATATATATATATATATATATATATATATATATATAAATACCTCGACTAAGCGGACATAAGTTTGTAAATAAAGATTACTCTCTGGTTAGAAAGTGCGGAGAACTCCAAAATAATGGAAATAGTCCGGGTCTGAAAAATTATAACAAGGTGATTTCGTCCTAATATGGGACTCGTCAGCCCATTGCATCGGTACAAACCATCATCTCGCATTTGTGCCCCATAAGCTGATTTTAAAATTAAAAAACTGCAAACCATACAACAACGGCGAAATCTCGATGGCTCACTCAATAACACAAGAGTAACACAAATCAACAATATTGTATAAAACCGCCATGTGATGGCGGTACCGAATAGTGCAACCCCTATCCTTTGGGTAGCGCGTTTCGTGTATCGAGTTTTGATATATATCTTTTTTAATTCACAGTCGCGCCATCACATGGCTATTTTATACAACATTGTTAATTTGTGTTGCTCTTGTGTTATCGAGATGTCGCTGTTGTTGTCTTGTTTGCTGTTTTTTAGATTTAAAATCAGCTTATAGAGCACAAATACAAGGTGATGGTTTGTACCGAATACTATGGCCTAATGAGTCCCATATTAGGATAAAACAGCGCTGTCGTCTTTTTTCGGACCCAGAGTCTCTTTATTTTAGAGTTATTCGCACTTTTAACACGATAGTAATGCTTATTAACAAAGTTATGTCCGTTCAGCCGAGATTTATTATACAATATATATATATATATATATATATATATATATATATATATATATATATATATATATATATATATATATTAATGGAACAATCCGCTTCAACCGAATCAGAGCTACAACTAAAATTAGAAGCAACCAAAAAAAATCGATCAAGGGCTCATTTTAAAACTTAAAGCATCTACTTTCAAATTCTGAGTACTCCTTTAAAAAATACAATATGGCGGCTCCAATATAGCGGCCGGAAACTGGAGAAAAATCGAGTGTTCAGCAAAAAAAGCTTGTAAAAATAAAAATCCGCAAACAATCGGGTTGCTTTTGGTTCAAATTGTATCTGATGGACTCTCCTAAGAAGCGATATGGTAAGTTGACAAATTCCGACATGGCGGATCCAATATAACGGTTAAAAATTCGATATGGTGGCCAATTTTGAAAATCAACCGATTTGCACCAATTTTGGTATACGGCGGTTTTTGGATTCGCTGATGACGAATGCGAGGTCAGATTTGCAAAATTCAAGATGACGGATCTAATATCGCGGACGTATTTTTCGAAAATCAACTGATATTCACCAAACTTGGTATACAGAGGTTTTTGGGGTTGTTGATTACGAATCCAAGGATTTTCGAAATTCAATACTGAAGACATAACATAGAAGATAAGGTTATTGATTTTTAACCATATTGGGTCCACAATCTTGAATTTTGAAAATCTGCCCTCGAATTCGTAATCAGCGACCCCAAAAACTCCTGTAAACAAATTTTGTACAATAGGTTTCAAAAATATCGTCCGCCATCTTGAAATTGGCAAGACTAACTTCGGATTAGTGATCACCAAGACCAAAACTCCTGGGTACCAAATTTGATGCAAATTGGTTGATTTTCGAAATATACGTCCGTCATTTTAGATCCGCTATATTGACTTTGAGAATTTTGGAAATTTGACCTCAGATTCGTAATTGTCGACTCCAGAAAAAAACCATATACCAAATTTGGTGCAATTCGTTGATTTTCAAAAAATACGTCCGCAAATTACATCCGCCATCTTGAATTTTGTAAATTCGACCTCGGATTCTTAATCAGTGATTCCAAAAACCTCTACATACTAAATTTGATGCAAATCGGTTAATTTTCAAAAATTCAGCAACCATATTTAATTTTTGTCAACCTATCACACCAGCTATTTAGGGACGACGTCCATTAGCTACAATCTGAGCCAAAAACGATCCGATTGATTGCGAATTTTTATTTTTAACCGACTTCTAAAAAAAGGAGGTACTCAATTCGTCGACCATGTATTTTTTTTATGTATGTACACCGATTACTCCGGAACGGCTGCACCGATTTGAATGACATTTTTACGTTATATTCAGGAAGTTGCTGCGGTGGTCTCATATTTTTTTAAATAAAATTGGTGCAGTAAAATCCAAGATGGCGCTTACAATATGGCTGCCAAAAAAATTAATTTTGTCCGGTTTTCTCCCAAAGTGGTATGGAGGAATTTTCGGGGTTGTACCCATCGAATCTGAAATTATTTTTAAAAATTTCAATATGGGGGATCCAATATGGCGGACAAAAAAATTTATTTTTGTCCAATTTTCTCCAAAATTGGTATGGGAGAGTTTTCAAGGTTGCATATAACGAATTCAAAACATTTTTAAAAAATTCAATATGGCGGATCCAATATGGCGGACAAGAAATCGATTTTGCCGATTTTCGCCAAAATTGGTACGGGGAAGTTTTCGGGGTCGCAGATGACGATTCTAAAATAATTTTTTAAAAATTCAGTATGGCAGATCTAATATGGCGGACGAAAAAATCAATTTTGTCCGATTTTCTCCAAAATTGGTATGAGAGAGTTTTCGGGGCCTCACATAACGAATCTGAAATTATTTTTATAAAATTCAATATAGCAGATCTAATATGGCTGATACTGATATAGAGAATTCTTGAGGGTGTAAATTATGAATTTAATAGTATTTTTTCTGGATTCAATATGGCAAACGCAACATAGCTGAATAAAAATTTTACATTTTTCGATTTTGTTCAATTGTAGAACTGAATCGTTTTTGAGGATGTAAATAGTGAATATAAAATTATTTTAAGAAAATCTAATATATCAGATGCAATATGACCGTTTAGAAATTTTAAATTTCTGGATTTCATCTAAAATTGGTACTAGGGGGCTTTGAAGGGTTTAGATCTTATTAGATTATATTAAGACGTTAAAGTAATTTTTTTGAAATTCAATATGGTGGATCCAATATGGTAGGTTGAAAATTTTTCCTTATTCGCATTTTTTCAGATTTGGTATTAGGGAGTTGAGAGGTGGTGTATTACGAATATGAAGTTAATTTCTTACAACTATTAGATTGATAAGATACAATATGAGGAACTAAAAATTTTACATTTTCCGGTTTCATCTAAAATTGATATTGCAGGATTCATGGGGCGTATACAAACTCAATATGGAATACAAAATATATTTACGTCTCAAATTCTTTAAATATCGATATTGGAAGGTTTTGGGGCCTATATTACCAATCTAAAATTAATTTGAAATTTAGGATAGTGGATTTAATATGACAGACTAACTATTTGTTTGACACAATTTCATTGGTATTTGGAGAACTCTAAGAATCAAAGAATTTTTAGTGGTTCATTTTAGGGTGATTTACAATTATGGATAAAATGGGTACTTTTTTGCCACGTTGGAGTCATTGCGAGGTACACTAATCTCGATTAGCACTTAGTTCAAATAAATTATGAATATCATAATGAATTCAAAACTAAAAATAGAAAAATAAAATTTTTATAAAAAAATTGAACCGACTTCTAAAAGTGCGCTAAAAAGTGAAGAATAACTAGAAATTTTTTTATGAAATTGAATTTTTTGAAGTCGGTGCCAAATTATTTCTAGATGAAATAAATAACCACTAATATATACAAATTATGGTAAGAAAGCAATTACAAATAAAGTATTTTTAATCTGTTTATGCGAATCACATTTTGTCAGGTATTAGTTTAGCGCCGACTTCAAAAATTTCAATTTCATATAAAAATTTCTAGTTATTTTTCGCTTTTTAGCTCACTTTTAGAAGTCGGTTCAATTTTTTTATAAAATTTTTTTGCAAGCTTTTTTGCTAGACACTAGATTTTTCACCAGCTTCCCGCCGCCATATTGGAGCCGCCGTATTTGATTTTTCAAAGGCACACTCAGCATTTAAAAGTAGACACTCGAAGCTTCAAAAAAAGCCCTTGGTCGATTTTTTGATTGCTTCAAATTTTAATCCAGTTGACGCGGATTGTCCCATATATATATATATATATATATATATATATATATATATATATATATATATATATATATATATATATATATATATATATATATATATATATACATATATATATATATATATATATATATATATATATATATATATATATATATATATATATATGTTTATACATTATTATCTCTTAAATTATATTTACGCTCACACTATTATTATTTTTTAGAGGATACAAACTATATTAAACAACTTAAACAGCTGCGTTGGGGTCACATAAGACATATACAGCATGAAGCTCGTAAACTAGCTGATTTGGAAGAATTTTTAGAAAAATGTGGTGAAATTGAATATTGAAAATGAAAAGAAATAAATTAAAATCTTCAGAACCAGCTGCCTACTTATTTTTGCTAGGGTTACTATTGTCAAGCTTAAGAGAATCATTACATCCAGAGAATGTGTTTTGTTTAAAAGATACAGCCTAATTATAGGTTCATTTGTGGCATTTTTTAAAATGCCAGATGTTTTTTAACCGATCTAAAAAAAGGAGTTTATTAATTTGACGAGTATATATTTTTATAAAATTTTTGTTCACGAATATATTGTCATAGTATTGCGAAGACTTTATGAAACTCTCGAGCATATTCTAAGGTGTTTTCAATGATCACATAAAGGCATTTCTTAGATAGATTTATTGGGAGGGAGTTAAAAAGATATTTCAAGAAGCTTTTTCGTCAACGAATTTTTTTACTCATAACTTTTAATAATAGGCAATAATATATCTACAGTAAGTTTTTGAAGAAGGTAGAAATTTATAAAGAAATGTTATCATGAGAACTTTTTTACCGATACTTTTCGATAGTATTACAAAATATTGATCGGCATGTTATGGGAATTTCTCGCAAGAAGATTCTCTAAAAATATTTCTATGGTAGGTTCATTCCCAGAAGAATAATACCTGGAAAATATCAAAATAAATTTTGTTTCTATCTTTTTTTGAGCAATCTCTTTTTTCATTCTATAAAATTTCTTCTGAAATTCACTCTCATTAAAAGATTGTTCATGCATTTCTGGAAGATTATTATTAGGCGTAGCTATTTAAAGTTCCAATTAGAACTAAAAACAACGATTTTTTTTGAAAATTAAACCAGCTTCAAAACATTAAACTAAAAAGTAAAAAATAAATTAAAAACTTTCAGTAGTTTCATAATTATAGATGAAACAACGTATGTGACCCTTTTTTAAAGTGACTAGAAGTTAAATAACCAATAACGGCATTAATAACACTGGACAACAACCAAAATGTATCTAAAATAAAATCGACTAAATCTTACCATTTTTGGTGTGCTAAAATCGAAACTAAACTTATCTTTTTAATATTAATTCAAGTTTTAGAGACACGTGATATCATGTCTCCTTATAAATTAACAATGTAACTGCAAGAATGTACGTGGTATATTTATAACAATAGAGGGGTGCGACGTTGCCAAATATACGTTTTCTCCAAGTTAAGGAAATATTGCATAACTTGACAACATCGCATGGGGGATCTCCACTGATGACCCCCCATATATGAAATACCTAACCCCCAGGGTTTAAAATAAGGGAGATAGTTACTTAAACCCACGTAAATCGACTTTTATGTCTGCTTTGTATCGAATAGCCCTTGTTTAAAAACAAATGACAAACACCACTATTGCGAATATTATAAAATTGAATAGAAAATTCTCGAATGTTCTTTAAAAATGTAGAAACCGTATTTGGGTATATAAGCAGCTACAAGGAGGAGGGGTTAGTTAGCCGAATTTAGTAAGTCTAATCGAATAGTTCAGATTGTAAGATGTCTCGAAAGTCTATAAACAATCCAGATTACTCCTGTTATGTTTGTGGTGAAGTGACTTTTGTGTCTCAGAAGCGGTCTATTACCCCATTTATGAAAAAGGCATATCAGCTTTATTTCAGTTGCAAAATGGGGGATCAAGACAAACAGTGGGCGCCACATATCTGGTGTAATGTATGCGCTTCAAGTCTGAGAAATTGGTTAAATAGTAAAAAACGATATATGCAGTTTGCTATCCCAATGATCTGGAGAGAGCCTTCAAACCATGTCAATGATTGTTATTTCTGCATCATACCTCGTGTTGTACAAGGCACAGGTAAATTCAAGAAGAAAAAGTTCGTTATCAACTATCCAAATACACAATCTGCTATGAGATCTATGCCTTATAGTGACGAACTTCCTATTTCAGAATCCTCAGAAACATTCATTTACGAATCAGATAAAAAAGATACAACGATTTATCAAGAAAAAGATATGCCATTAACATCAACAACAATGCTAATTTCACACTCAACAAGTTATACCGCCAACCACACAAAATAAGCCGATCAGAATTAAACGATCTTGTGACAGATTTAGCACTTCCAAAAAGTAAAGCAGAGTTACTAGAATCAAGATTGCAGCAGTGGAACTTATTAGAAGATCATGTTTACGTATGTGTTTTTCGCCATAACATTAGCGGTTTATTGGCGGCCAGAGGAATTGAGATTGTTTATAGACAGTTCAACAATTCCTGTTGGATATGAAGGTCATATGAAAGGATCATACGACAATATAAAATACCTATTGACAAGTATAAAATACGATGAGCACCAATGGCAGACATGTGAAGACTTAAAAGTTATTACACTTCTACTTGGATTGCAGTTAAGCTACACCAAGTTTTACTGCTTCTTGTATGAATGGGATAGTCGGGCAAAAGCACTTCATTGCAAGAGAAAAGACTGATCCGTTCGATAATCATTAGATCCAGGTGAAAATTTTGTTAGGCTCCAAAAAGAATTTGTTGCTACCACTGAATGTCAAATTAGGCCTAACGAAAAACTTTGTTAAGACACTGAATACAGAAGGGTCAGCTTTTCAGTACCTGCGTCAGAAATTACCAAGACTAAGTGAAGCAAAAATTAAAAAAGGTATTTTTGTTGGGCCACAGATTCGAATTATTCTAAAAGACAAACATTTTGACAGCACTCTATCAGATATCGAAAAAAACGCTTGGAATTAGTTTCGCCTCGTGGTCATTAATTTCTTCAGAAAAGCTGAAAATTACGTTACTCTTGTTGAAAATATGCTGTCATCGCATCAAAAAATGGGTTGCAATATGTTTCTAAAGATCCATTTTCTACACTCACATCTAGACTTTTTTCCCGACAACGGCGGAGCTGTACGTGATGTAAACGGCTAACGCTTCCATCAGGATATATCAACAATGGAGAAAAGGTATCAGGGACAGTGAAATGCTTCCATGCTTGCCGACTATTGTTGGATTCTTGTTAAAGATGCTCCAGAAACAATTCACAAAAAAAAAAGTAAGAAAACAGGATATTTAGTGTCTCTACAAGTGTAAAAGTATATATTTTTATTATTTTGTTAAAAATAAAATTTAAAAAAACTTGTTCTTTAAAATTGTAACTAAGTTTTTAATTTTACTATCATTTTTGTATTCAGCGCCCCACAATTAACAAAAAAATGCATGTTTCATAGTCCAGAGTCCAAAAAATACTTATTTTATTAAATGGCAATCACCTCGCCGTAATCGGTATCAAATGGGCGGAGTGCGGACTACAATATATTCTCTCCAATTTTCCGACTGAATCATGGTGATCGATGTATCGGGCTACCCCAGATTGAACCTAACCTTATTGTTTGTACGATACTCTGTCATGTCGTATTATGTTGGTATTTTATGCCAATTTTATGTTTTGTATATGACATTATCATAATATAGTGAATATTCTAGCCTAAAAATGGTATGAAGAATTTCCTGCGCTTATAGTAATCACACGTTAAGAACTGGAGAAAATATGACTCTTTAAATTCCCTAATAATCCCTTAAATAAGCATTTAAATATCTATTGTTAGAAAAAATAAGGAAATGAAGGTCCAAATTAAAAAAAAAACAGTGTAATAGCGATATTCTTCTTAATTTTAACATTTTTTCCGAGTATAATATAAAGTGTCATAAGGCAAGCAAGGTCATGGAAAATGAATCCCACTATATGTTCTATGTTCTATTTTTCGTGCTTGTTTCTTCGATGGATTTGAGCTCTAAACGATATAAAAATCAAGTCTTGTCACGTAGATGTGATTTTATCATGACACCCTATAGTCAATTAAATATATAAAATTAACTATTAATTATATATGTTGACTGTAAATTTTGATAGAAAATTGGCTATAATGGCTGCTTATTTTGCAAACTATTACTTTACAAGTATCTAAATCATCTGTAAATCCAGTCCAATAATGTCTAAGCCATATCACAATGTCCAGCATTATAGTCCACTTGGGATCCAGCATCGAAATCAAGTAAGCAATCCGAGAGCAAAACAAACGTCGTGTGAGCTAAGGTTATTTCAGAATTAAACATAGATTTGTTAAATTTTGTTAATTTGTAGCAGCACATCCCTTTTCTTTAAATGAGTTCTAAAAGGAGTATGCACATTAACCATCCAATGGTTGGTTAATATCTTGTTGGCAGTCTGGTCCATCCCGGAAATTCTTTGCTCCCCTAGGTTGCTTTTTCTATCGCTGCCTTGGCTGAGCAACCTTTGACTCCCGGACATTCAAGGCTTTGATGAATCTTTGCTTATTGAAGGATTATATTCAGCTATTACACGCCATGATGACTGAACAGATTCACGAGTTTGGTAATCAGCTACTCCGAACGCAGAGATGCTATTGAGTGGCCGTTCCTATCGATTCGGACGCTGTTCTTTTTGTGGTCTACCCCAGATATATCATTTCTCCGGTACCACCCTTATTCGAAAAGCTTTCCCCTATCCACCACCTGGGGAAGCATCTGATAGACGACTAGCAACTCTGCACGCTATTAGCTTGTAAAATAAATAATGTGTTTTAATATATAAGTAGAATTATGACGTAATCTCCTGAGGGTGAAAACTTCTTTACCGGCAGTAGCTGTTCTGCTAAAAATCATGTATTTACTAATATACATAAACTGGATAGTTTCAAACAAGACTATTTTGCAGTTTGTTCTTTCTCGTTTAAGCTCAGAAAACACTATTTGGTCAATACCATCAATGTCTTATTTCCATTTTTTTGTCCTGATTGATTTATAGCGTATTCACATTTTAAAACTTTTTCCTACATTGATATTCATTTTTTAACTGTTTTTCTTAATTTTATTAAATCTTGTCGATGTTTTAGTTTTTGAAACTATTACTAAAAATTGTCACGCCTAATTTTAGAGTATGACTAGAGACGTAGTAATGGGGAAGTTTGCCTTCAGAGATTAAATTCTAAACCTCTTCTATTATTGTTTATTTAAAAAAAAAGACTTTATTTAAAATTTCATTCATTTCAAACCTTTTGGGCGGTATAAAATAATAGGTCTCTAGTTACATTATCGTCAAAATCATCTTCAGCAGTCTACACGGGGTTGTCACTAGGTTTTGCTAATGGTCGATCTGCCCTAGATTGGAGACTCGCTTGAGACTAGTCACTTATTCACCTCACTCGGGCTGACCAACTTTTTGAGTAATGAACTGACTGACCCTTATCGGATCGACTGATTCTTATCCCAAGCATCTCCATTCTTTTATTATCTTTTTTTCATCAAGTCAACAAAGCACATCCTTTCCAAACCTTAGTTCATCATGATCTGGAAAGCGACCTTGCTGACTTACAAGGAAGGTACTTGAAAAGTTCTGCTCCGATTTTAATGAAACTCCAATATATTGTTGAGGCTACAAAAATAAGAGATTCCTGTTTTTTTTTCTGCGGAGACTCATTTTAGCGGGGTGAAAACCGCCCCTAAATTTCACCCCTAAAAACATTATTTATAAAATATCTCATTTTCTAAGTGAGATATATTTACAAAACAAAATTAAAATTATTTATTGTTCGAACTAACGTTAAACTATGGTTTTCTTAACCCTAAGGATGTTATCCTTTATTTTTTATAAGGGCAAACCATTTATTTGCGCACGTAATTTAATTCTAAAAATTACGAAATTTAATATAATTGTTTGAAAATATTTTTTTCACGAATACCATAAGTAACTTAAGTTGACGGGTTTTGGGATTTCTAAAAAAAATAGTAAAAGAGGGTGAAGCATCACCAAATACTTTTTTTCCCTTAAATCTAAGTTCTAACTGAGATATGAAAATGAAAATTACTTGTCATTTGAACTGATGTTGCACTAAAGCATTTACATCCACAAGAGTATCATCCCTTAATTATTTAAGTGTAAACCATTTATTCGTGCACTTAATTTAATTATAAATATTACGAAATTAAATAAAATTGTTTTCACGAATAACATAATTAACTCAAGTAGACATCTTTCGGGGTTTCCAAAAATAAACTATTAAAAGAGGGTGAGTCACCCCCAAATACTTTTTTTAATATCTCAAGTTGCAATTAAGATAATAAAATGAAAATTATTTGTGATTCGAAATGATATTAAACTATGGTACTTTCACCTCCAAGGATATCATCTCTTATTTTTTATTAGGGTGAACCATATGTTTGTGCACGTAATTTAATTATAAAACTTACGAAATTGAATAGAATTGTTTGAAATTATTTTTTTCACGAATACCATAAATAAATTAAGTCCACATGTCTTGAGGTTTTCAAAAATATTCTAGTAAAGAGGTTGAATCACCCCCAAATACTTTTTGTTACATCTCAAGTTTTAATTGAGATAACTTTCCGAAACAAATTGGAAATTACTTGTTATTTGAAATAAAGTTAAACTATAGTATTTTCACCCTAAAGCATATCGTTCGAAGAATGTCATTTCATACATGTATAATTATTCTTAAAATTGTCAAATTTCAGTTGATATGAACGTTACTTTACTGTAAATTTTTTTTAGTTAATGAGAAAATATAAACTTCTTTCATTTGTTAAGCATTCATGTGTGTAAATTATTATAATTCATGACAAATAGTGATTTCTAATTAAGAATAATAATAATTGTATGAAATGACGATTTACTTTTATAAAAAAGTAAGGAATAATACCTTTAGGAGTGAAAATACCATTGTTAAATATCATTTTGAATAACAAGTAATTTTAATTTTATTTTGTAGAGATATTAAAAAAACGTATTTAGGGGTGGCTCACCCTCTTTTTGTAGTTTATTTTCGGAAACCCCGAAACACGTCAACTTAAGTTACTTATTGTATTCGTAAAAAAATATTACAACAAATTTGGTTTAATTTCATAATCTAATTTCCAGAATTAAATTATGTAAGTGAATGTAAAAGATTAACCCTCATAAAAAGTAAGGCATGATATATATGGGGTTAAAACAACATGGTATATCTTTACTTCAACTAACAAGTAATTTCCACTTTGTTTTGTAAAAATATCTCAATTAGAATTTGAGATTTGGAAAAAATATATTTGGGGGTTACTCACCCTATTTCACCCCATTTTTTGAAACACCAAAACATGTCAACTTGAGTTAATTATGGTATTCATAAAAAAAAAACTTTGAAATAATTTCATTAAATTTCGTAATTTTTAGAATTAAATTACGTGCGCTAATAGATGGTTTACCCTTATAAGAAATAAAGGGGATATCTTTGGGATGAAAATACCATAATTTAGCATCATTTCAAATAACAAATAATTTATATTTTGTTTTGTAAAGATATCGCAATTAGAACTTAAAAAAAAACTATTTGGAGATGGCTGCTCACCCTCTTTTACTAGTTTATTTCCAGAAACTCTAAAACCCGTCAAATTACTTATAACATTCGTGAAAAAAATATTTTCGAACAATTCCATTAAATTTCGTAATTTTTAAAATTAAATTACATGCGTAAATATATGGTTTACCCTAATAAAAAATAAGGGATGATATCCTTGGGGGTGAAAATACCATAGTTTAACAAAATTTCAAATAACAAGTAACTTTCACTTTGTTTCGTAAAAATATCTGGCTTAGAACCAGAGATATTTCAAAAATATTGTTTTTAGGGGTGAACTTTAGGGGCGGTCCTCACCCCGTTACAATAAAAGTTCGCAGATTAAAAAAATACGTGTCTCTTATTTATATACCCTTTACAACATATTAAAGTTTCATTAAAATCGGAGCCGGACACTTCAGGTACCTTCCTTGTTAATGAATTTGCACTATCGATGACCAGTAAATAAACATAATATTTCATAATTGGAAGATTATAAAATTCTTAAAGGTAACGCGATTTGTTACTGTTCTAATTTAAAATAAAGGAATTATTGATTTGGGAAACGAGACTTTATAAATTATTATATTTTTATATTTTCCCTATATTACCTTCATCCAGCACGACTAAATTCAATAAATTTCTGCGCAGAAATACTTCTAATAAATTGAATTTCTTCATAGAAATAATTGTGATAAATTGAATTTCTTCGCAGAAATAACTGTAATAAAATAAAACAACTTTAATTACAAAAATATGGCTTTTATTTACTCTAATAAACACATATGTGTTAATATAATATGACATGAATAAAAAATGTTTGCCAAAAAAATTAAGACCATCAAAACAGCAATAAAAATAGTCAAATAATAAACTTACATAACAGGTACTTATGATAAGAAAAAAACTGTCCACAACTATGTTTACATGGCACTTAATGAAAAATACTTTACATTATAATATTAAAAACAGTTTTAACTGTATTAAAATAGAATGTTTGTTTTTTGATTGCTAAAGCTTCCTAAACCCCCAAATAAGTAGTTAAAAATGTCAAGAAATCACCATTTTGCCATTTAATAATTTCTTTGATCTTGGTTAAACTAAATGATCATTATTACTGACATTAACCGCACTAATAAATCCGTTGAGTAGGACTTGTACAATTATACAGTACCAAAATTATTTACGGGAATTTATGCCATGTAATGTATTGCAAAAATATAAAGTTAAAATAGCAATGCTTTTTATTACCAATTAGTGGTGGTGCATGCTTCAAATCAATTAACAAAGATAAGGAATAGGTTTACAAAACACCCTATTCATAAAGCGGGTCACTGGTTTTGGCTATATACTTATTTTATTAGTAGTATCATTTCGGAATGTCTAAGTTCAAATATTTCATCATAGAGAACTATATTATAGCCCCAAACTATATGGAAAAAATCAATTTCAGGTACATCTACGTTTGCAGGAAGGTTTCAGGCTTCTCAGACGTAGTTAGGTTAATTTATTCTTCTTATTACTAAAGTTAAACTTCAAATCTCCCATCACTAGTAATTCTGTACGTTACATCGGCACCAAACTGATTTTTTAGGGTAACAATTTTGTTATCTACTCTAATATCTTTAATAAGAGGATGTGTCCTTAAAATTTTATAAGATAGTTTTTTTGATTTTCCCCCTTTTTTAGGAATTTTCTGAATGTACGACACAAATGCTTTTTGTGGAATGGGCAATTTTACACTAAAATCTGTAGTACTAGTAGTACTTGAAGTAGTTGTAGTTAAATCGTTTGGATCTATAACAATTGTAAATGGTTTTGGAATACTATATTGAAGTTTTTCTCCTTTTTTAGGAATTCTTTGAATATTCGTATATTTGCGTTTCAATGACAACGTTGTAGAATCAATATTTGAAACATATTTTACTACAGCATCAACACTTTTAACACTTTCTTGAGAAACAGGTATTAGATTTAATGGTGATACCACACTTATAGTTTTTGGAGTAGTATGACTTGGCCAAAGATAATTTGTAATTAAATTTGATAGTCTGGATGGGGAACGAGATGTAGTAATTACTTTTTTTGATTTTTCAGTCGTTTGGGGTGTTGGCTTGGTACTAGGAGATACTGAATTGGTAGGTGATAATACACCAATCAGTTCTGTTGTAGTAAAACTTGGATATTTTGATCTTTGTGATGGAGAACTCAAAAAACTATTAATATTTTGGACAGAGGAAAAGTTTTCTGTCAAAGTATGTATGTTCGTACTATTAATTGATTTTTCCATAGGTTTAGAATCAGAATTTCCACTCGAAATAAATATTTCGTTTGTTTTTCTTGTGGTAGTATACTGATTAACAGTTGGTTGTGTGTTTTTATCAGTTCTTGAAATAAGCGTAGTTTCTATTGAAGGCTTAGTTGTATAAATTGGAGACTCTGTAGATGATTTTTCTTTGGGATCTGATTTGATATCCGTTTCCAGTGACCAATTTATGCTAACTTTATCTTCTTGTATTTGACTATTTTTATTTCTCTCTCTCTGAACGTCCATTGTAACATTAGGTCTTGGTCTAATCCAGAATAGATCGCTCAAGCGCGATGGAGAATAATTTCCCATAATCGGTAAAATATTGGTTCTTGTAAAATTTTGAGCTTGTGTTAAAATTCTAGTAAAACCTTCTGGTAAACTCTGTATAGCATTAACCAGAGTTTCTAAAGGCCTAAAGTAAGTGGAAGAAGAAGTGGAGTCCGCGTTGTTAACCTCCATATTTTGAAGACTCGCCGAATCATCATTACGTTTCTTTTTTTCTGCCTGTCTAGAATTTTGGGTTTTTGGAGAGTCGATTTCTATAGAGAAATGCGAATGTGCTCTACTAAAGATATAGGTGTTAGTATTTTTGGAGTTTGGAGTTAGACCATCACCTAAAAAATAAGAAAATGGAAAGAAAAAGAGCAGATGACAGAAGAACAAGAATTTAAATAGATTAATCAATAAAAAATAAAGCGAAAACATGAAAAATGATAGAAGAGTTAGATGTTAGTTACGAAAATAATTAAAGAAGTTGTTTCTAAAATAAATTTGAATATATTTTTCAATACTTTTATTAAAAATTTTATAAAAATTACTAAAAAACAACAATATGAAATATATTTACAAATGATTTTTTTAAATAATTTAAATGAACTATATTACAAAAAACAATACTCGGAGTAACTTGATATATTGTTAACTTTGCATTTTCTAAAATTTAACAACGAATACATATTTTTAAAAAAATTTGTGCTTAATTTTTTCTAACCGAAAATATTTAAGAGAAATTTTCCAGGCTAAAAAATGAATTCTATTTTTTATTTATCTCCAAAATAGAATATTTTTAAACTTTTGGGATTGTAATGTTTTAATTTTGTTCAAACATAGCATTCTTATTGACTTCAGATGAGTACTCTTTTGCAAAGTCTTTTAAAGACAATATCCGACAATTTTGATAAAACTCTAACTTTCTGCGAAAATAAATAAAAATAATCTAATATCCACCATTTATAGGAATAAACTTCCTCTCTTTATCGTTCTCATCAAACACCGGTAGATTTATATAAATCCCCCTTTTACTAACGTTTTCTTCACCTAACCCAATTTTACTAACATGAGCTTCATCCCTAGCTTTTCTACTTAAATCCTTACTTTCTGTTGATGTTGGTGCAACAGTTGAGGTTGATTGAATCAGCGCTTCAGTTGAACCTGGAGGTTGACTAGTAGGAAAAATATATTCAATTTTTTCTTTAGGTTTTTTCTTGGATATCCTTTGAATGTGACTGTAAGGCGTTGTAACACTTTCTTCGGTTGACGATTCGATAGAAGGCTCTTTGTTATCACTTAGGGTTCTTGGCTGGTCTTCACTCTTCACCCCAATTTTTTTTGATGAGGACACTTGCTGAATTTCATCTTCTTCATAATGAAGAGGTACGTATCTGGGTGTTTCTCTTGGTCCGATAAAATCAGATATAAATCTGGGAGTGTAAGTGCTTACTAAAGGTAAAATTGTTTCCCTAGCATATTTTTCTGCCTGCTCAAACATACGAGCAAGTCGTTGGGGTAGGAATTGAACTGTGGTAACTATAGCATCTAGGGGATTGTTGCTTTGAGGCTCTTCGATTCTAAATAAAATAATAAAATAAATAAATAGGTAAGTGGGTATCAAAATAATTAAGAACTAACCTGTTCGGAGGTCCAAATCCTCCCAGGGCTTTAGATTCATCCTGTCTTTTCCATTTTTCTGTAGATTTTTCCTTTGACACCCAATTTGTAGAATCAAGGTACTGTTGTTTTTGAGGGGAATTATTTTCTATATTTGTCGTTTCATCCTTTTGTACTAACTTGGATCCACTCCTAGGAGACGTACTGGTTCTTGGTGTTGTTGGTCCTAATATTGGTTCTGTAATTTCCGGTTTATCCTTATCGGGGTCATGTGATCTAGCATTTTTGGTCGAAGGAGGTTTAAGAATTGGTTCTACCACTTCTCTAATCAAGCCATCACTGTCGGCCAGATTCTTATTTAATTTATCCGCTTTGATTATCCTGGTGTTGAAAGCTCTACTTGATTCACTTTCGCTATCTAGAAGATTTTCTTTTTCTAGAAATAAGATTAATTCGATAGTGATCATTTAAAATTAATCCTGTTCTCTTCTTCGTACACATACATGTACTGGATGAGTCATTTTAATTGATCCACTCAAATATATCTCATGGTACGCATTTTCGAAAAAAATATTTTATACAAAAGTGACAGGGTCCAAATAGTTAAATTTGACCTTGAGCGTGAGGTTGAAGATTATTTCGAAATAAAATTGATTTCTTTTAAATGTATTTACGTGTTTTTTATTTCATAAATGTAGAACGGAGAAAATTCAAATCCAGTGGTATAAATAATGTAAGAATTTAGGTGCTATTTGGAGGTAATTTGAAGGTCAAATTTTCTTCCTTCATGGGTTTGTGTAAATCACACCATAATTAGAGGACTTAGAGCAATGTAAGGGCAATAAAGAAATAGAGAAAGACTTAATCAAACGAGACACGTAATGATTGCTTTGACTTTTGCTTTAAGTTTGACCCACAAGGCCATTGCAAGGTTCAAAGGACATTTCACAGAGGAACCCATATCGTTTAAAGCAGAAATGAAAAATAGTGAAAATTTCGCACCCGAAGATATCAAAAGCTTAAGTTTTGTCATTCCTTACAGCAATCGTTCCAAGGTTGAATATATTATTTTTTGCTGTATATGCAAATATAAATGCAATACCGCATACAAATGTTGAAGAGTTTCGAGAAAAAAAAATTACAGTAACTTTGAAAGTGTCTTTCAAAGTTATTTCAATTTTTTCTCATTAGCTTGCGAAAGATATTAATTAATTTAGCGTTACCCAGGAACCATGTCGTGAGAAAATTTTACCTTTAAAGGACCTCCAGATAACCTCTAAAGACCCACATTGTTTGCATTCTTATATGCTGAATTTTCTCTGCTTTCTATTTCTGAAATAAAAAATAGGTGTTCCCGTAAAAAAATCCACCCAACTTTGAAATACACACATCTGCGTCACTGCTAAATAGTCTGCTTCGAACACTACAATTTTTTTTTTCAAAAATGCGTTCTTGACGACATATTTGAGTGGAACAATGAAAATTTGAGCTTTAAATCTTCTTCAGTTGAGACCTAAACCTCCATATTATTTATATCGTTGAATGATGAATTTTCTGTTTTCTATTTCTGAATTAAAAAATGCATATTTCTATATAAAAAACTGATTTAATTTTGAAATAACCTTTAACGTCACTCTTAAGCTCAATTCCAAGATCACTGCTAAATAGTCCCCTTTAAACTCTATAATTTTTGTACAAAATATTTTTCTTAAATACTTTTCTAGCGACATATTTAAGTGGATCAATTGGAATAACTCACCCAGTATAGTAAGGTACCTATAAATAAATTTCCAAAGCAACCCAAATCTGTCGATCAGAGAACAGGAACCTAACTCTTTCGGGTAGTGCAGTTTAAAAAAAGGAGTTATTTCCTATTTAACGCTGTACTTCAAATCCAAATCTGAAACTTTAGTCAATCACTACCAAGATTGTGACGCGATATTTTAAGTTATATAACCAATTTCTAATATTATGTTTCTATTATTAGTTTTTGACACACTTCTATCTCTAAAGACTTTTTTGGTACTTTCAAGTTACGTTTTCTAAAAAACCTGATGCGAAGGTCAAATTCTATGAGCAGATTTAAATTAGAACACAACATTATGTAGGAAATTATTGTTCCCTAATATTGTTCAAATTTACCTGTTTTCCAAGGAATACCAAATGTATCCACATCATTCCTATATATTGTAGAACTATCCCTAGAACTATCCCCTTCATATTCCTTAGAGTTATCGTTTAGACCAACTCTTATTACTTGTGTTGGTTTAAAACCAGATTCTTTGGTATAATTATCATCTGAAAATATAATAATTTAATTTACACTAAAGTTGACCAACACTAAAAAATTATCAATTAACCTATCCTTGCTGTTAAAGTTACTTTCCTAAATTGCATTAACTTTTATATACGTGTAGTATGAGTGACAAGTCGAGCGGTTTTTTTTTTGAATATTCACAAGTTCACCCGTTTAGCCGATTACGTCTCTCTAGAGTTCACGGATCGATTTCGCTATTTGTCGCAAGTAACTTAGTTTCAGAGACTAAGAAACTAATACAAAAACAAAGAAAACTGAACAGAGGCGATCTTGTTTATAAAAGTATTAATACTAAGTTAAAAAAGAAATTAAGAACAGATTTAAGAGATTACAAAACTAACCAGGTTCCAAAAATTATAGGAAAAAAAAATAAAAATATAGGGGTACTGAAGTTAAAACTAAATAAGGACAAACAAGCAATAACCAAAATAAAAAATCATCACGGAAATATAATATCAAATAAAAATGAGATTTATAGGGAAATAAAAAAAAACGAAGTCTATATACATTCACTAGAGATAACCCTGTAAAAAACATCCCGAAATATGTTTTAAATATAAGGTCGGAAAAACTGTCTAAAATAACTCGAAAGGAATTAGACACGTTTTTCAAAAAATGAAAGACGGAAAAAGTTCTGGTGAAGGTTGTATAACTACAAAAATCCTTAAGACGGGAAATAGTACACTTGAACAACCATTAAAAATCCTGCTTAATAAATGTTTACTGGAGCGAAAGCTATCTAAATCTTGGAATAATGCGAAAAAAGGGTGATATCGCAAGGATAGAAAACTAGCGGACATGTAAAAATTGCTAATGCGAATTATAACAATCTATTAACACCAAAACTAGACTCGTATCAATCAAGCAAGGTACATTTCGAAGAGGATTCAATACCATAGACCATTTACTAATAATTAGCGCAATCCTGGAAAGAACAGCAGAATATAAAATAACATTACATTTAACATTTATGGACCACCACCAAGCTTTTAATGTTTCATTAAAACATGAGCTTTTCATCAGCATCAAATTATGACAGAATTGAATAGATGTACTCAAATTTCATCAAGAAAATATACAGTCTAGCTACTTTTCATATACGAATAAAAAAATATATTAAGTCAGAGAAAATACTGCTGGAAAAAGGTGTTGACGAGGCGCTATTATATCACGAAAATTATTTATACTGGAATTGGAAAATGTTCTCGAGGAGTTAAGTTGGCAGAATATGGGTCTAAACAACGACGCCGTCTACTTTAGTCATCTAAGATCTGCACACAAAGTCTTACTAACCAGTAGCACTACCCAAGTGCCACTTATCAAATGAAATAACATTTTTTTATATCGACCCAAGCTTATTTTTAGGTGTAAAAACAACCCCTTTTATATGGTGATTATTCCTATTCAGCCAAAAAACATCATTTTCTAATCATATACATAAAAAAAGCATAATGCATACGCATAGTAGAAGAATTTTGAAATATATTAAACTTGAACATTTTAATGATCATCTCAAACCCTTTTAAAGGAAGGCAAACTATCCCTTAAACGAGAAAAATAGAGTATATATAGTCTATATGATATCTATTTAAAGCTCGGTGACCACTTAAATTCTCTAATCACACGTTTGTGAATAGGTTCGTAAAAATAAGTGTTATTAGAGAGGATTTTAACCCTAGGAAACAGACAATATTACACCGGTGTAATATTTACACCACCAAATGAATTTGAGCAGATGTTAAAAAATACGGTCTAATATTTTTCAATTCTCTGCCAATACGAAAAGTTTCATTTCATTTCATGAGTGGCACTTTGGTTCTGTTATTTATAAATACTGACATAGATGAACTAGTTTTCATATTTAGTGATTTAAATGCAAGATCTATGTGAATAAGACTCACTCTGAATCATAATAAAATCAAGATAATGAGTAATAGTCAAGATAAAATTATCATTCACAACCATAATATAAGTATAATACATGTTGCAATAGGCCAATTTTAGATGGCAGTAAACCTGGCATGTTGTCATAAATACAGAACGCAAGATGAACTTATCGAGTAACTTCCTGGAGACCAAGAGACATGGTACAACGAGATTTAAATCATAGAAGATAAACAATGGATGAAAAAGGCTAAACTCCGAGAAGCATGTAAAGAATTAGAAAATGCCTAAATCTCAAACGGGATAAATAGTGGCTAAGGAAAAAGCAGAAAGCCCAGTCCCATTACGCATTCCTTTCGCAACTACAAAATAACTGTAACACAGTGAAAATCTTTGAGGATAAAATTTTTACGGGAGGTCACGCTTTAGCCCTCAATCCCTTATATATTTTTAAAAGGAAAAAGTAAACTAGGAATACTGAAAGTAAAAATAATTGATCAGACTTATTTGAAATTATCGTCAATCAAAAATACTTTATATATATATATATATATATATATATATATATATATATATATATATATATATATATATATATGAGCAAAAAGTCGATTATATCCAAGAAAAAAGAAAATATATACTGCTACTTATATATAAGTAAAGTCCACATCATATGGGACTTTTTTATTAACAGCTTTATTCAAAGTTTGACTTTGGGGACAATTTCTGCTTCCATCGACATGAAAATTAGCCAAAAAATAATAGACACGTGATTAGCATTATCTGTCAAATTTTGATTTAAAAAAAAATTCAAAAGTGGAGTTATATCTTAAAATGTCGAAAAACGTTATTAGAAGAAGTTTTTCTAAATGCAATTTTTAGCCCATATGTAAAATTACAGATATATAAGATAATTTAGATTTCTTGCCCATTTTTTGTAAATTACACCACTCTTGCAAAATAAGACTCAATGCAACCGACATAAAACTTCTTAGTTTTGACAATGCTTCATCCCATATATATTTTGTTTAAAGTAGAGCCATATTATATGTGTGTTTTTCGACAAAATCCAAAAAGGCCTATTAAAATGTGGCCACATGTGAAGCAAAGTTTGTTTTTGACCCTGTATAAGGTAACTTCATAAAATAACTATTTCTGGAAACGTAGTTTATGTCTAAAAGTAATACACATTATAAGGCCAACAAGTACACAGTATCTTTAATAAAATCTGCATTAGGTAGAAAATAAATTTTTATTTAATATTACGAAATGTTTTTAGAAAATTTGAGTCTTTTCAATTAAACTATTTTCTTAGTATTAATGTGTATTACTTTTAAACACAAACCACGTTTTCAAAAATAGTTATTTTGTTAAGTTACCTTATACAGAGTCAAAAACAAATAAACTTTGCATCACATATGACCAAATTTTAATAGCCCTATTTGGATTTTTTAGAAAAACACACATTTAATATGGCGCAACTTTAAACAAAATATGTCTGGAATGACGCATTGTCAAAACTAAGAAGTTTTAAGTGGGTTGCGTTGAGTCTTATTTTGCAACAGTGTTGCAATTTACAAAAATGCACAAAAAATCTAAATTACCTTATACAGCTGAAATTTTGTAAATAGGCTAAGAATTCAATTTAGAAAAACTTTTTCTAATAACTTTTTTCGATATTTTGACATAACTCCACTTTAGAATTTTTTTTGGAAAAAAATTTAAATTTGAGATAATACTGATCACGTGACAACTATTTTTGGTTAATTTTCATTTCTATCGAGGGAGAAATTGTTGCCAAGTTATTAAAAGAAAAACATATGATGCTGACTTTACTGGTGACGTACATTCCACGTATTTTGTGAATATTATTAGTATAAGTTTAGAGCCAGACAACAGACTAATAAGTTTGGATGCGGAATGTCTTTATACTAATATGCCATTAGGCCATTCATTAAACATAATGAAAACCAGACTTTAAAATTATGCAACTTGATCAGATTGACACGTGACCACTGGACAGGGTGATAAACTTTTGTAGCGTTTCCTTCATAATGCTTATTTTCAAGTAAAAAAAACTTCTTTGCTCATGACGACGGGCTTCCAATAAGTTCTTTGGTCTCTCCAGTCGTGGCCAACCTACATGTGGGATAGTTCGAAACTCATGTCATAGAAACAGCAACAATAAAAGTGAAAGCTCGATTGAGATATTTCAATGATACCTTTATCATATGGTAGGGTTGTGATCAAAAACTAAATAATTTCTTGACACATTTAAGCTCTTTCAAACTAACTAATAAGTTTATCATGGAGTTATGTAATCAGTTGTCCTTCCTGAATATCCTGGTAAAGCGATCAAATAAAAATATTAAATCTTCAGTATATACAAAACCAACACACACTGAGTAATATCCTAATCTTGTACCTCATCATTTTGTTGTAACCTAACGAGCAATTACATGTGATATTTATAATCGCGCAATACCACTATTTCTTGCCATTTAATAATTATTAATAAAAATAATACCGACGCGATTAAATTATGCGCACCAAGATTATCTAAACCTGTTTATTCCTTATGGGGATATAACAGAGTTTTATCAAGATCGTGCCAGACATTTGCTGATAGATATCCAGATAAACATAAACCGCCACGGAACAGTGTCAAACGAATATGGCAAAACCTCGCATATTTTGGCACCGTTAAGGTAAAAATGCATAAAATTAAACCTATTCTCAATGATAAATATGTCGAAATTGCAATTATTAAGTCTAGTGGTTCTACAAACAGGAATCTCGAAAAGTTCAGTACATAAAATTCTGCTGGTTCAACACCTAAGAGAAACTGATTTGCCGAAAAGAGTAAAATTTTGCGACTTTATATTAACGATGATACAAGACGTTCCTCGATTTTTGGACAGCATAATTTGAACTGATGAAGCAAAATTTACGAAAAATTGCCTTTTTAATGGACACAATTGCAAGAAATGATGAAATAGTAAAACTACATTTTTCTGAAGAAAACAAATGGTAATTCATTAATAATACAAAGCAAATTATATTCCCATTTTAAATTATATATTAACTTTTATACGAGAAAGATTTTTAAATATTCTAGAAGAATTAGACAATCAATATTTAAGCAATTTACCTCTGGCGGAACACAGGCAATTTTTTACCAAGACAATGGCACTCCATCACACAGAACCGTTCCAGTTATTAACTTCTTTCAAGAAATATTTTACTATAAGTAGATTGCCAACAATGAACCCTTTCTGTGGTCTCTTCTTTTTCCTGATTTGTTTTAGGTTATTTTATATGGGGAACGATTAAAAATATAGTTTATTGTAATCCACTGACAAGGATGGACGACTGTATGGCAAGGATAAGAGAGGCGTTCGAAAGTTTATCTCCAGATTCAATTAAAGCGGCTAGCCTTGATGAACTAACCCCGAGATGAGAAAAATATTTGGAAGACCAGGGTAGAAATTTTCAACATTTATTAAAATAAAGTGTTTTCCTATGTAGGTAAGCCGTTTAGCATTTTTACAATACTAAAATGTTAAATGGCCAATATTTCAAAAACTGCTATTTTTTGCTGTATATACCGGGTGTCAACGAATCTATTAGACAAGTCATAATTTCTAGAGTATTATGTGTATCAAAATGAGAATTGATACAGGTAAATGGTATGTGAAGGGGAGAGTTTTCGCCAATTTTCCACTTTCCGGCCATTTCCGGTTTCACCGGAAATGGCCCCGGTTTTGAATTTTTAAATGGAACACCCTGTATATTTTAACATTTTTGGATTTCTGAGACAATTCTAGATCAGAATGTGACATTTTAAAAACTTTTTACGTCTACTTCATTTTTTTAGAGCCACTTTTAAAATTGCATCTAGGTGGCCATGATCGGACGCAAACTAATCTAAGGGCCTTAGGTGATGTCAAAAAAATACAATCGCAAAGTTTTAGTTACTAGTATGAAAGACAGGAATAAGACAAGTTGACAAAATTACGGATAATTTATTTACTTATGACAAGTGCGCCATGGACAGCCATGATGCATAATAATTTGCAACTGTTTGTATCAAGTCTTCTTTGGAAAACAAAACACTCACTTAAGTAGATAATGACAGTGACATACGCTCTAAGAACAGACGTAAAAGTTTCTTAATTTTCGTTAAGTTTAGTTTAAATTTTCGTTAAAATAATGTATACTCAAAGTGAAAAAGTGGATATGTTATTAATATTTGGAGAGTGTCATAGAAATTCAATGAATGCTGCCGAGTTGTATGCTCATAGATATCCGGATCGGCAACATCCAGCCCATCAGTATTTTTCGTATGTTGAGACTCGTTTTAGGCAAATAGGAAATCAAGAAGCGGAACAGAAGTTTATCATAAATGAAGAGACTGAGATTAACGTACTTGCTATGGTTGAGGTTGATAAAACAGTTTCTTTAAGAAAAATTAGTCAAGAACTGCAGATAAGTTATGAATCAGCAAGAAAAATACTGAAAAAGCATGGATATCGAGCATTTAAATATCAGTTACATCAACATTTGTATACTGAGGATGGCGATAGACGGGTAGTGTTTTGTGATTGGCTGCTTCAAAATCATAGAATTAACCCAAATTTTATCGATTTTATTCTATTTTCCGACGAATCCCGATATACAAATAATGGTATGTTCAATAAGCAAAATACTCGGTACTGGGCCCTACAAAATCAACATGAAATGAGAGAGGGCAATTTTCAAGAAAGATTTGGCGTCAATGTCTGGGCTGGTATCGTTGGAAATAGAATAATTGGGCCAATATTGTTTCAAGGTCAGTTAACAGGGGTTAGATATTTAGGTTTTCTTCAAAATGAAATCGAAAATCATCTCAATGATATACCTTTAACAGTTTTACGGCGAATTTACTTTCAAAAAGATGGAGCACCGCCTCACAATACTAAAGAAGTTTTTAATTATTTAATGGAGCATTTTAATAATCGAATTATTGCAACCACTGGTCCGGTACGGTGGCCAGCCCGCTCACCGGATCTTACTGTGCTCGATTTCTTTGTCTGGGGATATGTTAAAGAAAGGGTTTACTATGGAGCAGCCCCAGCTACTCTTGAAATATTAGAAGAAAGAATTTTACTGGCATTTAGAAGTATAACGCCCCAAATGCTACAAAACGTGCTGAGAGAAACAATTGAACGAGCTGAAATGTGTCGTGAAAAAGAAGGAATGCACTTTCAACATTTACTACACTAAACTTTTTAACAAATTCAGCTACTGTACTTTCAAATATTTTAAGTGCGTCGTTTAAGTTATTAGTTTATTTTGTTAGTTTTTTGTTAATTTTGTTAAATTTTTAATCCAATTCCTGTCTTTCATACTAGTCACTAAAACTTTGCGATTGTATTTTTTTGACATCACCTAAGGCCGTTAGATTAGTTTGCATCCGATCATGGCCACCTAGATGCAATTTTAAAAGTGGCTCTAAAAAAATGAAGTAGACGTAAAAAGTTTTTAAAATGTCACATTCTGATCTAGAATTATCTCAGAAATCCAAAGATGTTAAAATATACAGGGTGTTTTATTTAAGAATTCAAAACCGGGGCCGTTTCCGGTGAAACCGGCAGTGACCGGAAAGTGGAAAATATGCGAAAACTCTCCTCTCCACATAGCATTTACCCGTACCAATTCTCATTTTGATACACATAATACTCTAGAAATTATGACTTGTCTAATAGATTCGTTGACACCCGGTATAAATACCTTTTACAAAGTTTCCCTTATTTTTAATGCTAAATAAGATAACATTATTAAAATAGGGAGTTAATATTTTTAAAGAATTGACTTTTCACGATTCTGTCAAGTTAACATTTAATGTAGGTTTCTGATCACCCTGTATTTATTTATTATCAAAATATCAACACAGTCCATCAAGGTAGACCTCCTTCAAGAAAGAGTTCAACCCCATTTAAATAATAAAAGCTTTCATATAGGACAAATTTATACTTATATTTACGCCTGCAAACGCCATTTTTGGCATAAAATTTAAAATATGTCAAAAATAGTTAGACTTAGGTATAGGATATTATACGTAAAATATGTCTATAATTTTAGGTATAATCTAAAAATGGAATAATATATGAGGTGTTCCATTTAAAATGCAAGAAGGCATCAACTTCCAGTATAAACGGAAATGCCACCATTTTGAAAATATTTTAACTGAATTGCCCCGCCCGCTTCGATTTTAGTAAACTGCCAAATTTTAAAAATTTTCCAAAATTCATTTTCCGAGAATTCGATCAGGGACACCCTGTGTAAACTCGTAGCTTTAACGTAAAACATTCAGTTTATGCTTTATAATAGTTAAAGATACAACCTAATTAAAGCGTCGCATAAACAAACAAAAATAAAGACAATGCAAGTCCGATAACCACATTTCAATCAAACTCAACATTGTCTACAACCTTCCAACAAATAATACCTCGTTTCGGTTCTAAATATTTTAGATAAAGAAAATATCTTCGAATAAGCAAATTAAATGAATATTATATTAAAATCCAAATCCTCACGGTAAATACAATACCTTCATTAAACTTAAACAAATTCTAACTTATTTAAATTTCCACAGCGTCTCTAAACGAGATGTCCACTTTGATGGACCCGGATTAATAAAATAAAAGTGAAGATGAAAACTTTATACGACATTATTTTTCCGTAAAGTTATTTTGACCCAAAAGTTTTCCATAAAAAATTTTGACCTAAAACAATGTTCATAAATAAAATATATCAAAATAAGCGGGGAATAACTTTGAACCTAAAAAGTTGTTTATTGGACGTCTTTGAATTACTAAAATTCCTGGTTGAGCTATTTTTTGCACAATGGAATAAGTAAAGAAACAACTGTTATATTTTTATGGTTTTGTATGAAAAAGGTAAAAACATCCTTCTAGTGAGACAAACGGAGCTGTCAAATTAAAAATCACTTCAGCGTGCTGGTCGTCTAGTTCTAGCAACAATGAAATTTTAATGATTTATTTTGTTGATAATCCTGATAGATCTCAAATTAACCGTCCAAAATAAAAAAAAAACTCAGCAAAAAGATTACTCAGGCCCACAACCTAGGATTCCACAATGAGAGAAAAAGGTTGAAAATCTTCGGAAAGATATAGGGTAGTTGACAGAATATATTAGAAGCATTAGAATAAGAAAACTGCGGAGATAAGTACAAGAAATATTGAATCGGGTGCAATACCACTCACAATATGACCCAATAAACAGCACTGTCCAAAAATTCCTCGGCACAATAAAACGAAAACTTTTCGTGGCTGCAGGACGGTTAAGAAATATAAATCCAGTAAGAACAAAGATGCTCTTTTTGAGTTATCAAAAAGGAAATTTTAGGGAAGTTAAATTATTTACCAAAGAATGCATATAATAGGTACCCAAATAAAAAACTAGTAGAAGAATTCTAGAGAAATCAACTAGCTATAACCAACCACTGCAACATGAAAGCTAACTGGATCAATGAAGAACATAGAATCTACCAGGATTACAATCAGATGAAATTCGGGCCCTTCATCATCGAGGAAATAACTAGCATCATCAACGGAATTCGTAACTGGAAAGCCCTGGGTCCTGATTATATCTAGAACTACTAGTTTAAAAATTTTTGGAATAAGCACCAACGACTGACTGTTCTAATAAATGATGTTTGACTTGATCCACAGAATATGCCATTGTTTGTTACTAAAGGACTCACGTATATCTTGTCAAAGGATGAGCATAATCTCGGCTAATGACCTACAAAGTAATCATATTCTGCTTGACACAACTTATCCATGCATACTGAGAGTAAAACAACATCATTGCAATTCAGCAAGAAGGATGTGTTACAGGTGAATAAGTCGCAAGGAACAACTTATTATCGACTCTAACATTTGCAATCAGGCCTATACCAAATGAAGAAACCTTTTCGCCGCAGAGGTCTATCAAGGGATCTTCAACTCAGTGCCACATGACTGGCTGGCAGCTATACTGAGAATATATAGATTCGATATTGTGTCTTTATTACAGTACCTCATGTCAACTTGAAAAACTAAGATGCAAGTGCAAATCCCTTTTACTAGCAACATAGAGACAAACGCAATCCAAATACGAAAAATATTTCAGGAAGATTGGTTGAGCCCTTTATGTTTCTGCATTACCATGAACCTACTCTCACGCAGTTTAAATTTCGCAAGACACGGCTTCAATATTAAGAACAATTGTGAAGAGATGAAAAGACTAAATCATCTTCTGTATGTGGATGATCTTAAATTGATCGCTTCCACCAAAAACTAGCTGGAACAAAAGCTCAAAAACGTGGAGGAGTTCGCCGGAGATACAGGAATGCTCTTTGGCCTTGATATCTGCCATATTTTAAACACATCTAGAGAAAAAATACAACCGGGAGCATTTGAGATGTAAAATAGTCAAACCATTACAGCAATGGAGACAGAACTGGCACCAGTGAACCATGAAGACTGAATTAACCAACGAGTTTAAAGACAGGCGATGCAAGTAACAGTAAAAATTATTGAAGACGCTAAACACCTATGCATGCTCTGCGCTCAGTTAATCTTTTGGAATTCTGTAATGAAGCAGAACTGACATAGAAAGTCTGCAGATGAAAGTCAAAATACTCTTAATAAAGACACACAAATATGATCCTCATAAGACTACTGACCGGACAATTCTACCAAGATACCACGTAGGAAGAGAATCGGAGGATATTGGTAAAATAACTGGATCAACAACCATCGAACTTACGCTCATATTTTCATAGACTAGAAGAGTCTTCTGTATTACATCGGACAATATGTGAGGCAAACGACTCAACACCGCTGTAGTTAAGGGAATATGAACTAACTTCTCATCATTAATCAAACCAAGAGAAGTTTCAAGCCTGGTTACATGAACGGCACGCTATTAAGACTAATCAGGAAAATGTTGACAAATTAGCATCGAACTATTAGTTGGTGTCAGGGCAATGTTTCCTGAAACCGAAGGCTTCCTACTGGCTATTAGGTAATTCCAACAAGAAACTATCTGAAATATATAATCAGAGACCCCTCAATCCAGGATGACCAATGGATATCGAACATCAAAAACAATCCAGCACATAACAGGAGGAGGCCAAGAATTTGCTGCATTGAAGTACATGGAGAGACATGATTCAGCCGCTAAAATCATCTATCAAGAATTAACAGAGAAATTCAAACTATTGCAGGTAGAGAAAGTGCAATAAATACAGCCCGGAGCCCGAAAATACCATAAATACAGCCCGGAGCCTGTACTAGAAAATCAGTTCAAGCTGTACTAGGATTGAACTATGCTTACGAATGATACAATAGCGAGCAACACTAATAAAAGTCGTGATCCCTAACAAACCAATCTAAAGGATAAGCATAATGAGAAGATCACCAAGTACAGAAATCTGGAGGAACAAATACGCAGACAGTGGAGAATAAGTAGCGTCTGGACGATCCCCATAGATTATATCAACAGCCGGCGAAGGACCGAAGATTCGTCTGTTTATTATGAAGGGATTAGGTCTTAGCAAGCACCTGTATAAGGCTATGGAAAAATCAATGCTATTTGGGACCACCCGAAATGTCCGAAAGTTTACGAGAAATGCAGAGGAGCATAACATCGTTAGAGCCCGACAATGCGTAAAAATCATTTAATATAAAATTTAATGTTTTCTTTTTTTAATAAAAATTACAAAAATATCAATTTTTCTTTTCGATACCGTTAATGACCCATTTGGAAAAAAACGTGGTCCTAAAAGTCATGTAAATTACAATTTTTAGATTTGCATCTTTGAAAGACTACGGTAATTACCAGCAAAAATTCCCTATTTTAGGACAGACGGTTATGAACACACTTATTTAGGTGAAAATCCATTATCAAAACTAGCCCTAAAAAGATATTTTTAAATAGCACGCTCACGCTAGTGAGTCAGTTACAAATAGAAGCTTCTGTAATAATTTTATATGTCTGTAACCCTCAAATTTATCTGAAATATGCTGGGCATATTTAAGTTTCTAAGGACATTTTAATAAAAATTAGACAACACTTTTAAAATAACGAAGTAGCAATGCATTTCAACTGATTTTTTAGAATCAGTTCGTCAACATACTTTATTTTTTAATGAGAAGTTCACTTTAACAACTAAAAATAGTATTTTAGTTCAAGAAAAATTTTCATATTTTATATATTTTACGGATTCGGCCAATAGTATCATATATACATTCAGAGATTATAATCAATTGACAAGAATTGGATTTCTAGAATTAATTTTTTTACGAATGAAAAAAGAGTTTAGAAAAAAGATTTTATTTAGTTTTCAACATAATACCCTCCTCGTTCTATACAAATTTTGCTGCTCTCGTATAGCCACTGGAACGACCTGGAAAACTTTCCTTCTGGAATAGCTTTCAGAGCCCTAGTCACATTCCTCTGAATCGTCTCAACGTCTTGAAAACGTTCTCCCTTCATCGTCATTTTCAATTTAGGGAATAAAAAAAGGGTGCCGATCCCAGATCTGGCGAGTAAGGTGGATGATGAATCAAGGAGACCGACTTTGAGCCAAAAATTGTGTGATAAGTATTGAGGAATGTGCTGGCGCATTGTCGTGCAACAGAAACTAGTCACCGGTACGGTACAATTCTAGTCTCAAACGACTAATCTGCTTCAAAAGTCGATCCAGGATACTTTTGTAGAATTGTGCATTCGTTTTTGGCACTGGGGCACGAATTGGCTATGGATAATCTTGCTAGAATCCAAAAACGAAATGAACATCGTTTTGATTTTCAACTTTATCGCTCGAACTTTGATGGATCGCCCTTGGCTCTCAGCAATTTGGCGACTGGTTAATAGATCGTATTAAAAACACTATGATTCGGGTAACAATTTTATTTAAAAAATTTTCATGCGTGTCTGCCCGTTTGACCAAATCACGTGATGCTTCCACACGGTGTTCTTTCAGCTCTTCCGTTAAGAAGTGCGAAACGAACTTTGCATACAGTTTCTTTTCCCGAAAATATCGTACAAAAGGTGGTGTACGCTTCCTACATTGATGTTGAGTTCCTTTGACAACATTTCAACCGGAGTTCGCCGAATACAAGAAAGTGCGATGGACACATGTCCAGCATTTTCATCGGTAGATGAGGTATGAAAACGTGGAGATTTTCTGCCTATTGTGGCCAAACAACGAACGAACCATCTATATATCTACTCAAAAATTTAGGTTTTAGAAAAGCAGAAGACACGTTTTCTTCGAGAGCTTCCATAAAGTAGCTTCCATAATTTCCTGAACCATCTAAACCAAAAACACCATAACATAAAATTCACTATGGAAACTGAATCAAAGGGATCCCTTCCCTTTTTCGATGTACTGGTACAAAGGAAAGATAATGACAAATTAGGACATTCTGTCTACAGAAAACGTCACACCATCATCCTTCTCAATAACAATCTGTCATTAACTCTTTGGTATATATAGAGCTTTTTCAATACATGACGAAAAATCAATGAAATCAGAAACAGAAAAACGGACTAATGCTTTGAGAGGCAACAGATATTGCGCTAAAGATATTAGACGTTTTATTAATAAACATAAAAACCCAACTACTCTACAAAATGTCATAAATGTACCACCTCTGGACAGTGTTGTCTTGCCTTACATACACGGAACCATCGACAAGACTGCGAAATTGCTCCGAAATTCAAAAATTCGGACAATTTTCAATACATGTAAGAAAAATGGACAATGTTTGAAGTCACCAAAGGACTCAATACCATTACAAACAGAAGGCGTTTATAAGATACCTTGCTTTTATGGTAAAATGTATGTGGTTGAAACAGGAGGATCTATATCCACTAGGTTTAAGGAACATGAAATATGTATTAAAAATAAACAAATTGTACAATTTGCAATAGCTAAACACCAGCATTGCACAAGTCAGACCTTTGATGTAAAAGAAACTGAGGTGCTAGCGTCGGTGTCTGGTTTCGTTAAATATAAAATTGGAAAATGAATTAAAATTTGTAAATGTCTAAATAATATTAATAGAGATACAGGTTACAATCTACATCACACGTGGAAATGGATTATAACGCTGGATCAAGTTTCGCTGAGCACCAGCTGAGTATAAATATCGGGTTGTTGCTCTTCAATAGTCATTCATTGTTATAATCTTGTGGAGTAAAGATCGCTGAAGATGCCTCGTGCAATTCCAATTTGACACGGCTTAAACCTAAGAAACATGACTTTCAACTTGACCGAAGCTGGGAAAGGTTTCGTTTTTTATGAAACAGGTGCTTGTTTATCTGGAGATACCTCAACGCATCTTAAGACAAACCTAGCACTATGTTTTCATGATACTGAAATCTAAGAGTGAATCTTGAGAAAAATATAAGAGCAGAAATATTTTCACCTACGCTGACAGAGGCCATCAAAACACAAGCATGTCAATGCATAAATAAATAAATTTGTCTGAAACTGTCTTCGGTGTCTCCCCGCTCAAGCCAACCAATACAAAATTTATAAGGCTGCGATGTGATAACAGCTTAAACTTCAACTGATTGGTTGGTTATAATAATAGTCTAATATTTCTGTTTAGTCCATAATGTTGAATGTTAAGAAACCCTCTGTACAGATTCACAGTTGCACTTGACCGTTTTTTTTATTATTAAAATCATTTATTTCATATATTCTAATAAAATGTCTATACTAAAAAGAGATGGTTTTTCCGTAAAATTAACCGTTGAAAAAATTAATAAAGGTAATTTTCCAATTTGCCGCAAAGCCGGCTATGTCCAGTCTAATTAGTTTGGAACTTTTTTAGGCTCTCTAAATTATTGTCAGTTTGCTTACGTCAACCAGTTTGTACAGGTCTCGGTGCGGCATGGCGTAGGTGTAGGTCATTTATTTTATCCAAATAGTTAGGGCGACCTCAAAACACACAGGTAATATGAGTGACGTCTTTATGATTTATTTTTGTATACAGTCATTCCCGCGCAGGCTGTCGATATCTGGAGTCATGCTGACTAAGCGTTGAGTATCGCACCTATTATTCTGAAGGCCTAGTATCACGGTATTCTTTTTTTCACTTATATTTTAAATATTAAACCTCCAGATTTGTTAAACTTTCGAATCTTTAAAACTTTTAAATCATTTTTACTCCTACTTCACCGTATCTCGTACTGTAAAAATGTAAATAAACTTTAACAGTTGCTATGAAAGTTAGATCTTTTATTTAAGCAGATATAAACATGACATTATTCTTATGTATTTATTATGATGCGAAGTATTCCACAAATTAAAAATAAAATTAAATATTTCATAAATTTTTGAAATTATTAAAATGTTTCTACTTCTTTTCTTTGGCAACTCTTCACAGTCCATACCTGGATATGGGCCTTCCCTCTCTAGTTCCATACTTTCCTCTGCCATGCCAACTGAATTCATCTATTACTTGTTTTTTCCTTTGTATCATCGACTCTTTACCTTTGGGTTTTTCTGATACTGCGTCTGTATTCTCGAGATCTCCATCCTATTCTACATCTTATCCGCCTGCACAGCTCTTCATTCTTACTATTTAGGTTATAACATCGTGTACCATTATTCTTTATGATTTTTTATTTGTGTGGTGGCGTCTTAGACTGGTACCCAACATCAGACGTTCTAAGCCTCTTTGTTATTGGCGAAAATGACTATCTCCATTTCATACGTCATTACAAGGCCTGCGCAGGTGTTAAAAACTCTCCTCTTTAAATGCATCGGTATTTTAAGTCATAGCTCTCAGCGCCCAACCAACTCGCGCGCGCGTCCAAACCTACCCTTAAATAGTTATATCTCAAATTGCAAAATAACTCATCAGAAAATACTGTTGTCAACCATAAACGATAATATCTCAATGATATTTTAGCTTAAAATGCATATAAACAAATTACTCAGCGTTTTTCAAATGAAATTTCAACTTTAAACTAATATAACTTTGTTATAAACCAGATAAATGCCGCTTATAAAATCTTATTTTGAAGCTGATAATACCACCTTTCAAATGAGCTTATTTTGAGAGTTAGAAGCTTAGTTATAAATGAAAAAACTTGAACACTTCGCAAATTTCCATTGTCTTAAGAGTTCCTTTGCAATAACTTTGGTTATAATTAATATTTAAGTATAAACCTCGAACAAAGCTATTTGTATTCAATACATTTATCGATATGCAGTAGTTTTATGATACTACCTATTGCCGTATTAACGGATGATGCGTGTTTTTTTTTTAATTTAATTTTGAATTTACCGAACTTTGGCTAATTTTTTCCAAGGGTCTCTTTCAACTACCTTTCGCAATTTTTACTATTTTTCAATTTTTAACGAGATGTCAACGCACTTCGCCATTATTTGGTATTTTTGTACTCATCTCCGAAAATATGGAGCTATTTACGCATTTACCGGGTTTATTGGATTACTTTTATCCTTCAGGAAACGTAGAAGTTCGTTTCCGTCGGGACTAATTTATTTTAAGAATTTTCGCATTATCAATTATTTGTCTAAAACCTAAGTTTTAACACAAATCAGGGGTTGTTGGTGAAGTCCAGCCAACCCTCTCGACTAGAACGAAAACTCTAGCCGCCTCCCCTTTCTTCTAGCTCACCGGGATAGAAGGCGAATGAGTGAAGCTCAGAGTTAACGAAGATTAATTAAATTTTATTTTTTCAAAGGAACACTACTAAGGAATGAACCATTTAGAAAGAAGTTATGAAGTATCACTCGTCCTTGACTCATAGCTAACTTTTTATTCATTTTTTTTTAAATTCAGTACTGTTTTCCGCAAGTCAAGTTCGGGATTGTTTTCCTCTCCACTGTCACGTTCGAGATTTATTTGTCAAGATCAGTATCAGGATCTTTATTTTCTGTAGTATATTAAATTGTCAAAGACAACTTACTTTAAGAATCGCAAGTCAACGTGGCTCCGAAGAGATACGCTTAATCGGAAAAAGGACAAGATTACTCCAAAGGAGCAACCCGTAATTTCCTTAATTACGCCGATGCTTTCTCGCTTGTATAGCAGTGGTGACGTCGCGCTATGAGTAGACGGAGTACGGAGTCAAAGCGCCGTCGTTTAATGTCTTGGTTTCCCCGCAATCGAAGAATTGTAGTTTTGGCACTGTATGCATTATTATTCAGATTATTTTATTTAGGGAACTTTTGGGGCAATATTAACTCTGAAATTTAATATTTTGTCGCAAAATAAGCGTGTATTCACAACACTATCATGGATAATTTTTTACCGTGTTTTAAACAATTAAATTGTTAATAACAAAGTGTCTGTCCACTTGACGAAAAAGCAATTTCATGTTCGGATTCAACGGAAAAAATACATCAAAAATAGTTACTTGATCTTGTGGAACTAAAAGGTCCATGAAAACCCCCTGGCTGCCAATCTATAGAGCTTCTTACGATTTTCGTACTCGAGATGTTTATTTTTGAACTAGTAGCTTATAGAGAAAAGAAAAGTAAACGCGGAAAAACAATTACTATAGAGCTACCTATAAAGATAGTTACATACTTTTGAATTAACTTAGATGTATAATATTAAAAAAGACATTACAACGGTTTAAGGATAACTTTATTTATCTTTATTTACTTTTTCATGAAATTTAATATTAACTTTTTTCTTTTAGAAAAATACTCCTTTTCGTCTCCTGACACCTGACAGTATGATCTAATAACAATGGGTCAGTTCGTTTTTGCTTGTGATATTTTTATAATTTGTTTTATATATGTCAACGAACAAACTTTGTCGTAGGTAAATTAGAAATAAATCTCCAGAGATAAAACCTTGAAATCGGTAAGAAGAATAGTTGCCTCCCGAAAATAATGGAAAATTTCCAATTTTGTATTAAGAATTAGAAGAAAATCATTTTTTTATTATAATATTATAAAGCTCATAACTTGACTGACTCATTATGCACTTTTCAATCCAAATAAAATCTTATATGTTAACCGAAAACAGATTTAAAATTAGATCATATTAGTGAATTTGAGTGTTATTTTTCCTTTTTATGTGAATTTCATGTTGTCGATTTTTATCAGTGACTTGCTATCTATCACTTGTGGTTAGTGGTGCAATTACATGTCACATCTTCTTCTTCTTCTTCCTTCTATAATAGGTCCCTGACCGGTTCCTTCTTCGATTTTCCTCATTCTGGACTTAAATTATCGCTCCACCTTTTCCGTGGTCGACCTCTACTGCGTGTACCACTAGGCGATTTATCTCGTGCGATCCTTACCAGTCTATCTTCTGTCATTCGGCTTATGTGTTTGTTCCATTGTGTCTTACATTGTAGGACCCACTCATTAATGCAGTCTGTATTACATGATTGCCTGATGTTATCGCTTCTTTCTCTGTCTAGTAGCGTTTTTCCTGTTATTCGTCGAAGTATTCTCATTTCTGTAGTCTCCAATAGTTGTTTCGTTTTTGTCGTCTCTGGCCGTGTTTCTGAGGTGTATGTCATAATAGGTCTAATTGTGGTTTTGTAGATCCGAATCTTTGTTTCTTGTTGTAAGTGTTTGTTTCGCCAGATCACGTCGTTGAGAAAACCCGCGACTTTATTTGCTTTGGCCACCTGCCCTCTTCATCTTCGATGTTGCCATAACTAGTTATGTCGATTCCTAGATATTTGAAACTCATTTCTTGTTGGATTATTTGACCGTCTAGTTCTAGTTTGCATCGGAGAGGTTCTTTTGAGGTTATCATACATTTAGTTTTTTCGGCTGAGAGGGTAAGATTAAAGGTATTTAACAATCTCTGAAGGTCGTCTTCATTTTCGGCACATATCACAGCGTCATCAGAGTAACAGAGAATTTTTATTTCTGTATCACCCATTTTATATCCTCTACCAAGTCGCACCTCCTTTATTATTTCGTCCATTATCATGTTAAACAACAAAGGACTAAGCGAGTCTCCCTGTCTAATACCGCTTTTGACTGGTATGGGTGTTGATAATTTACCGTTAGTGCGAATCTGAACTTTATTGTTTGCGTATATGTTTTCGATGGTCTGAATTATATTGATAGGAATATTTCTCTTATATAACAGGTGGATTCCGTCATCTAGCTTTATGCGATCGAATGCTTTTGTTAGATCTATAAAGCATAAAAATGTTGGTTTATTGTATTCTAAAGATTTTTCGACTATCTGTCGTAGAATAAATACTGCATCCACACAAGACCTTCCTGATCTAAATCCCTGTTGTTCGTCTTCCAGTGTTGTAACATATCACATGATTTTTAAATTCTGACAAGGATCAAAACTTCCGTGATGTTTTGAAATTTATAATGTCCATTTAATAATTAAATTACCTTTAGCATATAGTGAATTGACGTCAAGCCATTACACAAATAGAGAAAATGCATCAATTTTAATATTTTACCTTAAGAAGGGATAGAATGTCAAGAAAAAACATAAGTAGAAGACCATTCTACTGACATTTGATTAAAATGAACATTACGAGTTCTAGTAAGTTCTTGCTACTACTAAATATAGCTAAAGAGTGTGATTTAAATTTAAAGTTAGATCTGTTTGTAAATTTGTTTTTATATGCTAATTTACTTTGTACATTAAAGTAGTTGTCAAAAGCAACCCTTTTATCCGCCTTGAATTCGTTTGCAAGCAAATAAACTACATAAAACCCTTTGTCTGTCTATGAGACCTCTTTTGTTTTTTGGTAATGGAAAAACCTTATTTATCATGAATAATTTATTAAAACCCAAAAAACAAACGCGCAAATTGTCCCAGACTAACCAGTTGCTTATTTTTTATTTATAAAATTTCAGAAACCCAGTTCATTGATGTTTTAAAATGCGCGTGTTATGAGGATTCGAGTCTGGCGTAGGTCGTACATGTCTCGCTTAGAAATAAACAAAATTAGAGGGTCTTAAAATTTTCAGGGATGAATGTCCTAAATTTATATTCTGTTTTAACTTTTATTATCCTCAGAAATATTGCAGAATTCATATAGTGTAGGATTTGAGGCCATCATGACGTCAAGAACAGTGTCGGCTCGAAAATAAGTCTAACGTAAGAAATTTGTGGAATAAAAAGCTGAGAGATTGTGTAAACGAAAAGAGATTTGTATTTGTTTCGACTCTAATTAATTTTAGTGGCTCCAAATGTAAAAAATACTGACCATTTACGTATTTCTATGGTATGAAAACTAAGTAAATAAACGCAATTTTTTTTCGTTGAAACAGATATCGGTAAGAAAAATTATACTCTATTCAGATTGTCAGCCCCAAAACATAAACTTTCCTTTAAAACAATAAATATACATTACCATTGTCGTAGATATTAAAACCAGGATGTTTATTTTCAGCTTGTTGCATTCTGTCTTGCTCTTCAGAATGTGAAGGTTCTTTTCTAGAATTACATTCACCGGGGTGAAGAGAAAGGATCACAGGTTTGCCGGACTCCAGAACTAATGATTTTTTACAAACAGATGAACTGAAATTATAGAAAATATTGTATTTTTTAACAATAATTTTGTTTCAATACATTATAACTAAATATATTTTGTATAAAATAATGTAATAAAATTAAAATTTTCCTTACACTTTTCCGAAACTATCCATCAATGTTATTTTATCCAATTTCCACTGAGTCAAACCTGACGATAACCAACCACTATATGCAGTGTACAAAATTTCTATCTTAGTCGGCTGAGACAGAATGGGATGTGGTACTAAAATTCTTGATATTGATTCACCTAATTTCATTTCTTCATCTTCTTTTCTGAAATATGAGCAAACAAACTTGAGTTAAATTATTGATGAATATTCATTCTATAAAAATATTTCTAAAAGCTACAATAAATCCGATTATGCTTCATTACTGAAATACAATAGGAATTTCAACTTTTTTGATAATTTCTGTATTTGCCGTGATCAAAAAAAATCACGGTTAACACAGCAACATATATACACGAATTTTAACTTAAACAATCATGTTGGGGTGGGAATTGCGCGTAAAACAGTAGTATAAGTATAAGAACCACAGATGTCATCATGATGTTGGACTAATACTAAAAAAACCAGATGATTTTTTTGTAAAGTAATAAAGGTTATTTTGGGTTTAAGAGGTCTAATCCGAGTATATGGAAGATTTTTTATCTTAAACTAAATTTCTTGTTATAATCTATAATATATATTTTACTAAGATGTTTGATGCCCACTTTGGCGTTAACTGCATGCATACTTTTTCTATTTTAACAATTTCTAAAATTTCGCTTTTTTTGTGAGATTTTCAGTTATTGAAATTTTAACACCCTCAAGACCGAAAGAATGTTGACTTTTCATGTGTCTTTTAAAGCCGTTTTATTCTTTTTGTTGTATTTATGATTCCATTTTTTAGATATTGATCAGTTCGTCTTATGTATTTACCATCACAGTTTTGAACAAATATACTCCCGGATTAATTCTTCAATCCATAAAACACTATGCTATATATATATATATATATATATATATATATATATATATATATATATATATATATATATATATATATATACATATATATATATATATATATATATATATATATATATATATATATATATATATATCCCTAACAATAAAAATATTCACTAGCATTACTTGTTTATTTCATTCAACAGGCAAAAAAACCAGATGAATTCGTTAGGAAACTTAATTAATATTGAAAAAATTAATTTCTTCAAACAAAATCCGTTTTTTTCTTTTAAATTTCCAAGCTGACTCTTTCAATTGAGCGGTTTTTCTCTTCTGTATGATAAAATATAATAATAAAATACGCATCATTTTCACCTGAGTACTGACAAAGAATAAGTTCGGTGTATCATATTTCCTAAAATAATGATGTAGAGGTTGATGGTTTTTATTGTGTAAACCAACGATGGAAATACTGCGTGGTTGTACCATTCAGTGTTCTAACCTCGTAGAGTGAAGATCCCTGAAGATGCCTCGCGCAATCGTAGGCGAAACATTTGATAATAATTCCACTTTGACACGGTCTAAACCCAAAAACCATGATTTTCAACTTGACCAAAACCGTGAAAGCTTTCGTTCTTTAAAATATCAAGACATTGCTCCCTGATTCTCTGTAGTCCCTTCTCGCTTGTGCGGTCCCTTTCTGTCTCGGTTCAATCTACTACAAATACATTTCATAGTATTAATTTGTGTTTGTAGTTTGTTCGGTTTTAGGTCTATTTTTTACGATATCATAATTTATTTAATCAATTATTCCTTTGTTAATTTCCTTATGAAACGTATACGAGGGAAGGTCTGGAACTTCATAGAAAATTATATATATATATATATATATATATATATATATATATATATATATATATATATATATATATATTATTTGGGTGACTTATTTAAGACCTTTTATATGCTGCCAGATCAATCCGAAGGATCTAATTTTCCCCCAGTGCAAGTGAGATGTAATATACGCATGGGTCTCTCTCTTATACTCACAAACTACTCTGTGTGTGTGTGCGTGTTTTTTTTTTACCGACGCTATATGTGAAATTTGGTGCACGACATTTTCCTGTGTATTTTTATTGCACTTACATTTAACACCAAAATTTATTAAAACTGCGAAATTTTTAAATTTCATTTTGCGAAATTTACTGAATTAAAATTATTTTTATAAATAAGCAATAAGATATTACTAAATAATTGTTAAAAAATTCGTTAAGACGAGAAACTAACTTAATTTTCATAAAGCTGTATAATAAAGCCATTTAATGCTCTCACTCGCTGTCATATGCATAAATGATACCCTCGCACTCATACTAGAGCTGACCTTTAATCGTGTCTGGAGAGATGACCCTTAGGATTGAGCTGGCTGCTTACAAGAGATCTTAAAATGGTCATCCAAATAATATATATATATATATATATATATATATATATATATATATATATATATATATATATATATATATATATATATACATAGAATAAAATAACTTTTCTAAATACATAGATCGTGAAATTGTTTATTTTTAATAAATTTCCTACCGCTCCGGGGTATATTTAGATGTTCGTTTGTACTGTTTAAAATAACAGTCCGGCATCAATTTCTGCAGGTAATATCCTGTCGATATTTTGCGATATGGGAATTTTGAGTAGACAGTTGTTTTCTGTGCATTTTGCTCTCGGTTCGTTACAGCTCTACTGATAAGATCATTAGAAGGTAGAAACTAGTATGAAGAGAGAATCAAAGTGAAGTTAGCAAATAATATACTGTCCCGTTCTTAACGGTCGTAAGGAGAATAAAATAACTTTTCCCAATACATAGACCGTGAAATTGTTTATTTTTAACATATATATATATATATATATATATATATATATATATATATATATATATATATATATATATATATATACATATATATATATATATATATATATATATATATATATATATATATATAAATTCCAGGCTTACTAGCATATCCTCGATACCCCAAATGTAGCGAAAGTTAGGGCCCACGAAAAGCGTCGTCTGGCAATAATGAATATAAACTTTAACGTAAAAGAATATTACTTGTATGTACATTTTGTGGACCTTTAAAACCAGCAATGTACACTTAGGTTTACTAAAAAGACGTAGATAATTGATTTGCACACTTTTGAAAACTGTTTGATCTCCATTATTAAAGAGACGTTTTAATTTTTGCGAAAACACTCCAAGTTCAAGTGATCTATTATTCAGAGAGATTAGTGGATTAACAATATTGGTTTTTATTTATTTTCGGATTTTGGTTCATACATTTTCTAAACCACCAGGGAATGGTGACTTTAAGTTATTAATAGCATCAAGAATATCAAGCTCAGTGACCGAAGTTATAAAGAATGACTGTGACGATACTAACATTATTATTTATAAAATGATTTACTAATTGAGGAATAGAATGAATTACATTTAAGTGGTGTTGCTTTTTCAGCATTTTCTCTTGATAGAGCAATCCATTTGTTCTATTTGTGGTTTTTTCTTTTATTATTTGTTACCCTCACAATATGCAATTTTTGTTTTTTATTTGAGATCTGAAATTCGATTTATTAAATAACCACCATATATAAAAAATTTAGTACTTTTATGTGTATGAGATTATCAATCTAACAAGACCATCCTGAATAACAAATAATATTGCCTTCTTAAGAGGGGCTTGAGGCATGGGGTCAGCACCTCCATACTCGGGCAAAAATATAAATGCTAAAAACTCTAGTGGGATGCCTCGGAATATCGGACGGATTATAAATATAATGAAACTAGCCACAAAAATGAATAATATGGAACTTACAAGGTATAGGGGAAAAAATAACGGAAGTAATTAATTAAATGGCAAAAATAAAAATCGACATATTCAGCCTCAGTATATAAACCTATTTAGTGTAGTACTAAAAAACACACGTGCAAGAAGAGGTATATCAATAATTATATTTAAAAAACTGAAAAGGCCCACTACAAACTAGGGGGCCATAAACGAATGAATATTGACTGTCAGCATCACTTACCACGGACACCGATTGACGATTTTTGGTATTTATGCACCAAACAAAAACACACGATATGAAAAAAAAACAGCATTTTGAATCACTGTACGACGTTTTGCAGAAAACTGATGGAAACAGCGGAATAATTATAATCACCAACATGCATGCATGGCGAGATACACTGAATGGTAATGACCACAGACTGATTAATACACGCGGATTATACACGGAAATATCAAGCATAAAAACATGTATACATATACATGGAGGCATTTGAAACGTAATTTGAAGCATATAATAGAAGCCTTAGACGAAGAACAAGAAACAAGTAATAACACGCAAAGAGTTTAATCTCTGGATCAGTGGCGTCACTAAGAGTATGTGCCCCTCCCCTCGCAGATTTTTGAGTGCGCCCTACTATCTTGTACCCTTCTTAATCCTTCGTATTTATTCATTTTCATCAAGGGACTTGAGATCGCCCCTGGATTGGCGGTGCACCCTTGTACCGCGGGGCCTTCAGGATCGTTAATTACGCCACTGCTCGGGATTATGAAGAAATTTGTCAGGCATAAAATACAAGCTTACATACACATAGGGGTAAGATAAACGTAATTTAAAATATAAAGAATATATAGAAGCCTTGAGCGAAGAACAAAACAGAAGTAATAAAATAGCTAACTTCTGATAGAATGAAGATCTACAAGAAATGAACCAAAAAAACAAGCATTGAATCTTAAATGGCTTCATACACAAAAACAATAGTATGAGTATAAGGAAGAGCGAAAAGAATTTAAAAAAGAACTATTGAAGAAAAAAATTACAAATGCAAAAAAAAATGTCACCAAATTGATAACAACATAGGAGATCAAAAATCCCCGGAATTTTTGAGTTTTCTCGAATACATCAGATGTGCAACAAAAAATAATGCCAAACTAGATGAAATATTGGGAAGAGCCACTATATTGAAAACTGTTTATTGCACAGCTTCCAACGACTTCCACCAAAGTTTAAACTGAAAAACTTACACTATACATGGAGTATTAATCGAAATATAGGATGTAGATATAAGGACAACAATACCTAATCTAAAGAATGGTAGAGCAGCAGGGCCAGGTGAAATCCCAGCAGAATTAATCGAACGCGATACCAACAATTTATTCAAAATTATAAAAACATTCTTAAAAATTCCTAAATGAAGGAAGATTACCACTAAAATGGAGAGAAAGCGAAATGACACCAATAAAGCTGTTTGCAGAAATGATAGAGAAGTCTTTGTTAGCAGTATAATATCCAGATTTTACATAAAAGTTCCAACTACTCTAATGACAAATAATTTTCAAATATTTCAAAGTTAAGAATATAAGTAAGGAAAAAATGTATGTAGGTAGCTGACAATAGCCCACGGCAGCATCTGCTAACAAAAGTTATTTCAGATCTTAGAGGAGACCCCAGACGCTAATAAAGACCATTATAACAATAATGCACATTTCATGTTGAAAATAGGAAGAATTCCAACAAACTCTATGGTCGCTAAGGAATTACACTACGACTATTGCCTATCGCTGGTTTTGTTCAATGTTTATCCTAGTCCGGTCTTAGTGCAGTGGAAAAGAGAAAATGCTACGCTAAGTGTATACCAATGTGGGATACAACACTTTTTAGGTTTCAATATACTGATGACCAAATAATAACCCCAGGATCATAATGATATCAATTACATGATAAAAAAAAACTATATGAAAAATACGAAAAATGTGGCATTTCCATCAACTATGCATAGGCAAAATATATGTGTGTGAGTAAAAATATCCATAACCAAAGAATAGATAATTATATCACAATTGAGTCGCTCATAAATTTTTCATTCTTCAGAACTAAGCTGAACAATAAAGGAATATGCAGGGATATGATTGAGGCAAGAATTAAAAAAAGGTACGGAGCACTAACTTCTATATTGTAGCAGAAGAACCTAAGAACGAAAACTAAGATAAACATATTTGACAGTATTTTGAAGAATACTCTAATGTATGGTTGTGAAATATGGCAAACTTGGAAAAGAATGGAAAATTAAATACTATTAGCTGAAATAGCCTTCTTACGAAAAGATCCAATGTTGCAAAGGTACGTAATGAGAATATAGAAGGAATAATTCATAAGAAAAGAGCAGACATGCAAAAGAAACAACTGATGTAGGAGGGTTAACTAAAATCAATGACTGAAGAAAGAATTTCAAGAAAAAGTATGCATTGGTTCCCACCCGAAATAAGGAAGAAGGCCGACCTACAGATACGGGTAAGAAAGGAATTATAAAGGCTATATTGCAAATAAATCTTAAAATGGGCGTTTGGGACGATAGAAAGGCATAGAAGCTACGAACCGAAAGACAAATACGTTCGGTATTGAGCCAAATATATTATATTATTGCTTATTAGTAAAATTGTTTTCACGCAATTTTATTTCAATTCGAATTACATTGTTTCTAAACTTCAGTAATTGAGATTGCGATTTAAAATGCCAACAAACAAAAAAAACTATTGTTTTTTATGTGTAAACGGTTATTCAGTATCTCAAACTTTTTTCCTTAGAACTAAAGACAATAATCGCATAAAAATCATCAACGTTATTCAAAAAACTTTTCATTTTTTTTCAAAGAATAAAATGATTTGTGTAAAAAAATCGATAAATGTGGAAAGCCATGAGACTCAAAAAGTGAAAACCTCGAAACCCGGGTTCTCTAAATAGATTGTAATGAAAGTGTATGGACAATATTCCGTCGTTCTTACAGTAATTTATTGCAAAATATGAAAAAAAATGAATATATCGATGTTTAGTTGTGTGTGACTAATTGTCAACACTTTGTTTGTCGCCTTGTAGCTAATGAACCCTAAAAATTAGTTACTAATTATATGAAAAGTAAAGTTAATATTTTTAAAAAATGTACACTTAACTTGCAATATTTAATACATACTCTTAATGTAATAATTCTAGGTTATTTTGCTATTATCATCTTCACTTTCTGCTAAGTGCATTATCGGTGTCGAATTTAAATAGATATTTCCATTTGATTCTAAACAAGCAACTGTAATATGCCAATCGCTTTTTGTTTACACATAAGAGCTGCTCCACATCCATTTTTGTATGGAAAAAAATACATTTTCAGTAAATTTTCTGGAGCTGATGTCTGGATCAGAGTTATAGGTTCTAATGCATCATTTTCCTGTTTTCATTCCCAAATCTATGATTTTGTAACCATAAAAGACCCTGCAGACAAACTCTTATTAAATGTTTAAGAACTACATTTGATGTAAGAGCGAAAAATGATAACTGAACACTATTTTGTATAAGTTGCTGTGATAAAGCTTCAGTATCGTAACATATTTAAGTTTTGGATTCTTTCTGGTGCATTGTATAATGCAAGTATGCACGAAAATTTAGTTTGATAAATGTTAGTACTAAAGTCGGCAATCGCGCATATGAAATCTTTTGTGGCTTCTTGTACATCCTTTCTATTTTCAAATGTTTTTACAAATTTATTTTTACCTCTATTGAAAAAACAAGAAGCGGTATCAGTACATGTGAAAAAAAGAATGTGTTTTTTACTTGTTGGCAGTATTTTTTCCAAGGATTTTGATGACAACAATTTCTCAGTGATTTTTCCTTTTGAAGGTTATCGAAAATAAATTACGCCGTGTTCAGGACTTCAAGCAGTTAGTAGAACTAGAATATCAATATCGTCAGAAACCACAACATTTTGTACTAGTAGATCAATTACTATTTCAACGACTAATATATTAGCATCCGCTCCTGTATTACGCGAAAAAAAGTTATTTTCATAGAATTTTTTCCGTATCATATCAATTAGTTTCATGTTATCATTGTTATAGGCAAGGAACTTATCTTGAATGATTTTTAAGTGCATGTTTTCATCGAAAATAATAGGATATGAATTTTTCATAAAGCGCTGATATTTTCCAGCTGATTTTATACACTGTTTTTTGTAAGACTCAAATACTACATTAACATTTTGAGAGTAATTATTTTTATAAGCCTAACATAATGATCACATATACTCCCGAGCTTTTCTTCCACCTACTGTTTGCAAAGATACAGCAACATTCCTTTATCAGTGACATAATTGAACTTATTTTATTGACATTTCTGTAAATAATTCATTAATTCATGTTTTGCATTTCGGCGTCTTAACACAAAGCTAGGAAATAAAGTACTAATTCAAAGAAGATGAAATTTTTAAGTTCATCTCTAGATTTCTTTAACACACAAATTCATTGAAAAGGCAATAAAGGAATCTGTTGAATTAATCTTCTCAGCAATTTTAACTTTTCTTTTAGTTACTAATAGCGTAGTTACTTAGTCTTTCCTTGATAATTTTAGCTGGTTAAAATTTTGTTTATTGATTTATTCATTATTTTCAAACCTTCTTCAAAAGCGTCAAAACAACTGATTTTTTCATCGTCAGTATTTCCGGTAACGACAGATCAATGAGCTGAGTATCAAGAAAGGCGTTATATGAAAAATTCTTCTAATTTAATAACGTCAATATTATTAATATTAATTTAATTTTAAGATTTCATTAAAGTTTATTCAATTGTTTGATCTGTTGCAATCCTTTAAGAAAAAAATTATCCGAACGTCGGGCTGTAAAATATCCACTTATAAATTTTGTGAACTCCAAAGAAACATTTTCCTTTGCAATTCTTTCATATATTGTACATTTAAACATATAACCGAGCTGTTTTTTCATATCGTAAATATCCTGTAACATGAAAGGATAACATTATTAATTCCATAATATATAAATTCAATGACGAATAACCCATTTGGCCCGAAACAATAAAATTTTTCAAAAGAGAGACCATTCAAAAATATATTATCCACAATTTAGATGTTTTATTTTTATTACCCAGTTCATCTAATTTTTTCGCGAAAATTTCAGCTATTTCTACGAAACCTTTATTTTCTATAATTTCCAAGGTCTACTTTATACCTGAGATGTTAGCAGTATGTCATAAAGAAGTTCTCCTTCATAAAAATTAACTTTTAAGCAGAGAGATAAAGAGCAAAATAATAAATATGGAAGATATAAAACACTCACAACTTAATCTACAAAGCTAAGTACATGTTAAGAACAAATATTCTAAAAAATTAAAGGTTTTCATATGTTGTTTCCACTTTTGCAATTTACAAGCCAAAATTCATGTATTCTGAAAAAAGAATCAATTTTGATCTCATGTAATATAACTATAGGAAATCAAGAATTTCATATTTAATTTTGTTAAAACAAATTTTAAAGAATATATTAAAATTATGTCAGCTCAATTTCAAATACAAAGTTTAAAAATCACAACACTATTGAGTCGGCAAGAAAGTATTTTTGGTTGTCACACATAGAGAGCGTTGCAATTATTTTGAAGGATTTCTGTCAGTGTTATGGCTTTTCTCTTTTAACATTTGATATCAGTCACATTTAGATTACTTTAGATGCAACTTGTGCGTAATTTTATTTGTAGCTGTTGATTTAGGGTTAATTTTAACATGAAATGTAGAAACAAATATTTTCAACATATTTTCCTTCTCTATGTCCGCAGAAGAAGGAGAAACTTACAGATATGTGAAGTTTATGGTGCTGAAACTGATCATGACCAAATAAAAGCCATAATTAAAGAGAATAATTATATAATTGTTCGAGCGATTGCACAGAGGTTAAATATATCGCACACAACAAATGAAAATCACTTAAAATGTCTTGGACTCACTAAAAACCTCGATATTTGGGTTCCGCATAAATTGAACGAGATTCATTTAACACAAAGAATTATCCCTTGTGATGAAAAATGGGTCATCTACAGTCAGATCGTTTGAAAATGACCATGGTCCAAACGTGATGAACCAGCACAAACCACATCTAAAGCAGATTTGCATTCAAAAATTGCAGTGGTGTCAATTTCGTGGAACTATAAAAATATTGTGTATTTTCATCTGCTTCCAAGAGGCCAGCGTTCTACTCAGATATTTACTATCAACAACTAATGACACTGGATGAAGCAATGAAATAAAAACGACCAGAATTAGCAAATCATTCCATTCCATCTTGATTATGCAAAGCCTTACTCATCTTTAGTAACACACAGGAAATTAATGGAGACTGACACCTAAAGTGCTATTTTGGATATACACTATGGTGATCCGCCCCATGATAACGTACGCCGCTATTGTATGGTGGCGTAGTACGACAAAACGCAAACACGTTCTTCAACTTGACAAAGTTCAGAAAATGGCTTGTGTAGGAATATTGAGTGCGATGAAGACTGCTCCCACCAGGGCTCTGTAAGTCCTGGTGAACCTGCATCCTCTTCACTTATATATAGAGAACGAGGCCTTGAAGACTGTTTATCGTTTCAGTTTCCTAGGACATCTTGGAATTGAAACGGACGGCTTCTCAGGTGTCTGGGAAAGCGCAGTAGAGAGGTGTCCATCACTCCCCATGCGGACAGATTACATGACGCCGCTTTTAAAACCCAACCTCTCCCTGGAGATATTTCTGTTAAGTAAAGAGGATTGGGAGGGAGAACAAAATCTTCCGAAAAATGGATCCTGGTGGTATACTCATGGAAGAGCTGGAACCGGAGTATTTGGCAGGAGCACGGAAGTCAAAGAGTACTAACCTCTCGAACAATGTGCGACAATTTTCACAGCGCAAATTTATGCTATTCTGCGGTGTGCCCATCTCTGTGAGAGAGACATAGACAGGAATAGAGTAATAAATATATGCTCAGACGGTGTCGTGACTTCGCGACTGGTGTGTGAGTGCAAGGATGTACTAAATGGTATGACAAGGAAAGGCTGCACAGTCAGACTCGTATGGGTCCCGGGTCACTCGGGCATACGCGGGAATGATGAAGTAGACCGTCTGGCAAAGTTGGGTTCGCCGACTGAACCGTATGGACCCCAACCAATATTACCATTTCCAATGGGTATTGGCAAAAGGAAATTAGAATCGTTGCTGGAAAGCATATTTATTAAATCGTAGAGGGGAACTCCTGGAATGAGATGTGCTAAGGAACGCATAACTGGGCCTAGCGCACGGCATACTAAGGAGCTTCTCTCCTTGGGAAGGAGAGCGCTCACAAAACATTGTCACCTCAGGGGCCATCTTCATAGAATCGGTGTCGAAGACGACCCAACATGCAGTTGGTGTTTGGAGGATGCTGAAACTGTTGACCATGTCCTCAGAGAGTGCTCAGCATTCAATGGACTGAGAGAAATATTTCGGAAATTCAATTTTGTTACCGGAAGCAGTTAGGCAAGTTCAACTAACGAGGCTGCTTGGATTCGCAAAGGTAATCGGCCTCGAATAACCTGCAGATATGGAGGGATATAAAGTGCTCACTGGAAACCTAGGTATCGGTGATCTAGTATCACCACCCCTTTTTCATTCTTTCATTCATTCGCGGGAAATTTTTGGAGCTTGGTTTGGCAGTGATGTCACATCCCCCATACAACCCTAACTTGACACTATCTGATTACCATGTATTTCGAAGTTTTATAAAACTTTTTGAATGATAAGTACACATTCGAACAATCGAACCTGTTGCTGCGGCTGTACGATACTGAACTGTTTTCGACCTATAATTGAAGCTAAGCTTATTAGAGATCAATGAATGTTTCTTTAAGCGAAAAACCGTTAATCTACTGATTATTCTACTTGTACTGTAATACAACTATGTCAAATTTTAATAAAAATTAAATAACTATGTTTACGGATTACGGTGCCGATATATATTTTCAACTTACTTTGTCATCATAAATGTCTCGTTCAGAAAAGAGTCTCCTATAAGTGTAATTTGTATCTTTCCATAACTTTTTATGGGAACAGGGCTTGGAGTCGTTTCGATTTTCACCAAGTACTGATGGGCTAAATTAGACAGAAAATGATTAATAAATAGAGCCTTAAACTAAAGGATAGTTAACAATACATTATTTTAAATATTTATTATTCGTACCACAGAATGGTTCTTCATCTCTAGTTATAAGAAAAAGCTGTCCTCTTCCTTTCGATCTGTCTGCATAATACCCCATGTTGCCGCATTTCCTAAATAAATTAAAATCAATCATGAATGAATGTTTATATTAAATAAAATGCCAAAAAAATACTTTTTCAATTTAAATAATTAACGGGATATTATTTTTTGTAAATGAACTTCGACCTTCTCTTTACGAATTGTTACCTATTTTTTTACATGATTAAATATTTTTTGTAAGTTTTACATCTCAAATTTACTTTTCAAGGACATTATTAAATATTGAATATTGGAAAGAAATCCAATTTGAAATGTATAATAAATTTAATGCCTTCTTAAATATAACAACTGAAAATGTTTCTATTAGTATTGTAAGATTAGTAGTTTCTTAAAAATTATTTGAGTCTTATGTATCTATTTTTACCTCTCATCAGTACATGGAAAACATTTTCCAGCAATAAAGTCATCGTAGGAGTTGCAAGGAAAAGCAGGAAAATGACATCTTGGAGATACAGAATCGATAAAAAACTTATACGCCCGTCGATGATTACAAAGTGAACGACCTTCTACAGCAGAAGCTGTAAATAAACAAAAAAAAACAGATAAAGTCGCTTTGCATTGTAAAGAAATATTTACGCGTATCAGTTTGATGGTTTTTATTTAGAATCTGGTTTAAATAGATAATGTAATTGTAAGCCGTAGCTTGGAAAAACATCAATATGTTTTTGTTTATTTAAAGTCTGGTAATTTTTAAAATCATTTTTTTTTCCTAAGAGGAAAACAATTAAATATACAGGATGTCTCTAAAAGACTCATAGTGCAAAATCCTGATGCTAAAATATGAAAATCTAGCCCAATTTACCTTAGACTTAAAATTGATAGTTTCTGAGATACAAGGAGTCAAAGTAGCAATTTATTTAAACTTTTTTTGTATATTTTTCTTAATAATAGCTTTATTTGCACAAAATTTGATACTTCGGATTTTTTATAATGAAAAATCAAGATCTGATTAGTGTCAATATACACTGCAGAGGACATCAACAGCAGCACTTCACCCATATCTAAAGCTTCAATTTTTTTTTTGCAACTCGGTATATTAAATTTCTAATTAAAAATTTTTACTGCTTGATATCTTTTATCTAAAAAAGTTAAATTAAGTAGATGTTGTTTCGAGCAGCTAATTCTGAGATAATCAAATTTCAATGTTTTATTGCGTCGTAGTCCTTCACACTTTGTCCAAGCTTATGACTTGATAAAAAAAAATTGGAGCGTGCTTCAGGGCCAACGATGATAAAAATGTAAAAAGGGACAAGCTAATAATGATAATACTGTAAAAATATATTGGCAAAGAAAAATAGGAATAACATACAAAGTCAATAACAAAGTAAAACAAAAAAAAATTATTTATCTAATTTTTAATTTAAATTAAATTCTAAGTAAATGTTTAATATCACCTTCATTTTAATGTACGCAGAGACCAATTATATAGAGAAATTTTAACTGCCCCCTTTCATTATCTCTGCATCTAAACATAAAGTGTTCACTGAATTTTGTATTCATGCCCACATTTCTTCGGTGTTTACTGATCTATGTTATGTCATCTGTTTAAGAGTTCCCCATAAAAAATCTATAGGCGTTAAATCTGGTGAGCGAAGTGACCAATTTACAGGAGCATCATTTCCTCTGCACATCATGTGTTCTCCGTTCACTAGTAAATCGATAAAAGCCTAGTCTCAATTCGAGGTCGTGAAGTAAAACCTCATGTACGGTCTGGAAGTGAAATGGATGTAACAGCTGTTTTCTTAAAATAATATTTACTATACTATTAGAAACTCTAGGTTTAAAAACTAAGTTTCTGGTACTCAGACTCGGATTTTCTTCAACGTATTCTAAAATTTCTTAATTTCTTAACCTCCGATGTCCTAGTTGTAAGGTTCCGTCCATAATTAATCGTTACAGAAGCAAGACTACAATTCCAAACCTATTAGAGGAGGAGCTCACGATAGACTTTTTTTCCAAAAGCACAAGAGCTGACAATTTGTTATAACCTTCATTTAGTATCACTAGTAAATAAATCGACCTCCATCTGGCGCACTTCCAATGGGTGCGGCTGCGGAAGCCACTCACGTAAAATACCGAGTCATAAAAAGTAACTAACTTTGCGGAAATGTTAATTATGATGTAAATAAATGGAAAAACATAATCAGCTGACCGAGGAGGAGGGAGAAAGACAACAGTTGCTATTGGTTGAAGCTATAGCGCATCGCTGTAGCCGCGCGGGCACGTCCTATCTTTAACCCCTCAGCTAAGCACTTTTCCCCCACTACATATGCAACTGACTATTGTTTTCCTGTAACTGAAAATGTTAACTATTAATATACAAAATTTCAGCTTTGAAGGTATGAGTTATCCTTATTTTTTATCACTAAATACATAGCGTCCATGTACCTAATCGAATATGGAAATAGATAATTGCTCAATACTGGAATAGTATCATAAATAAATATACACAAAATATCAATTTTACATTTAATGAAAGAAAACTGTTTAGTGAGGTATTAGCTATTATAGGTATTCTAATATATTTGTGTAAAATTAAATATAAAAACTCTATTTATATAAAAAAAAATCGGATGTATATTAACGATTTAAAAAATACTAATCAAAATGTATAGTATCGTTTTAAAAAAAATCTAAAATATAAATTATATTAAATATTATCCTCCAACTCGTCACCGTCGAACTCTTCATGGTTGCCACTGACATCGATGTCGATATATAATTCTTCCTCGTCATCATATAATAAGATGAGATGTATATAATAGAAAATATTATTCTCACCATTATCACTTTTTTATCCCTCCTAGATACTTATGTCTTCATGGGTAAAGGTTAACCACTTAAAAATAAAAGTAGAGAGGGACTCTTGCAAGTGGAGATGAGCAGATTCTACCATTGAGGGCACACGAAGATGGACATGTATCCATATATTAACTATGTATGCTGTTCGTAGAATGTGCTGTTGTAATTCCCTCTGACAAGGCGGCAGAATCGAACCATCGATATTGCTCTACGGAAGTCGGAAAACGTCATCATTTTGCAAAACTTTAAACGTTTTAAAAAATGCTGTAATACGTGCATCATTTATTTTATCAATTTTGTTAAAACCATACTATCGAACGTACTCTGCTGCTCTTCGTTTGGGAAATTACTTAATTTTATGAAACTATCCGTGTATGAAGTAGAATCTTGTAGTAACTTGAAGAGGTAATTTTCCCCTTTTTTGAAGGATAAAGGGTTATAGTTGCAACCTGTCAGTGCGTGAAAAGCAGTCCGCGTCCACATTAGTAAACATTTACGTGGTGTGTCGCATGCGGCAAAAACTTGTGTGTTCATATACAATTTATGCATTTATTTTTACTAATGTGGATGCAACTTAAGGTGTTGTACAGGGTGAGTCAACGATTGGATGAAGTAGGTTTGTGCCTTTTCGGTGAAATTAACAAAGAAACTATATTTGTTGTTTGATACAGTTTATTTTTACGCAGATTTTAAAAATATTTAGAACTCTACAGGGTGAGCCAAAAAACTAGGACAGCATAAAGTTGTATTTTTTTAAATAGAACACCCTATATACGAATCGTATTTTCGATTTAGCTTATAATTTTAAATCTTTTTTATTAAGGGTTTACTATAACAAAACTTTATAGTTTCTGAGATAATTAAGTTTAAAGAAAAAAAGTCACATTTTCAAGCATCAATTCAATCCTAAATAACGTTTTCAATTTTGTGACAAATATATTCAAATTTGGAATTTAGCAAGGCCAAGGACAAGTTAACATAATTTTTACCTAATATTTGCAATAAAAGCTACAGGGTGTTGAACACATCGGCTCAAATTTGAACAAGTTTAAATGAATAAATATCTTTTTTTTTTAAATGGTACACCCTGTATATTTTCATGTTATTTAATAAAGTAATAAAAACCTTAAAAGTTTTGTTCAATATATCCTATACCTATTTATAATAGTTTTTGAGATATTTCAGTTTTTCTTATTTTTCATACTTTTTTACAGAAATAGTCTTTATTATCATAGTAGCGATGGCAAAAACAATGTAAAAGAACATTTTTCTGTGTGTCAAATTTATAACCGCAATCGCTTCTTTTGGTTTTTATGTAGTGTAGTTTGGTTTTTTTGCATTCATGTTATATTGTAAAATGAATTTTCCAAAGAATGAGTTAATAGATATGATTTATACAATAGGAGAGGCTCAAAAAAATTGCCTTCTTGCTCAAAGAATTTACAAAATGAAGTATCCTGATCGACGCCAGCCTAATACCCATACTTTTCAAAACTTAATGCAAAGATTTGATTCTTCTGGTACTGTTGATTATCCAAAACGTAAAATGGTCAACAAACCAGTAACTAATGAAGAAAAAGAACTACAAGTATTGTTAAATGTTCAGGAAAATCCTTATATTGGTAGCCGTCAGTTAGCAGTATTATGTGAAACATCACAATCCACCGCTAATCGTACTCCCAATAAATATAGGTATCATCCATATCACATGGAATTACACCAAGAATTGCATGGACAGGATTTTGAAAGTCGTGTAAAATTTTGTCGTACAATAAATGCGGAGATTCAATTAAATCCAAATTTATTATGCAAGGTAATGTTTAGTGATGAAGCTACTTTTAGAAGTAACGGTGCCGTAAATAGACGCAACATGCATTATTATGCCACAGAAAACCCATTTTGGATTAGAGAGGTGCAACATCAAAACCACTGGTCATTAAATGTTTGGTGTGGTATTCATCATAATCGAATTATTGGACCCCACTTTTTTAATGAACCACTAAATGGCCATAGTTACCTGAACTTTCTACAAGAAGAACTACCCCAACTGGTTCAAGGTCTCGATAGGGATGAGCTCGACAGTATGTGGTTCCAGCACGATGGTGCGCCTCCTCATTACCATCGTGAAGTTCGTGCGTTTTTGGACCAACGATATCCGCAAAAATGGATTGGACGTGGGGGTTTCATTGAGTGGCCACCAAGGTCTTGCGACATCACCCCATTAGATTTCTTCCTATGGGGTTATATCAAAAATAAGGTGTATGTTAATCCACCAACAACAGTGGAAGATATGCGAAACAGGATTAGGGATACCTGTAGAACAATAACGCCACTAATTTTGTCCAGGGTCCGAGAAAATCTGCAAAAAAGACTAAATTTGTGCATTGCACAAGAGGGTCGTTTATTCGAACACTTATTAAAAAGAAATAATTAATCTCAGTATTTAATAGGTAATTTTTTTGTTTCAATTTAGTATAAAAGTAAATATGTATTTGCCTTGTCGTTATTGTTGTGTTAATTTTTTCACATTATGTTTAATTAAACTATTGCCGTTGTAATATAACGAATAATGTATTTCATCATATTTAACCACATTCTGTTTGTTTCTGTAGTTTCTTTTTATTATTTTACATGGCTACTATGATAATGAAGACTATTTCTGTAAAAAAGTATGGAAAATAAGAAAAACTGAAATATCTCAAAAACTATTGTAAATAGGTATAGGATATAGTGAACAAAACTTTTAGGGTTTTTATTACTCTATTAAATAACATGAAAATATACAGGGTGTACCATTTAAAAAAAAAGATATTTATTCATTTAAACTTGTTCAAATTTGAGCCGATGTGTTCAACACCCTGTAGTTTTTATTGCAAATATTAGGTAAAAATTATATTATCTTGTCCTTGGCCTTGCTAAATTCCAAATTTGAATATATTTGTCACAAAATTGAAAACGTTATTTAGGATTGAATTGATGCTTGAAAATGTGACTTTTTTTCTTTAAACTTAATTATCTCAGAAACTATAAAGTTTTGTTATAGTAAACCCTTAATAAAAAAGATTTAAAATTATAAGCTAAATCAAAAATACGATTCGTATATAGGATGTTCTATTTAAAAAAATATAACTTTATGCTGTCCTAGTTTTTTGGCTCACCCTGTAGAGTCCTAAATATTTTTAAAATCTGCGTAAAAATAAACTGTATCAAACAGTAAATGTAGTTTCTTTGTTAATTTCACCAAAAAGGCACAAACCTACTTCATCCAATCGTTGACTCACCCTGTACAACTCGCTCAAATTTATTATCTGCGCATCATATCTGAGTATTCAATACGATTTGGAGCATCACTAGAACAGAACAGAACATCTTTGAAGATATTTTCCCGTAACTAGCAGGAACATCAAATGCCTTGACGTTGGTATGCCTTGTTTGTTTTGCATATAGTTCTATCTATATGGCACATCGATAATGATAAAGGCGTCAAAGGGTACGACAGCACTTTCTCTATATCTAGAATCTTTCGCAACGCCAAGCAAACTATATTATTATTATTATATTATATCACGTTCCATCCGTACTTGTATGATTTTTCCCGAGGCCTGCAGTTGCTGCTTTTCTATACTATTCGAAAAATTTAACACTTTTTTTTATCCGCTTGTCGAACCTTGTTTCATCTGCAGTGCCTTCTCTTATAAAATTCTCCCTGTCCTCATTACCTATATTTTCAATGTTTATAAGGAAATTCTCTATATTTTCTTGCACTGCCCGCCCTGCTGATATAAACAATTCGATATAATAAAACTGCACCTTCAGCTTCTCTTCTGAACGTTTTTCTCTCACTAAATATAAAGCAGATTTTTTGGTGTATTTTATTATTGAAATTATTACTTTATTGAATTTCAACCTCTTATATTAATTTTTTTATATCTATAATAGTAATTATTTATTTTTAACGAAAACCGATTAAGTGCATGCGCTGTATTAGTTACGAAAAATAAGAGTAACTGATATCACCAAAGCTGAAATATTATAAATTAATAGCTAACATAACCAACAGTCAGCTGCATATATAGTGAGGAAAAAGTGCTCATCTGAGGGGTTAAAGATGCAATGCGCCCGCACGCCCACAGCGATACGCTACATCTTCAACCCCTCGGCTGAGCACTTTTCTTCAATAATATAAACAGCTGGCTATTGTTTTCCTGTAACTGATTGTGTTAACTATTAATTTATCAAATTTCAGCTTACCTGATGAATTTACTCAGCGCATATTTTTCACTCATTCATGGGCCCAGCTGAAGCAAAATCCCCCCTCCTCGGTTACCAGATCATGTTTTTCCGTTTATTTACGTCATAATCAACATTTCCATAAAGTGTCAGCTTTGGTGATATCGGTTTTTACGTGCATGGGTGGCTGCCGCAGTGGCACCCACCGGAGGTGGACCAACTGGAGGTCGATTCATTTACTAGTGATACAAATTTTCATCCTTCATGAAATGATTATCTCTTGAATGTCACGAGCTCTATGTGTCAGACTCAGATTTTCTTCAACTGGATTCAAAATTTCCTCCTCAACTTGCGATATCTTATTCATAAGACTCTGTTCATAATCAATTGTTGCAGGAACAAAACTATTAGTTCCTCGAAGATGCCTTTCAACAGAGGCAGATGTTTTGGAACTCGTCTATTTCTAAATTTTTTTCTACATATTCTCACTGACTCCCGACTATTTCCTTGGCAATAACCATTAACCAATATCTTATCGGCCATTTCTGTGTTAGTGTAACGTTCGGCCATACAGAAAAATTTAAGAATTAAATTTGATTATCTCAGAAACGGTTTTTCGAAGCGACACTTACTAGGTAAAACTTTTTTGGATAAAAGATGTCCAGGAATAAGAATTTTTAATCAGAAATTTAATATGCTGAGGCACAAAAAAATTATGAAGTTTTCAATGTAGGTGAAGCTGCTCGTGGCGCCCTCTTCCATGTGCATTGAAACTATAATTACATTACAAACAAATTCTAAAGTGCCAAAATTAGTACAAATCAAGGTAAATATTTACAAAGAAGTTTAAAAAAATTATTACTTTAAAACACTATGCCAAGTAATAGATATCTGTTGGACTTTATTTTTTTTTTAATAATGCGACGTTTCGGCTAGTAGTTACCTCTAACCATTTTCAAGTGAAACTAAATAAATTTCTAAGCTATAGTATTATTTATACTAAAAGTGAATTCAGTAGAGTGTGACTGAGATGGGTGCAGTCATGCGTGGGTCGTCAAAGCCCTATTTATGCTTCATTTAGTTTTAATTTACAATTATTAAGAAGTAATTTCCACATTTCTCTTATATCTAAAGATGGTTTACTAAATCCCCTTGAATTCTGATGCATAACCGCGGCTTCTTTGAATTTTCGTTTTCTCCAGTATTGTTCTCTGTGTAGAATTTTAGCTTCAGACCATTTTATGTGGTGTTTATGAGTCCAGGCATGGTTAGCGGCACCAGATTTTTCTGTTTCTCCTCGAGATATGTATTTTTGATGATCTTTGACCCTTACGTCAAGGGATCTCTTTGTTTCGCCAATGTAGGAGTTGCCACATTCACATGGAATCTGATACACATAGTTCTTCTTATCCCTTTGTGTTGTTGGTTTGACAATAGTGAGTCGACTTCTCAGAGACTTACTTGAATTGTAAACAACATTGATTTTATATTGTTTTGATATTTTTATTACTTTTTCCGAAATGCCTCTAGCATAGGGGATGTACAATATTGGTTTTCGTTCTTTTTTCGTTATCGATATTATGCTATTTCTGCGTTGTTCCAAAATTTTGTGCACCAGATAGACTGACGGCTAACGGATACTCAGTCTTTTAGTATAAATAGTACTGTAGCTTAGGAATTTATTTAGTTTCCCTTGAAACCGGCTAGAGATAATTACCAGCCGAAACGTCGTGATACTCAATAAAAAAAATAAAGACAATGGAAGTCCAGCAGATATCTACTACTTCGCAGAAAACATCATTGTCTATGACCTTCAAACAAACACTTTAACACTCTGTATTTCGGAAACTTTTAGACCAAGGCAAGATCCTCATATTATAGCCTCAGAAGCTTCGACTAGCGTTTTGTATAGATCTTTTAGAAACATCCTATATATCTATTAGACTTGGTATAATCGTACAATTTATATAATACCTTAACTTTTCTGGATGTAATTTTTTAGCTTCAAAATTAAAATTTTAAAAAATTCAAAACGACTACCAAAATTAATTATTTCTCCAATGGGGTCCATTCAAGCGATTCGAGCGGATGTGGATTTTAATATTAAAGGTTTAATAAAAGTTAGAAAGTTTTCTTTCGGAATGACACAGAAGTTTAAAACGGCCACAGATATTTCCTGTAAAATTAATATATTTTTGTAAATTAATGGTATTATACAGAGTCACGCAAATATTGATCTTTCAGAAACATAAATGAATGATTTTGATGTTGCTTCTTTGTTCTATACGGGGTGACTCAGAAATAGTATGAATCTATCTCGGTAGCATGTAAGCCACGTGAAAATAATATCATAGTTCATATAAATTTTTCGAAAAACTTCCCGATGCCAAGATATTCATCCTTAAGTATGAGGTGCAAAATGTAGTTTCCTCAAAGTAACTTTTATTGCTCTTAAAATTTTGGTTAAGTTTGTAATAAATGAACACCCATAGAGTGGTTTAACATTTTTTTACTTGTCAGGTGAGCCGGGTGTGATACCGTTTTTTCATTTTGGAAATAAATACATTTGAACCACTGATCCAAATTGATTGTAGTTTCGTAATTATTTCTCCAATTGCGTCCATTCAAGCGATTCGAGCGGATTCTAATAATAAAGATTTATTAACAGTTAAGTAGTTTTCTTTGGGAATTACCAGCAGTGTAAATTAAAGAAAGGGGCACAGACTTTAAAAAACAAACTTACAAGTTAATATTTTTTGTAAAAAAAAAATCTTCTCATTTTTATTTAAAACAAAAGGTACTCCTATTACGAAATAGCATTCAATCTGGATGCAATGAAATCCCACATAAGATAGAATGTTTCTAGATATATTTCACTGAAACGATTCTATGAACCTTTTCAAAAATATTTCTTAAACATTGCAATAATGTGGATGAAACATTTTCATGAAAGGTTTCAATGAAATCTTTACAAGAACTTTCTATAATATCTCATATAATAAACACAAAACGGTAAAACATATTGTTTCGTGAAATCACGGGAACATTAAAACAATATTTCATTGAAGTTTTCATGAAATCGCTCAAAAATAAAACATGAAATGTTTAGAGAAACGTTTTTGAAACTTTTCCAAAATATTTACTTAAAACTTTCATGATGAATTTAAAAACGAGTCAAGATATGTTTAGGAAATATTTATGAAACATTCTATGAATCGTTTCCTGAAACGCGATATAAACCATCTTCTGAAAGCTTTCAAGAAACCTTTTCGAAATATTTTCGCAGTGTTTCTCAGCAGCCTTTATGGGTGCGAAAAATAGGCAGCAAAGAAAATTTCTACATGGTTCCATAAATGTTTCGAGAAAAATTTCATGAAACGTATCACAAACCTTTTCAGAAATATTTCGAGAAATGTCTTCGAAACCATTGCGAAAGATTTACTGAAAGCTTTTATGATAAATTTAAAAACGAATCAAGATACATTTCGGCAATAATTAAAGAATATTTCATGAATGGTTTCGAGAAACGCTATACAAACCATCTTCCGAAAGTTTTTTCAAAATATTTTCCCAGTGGTTCTCAGCAGCCTTTACGAGTATGAAAAATAGGCAGTGAAAAAGACTTCCAAATGGTTCTCTAAACGTTTCGAGGAAAATTGCATTAAACGTATCATAAACATTTTCAGAAATATTTTTGAAACGTTGGCGAACTATTTACTAAAAGTTTTCATGATGAATTTACAAACGAGTCAATATATGTTTAGGAAACATTTCATGAATCGTTCACTGAAACGCTGTACAAACCATCGTCCAATAACTTTCAAGAAACTTTCTCGCAGTGTTTCTTAATAGCCTTTATGAATGCGATATATAGGCAGCGAAAAATATTTCCAAGTCATTCCCTAAACATTTCGAGAAAAGTTTCATGAAACGTATTATAAACCTTTTCACAAATATTTCTCTTCTTTATTTGCTATTTAAATAGATCTCGCAAGAGATTTTTGTTTACATTGCGTGAAATTTCGAAGGATGGCGCAGCTTGTATTAGGCATTTTATTTTGTTTGATATAATTTATTTAAAATATTCACTTTTCTTATGGTGCGGTGTACTTGGCTGCTTTGTACTGACAAGAACCACTAAGTTCGAAACGCACGCCTGTCCTTATAAGACTTTTTCAGTTTTTTTTTTCTAAATATAAAATTAAAATATATAGAATGTGTCAAAAATATTTCGCAAAACCTTTCTTTTTAAATTGACGAAACATTTATGAAATATTTCGCGAAGTATTCAGTGCGCGCGCAAATGAATGCCTCACTCAAAAGATTTTTTAAAAGCTTTTGAAACATTACATGAAACGTTTCTGGAAACATTTATAAAAACTTACGACAACTTTTAAGTATTAAGTAACTCGTATTGAAGTTGGTTAAAATATTTCTTAAATCTTCCATAAATATTTCAGGAAACGAAATATTTCATTAAGCTTTCATGCAATATGGGAGAAACTTTTTTGGAATCCTTTCAGAAACATTTATTTCTGTGTCATATTGTCATTTCTGAAACGTTTCAATGCAACCTTTCTGAAACGTTTAGATCCCTGCATGAAACGTTTCTGAAACGTCTATGAAACTTTTCGTCTTATGCGGGATATTCAAATGCAAGAGCGCCTTTTTTCTAAGAAAAGAGTTATTGATTAGAAAATGGACATTACATTTAAAACATCTGACAGCTTTAAAATTAAAAAAAAATAACAGGGGTACAGCACCACCAGCTCACTTGACACGTAACACAAAATTTGTTAAACCTATCTACGGATATTCATTTATTATAACTTTGACAAAGCTTATCACATTTCATCAACCGGAACAAAAGTGTATGAATTGGAGATTTGTATACTGCGACCTAATAAATCTATTGTGTTTTCCTTCTGCTACTAAGTTGTTAAGGATACCTTGCCGACTAAAGCAGGTCCTCCAGTCCTATTTCCCTCAGGATCCTTAGAACGCTGGACAGCTTTAAATTCGGTAACTCCCCCTTCTGTTTGATCTGCTCCCAAGAACTGCATTCTAGGGTATTCTAAAGCGCTGCATGATTCTCTTTCTGCCAATCCAAGCTTCTTGAAGTGTCTCTTCAGGAGGCAGTGCCCAGTCAGGAGTCCTGTCAGAACTCAAAATTGGTTTTTGCTTAGGCTTATGCATTCCTTGGATCTTTTCTGGTCGTAGTTTCCAAGAAGTATCTTCGCTTGTCTCATTCCTTACAGATCTGTCCAGTAACCGGATCTCCTTACTCTCTTCCTCTCTTTTTAGTTCTTCCAGCATTACACGGCTTCTGATTCCACAGAAAGGTTTAGGCCCCAGAAATGATGTCTCACTGCCCCTTCTCGCGAGTTTGTCTACTATTTCATTCTCCTCTACCCCATACAACGGACATCTCAATATGGGTACATTTTATAAAAAAGAATAAATTCCATTAAAAAAAATATTATAATCAAATGACATATATGCTACCGAGAGATTCACAAATTTTCTGAAACACCCTGTACATTACATTTTTAGTATTTTACGACCAAATTCTCTAATCAGTCGTAAAATATTCAAAAAATCGCATTCCATGTGTCCTCAGTACCTAAATGCAAGTCACAAATGAAGCACTTTATTATTAATAAACAAAATGTCAAGGATAATGAAACCACATAAAGAAAAATTTTTAGAAATGTCCTAAATACTGGGCGAAATCTCAATCTTTAACATTTTTATAAAGAACCTAAACCAGAGAAATGATAAAGTGAAAAAATAAGATATAATCTTTGGTTCAAGAATCTGAAAAATAATATAAACTTACGGACAAAAATATTACATATTTTATTTTTAAGAATTTTTCAAAATGTATTTCTTTTCCTTTAAATCATTATGTATTTTCATTGCTAAATTTCTTATACTACAGCTTTTGGTTTTAATTGCAATTTATTAAAGATAAAACTATACTAAAATATAGCCTCTAGAGCGGAAGAAGCAATAATATCACAAATTACAAATATTGCATAGGATGCCTTGGCGAATAAAAATCGCTGCTGTTTTGTTTATGGCTGTCAAAATGACATTTCTATTGCTGTATTTGTCGATTCTATAGTTTTCTTGTTAAGATGCCACATTTAAGCGATTTAGTATATGTTAAAATTGTTACTTTAGCCAATGAGTGTGGCAGACAAGAAGATATTGCGCGGAGAGTGCGTATCCATCAATCGACTGTTTCTCGTATAGTATAGCGATACAGGCAAACTGGAGATACAAAAGGAACCTTGGTCAAGGACAAAAAGATGTACAGCGCTAAGAGATGAGCATTATTTGAGAATTCAGTCTTTGCGAAATCGCACACTTACAACTCCGCAAATCAAAAATGAATTACTAATCACAAGACAGGTTAATGTATGTATGAAAACGATAATAAGAAGATTTAAAGAGATCAATTTAAATCTAAAACATCCTGCCAGAGTTCCTAGGCTTCTCCCACGTCACAAAACTGATCAATTACAATTTGATCAATGGGGAGAAGTTCTTTTCACAGTTGAAACCAGGATACAATTATGGAAGCCAGATGGACGTGGTAAAGTATACAGGAGATCTGGAGAATGTTTTGCAAGATGTAATCTTGAACAAACCGTTAGCTTTGGTGGCAATTTCATTATGCTATGGGGTAGCATAAGTTGGGAGAGTTGTGCGGAACTTATTGAGGTGAATTTAAGAATGAATGTTGCCTGGTACATACACAACATCCTTGAGGAGCATGTTTTACCTTCATTGGGTACGATGAATTCGTGTTAATGCATGATAATGCCCGTGCACATGCAGCAAGACCAGTAATCCAGAATGTTGAAGCTGTTAAGATTGTGACTCTAGATTGGCCACCAATAGTCCTGATGCCAATACCATAGAACATTTATGGGACATCTTAAAGCGAAGTATACGGGCACGAAATCCAGCTTCTAACTTAATTGCTGCACAGGAAAAATGGAATCGGATTCCGCAAGAAACGATCAAGGACCTTCTGTGGAGCATGTTTAGGAGAATGCAGGCTATCGCTAGAGCTAGAGCAGGAAGTACTAAGTACTAAACTGTTTGATGTTGTATTAAAAACTGTTAAATTTTCGTCATTCTTGATCTTTCCAATTAAATGTTATAAACAAAATTAGGCTATTTCATTAATCATCTTTATATCTATTGTAAGGCTTCAATATGTAAATTAATTTCGATTAATATACGTATAACACTCTGGCACAAGCCATTTAACGATAAAAAATACATTACGTTCCAAATACTTAGGAAAATTAAGGACAAAACCTAAAAATAGAGTCTGAACTCTAAAAGAGGTATATTTATCTCAAGAAAATAAACAAAGTTTTCGATTGTAGCGGTTTGATAATCAAAAGGAAACTATTATTTATTCTTGTACTTTTAAGGTTTAAAATGAGATTGCCTTATTATTGCACTTTCAATATAAATTATTTATTGTCAAGTTAGATAATTTTTACAGTAGGACTGTGTCACGGAATAAGGGGGTATATTTTCACAGCTGGTTTGATTTTTAGCACAAATAAATTAGTTATCTTACACCAAATAATGTCGCTGACAGCTCCTACAAACAAATGGCTGCATCCTTTCTGCATTCTTCCTCCATTCGGGTAAAAATCTACATGTCCCATTGGTTGAGATGAACCAAGACCACCTAAGATTAAATTTTCTCCATTACTATGGATTACATCAACGAATGCTGCATCGGTTTCGTCTAGTCTTGCTCTTGTATCTTGTGATTCAAAGAGAGGGCCAGCTGGATCCAGACCTAAAAAGCAAAGAACATTTTATGTCATTATAACACGAATATATCTAATTCACAGTTTAAGTAGAATATAATTTTAGATTTAAATTATTCCAAATCCACTCTGTTTATCCAGTGTCGTCCTCTTAAACGAACACGTGAATCTCTTAAATATGCAGCAACAGTTTGATCAAAAAAAATTCAAGACGAATGAATGACGTAATTTTATTTAAAAGGAATATCGGATACTGTGATAAACAACTCTTTCGGACATGTCTTAATATAAAAGACATGATGTCAGCTATCTCACATTTGCAAACATATGTTTCACAATCATGTCAAACCGATCATGGCGTAAGTATAACTCTCAATGGCATCGTTCATCACAATAAATCGCGCAGTATTACCGTCAAATGACATTAAATAAATTATTGTTTCTGAATATTTCAAAATTCCAGAAACATCTGTTAAAATATTTTTAAATTCTTTAATTTAATGATATTACCACACTTAATAAACAGTAAAAACTAACTGATGCCGTGGAGTCAAATTACTGCAAATAAAAAGCGCAAAATATTTTCATTTTATATCTTAAGTATTTTTCTATAAAAATTATTTATTTATTTAGATAGTTTAGTGTTTTGTAACTACAAAATATATTTTTCCTTCCTTATCCCCATACTTTCAAATCACACCAATCACGTTCGAACTGGGAGAGATAGCACGTAATGCTATTTTTCCACTCTCTTTCTGCCATGTAATGTGTGCAGAATTCTGAATGCTGTCTGGAGTAGCATATGCTCGAAGATTTCTACCAAAAAAGAAGAGATGGCATCACATAACTACGACGTTTCGGATTCGTCATACAGTTTCTAATTTTCTGTCATTTATATGGTATTTGTGACAGTTTTGTTATTTTTTTGAAAAAAACAAACCTGTTGTGCTATACACAATTGTTACAGTTGAGACAATTCTAATAAAAAGAAATCAACATGAATTGTATTTCTTAGGTTAGTATAAACAACAAACAGGCCCACACTAAAAGTATTTTATAGTATTTCAAGTATCTCTTAATGCTTTCTTGTTTTAAAATTAATGTATTGTTACAATAAATGACAGTTTATATTTTTTAATTATAAATTTTCCAAAGATCCTGCACGCCCTGAAACTTATATTGGATTGGTAAAGTGTATAGGTTGACAACCCACAAAATATAGTGTACTTTGTTCTAAACATTTTGTTAAAAATTGTTTAGATACAACATCCAAATGTTACTTCCCCTTGAGAAAAGTGCGATTCCCAGTCTAAAACAGGCAGAAAATATTTTTTACTCTTAAATATTTCATATTATAAAGGATTTATTTTTATTTGAAATGAAAAAATTTATTTATTAATTGATGAATTACCGATATCTTTCAAATAAGGGTTCTATTGAATATTGTGATCAAATCTGCATCAAATCTTACTGTGGCAATAGCCAGCACATCTACATCAGGATTTTCTTGTAATTGAACAAATATTAATTATTTTATACTGTTTAGCGTGAAGAATATTCTGCTAAAATGATTAATTAAATAATCACTCGGTGGATAGATTTTTTTACCGTGAGAACACGGTAGTATATATTTTTTATTACCACCCAAGAAAGCCTAAAAGAAAAATAAGTTAATTGTCATATTTAAGCTTAATCGTTTAAATGTCTTTTTAAAAATATATAAACTCAGCCAATTTATGAAAACATAAAAGACCCTCTTTAAGATTTGTCTATAAATCTGTCGAAAAAATCCTACCCTGATTATGTACATAAAACCGAAGAGATAAGGGCCGATGGAGGTCTCACATATGGTATATGCAAATACCGTTAAAATATATTAAAGTATTGAATGATTTTCCCATTATTATGAAACAAAAGGATAATCAAATAAACTCATTATAATGTGACATAACGTTTGATATGTGAAAAGAATTAATATAGCGACTGTTTTTTCTGATTACAAAAAAAAAATTATTAAATACCAGCAATATGAATAAAAGGGGACTCAAATTTTTTTACAGAAGCTATATTATCTTATTCCGTTAGTTATAAAAAGGTATAGAATAGTTTCACTAACTGTGTTTATATAAGAATTAAGTATCCGATATAGAAGGGCTAACGCCTTCTATATTTCATGGATCAAAATGATGTTTACAGGATTCCATGGGGTGGTATGGATGCTAACGGGATTCGCGGGGTGCCGAGGGGTATAAGTTCGGCCTTTTAAGGAATATTAAACTTTAGTTACAGCCTGAAGTTCGTTGAGATCGGTACTGTCTTTAAGACCAGTGTGTTATTTTACTCGGGAATTTAGCGATTTTAATACTGTTTGATTAAGTAATATAAATAGCTGTTTTTTCGCATTTTATTCTTTTTTGCTGTTTAATTTGTTATTCAAAATTGGGTTTTACATTTTTGTTAATAGAACGGCCAATAAGAGCAATTAAGTTAGTTTCTTCGTAATTATTATTTATTATTAGTTTAAGTTTCTCACTGTAAATAATTCGAGTTGTGAGATACTTGTTTTATTTAATTTAATTAAAAACCCTCGCGCGACTAAACTCGCGGACGTACTGCTATAAGAGCTGTAAACAAGAGGTGTCATTTGACCAGCTAATTAGCAGCCTTGCCTGAGTTTTGAAGTTCTGAGTTATGGTTGTGGTAAGCGTAAATAACCGTAGTTGTTTGGAACTAAAGCTGCAAGAGAGAAGGTAAACATCCAGACTTCCAGAGTGTCTTTGTTACTATAAAATTTGATTATAGGGTTTTTAAAATAGCTGCTAATATGGGAGAGCAGGATGATTTTAGATGGAACGGCCAACGCTACCACAATATATTATTTGCAGGAGTCTATATCAAATGCTGGTACATTCTGAGGACTTTCAGCCAAGCCTAATCTGTATTCTTAGCCTTTCAACAAGCCCTACTTCTACTACTAGTGTTGAAGTAACTACCTAAGAAAAATAAAATTGCTTTTAAAGGCACCAAAACTGTAACTCGCATTGGAAAGAATAGATTGCTATAGTTGTGAAGAAAAATTTCACGCAAATTCTCGAAATTTAAAAAAAATTATTGCATGTTACAGGTTATATTTATTATTTCAAACAAAAAATAATTTGTAAAGGGTATGGTGTATAGTCTCTAGTTGGCAATACACAAGATTTATTTTTTTATTGTTTCAGTAAATTACAAAAAAAAATGGTATTCAATATCCATCACAAAATATTATATTAATTTGTTGGAAGTGTAAAAAAGTCTTAAAAAATTAAATAGATTTATCTGGTTTTAATTAAATCACAATTAATGCTACTATGAACTTAATTTTAAGACAATTTCTTTATTCGAAGATATTTTCAAACTTGATTGTATATAGTTTTAATCGGTCTGTGCTCGATAATCATGGAAGTTTGGAATTACAAACATTATTGAAAAATATATAAATATTCGAATGATTTATTTTAATAAGAATAAAAATAAGGTATCATAGTAATAAAATATCATTAATTAAAACTAATTATATTTATTTACTATATTCCTATATTAATTTTATGGGGCCAAATTAAGAATTGAAGAATTGATTTGACTGGTTGTGTATTATTTCTGGAGGGAATTTAATAAAATATTGTTTTCTTAACCACTTTATACTTATTTTTGCGTCTCTCAAACACCGTAACATTAACAAAGCATCATGTCAAATTACAACTTCATTATTGAGCTACTTTTAATTTTAAGCAATATTTTTTCTCTGCGTTATACTCATATATATTTGAATAAAGAACTAAATCTTTCTTGGCTTAATTTTCTTTGCTCTCCTAATAACAAACTATACATACATAGATATAAGTATAAGACAAGCCTACCATTACGAACTATTAGCATATTAATACTTTTTTATAAATTTATAAATATATTAAATAACTCAATTCATAGCGTTTTCAAAAATTTTCATAATCAAAGAATTTTCGATAAAAAGTAAGTCATATTGTAATCCGGCACTGCTTAAATCGCCATATTGTTACTACCCTACGCTGCTCCCAGTGATATTGTTTTTCTTAAAATTAGTAAATGATCATGGTGTCTCTTTTTGTTTCTATCTCTATACTTTCTAACGAAGTCGAGTGTACGCCAAAGTTAGGTTTGGTTGATTTTTAATGCTCCCAAAATCTATGATATGTTCTTAATCTGTCAAACTTGACTAAGCTAAGCTGCTTTTATGGCTTTGGACCGTTCGGCCATGCAGCCAGTCATTAATCAATTTCACAAAAATGTAAAATAGTAACAAACACCAAGCTGAACCCAGGAATCGAACCCGGCATCTAAGTGGTGATATATCACATCCATACCACTGCACCACCAGATGGGCAAACTTGACTAATCTAGCATCGTCTATGTAAAGGAAAATTAACGATAATCGATTTGGAAAGCTGATTATTAATTAGCCATTGAAATGATGATTGATGTCTGTAAATCTATATAAAGAATTTTGAATAAAAGTATATACTATAAACCATTTAGTATTTTCCATTTGAAAAAGAAAATGGCAAGTATTTGCATGTATATTTTAATAGATTAAATCATCAATTTTGCATATCTCTCGCTTCAACTTTCGTTATCATAAATCAAAAAGACAAGGATTTTTCAGCGGATTAATTAGCAAAGTTCATCAAAGAACTGATAATTCACGATAATCACTCCGCTGTTACATTATGATTATCAGTAGTATTAAAACTCCACCGAAAGTCAATATTCTTACTATCATGTGATTGTTATATCTAAATACTTTGCACCCGGTGCTTATACTATTAAACTTACTGATAAATAAAAAACAGCCGAATAATAGTTATTACAATTTTCATCCAATGACTTATTTTCAAAAATAAATGAGTATGTTAAGCAAGCTCGTACCGTAATATATTTCCCTATTTCCGTCAAAATAAAGATTACCTTCGTCAATAGAATTTTCAATTTTTTTCCTTCAAAACCTAATTCTTAACGTGGCTTTGTATTCACCTGACTCCTCCAAAAAAAAGGTAACTTTTGAACAAAAAATGTCTCCGTCATAAATAAATTATTACTACCGTAGATCATTAATAAAATTTGAACGCATTGAAAAATTTTAATAGTCCAATAACCGCCCCTGGTTGACATATTACTTTAGGTTTGGCAGTAAAAGCGATAATAAACTTACATCAAAAGTACAATCATTAATCATTATATTGAAACCCTTGTTTGCGTAGGTTATTTCTCTTTTCAATAACTATCTTAATAACTAAATTTTATGTAATTATTTTCAGAAATAAACACACCAGTCAGTAAAATGTTTTTCAGATATTTTCATTGACTATTGGAAATTGTAAAGGAAGTAGCCATAAAAGTTTTTTTAATTTTGAAAGCTCAAATATTGATTATAGAGAAAAAAGTATAAATAGAAAGCTACAGGTAGTTAGAAAACCTACATTTTGACCTTCGCAGCCATTCATTTTGTCGTTTAATTACTGAAAATAAGCGCAAAAACCGTTAAAATAGCTGTTTTTTATTTATGCAATAGTTACACCAATAATAACTCCTGTGTTGATTTTATTCTTTAAAAACACCCTCACGCGAATCATAAAAAAAAATAGTATTTATTTAGTGATGAAGGTTGCTTCAATGCATTATATTAATTTGTTTATAGAGAGATTGTTTTTTTATTAAATTATTGAGGGAACACGACGCACTTTTTTGATTTAAACTAACCTACGTTTTACTTCAAGATTACATATTTTCAAAAAATAAATAAATAAATAAGTAAATGTTTTATTGACGGTCAAGCCATTTAAAAATTTACAACACTTTACAACTTACAAACAAGCTTCCAAATAGATAAAAAAGAAACTAAACAATAAACAAACAAATCCAAAGTATCAGTTAAACTACAGTAAGCTCACATTTAAGACTACATGTAGAACAGTAAGAAGTAAAAATTTACACTATATATATATATATATATATATATATATATATATATATATATATATATATATATCGCTTTAAAAAATTTTAAAACTATTTAAGGACATGTTAAAAATTTCCAGATCAACGTGATCACGAGATAACTTATTAGCTAAAATGCACATTCTATTTAGTGGTGCATAGGTGGAGTAGTTCGTTCTATGAGTATCCACAGAGAACACTTCAACCCATCGACTATTTCGCTGAGGCACATTGAAACCAATATGCATTAGTAATTCTGGAGAATTTATTATACTATTAACGATTTTAAATAGATAAAGTAAGTCAATGTATTCCCTGCGCTGTTCAAGAGGCTTCAAATTTAATTGGAATAGTAAATGAGGGTAGTTGATATTTTCTTTAGGAACACCTAATTTATATGCTACGAATCTTAAAAAGCGCTTCTGCACCCTTTCTAGCTCCAATCTGTGTACATTGTAGAAAGGTGACCATATTGGTGAGGCATACTCTAATATAGAACGCACAACACTGCAATAAACATTTTTAAAACAAATAATATCGTTAAAATCAGATAGATTTCGTGTAACAAACCCCACGAAAACGAAAAATAATATTGGCCAATCGATTTTTTTTATAAAATTCAACCGTTTTTTAATGTCAATACAGTTTTAATATTTTCCCTTATAAATAAACAAAGTTGTAGTCTCAACTATTGCTTGTGCGACATTCTGGTTTAGATATTCCAAAAGTTGGGGATTTTCCGCACCAATTAAAGAAAAATAAGCTACTGATTTTTTTTTTAAATCACTGTGGCTTTTTTTTATAACAATTATGAAACCTTTCAGACATAACTGAATAGTTACAATGTTATATTTTTTATTACTATTGATGATTTCGCAAAATAGTTATTTAAACAAATTAAAAACAATTGTCAAGATAGAACGACAACTGCAGCATATTTGCGCAGTGATGGGGGCAGTCTTCGAGTTTTACTATGTAAATTTTGTAGTGTTTTTCTCGTAAATTTTGCTTCTTAGATATTTTAGATTTAGTAATTTGACGATTTGCTTATACTTAAGTTGAACATATTTGGTTAAAAGCAAAATTTACAAAAAAGATCAATGTAAAATTTATCTGGTAAAACTCAGTTTGGGTAGTATATGTTACGATTATTTACTGATCATATTTTTAGTTACTTTATTATTATTTTTTTAAACTCTTTTACATTTGCTATGATTTTCACATGCAGTTATATTCACTGAAGGTGTTTTGCCAATATTATCATTAATGATGTACAAGGTGTCCGGGAAAATGTGGCGGATATGAAAAACACGTGAAAGGACTGCTACAAGTTCATATAATCTTTTTTCGTATAGGTCTTCTCTTCCGAGACATGGACTTCCAAAGAGCTGCATGGAATTAAATTTTTTACACGTAAATATTGAACCATAAGATGTATTTCAGTTTTTTTTTAATATAATGTATACCAGATAAGACCCTTTAAATTTCTGTCCAAGAAAGTATTATGCATTACTCACAATTGCAGTGACGAACTAGCTGTGGCAGATCCCAAGATGCCAGGCAATAGGTCCTCCTCCACCTATCCAACAGTTTGAATAGACATTATTCAGGTGCTCCCGCACAGCAACGATGAATTGAGGTGGTGCCCCATCGTGCATGTAACACATGTTTCAGCGGATTTCAAGTGGTAGGTGCTCTATTAAATCGTCAAAAGGGTTCTGGAGGAATTCCAAATAAAATTCTTCATTCAGTCGTGCCGGCAATACGAATGGTCCAATCAAAAATTGCCAATGATTCCTGCCCAAACATTAATTGATTGAAACTGATGTTGAGGATGCGAAACAATAATTGTATGATGATTTTCATCAGTCCATACATAGTAAACTCTGCTTCATTCATTAAGATAATATTGCTAAGGAAGTTTACATTATTTCGTTCCTGATCCAATAGCCAGTTTGCAAACTGCATTCTACGGGAAAAATCTTCAGAAATCAGTTCATGCACTTTTTTCAAATGATATGGATTCAACAGCTGTTCTTGAAGAACTTCATGTAATATTGTTTTAGACGTATTAAACTGCACTGATAATTTGCGAGTGCTCTTTGAAGGAGTTTTATCTACAGCATTTAAAATATTTTTCTCTAATTGCTGCGTACGTACTGTTCTTTCCCGACCAGCATCAGTACTTCTTTTCCTAAAATTTCTTAAAATTATGAAGAATTTTATTAATATTACCTTATTAAATGGAATCGCCTACCATTCTCCCTTAGACGTTAGTCAACTCGTTGAAATGTTTTCTGATCTGGAAGAGTACGATTAGTATATCTATCGTGATATAACCTCCTCGCTTCCAAACCATTGCAAGACGCAAGACCATACATCAGATGCATATCTGCATACCCAACAAACGTGTATTCCATATTTCGAAATATTTCACAATTAATTTAACCACAAAATCCAAATATCAGTAAATTAACATCCAAGTAGTGAATCAATGTGTGAGCGATGTGAAAGTTGACAAGTTTTAAAATGCAGGATATTTATTTCTGTCGTACCTAGCAACGTTTGCAACAAAAATTCTTTCTTTTTGGAGCCGATAAAATAAAACGCACATTTTTGCTAAGCTAGGTCGAACTGCAATTTACAGAATTAGACGTTTTTAAATAAAGTGGTAAACTCTAATTCTTGATCGAATTTTTTTTATCATAAGGTTAAAGGTTAAACATGTGAAAGGAACAAAGATGTATATGTTATGGAAATACGTCAAATACATGATGTAAATAAAATGATATTTTTTCGAAAATGGTGAGGATAGCGACATGAATGAAGAGTACTTAATTTTTAGTCAATAGTTAAAGGCATGTAACGTTGTTAAAAGTTCTTATCATACAGAGCGTAAAAAAATTGAGTCATGAGTATCACAACTAGTCCGTCCCTGCAGCTGTGAGTAATTCACCACACTTTCTTGGATAGTAATTTGAAAGGCCATACCTGGTATACATCATATTAAAAATAAATTGAGATATACCAGGTGGTTCAATTATTATGTGTAAAAAACTTGATACCATTGCAGCTTTTTGGGAGCCCATATCTCCGAAGCGGTGGCCTATACAAAAAAAACTTATATGAACTTATAGTATTCCTTTGACGTGGTTTTTTCATATCCTGGAGGTTATCGACATTTTCCCCGACACCCTTATATTATTGAGATACAACTTACATTTACGATATTATGCAATATTGACTAGTGTAGTCATTGCAAACTACACACTGAAATATAAACTGTAAAAAATTGTTAATCGATGGTCCATGGATTTTGTAACCATTCTTCAGTTGAATGAATAACTGGTAGTGAATCGACTTCTTCATGCTGTTTAGCTTGTGTATTACCAATGCAAGAGCTTAAATCATAGCTAGTAGCATAATAAAGAAAAATATCGGTTTATTCGTGCGTCGACATTTCCTTACCGAGTTTAACATTATAAAAATTTTAATCTATTGTAATAATATTTTACTTGTAAATATTAGCGATTTTATTATACTTCATTGCACAGTTATATAATTCACAGGTTATAGAAATGTTTCTTTTAAAAAGCTTACAATTGTTTAATTAAATAAGTGCCGTAGGGTATAATTCGAATATTTAATTTTTAACCGAGTTCTAAAAGAAGGAGGTTCTCAATTCGTCGAGTATGTATTTTTTTTTATGTATGTACACCGATCACTCCGGAACGGCGGCACCGCTTTAAATGAAATTTTTTGCGTTCAGGAAGTTGCTGCGGTGGTCCCATATTTTTTGGACGAGATTGGTGCAGTAATATCCAAGATGGCGCTGACAATATGGTGGCCAAAAAAATTAGTTTTGTCCAATTTTCTCCAAAATTGGTACGAGGGAATTTTTGGGGTCCCACATAACTAATTTAAAATTATTTTTAAAAAATTCAATATGGCGGATCCAATATAACGGACAAATAATTTAATTTTGTCTGATTTTCTCCAAAATTGATGTGGTTGAGTGTTCGGGGTCGCACATAATGGATCCAAAATATGTTTAAAAAATTCAATATGGCGGATCCAATATGGCAGACGAAAAAATCAATGTTGTGTGATTTTCTCCAAAATTGGTACGGGGGAGTTTTCGGGGTTGCATATAACGAATCTGAAATTATTTTTAAAAATTTTCAATATAGCAGATTCATGATGGCGGATTAAAGATTCTACATCTCCCGATTTTGTCTAAAATCAGTATTGGGGTATTTTTGTTAGTGTTAATTATGAATTTAAAATATTTTTTGAAAAACTCAATCTGGTAGATTCAATATAGTGTCCTAAAAATTTTACATTTTTCGATTTTCTCCCAAACTAATATAGGAGGTTCTTGAGGATGTAAATTATGAATATAAAAATATTTTTTCAGAATTCAATATGGCAAATCCAAGATAGCGGACTAAAAATTTTACATTGTTCGATTTTGTTCAAAAGTGGGACTGAATCGTTTTTGAGGATGTGAATAGCGAATACAAGTCTAGAAATTTTAAATTTCCGGATTTCATCCAAAATAGATACTAGGGGGCTTTGAAGGGTTTAGATTTAGATTAGATTAAAACCTAGAATATTTTTTTTGAAATTCAATATAGCGGATGCAATATGGTGGTTTGAAAATTTAACCTTATTCGCTTTAGAGGGTTTTCGGGATCGTGTATTACGAATATGAAGTTAATTTTTTACAACTATTATGTTGATAAGATACAATATGAGGGACGGAAAATTTTACATATTCCGATTTTGTCTAAAATTGATACTGTGGGGTTCTTGAGGCGTATACAAACTCAATATGGTACATTTGGAATAGTACGTAATCGTTTCTGTTTACAATAATAGCAAAATGTAAAATAATTTTTGAACGATACTTTTGTACGATATTATTAGTAACTAAAACAAATGATAAAAATTACTGATTATATGTTGTTTTTGAAATAAAATAACTATGTATATATGTGCATAGAATTGAGGTCTGTACACTACGATCTGGTAGATCTATTGTGCCCCCCTACTGCTGCCAAGTCGTAAGAGTTGCCTTATCGGCTAGAGCAGGTCCTTAGACGGCTTCAAGGTGAATAGTCCCCTTCTTCGATATGTTCCCAAGAACCGCATCCTAGGGTTTTCTAAAGCGCAGCACTCCGAGAATATCAAGAGAGGTTTCGTCCTCCTCCTCGCAGAATCTACACTCTACTCCTCCCACCAGTCCGAGTTTCTTACTGTGTCCATTCTGGTGGCAATACCCCATCAGGACCCCTGTCAGAACTCTGAGTTGATTTTTACTTAGACTTATGCATTCTTTGAATCTCTTCTGGTGGTAGTTCCCAAAAAATATCTTCCATTGTCTCAACTCTTGCAGCTCCGTCGAATAATTGGTCTCCTGCTTTCTTCTTCTATTTTTAGTTCTTCTAGCATTACGCTACTACTAATTCAACAGAAAGTCTCTAGCCCCAGAAATGGAGTCTCAGCTCCTTTCCTCGGGAGCCTATCTACTATTTCATTCCCCTCTATCCCGATGTGTCCCGGTACTCACATTAGGGTGATTTTATTATTCCTACTTATATCACTTAATTCCTCTAGGTATTCCTACCCACATGATGATAATTTCTTGATCGTGATAGTTTTTTCTTTGTTAAATTGAAAACATTTCCTAATGGCATATATTTCTGCCAGGAAAATGCTTGGTGACTTACCCAAACTTTCGAAGTGTCTGATGCCGGGTCCATACTCTCCTATTCCAGTTCCCTCCAGTTCCCTCCATTGTTTTGGAGTCATCTACCAAACAATGGATTCTTGTTGAGTTTTTTAGTGGTGTTTCTGTTCCATCCGACTCAACTTTGTACTGAGATTTTTCACAAAGTGATATTTCTTTTTCATTTCATACTGGGGCATGTCCCAGATTTGTTGATTTCTGGATAAGAAATTGAGCCTTCGTTTTGTGACCTCAACGCTCATCATCCTATACATTGTTCTCTTCGATATACTTTATACAAGTATATGTAGAGGTGTGAGGTTTAGGATTATTTCCATGGCATGGTTGGGCAGTTTTTCATTGCTCCGGCTATACACGTACAGACCAGTCTTTGGGCTTTCAAAAGGTTAGCTCTCGTATTATCCAAATTGTTTCTTTTGCGCTAAATCACTGACCCATATGTGATGATTGGTCTCACTATTGTAGTGTACCTCTACTGCAGGATTATTTGGTTTGTACTCCATCTTTTCTACAGACCATCAAGGCTTTTGTAGCCTTTTTAAATACTTCTTTTCGTACTTGTGCCAGAGGAGTTTATTATCTAGGGTCAGTCCCAGATAATTAACTTCTGACTTTCACTCAATAACATTCCCATTCATTTTGATGGTTTTCAGACTGAGGTTTCTTTTCCTTGTGAAGACTAATATTCAGTGCTTCTTGAATCTCATTTGTTAATTGTATCACTCCGATTTCCGTAGACCTATCCACTTGATACGCATTTTGACGAGGGTGCAGTTGCGCCTGTTCAAGAATTTCTGTTCTGAAAAAATTACTAGTTTCTCCATCGTTTTTAAAATAAACGATGTGGAAATGCTCTCGTTGGAGCAGGGCCGGGATTATTCTCTTAGGATTTTAAATAGTTGGAAGGCCCATTTTAAACTACGGCTACTGCATATGTGTCTGACCATTGCTATAGCTTCGTTGGTAGGCCTTTCGCGGTGTTCTATTACATCATTCGCGATGCTAGGCTTGTTTCCCGGAAAGTGAATGTTGAGTAAGAGTAATGCTATTTCCTCCTCACTCTTCGTGAAGCTACCGTCTGGCTTTTTAAGTGCCATTGCTGTGTCGACCCTACCCTTTGCCATAACTTTGTATAGTCTAACTGCGGCAAGTGTAGATTCAATGTCTTCACAGAATTTCTTAGACCTAATTCTTTTAGCTTTTCTAATTTCCTTGTTGTAGGTTGTAAGTTTTTCGATTGTATTTTCACACTTTTAGTACATATTTTAGGCATTATTATACATATCTGCATGCATATTTCGAGCTCTTTATGTTGCATATAATCCAGTCAATTACGATGTGTTTTGATATTGATTTTTAAAATTTTTTACAATTTTGCAAGTTTTTTGTAAATAACAAATTATCGACGAAAAAATGTAATCAAGGTTTTGTTGTTTGCAACAACTCAATGCAGCGATTAGAAAAGGTCTCATCCTGTTACCCCTCCGTAGTCGGTCAACTCCTTTTTTTGCAACTTTTTTATTAAGAGAAACTAATTTCTTTTCATGAAAGTCATGCACTAAACGACACAAAATAACTTTCTCATTATTTCACAGGGCAGCATCATATTGTAAGCTCCAAAAGTCAAAGTTATAGTAAATTATGTCAACCAATATAAAAATGTGATGAAAAAATATATGAAAAATAGTGATATACAATAGATTAATATTTTATATTATTATTTTGATAATTTATTTTGGTTATAAAATCATGGACGCAATAATTTAATGGTGAATGACTAAAAAGTGATCAATGTACCACTATCGTAAGACAGTTAGCAACAAGAGCACAACGTAATGCGTTGACAAGAATTTGATAGTACCTATAAGAATACCATAGAATAGGACAGAAAAAGTAAAAAGTAAGTTAAAATATTACCTGTAATTCTACTTAAGTTTCCCAAATCAGCACCGGTAAACCCAGCTATATGGGCTCCAAGACTGAACCCAATCAAATGAGTGTCTCTTAAAGAAAGTCCATTTTTCTCCACAAGACCCCTCAACAGCAATGAAAGTTGTTTGCCCACTAATCGAGTATTAGCTGACGCCTTGACGTAATTTGGTAGTGAGGCACCATTCGACCAATCAACACAGATAGTATTAGCTTCTTCCTAAATATATATAAATCCTTTATTTAGTCATAGACTAATATATAATTACACACATATCTTAACAACTAAATTCATATTTTAAAATTAAAAAACAATCAAACATCGTCAAACTTTACAGAACAATGACATACTAAACTAAACTTACACAAATTTAAAAAAAAAATAAATAACAGAAAGTTCACGTCCCTCAAGGACAGACCCTATTAACAAAATATTGCTTCAGACACTGCTTAAACTTATTTAGAGATTTTAAACATTTAATATTTGTGGGCAATTGATTAAAACTGTTCAAACCTTTAAAAATTACAGAGGTTTGTGTTTGTCTCTTTAATACTGGAGGAATATAAAAGTCATCCTTCGATCTGGTGTCATATGCATGTATATTTCTATTATAATTAATATGATTTTGTAAATATATAGGAGAACTACCCGATCTGATTTTAAAAATGAAGATTAATGTTTGATAGTGAAAGAAGTCCTCCACCGACAACGATTGCATTTCTCTCAACATGTAGTTAATTGATGTTCTTCTTGTACATGAGAGTATAACTCTCATGACTCTATTTTGCAATTTTTGAAATCTTGCCTTTTCATTTTGATTAAGAAGGAACAAAATTGTGGAGCAACAAACAAAGTGCGGCAATATCAGAGTGTAAACAGGATTGTTTTAGTCCACCTTGTCAAAAAATTAGAACATCTTTGAATATAGTTAATTTTATAAGAAATTATTTTTATTAAGTTATTCGCATGTTCTTTAAATTTAAGTTGTCTATCTATGATTACTCCTAAATATTTAAACTTTTCCACCATTTCAATTGTTTCATTGCCTATTTTAATAATATGATCTCCACGAGAAAAAGTTCTGTAATGATTCTCATTGTAGATTATCATAAATTTGGTTTTTTCCACATTTATTTTTAATTGGTTACAAGAACACCACCAATATAAATTTTGTAATGTAGAGTTAAGTGTGTCAACCAATTGAATACCATCAGAACATGCAAAATATAAAAGAACATCATCTGCAAAAAGATGTATAAAACAATCACCAGCTGTATTCACTATATCATCAATATATATATATATATATATATATATATATATATATATATATATATATATATATATATATATATATATATAAGAAATAATAATGGACCTAATACACTACCCTGTGGAACACCCATGCTGCTTTCAATCTCGTCAGATACCACGTCATTCAATTTCAGTCTTTGTTTTCTATTAATTAAGTAATTATTCATAAATTCCAACACTTCACCCCTTATACCGACACTTTCTAATTTTTTAAGTAATCTTTCCCTATCTAAAGTCTCAAAGGCTCTCCTCAAATCCAAGAATACAGCACCCGTAATAAGGTTTTGATCGAAACTATGTTTCCAGTCATTAAGGACATACTGCACTGCAGTTTCACAGCTATGCTTACTCCGAAAACCAGATTGCATACTATTTATAATTTTTTTGGCTTCTATAAATTCTAACAGTTGTTTCATCACTACTTTTTTTATGATTTTTTCAACACAACTAAGCATGTTAACAGGTCGCAAATCAACAGCCCTGTGAGAATTATTTACTTTAGGAACTGGAACAATAGTCGATATTTTTAATTCATCGGGAATTTTACATGCTAAAAATGACGAATTTATCAAATTAAGAAGTGGTAGAGCTATGTTATCAAAACAACTCTTTAAAAACTCAACATTGATATCATCTGATCCATTTTTATTTGGTAGGTCAAAAACAATCTCCTTAAGTTCCTCAACAGTAACAGGCTTAAAGTTCTCCAAATACACGCTCCCATGTCTAGGTAAAATTGGAAAATCTGGCCCAAATTTATCTATGTCCCTGACTATTGCTCCAATACTGGTAACATAAAAGCAGTTCAATGAACTTGCCATATTATTTGGATCTGAAATTATTTCATCATCAATTTTCAGTTGCAAATAACTGTTAGTTTTACCTTCATTAGGAAGCAAATTTTTTATAATATTCCACAATGCACGGGAATTACTTTTATTTTCGGTTATTCTATCTTTATAATATTCTCTTTTTTCCTGACGCATAACTTTCACAGCAATATTTCTTTTTTGTTTATAGATCTTCAAATCCTCAGATGTTCCAGAACTGACATACCGCCTATAACTTACATCTCTGGCATTTGTAGCAGCCTTAACTCTGTCATTCCACCATTCCTTGTATTTTAGATATATTTTAACAGTTCTTTTTGGTGCAACATCATTAAAAATGTTCTTCAAAGTTGAGTAAAAGTACTGGTATTTGAGGTTAATATCAACTATTTTATAGTTCCAGTTTATCAGGGATAATTTATTATTTATAGTACTATAATTAATATTTCTACCTCTACTTCTTATTTCAATAGGTTTTGGCAAGATTGCAGCTGTTATGTAAAGGAAAACCATATAATGATCTGTGATTCTGGGTGTTTTTATGACTTGAGCCACGGTCTTCTCAAAATGATTAGTAATTATTGGATCTATTAAAGTCCCACCATTTGCGCAAGGCCGAGTACACTCTGTAACCACATTCTGCAACCCAGCATCAACCACAAATTGCCTTAACCTTATACTGTAGGTGTTATCAGCCTTCCAATCAATATTAAAATCTCCAGTTACAATTACTTGACAGTTTTTATCCTGAATATTTTCCTCACACCAACTCTCAAAGAAATCCAAAAAAGCCAGACAGTTACCATTTGGAGATCGACAAGAACCAGTATGTCTTTTGCTTGTATAATCTCTGGCACTCCATCACCGCAACATTACCCCCAAAAATACACCATTACCCCCCCCAGTATGTCTACTCTCACTGTCAGCTCTAAAAATGGAGTAGTTTGCAATGGAAATCTCACTATCATAAATTTCACCGAAATACAAATTATCTCAGGCCTCTTTTGTACAACTAAATTGTAAATCTCATCAAAGTGAGCAGGTAAACTTTGTGCGTTTAGGTATAATAAAAAAGAGTTTTTATTTAGTTTATTCTCATTAGCGTAATTGCTATTATTATTACTCTTACCATTACTATGCCCATCTCCCTTATTTAAATTTGGACTTAATCTAAAAAATTATAACTATTTCTCTGGTTTGCAATCCCATCACCTGCTATTGTCTTTTTTATATGGTCATTTTGAGAGTTTCGACTGTAAAGTACTACATTAAAATGCGTAAAAAAAGTCATATTTTTCATATCAAGAACTCTCATACCGTTAGTGCTCGTCGAAATATTTGGCTAATAATATTTTTTTACAAAAATTATAAATTATATTATACTTACGACAGCCATTAGTGCGCTCCTTATCTCATACGCCCAAATATAACCACAATCACTCCCAAAACCATGAATTAAAACTTTGGTAGGTAAGCTTTTATTAAAGCCACTTTTGGCCCATTCAAAAGCCTCATCAAGTTTTTCGAAAGGCACTTCCGCTGGAGCTGAACCACTTCTCCTGCGCCTAGTTCTAAAAAATTATACTATCAATTATGCTTAAGAAATGTAAAGGAATTTAAGTATTAGAAGTACATTTTATGTTTATAATACTGATCAAATCGTTACTTCTACTAGCCTGTGCAAAATATAAATAATAGAGTACCGGTTTTGCGCATTGAGTTATTTCACAAATATGGCGTTAGTGATTGCATGCTACGCTACCCGAAATAAAAATACTTAGGCCAGCCAAAGTAACAGTTAGGGTGATCTAAAAAACAAAAATGTATATAAAAAAAGTTAATAAATTTTTAGCACAATAAAATAACATATTTTCAAAATATTTACACAGAACAAATACTTCCCTTTAAAACCATTTAAACTCCCGGGTAAGAACAAAAATAAAACTAGATGCAAGAAGAAGGTACATTTGACAATCCTACGTGGGAATAAAAACTACATAATACGTCCTGGAGCCTGGAACCGAAAATGATGTTATGGTCATGTGAAATGATTATGAAACCCATACAACAGCTGAAAGAAAGCTAAAAAATACAGACGTAGCATATGTAGGAGTAACAGGGATTATACCAATATATTCTAATACGGCAATAGAGGCAATCCTGAACCGCCCCTCACTGCACCTAGCTATGTCAAAGAAGGCAACTACGAATGTGCTTAAGCTATTCCAAAGATAAAGCCTTAAACTTATAAATATTATTGGGTATATAGAGAAAGAATCAACATCAAAACCGATATACTTCATGTCCAGCAGGTATTACTTTGATATAAACTACCACGCGAAAAGGGAACGATTACCCCGAGTAGAAAAATATTCACCAGTATGGTTTACTAATGGACCCAAGATGGAAGAAGAAGTTGCGGTGGAAATATCAGGCTGAGCTAGCTATATCCTTAGAAAGCTCTCAGGTCAAATTGACTTGGAGTGATAGGTAAGATCTAAAGCAATTGGCTAGGATCCACAGGATAATCAAAGCAAGTACGATCTCTAAATAATAGACAAAAACGAGAGTTTAATAGAGACAGCGGATAGCTAGGCGAATGCATGTCACTATTCTGCAAGGGACTATAATTTCTGGAAGACAAAACTTTAACGCCCGAACAACCAAAGAATCTCCCCCCCCCCTCCCCCACGAATATAACAGACTTCGTAAAAAGTCATAAAATCCCGAGATTATATTTAGTTAGTTTAACGTACAAAAGATCTTGTAGGTCGAAGAAATATCTAGAGGGGCAAAAAAACCTTAACCACCCAATACAATTTACAATTTACGTCTATATTACCTTGCAGGATACATTAAAAATCGTGTACTGATTTCTTCAGGTTTACTAGGTAACATATCCAAATATCCAAAGGGTCCCGATGCTTCGAAGCATCCAAGACCTCTATAGCAGACACTTGGATCTTCTCTCTTTGTTCTAAAAATTTTTTTAAAATATATTAAAATTAATGCAAAACAATAACTTAATAAAACCAATTTTTAAACAAAATTATTAATACCATATTTTTAAGCTTTTCTGAACGTAATATTTGAAATTGTCATTCATACAAATTTAGAAAGTTTACTAACCTGTTTGTCGTCTTTTTGAGATCATGTCTTCTCTGCCACTCGTTCATAGAACTGACTACGGCCCTGTACACTTCAGCGTCGTTGAGCTCGTCTAATAGTTCCAGGGACGGGTCGACCCATGGGACAGCACCCGCTGAAAAGGTGTCATAGTTTCATAAACATTATCTAAACGTTTGAGGTGGGTTAGTAATTTTTAGGCTATTTATTACGTTGAAAAAAAAATTAAATGAGAGTATGGCAAAAATATTTTGTATATTTATCAAACGATAACCTGGCGAAGCAACCTAAGTCGCTCTTAGTATCGAACTCAAGTGTTTTAAAAATGTTGTTTAAGTTACTGGAAGTATAAAACGTTATAAGTTCTTTATAATAAGCAAAACAAAACAGACCCATAGACGGTCCAATTTACATAGAAACTATATCTGGTTTAAAAAATTTTACTAGAATTGCAAATAATTCACAGGTTTACACAAAAAAAGTGGAGGCCTATTTGACCAGACCATTTTATTCTTATGTAATTAGACGCCTTGAATTCAAATCTGAGAGGTCCGATAACCTCTATCACGCCAGGTTCAAGGTAATTTCAAGGTCAAATGAAGTAAAAATCACTAAATAAATATGAAAAAGTAGATCCAAGAGTTTGAGATAGCTAAATCCGAATTCGCAGTTTATTGAAGCCACCAAGGTCAGACAGAAGTCATTTCAGGTCCATTTCAAGGACAAATTGAGAAAAAGCTACTAAATAGATCTGTAAAAGAAGATTTTCTTGTGCTGCAATATTTACTTTTAATTTTGGATATATATATATATATATATATATATATATATATATATATATATATATATATATATATATATATATATATATATATATATATGTATATATATATAAATATATATATATATATATATATATATATATATATATATATAAAGACGTTTGGGGGGTGCTGAATCTGAAGTCGTTAACCAGAGGCTATTCCAAAATCATTTCAAGGTAAAATTGCAAAAATTCTCCCAATAAATCTGTAAAATAGAAAACTCACGCACAGCTTTTCGATATCCGTTACATAACAGCTAGGCTGGCGAATAGAGTTTCTATAAACCCAAACTCTCATACATATTGTGCCTGGGGTATATGGTTTTCGGCGAGCTTTGGTTTTATTTCATACACTCATAAATCCTGCTGCGCTTGGGATATGTGGTTATGAGAGCTTATGTTTTGGCAGATTGATAAAAACTTGGTCTGGTTGCTTGTCTTCTGTGTAGTGGCCATCAATCTAGCTGCACGTAGAGCTCAGGTTTCGCCTTAAAAACTCGATCAGCTCCCCTGTCTGCTGTGTAGTGAATATCAGTCTAGCTGTGCGTGGGTTATGTGAGTTTAGATTTTGGATTACTATTTCATAATAACTAACTCCGCTTACATATCTGCTGTGTAACGGACATCAATCTGGCTGACCTTGGGAGATGGAACAAATCATGAATTTGGAGTCAGTGACCCCAAAAACCTATGTATCTCCTTTTTCACATTAATTTAGTGACTTTTTTCTCAATTTGACCTTGAAATGATGCTAAAATGACCTCTGGCTCACCTTGGAGGACTAAACCAACCACAAATTCGGATTCAGCGACCCCAAAAACCTACATTTCTATTACAGATTTTTGTCAATTTGACCTTGAAATGCCTCTGGCTAACCTTGGGATATTCAACAAGCAAGCAATCTCAAAAACGTACGCACCTACTTCTTACTGAATTTTACTCGATTTGACCTTGGAATGACCTTGAATCTGACCTGTTAGAGATTATCTAACCTTAGATTTGAAATCAGGGCATCTAATTACATAAGAATAAAATGGTCTGATCAAACAGACATCCACTTTTTTTTTGTAAACCTGTGTAATTAAAAGTTATTTATTAGCAAATCTTCCGGGTAGGTCTTTTAATAAAACTGCTCATCTCCTGGAAAATTTTGACTGTACATACTAGTGGCGCTGAACTCATTATTCTTTACAGGATTAATTTGTTTCTTTAACAGAAATTACATATTTTCTTATAGAAATTGATAACCAGAGAATTTTTCTTTTATGTTATTATAGTATTTTTATTGAAAATGTAAATATTGTTCTTTTTGTTCCAACCGTCAATTCAGGTACCATCGGTTATTTAAAATTTCGTAGTTTTGCAAATTAACTAATATATTGGCAAGAAAAATTTTTACTTAGTACTTTGTATACTTTTTGTCTGAAACAGATTATGATTTATTTAATATATCAAAAAGGACCGAAGAAAGGTACACAAAGAAATGCATAAAGAAATTTATAAACTTGATGAAAATTCATAGGCAGATATGGCTAAAGTTTTGTTTAGCAAAGGATTAAAAAGTTATAAATTCTTTAGGTAAATATCGATAATAATTTTTAACTATAAAGTCAAAAATGTCAATTTCAAAATACAAAATTATTAGTCATATTATGCTCTAAAATTTAAAATAATTCGGAAACTTAATGTTTTATTCTTTTATGGCATTGTTTTTACAATGTAAGCCGAGTAATATATTCATGAAATTCTTCAAAAATTGTCATTATTTTTCGGTAATTCGATATTTCTAATCGCCGAATTTCTGACACAACGCAGATATCTAAATATAAAAATTCAGCCATATATATCACAGTAATAAGAGTGTAATCACATTGACAAAAAGTTCTTTTGGAAAATGATTTCTGCTTATGCTAAATATGATATAATTGGCTCACTATTGATTACTCTTTATTGAACTTAATTTAAAACGATCTCGTGTCATCGTTCTATTGAATTTATTTTCCCTTAATAAAAATTGTTATATAAAAATATCTTTTAAAAAGGCTAATTTATTCAGTGTATTTGTGAACTTTATTACCTCATTATTTATATAATTGCACATAAGATGATTTCAAATTATTTTAGAAATTTTCAATGCTTTTCGGAATCTACTTAATATACACTAAACTTTTCCAAGAGAATACTAAATTGTCTAAAGTTTCCCACAAGAAAATAAATACAATAAATTGTGTAATATAAATATCCCATATTGTAAGTATCGATAGTAATCATTATGCATTTAAATTAATAAGAGATTGCAAAGCAGGTATTTTATACTTTAGTTACAACAGCTATACAGAAAAAATTTCTTTTGTAAATGTGTTAATAGCGTAAGAAGTTTTATTTTAGGCTCACGGGTAAAGCTTGTTGCACGATAAGCCCTCCTTAAATAATTAATATTGCATAAGCGTGTAGGTACGCCTATATTATTTGGCTTTAAAGTATTAAAAAACTTAAGTGAGATCCCATCATACCTGTATAAAACGGGGCCAAGTCTCATGATTGCTTAATCATGAAAATTAGTGAACTCTTATGTGAAGCCAAGTTTATAATAGTATTCTTATTATTAAGTCTAACATTTTGATCAGTCTCTTTGTAAGTCTCTCTAACTTAAGTTATAATTAACTAACATCCTCCACCTCGGTCTCGCCCGATCTATTTTTGTGCTTGTACGCTATTTTACAACAGTAATATATTTAAAAAACTTCTGTTAGCGAAAATGATTGGCAGGTTATTTATTGGAATATTACTTTTCCCTAAAATGGTACTATTCTCGCAAGCTTTTCCCTAATCCAAAATTAAAAATAAATATTGCAGCACAAGAAAATGTAAGAGCGAAATAAGATATCGGCTGTAACAATCGTGGGTGACGGTTTTTAAATAATGTATCTTACATTAATTCTACCCAATAAAAAGCTAAATAACAAATAATGAATGATATCAAAATAACTTCCTTCGTTATGGCAGCAGACGGGATTGATATGCTAATTTATTTAGTAGATGGGTCTGTTGGCTATTTTCTCCAAGACTTCCCCATATTCAAATTTTCTCCCAACAATTTCCTTGTCATATAGTAAGCTACCGTTCTTTTCCTTCAGATCGTTAAGAGAAAAAATACATAGTTTATTTCCTGCAAATCTAACTCTGCATACACATTTCGTGGTCTCTTTAATGAAACTATTAGAAGCCGAAACCAGTTTTGCAAATACCAACTGTCGATATAAAATATAAAAACCGAAATACGTCGGCAGAATGTTATATCTTTTTTAGCAGACTGTAAAATATCAACAGTCGAACGACATCTATACATGCACCGGAGTAGTGAGAAGCTTAAAAAATTAACCCCAGAATTCACTAACATGATCTAATATTAAAACTTTACTAAATTAACAGCAGAAGACTTAAACTGACAAGAGCAACAATAAGTCAAGTCGATTTTAAATCCTAAAAATGTAATAACAAAATAATTTTCTTTTATTACTAAACCGGCAAAAATGGATGGTTTTAGTTATTTTCGGGATACAACTACTTCTCTCACATATTTCAAAACTAGGTTCTTACCTCAATATCCCTATGCAAGCGTTTATTTGTTGACATATATAATATAAATTATGTCAATATCATAAGCAAAACAAAACTGGCCTACAAGAAGATCTATTTTTTATGCCAGCTAGATCTAGTTTAAATCTTAAACCTTCTTCACTAAGATATATACAAATCTATACGGCCGTAAAATTATTTTAATACGCTACCTTCTTACTTCTTCAAGGCATTAAAGGAAAAAGTCACAGTATGATCTCAGGTAAAAGGAATAAGCTTAAAAAACAGTACATCACATTGGATGTGTTAATATTTATAACAACCCATCATTGAATCATGTAATAGTCTTTTATGTGACTGATAAATGTGGCCAAAAGGAAAGCAGACGTAACATATTCGCCAGCAAAAGTAGTTAATATTGGAGAAGTATATCGTGCTTCTGTTAAGGACGAATCTCTCATATTAAGAAAATTGTAGCAACTACATTAGGGTAACGGTGAAGCTACTACTTCCAAAACAAGACTACACTCAGGATAAATTGAATCTTCAAGAAAAAGATAGAAGAAATACTAAAGAAAAAGGAATAAATCTGATGAAAATGGATAAAGCTGCAAGAAAATGGGATAAAGCTGGCCCCTAAAACAAAATAAATGTCTTATTTATCCTGCAAATTTTGGAGGATATGGCATGAATAGAATGAGAAGAATTTAATTTATTGAAATAGACCATTATAACGAAAAATATAGATTATAGTTACCTGATTTTGGTGCAGAGCAACCAAACGAAGTAAGAGAAAACATAGACGATTAATGATTTTGTTTTTTAACAATTCTACACGACTGAAAATTTGGCTCGTTGCAGAGAAAATGGCTGAATCCCAAAGTGTCAAAATAAAACTTTAAATAAGCATATTTCAACAGATTTTTGAGATCTCGGCCCTTAAATATTAGAAAAATATTAAACCCGACGTATTTCCAAAATCCCATATTTCTATCCAAAAACTGCAACAAATAATCAATTTACCGACACAAAAATTGGATACCAATAAAGAAAGCCCACAAAATCGCAATTTCCGTTAAGAACGATACCGATAGATGGCGAAATGCATACAATCTCTTACGAAATTCTAAATTTGAATAAAGCTCAAAAATAAAACTATGACTATTACAATGTGACAAGGATATGGTGAACTAGGTCTAAAATATTTACCTCCTCTGATTTATACAATACTGTTTCTTGAAATATAATGTTAACAGTTATGTCGATGACTATTATTGTTACATTCTTGTCGATGCACAACTGTCAAGTCACTTAATGCTATTTAACTTAATATGTAGAGGTTTACAAAGATGTGAAAATGAAAGTTAATAATAAATATGCGATAAATCTGGCTCCTAATGAGATCTCATAAATTTTATTGTCAAATAGTCAAAGAACCCGGGTCCGTTTTTATGAGTATATTTTTAATCGGATCCCATAATATCTTTTAATATAACGCTACATATACATCTAGACGTTTATCCACCCATAAATGTATATACTATATTTTTAATTTGTAATTTATCTACTAAACACTATCTCCATCCAAATTTTAAATTTATAGGGCTACGTAAAGCATTTAATTAATTTAGAAATATGAAATTTAATTTTTAAGTCTAGTTTGTCAAGTTTTCTCGATAATGATAGTTTGAAACTTCTACTCAGGTTCAGTACAAAGATGTGGGGTGGTCAAAAGTATGTTGATTCTAGTACAAGTTGCTACATAATGCCAGTACAGTACCCTCAAATTAATTTTATAAAGGTGTTAATGAGTAAATCATTTGTTTTACAAAATAAAACTTATTGTACGAGATTACTTACTAAAGTAGTAATTTGCCCAAGACACACAAATAAACTTTAGTTTACCTATGCATGCAATACCTTGTTCTAAAAGTATAATATTCAATGTTTGGTCTCAGGGTCAAAAATATCATATACTAAAGCCAGTTTTAAAAGTCATTTACTTGTAGTACTTGTATTCTCAGAGGTTTCAAGATTTTACTGGCAATAAAAATATCACCGCAAATCTTACAAATGGCAAATATTTGTATTAAACTTTCATATATCTTCCCAGCTAACTAAACTATCAAATGTGTATGTTAAAAAAACTTTGAATTTACATCAAATCTACCTAAAAATTGAATTAAAGAAAAAAATTAACTTTCACTTTTAATTGCATTTAAGTTGATAATAAATAGGCGTGGTATGGACACAATGAAGTCCTAAATACAAAGAATGTGTTTTTAATCACCAGTAAAAAAGCCCTTATGAAAAGAAACAATCTAAAATATTTTAAAAAATTATAAATCGCCTCGAATAAATATTACATTGCTCGTTCACTCTCTGAAAATCTTTATGGGCTACAATGAATTTATAAAATTATAACACGGAACAAATCGCCAAATTTAACGGTAATTTGGAAAAACATTATAACAGAAACGGTTTTTAAGAAGCAATAAAAAATTTATCAGGAATTCAGTTGATTATACAATGTTGCAGACTAGTAACTATGTCAGTAAAATAAGTCAGACAAGTTAAAGAACTACATTTTTATGTAAATTGATAAAAACGTATAAATTAAGAAAATATTCAATAACAGTGGCATATTCTCTCTGAAGAGAAATTGACATTGGATGACAAAACCGGTTTTTGCGAACTATCACCGAAAAAATATCCATGTTTTATATAATCTTCTATGTATTTTTTAATATATATTTCGACGAAATTATGCATCTAACAAATTGTCTAAACTAAGTTAAGTCGCTAAATATGATTAGAAAAGTCACACATATTATCATGAAGTGGTATATTTATATTAATATCGACTCAGCCAAAAGGTGGCACAACATTATTGGCATTACTGCTTGGATTTGAAGAAAGTTTTTTATGAAGAAATGTGAATAGAGATATGGCAGATTATTAGCACGTTGAAGTAAAACTGACCACACGTACGGTAAACTAATTACTAACTACTACAAAAAATAATATTATTTTTACGTTGGTATAATTAAAAACATGAGTACTTAAATTTCCACAGTATTGTTCACTAGACAATATGTTTCACTCTACCCCATCTTCTTCAGGTACTGTGCAAAATCTTGTGGAGTTATGTTAGTTAAACTATCAATAGAACAAAATAACAATAGTGTTGTGTATTAATATTGCATTCTTAAATTGATCGTTTCATAATTTTTGGAAATTTCGCAAACTTTGACAAAAGTATTATTATTTTGACATAAGTTTAATAAAGGTGAGTTATTTAAATATATTTGATTATTTAATAATACAGTTACATTTTCAAACTTATCTATTTTCAGCGATTCAAGCAAATTTGATTTGGCTCCATTTTTTCTATGCATACAAATTTAATATCTTAATATCTAATAATTTGACTGAACATACCCATGGCAAATGAGAGCTATACAAAAGCGTGAATGCATCTGCATACACCTCGTCTGGAGAGAACTCGCATCAATGTGTATTCTAACTGGTTATAAAGATCGCATATACTTCACGACGATAATATGCTATTTTTATCGAGCAAGAACGATATAAAGACTTAAGCTTGACTGCCATATTCTTGATTTCGGCTAGGATCGTGGGGATATTCAGATCACGGTAAATATCATGATTGCGTCACTGACCTCTACTATGGACCCCTACTCTTGTCGGCTGCTAAAGTCAAAAAATGGCAAACCATGGGCGAAGAAATGCATTTCTGCACATCGGGTACCAGTCATATTTTTGGACGTTGATCAGATAAGGGCATGCGCATACGCGACTTCCTCTTATCGATCGGTTGTTTCGTAGCGCCATCCGTAAACAGCACAGTATCGGCTCAACGCCATTTTTGTGTTTATTTTTGCTTTGTGAGTTGCGTGCGATTTCAACGGATTTATAACGTTTTAAGTGATTTATTTTATTTGTTTTTGTATTTTAATTTAATATAATGGAATGTGTACATATTTTATTTGTTTTATTTTCCTTTTTCTCTATAGGGTAAAAAATAGTGTTGTTTTACAACGTTTTTGGATTTATAGTGTTTTCGTATAACATTAAATTTCCAAAACATGTAGTATGATATATTTTTAGCACTTTCCAAATGATTACCAAAAGATAAACTGAACTTTTAAGCAATCAATTCTTTAAAAAAATCTGAAAATTCGCACCAAACCATAGAATAGTTTATTCTATCATATGAAAAAAGTACATTCATCAATACGTCAAGAAATGGTACAATTTCTCCATATTACATTACTTACATAAATAAAAACATACATCCTCAAATGAAGTTGGAATATTTTAAAACATACATATATAACTTACAATAATTATAATGCATTATTATTTTGTTATATTCATAAAATATTTCAGTACAAGGTTTATATTTTAGCCAGAATCGGCTATTGGCTCTATAATTTCTAAGCTCTGTTTGAATTATTTTTTCAAATTGCCAACGACTTTTTTCCAGTTACTAATTTGCACAATGTCTATATTCTTGCATAACTTCATCCACCTTATATTTAACCGATGTTTCCACCCAGCTCTAATGTTTTTTTTTTGTTCTGCAGCCATGATTTATTATTTTGTATGTCTGAAGATTGAGGACATAACGTTAAAAAATTGGTATATTTTTTTTATTCACCTCCAGCAATGACCTTGTTCACTTATTTTATTTCAAATAACATTTTCATCATTTTGTCGAAAAAATTAATGCGATAAGAAAATATATGCTCCGTTCACCATTATGGCAGAAAAATACTATTATATAAAATTATTTTTAAATCCTGCATATCCGTTGACAAACCCATTTCGTATCAATATTTTCTTAAAAATTGAAAAAAAAAAGATAAGGAAAAGAAGGTCATTATTTTTTAATAATTAGAGAATAAATTCCCCGACCTTAAAAATATTAATTATTCACTCCCACCCTACAACAAGAAAGTTAACGCACACAGACGGAAACAATAGATTAGAGAAATAGTAAGATACATTTTCTTCACAATTTTACTTTCACAATATAAGAAATGACTAAACTAACTCCCATCGGTAGACACAGACCGGATTATTCCCTTCTGCTTCAGATATTATTTGCGCCCATCTGATGTGACTCCCAGAACAAGAAAGTTACATGACACCGACTTTTTTACTAAATATTGCAACCATGGTTGCAACTTGCTTGATGTAGACACCATTTATATGACTAATTGAACTAACTAAATAGATTTTCGAAGTTCGGTCCTGTCGATGGTCACCTGATCATTTTGTAGTACGCATGCCGACATCTGATCTACGATGTTTACATTTTATTGTCGTAAATTTGCCATTTTTGGGATTAAAATTTGCGGATCTATAAATATTTTATCTATGGATTACGTACATATAATGGGACATTTATCATGTTTCTAAAAACTTCATTTTGAAACTTTTGTATAATGTGGATATTAATGTCTTTGCTGAAATTCCAGAGTTGACTTCCATACAGCCTACTGGTTTAGGAATCTGGTTATAGATGAGAATTTTATTACGAAGTGCAAGTTGGAAATCTTTTCCAGTAGTTCTTTCTGTTGCAAATATCTAATTCCTCTCGCATTTCCTTAATATGGTGTTTCCACCTCAGCTTAGCATCCAAATTCATTCCAAGATATTCTGCGTTGTTTTCATGTGGAACAGTAATTCCATTGATTATCAAAGGTGAGATATTCTGTAATGTTCTGTTATATTCGTAAAATTTAAGTAAATTGATTTTATCTCATTTCCAAAACACTATGTAAAAATCGTAATACCACAAGTCCCGAATAAAACAACAATACCTCAAGGAAGTAAGAGCAGAAGTCTCAATCTTGTACATACTTTAAACCGATGATATACCCCATATAGTAAAAGTACCTATGGCAGCATGGCTAGCAATCAACAATGACATGGTCGAATCAATGGATAAAAAGTTGCCAACCAGCTACTTAATTGAACTTAACACTAATTTGACGTAGCAATCATTTTTGTAAAAGGATTTATCTTCTTCTTCTTCTTCCTGTGCCCTGTCACGTTTCTCTAATGTTGGCAATTACAATGGCGAGTACGGCTCTTTGCTATTTTAAATAGCTGATCAGCACCGTCCACTTTCGGATGTTCCTCGGCCAAGAGATCTGCTTCCTTCCAACACCTTCACGACCCTTGATCTTATCCTTCATTATCAGTTAAAGAATTCTGTATCGATCCCCCCATGGTCAAGATATACTAGTTTTCTGCATTTTACAGTTTTCAGAAACTCACGGGTGGCATATGCCTCCAAACGATTTATCGTGGCTGCCTTCAGTGACCACACCTCCACTCCATACAACAACACTAACCAGATGTAACATTTAACAATCCTTTGACGAAGTTTTAAATTTAAATTGTCATTGAAGATAAGCAATCTCAATTTAGGAGAGTTGTGCCAGCTCATACGATTCTGCATATAACTGTTCAGTATTATAACATTCAAGGTATTTAAAGTGGGAGACTCTTTTAACGGTTTGTACATTTATTAACAGTGAAGCGTCTGGATATGGTAAACGACTGAAAACCATAAATTTAGTTCCAGCAACATTTATGGCAAGTCCCATTTTTTTCCCAAACCTATTGACAGAATCCAAGAGTTGTTGTAGACCGTGAAGGCTATCACTTATGATGGCCGTATCATCGGCATAACGAATCGTGTTTATTAGCTTGTGGTTGATGTTAACCCCAAATACTTTGTTACGTAAAGCTTCCTTAAAACTTTGTCTAAATATGATAGCAGTGGAGAGAGAATACATCCCTATCTAACGCCTCGTTGATGTTAACATTCTTCGTAAGCTTACAATTAACTCGGACCCTCTGATGAATTAACCATAACATTAAAAAAAAATAAATATTTATTTTGATAGTATTGTTGCGCAACTTTCGTATTACCAATTTGGTAACCATATACTAAATTTGGTAATACTATTAAAATTCATGCTGTAGTAGAACTACAAAAACCGTTGTTATTTTAGTGATGCAAATTTCATTTTTTGACCTGTCAATAGTACTGTTTTTGGTATGCATTATTTTTCGTAGAATACAGCGTTGGAAGCTTAAAGATTAACATGGTAAACATTTATTTTCATTCTTTAAAAAAAAAACACTATAAACAACGACCAAAAAATATTTGAGTAGTTTCTTGACTTGTTTCAGTAACAAAATTATAATATATCTTTTTTGACAGTAAGTTAGCAATTTATTGCTGCTAAACCTAATTATTAATTTTTATTACTATTTATAATATGTTTTTATTTTGATATTCAGTTGCATAATGCAGTTTTAATTAGTGGTAAATTTATTTTTACTTCCGCTATTGGCAAACAATATTGTTATTGTTACGCTTTGATTATTTTTGTTTTATATATTTTTTTAGAAATTAATCATAATCTTTAATCAATAATTACTTATTCAGTTATTCTAAGGAAGTATAATAAGTATAGTTCTTCAGCTTGACTTCTTTTTAAAGTGAGAGTACCAAACTTACGCTCCATAAATATCGATTGCAAAGGTTCACGCATCTGCAATACTTTATTTGGCAGCTAATCTATTGACAGCCTAGTCAACGATTCTCAGTTCGTTGAAACAACATTTTGAAATGTATATTTTTTTATCTTTATATTTTATATTTGGACTAGTCTGGACTGATCATGTAATAACCTAAAAATGACTGCAACGTGCTACCCACCATCATTATCATTATCATCACACAGCCTGTAGCGTCCACTGCTGAACATAGGCCTCCCTCAATCGTTTCCAATGTTCCGGATCTTGTGCTGATTGAATCCAGTTTGTTGGGATTCTCTTGATATCATCAGTCCACCGTGTGGGAGGTCTGCCCCTACTTCCAAATGCCTGGAACCTAGGACGCCATTCTATAATGCGTTTAGTCTATCTAGCGTCTTCCATTCTCGCCACATGTCCGGCCCAGTTCCATTTCATATGTGTTATACTTTCTATAGCATCCTTGATCCCTGTTCTAGTTCTAATAATTACATTTGGAACTTCATCTCTCAATGTTATTCTCAACATCGACCTCTCCATGGCTCGCTGAGTTACTCTTATTTTTTCGCAACTTTTCTTAGTGAGTGTTAAAGTTTCTGCACCGGGAGCACACACTGTTCATAAACCTTTCTTTTCAAGCAAATCGGTATATTGCTTTTAAATAAGTCCTTTCTCAGCTTGCCGAACGCCGCCCATGCTAATGTTATGCGTCTTTGAATTTTCACAGGTCTGGTTATCTCGGTTTATTCTCAGTTCATGGCCCAAATATTTATAAGATATTACATACTCGATTTCAGATTCGTTTAGGGATATGTTGCTACTTGGAACTAAGTTTGTCATACATTGAGTTTCTGTACGGTTCATTTTTAGACCTACCACATCTGACGCTGCACTTAGTGTCCTTAGTAACTCTTGGGCTTCTTCAAGGTTGTCAGAAATTTAACATATTATCGTCAGCAAAACGTAGGTGGTTTAATCGTTCACCATCTATATTGACTCCCATGTTCCCCCAACCTATTTTTTTAAACATTTATTCTAGCAGCATTGTAAATAGTTTTGGTGAGATGATATCACCTTGTCGTACGCCACGTTCCATTCTAAATGTAGATGTTATTTTGGAATGGACTTTCACACTTGGTGTTGCGCTATTATATATGATCTTAATTAAAGCTGCATATCTGTGGTCGACTCTACAATCAGCTAGTGCAGCAAATATTTTGTTTTGGTCCGCTGAATCGAACGCATTCTCGTAGTCCACAAATATTAAGACCAGTGGTTTGTTGTACTCCACTGTTTTTTCTATGAGCGTTTTCATAACTAGCAAGTGGTCGTTTACACTATAACCGGATCTGAAACCTGCTTGTTCTCTAGGTTGGTTGCTACCCACCATGCGATGGACAAAACTCTTTTGGCAGTACTGCAAGATATAATCCTTTGTCTTGAAATGACAAGAGTAGAATCAATTCACCTAACTTTCCGAATTTTTTTTAACTTAAGTAGTTAAACGGAATGAATAGTAGAAATAGATAATAAAAAAGTATAACGTAAACTGCCCGGCTGATTTTAATTCGTGTCAACTGATTATAATTTATTTTGAAGTAAAATCACTACTCACCATTAAACAAAACATTATATTAACGAACTGTTTCTTCGAAACGTCTTTGTTTTTAAAACATTTGAAATATTAATGATGTGGTACCCCCGTTATTTTTGGAATGGTTTCTAATTTTTAATTAAAATATTCTTATATAGCTGAATCTGTATGGCAAATTTCAAGTAAATTTAAGATTGAAGTCATACAAAATTATGAAAGAAAGTTCTATTCGTAATTGTGACTATGGATTTGCACACAACCAATTTAATACATTGCTATTCATGAAAAGTCAGTGGATATTCGTTTTAAGTCGATTTATCGATATTGTTATGAACTTTATAGCGTTGTACATTTCATAGTATTAGTTTTTGTTCGAAGGTTTTAGAGTTTTAGGTATATTTTCTAATGTAACTTTGTAGCATTTTATATTTCACAGTATTAGTTTGTGTTTGTAGTTCGTAGGGTTTTAAGTATATTTTCTACGAGTTCATAATTTATTTGTTATTTTACCTTTGTTAATTTCCCCAGGAGACGACTATGAAAGAAGGTCTGGAAGTTTTTAGAGAATTCGATTTCCTTATTTTTAACATGGCACGCCTATGATGGAAGGTCTAGAAATCGCCGGATTATTCCTTTTTCTTATTTTGATTACCCCATGTGGTATAGAAATCCTTCTAGAGAATTAGGGAATCTTCTGGTATCGACCAAAAGGGTATATAAAAGGTCCAGATCACCATTCTTGGTCAGTATATTTTGAAAGTTTGTCGACGCAAGTTGAATTAATTTGACAAGTGTCAAAAGTAAGGTTGACAATAAAAAGTTATTAAAATAATACAGTGTGTGTGTAGTTTGTTTGAATACCGGCCGTCCGGAACAATATAGTAAACATTTACACAGCTCAATTTACATTTGTCACTCATTTTATTTTATGGAATCGATAGTGTCCTGTAAATTTCGCTGTGTTAATTATAATTAACATATTTTTCTAATAAATAACTACTTTAGTGTAAGTAGCAGACAATTAAGTAAACTGATTTTTTTATGCTAAGCTTTTAAGACTTATAATAAACATCGCAAGTTGTGGAGAATGTAAGTTGAACTTTTCTAAATATTCTAACCTAAAGATTCACGTGAAAAGGAAACATTCGGATAGGTGTTTTTTTTATTATTGAGAATATAGTATCGATTTCTATAAAACAATCTCACATTTTTTTTAGAAAAATTTGACCCACGTGCCCCAAGGTGAAAAATTAATATGAAACTCATACATGCAAAGAATCTCTTTCTAATTTTATGTACTTGGCTAATTTGGGGGTGCACCTAAAAAGAAAACATTGAAGTAGAAAGGGGGTTAAAACCTAAAATGAATCTCGAACACATTTATAAAGTTTTTGATTGTTTTCTATTGGGCTTACTGCTACAAAGTAAATAGTGACCTTAACTCTATATACGTGTAAAAATAATGCACAGAACAATAAAATATTTCAATTTAAGTGGTAAATTTATTCAAAATCTTGACAAAGCCATAGGTAATGTAAATAATACCACTTATCTTTCTACTATAGAATGGTTGCTGGTTATCACTCATTTTTAATATTTATACTTCTTCAGGTACTATTTTAAAATTTCTTCGAGACAAAGTTTTCAAGAGTTATAGTCTATAACGGGAAGATATACACCAAACTGAATATTTTAAAACATAGACATAAATTAGGTAGAAATTTTGTGTGCAAACTGATATAATGTGGTGAATTGTATCATGAAGTTTATGAGATAATTGAAAGACAGAAGCGGTTGAAAATATTAAGAATGGCAAAACTATTTTAGATAGTGTTACTAGGCTTGAAAAGAAAAACATTTTAATATAATTAAATGTCCAGAAGTAATATTCCAAGCAACAAAAAATTGAGCAACAGGATTCTAATATACGGTCATCATGGGACTCCCTGTATACACCTAAAATACATATTAGAATAAAAGTCTAGAATGTTTAGTTTTGATACAGGACTTGCATTCTTTCTTACATGGTCTTCTTGACCAGACATCTCCATTGTTAAACAGTGTTCTTGGTCTATGTTTGATTTTAAAATTGTACTGTTGCAATTATTCCTGGTTCTCTTCTGTGCGATTTCCGGAAGTTAAACAAGATCTTAGTTCCACCCGACAGTCCCTTCTCATGTGTACAGTACGTCCACATCTGTAGCAATCTATCTAGTTTCTTCTATAACGTGAAGTATCACTTATTGTGTTTAGTTTGTTAAGAATTTCAAATAATATTTTTTCTGTCGCTTGGTCCGATGAATGCTTGTTTTCCTCTATAGTAACGGCTTTTATTTTTAGCCTCGATACATTACAGGCTGCTTCTTTTTCAAAAGCCCTGACCAACGCTTTACTCTAATGACTAAACTTGCTTTTTCGTAACGTACGCTTTATTTCTAGATCTTTGGATCGTAAACTCATCTCAGAATTTTCCATAGCTCCTGGGTATCTAAGATGAACAAAAAGTCGAACATCTGTTTCACATTGTTGCAAACTTTGTCAATTTTTCTGATGTCTTGACTTGAGTTGTGACTAGTATAACTGGCGCTGATGTTGATATCTAAATTTTTTCTTCAGTACTACGAATTTCGTAGTCTTTTGTTGGGTTGTAGGAATTTTTTGCAATAACTCCATTGCTATTTCATGAAATGTAATTATTAATGCAATAGTCATTTTCCGTAGTTCCAATTAATATTGGCAGCTTCAAATTGGTGTTTGTATTTTATCCAAGATATCTGACCGTCGTACATTGGGGGTTTGATGTTCTGTCCAGTGGTTATTTCTTTATCAGAAGATACATACTTCTTTATCTTATTGACTTCTGCCTGAAACTCCTTCATTTTAGGTTCTATAATATATACTTCTTGTCGGACAATTGATTCAATACTATTTACTTCTTGGTATACTTTTGATCCTATTCCGTCTAGATTTTTGTCACTTCTTGCGCACTTCTTGTATACATTGCCGCACTTCGCCTACGTCTTCTTCTTAAATGATTGCGTTTGTCTCAATATAATTTTATCGAATTTTTACTGATCTTCTACAATGTATCAATTTGGAAAGTTTATCTTGATCTTGCTGACGGTGTTTTTCCTGCTCTTGTTTTTCTTTAATGTGACGTTCTTCTTCTTGTTTTTCTTTTTGGTGGCGTCCTCTTTCATCCTGTTTTCCTTTTTGAACTATTTGGTTCTTCTTTTTGTCGACATTCTTCATCTTCTGGTTTGCCTTTAGGGCCAAGTTCTTTTTCTATGCTTTCTCTTTTTGATGTTGTGTTTTTCTTCTTATTTTTCTCTGAGACGTCGCTTCTCTTCTTTTTGGTGACGTTGTTCCATATGTTCCTTAAAATTAGCCAAAATTCTATTTATTTGCTCAATTTCGATTATTTATTATCTAGTAATTACCATAGAAACTCCTAGAATGTTGCTAAAAACCCGGTTCTAAACTGATTTCTTGATATTAAATTTGATGGTGAACTCCGTTTTCACTATCTTTTCTAGTTTCCAAATAAAATGTTCTAGAATTTTGAAGAAAATTCGGTTCTAAGCTTCTTTCATAATGACAGATTCAATGGTGAAGTTAGTTTTCGCTATCGCTTCTAGTTTCCGAATGAAATGTTTTAGAATCTGTTGAAGATATGGTTCTAAACTTCTTTTTTGATAGCAACTCCGATGGTGAAGTTTTTCGCTCTCTTTTCTAGTTTCCAATTAGAATTTTCCAAAACTTTGTGAAAATTCGGTTCTGAGTTTCTTTCTTAATGACAAATTCAATTGTGAAGTCAGTTTTTCGCTACCTCTTCTAGGTTCCAAATAGAATGTTCTAGAACTTTATCGAAAATATTTATCTTCTAACTTGATGTCAAATCCAAATAAATTTTTCTCTCTCTGTTATGGTTTGCAAATAGATTGATAATCCCACTTTCAACAACGATGGTTAATACGATTTTTACCTGTATATTTAATCACTGGGTTCAAATAATAACACCACTTTTCACTAAGTCTTTATTAACTATATTACTTGTTTACACTTTATCACCATTAAATTACAGCTAACCTAGCTCATACCCTTACCTGCTTATCTACACATATAGTAGATACTAGAATAAAAGACCAGAATCACCCTAGAAAAATAACTAAGAAAAGCTTCTAGACGGCATTTCTATAAAAAAAAACAGGTTTGTATTCAGGTGGTCCTCATTACAGTATAAAAACTACAATTTTCATACAACGCATACAGATAGAGAGTTTAAATATAACTAAAAACTATATCAAAAGCTTAGCGGATCATTCAGGTAGAATGTTCAGTTTCTGAACCTATAAATTTACTCAAAACGTCCTGAATTCGTGACCTGAATTCCTATGAATAATATGAAAAAGTTCTAAGAATAGCAACATAAATATTTTATTTATTTCAGATATTTAAATTTGGTATAAATTTTACGAAATTAATTTAATTTTTGCAGAAATGTGCTATATATTGCAAACAAGGAAAAATATGGTAATTTTATTGTTAAAACCAGCATTGTGCAGGCAATTTCGCACAACAAATGGAGCAAATATTTGGTAAAAATTACGTGGAAAAATTGAATTAAACTACGATTTGAAACAGTTTTAATTGGCCGCATAAAAATTTGGAAAAAATTTCCAGTCCAGTGATCTGTATTACCGATTAACAAGCGCTAAAATGTTTTTACTATTCTTTTAAGAGAGTTATATTATTGCTGATGTTTTTCAATGATTATATAATAAATTAATAAGCCAAAATGTAATTTTGTTCAATAGTATACAGGGTATCAGCTCAGATAGAAATTTATTTGCTAAAAATAATATAAAAAGTTCACATACATGTGATATGTGGTTTTGTATTCATCCGAGCGTACCATTCGTTGATCAGGTTTCTTGTAAAATCTAGCACACATTTCTCCAAAATCTCATTTGGGATTTTCTGTGTCCATTGAAGAAGCTGAACTATTTTTGTTAGATAAAAATGAAGATTCATGAAACTTAAAGCAAATCATTCTTTGGACAAATTATATGGAGCACCAGAGTATCACTATCTAGTCAAGTAAGCTCTACGTGGTAACTTTTAACGGATCAAACTTAGTTAATTCATAAGCAACCCAAATTTCCGCTCTGGAACCAATTAAATGCAAAGTTTCGCCATTATGACACTCACCAATCAGCAAAAATCTATGGCACTTTGTTATGCAGATAGTGTTTAGTGCCCAAAGAAGGGAGAAACATGATATATCCCTCCCAACTATACAATTAATGGAGGGATAACTGTATAGGTACATCTACGTTATTTACCATTATTTCCTTAAAGAAAACAAGTTATATTTCATCAAAACATTTGTGAAAAACGAGAGCAAATTATAAAATCTTTTCGCAAAAAAAATTGTAAGATCTTATGTGTATACAACTCTGTAGCATTCTTATTATAAAGTCTGATACTTTATTTTACAAGTATCTGTAAATTTCTATATCCTAGATTAAATAATACGAAGGGACTGGGCAGTTAAACCGGACAGGAGAGATACATATTATAGACATAGTTTAATATTTCAGTTGCGTATTTCAGAAAAACTAGTAGCTGTCATATTCTTGTCTGGGCACTTAATGTCATTTAACTTATATTGTAAAATTGTACACAAATTTCTTAATGACGCTGTCGAAATTACTATCCTGGCACTGGTACCCTAATTTATCCGTCAAAGGGTTAAAGCAGCCCTGAAATTTTACTCGCTAGATTATATTTTTTTATATTTCAAAACCAATAACAAAACAAAAGCCAAATGATTCATCGTGGGCAGACGCTATCAGGACCGAAATTTATTTATTATTTTTAGCACGAACGTCATTTTATCATATCATTTCGATATACTATTTTCGAACATGGCTGCATTACATTAAGAACGGTGCTGATGATAGCAAAACTGATAAGTAAAAATGTTGGTTTATATTCTAGATTTTCAGCGATAACGATTATAGAATGCACTAAAAAAATTTAGTTTTACACTAAATGTGCTGGAAGCAAATTTCATAAACGTTTATTATATGCTTTTATGTAATGGATTAAATTTAATAGTTTACACTAATCTAAATTAATATATTTCATTAAATCTAATGTAATCATAAAATAAATTTAATGTTTTGATCATTACTTTTGAAAGTGACTACGTACATTACATATACAGCCAATGTTCATTGAATTTAAGATATGTTAATACATATTTAATGCACCAATAGTAATATGAGGTCAAAAAATCTGCTACCAGGAAAAGGTGTAAATTTTTCCCATAGATAATGTACCGTCATCTGTAGACCGGTTTCGAACTCATTGGTTTCCGTCAGTATCGGCAGATATGTACACCTCATCATAAGAAAGTTGAGTCCTTTAAGCAACTTATATCATACTAAACAGAAAGTTCAATACAAGTTGCACCATCCCCGGAATCTCATGCAATGTACCATGAATATTAATGTAAATTCCTTTAATGTTAAGGTACATGCGAATTAATTTTAATGTACAGAAAGTTGAAGTATCTTTTCAGTTACTTTATTGAAATTTAAGATAACATTTATACAAATTTAATGTAAAACGAACTGATATTTGAATAAATTGCTTTAGATCTAAAGTAAATGTAAATTATTCGCGATTTTAGGTACAAAATCATTAAATTTAATGTAAAATGGACACTAAATTTGTATTAAATTTAAGGTTATTTGTAACAGTGTATATCTAGACTGAAAGACAAACCATGTGAAACTGACTAAACAACAATTATTTTATTTTCTTAAATAACTCCAATTAATAGCTGTCTATGATAGTTCTCATATATATTTGTAAATTATATAACTGCATATGAATGTTTTGCAAAGATAAATACGAGTACATTTGAATAATTTGGTTTTTCGTAACAAAACCACTATAGAATGAGGACCTAAAGTCTGAAATAAATACATTGTTTAAAAAACGCTGGTTTTTTGGAAAAATCATTTGGACACTTCGACGTTGCATTTCTGGTACAGATCTTTTTCAATATATTAAATCATACAGGGTGACTCGAAAGAAGCTGTGCTATAATCAACTTTGATTTGTTAAACAGTGATCCCCAATTTGCTGTACACCTTGAGGAATTTTGAACGTTTTTTCTATTACATATCCTATAACTAAATGTAACTGTTATTGACAGTTATAACTCGAAATAACTACTTCAATAACTGTTAATTTATCATTTTATTAAATGCTGAAAATGTAACCTAAGCTATATATAAATTCATTCTAAACATTTATGACCACTTCTACAGTAATTAGCCGTATTTCTTGAATAACCGGATTCTTTAAGTCTTCTATGTCAATTGGCTTAGTTTGAAAAATCTGGAGACCTCAGCGGATACTCAATAGATCCCCTTCTTTCAATTCACCTGTTTGCGAAAACATCATTATGAAAGACGCAAACTTGTGCTGCATAATGTACTGGGACACCATATTGTTGAAACCAGATATTTTGGTAAGATAAATCAAAAAAAATCGACCCTATAACGAAATTATCTACCATTCCTGCTCACATATTTACTTTTTGTTCATACTAAGTACGTCTTGTCCCTCTCTTATCCAGTTTGGATTTATATCCTACCATTATCAATAATTTGGTGTGTTGACATTACCATTTAAGCCAAATTGGTATATATTGGGAAACACAATATTTTTAATAAAAATGAAGACCCTTGTCATAATCATCTTCATAAAGTTCTTGAAGGACTAGCATTTTGAAAGGATAGTACCGCTTAGTAAGCAGTATGTTGAATACTGTTGTTTTCGCAATTTTCAAGTTTGTAACTATCTCCTTACAATTAATATATAGTATATATAATATGTGTGTGAGTTATATCATAGAAGAAATATACCAAGAATTCCTATCCTGTGCTATAATTTTGACGCTCCTAAATGGTACGCCGTCTCGTTGATAAAAGGCAATTTACACTATTGTCAATAACTGATATCTATATCAGTATTTTAATGTGTTATACATACTTTTGTTAGAAACAAACAAAAATTTAAATTTTCGGATTTATCAATGACCGAGTTTTAATACTTAGTGCTTCCAATCCTCCCATAAGAATGAGCCGTCTTAGTATAATTCGTCAATGGTTATATTAATTGGATACCTAATACCATGTCTATTTTTTGTCATCACTTGATTGGTCGATCGCTTCTTGGAACCTCTTGAACATGACCAAACCGATGAAATTTCTACTCAATCTTACTCACTTTCAAGTGTGAAATTGGTACAAGATTAGGATATTGTTCTTGAAATATGGTACACACTTCTTTCTGGGTTCATATTCAATCACCATATCCTGTCATCATAAAAATGTGTCCTCTATCCCTCAGTGAGTTTCCTTTTCAGCTAAAATTAAATCAAACTGACAATTTTAAAATTTAAGACAAAGGAACAGGTTATTGAATCAGTTATGCTGATAAATAATTACAGTTATATTTAAGTATAGGACATGCAAAAGAAAAAATGTTCAGAATTTTGCTGGAAGTTTATAAAAGTGGTCAAAAAATTAGGGGTTACTGTTCAAGAAATCAAAGTTGATTATAGCAGAGCATCTTTCGAGTTTACTCAGTAAAATTTAATATGCTAGGAAAAATTCGTAGCAAAAAACAAAATCGACATGTTCGAACAATTTTTCAATTAAGTATAGGTATTACTTAATACGTAACAATACATGTAATTGTAAAGATGATTACCCGTGTATAAATTTATTTTCTGGAAAAGAGCCGAGACAAGACAAACTAATTTTTCAATTGCTTTTTTACCAGTACTATTCATAATAAAATGCAGTTAATTTCAAAAATATTACGTCGAGAAATGTATAACAAAATAAAAATTTTTAGTTTTCGAAATATAGAAAAGTATGTTGTTGCATGTTAAACTCTCGAGGCGGTTTTCACCCCCTCGAAAAACAAATAAGGGATTAGAAAAAATAATAGGCGAATAAATCTTAAACTATTACTTTTATATGACTTTAGACAGAAATTAAATGTACTGCGCTGATCAATCTTAAATAAGGGTTGTTTCTTGCTTCAAGTATATTTTCTCGCAAAGCAGAAATACGTTATCTTTATTTTTTAAATTTTCTTCTCTTCATATCAGCACTATTTTTATCAAGTTTATCAAGAATATGACATTTATCCCTAAAATAATAAAAGAATGAAATTCTCTCCTAGTATAAATTTGACTAGTGATTGCGTATTTTGATAACAAGTGATTTGGCGTTTAATTAATCATAAAAATATATTAATTTTTACAGATATTACACAAAATTCATTTTTTGGGGAATACGGTAGAGGTGGTTTACCTCCTTAAATGAACAAATTAGCAGTTAGAAAAATAGATATTGTTAATGTACTGCAACATATTATAAATTCAGAAAAATTCTTCTTTTTCTTACAGTGCCGTGGCCGTTTCAAGATCGTTGAATATCAGGTTGGCTCTATATTGAGAATCATTGTCCTATTAACGGCTGTATGAAACAATTCGATCAAGGATTTTCCATGGCATTACCTTAGATTTTTTAACTACGATGCAGGTACAATATGCCATGTTTCTCAGGGTAAAACATGATACAACCGAAGTACTCTAACTTATGTTGTTTGATTGTTAGAATTATTTGCAGATGTTCCTTGAATCGTTCTAGTACTTCAGAGTTCTTTACTCTATCAATCCAGCTCATTTTTAGCAAGCGATGTTACACCTACATTTCAAATTCCTCTAAACATTTTAGCATCACTACAGTGAGTGTCCATAACTCCATGCCATAAAGGAATAACATTTAATCATTTTCATTCGCAGGCTAAGTGTCAAATTATGGCTACAGAGATCTTTTTTTCATTTTTACAAATGATCGCGCTTTTTCTTCTTTAATTTTAATTTCGTTAGATGAGTCCCATTTATCGTTGATGCTACTGCCCAAGTATAGCAATTCGCTTCAGAAGTTCTCCTTTGACATAAATGCCATTGTCATTTAGTACATAGTAATGACCAGACGAGTTCGTAATCTGATTTACCAGTAACTGCAGATCTTCCTTGGTGTTGGATGGATGATTAAAGTATCATCAGCGTATCTGATGTTGCTAACCTTTTTTTCATTTATGACCACTCCCGACATGCTGTCGCTTAAAACTTCGTTGAATATTTCTTCCGATTATAAGTTAAATTACAAAGATGACAGAATGCAACCCTTACTTACCCCTTTCCTGATCTCTATGTCATTAATGAGATGCGGTCCAATTTTACCAACAGGCTTTGGATAATTCGGATATCTCTGATGTATATCCCAGATCCCTTAAACATTTGAAGCATTTTGTCGTGCTGCACATTATCAAAGGCTTTGTCAAAAGACTACATAGATATACATCATTATTACATTCCGACACATCTGAATCAACACCTGAACACCAAAAAGAGCTCCCCTGGTTCCCAGACCCTCACGAGAACCTAACTGAGTTTCCCCAATTTTATCTTCCAGTTTACTGTATATTTTTTCATGTATTATACATAGAAATATCTCTAATACATGGCTACTCAAGCAGGTAATCCTACAGTTATTGCATTTTGTTGCTTTTTTTTAGAAACACAAGTAAGGCTGATTTTAACCAATCTTCTGGCATAATTCCAGTGACATATATGGTGTTAAAGAGCTCTGTCATTACTCCGATTCCTTTATCCTTTAGCAGCTTAAATATTTCAGTATTAACTTTATCTGGGCCCAACGCTTTTCCAGTCTTTGCCAGTTTCACAGCTTTTGTGACTTTTCCTTGGGTATTTGTGGTCCAGTATGCCTCATAGTGTCAGAATAAGGTTAAAAATTTCTGTTGTCGTCAAATAATTCTTGAACGTATTCTTTCCATATTTGTAGTTATTGATGGACATCCGTGAGTTTTTACCATTCTAAGCTTCAATGATGCTGTTCGGTATCAATTGCCTTGATCCAGTTATTTCCATTATTTTTGATGTAGATGAAATTACGTCATGCTTTTTTCCATTTCTGCAATTACCTCACATTCCCTGGCATACCACTTTGCTTTTGCTTGTCTTATCTTTCTCCTGATTTCTGAGTGGATTCTCCTATATTATATTTCTTTTTAATTTTTGTGTTCATAAGACGCAGTATCTCTTCTGTCATCCTTTTATGTTTTATTCGGGATTTTTCTTCTGTAGGTTTATTTTTCTAACTTTCTAGTAAAATACTTTAACTCTGTAACTGTAACTCTAATCGTCTGCATCTGACCTTCCAAAAGCTGTGACACTTCCTCTCGTATATTTACGTTGTCTATTTTATTCCTGTCTATTTTTACATTTCTCTATTGTGTCTTATTCTTAACTTTTTTAAATTGGATTATCATTTTAGCTACTAGCAGGAGGTTGTGATCGGATGGTACATCAGCACCTGAGCATGTTTTCACTGATTTAATAGAATTTCTGAATCTCTTGTTGATGCAATTGTAATCAATTTGATTTCTGATCACTCTACCAGGTGTATCTGCCGGAGATTTCGAACTGTATAGAGATCTTTAAGGGAGTTTAAAAAATGGGTTACGTCTTAAACAGAAGGTAGTAAACTTGTCTCTTCACAAACCATGCTCTCCTATGATGTCTCTTATTGTTACTTTATGTTTTTTGGTGTGTGATAGTACTGGTTTCAGATCATCATAGAACTTTTCGATTTCTTCATCGTCCGACTCTTATGTAGGTGCATACACACGAATAATCTTTATAACTATTGTTGTTGTTACAAGCTGAAGCATGATTATTCGATCTAAGCAGGGTATTACAATGCCTACAACCTGTGCCACCTATTTAGATAGAACAATTCCTACTGCGTTTCTGTATTTTGTCCTGTGTAGTATAAGATGTAATTATCAATTTTATTTTCCCTGAGTCAAGCCATCTCTTTTCATTCATACCAAATATGTTTATATTTAATCTTTTCATTTCTTATGTTGTATTGCAGATTTGGGGTCTCATACATGCTTTTGATATTCTATGTACCAATTTTCTTCAGATTTGTTGTTCTGATTCTCGCTGATCGGGAGATTATTAGCACTCCTGTTCCATTCAAGTGGCACCCGTATTCGAAACAATTATATTCGTTAGCCAAAAATATAATAAATTACTTGGGAAAAAATGACCTAAATGGTTTCCCGTTGCCTTCTCAGGTTTAATTCAGCTGCTCCTAACATGGAGTACATACTCTATTTTTAGCCACCCGCTTCGAGTTAGACGCTGCTTGTTAACTTGACCTTCATCTCTTCGAGACCTTCCCGGCATGGCTAGCTCTACCGGTAGCTACCCTACCGCCAACATCGTTTACTGAACATTGAAGGCTACTGAACTTTTTCTCCAACGACAATATCTTTGTCCCCCTAGAGAAAAAAATTTGCAAACTATATCTCGAATACATCCCTTGTGGGTTTTTCTTAATATTATTTTCAAGGCAAATTTTATCATTTTAATCTTTCGGTAACCGTACTTTTAAAGTAACACGATAATTTATTAACATATTATTTCCGGCTAACCTGCATTAAGGTAAAATTTAAATCAGTAGGTCTTCTTGCATAAAATTTAATTTATGTTTCTTCCATAGGTACAAAAAAAGTTCATTAAAATTCCAGGAAAACCCTGAAAAGAAATTTATTCGAGCGTTCAAAGAACAATACGAAACAAACAATAAAGTAAATAACGGAAAGAGGTCTATTTGTTTCCTGCATTGTTTCTAGTTTTAACAATGCCCTAAACTTCAGATTTTTGTTTACTTAGATTTTAAGAAAATTTCACCTATAGAATTTGAATAATGATTAAATTAAAAGTTTCAGCTTTTCGGTGTTGAATAAATAAATCTTACTAAATTGATTCAGCTTGGTCGAGTCGATTAGGCACAATCAAAATGCAGACATCATCAGCGCTTTACGCGAAACAATTAGGCCTTCTTCGTCAAAGTTAGATACAAAAATAAATGAATCAACTTTATCAATTTCTCGGATAGAAGTTGTAATTATTCTTTGCAAAATTGCAAAAGCTTAGGCCGAGATTTGGGTTCTTTACTCGTATATTCAATGTAAAAGAACTACAATTCAAAGGCAGATCTTTAATCTTATTACATAACTACTTCACCACAGTATTCTATTTTAATCTTTTTTCTTTTGGAACTTTTTTATTTCAGGTTAAAAGTATAATGATAAATTATACAAGCGTACCTACACAGTTTCCCATTATTAATTTGTTAAGGAGGAGGGAAATGAAACATTTTTTAACTTTTCCTTTGTGCACAAACATATACACTCCATACCACAGCGTTTATCGACTTTTCATTATTTGCGATACTGGTTTTCATACTAGTTTTAATAGTGCCCCCATTTAACAGCTTTTTGGATTTCTATTTAAACTTATCTATTTATTTTGTTCATTTTATTGATAATTGCCGCCGTATCAAAATGCAAATTTTTAGGGCTATGGGAAGTTGGAAGGGGTGACGAAAAGTTACAAAATGCGACTAAAATGATCTTAACATGCAGAAAATATAAGTCACAAATTGACATATGTATTCAGTCCCCAAAGATATTTCATAGTAAATTTGTTGTTAAAACGTGCATAAAGTTGGCAACACGGTAACCAGAAAACCAGAGTAGGTTTTGTGGATGAGGCTTCATCCCAGATTATTTTTAGTACGTTTGTTCGTTATGTTTAGCTACGTCCTCGACACTTATAATTATTTTAATTTTTCTTTATTGTACCGTGTAGGGCCACTAATAAAACTTCAAAGTTAGTTTACGTTAGTACAACTAAAAAATTTATCACGCAGTAAAGTCTTCAACCTTTTATTTTTATTGATTGTGAATGCATTTTAGTGTGGTAAAATTTGTTAAGAACATAAATATGTAAATGGGTCTCCAGTAACAGTGACGATTCAAAAACATTGTTAAATGTTAAAAAAATTATTCCACAAGACAGACGATTACAAATAAGAAATTTAGTTGGAGAAACACATTAGTCCTATCATAGAAAACATTTAGATATTGATGACATCCAGAAGCGACTTCGTGTAATAATTTCGAAACTCCGTTTAGCTAAGTTTAGAGAAAACGGACAATACTTTCTCGACACAATCCTGGATGGATGACACATGGGTACATCACTACGACCCTGAAACTTATACTTTAAGAATGGAAATATAATGGCTTTCGACACACCAGGCAGACGACGTTTGCTGGCTTACATTTTTTATTTATAAATTATTTAAAGAAAGGATAAATACTAGCAAGTGAGTGGTGAGTGAGTATCGTTTGATTAATTGAGAAACTGGGAAAGACAGAAACATTAAATTTATAATTCAAGTCCAATTTGTTAAGTTTTCCTGATAATTTTGGCGCTTAGTCATCACCAGTATAATGGTATGCGGTGTTAAAATCTAAGCTGAGATTCCGGTAAAGGTAGCCCCAGATTGGAAATACATAATTCTCTGCCGAAACTCATATTTGCTATTATAAATCCCACGCAGTAACGAGATCGTAGGACCCAATGGAATATCACCATATTTTATCAAAAAATGCATGGTTTCTCTCGCACTTATCTATGTCACATTCACCAAGAATATTTTAATAATGAAATCATCTCTTCGAGATTGAGACAGTCTAACTTGTTCTACAGCTTCAAGTCAAGTAACCGTAATCGTGTTGAAAACTAAGAGATATATCATTACTATATGTTAGGAGAAAATATTTGACTGACTGCTGTTGAAACGTACATCGGTTTAGAACAACATGGTTCTTTCGAAGGAAGATCAACGGTTACCAATCAAGTCGTTTATCAAGATTTTTTATGCAAGGTGTTGAGGCATGTTATTAAGTGAACTCTGTAGACACAAATTTGACTAAAACCTCTGACAGCGCTCACAAGCTCAAGTGTTTCGGTGTAGATAATCCGTATTTAAGATGGATAGCCTTTTATCTGTCTTCGCGTACTTAATGTGTTAAATTGTGTAGTAAAATATCTGAAGAAATCTTGGTATTAACTGAGATCTCTCGGGAGTGTCATTTTGGTTCTATTTTATTCTTCTTATTTATCATGATGATTTAAAATTATTTGCAATTGTTTCTTCATTCGATGATTGCGTTTATATTCAAGAAGAACTTAATTTACTAGTCAGATATTGTGATAATAATTTTTAAACTTTTAATGGAAACAAATGTAAAGTTATGAGATTTTTTTAAAGTTTTCCGCCAGTGATAAATTTTTATCATACAAATTGGTTCAATTTGAAGTGTAAGCGCAGATATAACGAAAATATAAATGCTATCCAAACACTTTATAATAGCTTATCATTTGGGAACTATATATTAAAGCTGGATGGATAGACATGAGAGGGCAATCAAAATTTGTGTAAGTGTTGCAATACAAATACCGACCCCAGAAGAAAATATTTCACAAGGAATTCGTTTATTGTTGGAAGATCTCCCAAGTTTAAAAATATGTAAAAGAAACTATTACTTGTTGTTCTTGTGCAAGCTAATTAGTGGTTTGATGAATTATGAAGAACTTCTTGGCGAGCTTAATTTTAGTGTTCCCAGTAGACATACTCGATAAAGACAGCATCGAACAAATTATGGTTTGAGACCTATTGTCAATTAATTTCAATTAATTAGAATTACTAGGTAGCTATTGATCTGTATTACCAATATTATTTTTATACCAGGTTTATAGAGTTAATGTACTAGTTGGAAATTTTGCGGTAATGCATTGGTAATAATATAAACATTTGTAGCCCTCATGCATTTTTTTTTCGCCAAAGAAATCATTTAAAAGAGTTCAATCACCAATGTAATGAACAAACCCCTTCTATTGTTATTATCGTCGCATGGCTAATTACCTTAATTGACGTTTTTTTGTTATTGCAAACATAAGCTAAATTATTTTTTTTGAATAGTTAATTAAGGATTTAAAATTTCTTCGACTCGGTAATTTTCACTTATTGTGAATCGAAGAAAGTTGGCTTCTATTCTATATTTTCATTAGACATTGATCGCGTCGTAAAATGGGTAACTAAACGTTATTTGTATTTTTTTATATTATTATATTACGTAAACGCACTAATTCCAAGAACTGGCAATAAACCTTACATTGGTCGTAAACTAAAAAAAGTATAGAAATAATTAGCAATTTCATAAGAAGCAGCTGTTCACTTGGGTACTGGCCAATTTCTTTCTCGAAGTTGAAATTTGCGCAAAAAATTTAGTAATACCATTTTGTAGAAAACAAGTAATTTAATACTTCTCAACTAAAACAAATAATTCTTTCAGAATATTTTTAATAAATTTTTCTCAAAAAAAAGGAATATTTATCAAAAAGTTTTCCTATTTCTTATGTTTCGGAAATACCAATCACTTAATTTAATCAAACATCCTATAAAATTGTTGCATTTATTTACAACTGCCCCAATAAACATCAATATATTTATAAATTATTAGTTAAAAAGTCAATACAGCTTACTTTGGAGTATCTCAAATCTTTGTTTTGGAGATGAAAACTATCGTTATTAAGAAAATTGATTGATTAATTGATTGATATAGCCAGCTAGGATTGAGCAGCCGTTACACTGGAGCCTAGTAACTTATTATGTGAACAGATTGGTTACCTTAATCAGATTTAGCAGCTTATTCGCTAGATTATCCTCTGGGTATAAGCCATCCAGATTGATCGATCATCTAAGCTGTCTCCAGTAGGTTAAAGCTTCGCATTCGAAGATGATGTGTAAGGCTTTTTCGTCCTCTTCGTCACATAGTTCATATATTGGTTCTTTATTTCAGATATCCATTGGGTGTAGATGTTTCCTTAAGCTTCAGTGGCCGGTTATTCGTTCTGTCACTAGCCTAATCTATTGCCTACTTAAACGCAGGATTTCGCGGCTTGATTTGCCGAATGGTTCGCTCAGCAATAGTTTGTTATGCCTGTGGCCCGCAATGTGGTTCCAGTGGGTCTGGTGTTCATAGTTTATCCACCAGGACAACCACCCACAAATACCAGTTGTCAAATTCTCTCGAAAACACATATCAGTCAATCAAAGAGAAAGATCTAACCTTAAAATTTCATAATTCTGTGTATTTCAATTTCAGTATTAATCTCAGCAATTAAGAAAAATTGAAGTTACTTTCTCCAGCCATAGAAATTTGAAATTTGGCATGGAAGTAGAATTTAATATACAAAGAAAACAAATTCAAGATGTGGTATATTAATACTATTATATAGTGAATAATGAAACTATGTACTTGCAGTTGGTAAATATAAATACATGTATGTTGATATAGCAGAAATAAACTCACTGAAGTCTTATTTTATAGGGATAGGAGTTTTTTTCTAGTTAGAAATCAAAAGCACTACCAGAAATAGGTGGAAACCTTTCTTAGTGACTGTGTATCTCCACCTGCAGACCGATTCCGAATTCAGTGGTTCTAATCAATAGAGGGTAGGCAAGTAAACCTAAATACAAGAAAAGTGAATCCTTTAAGAAAACTATATTAAACCAAATATAAAGTGTGATACAAGCTACCCTACCTCTTGAAATTTCAAGCTATCTGAATAGAAAAATCTCTTGCGAGATCTATTTGTTGGTAGCGAATGATGAAACGATATACTTGCAGCTATATAACTCGATAGGCCAAAGTGTTTACGGGGAACGAATAAAATCGATTCTCGAAAAGTTCGGTTTCTGGAATTTTTTTAATTATGCAAGTGTTTATTAATCGAGCATTTACAATAGTTATAATATTTATTGATCTATAAAATCTGTATACAGTATTTATCCACATTTTGCGGCATACTATAAATAATATAATAATAATATAACTTTGGGGTTTAGAGCCTATTCTTAAGAACAACCAGTTCAAGTTATATTGGGACCGAACGGTTCTGACGGATCAGACAGTTGCTCATAATAGACCAGATATTATATTAATAGATAAAATTTCTAAGCGGACTACACTAATCGACATCGCTGTACCTAACAACAACAACCTAAGACCAAAATACAACGAGAAGATCGCCAAATACAGAGATTTGGAGGTCCAAATCCGAAGGCACTGGGCAATGAACAGCGTTCAAACGATTCCGATAGTACTGTCAACAACTGGAGTGATACCAAAGAACCTCCTGCAGAACATCAAGGGACTGGGCTTAGTGAGCATCTGTATAAGCCGATGAAGAAAGCAATTCTCCTAGCAACAGCGCGAACCGTCCGAAAGTTCGTAGGAAATACAGCAGACCATGTCACCTAGGACCCGATAACATGGAAAGGATTCCAACAGAGCTTAATACTTTTGGCATCTTTGTGTACCTGGTATGAGTCAATATTCCCTGGAGGGAGTGCGAAGCCGTTTGGCTTGTAAATCATAATAACTTTGGGGTTTAAAATAACTACCAATTTTTGACCGACAATTTTTTCGTTTGTTTCAAGTAATTTTCTAACTAGTTTATGCATTTGAAGATAACGTCAGAAGTAGAACTAACACTTCATGGATAGTTCCAGCTGCTGCGTCGCTATCTTCTTCATTACGCACCTCTTCATTATCATATAAGCTAACAAAATCTTGCAATCACACCTCACCACAATTCAGTTGATTTAAAAATATAGGTCAGTCTGCATATTCTTCTTGTTTTCACTAAGTTTCACAATTTCCTTTGCTCTTCTGAAACAATTCTATTATTTTGATGGTGGTCTATTTTTGGCATTGTTTTTTTGGATATTAACAAAAGTTGGTTATATAACAGGGTCTGTTATACTATCTAAAAGATTGATGGAGAAGTTTTTCAATTTTTTTAAATTCCGTTCACTGGTTGAAGCCGGGTAGTTATATTTGTAGGAAAATGATGGAATTTTTATTGCCTGAGAATGTTTTTTTAAAGCTTTGGATGCGCTGTGTAACTGGCGATGAATAGCAATTCACAATCCAGGACGTTTTGTTATTTTTGTAATAGACAGGTTTGACACCTCTAAAGCAGAGTGGCTGATGTTCCAATAACGAGAAGTTTGTACTTCTCCGTTCATGTTATATAGGCAGTAACAAAGACCGAAATTCTCTCTTCACTTTTTTTCACCATGTCATGGCTAATTTTTCAAAGTGAAGATTTTATCAGCCAGACACATAAAAAAAACTTTCCGAGATAATCTTTAACGGACTCATCAGGTACAGCAGCACTTTGCAACCATACTGCTTTGTAAATATTTTGACTCTATCGTTGAAACCATCCATTGCTTGAGTCATATTCAGCTTTTTCACAAACTATCTGGCATTTTCTTTAACTAAAATACTGGATAATAAAATATGCTCCTATCGACTATCTTTTATCCACAAGATTTAAACCTCATGAATAATTTGTAATGCTTCCGGCATTATGCGTTTTCTATTCGTTAGAAATCAAAAATTTTCCCACGCTAATAATATATTTCTTTATTACTTAAAATTGCTGTGAGCGTATTAGTAGGTATCCTGAAATTGGCTGCAATATTTCTTTTCTTCACTTTTTTCGACTCTCCATATTTTATGGAAAATTGTAAAAATCAAGTAAAAACGAATTTTTCTTTAATAATAATAATATATATATATATATATATATATATATATATATATATATATATATATATATATATGAAGCAAAATGCGAACAGTAAATGCAAACTTCGTTCCAACCATATCCTTTCTGTGTTGGAGGTTGCACAGTTGGGACAAATTCTCGGTATGGTGGCACAGGTAGACCATCATCTCGATGGTGGTGGAATAGGATAAATTGTATTCACCAGCAATTTGTCCCAACTGTGCAACCTCCAACACAGAAAAGATATGGTTGGAACGAAGTTTGCATTTACTGTTCGCATTTTGCTTCATTCATATACGGAGCTGCATAAAGTTGTACGTTTGCTGAATGTGATTTCGGCACTACAAGGGCATAATGTAGATATATCTACTGCTATTTGCATCTCACATGGGAGGAATCCGTGAAAGCCGCATAAACATATATACGCCATCCGGCGGGAGGTCGACGAAGCCGCGTTCAGTTTTTGCATGCTTCCTTCCGATCTGTCCTTTGCACAGCCAGGTGCATGTCGGTACCCTGATGAGTCTAGTAGCCGTATCACTGTGGCGGAGAGGGTAAGTTTTGACTTTTATCTCGGTATGGTGGTACAGGTAGGCCATCATCTCGATGGTGGTGGAATAGAGTGAATTGCGTTCTATAACAATTTATTCTAACTGTGCAACCTCTAACACAGAAATGATATGATGGAGAGAAGTTTGCATTTACTGTTCGCATTTTACTTCAAATATATATATATATATATATATATATATATATATATATATATATATATATATATATATATTTGAAGTATTTTACTTCAAATATATATATATATATATATATATATATATATATATATATATATATATATATATGTTCTAGTCAGGAATAAAAAGCACTACATCAAATTGCAGAAAACTACCAGGAAAATGGGGAAACTTGTCTCATAATTTTTATCAAAAAAATTGCAATTCTCAAAATGCGAAATCTCGCTAACTATTATCAGCTACGCAATAACCCTTAATCATTATAATATTTAAAAAAAATTATCAATAATATGCCGATACAAAACGGACGGAAATCTCCAGACTGCCCATAAAAATTATTCAGTTCTAATATGGACCAGGTTCCTCATTAATAAATCTAGTACTTTCATTTAAAAATCTTTGTGAGTCTCTAGATTGTAGGTTAAATACAATTAAATGACTTGTTAATTACACAGGAGAAGATTGTGACAGACCACTTACAATCACTACTTAAATTCAATGACTTAATAATAAATATTGCAGAATTTGTTCAACATATTATTGTTACTTCTTTCAGTATAACCAGTAAAAGAATTCTATAGATTTAGCTCCCCATAATATCTTAAATATAATATGTATGTATTATTTTTATTTAAAACTTATAAAATTTGTCAGGTGAAAGATTCAATAGCAAAGGAATATTTTTTGTTTATATTCGTCAGGATTGGGTAGCAATTAGTAAGTCCCGATGAATTTAATTATTTATAAGTTCAAATTTCGAAAGTTTCAAAATTATTTTTTGTTTTAGAAAAGAACTTCACACCTCTTGAGATCTCAATTATTGTTACCAAATCAAACGGGAATAACAGAGAACTTTGCATTGGTTTTAAAATACGTTTCCTATATTCATTTTATAAAATATCTAAAACTCTTGAACTCTTTATTCACGATCTTTAGCCTTTTTTGGATTTTTCTATTTCACAAATTTTAATAAGCTTACTTGAGCCTTTGCAAAAATCCTCTGGTTAAAGTTTATTTAATTTCACGTTAAGAACTTACGAATATATGGGGGCAACGATAAAATTGAGAACTACTTGGGCTAATATAGGTATTCAAAACAAATTAAAAAAAAAACAATTATTTATCCCAGTAATACTTCTTGAACTGCTAATTCCCACAAAATTGACAAGCTTCTGATTCCATACTAACTAAATCTATTGTAATTTCAGTGGGATTCATTGAATGCCATTATTATTTTAACTTTCCATAAAAATAATAATGTTAATGAGCTAATGTATATGATAGGATCATTCTAACTAGATTTATCTTATATAAATCATCGCAAAATATATTAATATAACTTGCTTTTCTACTATTCTTTATCGTTGACGTAAAACGTATTGCTTAACAATGATTGCTATCCATTTCCCATATAATTTTTGTTTAGACTTATTTGTACGGAAATAAAATGGTAAACTCGATGGTCAAGGTTGCTTGTCTGCGGAGAGCACGATAATTTCACAGTAGAAAGTGATATTCCGTGGTGAAAGAAGAATTGCAATCGGAGGAACAAACCGGTCAAGCACGAGTTCATTCTCCCATTAAGGGTTCCACAGGTGCCTCTTAAATACGTTAAATGTCGAAGTACCTTTTAAATTAGATATCATACGGTCCTTATTTTATATTTTAATTTTTTTTTTTTGAAGCACCTATTTAACACAAAAAGTAATACATTTTGTACCACCTATAATGTACTCTGCGCAATTTTGTCTAATTAAAAAGTTGATAAAAAGGGAAAAATTATATCCGCATTGAATACTACTTAAATGAAATTTCACCATTTACTGTAATTACTATCTTCATTAAGTGCAAATTAAAACAAATACAAATCTCATCCAAAACTATTTAATTAACAAAACTATTGTCATTCAGTAGAATATTGAAAGTCCAAGTTCAATAGCCTTACTAATAATGAAAACATTTTCGTTCAATTTTTCGCTTAATCGAAAAACTTGGTCCGAAACAGGCAGAGATAATTAAATAATAGTAAACAAAAGAAAAGTTAATTTAATTAGATTATCTTACCCTTTGTTTCAGCTTAGTGCCGGCACATTCAAACAAAAAATTTTCATTAGTAAAGCATTAGATTAATTATTTTTTTAAATATGTTTCTGTTAACCGTTTTCAAAAAAAAAAAGAAAGAGGTTCTTACCTCGACGCTATTTTTTAATGTTTGTTCACATATAAGTTTTGATGACAGTGTGATGTTTTGGTGTGATCTGAAAAGCCTGTATAATAGTTCCATCATAGATTTATTGCCAGGGAGTTAAAAATTTAAAAAAACTATAAATACAACACTTTTTAACATAAATCTTTTGCTAGCGAAGAGGCATTTGGGTACAAGATGAATTCATTACAATATTTCCGTGGTAGATTTATAAAAGGAGATTAGAAACTGAAAAAATTAAAGAAAATATTGTATAGCGAACTTTATTACGATCTCTCTTTTTAAGCCAACGCCTTTTTCATTTTATCTCAATGAAATATCTTTTCCTTTTCACTTTCTTTAAATACGTTCCAAGTGTTCATGTATCATTATTATTAGACTCACAAATTTTAAAGAGCAATTGAAAGTAAATGGAATATCATCAAGAATCACTGAAATAACAGAAAACTAAAATACGGAATAAAAATATATATTTATATATATATATATATATATATATATATATATATATATCATATTGGTTTGGATTTTTTATTAAATAAAGGACCTAAACCCAAGAAAAACAAAATAAAAAAATTATATATATATATATATATATATATATATATATATATATATATATATATATATATATATATATATATATATATATATATGTATATATATATATATATATATATATATATATATATATATGTATATATATATATATATATATATATATATATATATAGGGTGCTCTCAAAGTTGAATCATTTATTTTAACAGCTTCGTAAAGAGAAATCGATTTACCAGTCGTTTATATAAAAGTTGACAAAGAAAGAAATTATTAACAATTATTTAAAAAATTTGAAACTGTAATACAAATCTTATTTCATGATATTTTTACCACTGCATTGTTTACTGCTGATAATGGGCATGTCTATTTTTTGTATGTAATTGTTGCACGGTTTTGCGTGCGATTTTCGATTTGACCAGTGCTACATAATTCGTACAATAGTGCGTGATATTATTTTTCATCTGTGGGTATTTTTTGCAATAAAAATGACACACGTTTATGAAAACAATGAACTAGTAGACGTAATATTAACTTATGGGAGTGTGAACGAAATTCAGCCGCAGCATGTCATTTGTACGTGGAGAGATTTCCATTACGAAACCATCCGTCTCCGCGGATGTTTGTAAATTTAGTTATAAGGCTTCGCGACACCTGGTATCTAAGGGAACAATGACGAGGTCACAGTAGAAGACCTCTTTCATGCGAAATGGTGGATATCGAGGAAGAAATTGTCGCAAACGACCCCGCAACGAGCACTAGATCCATAGCAAGTCAAGTAGAAGTTGCTCATAGTAAAGTGTGGAAAACTTTACGACAAAAACAACTCTATCAGTATCATTACTATCGGGTACAAGCGTTTCAACCAGAAAATTATCCTAGAAGAGTTGAATTTTGTCACTGGTTCTTAAATCAACAACATAAATGACAACTTTACCAACTTTATTTTGCCTACCGATGAGGCCGCGTTGACAAGAAATGAAGTAAATAATTTCCAACAACAACCATGTTTGGGCAGTAGAAAATCCGCATGCAGTGAAAAGAAATTATTTTCAGCACAGATTTTCAGCAAATATTTGGGTTGGCGTAATAAATGGCACGCTTATAGAGACTTACTTTTTTCCAAATCGACTGACAGATTTCTGCAACACAATCTGCCGCAAAAAGTTCACGAACATTTAAATAATGTGTTTCCCAATGGATGGATAGGGCGAAATGGACCCATTTCTTGGCCTGCACGTTCCCAAGATCTAAGTCCCTGCGATGGGGCTATTTAAAACAGTCAGTTTATTACAATGGGGAAATGAATACTGTGGAATAACTACAACGGCATATTGAAAAGGCTTGTGATGTATTCCTGGAGACCGGTGTTTTATTTTTGATACATGTAGTCACTCATCGATACGTCATGCAAGACTTTGCGCTAATCGAACAAATGGTGACAATTTTGAGAACTTTTTGTAGAGCAAGATGTAATCTGTTCAGTGTAATAAAAAAGCTTTTACAATGCAGTGATTGAAAAATTATGAAATAAGATTTGTATTACAGTTTTTAGATTTTCTAAATAATCATTAATAATTTCCTTATTTGCCTTCTTTATATAAACGATTTTTGGCAAATTGATTTCTCTTTACGAGTTCTGCAAGCTGTTAAAATAAATGACTTAATTTTGAGAATACCCTGTATACATATACATAGATTAGGAAATATCATCCTTACATGTCTATATTCATTTCTATGAGTGACTTTTGCATGTATCTTATAAATTGCTATAACGACATAAACATATTTGTGGTGTAAAAAATAAAAACATTATTTCTGAAAGAAGAAACAAATATAAGCACTATTTCGTAAAGGACTTGGCTTGTTTGTTGATATACCTAAAGCAAGTTTTGATGATGATGGTAACACCACCAGGGTTTTTTTTTAAATGTCGACTTATCATCGAGGATTACTCGAATCGATGAAAATTTAATTAAATGATTTGTTATATTTGTGGATACTCTTAGATCTCCTTATAAATAATTAGTACCAAATTCACAGAGTTTTTAATCAATTACTTAGTTGGTATTCCATGACACCAACTGTTCACAAAGTATTGATGCATGGCAAAGACACTATAGATGTTAGGAAAAAATGCACCAGAAAAAAGGCATAAAGATATATAATATTATAGAACGCCAAATGCTCGAAAAATGACATGAAAAGAAATGGACATTTATTAAAAATTTTGTTAACATCATCAGATCCAATAATAACAAATTTAAGACATATACCTATGAGACCAGCTTATTTATTATCAAAAGCATTGTTATATTTATTGGTTGAACCTAAATTGATGAAATTTGACAACGTATAATTTAGAAAATTGAAAAATGTAACTTAAATTGTTTCAGCCATTTTTTATTAAATTTTAAACATCATTAACAACGTTGGTAATCAGTTTCGTTGCATTATCTAGCTCTTTGTTGATAGATTTTTGGAAATTGTCTTTTTCGTCGGTGAGCATTTTGTATTTATGGTCAAGTGATTTTTATTCCACCCAATCTGGCCCAGATCTGGTGTGTTCGGGGAAAATGGCAGAACATCTGGTTTTATGTACGCCAAATATTCCAGTCTTGGATAAACAGTGGCATCCATTATCTCTGATTAATTTATCTAACAACCATTATGATCTACAAGCCAAACGGCTTCGCACTCCTTCCAGGGAATATTGACTCATACCAGGTACACAAAGTTACCAAAAGTATGAAGCTCTTTGGGAACCCTTTCCATGTTATCGGATCCTAAGTGACCTGGTCTGCTGCATTCCCTACGAACTTTCGGACGGTTCGCACGGTTGCAAGGAAAAATGCTTTCTTCATCGGTTTATACAGATGCTCACTAAGGCCCAGTCCCTTGATATTCTGCAGGAGGTTCTTTGGTATCACTCCAGTATTATCGAAATGTCTTGGATCCTGTTCATTGTCCATTGTCTTCAGATTTACACCTCCATATTTCTGTATTTGGCGATCTTCTCGTTGTATTTTGGCCTTAGGTTGTTGTTGTTAGGTACAGCAATGTCGATTAGTATAGTTCGCCTAGAAATTTTATCTGTTAGAATAATGTCTGTTCTATTATGAGCAACTGTCTGATCCGTCAGAACCGTTCGGTCTCAATATAACTTGAACTGGTTGTTTTCAAGAATAGGCTCCGGATTAAATTTGAAATAAGGCACTTTTCCTACGTGTAATAGGTTCAACTTAACTGCTAACTCTTGGAGTATCTTAGCGACTGAGTCATGTCTTTCCTTATACTCGGTTGCAGTAAACGCTTGGCATCATCCTGTTATGTGCTGGGTTGTCTCTGATGTTCGACAACCATATCTGTATTGGTCATTTATTTCTATTGAGGGATCTCTAATGATGAACTTCTGATAGTTCTTTGTCGGAATAACCTGGTGTTGGATAGCAAACATACGTGTTGAGCGCTTTAAACAAATTTGTACTATTTAAGTTAGTTCGTTACCCGCCTTACCTTCCTGACAAATTCGGTTCTAAATTCGGCTTTCATAGTGTGATAATCAATTCTTTGAGCCTGTTTCATACCTAGATATTTGTATGTTTGATCTGCTTCCATTGCAGCTACAGTTTCACCGTTCTGCATTTCAAAGGCTCCTGGTTGTATTTTCCCTTTAACCATTTTCAAAATACGGCACTTGTCAAGTCCAGATTACATTCCGATATTTCCGGAGAACTCCTCTACAATTTTAAGCATTTGTAAACATGATGCGTTCCAAAAAGGAAACAAAATTATTATCGATCCTATACATTCTCAATATACTTTTGAGCCACTCATGTGGCACTGAGTCGCAGGCCTTCTTATAATCCACGTAGACAGCAAAGAGGTTTCTTCGGTTCAGGCTTGGTTACATATGACAGAGTCAACAATCAATTGTTCCTTGCATCCCATTGCTCCCCTCGTGCATCCTTTCTATTGAGTTGCAATGATGTTATTTTGCTCACAATGTGCATAGATGCGTTGGGTCAAGCAGGAGGTGATCACCTTATACAGTGTGGGTAATAATGTGTGTTGTGTTGGTCATTTAGTAGGAGGTACGTAATACATTCGGTCAAGAACAATGGCATTTTTGCTGTATTAAGAAAAACATCATTAATAAGATTAGCCTGTTGATGGTGCATGAGAATATGTGCAAAACAACAAGCTTTCACAGAACTAGGTGTTCTATATATGGAATTTTTATAACGCGGCAACTAGTTGAAAAAACAGTTGAATTCGGCAAAACTGTTTTCTTTCACATGGTTGATCCGAAATAAGCATTTGATCTAATAGGTATCGATACCGAATGGCTGACAAATCTCTCTCAGTTCTAATATTGAAAATGAGGATAGACTTATTTAGATTTACAAAATCCGCAGAAAAATTTCATATGCTCAAACTTTTTGAGCCAGTAGTTCTGTTTCCCGTTGAGACCTGAAACAACCATTATTATTATTATTTTTATTATTCGCTAATATTTTTTACTAGCTTAACAGATGTGTGAATATATTAAACCGAAGACTTAACCAAAAGTGTCTAAAGTAATTTTTTTTTGCCAAGTGGCAGAATGACTGCCATCTGACACAGATTACCAAGACTGTCCTCCAAACTCTTCGGCATCAGAGTGGTCAACGACAAGATGATTGGTATCATTTGCACTTGATTAAGCCGTTACATATGTTGGATTTCTATAACCAGTTCTACATACTTGTCCGTATTTTACTTTGGTTTAGAGAGAACGCCAGATTTATAACAATCGAAAAATCATAGGTCCAATAGTACTACATTAACTTAGATTAATGTAGAAATTATTAAATTTAATGGAGAACATTAATTTAGATTAATGTAAAAATTATTAAATTTAATGCATTACATCAATTGAATTTAAGAAACGGTTTATGAAATTTGCTTTGATTTAAATTTAAGGCAATTCCTTTTTACAGTGTACCTTATTCACTCGACCCCAATGACTATTGACTGTTTAAAATGAAAATTTTTAAAAATTCCAATTACTAATTTATTTTAAAAGTATACTTCCAACACCTTACTTTATTTAATCCTTTGAGAACCACTTTTTAGTTCGCAGAATACTTGTGTGTCAATAAATGACAAAACTAATTAGTCACTGAAATTTCGTTTTCAACCTAAACCAAAGTGTAAATCAAATTACTGCTTTACTTTCTATTTTGCTGAATATAATGAAAGAAGAAATTTCTCCAAAGAAAACAACAGTCGATTATTTTTATAAATTTGCGTTAATTAAGAAGTATTCTGATTTTCGCTATATGTTTTCTATATTGGACCTATATTAAATTTTCTAGTAAAAGATAATAAAATTGAAGCTTTTAGGTTCTTTTATTTATTTTTAATTCCTTTTTTTATCAAAACGTAAGCCAAATATCAAGGGTCAATAAATACGAAAAGTGACCTCAGTTTTGACGAGGGAGTGCCTAAAATAGTAATATTTTGACGCTTGTATCAGAATGAGAAGGGTCACAGCTGTAGACGAAACATGCTCGTATATTAAAACAGGGTACCAAAGTATATTTGAAGTTTCGTCTTTTAAGAAGCTATTATCTATAAATAAATCAGACCCTTGTATTAGACAAATTTCCTCTTGTCAGCTGAAACCAGAAATACCAAATTCTTATTTATATTTTATTATCCTTGTTCATGAATTTTCAATGTCAAAAACTCAAACAATATCGCTGCAACATTATTCATATGACACGTATATCCGTTTTCAATCACAAAAACAAGTTGTTAAGAAACACTGACCATCGGCATTTTAATCCGAAATGCAAATTAGATTTCAGAACTCCTTTAAATCGTCGCAATATATATAAAAATATGCCCATTTCTGTGAAATTGAAAGTGTTTAATCTAGTGGTGTCAATGAAGTCTTTTCCTCAAGAGTCTTCTAGAACAGCACCGATTTTCATGATTTTTTTTAGTTTAGATTTTTTATATTATTTAAAATCAAAAAAATATTTGGGAGTGTGGGCAGAATTATTTATTTATTTATTATCTATTACTTAATATATATATATATATATATATATATATATATATATATATATATATATATATATATATATATATATATTCTTGGATATTTCTATTTGTATATATTTTTAAGTTTTTGTTGTATCGCGTCTGAGAGAAATCGCAGATATTTAAGTAATACTTTAATCGATCATTTATTTTAAACAGAAAGTGATGTGGATTGTTTAAACGTTCAATCTGCTCTAGAATATTCATTTCTTGATGTAGTTGTTGTAGCAGAAGACATTGATGTGTTAGTGATATTAATGGCTTTAGCACTTGATAATAAAGAAATATTCTTTTTAAAATCACTCAATAATAATGCCTTACAACCAGTTTATCCGACAAAAAACAAGTTAGTGAAATATACAAATATCACAAAAAATTATTTCTTCTTCATTCATGCATTCACTGGATATGATACTACATCCGCTTTTTATAATAAAGGAAAAAATTATTTTATTAAAATTTTCAATAATGATCAGAAGTTACTTACAGCAGCTGAAACTTTCATGTTTGAAGAACAAATTGAAGAAGTACTTTTTAATGAAGGTATTATTAATATTCTCACAGTGATGCCAAAACTGCCAAAAACTTCAATAAACTTCGATACAAACGTTTCATTTCATTAGCTTCAAAGAACAAGAGCGTACAACTCAATTCGATATCTCAGACAGAGGAAGCAGCAAAACAACATACTAAAAGAGTTTACTTGAAAGTTCAGCAATGGGAAAGCAATGTTCTAATACCTCTTGAAGAATGGGGTTGGCAAAAAGATAACTATTTATAACCAATCAAAATGACGCAACCAGCAACACATATCAATGTTTTGAAAATCATATTTTGCTCTTGCAAAACAGGATGCGGATCAACGTGTGGCTGCAAAAAAGAAACCTTCGTTGCTCACCTCCACTGTTTGCAGTGGAAGTGACTGCAATAACCACCCACCACTTGAAGAAGAAGAAGTCTTTCAGACGCAAAATATACATGAAAATTAAATTTTCTTTTTGTTTGAATATGGAAATAAATCAATAAATTCCAAGTATTGATAAACAATTTTTAATTAAATTTTATTAAACTAAACTTTATCTTTTTTTATAAATGTCCATTATAGAATAATGAATCATTCAAAATCAATAAAGATTTCCTAATTTTGTTCCGTATATTAATTGTATGGCGTTATTACATTAAGAAAATTTGTAAGTAATTATTTATAACATTTTTTGGTACAAGCCCCATATAATTTCAAACTATTTATAATAGCAATATGAACACTATTTAACCAAGCCTGTACAACTGAAGAAGTCTCTTTGCTGCCTACGTGGATTATGAGATGGCCTTCGATTCAGCGCCACATGAATGGCTCACAACTATATTGAGAATGTATAGGGTCGATAATAATGTTGTTTCCTTTTTAGAGCGCATCATATCTACCTGGAGAACTAGGATCCAATTACAAGTGCCATCCTGCGACACCATCGAAACTAACACAATTCCGATACGAAGGCGAATATCTTAGGGCTATTCACCTAGCCCATTGTGGTTCTGCCTTGCAATGAACCACTGTCATGCCGTTTGAATTCCACCAGTTGCGGCTCTCGTATAAGAAATAATAACGAAGAGGTAGTAAGAGTGAATCATCTTCTATACACGGATGATCTTAAACTGATCACTACTACCAGAAACCAGTTGAAACAAATACTTAAAATTGTAGAGGAGTTCTCCAGGGATATCGAAATGCAATTTGGACTTGACAAGTGTCGTATATTGAACATCGTTAAAGGTAAGATACAACCAGGAACATTTGAAATATAGAACGGTGAAACTATAGCTGCAATGGATGCAAGACAAACTACAAATACCTAGGATGAAACAGGCTAAACGAATTGGCCGTCGCACTATGAAAGCTGAATTGACAACCGAATTTGTCAGGAGGGTAAGGCGGGTATTACCAACTAACCTAAATAATAGAGATTTGTTAAAGGCGTTCAACACGTACGCTTGCTCTGCTACTCTTTTGGAGTTGTAAAATGAAGCAGGACGGATGTCCAAGACTTGCAAAGAAAAATAAGAACACTCCTAACAAAAGCACAAAAATGTCACCCTCGGAGTGCTATTGAATGTACAATGCTTCCCAAATATCAAGGAGGAAGAGGATTGATGGATATTAGTAAGCAGCTCGACCAACAAATAATAAAATTACGTTCATATTTCCACAGGTTAGCAGGCTCTTTCACACTACATCGAACAACATGCGAGGCAGACGATTCAACGCCGCTACAGCTGAGGAAACAGGATATTGTTTTTCACCACCACACAGACCAAGATAACTTACAAACCTGGTTACAGAAGCCACTTCATGGACGGCATCTAAATGAGGTCAATCAGGACAACATCGACAACTCAGCGTCGAACTACTGGTTGATTTCAAGACAGATGTTTAAGGAAACGGACGGCTTCTTGGTAGCTATCCAAGACCAGGTTATTCCGATGAAGAACTATCGGAAATTCATCATCAGAGATCAGAAAATGATCAATATATATATATATATATATATATATATATATATATGGTTGTCGAACATCAAAGACAATCCAGCACATAACTGGAGGATGACAAGCGTTTGTTGCAACCAAGTATAAGGAAATATACGATTCAGCCGCAAAGATACTGCAGCAAGAGTTACCAGATAAGTTAAACCTATTGCAGGTAGGAAAAGTGCCTTATTACAAATACAATCAGGCACCTATTCTTGAGAAAAAACTAGTTCAAGTTATATTGGAACCGAACGGTTCTGACGGATCAGACAGTTGCTCATAATAGACCAGACATTCTACTAACACATAAAATTTCTAAGCGAACTACACTAATCGACATTGATGTACCTAACAACAACAACCTAAGACCAAAATACAACGAGAAGATCGCCAAATACAGAAATCTGGTGGTACAAATCCAAAAACAATGAGCAATCAACAGCGTCCATATGATTCCCATAATTTTATCAACAACTGAAGTGATACCAAAGAACCTCCTGCAGAACATCAAGAGACTGGGCCTTAGTAAGCATCTGTATAAGCCGATTCAGAAAGCAGTTCTCCTTGCAACCGCGCGAACCGTCCGAAAGTTCGTACAAAATACAGCAGATCAAGTCACCTAGGACCCAATAACATGGAAGGGCTTCCCACAGAGCTTCAAACTTTTGGTACCTTTGTATACCTGATATGAGTTAATATTCCTTGGAGGGAGTGCGAGGCCGCTTGGTTGAAAGTCATAAATAGCAATATGAGCACAGTTAATTAATTTCGTTTTGTCCCAGTTTCCAATGAGTATTACATGACAATTTTTTTTTCTATATAAATAGCATAAATATCTTTTAAAAAATATAACTAATTCTGTCCCCATTCTAAAATGTTTATGATTTTAAACAATATAGAAAAACAAAATTTTAAAAAATCATCAAAGTCGAAGCTGTTCTTGAGGACTTCCGAAAATTGCCTGTTTCACGTATTTATTGACGCGATTAATCACATTAAAGTCATGTTATTGATTAAGATTCACAAAAAATAGATTAAGTTCTGCTTGTCAATAATCCCTTCAATAGCTTCTGAAAATGTTTTGAATATAAATAAATATAAATTTTTAAACTAATTTGGTTGTTTGTCTGTTGGCGCGAGCGAATGTTTGTTTGTTTACCCGAGCTAACTTTTGTTTATTTACTCGAGGTAATCCCCGGAACTAGCGAATCGAGAAACTTTTTCACTTTTAGAAAGATAACGTTCGCCGTTTAAATATAGGTTACACTTTATCTGGTTTTGTTACAAGATTTTATTACAAGATGATGACGCAAATACGGTTAAAATGACGACGAATATTCGTATTTCTGAGCTCATACACTGTTAAAAATAATTTTATATTTAATGCAAATTTAATGTCCATTCTACATCAAATTTAATAATTGTGTACCAAAAATCGTGAATAATCTACATTTACTTTGAATTTAAATCAATTCATTGAAATATCAGTTCGTTGTACATTAAATTTGATTAAATGGTATCTTAAATTCAGTAAAGTAATTGAAAAAATATTTCAATTTTTGTACATTAAAATTAATTCACATATACCCTAATACTAAAGGAATTTATATTATTATTCAGTATATATTGCATAAAACTCCGGAAGATAGCGCAACTTGTATTGGACTTTTTGTTTCGTATGATGTAAGTTGCTTAAAGGAATCAATTTTCTCATAGTGAGTTGTACACGTTTGCTCCGTACTGACGGGAACCAATGAATTCCAATTTTCCTGGTAGTTTCAGAATTTTTTTAACTCATATAAATGTTGGGGTATTAAATATGGGAGAGTATATCTCAAATTCAATGAACATTGGATGTATATTTAATGTACATAGTCACCTCAAAGAGTAATGATCAAACTTTAAATGTAATGTATGATTACGTTAAATTTAATGGAATAAATTAATCTAGATTAATGTAAATTATTAAATTTAATGCATTATATTGTATGCATTTAATAAACGTTTGTAAAATTTGCTTCCAGCACATTTATATTGAATTTAATGTATATCCTTTTTACAGTCTATGAATGTTTTTCGGAGACTAAGCAAGTAAAAAGTTTAATTTTGGTTTAGTTAAATTCTGGCATAGGCGAAAAGGTAATATACGAAACTCATATATTATTTTGTGGTCAAAAGGCATACATTTTTATGATTCGGGTGGGCAGCATAGGGAAGTCATCAACCTCTACCCGACGCGTCCCATATAGCTGATAGAAAAAGTCCTGTAGATATGCAAGACAGATGTGAATTAACCATACCAAATAAGCACCTCAACCGAGAATATGATATATGGCGCCAACTGTATCATCGCTGTATCAAGACTGCAGTCACATTTTAATTTAACCAACGGTGACACTGCGATGGGCAAGGCAACGAGAAACCACCCCATTATTATTCCTAGAAGGCCATTATCATGACTGAGACAACAAAAGCAACAGCCTCTAGTCCCAACCAGGCCTAAAATGATGATAGAGTACTAAGAACCTCCAGGTCTGTAACAATAAATAGGTATTAAATGGTCTTCAGCACTGTTTGGAATCAAGATTCTTGTCCAGAGATTTAAACTGAAACACTTTATGAAAGTGAAATAAAACACTTACAAGCTTTTAAGATGTAAGAATAGTGGAAGAAGAATATTTAAAATATCGTAGGTGGACAAGGTTCGTAACACCGAAGTAATGAAAAAGCTCCCCAAAGATCTAGAATTTCTTAACGTTATAAAAATTCTGTACTTCATCTCGTGAAGTAAAGTAAATATAAATTACTGTACAATATTATGCAAGGCAAAGTTGCAGAAAGCTATACGACAGGCCTTTGAAGAAAATCATGGCTAAGAAACTTACGTGATTAGTACTGCCTCAATACATATACACTGTTTCGAAGAGCAATGAGTAAGGTCAAAATTGCATTGATGGTAGCTAACGTTCTAATACTACAGGGCTCATAAAGAAGAAGTGGGTCATCAATTGAAAGCTTATAAAAATCTAAATACATACAACAATACGAAGACAGAAACAGACCTCATCGCGAACAAAGAAACACAGAGCGTCGTACGTTGATACCAACAGATAACTTTGTTAATATAAATTTAGCTCTGTATTTTTAAATTGATGGTTCAAATAGGATTTTTTAGTATTACGTTAATAAACAGGTTTTTCGAAATTCTACTCCGATGGGGAAAAAAGAATTTTAATTATATACAGAGTGAGAGAGGAGTCAACCCGTACACCATATATTTTTTAGTTCAAAAACATATTGAAATGAAATTAGGAGCAAACCTTTTTTTTAATTAAAACCCATATTTAAAAAAATCATAATAAAAATAAATAATAAATAATTGAAAAATAGGGGATCCTGTACTTTATAATTCTTCATTTTTTTTTTTGACTTACCATATTTTTGATCAGTTTCTCAAATTTTTGGTCTATAAAAAAGCTTCATTAAAGTCACAGTTTTTGCGACATTTAAATATTTTAACTATTGTGCCAATAATTTTATCATGTAATTTAACTTTGAACAAATTTATATTAAATCGAAAGAAGTTGACTTGATTGTCTCGCTCAAAATTATATAAAGATATTAGGTATTAAATGGTCTTCAGCACTCAATGATAATGGAGATTTTAGGTTTCCACTATTGGCCACACTTTTTCTTACAACTACAAAACTATTTCAGTCACGGACCGTAAAAAGGATTTTTTCATGAACAGGTAAAACTGGAAGCTTGAAAATTGGTCTGTATTCTCTGAATAACTAATAAATAAAAAAACTCACAGGATAAGGAAGGGGATAAAAGTTGAGTTTTTGAAAGCATAAGCGACATAAAATAGAAGTAAGTAAATAAATAAATAATCCCAAAACCAAATTTATTGCGTACGAATGTGCAAGCAATAGCTATTAAATAAATATATAAATAAATGTCATAAATACATCTAAATCGCCATGCTTTACGAAATCCATTTTGTAGAAACTGCACTGACCTATTTTATCATTTAATTAACACGACACCGTGCATTATTTATCTTGACTAAAATATCTCAAACTTGAGTAGTTTGCTAGACGTATTTTCACATCAGGAAATCTTTCCTAACAATTTAATCAAATAAAATGTGGAAGTTTCGAAAAGTTGTTATGCATACGCCGAATTTAGCAAGCTGATAATATAATATATCAAGACCGATACGCCAATAAAACAGTCGAAAGTTTTTCCTTATTTAATTAAAAGAAAGTTTTTTTTTGATATATGGTGTTAACAAAACGTATACATCAGACATACACCGATTATGAAATTTTATTTTGGACTTCCCATATTATGTTGTAATGTTTGGGTTTTTATGTTGACAAAACTCATACATATTTTCATTAAAAATTTATCTATCGTTTTAATCATCAGCTTTCAATTTTATTTCAATAGAAAATGGTTACAATAATTTAAAGAAATTCAATTATAAAGCTTAAATAATCTAATCAATAAGAAGATAATGCGAAAGGCAGGAGCACAAAATCTTCTTATATGTGTTGCCGATGACTCACTGATTACCCCGCCGGTGGACTGCAAGCTTGGCGTGTTGCAGAAGGCTGGGAGGGAAGACAACCTAAGCAGACGGTTAATGTACCGCAGTCAAGGTGACAGACTGTATTTTTTACTATTTGTGAACCTCAAGTAACCTTATGACCAAGTTTCATCTGTTTGCCAATTCGTGAAAACGCATCTTAAAAACGATATGTTGACACCCTTGGCAGACAGTCAATGCACCAGAGACAAGATGGCAGACTCGTTTTTTTACTATGTGAGACAGGGGCGGATCCAGCCTCTCTCCTTGGGGGGAGGGGGGGCGATGATATCACAAAAGTACAGTATGGCAAACGAAAGCAAGTTGTCCCCGGGGGGGGGGGGGGGGCACCAACAACATTCCTATTCCTAGTGTAAAAGGCAGAGACGGGGCTATTTTTTTGAATTTGAAGCTCTTGGAGAGAGGGGGCGATCACAATAAAAAACAAAGGGTGGGAAGATGCGATCAACATACACATTCCTCGTATAAGAGGCCGAATTGGGTCTATTTTCCTGAATTCAAAGCTCCTGGGAGGGGTGCTATTGCAAAAAAAGAGACAAGTTGTCTACTGGGGGGGGGGGGGTGCCAGCAGCATACACATTCCTAATAAAAAGGCAGAATCGGTTCAATGTTCCTGAACTCAAAGCCCTTGGGAACGGAAGGGGTGATCGCAAGCATACACATTCCTATACTCTATTCAAGAACTAGAGAGAGTAATAAAACTGTCACCGAAACCTCCAACGTACCTGCTTCACTGCCCCCGGTAACTGAGAACTGCCGTAAATCTAATTATATTTAAATATTATAAGCTTTTATAAATTTACTGCAACAATAAAATTTCTGATAATTCAAATTAATTTCTGTCAGTGAGCAAAGTATACCTTACAGTGTGTCCTTAGTGATTTATTTTGTTTGTGCTTGTTTTTATATATTATTTGAGATTACTGAGATACCCAAAAGATGGAGGGCATTTTTTCCTCAACGAAAAACTTATTACGATGAATGTTTATGATGCCCTAAAATATTAGTATCTAGATAATAATATTAAAAGCTCTGTTGAAATGTGTTCCAATATAACAGGAGTTCGAAAATCTATCATATACCGAACACTGACGGAGAAAAAAAACAACTGGAATTGTTAGTAATTTTAAGCTATATTCGATCACAGGCAGACGAAAAACCTCTTTGGAAGAAGAGATATAAACTGTAATAAAAGGAGTTGTACATACATTTTATTATGAGAAGCAGATCTCAACCATCGACAAAATTATAACTAAAATAAATGAAGATCGGGATTTGCCTGAAATTAAAAGGACTGAACTCTGGAAATTGCTCAGAAAACTTAATTTTTGTTGGGAAAAACCAGATAGGAAATCTGTTCTTATAGATCGTCCGGAAAATGTCTGTTGGTGAAGAAAATATCTCTCTCAAATAAAAGGTAGAGTTGCTGGAAATAACACAACTTACAAAATTAATAATTTAACTGGACTTTTGAAAGATTTTTTGAATAAAGTCACTGCAGATAATTGCGAAAAATCCATATAATAAAAGAATAAAAGAAAATGTGGAAACTCGATCTCATGGTCGGTAAGAAAGGAATCAATTATAATTAATTTGAGCGAAGATAGCTTCACTGACTTTGATGACGAATAAGATACGTAATGTTTACCAGCGTTACCACAATTTATTATTTAAATTTTCTGTAACATATAAAAATTAATGACATTTGAATCCCTTTTTAGTGTTTAATTATAATTCTGCAGATGGTTTAAGAAATAAATAAACTGGAACGTCAAATATCCCAAAAATGTTTTTAATTAATAATAAAATGACCGATAGCCCCAAAAAAATTTTAATATTATATTGACGAATTTATTTTTTTTATATATGTTAAACATATATTCTTGTATTTTTGATAATGGGTATTTTGTAAGTATTTAAATTATAACTTAGAATTTTTTGAGAGAAAAAGGCTACGTTTTAGATTGAATGTGCCTAAAACGGTATGCCAAATTTAAAAATAATAAAACTACAGTTGTGATTTATTTTAAATATGTCAAAATTATCTATATTTTCTAATATAAGTGAATTATTAAAAAATCATAAGAAGTAAAATAATATTATAAAAACTTTTTATTTTAAGTTTATTACTGAAATAATACTCTATGCCATAAATATTTAGTAATAAAATAGACCTCCTTTTGACGCCTTCCGATGCCTATGACAAGAATTAAAATCCTTTTTAACACTTCAAACATCCAAATATCTATTGATATGCAACCCATTATTATAGACCAGTATTTTTGATTATAAAATTTCTAACCCATTCCTATGAAAAATATATTTGTCTAACAGATTTTGTCAAAGACACCGGACTAAAAAACAGGTAGTTTGTGAAGAAAAAAGGGTAAAAAATGATTTATTACTCTCTCTTGAAACTATTGTATAAGAAGCAAAATCGGGTCTATTTTCCTGAACTCCAAGCTCTTGGGGGGGGGGCGATCGCCCCCACCGCCCCCCCCCCCCTTGGATCCGCGCCTGATGTGAGAACCTTCAGTAAACTACTGATCAAGATTCATCTGTTTCCTAATTCTTCAAAAATCCTCTCAAAAATTACATCCTCCCTCCTTCCTCCCAACCCTCTGTACCACCACCAAGCGGGGAATTCTATGAGTCCCCGGCAACATATACAAGAAGATTGGTGAGTTTGGGTGTAGTACATTTTTTTGTGCTTATGCTTATCTTCCTATAAGTTTATAGACAACAGAGGTTACTTAAGCACATCAATATTCGTAATAAATTGTTGCATATTTAATATAAATTTGTCTTATTTTCGGTCCGTACTGATGTTATTATAGGCCCGAGTACTCGCACTCCTACAATGCGAAAAAATGAATTTTTTTCTTCACACATTATTTCTAACTTTTTCACTAATTAGTTTTAAATTGGAGAAAACCAAAGCAATGGTAATAGCAAAAGAACCGGTAAGATGCAAACTAATGGTTGATGACAAACATATCGAACAGGTTGGGAAGTTTAAATACCTGGGAGCACATATAACAAGTAACAGGGTAGTAACGGAAGAAGTACGCACACAAGCCAACAAAGCGGCCATGATATCAGGCCAACTAAGAGACATAATCTGGAACAATAAACATATGACGGTTGAGAGCAAAGCAAGAATTTACAAGGACTGTGTAAGACCGATACTGACCTACGGCGGAGAAACAAGAAATGAAACAACAAAGACAAAACAAATTATGAGAACCACAGAAATGAAACCGCTGAGAATGATCACGGGAACAAGTTTAAGAGATAGAATAAGAAACGCAAAAATACGAGAGGACAGCGGAGTGGAGGATGTTGTGAAGTGGGTTCGAAACCGTCGTAGGCAGTGGAGAGATCACGTGGAACGAATGCACGATGACAGACTAGCAAAAACCGTGATCAGAGAGAAACCAAACACCAAACGGCCGCCTGGACGGCCCCCCAAAAGATGGAGAGACAGCTGGATTTTAACCTCAAACGAGGATCGATGAGGCATTGTGTAGATAACAGAACTTGATTCTACCTAGAAGAAGAAGAAGAAGAAGAGGAAGTTTTAAATTAAAATTTTACAAAACAAAGTGTAAAGAGTGCGCTTAATCACCAATCCTTTCCGCAACTGTTTCATATTTATAGACATTATGAAGAAAAATTTTATAAAAGAATAGATCTCCATAAGCTCTCACTAATTTTTATACCCATTCACGGGGACATGACCATGTTTCCCCAGGTATACCAACATCAAATTCCATTTCATTTGAGTTCCGAGTCTGAACTTTCTTTCTGTGAGTGTTACTGCAGATTTGGCGTTTAATCGAAAATAATATGGTTGAAGAAACAGGACCCCCGATGCTCATGTCATACTTGCACTTAACCGATTTTGGTAATTATTGGGAATACTGGAAATAACAAATTTTTCCCAGGTTTTTTACATTCTCCATAATTTGGGGTCGTGAAATAAAAATCCAGACCAGGTCATTGGTCCAAAATGGCCAATTCACTTATCCTGAAAGTGAATATTAGCCATGACATTTTACTAGGTAAATCAGTTGTTCTAAAGTTAGTATGTTATTGAATAACATTGATATTTATTCACTTGTTCAATAAAAAACAGGAATATTTATTTAAATACCTTACCTCAAAAATTTAATTTTTTCGTGAACATTCTATTAAACCACGTATTTAGGTTTTATTTTTATTTAGGAACAATTCAAAAAAATAAAATTTGTAGAAAAACACTAATAAGAGTATTTTATTTAATAATAATTTTACATTTTTGAATATTCGCTGCTACCTATTTCTGTATTAAATAACATAATTTCATGTTGACCAATTTACCTATACCGAGTGTTTTACATAATTAGATACTTTGAAAAACTAATGCGTAAATAATTATTTAATTCGAATCAGCATGAATGCTTTGGATTTTTTACCGTCTTTCTTAATCGCATATTCTTCTCACAACTGTTTCACGTTTATATAATTAATAAAAAATCCCAAAAAGGTCCTTTTTTCACCAGTTATCAGTTTTACCAAGTGTTTTCTTGCTGAAACTTGCTTTAGACTTACCTCCTCCTAAAATCTCACTAATTTTCATATCCAGTAACAAGAACTTTGCCGGCGTTTTTACAGGTATGTTTTTGATAGGATTTTCATTAATAGACTGGACTAAACTACCAAGACTGAATTCCATTTTATTTTAGGTGGTTAGACTCAACTGTTTTTCAGTGGATGTTACTTGCAGATTAGGCATTCAAAGACGAATAATATGAATGGAGTTACGGAACCCTCGGAACTCGTGTTACTTTTGCACTTAACCGATTTTTTATTCTTTTTGATACATAATATCAAATTTTTACTAAAATACTGATTATTTTTCTTTTTCTATTTGCCTATCATCATATCATATGTATATTTGTTGAAATAATGTAAAATTTAATTTAGCAATAGTTAATGCTCATAAACAATTCTTAGACATAATTACACAAGTAGGTTCAGTTACTTGCTAACAGTAAACTGCAACAACAAAAATTGCTTATAACTGTTTCAGTATTAAATAATACAATTTCATGTTGACTAGTTTAACTGTACAGGGTGTTTTACAGCGAAAAGTAATTATATATTTTGAAAAACTAATGCGTAAATAATTATTTAATTCGAATCAGCAGTTAATACATTTTTTACCATTTTCCTTATTATTCTCGCAACTGTTTCACTTTTAAGTGAATTATCAAAAAAATAATAAAAAGATCATTTTTAAGCGTTACAATAATGTTTTCTCTTTGTAATAAGGATGCTCTAGATTTAGTTCCAACTGAGATTTCACTAATTTTCAAGTCTAGTCCCTTTTTTTACCGGCTCCAAGATTAAATACTATTTCATCCAGGTGGGGGAGCTCAACCATTTTTCTATGAATGTTGCAGATTAGGTGTTCAAAGACAAATAATATGATTGAAGGTACGGAACTCTCGACACACGTCTCACATTTGCATTTAATCGATTTCTTTGTATTTATAATATCGACCTATAGTACTAATTCTCTATCCAGTTTTATTTGTCTGTCATCTTATCAAATTTATATTTGTTAAAATAATGCAAAATTTTATTTAGCTATAGTGAGTGCTCAGATATAATACTTATGCAGAATTACATAAGCAAGTTCAGTTACTTATTAACAGTACACTGCAGTAAAAAAAATCCTACCAACTATTTAAATATTAATTAATATAACTTAATGTGGACTAATTTAACTGTACAGGGTATTTTGTTGTAAAAACTAATTGATTAGCAATCAGCAGGGAGTTAACTTTTAACTTTTTACCACCTGTTTTAGTTTTCACCAGACTTAAAACAAAATATATATATATATATATATATATATATATATATATATATATATATATATATATATATATATATAGATAACGGATTTCCTCTAAATTGAAGTGTAGCGCTCTACGTGCCAAGAGAGCTGAGAAATCGCACATCAAAGAAGAAAAATAACCCGTTTTTTTCGCAACTTTCAAACAACTGTATTCTCTTCTACTTAATTTCTACTTCCCAATGATATATATGATAGAATTCTGTAAAAAGGTATACCTGCTAAAACACTAAAACAAAAATGGTTGTCTTTGTCAAAAAAAAACATGCCTCCTTTGAACAATTGGTTTATCGCGAATTTGGAATTTTTTAAACGTACTGAAAAAGAAAATGCGCTAACCGAAACATTTAATTCCTTTCTTTAATCGTCCCGAAAGCTTCAGATCTCGCAATTCAAAAGCCATTTGTCATTTTCAAACTATTGTAACTTTTGTCTATATAAAAATTTTTGCTTAAAATTTACCGAAGGAGTAATTTTCATCATTTACTATTGAAAAGTACATAAACTTATACAAAAAATTTTTTATTTTTGTTTTTTTTTTATACTTTGAACCATCTATTAACGAGTCCAACGGCTCCTCCTTTGCTCGGTATTCAGATTATTCGATATTCCAATAGATTGACAAAAAAAATATTTTCAAGAAAGTTGATTTGAGTTACCATATGATTTGGGGGGAGTTTTAGGTAAGAAATGATAATTTTTCAAGCATTTTTTAAAATAATATCAGAAATCGGAGACCTCGAACAGTATTATCGAGCAGTATTATCCATTTTTCATTCGGTGGTGCGAGTTATAAATTTACGTATAACTTTTCGTTATGAGATTTAATAGATGAAACTAATTTTTATATACTAGATATGAAGCTTTGTGTTATTTCTTCAAACAAGCTTTAACATGTCAGCTCATAAAGGGAAGTACAGCTTTAAAATATAGCAAAGCATGGGTAAACTGGGTGAGTTAACATTTAACAACAAAGAAGTCTCTCACCTATTTCAAACCCAAAAAAGACTTTCTTCAACGCTGCAATAATCTGTAAAAAAGTGTCCTAATTACTTCCAAAGTTTGAATTTAAATTTAAAAAATTATTAGTTATTAAAGATAAAGATTAGTTTACTAAAATTTACCAGAATAATGAACCATAAATTTAAAAAGAACCTTTGTACACATAAAATTTTGTTCCTTAATTCTATTGAAGCTAACACAAATAATATTGTATTTAATTTCTTTGTAAATATAATTGAAGTTTTGTAAGTAGAAATACTTTGTTCTGTATTTCAACAAAATAGAGATCACTGTATTTTTTATTTATGGGGTTATGAAAGAATATCTTATTTTCTTAATGGAAAATATTAACAAACTAAACCGAAAGTTGTATCTCCGTAGACTTCATCTCAAATCAAATATTCACGGCATCAGAGACTAGAACTGTTATTCTTTGAATCCGTTAAGTACATTTTGCACTTTTTAAAATATGGCTTTCAGGAAGAGAATAAGGGGCAAAGACAGTAGGAAATTAAGAAGAAAAAAATATATTAAAAAACTAAATAAGAGTATTGCGATGTAAAACGCAAACTTGCAAAGAAAACCAATAAGACACCTAATTTTAAAATAATGGACAAAATGTAAAAGATTTTGGTAGGTGAAAATAAAGATTATCCAAAAATAAGAGTAAAAATGTTAGTTGGAGGGCAAAATAATATTAAGACGAAAAGATAAACTGTTATTTTGAAGTTTCTGGTCAACGTGTAGGCTCAGACATAGTATTAAAAAATTGGTGTAATAAGATAAATTTACAAATAATTTTTTTTTTATATTTTATTTTTTATGCACTATAACTAACAAAATTCTAAGTATTTTATTTTGTTATCAAAGAGTTATTTTCTTGTTAAATAATTCTACTGAAACTAATTTTTTTATCACGAATTCCATTAAGTCTACAGGCGTGAAGTAATGTATGTAAAATAATGCAATAATAAGAGATATTAAATATTAATATTATTGTAAGTTTATACAATTTTCTTAATTTAATCTATAATAATTACAATTATGTGATTTTTTATGACATTAAATATGTATAATATTGAATTTACTCTAAATAATCCATTTTTATGCATGGCTTAAAATAAAAACCAAACAATAATTTTTTATGTTCAATTATCACTATCCATAACACGCTTTGTTTATAATTGCTTTCAATATATTGACGTGACATGTAGCAAATTAGAAAGAAAAAAGTACAATTAGAAAAAAACACGTCATCGATAGAATTTGTTTGCCTTGGCTGTATGGATTTTTGCATAGCGCATATTCATTTCAAAATAATAATCCTGGAACAAATCTGACATTTCACCGACATGATATTGCAGTATAATAATTTTTTAAATCGTTTCGTATTAAAACAAAAATACAATTTTTCAATCAATATTGTAATCAGTGATTTTCAATAATTTCAAAATATTTTAGGCATATTAAGACGTCTAAGAACGGTATATTAAGAAGTTTAAATTACGCAACCCTTTTCTAATTTAACCAACTTTCTATCTTTACCGTCCTACGAAAGAGCTGGGACCGTGTGTATATTAAATAATCGTATAGTAAAACATTTCCGAGGTGAATTTATTTCAAGGGGGTTAATCACCAAAAAATATATTGGTTAACGAACTTTTTGCGCATAAATTTGATAGAAGTGCGAATTTCAATATATTCTAGTAGGTATTTTCAATGTATACTTATTGAAAGAGGTTAAAAATTGAAAAAAAAAAGTGTTGTTTAGCGAACTTTGTCTAGTTTCTGTGTCTCTAATCTTAACGACAGTTATTCTGTGTTTTACAGTCTTGTAAACCTCTTTGCCGTATTCGTCTAACATTATTATTTAGTCCATTATAAACTAACTTCAATAAATTGTGTTAAAAAGTATGAAATTAATTAACAACCCTTTATATTGTAATTCGTTTAATAGTTATGGATTTATGGATTTACTAGCCCTATTTTAATGTAGCAAAATTTAAAATTTAAATCTAACCACTTGTATTATATATATATATATATATATATATATATATATATATATATATATATATATATATATATATATATGGAAGTATGTACTATCTGTGTGTTTTAGTATAACAAGAGTGATTAGATAGCAAATCATCTTAAAAATATAGGTGCGAGCAAAGCAAGCTAAAACGGCTATATATATATTTAGTTTTATATTATATTTATATTTTAGCTTGCTTTGCTCGCACTTATATTTTTAAGATGATGTGCTATCTAATCACTCTTGTTATATCAAAACACACAGATAGTACATACCTCCATAAATACACGTTGACCAGAAACTTCAAAATAACAGTTTATCTTTTCATCCTTAATACTTTTTGCCCTCCAACTAACATTTTTACTCTTATTTTTGGACAATCTTTATTTTCACCTACCAAAATCTTTTACCTTTTTTTCCATTATTTTAAAATTAGGTGTCTTATTGGTTTTCTTTGCAAGTTTGCCTTTTACATAGCAATTTTCTAATTTAGTTTTTTAATATATTTTATCTTTCTTAATTTATTAATGTCTTTGCCCCTTATTCTCTTCCTGAAAGCCATATTTTAAAAAGTGTAAAATATACTTAACGGATTCAAAGAATAACAGTTCTAGTCTCTGATGCCGTGAATATTTGATTTCGCTGAGATGAAGTCCATAGAGATACAACTTTCGGTTTAGTTTGTTAATATTTTCCATTAAGAAAATAAGATATTCTTTCATAACCCCATAAATAAAAAATACAGTAATCCCTATTTTGTTGAAATACAGAACAAAGTATTTCTACTTACAAAACTTCAATTATATTTACAAAGAAATTAAATACAATATTATTTGTGTTAGCTTCAATAGAATTAAGGAACACAATTTTATGTGTACAAAGGTTCTTTTTAAATTTATGGTTCATTATTCTGGTAAATTTTAGTAAACTAATCTTTATCTTTAATAACTACAAAAAATTTGATTTTCGTAAAATAACATAAATATAATAGATTTCGTGTTGTGCAGGGAATACTCACAAACAATGAAATTCTTAGATTTTCTTTGGTAAGATTAGAATCTTATTACGATTTAAAAAATATTTTTATTAACAGCTTTAAAAAATACAATTCTGTGTGGATATAATTATAGTAAAGATGTAACTAAGAACAAAATAACACAACTCATTTCAAAGAATTAATATTTTTATAATATTACATATAATGACACTAAATAAACATAAAAGTCACCTCGCTTTTATTATAAGAAACATTTTTCTTGGCTCGTCTTATTTATATTTTGCACATTTTAAGGCATTTTCCAGATTTAATTTATCACGTGTAAAATTTATGTCCCTTTTTATCGATTCCTCAATCTGGCTACCTTTCATCTCTTCCACGCCTAACTTTCACGTACATAACATAAATCCCAAGATATGGAACGGAAACGAACAAGTCGAAAGAACGGATAATAATATGTTTTATCTATGGAAATACCAATATTGTATTCGTCCAGTTTTGAAGTTCAAGATCAAGAGTAATAAGAAACATGATCGCATAGAGGTAGTGTCTCTAAAAGAAATGGTCAAAAATCTAAATTATTTAGTATTTTCATATAATTTAAATTCAACCATTACATACTAATCTTTTTTTAAACGCTTAAATAACAGTGTTTGGCACTTTATAACTTTTTGTCGCTTTCTGAAATTTTTTTGGTTTACGGTAATATGCCAATTCAAATTTGAGCTCGACTTTTACCTATCACTCATAAATTTTTAGAAAAAGAAAAATAGAAAATATAAGAAACCCTAACCATGAGCAATCTGGTAAATTTTCAAAAAAAAAACATTCAATCACTTTTTGTCCTCACATGAAATGGTTTAAATTGACATTAAGGGGCTAAATGAATTTTGCAAATTTCTTATTAAAATTACGTGATGTTGGCAACACAGTAACCAAGAAACCAGAGTAGGCTTTGCGGATATGGCAACATCATGGTATAATCTAATCTAGTGTTTTAGTTAGGGTTTTTAATTTTTCTATGGGATGGTATACACCATCATGCACTGCCATTAGTGGAACGTCAACGTTAATATTTGTGTACGTTAACAAGACATTTATGCAGATTTTTGTTTAAAACAATGAATCTGTGTATAAAATTGTCCTATAAATCTGCGGCACGATTCAGGGAATTAATCATTTTTGGTTAGTTTTCTTCATTTCTTTGTCAACATCTAAGATTATTCATGATTTCAAAGGTTGATAATTTCAGTTACGGTTCGAAAAATTTAACAGACTGACAAGATCTGATATTTTATAGTATAGAAGAATCCTACTGCTTTATACATTACAAAATATTATAATTCAATTATGTGTTCGATATTTTATTTTTATTAAGTTCTACCTGACATGCCGTATTATTATATTAACATTTTTACTGAATATTAACACAGGCAATTTCACTCAATTTTTTTTTAGGTCTAAACAGTATTTCCTTCATTAACGAATTAATGAATTTTAAATTGTCATTTTTCAATATAACAATGTTTTTCAATATAATAAGTCCAGTCCTGTTCACTGGACTACTGTTCAAGTGTAGTATATCCACTTTTAGGAAAGTAAAGATTTATAAGCCCGACCGAATTTGTTTTACGATATTCTAATTCCGTTTACCACCTCTAACTTCCTTGTTGAAAACGTGATCAAAAACAAACAGCTTATATCTAACTCTTAAGAGAGTTACGAAAATGAGAGAAAATGAAGTGATAACTAGTCAAAGTGCTCCACATTTCTTTGTAAAAAATGGATGTAATTTTCTGCGAAAAATGCAAGATTTGGGGCCATCTCTCTAAATAACATTGACAATACATTGCCGTATTAGTAGTAATAAAAACGTTCTTTAACTCTTATGTTTTTCATTTATGCAGGTGAGACATTATCTATCAAATAAAACAAGTACTGGAAAAATTTTTGAAATATATTTTATAAAAAGAAAGCTTTCCTATCCCTGTACACTCGTTTTCTTTTATTTGTTTAGGTACTCGTGCTTTTATTGTAAAAAATAGCTGCTAAGGACTTTTTGTGTACTTGTTATATTTCTATCGAAAAATTTTAATGGTACTTGTGAAAGTGCTAAACACTTATGGCAGCAATATAAACTTAAGTTAGCAAATAAATTCTTCTTCTCTTAAAAATTTGATTTTGGCCACGTTTTTAACTACATATCCCGGTGTGTGTTAGGTCAGAAATCTCATTCTGTGTATTAGATATCCGTTTTCTTCTATTGGACTTTCTTTTTAACAAAACTTTAGGGGTTAAAGAAAAAAGGACCCAATATACGTGTTGTTTGATGCAATTTGATCAATCTTATATCCCGAGAGTTTTCAAAAAACTTTTTATAGGCAATTTTTTTTCAGATATTTTAAATTACATTTTCAAAATATTCTACAGGTTATAGACGGAGAGAAAAAGTCTGTTTATGTTAAAACTATCTCAGGGTTTAAAATGATAAATATATATATATATATATATATATATATATATATATATATATATATATATGCAAGAACAGTTCGCTCGTAGATGCCATACAGTGAGCTTTGAAAATGGTGAATGAGATTTCACCGAAACGTCAGCTGCCTTACAGTCCTGAGAGGGACTCAGCACATACACGGGATACCCGAGAACCTTCGATTGCATATATGCATATATATATATATATATATATATATATATATATATATATATATATATATATATATATATATATATATATATATATATGTGAAGTAAAAGGCTACCAGTAATTGCAGACTTCGTTTCATCATATATTTTCCGTGTTAGAAGTTCCACAGTTGGAATGAATTGCTACAGAACACAGTTCATCCTATTACACCACCATCGAGATGATGGCCTACCTGTACCACCATACCGAAAAGAAAGTCAAAACTTACCCTCTCCACCACAGTGATACTTCCTTCCGATCTGTCCTTTGCACAAACAGGTGCATGTCGATAAACTGATGAGTCTAGTAGAGACGAAATATGCACCTCTACCGTATCACTGTGGCGGAGAGGGTAAATTTTGACTTTCTTCTCGGTATGGTGGTACAGGTCATCTCGATGGTGGTGTGATAGGATGAATAGTGTTCTGTAGCAATTCATTCAAACTGTGCAAACTCTAACACGGAAAGGATATGATGGAACGAACTCTGCAATACTGTTCGCCTTTTACTTCATCTATTTACGGAGTTGCATATAATTGTACGTTTGCTGAATGTGATATCAGCACTACAACGGCATCATGTGGATATATCCACTGATATTGCATCTCACACGGAGGAATCCGTGAAAGCCTGATAAACATATATACTCCATCCGGCGGGAGGTCGGCGAAGCCACGTTCAGTTTTGCATATTTCCTTCCGATTTGTCCTTTGCACGAACAGGTGCATGTCGGTACCCTGATGAGTCTAGTAGAGACGAAACATGCACGTCTGCCGTATCACTGTGGCGGGGAGGGTAAGTTTTGACTTTCTTCTCGGTATGGTGGTACAGGTAGGCCATCATCTCGATGGTGGTGTAATAGGATAAACTGTATTCTGTAGCAATTAATTCAAACTGTGCAACCTCTAACACGGAAAGGATATGATGGAACGAACTCTGCAATACTGTTCGCCTTTTATTTCATCTATTCACGGAGTTGCATATAGTTGTACGTTTGCTGAATGTGATTTCAGCACTATAACGGCATAATGTGGATATATCCACTGCTATTGCATCTCACACGGAGGAATCCGTGAATGCCTCATAAACATATATACGCCATCCGGCGGGAGGTCAGCGAAGCCGCGTTCAGTGTTGCATACTTCCTTCCGATCTGTCCCTTGCACAAACACATGCAAGGCGGTACCCTAATGAGTCTAATAGAGACGAAACATGCACCTCTGCCGTATCACTATGGCGGGGAGGGTAAGTTTTAACTTTCTTCTCGGTATGGTGGTACAGGTAGGTCATCATCTCGATGGTGGTGTAATAGGATGAACTGTGTTCTGTAGCAATTCATTCAAACTGTGCAACCTCTAACACGGAAAGGATATGATGGAACGAAGTCTGCAATTACTGTTCGCCTTTTACTTCATTTATTCACGGTGTTGCATATAGTTGTACATTTGCTGAATGTGATTTCAGCACTAAAACGGCAGAATGTGGATATATCCACTGCTATTGCATCTCACACGGAGGAATTCGTGAAAGCCTCATAAACATATATATATATATATATATATATATATATATATATATATATATATATATATATATATATATATATATATATATATATATGTATTTAGGATGCAAAAACAATAAGCCTCGAATATTTTTCGATGTACTATATCACAGAATAAGTGGAATGAAAACAGCGAAAGAAAACCATTTCACACATATAAAAAATTTAAAACAAGCCCTTCCTGAGAAAATGACATGCATGTATCAAACCTTTTTCGTACACCAAATATTATGCAAGTGATTTTACATGAGAAAATCAGCTTTTTAAATATGAACTGAAAAAAAAAGTTTTTAGCTATGAACGAGTAGTTATCATCCTCTAGAAATATAATTTAGAAAATAAGTGTCGGGGATTTTTTGAGATACTTCAACATATTACAGAACTAGACAAATCAGAGGCGGACCCATGAAAATGTTGCCTTGTAAGATGTACATATTATATGAATAAAATGGTTTGTGTAATAGTCACAAAGCGTGCACCTCCTCATTGCTTCTAGTATAAGCTATAGGTAAAAATTAGTGCTGTTTTTGACATAAATTCCAAAATGGATAAGACCTAACCAGAGGTGTTGGGAGCAATATAAGAACAAACCCTACATAAAATGTAACAGCAAGACATAGGTTGGGGCTAGGAGGGGGTGGGGAGCAACGTTGGCTAAAATAGGTTTTTCGAATCTACAAGCCCTGGATCATACCTTCGCGAAGAAATTGAACCTTTGTGGAAACCAAAATGTTCACTCAAAAAAAAGTTATAGCAATCAATATTTTGCGTCTTGCGGTAAACAATGAGCAATATCTCAGCAATAAAATATCCGATTTACTATGATAAAAATTATTTTGTTCAGAAGGACGAGGGATTCCCTTTAAAAGCAAAAGAGCCCAAAATAAAGTTAATTTTGCAATAGATAACTGATATGAAAATGGCCAATTTTGAGGGTTTTTAGCCTTTTTGCAATAACAAATTAAAAAAATGATAACACAAAAGCTCAAATTATAGGTTTTTAAAATCTCTACAACTTTTATATGAAACTTTTTTTTCAAAATGTTTTCCTTGGCTTCTAGATCCAAAAACCTGTTTTAACCCACTTTGACCCCTCTCCCTCTTGGTCCCGACATTACTGTTACATTTTATGTAGTGTTTGTTCTTACATTGCTTCCAACACCCCTTGATAGATCCTATCCCTCTCGGAATTTACGTGACTATATTTATCTATGGACTATTCAGGAACTCGACTGGGGATTAATATCGACAGCTCTATAAATAGCATATAATGATATGGAAAAAGTATCAATCCACCTAAAATTAATAGTCTCTCACTTATCAAATAGACTTTTTTTTAACAGCAATAAATATATTTTTTTGGTAATTTTAAAAATGATACTTATTATTCTTATTTCTCCGCGAGACTATAAATTTCACTTAAATTATTTCTGATCGTAAAAAAGCATGTCTAACAATGCTTAAGTGATTTACTAACAAAATTAACTCATTAAAATTAATATTTCTACGGAAAGTTAAAACAATAATGATCTTCAATAAATCGCACCGAAATTACAACAGATCCAATTAGTATGGAAACAAAGGCTTGCAAATTTTGCCTGATTTCTTGCAATTCAGCGGTATTACTAGGAATATAATTGCTTTTTTAAACTGCTTTGATAAATTATTTTACCCAATGTAATTTAATGAATAATTAGAATCATTTTTAATGATAGAATATTAATTGTCAGTCAAGTCGAGGAAGCAAGGGAGAGGCGCACGTCATGTGACTGTTACACAAACCATTTTATTCATACAATATGTGCATCTTAGAAGTGAAAATTCTCATGAGTCTGTCGCCGATTTTTCCTGTTTTATAATATGTTGAAGTATCCCAAATAAAAGTCAACACTTATTTATTTACGTCCTAAATTATATTTCTAGGGGATGATAACTACCTCCAAAATTCATCGCTTAACGCGTTTTTTTTTTTTTCAATTAAAATTTAAAAGGCTAATTTTCTCACGAAAAATCACTTGCATATTATTTGGCTTATGAAAAGGTTTTATAAATGCATATCACTTTCTCAGTTTATTTTATATTTTTTATTGTAGTGAAAAGGTTTACTTAAATCGGTCTAGAACTTGTTAATTGAACATAAGTTGAAAAAATTTTAAAAAGTCAATCTCTGATTTCACTTATTCTGTGATAAGTTATAGTGCACTGAAGAATATTCGAGACTTATTTTTTACGCCCTGAACTACATTTCTAGATGGTGAAAACTATCCCCTAAGTTTATCCCTCATTTATCATCAAAAAGAAATGTATACGTATCATTTTATTAGTAAGGGCTTGATTTGTATTTTTAATAGAAGTAAAAAATTTTTAATCACTTCTTTCATTGATTAAATGAACGAATTTATCTAATTCGGTCAAAGACTCGTTAATTGTGCATGAATTGAAATAATTAAGTTGACGTGTATTGGCTTTTTTCACAATAAAATTTATCACATCCCTTATGTAGAAAGGCGCCTTTTTAGGGGTGAAAAACATTATTTTAGGAGGTTTACTTTAGGACGATAAGATGAATCAGGTCATGAAACATGAACTGCGATATATCGCAAATGAACAAAAATCAGAGACTAACTTTTTGAACTTTTATACAGAAAGCTGTAAGAAAGTAGTTTAATCTATCGAAATGCTGGATTTCTTCTACGTGCTACTCATAGTGAACGTTCCTGATAGTTTGATTATTGGTAATCAATTTCTTAGAAAAAAAAATTCATTCATTCTTTTTTTTTTATAAAATTACAAAAAGGGGTAATTAACCCCGTGACAAATTTTAGAGCGAAAAAGTCGATATATGCTATCTTAATTTATAAATTCACGTACAACTAAAGTGTTTTTGACCGAATTAAGTAAACCCATAAAAAACAGAAATCAAGTCCGTTACCCTTACCTCCTGTAGTACCTAATCTATTTTGCATAAAAAGGTTATTCTTTTGAATCATAATTGAAGAAAATCCGTTTCCAGGGGTGAACTTTTGAAGTAGTTTTCATCTCACTACAATTCAGTACGTAAGAAAACACGTTTCAAATATTCTTCAAAATACTATGATATATTTTAGAATAAGCGAAATGAGAGACTGACTTTTAAACGTTTTTTCTAAAAGTTTTAAGGGGTTGACCCTTCGAAATAATAGATTTCAAATGCATGTTACATACTTAAAGTTCCTAGTGGTTTGTATTATTGTTCGAGATGTTAGAAAAAAATATACTTTAATTTTTGCTTCATAAAAAGGGGCAGCTATTTCCGTGATAAAATTTATTGGTAAAAAGCTGATATCTGTCAATTTAATTTTTCACACTCATGTTCAAAGCCAAAGCAAGTCCTTACTCAGAAAATTGTATGTATCAATCCTTCTTCATAAACCTGATAACATGCAAGTGATTTAACACACAAAAATTAGTCTTGGATATTATAATTGGAAACTATGAACTTTAGAAATGCAATTCAGGACGTAAAAAAATACGTGTTGAATATTTTATGGTATATTCCAATGTATTGTGGAATAAGACAAATCGGAAGCGGACGTCTGAGAATATTTCCGTGTTATATTTATCGCGACTTTAATCGCTTTTTAGTTCTAAGGGCTTTAAATAAATTTTATGTGCCTGTTTTCAGTTTTTGTAAGTTTTCTACACATACAGAAACTTGCCAATGGAAAGATTCAATAGCAGCAGTCCAGATGATTTTCAATATTTATGAGATCAATTCGTGAAAGTTTAAAAGGTATTTTTTTCTTTTGGGGCAGGACTTGGCACCTACTTATTACGTATTTTGTCACTAATGCAAACTAGAATAACAGAAAATTTGACACATTTTTCACATTAATATTTTGGGAGGAATTTACGTTTATCAAATCCATTATACTCTTGATTTAATAGACTTTCACATTGAAGTAATATTGAAGTAATATCAAAATAATGTCAATTGAAAACTTTTGAGAAAATTAGACGAGATCAACCGAGAAACGGGAAATATACAGGTCATATAAATATGGCTCTCCTGGCATTTCCAATGTTATAATCTCATAGAGTTAACATGTTTAAAGACGAATCAAGCAATTTTTTGTCATTTTACACATCAAAACCATATTTTCTACAAATATCACTTAATATTATTTAACTGCAAGTGTTGTTCTTGCAAGGAAAAAATCAATAAAAGGGAGCAAGTCACCCAAATACTTTTTTTTACGAAATTACTTGTTATTTAAAAGAATGTAAATCTACGGTTGTTTCAACCGCACGGATATGATCTCTTATTTGTATAAGGGTGTAGAAGATTTTCATTATTATACAATTTAACATCCGTAATACTGTAATATGTTTTGTCAAATATTGTATTGTGTAAATAATTATTATTTAGGTTTTTCATTAACATATAAATTTATAAATTATTATAATTCACGTCAATTATTGATATCTGACTATCTTATTAACTAAAACATAAATATTGTGTAGCATTCTATAATTTTCCGTCGATATTGGCTTCTTATTTTATTTATAAAAAATATATTTTTATTTTCTTAATTTGTAAAATAATTTGTTAATTTTGAGAATTAAAAATTTGAATCAAATGGACGTTTACTCTGAAATAATTTTGCTTCATTTTAAATTAAAAATTATTTGCATTTTGTTTTTGTAAATGATTCTTTATTAGATCTTAGGGTTGTAAACAGCAGTATTTGTTTTTTACAACTGTTTCGAAAACTATGAAATGCTTCAAGTTTGATTTGTAATGTTAACCATAAAAAATATTTTTAAAAATTTCTATTAAATTTCGTAATGTTCATTTTAAAATTAAAATAAAATTTTAATAAAAAAATTGAACCGACTTCTAAAAGTGCACTAAAAAATGAAAAATGACTATAAATTTTTATATGAAATTGAATTTTTTGAAGTCGGCGACAAACTAATAACTGACAAAATGTAATTCGCATAAACAGATTAAAAATACTTTATGTGTAATTGTTTTCTTACCATAATTTGTATATATTAGTAGTTATTTCAAGTTCAATTTCATATAAAAATGTAGTGTTATTTTTCACTTTTTATCGCACTTTTAGAAGTCGGTTCAATTTTTTTATAAAAATTTTATTTTTCTATTTTTAGTTTTAGAATTCATTATGATATCCATAAATTTTTTGAACTTAGTATTAATCGAGATTAGTGTACCTCGCAATGACTCCATGGTGGCAAAAAAGTATCCATTTTATCCAGAGTTGTAAATCACCCTAAAATGAACAACTAAAAATTCTTTGGTTCTTAGAGTTCTCCAAATACCAGTAAAATTGTGTCAAACAAATATGTAGTCTGTCATAATATATCCACTATCTTAAATATCAAATTAATTTTATATTGGCAATTTAAGCCCCAAAACCCGCCTCAAGAACCCCACAATATCTATTTTAGAGAAAATCGGGATATATAAAATTTTCTGCCCCTCATATTGTATCTTACCAACCTAATAGTAAAAAATTAACTTCATATTCGTAATACACGACCCCGAAAGCCCCCTAATACCAAATCTGAAAAAATACGAATTAGGTAAAATTTTCAACCCACCATATTGCATCCGCTATATTGAATTCAAAAAAATTATTTTAAGTCTTAATCTAATCTAAATCTAAACCCTTCAAAGCCCCCTATTACCAATTTTGGATGAAATCAGGAAATCTAAAATTTCTAGACTTATATTCGCTATTTACATCCTCAAGTAAAATTTTTAGTCCGCTATATTGGATTGGCCATATTGAATCCTGAAAAAATATGTTTAAATTCATAATTTACACCCTCAAAAACCCCTTATATCAGTTTGGGAGAAAATCGAAAAATGTAAAATTTTTAGGACACCATATTGAATCTGCCACATAGTTTTTCAAAAAATATTTTAAATTCATAATTAACACTCAGAAAAATACCCCAATACTGATTTTAGACAAAATTGGGAGATGTAAAATCTTTAATCCGCCATCTTGGATCCACCATATTTAATTTTTTTTTAAATAATTTCAGGTTCATAATGTGCCATCCCGAAAACTCCCCCATATCAATTTTGAAAATAATCGGACAAAATTGAATTTTTTGAAAATAATTTTAGAGTAGTTATGTGCGACCCTGAAAACTCCTTTGTACCAATTTTGGAGAAAATCGGACAAAATCGATTTTTTGTCCGCCATATTGAATTTTTTTTTAAATAATTTCAAATTCGTTGTATACGACCCCGAAAATTCCCACATACCAATTTTGGAGAAAATCGGACAATATTAATTTTTTTGGCCGCCATAATGTCAGCGCCATCTTGGATTCTACTGCACCAATTTTATCCAAAAAAAAATATGAGACCACCGCAGCAACTTTCTGAACATAACGTAAAAAATTTCATTCAAATCGGTGCTGTCGTTGCGAAGTAATCGGTGTACATACATAAAAAAAACATACATAGTCGACAAATTGAGAACCTCCTTCTTTTAGAAGTCGGTTAATGAATGAAGTCCAGGTTTACATTGGTAAAAAAACGGGATGATATGAGTGGAGGTGAATCTACTATAGTTTTATTTCGTGTCAAATAACAAGTAATTTCTACTTCGTTTGGTAAAATATTTTTATTAGAACTAGAGATATTTAAAGAAACAATTTTTGGTATGAACTTTAGGTGCGATTTCCGCCCACTTTAAATGAGTCTCTGCCGATAAAAAAATATTTATCTGTTATTTTCACGCCTCTATAACATATTGTAGTTTCGTCAAAATCGACGCCGGACGCATCGGGTATCTTCCCTGTTTTTTTAAATAAAGGAGTAGCTTGAAAGTAGCCGGACCCTTGGCTACTCTCAAGCTACTCTTTTTTTCGCTTTGGGTCGTTCGGCCATGCAGCCTGTCACACTGAATTTATTAAAATTTTCTTCAAATTAACTTAAAATCTAACTTAAACCTAAAAACAATAACAAACACCGAAGCTGGACCCGGGAATCGAACCAAGCATCTAAGTGGTGCTATACCACAACCATACCACTGCACAACCAGATGGGCCGATCTTCCTTGTTAGTAAAAATAATACCATAGACTTGGCTCCCTGTGAGATTTGACTAGTTCTTAGAGACAGCCACGAGATGTTTTTGATGAGATCTCATTTAATTTTGTAATGGTAAATAATGTGCCTCTACACTTATCCATTTTACCGCCAAATAAAAAAAATATTTAACGTATGTTTGATAATAGCTTAAAAAAAAGGAAACTAACTTACCCAATGAAAGAAATCCGATAACCCAAATACATGATTTGATGTACATACAGGATATCATGGTTGGTGCAAAATCCGTTTTTTCCTAATCATTGGAGCAAAATGTTCACCTCTAGGTATCTTGCATCACTTTGTTTAAAATATGTTTAAAAATATACAATATTGAGTAATTATTTCGTTAATTTAAAGCACTATTTAACGTATAGTTTCAATATATTCACTAGATACTAGGCGTGTTCTAGCCTTAACTATTGCAATTTTTTCCTTGTTGCGTTTTTTCCAATTTTATGCTTCTTTGGTCAGTTATATCTGAAAATAAAAGAATATTATTTAGAACTAGGTATCGAGTTAGTTGGCACGAAACGTTAAATTGATTTTAATTTGCATATAATGTTTAATGATACTGAATAATTAAAATTGTTTTTAATGATTTATCATTTGCAAAGGCTTGGCGCGACATTGATATAATTAGTAAAAAAACTTTGTTTTATATAGGTGTAGGCTAGTATAGTTGACCATGTTTGTCACTAATCCTGTAATGTGATCTAGAAGGATTGCAAAATAAAAGGAAGTTATTTTGCGATACATTCTTAGCTTAACCTAGAAAACAAGATGTTAGAAAAAGGCATCCCACCAAAAATATTACTGCAAGAAAAGGTCAAGTTACTACTTTAAATGTTAGCCATATTAGGGTGAGATATGAAACCAGTTTCTTGCAAAACTTTACTAAAAAATAAAATCGATGAATACGTAACATGAAACATCTTATAATAATAATAATAATAATATTTATTGATTTTGCAGGGAGTACCCACATGCAAGTGTCCCAGCAGAGAATAGCTGACCAATAAATAGATATTCTCCGAAACAGCCTAATTCCTGAAGCTCGGCTTAATAGCATCAAAACAGAAATTGAACGTGAGATCAGGGACACTGACAATAACAACAATCCGATTGCTGAACCTAAACGACATCCGGAACCTGAGATCCAAGAACAACAGGAACAGCTGCATAACGATGCCCAACAGGACAACACTGAACTCTTTTATCGGAAAGTGTCAACGGAAATGAGTGCTGCGGTGTTGGAGTATGATGAAAGCAATTCGTTAAGAAGACCGGCACTGCCAAAAATTAATTCATCCAAAAAACTGGGTGCCATGTGCCATTTTACCAGCTTATGTTTCAGATGCCTACACTCTGGAGTCCTTGCATATGGTCATCTACTGTGCCGCGACTGCTATAGCTAGAACTTTAGAAATTAAAGTTACAACAGAACGCCAATCAGTAAGAACAGAACCCAACACACCACCATGGGAAAGACGTCTAAATAAGGAAATTGAAAATCTACGAATAGATATAGGACAGCCGGCGGAGTACGTCAGGGGCACAAGAATAAGTAGACTGCAAAGGCGAGTTGAAGAAATCATGAATTATATCCGATATCATTCGCAACAAGATCCAGCGAATGTTACTGCTCAGCAATGCCTTGATACACTGAAACAGAAGCTCTCTGTTATTGTAGGACGGCTAAAGAGATGCAAGACCAGCAATAACCGAAAACGCGACAATACGCTGTTCCAGTGATCAGATAAACCTTTGTAGCGTAAGCTAAACTCTACACCTAATATGGCAGACAATAGATATCCTAGTAGAGAGCAAGTAGAAGAGTTCTGGGAAAACCAACTTTCCACACCAGCCAATTGTAACTTCGTAGCTGGCTGGATCAACGAAGAGCACCAAATCTGCTAAGACTACAGCCAGATGCAGTTTAAGCCATTTACCAGCGAGGAAATTTCAAGAATAATCAAGGAATCCCATAACTGGAAGCTCGACATCTCGACGGGATCCAGGGATCCAGAACTACTGGCTCAAAAAGTTCTAATGTATGCACCATCAGCTGGCTTAATGATCTTTTTCTTAACCCAGCAAAAATGCCATTGTTCTTGATCGAAGGTATTACGTACCTCCTATCAAAGGACCAACACAACACACATGACCCAGCTAAGTATAGGCCAATCACCTGCCCACTCACACTGTATAAGGTGATCACCTCCTGCTTGACCCAACGCATCTATGCACATTGTGAGCAAAATAACATCATTGCAACTCAACCGAAAGAATGCACGAGGGGAGCAATGGGATGCATATTTTCACAGTTGAGACAACAAGATATTACTTCTCACCATCAAACAGACCAAGAGAAGTTACAAACCTGGCTACAGAAGCCACTTCATGAACGAGAGATCCCTCAACAGAAAATGACCAATGCAGATATAGCTGTTGAACATCAGAGACAATCCAGCACATAACTGGAGGATGCCAAGCGTTTGCCGCAACCGAATATAAGGAGAGACACGACTCAGCCGCTAAGATACTCCACCAAGAGTTAGCAGAAAAGTTAAACCTATTACAGGTAGGAAAAGTGTCTTATTACAAATACAATCCGGAGCCTATTCTTGAGAACAACCAGTTCAAGTTATATTGGGACCAAACCGTTCTGACGGATCAGACAGTTGCTCATAATAGACCAAATATTATACTAATAGATAAAATTTCTATGCGAACTACACTAACCGACATTGCTGTACCTAATAACAACAACCTAAGGCCAAAATACAACGAGAAGATCGCCAAGTACAGAGACCTGGAGGTGCGAATCCGAAGGGCAATGAACAGCGTCCAAATGATTCCCATAATACTGTCGACAACTGGAGTGATACCAAGGAACCTCCTGCAGATTATCAAGGGACTGGGCCTTGGCGAGCATCTGTATAAGCCGATGCAGAAAGCAGGTCTCCTTGCAACCGCGCGAACCGTTCAGAATATTCGTGGGAAATACAGCAGACTACGTCACCTAGGACCCGATGACATGAAAAGGGTTCCCAGCTTCATACTTTTGACATATTTGTGTACCTGGTATGAGTCAATATTCCCTGGAGGGAGTGCGAAACCGTTTGGTTTGTAAATCTAATAATAATATTTATTCTCTAACAGATAACATCCATTTATATGACATACAACTTTAATATGCTATTAAACAAAATTATAAGAAAAAGGTAAAATCAGTGATTAATTCATATAATAATTCACAAAAAAAGAAAACATTTTACATTTTTATTAGAAATTTAAACTTTAAAGTTTGTTTTAACTTCTTAGGGGGTAGGCTGTAAAAATTGATGTCACTGCAAGTGTTGTTGAAGATACTCATTGCTTGAAATAGTGGCGTTTTTATAAGACAGTTTGTATCAGCTAGGTAATGACAAAACGGAACAGGATCTGACAGGTCTCGGAGGACATGAAAGTTAATTTGATACAATAAATCAAAACAGTAATATAAGATCGAGATAGCTTGCTCAGAAATTGGGCTAACATGTAATGTCTCCATTTAATTAAAGATGGAATATTAAATCGCCTCAGTAACTGCTCTTCATCTAGCACCTTTTGAGAGAATACTCCGCCAATTTTAAATAATAGGTATTTTAGAAATTTTCTTTGAATCTCCTCTAATTGATTAATGTACTTATCGTATATAGATTGTCATATGACATATGAAGTTTTTAACGTCTGCAAATTGCTAATATCATTAGAATTGCACAATATGAACCTCAACATCTTGATCGCACTCCCACAAATCAAACTGATATGTTTCGCGAATGAAAGTTTTGGGTCAAAAGGTCAAGGTCCTTAAAAATTACTTCGTTCAAATATTTGACTGTTTAGAGTATATTCAAAATATAAAGAGTTCATTTTGGTACACTTATCAATATTCAAGGGCAATTATTTACATTACACCAAATCCGAACAATATCAGTATTCCCCTACAGCTCTAGGGCGTCATTTATATTACGAATCATCCGAAATATCTTTACTTAGAGAACTACGTATCCAGTTGTTCAATCCAATCTGCAACGAGCAAAACACTGCTTGAAATTCCAACCGTAATATCGTTAATGAAAAGTAAAAATATTAGTGGAGCTAGATTGCTCCCCTGCGGAGTTTCGCTTGTAGCGTTAAATTTATAAGACTGATAACCCCGGATTTCAACATATTGCGTTCTGTCTTGTAGGTATGATTTAAAAAACCATATGCTATTGCTAAAACCCATAGCAGCAAGTTTTTTTAATAAAATATAGTGATCGACTTGATCAAATGCCTTTGAGAAGTCGGTATAGACCACGTCAACTTGATTGTGTTTATCCAATGCCCCACCGGTAAATTGGGCAAAGGTAGCTAGATTGCTAGTAGAACTACGGAAAAAATCCATGCTATTCTGACTCAATATACACTTATATATTGACATCTCAAAAACCTTTACAAATGAGGAATGTATTGAAACAGGTCTATAATTGCGAATTTCGATTATATATCCTTTTTTTCCTTGAATTCTAAAAATATCTCTCTATTCTCTATGTTTTCCTCACCTTGCCAATAACAATTCTGTCTGACAATCATAAAATCTGAAAATAATCATTCGTAGGTATAAAATTTATTTTGGAGGATGTTTAATTCTTTATTTCCTTATTAAAGCAATTCAAGAATCCCGAATCCTGTGTAGCCAAAAACTAAAATAAAATATGTATTATTTTAAAAGGTGAAACTATAACCAAGGCTTAAACCATAAAATGGTCATTATTATTTAGATCATAAGCGTCAATGTAATATAGACGATTACTGTGCAACCCACCTCATAGTTTTGTTCCTAGTAAAGTAGAACAACGCCGTCCATTCTAAAGCATTTACTGTGATATCGACAATTATTTACATATTTACAAGTACCTTCACTTGTCGCTAACCTTGCAGACACGCTTTTTTACTTAAACTTGCATTTACTTATGGATATTTCGCCTTACTTTTTCCTGGTAGGTATTTTCTTAATTGGTAATAAAATAATAACATTGCGGTTATTGTTGGTGTAGAAATAAAGGGAAAATTGTCGGTTCAATTAAAGTACCAATGAGAAATTATATATAGCTTTCTGATGACAAGAAATAATTTTAACCACAGTTTAGTGCGATTTTAAAATGTATATGAATCAGTACCACAGTATGAAAAGAATTTGACCGATCGCGTCTGTCTGTATGAATTTTAATTCGGTTTCCACCATTGCTCAGATCAAAGGTTCCCAATCTTTTTCTTCTTGTGAACCCCTCCCTAAAACCAGAATAAATTGGCGAACCCTCTGTGTAGTTATTAGGAACAGTAAGTAAAACAGTAAAATTGGATTACTAAAATTTAATTTCCACATTAAATAATAGTTCATAAAGAAAACTAAAACATAATCGTAAGACATTACAGACAAACATTATTAAAAATAAAGTGATTGCTTAACCTACAAAAAAGAATCAAAACAAAAAATACAATAATATTCAAAATTGAAAAATACTCTCAACGGGATATTTGTGCCTGTTTGGTGGATCAAAGAAATTTAAAATTTTGTTCGATGTTGGAAAGTTTGAGTCTTAGATCAGGTTCTACATTTAACCTGTTGCTTTACTTATCTTTCAGGTAAGTGTAGGTTGAAAATCCTTTGTCACATATATATAAATTTTTCTTACACTGAGTCAAAACTCAATTAAAGAATGACCTTTAAAAACAATTTTTAGAGAATTGTCAGAGGATAAGTATATTATTGAGTTGTTCGGTAATATCCTTTTTAATATTTTCTTTGAGTTGAATTTCAATTTCTAATAAAATAGTGCTTAGAGAACCAAAACTTTCGTACTCATTCACCTGCAGACCTTGAGTCCAAAAGTGGAACTTCTTGAGCATGGCTGCTATTTTCTCATGCACATTGAAGATGGAGATACCTGGGCCCTGTAAAGACAGACCTAAATCATTTAATTTAGAAAAAATGTCGGCTAAGTATGCAAGTTTTTGCAACCAAATAATGTCAGATACACAAGAGGATAAATTAAGTGGACTTAACTTCAATTCAAATGAGAGGGTCAAAACCACGCCACGAGAAAGCCATCTAACTTCTGTTTAAAGTAGAGAAAAAATGTGGAGGCTTCCAAAATTCTCACAAAGCGCACCGAATAGACGGGAGTTTGTGACACACGATTTTATAAAACTTACAATTTTTACAGAGTCGCTTAATGTACTGAATAACTCTGCAGGAATGCGCTTACATGCCAGTACTTGTATATGGATACAGAATGAGTCCATTCAATATTCTCATTGATCCTCTTTAGCCGCAATAGACTACAAGGCATTGATTTTGCACCATCAATGCACACAGCCAAAGAAAAAAAAACAATTTATTTCATTTTTTTAGAAATAATGATTGATCATATCGAAGATTGCTGTCGTGTCTGCTACATCAGTCGACTCGTCAAGTTAGAATAGCGAAATAATTCAATTTTATTATTTTGAAAAAATTACTTTCCATATCATTGGCCAAATCATTAATTCTCCGCGACACTGTATTGTTTTAAAAGGGAACAAGATCAGTTTTCTTTGTCGCCTTTTCTCCAAGCATACACTTGGTGATGTCTTTTCCACACGCTCCAATCAAACTAACTCTAAATGATGCCTCGAGAACCATTTTACTATTTTCATTTAAATATGTCAAAAAAGAAGAAACCCTAGACTTTTTGTTACCTGCTACTCAACAGATTTATCCTTGTGATTCGGATATCGAGTTTCAAGGGGTCTACGAAGAGGAAATGGTTTAAAAGTACTGTTGGTGAAGATTTCATTACAGATTACACAAAGAGGTTTAGGTTCTGACTCCTCCTCGATAAAATAAAAGCCCATTGATAAATAGTCAGTCACATATTTGTTTCTTTACGTTTTTCTCACTGTGTTCTCATATTTTTCCTTTGCTTTGAGTTTGGCGAGACGGTAGCTCGCTACAACTGCCACCCTGTGTTGGTTCCAAATCAGGAACTGAAATAGAAGAAGCAATTGATTGTTCATTCAGCGATTCATCACACTCGATAAAACTACCCGTTTTTAACCAACGATCCATCATACGTTTACGGAGCAATAATTATTTATTTTCATATGCGACATGCGCAGGTGCGATTTATGAAGCTTGGGTATTTGTTGTAATTTATTACACAAGAAGAAATCACTAAACTGGTTTACTTTTATTTATGTACACGCTATCCATTAACTATTAACTGATTTATCTTTTTGGAATCACTCGAGGTTCTTAAGTACATGGTGAGATGCAGTTCGACTTTACTCTTCCTTATGTGTGACTGTGGCGTTTTTATATCGACAGGCGTTATTCTCGTTCTTTCGTGTACGTTCGGGAAAAGCCTTGGTTTGTCGAAGTAGAAGTTGTGGGCTCATTCGAGAATGTCCTTGCATTGCCAGCGACATAGCGACTCGTCGAGTTATAGATTGTTGCCTGTTGCGATGTGTTATCTAAAATTCTGCGATTACAATATTTTTTCTCTCGAACTCCCTTTTTAAAGCTCGCGAACCCCTAGGGATTCGTGAACCACCGTTTGGGAAACGCTGGTTAGATCATTGTTTGAAAAAGGTTTCGGAATTTCCACGTAAGTCGGAGACAAAACACTTGAATAATTTCTTGACTTACGCAGAATAAACCCTTAAAAGGTGCGCGGTATAAAATGAGCAATTAAACAACGCCCTCTATCGACTACTGCTAAATACGTAAAAATAGATATTACGACGGAAAAAAGAAAGCACTAGCCTTAGTTGGTTTAAGAAATTGACAAATTTTATATTTCAGTGTATATTTGAATTATTACAATCGGCCAAGCGCTTTCGGTCTCTCTATCGGACCATCCTCAGGGCTCAGACCTCGTCAAAGGGCACACCTCAACCCTGCCAGTTTGAGAAAAGTCGCGAGCTTAGCCTCCACACAGAACAAGATGTATACAATTAAAAAATTTTTAGAAACATTTAAAATTACAATTAAAACCAGAACATTCAATACACTGTACACGTTAACATGATTAAAACATTAATCATGTTAACGTGTACCGAAAGCGCTTGGCCGATTGAAATAATTCAAATATACACTGAAATACAAAATTTGTCAATTTCTTGATTTCTTCGGTGTACAACCTGTTAATAACTTATTTAGTTGGTTTAGTTCAATTTAACTTTAATGAGAAAAAGTTTGGCGTTTCCCCACCACTTTATTTTAAAAAATAGAGTAATAACTTCATTGGGTTAAATACAGGAAAAAATTATTTTTTCATCCATACTTTTTACCAGTCCTAACGACTATCGTAGGAACTAAAAAATTATTTTTTAGCAGTTTTTACTATAAATATTTTTTCCGGAAACTGTTAGATTAATGGTTTCTAAGAAACAACCAGCGTTCTTTATTATTAGCCAGTCGATACACATCATATCATGAAACCAAATGGTTTTCTGCGCTTGATTAGGAAACCGGAAAATACAAGTAGTCAACAAAACTCTTCAAAGGTTAGCCGTAAATCCATCGTATTTGGGATCTTTTTGGATGCTTTTTCGAAGGGACCTTTGATAAAAGTTGTTATCCAGGGTCTGACTATGGAGTTGGAAGGTGATTATTAATTTACTTCCTTAGCTGCTTTCTATGCAGTAGCTATTGGCTTCCCTAATATGTTACCATGTATTCATATTTTGTGCCACTTAGTACCCGTTTAGTATTTCTATTGTATTAAGATGATCGCTTCACCACATCTGTGGTTTTCCGACGATTCATCTTATTATCTTATTACTTCATTTGTTCTATCCTTTTTCCACATGGCTAGGTCAGCTGCACTTTAGCGAAGAAATGTAATTAGTGACGTCTGTCACCTTCGTTCTGTTCCGTATTCAAATATTAGTTTTATGATAGCTCATCTAAAGTCCAGCATTATTATCTCACTAACTCTCTGGTTAACTTTGAAGTTATTGAGTATAACCTTAGTGAACGTTCAGGCCGAGCTCTATGGCAAAATGTATTCATTAAATATTTATGTTTTTAGTACAACCAAACTGCTCACGGTAAGAATATACTTCCTTTTATTATGGGATGCCACTTTTAGACATATTCTTTCTTTCATGTCCAATTTTTGGTTGTATTTCCAACAGTTGTAGCTTGTCTATTAGATCTCTCGTGCAACTGTTTTGGAAAATGGTTCTTATAAATATTTTTATTAGGTTGACATGGTGAGGATCGAAATGTTCTTTCCCGAGCGCTGATTCAATTTCCCTATAATTTTCCAGTGTAGAAAGTCTAAAATCATAAATGTTAACTATATAAATGTAATATGCTTTATTCTTATTTTTTTTTCATCGTTTCTTAATGGTCGATTATCCGATAAAGTCCAGTGTCGATGTTAGATAGCTAGTTGTAACTCTAGAATACAGATTATAGATTTGAGATAATAAATTGATAAAGCTATAGTTCTCGAGATCTGCGGTATCACCTTTCTTATAAAGTAGAAGCACAAGTGTATTTGTCCAGTCTCCTGGAATACCTTCTTGTCCCAAGTACTAATTGAAGAGGATTTGTCATGGTTTTATTTTCTATTTTAGCATCTCCTCTATGATCCATCTTCACCAGCTATCCTTCCACTTTTCATCTGACTAATTGCAATTATGATTTTATCTTCAGTAATTGTAAATCGAATTTATTTTTTCGGCATAGCTTATTATTATCACTTTTTAGCTTATCATCTTAAACATACCTATAAAAGTTTTCTATTACTCTCATAATATCAAATTTATCGCCAATATATTCACCCCTCTGATTTCCCGCTTTCACAATTTCATGTTTTGTTGTTCCTAGTCGCCTTCTAAGAACTTTCAAACCTCTATGTTTTTTAAATACAAACAACTATTTGAGTTTGGTATTTCTATCTTTAATATTTTCCTTACATTTCCATTTAATTCGACATATTCTATTGTTTCACTGAGTTATCAGTTCTCTCTGCTTCTCTAATATGTCTAATGTATTTTGGGAAAGTTTGTTCAGGCTAGGATTTCTGTTTCGTAGATTTCGGCTGTACTGTTTACCGTTTCTACGATGTTTCTACTGATATCAGTAGTGTTATCAGTTTCTACTCGTTATTCACTGAGATTCTTAAGAGATAAGTTTGGAATCGATATGTAGATTTTTTTATATTATGTATATACTTATTTTCAATACATGGTTTAATGTATCATCATGTAGCAAGTGCATATTGTTAAAGAGTATTAAATTTATGTGATTGCGAGTGTTTCCATTTGAGCTATGCTATATCTATTTTCGACTAAATCTTCTCTTAAAGAAGATATTGGTAATATAAGTATGTCTTTCATTTAGAAAATGTTTCTTCATTGATCATTAATAGTATGGTGGTTTGGAACTCATCAATAGGTGAAACTAGAACCGCTGTCTTCGAACTTATTTGACTTGTGTTGAAGATATCTTTGACGAGAAATTTTTACAGTTAATTTCCAACATTGTAACAGTCATTCAAGGAACTCAAAAACTGAATACTCCAAATTAGTAGTCAGAAAATTGATTGAAATAGCAATAAAAGCGAGAGGCGTGTGGCAAGTCACAGTACCTATAGCAAGAATACGTCCCTGGCTTTTATTGTTATTCCAATTAGGCTTCCAACTAATATGTTAAGTAAGTTTATGAATAACTTTCATTATAATGCATGACAAACTCGATATTGCATAACGTTCTTCAAATAACCAATTTATCTGAATTGTTTTTTAGAAGTAACGTTAAGTAAAAGATTGTTTTTTTTTTAATTTTTTTAACTTCATTTATTTAATAAGTTTTGGATTGTGTTTGGACCGATAGTTTTTTTAAAAACAATTTTTTTACAGGAAGAGTGAACAACTTTATTAATAGTATGAGAAAGTACCGACCTACTTGCAAAGATACTTAATAAAGAGTTGACATTAAAATCGAGTTGACATTTATTTATAATAAATTTTTATAACTAAAATTGATATGTCTGCATAATTCATAAGGTGCATCTGTGTTGGATATTTCCATCATAAGTTGCTGTATAAGAGGATATCATAACTCATCCGCCCTTAGGGTTAGAATTTTTCTTTCGAGGGATTGCACCAGATTATAGGAATTATAAAATTTTCTCTGACAACTTAGAGCAATATTTGTTTCATGTTCAAATTCGGTTTTAACAGGTATGTACTAGTTCTGTAATTCAATAAATTCTTCAATTAAATTAGATATACCATATATTTGAATAAACAACCATAACTTTATTTTTAGCTGTCCCAAGTTTTAAGGGTAGTATTCCGGAATTATGCTACATCTCATGGAATTTTGGAGTTTCTAGTCCATCGAATTCGTTGACGTAGAGTTTTAAGAGTAGGGTGATTATTTTCATTCTTGTAGCATTTATTCACAAACACAGAGAACTTTTTTCTTTACTTCTCCCGCGAAACTTAAGACTAGTTTTTCTAATTTTATTCACTTACAACTAATTTTCACTTATTTCTAATTTGGATGATTTCTTTACTTTGAATTGATTCTTCGATTTGAATTGACTTTGAATTGATTTTTAAGATTTAATTAATTGATTGATTCTTACTTGCTAACTGGTTTTAGCGATTTTTGTCCTCCCCCAGGTACTTAATCTAATGTGACCTTGACGATTTTTGCCCTCTACCAGATCTATTTAACTAACTTTGGTGTGCTTGTCCTCTGCAAGTCTTCCTGAAATGTTATTTTTCTTGGTCAAACGCAATTTTTGTTAAATCGTCTAGCACATTCTACCGACTGCGCAAGTTTTGGTTTCTGTTTGGAACGATGGTTTTTTTATTGGCACTACCTGCAAAGATGTACGATGAAGAGTTGGTATTAAAATCGAGTTAACAAGAATTTATAATAAATTAATATCTCTAAAACTCATGTACCGGCTTAATCCGGACGCGTCTGTGTTGGAGATTCCGATCAGAAGGTGCTGTATATGTGATTATCATAACTAATATGCACGTTTTATAATGCAATAAAAGAAGTTCAAACAAAGTGAAAACATGAAAAATATAACAATTCGTCTCCAGATTTTTGGAATAATTGCTTAGAAAAATTTTTTCCATTGTTAATTCTCACTGTATATTCTAATTTGATTGAGGCAATTTTCTTATTTAAATACTGCACCTTTTATTTACTTGTCCGCTGCGTTTCCAAATGTAACTGACCATGAGTCATTTACCTTAAGTACTTGCAAAGAAATCGCACAAAGTATGACCAAATCGGCAATTAAAAAAAATTATAAACATGTCGCATTGCAAATTAATAATTACTTGTGAAAGTTACAAAACCATCAATTTATGTTGCGATTATCATTGGGCACTAATGACCAATCATAGTATTTAATTGAAAGCTTGTCTGTGACGATCGAATAAAATAGATCTGAAATTCAATTTTTGAACCGTGACTGTTTTAATTATTAGAATTATTGCAGCTTATTTATGTAAGCTATTATGTCAACTATACTACTTAGCAAAAAATTGCCATTAGATAATATAACAACTGACACATGTCTGCTAATAATCGAAACATTTCGTATTATAGCAATACGAATCTGAATTAAGACAACCTCACAATGTATATACTAATTTCCAATATCAACAAGTATATCCTAAAATAACATAAGCCAGCGAAATTTAAATTAAGATATCTTTTCTTTGGGTTTGAAAACTTTTTCTGGGTACTTTATTCAGTTAAACTTAGACCCTAAGTTTTCCTTTCAAACTAAGGTTACCAAGTATCGTTGGACATTTATCAGGACTTGTGGATAAAAAAGGGGAATATTTTAGAAAAAGGTCGGACAAATTTTTGTTACGTTTGTAGTTCTGCATTTATCAGCGATAATAATTCCAACATTTAAAAAAATTTGCCAGGTATGTGACCAACCGTAGCCCTGTATGTACAGGGTGTCCAATTTTTGACACTATTGCAGAGCTTCTCTATTATTATTAAAGAACCTTAGGATTTTCGCGAACTTTGCTGTTTAAAAAACGAGTTATTATAGAGTTCCTTACATAAAATCTTCTGGCGTACTAAGTTTATTTTTAAAGGCACCCGATTTTAAGTTATAGGCCCAAAGTGTGCTTTTTTACATAGAAACCCCTGTATATGCTCGATTTAAATTTTGAAGCCTTAATAATAGCTGATTTTGATTTCACTAATAAATTTTAAATTTTGATTTTTTTGAAAATTCTTACTTAAATTCGCAGTAGGGTTTGAATAATAACTGGAAAGAAACCTCAATTTGAAAACCATCACAATGGATGGGAATATTATTGAGTGGAAGTCAGAGGTTAAATATCTGGGACTAACCCTAGATAACAAACTCCTCTGGAATAAGCATGAAAAAGAAGTAATCAACAAGACTAGAAAAGCCGTGACGGTCTGTAAAAACTTTGCGGGAAAAAGATGGGGTACAAACCCAAAAATCCTGCAGTGAATATACACTGCAACAGTAAAACCAATCATCACTTAAGGGACAGTGATCTGCAGCTGGCCTGTGCATGTATAACCGAGTCAATGACAACCTGCTCCACGGCCGCCATGGAAGTAATCCTCTACGTCACACCTCTACATATACTTCTAGAAAACATGGCGAAGAGGACGATTTATAGGATAATGAGAGATAAGGTCATAAGACGAAGGCCCAATCTCTTATCCAGAAATCAACAAATCTAGAACATACCCCAAGATGAAATGAAAAAGAAATTCAACTTTGTGAAAAACTTCAGCGCAAAGTTGAGTCGCAAGAGCGAATGCAACAGAAGGGGCTGAGACACCATTTCTGGTGCCAGAGCCTTTCTGTGGAATCAGTAGCAGCGTAATGCTGGAAGAACTAAAGATAAAAGGAGATAGTAGGAGATGAAATTATTGGATGGCGCTGCAAAGATTAAGTGAAGATACTTCTAGGGAACTATGACCAGAAGAGATTTAAAGAATGCATAAGCTTAAGTAAAAACCAACTCAGAGTTCTGACAGGGGTCCTGACGGGGCATTGCCACCCGAAACAACACCTCAAGAAACTTGGACTGGTAGAAAGAGAAGAGTGTAGATTCTGTGAGGCGGAGAACGAAACCCCTATTGATATCCTTGTGTTGTGTGTAGCGCTCTAGAAAATCCTAGGTTGCGGTTCTTGGGAACATACCAAATCGAAGAAGGAGTGCTACCCACCTTGAATCCCTCCAGCATCCTAAGGTTCCTGAGAAAAATAGAACTGGAACACCTGCTTTAACCGATAAGGTAACTCCTACGACTTGGCAGAGTAGGGAGGGGGCACAATAGGCATACCAGATCGCAGTGTACAAACCCCAACCCTATGCACATACACTCGGTATCTTAATAATAATAATACCTTTTGTACAACGCCTTGAATATTATCTAGAATATGTCTTCAAGGTCCTTGTACACTATTAAAAATAACCTTAAATTTTATGTACATTCATTAATTAAATTAAATGATTTTGTACCTTAAATCATTAATAAGTTACATGCACTTCGAAATTAAAGCTTTGTACATTAAATTTAATTGATTGTTACCATAAATTTCAGTAAAGTGACTGAAAAAATACCAAATTTAATGTATAATTACATTAGATTTATTGTAAAAATTACTAAATTTAATACATTAACATTAAATGCATTCAATAAACGGTTTATAAAATTTGCTTCCAGCACATTACCTTAAAATTAATGTGAATTTTTTTTTACACTGTATGAGTTTAAGGTAATTTTTATAATATACTATTCTTCATACATTCCCAAGATAGTAAAAATGTCTAACCTTATTATGTAAATAAAATAACGAAACAAAATACTACATTTTAATTTAACTACACTGTAAAAAAATTGTAAAAAAAATATAAAAATAATTTGTTTTGCAAAAACTCCATATTTGTTACAAGTGAAGTTCTTCTACCGATCGATGTCGAGTCCTATAAATCATGTTTTGTACAAAATCCCATAAAGAAAAATCAAGAACAGATAGATCAGGTGATCAGGGGACCAACTAACAGGCCTGTTGGTACCAATCCATCTTTGAGGAAAATTAGTTTCCAATAAGGTCTTACTACCTAAGAGTTCAGACTCCGTGTACCGTTTTGCTTTAAATACATATCATTATACTTCGCCAATAGAATATTTCCTAGCAATTCAGGTATTACAACTTCTAAAATTTTTAGATAGCGATTTGTTGTAAGAACTCTATCATAAATTCGATACATAATCTGTGTTCCTAAGATAAACCAAGCGATATCAAATCCAAAGCGCCCTTATTTCTCCCTTTCATAAATGATGTGAGAAAACTACCAGCACATTTAAGATTCATCAGAATAGATTACCAATCTTCCAGAATTCTATCTGTCATTGACTTGTTCTATATATCAATTGCAGAACATTACTCGGCGATCTGCATCACCGGGAGGTGAATTTTGCTAAATATAAAATTTATAGGAGTGCTACTAATATTTTTTTTAATATTATTTGTGCACGAATTTTGATGACTCCAGTTACCATTTCTTTCCTTCAACGTGAGGTTAAATGCATAAGCCAGAACATTCATTTCATCTGTCTCTCTGTTTTCTTCGTCATACATTTTGAGCCGTGGCTGCGTAAAGGTTCCATGTTCTACTAAGTTATTCTTTAATGTAGAAAATATATCTTGATATGGCTGCCTTCTTTCCGAATAGATATAATGCAAAAGCAACTTTTCAATATTTCGTCACAACTCTGAAAGATTTTTTGATAGCAATAAATACGTGTACCTATTAAAACATAATTCAGGAACCTCTTGAGAGATCTCACTCGACTGGATAAAACACACTAGCGTGTTATACTTTCCAATATTTGTATAATTTTTAAAATACCCAAAAGATGAGAAAATCTCTTTACCATACTGTTTCAAACCAAATTAGAATTTCACCTGTCAAATTGTAATGAAAATTATAAAGCTTTTATTTTTGGCAGTAGACGCAGCCAACTTGCATTTTTTGCGTTGTTTTTTGTATGCACTAATCCAGATTGACGGCAGTAACAAAAATTGTCTTTCTTAAACCTTAATATATTTAGAGAATCTCAGAAACTTTGAAACTAAAGTTCTAAATGATATTCAAGAAGTTATACCAAAAGCTTTATAACTAATAAGACATGTATTTAATATTCATGACCTACTGCGATTTTAAGTCTGGAAAAGAAAACAAAATTTTAGATTTATTAGTGAAATCAAATATTAACTGTTATATATTTTTCAAAGGCTTGAAAAAATTGAAATAGAACTTTCAAATAATACAGGGTGTTTCATTGAAAAAACACATAAGTTTGTTCTATAACTCAAAATCTGATATATAAATATATATATATATATATATATATATATATATATATATATATATATATATATATATATATATATATATATATATATATGAAGTAAAATGCAAAGAGTAAATGCAAACTTCCCTCCATCATATCCTTTCTGTGTTAGAGGCTGCACAGTTAGAATAAATTGATGAATAACACAATTTATCCTAGTCCACCACCATCGAGATGATGGCCTACCTGTACCACCATACCGAGAAGAAAGTCAAAACTTACCCTCCCCGCCACAGTGATGCGGCAGAGGTACATGTTTCGTCTCTACTAGACTCATCAGGGTACCGACATGCACCTAGCTGTGCAAAAGACAGATCGGAAGGAAGCATGCAAATACTGAACGCGGCTTCGCCGACCTCCCGCCAGATGGCGTATATATGCTTATGCGGCTTTTACGGATTCCCCCGTGTAAGATGCAATAGCAGTGGATATATTCACATTATGCCGTTGTAGTTCTGAAATCACATTCAGCAAACGTACAACTATATGCAGCTCCGTATAGGAATGAAGTAAAATGCAAAGAGTAAATGCAAACTTCCCTCCATCATATCCTTTCTGTGTTAAAGGCTGCACAGTTAGAATAAATTGATGAATAACACAATTTATCCTAGTCCACCACCATCGAGATGATGGCCTACCTGTACCACCCTACCGAGAATATACTCTTTGCATTTTACTTCATTCCTATACGGAGCTGCATATAGTTGTACGTTTGCTGAATGTGATTTCAGAACTACAACGGCATAATGTGGATATATCCACTGCTATTGCATCTCACACGGGGGAATCCGTAAAAGCCGCATAAACATATATACGCCATCCGGCGGGAGGTCGGCGAAGCCGCGTTCAGTATTTGCATGCTTCCTTCCGATCTGTCCTTTGCACAGCTAGGTGCATGTCGGTACCCTGATGAGTCTAGTAGAGACGAAACATGTACCTCTGCCGCATCACTGTGGCGGGGAGGGTAAGTTTTGACTTTCTTCTCGGTATGGTGGTACAGGTAGGCCATCATCTCGATGGTGGTGGACTAGGATAAATTGTGTTATTCATCAATTTATTCTAACTGTGCAGCCTCTAACACAGAAAGGATATGATGGAGGGAAGTTTGCATTTACTCTTTGCATTTTACTTCATTCCTATACGGAGCTGCATATAGTTGTACGTTTGCTGAATGTGATTTCAGAACTACAACGGCATAATGTGGATATATCCACTGCTATTGCATCTCACACGGGGGAATCTGTAAAAGCCGCATAAACATATATACGCCATCTGGCGGGAGGTCGGCGAAGCCGCGTTCAGTATTTGCATGCTTCCTTCCGATCTGTCCTTTGCACAGCTAGGTGCATGTCGGTTCCTTGATGAGTCTAGTAGAGACGAAACATGTACCTCTGCCGCATCACTGTGGCGGGGAGGGTAAGTTTTGACTTTCTTATCGGTATGGTGGTACAGGTAGGCCATCATCTCGATGGTGGTGGACTAGGATAAATTGTGTTATTCATCAATTTATTCTAACTGTGCAGCCTCTAACACAGAAAGGATATGATGGAGGGAAGTTTGCATTTACTCTTTGCATTTTACTTCATTCCTATACAGCGCTGCATATAGTTGTACGTTTGCTGAATGTGATTTCAGAACTACAACGGCATAATGTGGATATATCCACTGCTATTGCATCTCACACGGGGGAATCCGTAAAAGCCGCATAAACATATATACGCCATCCGGCGGGAGGTCGGCGAAGCCGCGTTCAGTATTTGCATGCTTCCTTCCGATCTGTCCTTTGCACAGTTAGGTGCATGTCGGTTCCTTGATGAGTCTAGTAGAGACGAAACATGTACCTCTGCCGCATCACTGTGGCGGGGAGGGTAAGTTTTGACTTTCTTCTCGGTATGGTGGTACAGGTAGGCCATCATCTCGATGGTGGTGGACTAGGATAAATTGTGTTATTCATCAATTTATTCTAACTGTGCAGCCTCTAACACAGAAAGGATATGATGGAGGGAAGTTTGCATTTACTCTTTGCATTTTACTTCATTCCTATACGGCGCTGCATATAGTTGTACGTTTGCTGAATGTGATTTCAGAACTACAACGGCATAATGTGGATATATCCACTGCTATTGCATCTCACACGGGGGAATCCGTAAAAGCCGCATAAACATATATACGCCATCCGGCGGGAGGTCGGCGAAGCCGCGTTCAGTATTTGCATGCTTCCTTCCGATCTGTCCTTTGCACAGCTAGGTGCATGTCGGTACCCTGATGAGTCTAGTAGAGACGAAACATGTACCTCTGCCGCATCACTGTGGCGGGGAGGGTAAGTTTTGACTTTCTTCTCGGTATTGTGACAGAATTTGATTATAGACTCTTGCCGATGACATATTGAAGTAGCGTTAATTATCTTATCTATAATCATTTTTGTCCCATATTAATTAGTAACTATTTTAATAACCTACAATTAAAATTTCACAGTAATAAAGACACTCTGGAAGTCTGGTCGTTCAACTTCTCTCTTGCTGTTTTAGTACCAAACACTACGGTTATTAAAGCTTACCACAACCATGACTCAGATCTTCAGGACTCAGGAAAGGCTGCTAATTAGTTGGTCAGTAGACGTCTCCTGTTTAGTAGGTCTCGCAACAGCGCGCCCGTGAGTTAATTCGCGTGAAGGTTTTAATTAGATTGAATAAAACATGTTTCTCACAACACTTAGTCTATTAACAAAATAAATAGAATAAAAACGAACTATTTACAATGAGAAACTTAAAACTAATAACAATAACGAAAAACTACCATAATTGCTCTTCTCGGTCGTTATTTTAACCAAAAATCTAAAACCCAATTTTGAAGAAACACGTATAATTAGCTTAATAAAATATTAAACAAAAAAAAAGAATTAAAACACGAAAAACAGCTATTTATATTACTTGATCGAGCCGTATGAAACTCGCGAAATGCCCCACTAAAATAACACACGATAATCCCTTAATTTCCCGAATTAAATCAAAAACAAATCAAAGAAAGAAAACCTTCATGTACACTACGGCACTGGGCTTATAGAATGGTACCGATCACCCTTGTTTGAATTTCAGATTGGAACTAAAATTTACTATTCCTTAAACGAGTGTATTCGAGCCTTACACCCCCTCTCCCTTTGTTTTCCGTTTTTATCCAAATTAGGCGATGGAACCCAGCAAATTTCTTCCCTTAAAGTTCGAAGATTTGGGAGTTTTCTTACTGAGAGCGTTAGCTATACCATACCGGATGTTTGATTCATGAATTGACCTGTGAGCATCTTAAGCTTAATTTTTATATAACACAATTGATAAAACTATTCTACTTCTTTCTACAACTAAAGGAATAAGATAATATAACGTCTGTGAAAAAACCTGAGTGCCCTTTATTCATAATGCTGGTATTTGAATCATTCTTTCTTGCAATCAGGAAAAACAAACGCTACGTACCTCCTTTCACAGATCAAACGTTATATTACAGTATAATGAGTTTATTTAATTATTCTTTTGTTTCCTAATAATGGGAAAATCGTTCAATGTTTTAACGGTATTCCACATACCATATGCTAAAACTACCCTTATCACATCTGGTTTTATATACTTAACCAGGGCAGGATTACTTGGACGGATTTATAGGCAGTTCTAAGAGAGGGTCTTTTACGTCTTCATAAATTAACTGACTTTATGTATTTTTTTTAAGAAAACATTTAAACGACTAAGATCATAAAAGTTAAGTTCGATAACTGATTTATTTATCCTTTAGACCTTCGTGGATAGTGATAAAAAAATATAACTACCCTATTCCCACGGCATATCTATTCACAGAGTGATTATTTAATTATTTATTTTAACAAAATATAGTTGACATTGAACAATGAAAATAATTAACATTTGTTCCATTACAGTATGGTGGTACAGGTAGGCCATTATCTCGATGGTGGTGGACTAGGATAAATTGTGTTATTCATCAATTTATTCTAACTGTGCAGCCTCTAACACAGAAAGGATATGATGGAGGGAAGTTTCCATTTACTCTTTGCATTTTACTTCATTCCTATACGGAGCTGCATATAGTTGTACGTTTGCTGAATGTGATTTCAGAACTACAACGGCATAATGTGGATATATCCACTGCTATTGCATCTCACACGGGGGAATCCGTAAAAGCCGCATAAACATATATATATATATATATATATATATATATATATATATATATATATATATATATATATATATATATATATATTTATAGGAGAAAGCCAACTAAACCCAAGGGTTTAAGGCGCTTTTGTGAGGCTGCAGTCAAAAGGTTGGCCAGAGAAAAAAATTATTTTTTGTTAGTCCAGCTTTCCAGAAATTTTATTCTCTTCGACAGGACTTCTACAAGAGAAAAAAATACCCTTTCTTAAATCCACCACCTACCAAGGTGCTTTCTTGTGCTCTCACTGAGCATGTTTTATAGTTATAAGAGTCATATTATGAACTTTGAGAGACCGAAAATTCTAGCAAAAAAAAACAAATTTCACAAAAAGTTTTCTTGGAAATGGTTCACATAAACAACGAGCCACTTTCTGTAAACAAAAGAGGGGACATAGAAAACTTTAGTATAATATACAACTTGAGAGTAATAGCGGTCGGTCCCTCACAGTTCAATCTTTTCAGTCAACCGAGTGCAGAGTATGCCTTTTTTAATAGCTCAGTTACATTACACCTCAGCAGTTGTGACAATCTTAATGTACAATGTGTATCTTTTATCTACATTCGATACAATAATATAATTTTTGTTGCGATCGGTACCTTCGCCCCTGGAGTGGTTTCCAGCATTTGAGTAATGAATATATCTGTACCTATTAGAATAGGCTTTTAGCGCCTACTGTCATTTGTCGCTTTCATTCATTCTAAAATGGCGGTTCGACAACGTCCATGTGCTAGTAGTTATGTTCTCAAATAAATGAACTTTTTAATTTTTAAATATTTATTTTTATCATACTATGTAATCTTAATGTAAAGTGCAAAACGTCTGTTTCTGTGGTGCTCTTCATGCCTATCATTTCTCTAATACTTTCGTTAGTTCTGTATTCTCGTGTTGAAATTCGACATGATCTTCAAAGGGCGTCCATTTCTACTGTATTAATCTTACTCTTATTTGCTTGGGAAATCGTTCACGTTTCTGCGCTGTATATTAAAATATTTTTCACAATAACATTATATATTCGTTTTTTCCGTCCTCATATTATTTCCTGGCTCCACCATATTCCGTTTAATCTTTACTGCTCTTCCCTGACTTACTCTTTATATAATTTTTTCGTTATCTTTGCCATCTTTTGTTATTTCTACTATTAAGTATTTGTATTTGTCACAGACTTTGATTTATTTGTCCTTTTCAAAAATTAAATTACCGTGTCTTATCTGTATTCATGTGTAGACCACTCTTCTCACACTCTTCTTTTATTTTTTTGAGCCATATATTCAAAATCTTTTTCCTGCACAACGATGACTTGGTGGTCTACAAACTGTAGTATAAAGACGTTCCTATTGTTTAGTTGGAAACCCATTCCCTGCATTTTCTCTTCCAAATTCACATATATTTTGAAGAGAGTCGGCGAGATGCTGCATCCTTGTGTTAATCCATTTAATACTGGAAACCCTTGTGAAACCTTTCTGCATATTTCGATCTTAACACGTGAGTCCTTATATAGTTCCTGTATTGCTTTAATGACGTCCTCACTCGTGTTAGTTTCTCTTAGGGCTCCCCATAGTTTCAAGTAGGTACATTATCGTATACTTTTGATAAATCTATTAATAGCATGTGAACTTCTCGGTTTGTACCTAACCTTTTTTCTATAATTTGTTTTATGCAGATACGTTGTCCATACATGATCTCCCAGTGCGGAATTCAGATTGTTCTTCTGCTTCGTTCTCTTTGTATTTTTCTATGATGTCTCGAAGAACCGAGCTCAACGTAGATGTTACCGCTATACCTCAATAGTTAGCGAGCATACCAATTGATTTTATGTAAAAAACTTTACAATAATCCGTTTTTACTTTTTCATTAACCTACATATTGACTGAGATACGAGGGGGGTTTCTTAAAAGAAATTTCGCCGTATATCTTAAAAACAGAGAGGGCTAAGAAATTTTGTTTGTTGCATCTTTTGTTTAACAAGAAAATAGAATAGGGTCGCGATAATTGCAAGTCTCTATCTCTAATAACTGGATACTCTGTACATTAAATATCCAATTAGTGTGTCTATTGAGTTTACTTTAACAGATATCTCTAGCTTCGAATAATATAAAACATCCTGAACTCAATATTGACTCATTTACTCCATTTGCTCAAAAAAGAAAATAATTATCAATATTAGGTCTACCAGTACATTAAAAAAGACTTTGTGAACAAAATATAACATTTTTAAAAATAATTTAGTACCTTAAATATCAATACTCTAAATTCATTTTTAAACATTTTGCTATTACTTCAATTCAAACAATATATTGTGTCATCCTTACTTCTTATGACAAAGTTAAATTTAGAAAATCGTATATGATAGGGGGAAAAATCGAAATAAAATACATGTTTGCTTAGAAATCTAAAACAAGCAGGAAAATTGGCATCCCGCTCGTAATGACAGGACTCAAGATAAAAAGGTTTTTAAACATGACATCTCACTCTAAATGAGACCCTTCTCGTAACCTCATGTAGAACATTCGATTTTTATTATACAAGGTGTCCTATTAATATTTAGTTATATCGATAAAAAATTTGATAGACGAAGTATTAATGGAATTAAAGGAGGTACATTTTAAAAATAGCTATGCTTATCCGGTGGGGGTCACAAAAAAGCGTGGCCCTTAATTTTTTTCTTTAATTTAACGCCATTTTCTTATTAAAATTTAAGCCTTTAATTCTAAAATTATTTTCCCATAAAATGCGACGTTTAATTGATTGATTGATTCAGTGACACTGCAGACCAGGATTGGTGAGATCTTAGACTGCAGCCTTAAGATTTTTTGTGTCGCCTGTTATATCTGTTCTAGATAAACAAGTTGGTAGTCTTGAAAAGGTTTAACAGCCTGTTCAGTCCTCTGGGTATAAACCTTCCGGATTGATAGATCCCAGAAGGTGTCTCCAGTAGGTTAAAGTTTCGCATTCAAAGATGAGACTATCTCGTCCTCTTCATCATGGAGTCTTCATATTGATTCTTCAAGAAAGATACCTTTTGTGTGTAGATTAAGCTTCAGTGGTCAGTTGAAAATCTTGTCACCAACCTAATCGGTTGTCTGCTGCTTACACAAAGAATTTCGCGGTTTAGTTTGCCGGATGATCTGCTCAGGAATAGCTTGCTCGGTCTGTGGCTGGCAAAGTAGTTCCAGTGAGTTTGTTGTTATTGATTTATCCACCAGAATAACCACCCACAAATTTCAGCCTTGGGAATTCCAAATACTGTTCTGATCCAATCACTGTGGTAACAGACCCCTGTTTTACAAGTTTGCTTTTTCATTGTCCGGGACGACCTTGTATCTTGACACTCACGCAAGAGTAAACTTGTTGTTTTATACTAGAACGATAAGGATTTAAAAACTGTCCCAGATTTGTTTTGATGCTATTTGACAACACGCAAGAGCTTTCAGCGCTGCCTGACTATTGAAGAAAATGAGAACGGTCCTGCCCCTGAAACCCGTCTCCAGATCCTCCCAAAGACAATCATCAATAGTATGTATTTCTGCCTGAAATACCGTGATATACTGCGCCAGTGCTTCACTTATGTTAAGTTTAGGTGTGCCCCTGTGTATTCCGGCACCTATAGCATGTTTAGTTTTGGACTACTCTGTGTACCAGAGGGGTTTCCAGGCTAACTGATGAATCGGTCAGAACCTACCTTTCAATCAAGCTGAACGGTGTAGTCTATCAAAGTTCTTGGCATGATGTCACTGCTCATTTCCAACAATGAGTTCGTCATCACGCCTTTGATGCTGGTGTGTCCGAGGACCGGTCCAATTCCCCAGACCTTGTTAAGTTCCAGCCTGTATGCCCCCATCCTCGCCTCAGCCCTGAATATTATGTTAAAGGGGGGAGAGGGAGGTTTCCATGGCTGATGCTGGAGTTTGGAGAGCTCCTGAGTGGTCCATCTATGAATAATTTTTGTCCACCATCCAACTGAGCTATAAGTTATCCAGGGTCTTACCACCTCCGTATACAACCTGGGCACAATGAATGAATGATTTTAATCCCCACGTCTTGCTCAGTGCCCTTCTTGGGACGTTGTCAAATTATTGACATTTTTTGGTCGAAATCAGTATTTTACTTAAATTTTAATACCCACACCACGATTATTTATTTTTTTTGTTAAAATTTGTTATTAACTGGGATCATTGGTCTTACAGGATGCCCGGAATTGTTATTTAAATATTGATATTTTCAATTCCATGTTACATAATTTTTTTATTGGAAAATCTTGTATCTGATGACTTTTATCGATAGAGCATTTATTTATTTTCAAACTGATAGCAAAATGATTGCTTTTATCTTCAACAGTTTTCTCAAAAATTGCTATTTGTCCGAAATGGCCGATTTTCACCTATGCATTTCAACTTTTACGAGGATAAAAACCAATTGTGGTTAATGAAGTCAATGAACTCAATAGGCGCATGGTCATTCTATACAACTGTATTTTGTAGATTTTCCAGTATTAATACAGTGTCTATTTAATGCTCTGGTATTCGATTGCAACTATATTGTTATGTTGATAGAAAATTTGATGAATGGAAAATTATTAGGTTTAAAAAAGGTACATTTTAAAAATAATTTAGCTTATACAGGGTGTTTCAAAAAAATGTGACGCCTAATTTGTATATATTTTTTAATTATAGGGATTTATGTTTTTTTTTATCGAAGTCGGAATTTATTCACTCGAAAATATTTTTTTTGCTTTAAAATGCGGCGTTGCCAAATTATTCAATTTTTAAATATTTTTTGGACAAAATCAGTATTTTATTTGAATTTTAATAACCACTACACGATTCTTTACTTTTTTCAAAACTTTTTAAGAAGGCTCATTTTATTTATATTAGTTCAATATTTAGTTTATCTAAAATTGTTATTTAATTATTGATATTTGGAATTAATGTTTACCGAATCAATCACATTTTTAAAATGAAACACCCTGAATTGAACGATTATTAAACATCAAAACCGACACATTCTTAACATAACATAGAACAAAGAAAATCATGTCCATGTATTCATAAGACATTTCCTGATATTTAAATTAAGGAAGTATTATTTATAAATATTATAGATTTACAAGCCAAACGGCTCCGCACTCCCTCCAGGGATTATTGACTCATACCAGGTATACAAAGACACCAAAAGTATGAAGCTCTGTGGGGACCTTTTCCATGTTGTCAGGTCCTAGATGGCGTGGTCTGTTGTATTTCCTACAAACTTTCGGACGGTCCACGCGGTTGCAAGGAGAAATACTTTCTGAATCGGTTTATACAGATGCTCACTAAGGACCAGTCCCTTGATGTTCTGCAAGAGGTTCTTTGGTATCACTCCAGTTGTTGCTAGTATTATGGGAATCGTGTGAACACTGTTCATTGCCCACTCTCTCTGGATTTGCACCTCCAGATCTCTGTATTTGGCGATCTTGTCATTGTATTGGTCTTACGTTGTTGTTATTGGGTATAGCAATGTTAATCAGTGTAGTTGGCCTAGAAATTTTTTCTATTAGTAGAATGTCTGGACTATTATGAGTAACTGTTTGATCTGTTAGAACTGTTCGGTCCCAATATAACTTGAACTCGTTGTTTTCAAGTATAGGCTCAGAATTGTATTTGTAGTAAAGCACTTTTCCTACCAGCAGTAGTTTAAATTTATCTGCTAACTCTTGATGAAGTATCTTAGCGGCTGAGTGGTGCCTTTCCTTATACTCGGTTACGGCAAACGCTTGACATCCTCCAGTTATGTGCTGAATTGTCTCTGACGGTCGACAGCCATATCTACATTGGTCGTTTTCTATTGAGGGATCTCTGATAATAAACTTCCGATAGTTCTTCGTCGGAATAACCTGGTCTTTGCATCTAACAAGGAGCCTACCGTTTCCGGAATCATCTGTCTGTTTTATTTATTACTACTACTTTCTATTCTTATTAATACTAATAATATTGATTTTTTTAATTTATAGAAAATGTACAAAAATAAGTAGTGTACTGCGACAAAGCGGCCATTAGATTTATCCTTTATACAAAAAGGTATAATTGGTTCCCATTCTCATAAGAATCGTTGTGCCTAGGTAAAAATCGGTCACTTTTTTGTTTAACAACCAAGCTGTTGAATATAAAGGCAAGTATCAAGTTGAAGATAAATAAATTCCCTGACTACACAGACCACTAGATACAGGGTGTTTCATTTAAAAAAAAAAGACGTAAAATAGAACTGAAAATATCAATATTCAAAAAACGAGTTCGGACACCCTGTAAAACAAAAACTAAATATTGAATTGTGAGATAAAATGATCCCAGCTAGGATTCTTCACAAATTTTTACAAAAACGTAAAGATCCGTAACGTAAATATTAAAATTTAAATGAACTACTGATTTCGACAAAAAAAATATTTTAAAATTAAATAGTTTGACGTCTTATTTTCAGGCAAAAAATTTGTAAGTTGCAGAGAGAGTTCAATGAGACTCTAGCTTCAATACAAAAATATAGGTTGTTACATTTAAATATAATAGTACTAAATATCCAATAAGACAAAAAAATAAGTAAAAAAGAATTGTTCTTGCCCACTGACAATCATTCAATGAATAGTTTGTCTTTTAAACATTTTTGCGAAAAAAAACTATTGATATAATATATTCTATTTGTAAAGGAAAAATCATCTCATGCATGAGTAATTTATCCAGTTTTAAGAATAATTCAAGTTGTCAATTCAGAATACTCGTAGCAAATAATGATGTTGTATTAGTAAAAATGATCTGATTGTTGAAACTACAAATCTCAACAGGTTATACTTTATAATAAATCAATCAATTAGAAAATGATGCAGTTTACTCAGAAATGACTAGTATTTTACCATTAAGATCATATAAAAAATCTAATCCCATTTCTACCATCTTTTAAGTTTTTTGATTTATAGACGGCTCCCATTTACTCGAGCTATGCAACAAGTTACTGCAATTCCTTTAATTTTCACAGACTATCTATAATTATGTAGATAACTGTATCTAATAATAGTGTGGAATTGGTAATGCATAATTTTGATTGGTACAATAATATGGAATAGGTCAAAGCACATGACCTATGAATAACATTATAGAAGTCGGCGTAGCGAGATTCTCAATTATATAGTCTTACCAATTAATAATAATCTATATGGGGGAACTTGGAGCAATGTGGAAAATAATAATACGTATTTCCATGCCTCAAAGTGGAAAATTAGAACCAGCTGCTCAACTTCCCCTATATTATGAATAGAGGTGGCAATTCTAATTTTTAATGAAATAAATTAATCAATTGATCATATAAAAGTAATTTTAGATACCTTAATTAGAACTTGTTTTTATATTTATTTCCAATTACTATAACCAGTTTTTGTTCTGTCGTTAACTTTTAACTATAATTTTATAGATGATTTTGATTTGATTGATTAATTGAATTTTACAGGTGAGAAGCTCTTACACTGCAACCTAGTAACTTATTATGGCGCCTGTTGTACCTATTCTATGTGAATAGGTTTATTGCCTTATTTATATTTAACAGCTCGTTTGTCCTCTAGATGTCTTCCGGATTGATCCATAAAGGTGTCTCTAGTAGCTTAGAGCTTCACATTCGAAGATGATTTGTGAGGCTATTGGGTCCTCTTCGTACCATGGTCTACATATTGGTTCTTCACTCTAGATATCCATTGTGTGTAGATGTTTCTTTAAGTTATAGGAAGTGGTTATTATTCCTGCCACAAACATAATTCTGCTTAAATACAGTATTTTGCAACTTAATTTGCTTTAGAAATACCAAATACTAGTTTCAGTCCGATCTATGTGATAGCAAACCCTTGTATTGCAAATTGATCCACTGTTTCATTGCCTTTGTAACCTGGTACCCAAGACGATCCCAGACTGTTTTTATGTTTTTTTGATAACACACAATCGTTTTCAGCGCTACCTGACTATCACAAAAAAATAAAAATAAGGTCGGGCCTGCTTCCATAACCCTTCGTCAGATTATCTCGAAGACAGGCATCAATAGAATGTAGTTCTGTCTGGAATACTATGGTGTGCTGCCCCAGTACCTCACTTATGTTGAGTTTAGGCGTGGCTCCGTGTATTCTGGATCCTAAAGTATGGTCAATTTTGGACCCATCTGTAAACGAAACGAAGTTTTCTGGCTGACTTAGTGATCGATCATATCCTGCTCTTGGTATGGTGTAACTGCTCATCGCCAACAATAAGTTTGTCACAATGCCTTTGATGCTGGTAGGTCCAGTCCACCATCCTTTATTTAGTTCCAGCCTGTACGCCCCTATCCTCGCCTCAGCCTTGATTATTATATGAAGAGAGAAGTTTTAGTTGGGTTTAGTCTTTGAAGTTGGAGAGCTTCAGAGTGCCCCGCCTCTAAATGCTATAAGTTACGATATCTGTTATCATTGCAGTGTACACTTAATGTACAATATGTGGTTTTAATCCCCACATTTTAGTCAGTCTCCTTTTTGTTGCCATGATAGCCATTTTACCTATAGAAGACATTCAATATAATTTTAGTAGTCACGAAAATGGCTGGCAACATTCCAAGACCAATCTGTGTTTTTAACTTAAGGTATGCTACGGTATACAAACAATCCAAAAAATTTCAAAATCAAGCCCTAAAAAGAAGATTAAATATTATACAAATAAATCAATATAAAACCTAGATATAGTTATTAAATACAATATTTTTGTGTGAATGATTCAAAACGATATAAATATTTTTAAATATTCGCTAAAAAAACTTACCTTTTACAATAAAAAAAATAATACGTTCCCAAAAGTTTTCTAATATTTCCACAAATTCCTTAAATTTTCCGAAATATTTAACATCCGTAAAAATTGCAGAAATTTTGCATCATCTCCGGAGTAATCGTTATATAAAGTATTAATCATAAGAGAAACAAGTGGAATTTACTGACCCCAAAAAATACAATAGTAGGAGGTTAAAAACAATATCCTGATCATTTTAATTCCTAGTTTTTACCAATGACCGGAATCTGAACGTATTTTTGAACGTTCACTTTCTTTATTACTTTCGAGAAAGTGATAAAGTTATGCATTTGTGGAAAAATAACACGCACGTGTAATTCGTATTTTGAATGTGTTTTTTTATTAAAAATTCAATTTTAATACTTCTTTATTTTATATGGAATGAATATACGGCATATGAAGACTAAATTTTGTGCGAACTAACAAAGTAGCTTTCCATTTTATTAGGCGTGTTATGGTTTTCGAATCAAACCAATAAAATCGGAGATTGCAAAATATTTCTAAATATAAAAAACAAAATGACGGTATATGAGCAGTTAATTTTCCATAAACTTTAATGATAATAGTTCAATAGTTTACTTAAAACTGACTAGCATAATGAATATTACGGACACTGGGCACTGAAATATATTTTCTGCAATTATTTTCTCAGACGAGCGTTCGTATTGTTACATGATATTTCGAGGCGAATTTTACATATATTGATTACTAAAATTAAAAGAAAGAAATAAGAAAATTAGATATATAAAACAAAAATGCTTACATTTTTTAAATTCTTTATTGTCTAGTATTTATCCCACATAACCGCAAGATATTTCTGTTAATGGCTTTTGTGAATCCAAACAGCCTCGTTACTAGAATTTGTGTTATTTTAGAGGTTGATAATATGTACCCGTAAAATGCCTTCGTCTTAATCTATTTAGTGCTAGACACCCTCTGAAAAATGATCAATAACGTCAGGCACAGAATATTCCTGCTGAGGTGTGCATTAGGTCCGATTTATTGTTCTCTTTTACCCTCCGAAACTAGTAGGTACTTTATATAATTCTGACCTCAAAACTAAAATTGAAATAAATGCATCAGAGGCTAGTTTTAAAGTCTAGAAAAATAAGGTCCATTATTATTGTCTCTTAGATTGCTGTTCGAAAAGGCAACTTCAATTAATAATTCTCGCTTATACCTAAAGTCCATAATTTCTGTCAGTGGCTCATTTGATACCAGCCACCAAAGCGACGAAGCGGCAGAATAAACATTTCATGCAACTATAAATGACTCAAAACTTTACCGCTTTATTAACAGGGCAGAGACTAGTAGCTTAAAACGCATTGTCATATTGCGCTTAAATAGCAAATAGCTGATCACATTGAAAATACCACGGTGATGCCGACCAACATGCAACTGGCTTTTTATCTCGAAGATTATGGATGTGGCATCACACATACACGGTCTGTCTTGAATAGGCTTGAAAATAAGCATCCCGATAAGGTTTCGCATTGTTTGAATAATTTATCAATTTATTATTGATTCATGGAAAAATTCTGTGGGTTATATATACACACACACATATACATTACACAATATATATATATATATATATATATATATATATATATATATATATATATATATATATATATATATATATATATATATTGTATAATTTTAAAATAAAATAAGAAATTCTCGGCTATGCGGACAAAGATCGTAAATGAATATTACTCTCATGCTAAAAAGTGCGGAGAACTCTAAAGAAACATGGAAAAACTCAGGGTCCGAAAAATTACGACAGCGCTGTTTCTTCCTAATCGTCCTAATATGGGACAAGTCGGGCCATTGCATTCGGTATAAACAGATTTCACGGTTGAAAAGTGGCGACATATCGATGGTTCACTCAATAACACAAGTATAATACAAATCACCATGTGGTGGCGCGACGGTAAATTAAAAAAGAAATATATGAAAACTCGACACGCAGAATTTGCTACTCTAAGGAAAGAGGTCGCATTATGCATCATCTGCAACCAAACTAACTATGAATTCCACAGTTTAAGTAAAGTATCGCACCAACAATCTCCCTAAGAGAGCTGTTGTGTATTTTTAAGCGAACAAATATAAAAATAAAAATGAGAAGTTATCGTCCGTGTAATTTTAAAATAAAATAAGAAATTCTCGGCTATGCGAACAAAGACCATTGATGAATATTACTCTCACGCTAAAAAGTACGGAGAACTCCAAAGAAACATGGAAAAAATCCGGGTCTGAAAAATGACGACAGCGCTGTTTCGTCCTAATGTGGGACTCGCCAGGCCATTGCATTCGGTACAAACCATCATCTCGTATCTGTATCCTATAAACAGATTTCACGGTTAAAAGATACTAAATAAGACACAGTGGCGACATCTCGATGGTTCACTCAATAACACAAGAATTACACAAATCAGTGATTGGAAAAAGTGTGTAGAACCATTAATAATCACCCCTGACGCTGATATTTCCTCAGAATCAGATATATCTCTTGACTGCAATTGTACCGATGAATCAATGTGAGTTAAGTGAGCTACATTAAATATGTCACAGTTCTGAGGATGACACTAGACACACCCTGGTTAGTCTGAAACGACCGAATGAGAATGGAAATGCCCTGAATGCCACTAAGAGGAGCAGATAAGTAACACACTGTCGATTAATAACTTAAGGGCACCCAAAATACATATAAAAATCTTAAAATGACAACCCTACATTGTAAGCAAAATGTAGGAGTGCGAAGCAAAGAGTCTAACTGGCACCTGGAGCAGCCAGACTGAGTAAAGACCAAAGGCTTATTAAGGGTTAATTCTCTGGAAATAATAATAACCTTAGACTGCCAGCAGCCACGGCTAACGGCAGACCAAGAAAAATCGGACCTTCAGTCCAGGGGGGTTTCAGTCGGTAAGAATCCGTTACTACCTTTCACACTCTATAGAGGTGCATTTGCAAGGTTTCTCTTTCAGAAAAAAATTGTAAGGGTTGATAAAAATGAAAAGAAATAAATAAAATCATTTTTTATTTTCTGAAATGCACACTCCACTGGAATTGATTCCCCTGACGACGCACAACCCGGGGAAATTATGAACTTTAGGTACAGATATTTTATCTACTTAAATAAGATCTGGCCATTATGACTATCTGGTTTGTAAGTACAGTTAGATCCCATTACAAATTGAACTCATTTTTTTTTCAATATAGGCTCCAAGCTGTATTCGTAGTATGATACTTTCTCCGATTATACAAATTTTAACTTCTATGCTAACTCTTAGTGGACGATCCTATCAGCTGAATCGTGTCTCTTCTTGTACTCCGAGATGATAACTGAAGCATCCTCCAACAAGCACCTTGTGCTAGATTGTCTGACGATTGATTTCCATATCGATATTGTTCGTTCTGTATTGAAGAGGTTCTGATGATATATTTCATGTAGTGTTGATTGGAGTAATCTCGTCTTGAATTTCTTCGATTTCTTGAAAAATTTGTCCTGTCCTGACAATCAGCAGTTTGACATTGGGGTGTCGACCACGAAGGAGTTTCTGCAGCCTGCCTTGAAGATGAAAATGAGAAGTCCTTTCATGCTTCTTTAACCATAGCATGTTGAATCGTCTACCTCCTATATGGCCTTGTGTAGTAAAGAAGAAACTACAATATGTGAAAATAAGGACGTAAGTTTATTATTTGTTGGTCCAATTACATACCAATATCCACTGTTTATATGGTCTTGTCTAGAGCATTCTGACCTTCCTTCGCAGACATTCTTTGTCCGTCCTACTCTATTCCATAATTCCAAAAAAGTAATTAAAGGCAAAGGATACGGAATTGTTAAGTATGTTAAATTGATTTTTACTCTATTATGGGAAGCTCTATGAACTTGTTCCTTAACTCGGCGTTGATAGTTATTTCATGCCCAGATACTTATCTGTCTGTGCTATCTCTATTGACGCAATGATTTGATAGTTCTGTTTCTGAAATGTTTTGTGTTGTTATGTTCAAAATGTGGCATTTATCCAAAACAAACAGCATTTCTATATCTCCAAAACCAGTATTATTATTATTACATAATGAAAAAATTTCCATGGTCACAGCTAAGATAATAATAAGAAAGAACTCAAATAAGGAAATCTTTAACGGCACCAGCTTCAAAAGAGGCCTAAACAATACTGGAAATGAGACGTGCAATTTTTGGAGAAATAATAAATACACGGTTGTTTCTGTGTTTCGTGATCTAGCTAGAAGATTTGATTTCGTAAATCATATCTTACCGCTTCCTAATATGGAATATTATGAATTTCGAGGTATAGCTCTGAACTGGTTAAAGTTTTATATAACGTTTGTTCTAAGCTGCGTCAGAAAGAGTTTCTGATCGTCAGGATTCTGCGCATTATATTTAAGTTAATGCACAGAATCCTGACGGTCGGAAACTGTTTCTGACGCGGGTTGGAACGAACCTATAATAAACAGAATTCAGAGTATACAAGTACATAGACTAAATGGGGATAAACTCTATTATAAGTGTAACCTTATTATAAGTGGCGTTCCTCGGGGATCCGTATTGGATCCAATTTTGTTCTTGTTGTATATAAATGACTTAACTTTACTCAAAGTGACATGTAGATTTGCCTTGCTTGATGATAATTTGGAGATACAAATACATAACGATTTAAAGAATTATAAATAACTGGTTCGCAAATAATAGATTATTTCTAAAGATATTTGAAACACAATGCATGATATTTTCAAAGGAGAATTTTCAGATGATGATAGATAAACAACTCGTGAGTGGAATCTGCGACCACAGATTTTTGAAAGTATCGATTGAAAGGCAACTAAAATGGGAAACGCATGTTAATAATGTGAAAAAACTAGCGATAAGTATATTTGCAGTAAAAGCTGCAATTAACAAACTTAATAGTATTTATTTTCACTAAATGTTTATTATTAACTCTTTGAATCCTATTTAAGATACGGTATTGTTTTCTGGGAACATACAAGTGTTAATCGTTTGAACTTACTATTTTTACTGCAGAAATGGGTTATAAGAATATTACATAATGCAGTTTCGAAGATCTCACTACAAATTGTTAATTAAACCCTCAAAAAGTCTTGCCATTTATGACCTATTGGTATATGAAACATGGATTTGTATTCATCGTCACAAGCACAAAAGACGTAAGGATGTGTATAAGTCTAGCACGAGATGCAAGAGCAACCTAGTGATTCCACAATCACATAGCTCTCTGACTAAAAACTCCCTTTACCACTTGGGTAAGGTTTGATATAACTCTACACCAATGAGAGTTGGAGAAAATCCTTTCCTTAAGTTTAAAAAATAGTCAAGAATTTTCTTATATCTTGCACAGACTACTCGCTAAGACAACTTGAGGGTACGGTATTGTATATCCTTGAAATTTTACCAGCATATGTTATCTTTTTCCTTTTATAATTTATTTTCTATTTCTCTTTAGAATTAGATCTTATTTTAATGTTTTAATTTGTGTAAGTACAATTGTTGTAAGTTTGTCGGTATACATTTTAGTTGAAGTTTCATTAACTTGCTAATATTTAAATTTTCTGCTTGTATTTATTTGTTTTTCTTTTGTAATGTATATAATTTTTTTATATTTTTTTTTTCTTGCGAACTGAGTAATAGAGACCAAATATAGCTTTTAAGACAGTGATAGTTAATCATTGAAACTACATTTCCCACACGTCCATTGAAATTTTTTCCCTAAAATTTAGGTGCAACGTTACGTAAACTTGAAGAAAGATTTCACCGAGATATTGTTCAAATTGAAAAATATTAAAACCAAAAAGGAGTGCGAATATATTGACTTTCGCTGAACTCTTTTATGAGAAACCCCGACTAGTTACCACAAAAAAAGAAATACAACAAGATAGCTGTAATAGTTTAATATACCTTAATTTCGTTTAAATAAAATGAAGAAACTTAAATCAATGTTATTTTTTAAATTCCATATCACACCACCTTCCTAGAAATTGAAGGATTCAGCGATACCAAATATGTAAAAACACCAAAATAAGTTCTGAGAGGAAAAATATATTTTTAGTTGCATAACAGTGTTATGGATTTCTTAAAATGTGTATAAATATGGCGAACCGAGCCTGTAACGCACCTGCTGCGAGCCTCCATTGAATTTTACCGACTTCAACTGATATCAAGAGCCTTCGGCAGCCAGTGTCAAAGGAGATAATTAAAGTATCATCATATTTCTATTGTTCCCGAGCAGCGCGGCAGAGATTCGCAGTGATCCATTTTCTGTCAGTTTTTGATACGATCTCAAAGGATTTTTTTTAATTACTTGGCTTTATGACATGCTCTTTAGGAAAAAATTTACTTTACAATGAGACCGATGACACAAGAAACATGATAAAGCTGGCTTCTTGTATCCCAGATGCTTTTATTCTCTCCTTTGACTCCTGCTGCCGAAAACACAAGAGTTTCTTGAGAAATTCGCGTGGTGCGCTCGACATCAATTAAAGCCGACAAAATTCACGAACACGGCTTGCCTTATTTATACGCACCTTTAGAAGTGCCTTATTCTACAGAATTCCACAAGCTTCCTTTCAAGCTATAGTCTTATTTCCCATTTATCAACAATAGTTGGAACAAGTAAAATTCATTGAATTCCTTTCCGTCGGATACTATATTAAAACTAAAATACTCTTGTGGAACTTAGTTGAAGTTACTTTTCCAAACAATTTATGGTTCCTGCAGTTCAGAAATATCTCAATAAAACCTTTGGATTGTAGGAAATTTGCTCCAAATGTTCTAAATTAAATATTGGTTTCTAATGCCGACCCTACACTTTACACGTTTATAATAGTAGAATGAAACCCGGTTCCGATTATCCCAAGAGCTCAATCCGTAGAAAATATTTAAAAGGGAAGTACATCATCTGTGAAATTTTTAACTTAATTCAATAATAAATTTAAAAAATTATAAGTCTGGGCAAATGTTTAGAGAGTGTATTGTTAATATATACATAACTTCTTGAATAAAAAGTTGTATTCAATATATGTTTGTCGAAATAAATAACTTATTTATCCAAATACAAGTTTCATTTGCATTTTTCTCAAAATAGTATTTTCCAAAACGGTAAACAAATTTTGTTCCAATTTTGGTAGTTTTCTTCTAAATATAAAAATGTTACCATTAGTACTCAAAGTACTGAATAAGCCTAAAAATGACATATGATACGCCTGAGTGGTTCTGGTTTATATAACTTTTAGTAGCCTTACACCTAATAATAGAAAGGTTTGGTAATTAAAGAAGTAAGTTATAAGTTAACATCACGTTAGTAAAAACCAGGTCCGGAATGAAAATTTTCTTCTACATGAGTTCAAAACACTATAACAAAATAATAATTTCAGCGAAGTTGTGCCAGTACTTCACACAACAATAATTTATTGATCTAGGGAAATTTCAAACTCTCTATATTCATAGATCGATGTAATTTTTACGTAATTTTTCTGTCAAATCAACATGTTCTCTCAGTACTTTGAGTACAGGATTTCTTAATTTTTCTAGTAATTTTTTTTTAAATACAAACCGAGCAATATTTCATTGAAAACATTTTTTTTTATTTCTGGCGTCTTCCATTTCAAAAATCTGATCGATCAAAGATGAAAAAATTTAATATACCAAATTAATTTGCGTTGCCTCCCTCAATAGTGATCACCGCAAACTGCGATTTTAAAAGTATGCTTTGGAAGAACGTTGGCTGTAATATTTTTCAATGAAAACATTTTTGAACGTTATTAAGAGTATATACTCCAAAATATCTATTTTTAAAAAATATTTTGTATTCAGTAGTAAATATATATGAAAGTGCACCTTCTTTAAACTTATAACTAGATCCCTTAATATTTTCAGCATCTAAAATATTTTCCTAGAATAAAATATCTATTTCCGTTAAAAATAACACCTACACATATAATAACCATTTGTATAAATAAATAAATTAAAATTTTCTTTGAACCTGTAAAATATTTTAAATAATTTATTTCAGGAAAATACGAGAAACAATTTAAACAAGAGAGAGTTTCCTTTTTTCCGTATACGAACTATTACAATGACTAATGATTACTTAAATGTTATGAAATATTTTGATATACTTCTAATTTACGTAGTTAAGTACGAAATTTATGGAGATTTGCGAATATATATTAAAAAAACACGGATAATTAAAGTAAATAAGGTCAATGACAATGTTTTTATCGAAAAATCTATTATGAAATAAATGAAGTTTACCTTAATCATTTTTGGTTAAAAAACAACAGATAACAAGCTTATTATCATGCAAGAAGTAGGTCACATCTTAACGATTTTGAAGGTTGATATGTTTCTTAACTAATTGGATTTCATTACGTTTCATTGGAAAATGTAGGTACATATATTAATCATTTATTATTGATATACTTTGTGTTACTATTTAAACTAAGAACTATTGACTAAATTTTAAAAATCTACTGAACACAGCCCTTTTACAATAGTGTTTGTATTCATCGAATTTTTTTTAAACACAAAATCATTTTAGTTCAAACCACTCACGAATTATATTAAGAAGTTCTAGGATTCCTAGAGAGAGCTAGAAACTATTATAGCTACGTCACCATGGTCCATCTATCTGTTTGCTATCAGCTTATAACGTCGTTAATTTTTCATCTTTTCCACTGAAATTTAGCACAAGTTTCTTTTACTTATATTTGTAACCGCAAAATTAGTCACGTATATCCAGAGATTGCAACGAAAGAATGATCAAAGTCACTCTCAATTACAAATTAAAGAAAACTGATTTTTTAAATTAAAATCTCAATTAACCTTGATTGTAATAGTGTTGTAGATTAGTTCAGGTTAGATGCACCAAACAAAAATAATAATTAAGCTGACAAATAATTCAAAGTAGTCTTTTTCAGAACTCCAATTTAAAGTTTTAATAACCATCAAATTCTTATGTAATTATGTTAAAAAGGGTCAAAGTCACTATTAGTATCGAAATAATTTTGAGTATTCATATTACAAAACTATTTAAAATTTGCAAGTCATCATATTTACATTTTTTATAGGTACATGATTATTAATATACATATAATATATAATAATTGCAAAATCGTACAATTTTATGATGCTCCAACCACCGTTCACAAGAGAAAGAAATTAAGGAGATGTTTAAAGAAATAAATAACGCCTTCAAAACTAGTTTAGCATATTGCACACTAACAATTGCTGATTTGAAGAAGCATAAAAATAAGCATGACATAACCCCAACAGTTCAGGAATGAGGGACAGCAGAGGATAACTCTTAATAAATTACGTCAACAAAAATGACTTCAATATCTTGACCACATATTTTAAGAAAAAAGGAAGAAAGACGGTAGACATAAAAATTACCCAACGAAATAGCAAAGAATAAGATCAATTATATAATTTTTAACAGAATGAACAAAATATTAGATAAACAAGTCATCAGTACGATCAAAATGGGATGCGATAGTCAAATGCTTAGGACAAAAATAAAGTTTGTCACAAAAATAGACCTAAGAATAATGATTAATCAGCAAATGGAAATGACAGAATACAGTCCAACTAAAATAAAGGGTGTTTTTTATAGAGGTATAGAACTTTTAAATGGAATAAAATAAAGATGAATTTTTTAAATTGACATGAAATTTACTTTATTCGAAAGATAACCTTCTGGCATTATAATTTAAATATGACTTCTGGCATATGACCGCCACGGCTGGCTCGGACGTAGTCTAATCTGGAGGTCCAATTTTCGATGACTTTTTCCAACATTTGTGGCCGTATATCGGCAATAACGCGGCCAATGTTGTCCTCCAAGTGATCAATCGTTTCGGCGGGCTTATCGGCGTAGACTAGCGACTTCACATATCCCCACAGAAAATAGTCTAGCAGCGTTAAGTCGCACGATCTTGGAGGCCAATTCACGGGTCCGAAACGTAAAACTATGCGGTTACCAAACGTTTCCTTCAATAAATCAATTTTGGCACGAGCTGTGTGACATGTTGCACCGTCTTGTTGAAACCACAGCTCCTGCACATCATAGTTGTTCAATTGATGAACGAAAAAGTCAGTAATCATGGCTCTATAGCGGTCACCATTGACTGTAACGTTCTGACCAGCATCGTTTTTAAAGAAGTACGGACCAATGATTCCACCAGCCCATAAAGCACACCAAACAGTCAATTTTTCTGGATGTAACGATGTCTCAACATACACTTGAGGATTATCATCACTCCAAATACGGCAGTTTTGTTTATTGACGTATCCATTCAAACAAAAGTGAGCTTCATCGCTAAACCTAATTCGCTTATGAAAATCAGGATCAATGGCAATCTTGTTTTGGGCCCATTCACTGAATCTACGCCTTGCTAGGTGGCTTCAATTCTTGCAGGAGTTGGATTTTGTAAGCACGCAAACCATGATCTTTCCGCAAAATCTTCCATAAAGTGAATGGACACATATCCAATTCCTGTGCACGATGGCGGATAGACTGATTCGGGTCTTCCTCTACGCTACGCTCTACAGCAGCAATGACTTCTGTACATACTGTACGACGTCTCTGTGGATGCGTATTATCATTTATAGTAAACGTGGTGCGAAAACGTTCCATAGTTAATCGAATTAATTGCTCTGATGGACGATTATGTTGACCGTAAAATGGACGTAGTGCGCGATACTTATTTCGAACCAAATCATGATTTTCAAAATAAATTTGCACAATTTGAAAGCGTTGTTCAGGCGTCAGTCTATTCATGTTGAAATGCCAAACCAAACTAAACATAAATCACTTGACAGCTGACAAAATGGCCGCTAGTTAAAAAAGTGTTGCCAACTTAAAGTTCTATACCTCTATAAAAAAAACACCCTTTATAAGGAAAATGAGTACATTCTTAAACGAAAGTAATAGCTCAGTCGTTCAGCATCATTGATACTGCGAAGTAGCTTGTAAAGGAAATAAAAAAAACTCTCACAAGAAACATCAACCTAATATAAAAGCAAAAATTTAGAAAACACACTAAGATAAAGATGATATACATATATATTTGATAAAAAATAGTAATATCCAAAGAGAATCTGAAAGCGGATTTAGCAAGAAGAATATCATTAGATTGGTCAGCATTTGGAAATTGCGAAACATCTTCATTTCCAATATTCCATAAAGCCAGCTTATTTAATCCATGCATATTACCAGTACTGGCATGGATAAAGATTATGTGGACTCTGAATAACGAAATTATAAGTCACCTACAACTTGCCCTACCAGCGATGGAAAAGAGGATGTTGAATATAGCATGAAAGGATAGCTAACATAATGAAGAAACCCAGAAAAAGTCTAAAGTACAGATGTAGCTGAAAGGGTAAGTAAATTGAATTAGAGCTGGATGGGTCACATCGCTAGACCGATGGACCCATAAAAATACCAGACGGAGATTCTGGAGTGAAAAAAGAGGCAAAGGACATCCACAAACCCGATAGTTTGAAGATATCATAAAAATCGCAGAATACAACTGGATAAACAAGGCCCAAAATCGAAATAGATCGAAATATTTAGGAAAGGGTTGTGTCCATCAATAGATTACATGGCTGATGATTATTATAGATTTTCGAGCCAAAAGGCTTCGCACTCCCTCCAAAGAGAGAGAGAGAAATTGACTCAGAACAGGTATACAAAAATACCAAAAGTGTGGAGCTCTGTGAGGACCCTTTCCATGTTATCGGGTCCTAGGTAACGTAGTCTGCCGTACTTCCTACAGTCCCCCGGTTACAAGGAGAACTGTTTTCTGAATAGGTTTATACAGATGCTCACTAAAGCCCTGTCCCTTGATGTACTGCAGGAAGCTCTTTGGTATCACTCCAGTTGTTGATAAAATTATGGGAATCGTGTGGACGCTGTTCACTATCAATTGTCTTCGAATTTGCACCTCCAGATCTCCATTCTCATTGTATTTTGGTATTGGGTTGTTGTTGTTAGATATAGCAATTAAGAGCAACTGTGTAAGAACCGTTCTGTCCCAATATAGCTTGAAGTTGTTGTTTTAAAGAATAGGCTCCGGGTTGTATTTGTAGTAAGACACTTTTTCAACCTGCAATTGATTTAACTTATCTGCTAACCATTGGTGGAGTATCTTAGCGGCTGAGTAGTGTCTTTCCTTACACTTGGGTGCGGCAAACGTTTAGCATCTTCCAGTTATGTGCTGAATTATCTCTGATGTTCGATAGCCATAACTACATTGGTCATTTGCTATAAAGGATCTCTGATGATGAATTTCCGATAGTTTTTCGTTGTAATAACTTGGTCTTGGATAGCTAACAAAAAGCCATCCGTTTCCGGAAACACATGTTCTGAAATCAACCAGTAGTTCGATGCTGAGTTGCCAACATTATCCTAGTTGACATTATTTGGATGCCGTTCTTGAAGTGGTTTCTGTAGCGAGGCTGGTAACTTCTCTTGATCTGTTCGGTGGTGAAAAGCAATATCCCGTTCTCTCAGCTACAGCGTATTATTATTATTGTAGAATTGTTCAAGTTCTTCTACAGTTTCACCACAAATACATCTGATTGATTTTTGAAAGATGATAATAAAACTTTTTCAGGGCCCTCATTGTTGTCAATAAAAATAGTAGGTAAACTGACAAATATTTCAGAACACCAATTTAAAATTTTAATAACCATCAAAGTCTTATGTAATTATGTTAAAAAAGGTCAAAGTCATTACTAGTATTGCTAATTATTAAAACAATTTTATGCATTCACATTACAAAACGGTTTTAAAACTTGCAACTCATCATCTTTACATTTCTTTGTAAATACATGATTAATGTACAATCGTTCAGGTTCTTCTAAAATTTCAGATATACATTTATTCGTTTCTGGAGAATAATAATGAAACTGTATCATTGTCCATTAGATCTTGAATGGCCATTTTCATCCTGAAAACGAAATTCTACAGTAGTTCTAGTTGAAATAGCTGTTTTTTATTGATTTATTGTTAAAGTTCAGGCTATTAAAAAAACATTTTTTGATTTCCTCCAATAATATCAGACGAACGGCTTCTTGAAAAGTTTTTTCATGGTGAGCATTTCAACTAAAATGTTTATCACATTTCAGAGTAACTGTGGCCACATTCTGACTTCATTCAGGCTATTAAAATTGTGCTGATCTTTTGATATAATTTTTTTTTTAATTTTATAGTTATTTTGTTAGATTTTTCATTTTAGCAATTGGCATTATTTACTTTCTGTCTTTTCTTCTTTCTTTCTATCTGAATCTTTATAGAAAAATCAAAGGTACATGATTAGCCTTTACTTATCTATAAATGACCAATGACCCAAAAAAAATTAAAATATGATTTTACGTGGAGAATCAACTTAGAATTGATGTCTTATCATATTTAAATAGATTAATTTTTATTTACAAAACTGTTACTAAACATGGAATCTAAAAAGAAATTATTTGATGTTTGGTTCACACCTGCTCATATGCATTGTATGCAAAAAATTTTTTTAAGTAGTAATGCTATAAAACTATCCAAGTTGAAGAGAGATCATGCTTTCAAGAACTTCAGAATAGACCCACGGTAGACTATGTTCGCTTCCATGTCAAAATGAGATGATGATCGTTTCCATGCTGTAAGTAGCAACAAGCAAGACACACGTGTTATACACTTTCCGTTTAAGGTTGATTGGTGTGTTTCTATCTCTTAATACGTACTGCAACTTTCCAAAGGCAGCCCATGTCAGCCCTATTCTCCTTGTTTGATTTTCTTTGCCCAGTTTCATGACGTTGCCTAAATAGATGTACTCTTGGACATTCTCTATGATTTCATTTTGAATCTCTACTTGTACATTTGGGTCAGGGCTCATTAACTTAATTTTTCCCAAGTTCATCTTAAGTCCCACTTTTCTCGCCTCTTCACTGAAATCTTGAAGCATTTGTTTTAGCTCTTCTGGGTTGCTAGACATGACAACAACATCGTCGGCGAAACGAAGATGACTAAGATAAGAACCGTCGACTCTCAAACCTTTCTCATCCCAATTTAATTTTTTAAAGACATCTTCAAAAGCTAGCGTAAATAGTTTCGGAGAGATGACGTCTCCCTGACGCACACCTCTCATAACGTTTATTTTTTCGGTTTTTGTGTCTTCGTCCATTATTGGTTTATGTTCGTTTTATTAAAGACCAAAAAATGAACAAAGAACTGCTCTTTAAAAGAACATGAGTAAACAAAAAAGGATATTATATCATGGAAAAAGCTATTACTTTATCAAATATAATATCAGCAGCAACAGATAGAGCACCTACCATGGTTGGACGCTACCATAATTTTACAAGCCATTTAAAACGAAATATACCCTTGGTGTCTGCAATTTGCTACGTCATCTATCGACCACCTTTAGTTGCTAGAAATTTGAGTGACAGATTGTACCAATCCCTTCAATTCGTCATAAACGCAATTTACAAAGTTCGTAACAACGCGTTGAATTCTTAATTATTTTCGCAGTTGTGTAAAGAAAAGTGAGAATTTTCGTCAATTAGTCCTTCATATTGAAGTACGTTGGTTGTGGAAACGCTTATATTTGACCAGATTTTTTGAATTTTTGAATGCTAAAAACCCATTTTAAGAGGAAACTTAATCAAATGGAAACGAGACATCGCCCATTTTTATCAAATTTAAAGAAGCTAACTTGCAATTGCAAGATAACAATCTGAATTTAATAAAAACAAAATTCATTATTGCAGCTTTTCCTTATGAAGCGGAACATTGGACGGAGAAAATAATTCCAGTTTCCCAACTCTTCACAGATATGCTACCAGGGTGATGGAGCTTCGGCCTTCGTTCATTATTTGAGTGTCAGGAATTTTGATTTCAAAGACATACTTATGAACGATCGCAAGGAAGTTTTTGATAGCGTTTCCATCTTCATACCTCGTGGAAAGGGGTTTTAGTGAAGAACTAGGTTGAAGATTACTGACCGAGAAGATTTAAGAATAAACCTTACTAATTTGAAGCCAAGTATTGAAAATTTATCATCTTTCCCATTAGAAGTATTTTGTAATTATCACCGCGTTTTATGGCAGAAGGAGAATCATTCACTGAAAGAAAAAATGGAACCTACAGCAATTTTTGGCATTTTGCGCATCGTCCCCCACTTGCCATAAAATTTGACGAATAGAAAGAAGGATTGATTTATTGTGTGTATTTAATTTATGTAAAAATTTTATAAGATTTGATTTGGTGTCGTTTTAATTAATGGAGATACAAGTCCTTAATTCAAGCAATTTTTCATTTTATTATTCTCCTCTCTAAAATAAATCCTATCAAATTCAGTATCTCTAAGTCAAGCCATGGTCTAGTGATAAAATATACAATGCGGTGGTGAGCGTTAAGCAACACCGTGTCGGAATTATTATGAAAGACGTCAGCAGTGTCTATTGTTACGTTGACATTTTTTATATTATTATCGACTCGATGCGTTATGCGTTCGATCACCAAAATAAGGCTTGAGCGGTCAAAAATACGTTGGCTTCAGCTGTCAAAAATACATTTAAGTTGATAAAATAGTAAAAATTCAATATTAGGAAGACATTATGGTCTACGTAATACAGGAAAAATTTACTCTTGACTACGGGACCAACATTTTTTGAAAAACTTTGCTATAGAGGAAGAAAAGTGATAGGTAAGAATGTTCAATTTATGACAAAATATCAAATATCAAATGTCAGAAAAAAATAAAAACCACATAGCCAGTTTTCATTTTTTTTACAATTTTATTAGGTAGCAGTTGGGATTTTGTAAATTTCACAATAAGTTATTTGAAAATTAACCGAATTCCTATCTTTTACGGTTACAGAGATCCCAAACACAGAAATTAAATTTGTAATAAAAATCCAAATTTTCTTTTAAAATTTTCAAAGAATCACTCCCACGTGACCTCTGTGAGAAGAAAACTATGAAACAAGAATTGTATTTATATCACAAAATATATTTTTTTTTGAATTTTGTTATTTGGATAAGTCCTTTGTTTATTTTGTCGGTATAGTTTATCAAATAATATTATGCGAAAGCGTAAATATTGGTCATTATAGACAATTATTCTATAAAGAAATTCATTTAATTTTGTTCAGTAGATTAATATTATATTTTTGCATATTAACACTTTCTTTCACAATATTACCAAAAACAAAGGAAAATGTTCAAGGATTTCTTCGCAATACTGATTCTATTAAATGATTTGTTACTGGCACACTTAAAAATTATAATCTGAGAGCCAATTCGGATGGTTTTAAATAATGATGATATTTCGGCACGTTTCTGCTAAATATTAAATTAAAATAAGTTACACAAGCTTGGCAAATGTGAAATTGATGACCTATTCTACAACCCAATCTTTGATTTGCAGAAAGTAGCCCCAACAACAACCTACAAAAGATGAGATCAAGAAATTATTTGTTCATTTTAGTTTTTATGTAACTAACAGAAAAATGTTCACAAACAAGAAAAATACAATGCATCTTAAGTTAAATAATATTAAGTGACTTCGCAATTATGCAGAATATGAATATCGCAACTACTACGTACGTTCAACGCCATAAGTTGTAGAAAGTATTATTTGGCAAAATATATTGCCAGCTTAATTTATAGTGCTAGCTGTGCCTCTTAAAATAGCTGTGATATTTTTATCCTACGTAACTTAAATAGATTTTGTAACGAAACGTCAGACTTAATATAAGAGCAACTGACTCTGCGTTGCCCAGTAACGTTAATTGGTAACAACCTTTTCCCAATTGTGTGTCAAATTTGATATCAGTTCGTATATTATTTTGTGTTTTATGACATATTTTGCGGCCATTACAGTGTCATCAAATCAAGGCAACAGTTTTCATAAATACATTCACAGACGAATAATTGTAGCAAAGCAAAATTTCATCATATTTTAAAGTAAAATATTAATTAAAACAGTTTCGTTGGAATCGTAACTTCATTAAAGATGATTTAAGAAATGGGAGGTCTTTAGACGTAGCCAAACCTGATGTTCGCAGGAAAGTAAAAATGATGGTTCAGACCTTCGTTTGAAACTGTCTAGTCTTGTCAAGGTATTAATTTTATCAGAATTAAGCATTCTGGCAATTTTACATGAAAAATTAGGAATGCGTAAACGTTCAGCAGGATGAGTTCCAAGTTTATTGACTCTCGAACAAGCACTGCTTAGGCAGCAAATTTCTTAACATCAATTGGAATATTTTAATGAAGACTTTTTCTTTAAAATGATGAAGAGTCCAATATTAGATTCAATTTAATTAGTCGACAAGGGCTTTCCACGCCCATAATCTTTAGCTAGGAAGATAATGGCCACCATCTTTTAGGACCAAGCAGGAGTTAAATGCATGACAAAGGGTATGACAATAATATTAACTACCTACATTAGCAAATTACGTCTGGCGGTTGATCACAAAACGTCCTGATTTCTGTTACCAGAACGTCCTCCTTCTTCACGACAATACGCAAGCTCACAGAAAAAGCAAGAGTTCAATACATCCAGGCGAGTATAACTTCTTTGAGCTGGATCACCGCTTTATACTCCAAATTGGGTCTCGATTTCTTGCAAAAATTTGAACAAGGGGTTCAGAGGAAGTCATTTTGTAAACGACAACTAATTGATAGAGGATATTAATGCCTATTTTAAAGGCCAACAGGAATTTTTTTTTTTCTGAAGGAACAAAACAAACAGATTTATGATGTGCCCTAAGCGGCTAAAATGATCTGCTTGAAAGATGGTTACATGTTGTCCAAAATAGTAAAATTTTCTAACTACTGAGCTCCTACCGAATACTCCAGCCCTTGCTCTTTAATCTTATCGAAATCTATCTGTAAAGAGTTTGCCCTTCTTCAAAATATTTTCTGTTTGATAAAAATATCTCATGAAAATCGTTAGATTCAAAGCTGGCGTAGTCTGTTTCCATGGAAAGTGGTGAACGTCTCTTCGTCACGCTTACCCAGCTACACGGGTAGTTCCAGTTCCGAATTCAAGATACATAGGGTTAATCACCATAAAGTATATCCAATATAGCACTTTTTTATCATTTACAGCCAAAGGCTCCATTTTAAGTCCAGAACATATGACCGTTCTGGCTCGAATCTCAATACTAATATTCCAGCTCAGTTATGAGTCCAGAATGACTCCTATGTATTTCGCTGTTCCCTTGTATTTTTAGGATCTCTCTCTTCAGTGTAACTGTGGACAGTCTCCACATTTTCCTCTTTTTTGTAAAGTGCACCACTTCGGCCTTGCCTTTGCTCTTGCCCTCCCTTATGGCTCAATCATCCAGCAATCTAGAGGGCCAGCACCATTAATCTGCCAACTTCGTGGTAGCGTGTTTAGGGCATTGAATGACAGGGTCGTTGCAGTGGCGTAGCCAAGGCTCCGCACGACACGCGACGCGGGGGAGCTTAGGGCTTGAAGGGGCGCCGCTCAACCAAAAAATCTTTAAAATCCAATTTAATCAATTCCCAATAAGTTTGCTACTTTACAATCCATTTAACGCAAAGGGTCAGTAATAATTTATCATAAATGAACATGTATGCATTACAGGGCGTTTAGATTTATATTAAAAGTACATATATTAAGAAATCACTTTAAGACTCATTAATTAAACCTATTGAACGCAAGGCCTCTGTAACTGTATTTGTATCTATACTCACGGTGTGCAAGAAGCAACTTTAATTCAAAGTAAAAGGTCGAAAAAATCAGTCTCAACAGACATTTGGGTAATAATTTGTAGTGCTCAAAATTTTCTTGTTTGAAATCGTAACTAATCGTTTACCCGAGATTTATATGTTTGAAATTTTCTCCATTTAAAAAGCGGGGTAAAATTTTTCCCATTTAAAAAATATTATAAATGAAACAAAAGCGATTACTCACAATTCAATTGTTGTAGAACTGCAAATTTTGGAGCTTCTTGGATGCTTAAAAAAATGAATTACGCGTCTGTTGAAGATGTTGTTTCTGCTTTTCTACCGTTCAGAAAACTTCAAAAGTTGGTCCTGAACAGGCAGATAAAGTTGCGAAAAACTTTGAAAAAATGAGCCCATTTCAAATTTAAATATTTGTCCAATCTCGAGATTTAAAGCTTTTTAGACGTTCAAAAAAAAATAATGCGTATTTTTAAAACGCGTAATTTATTTTTTAAACTTCTAAAAAAGTTGAAATAAATACAATTATTTTTTATACTTTACGACGTTTAAAAAATAGAAAAAAGCATCTTCAAGAGACGCGCAATTTTTTTTAAACGTTTAAAAAGCTCTAAAACTCGAGATTCTAAAAGCGATTGAAGGTGTAGTTGCTCGCCCTTGCATTACAATGCTTTTTAAATGGAGAAAGCAGCAGACGCAAGTAAGAATTAGCAGCTTTAGCTACATTATCTACAAAATGCGAAAGCACTAAAAAACTTGATATAAGTCTACTCGTAGAAGAGTTTGCAAATAAAAAGGCCAAACGTTTGGAACGATTTCGTAATTGCACATAAATCTGAATATTTTATGATGTATTTGAAGCTTGTTTTGATGTGTATGGATAAAATTACTTTCATTTAAATCAATGTAGAACTGCTTTTTATCAAATAACACTATTTTATATGTGCCCTTAGAAAGTTGACATATTACCTTTATTAAAACAAAAGTTGTCAAAAACACACTCCAGGCACAGCGCGTGGGGTATGTGGCTTTGGAAGCTTGAGTTTTGGCTTAAAATCTAGCTTTGCTCACCTGTCTGCTGTGTAATGGATATCGATCTAGCTGCGTGTAGGGTATGTGGTTTTGAAAGCTTGGCTTTGGCTTAAAATTTTGCTTCACTCCCCTGTCTGCTATGTAACGATTATCGATCTCGCAGCGCGTAGAGTATGTGTTTGGGAGCTCGAATTTTGGCTTAAAGTCTTGCTTCGTTCACCTGTCTGCTGTGTAAAGATTATCAATCTCACTGCTCAAGGAGTATGTGGATTGGGGAGCTTGGGTTTGGGCTATACACTTTTAAAAACTCGCTCCGCTTGCCTGTCTGTTGTGTAACGAACGTCGATTTTGCCACGCATGGGATATGTGGGATTAGAAGCTTGACATCTAAACGTCGATATTATGGTTAATGAATATCAAAAACAACCTGTATTATGGTTTATTTGAACTAAATTATATTTTGAAATTAAAAAGAGGCCCCATTGAGATTTCGCGGAAGGAGGGGGGGCTTGAGCTTTCAGCTACGCCACTGGGTCTTTGTCGTATGTTCATACATATAAACCAGTTTTTTAGTTTGCGTAGGAGATGATTATGATCTGTATGTCAAGAAACAAACCTTTATATTGGAAAATAAAAGATAAAAACCTAGAGATAAAGCCTTGGAACCAGTAAAAGAAATAGTTATATATCAAATATAAATAAAATTTTCAGTTTTTTCGGTTTGGTAATAAAAGAAAATTCTTTGTTGTTTCTTATATTTATAAATTCCATTTACTGTCGTAGTTCTCAAACCAAGGTGTTATTTTAAGACCCAATAAAATAAGAAATATATATGCCCTGAAACTAATAGAATTCGCGAAGAGTCTTGGCACTTTATTACGTTAGGAGCTCATACAATAGGTCTTAAAACTTCAAAATTCTTTCAGTAGCTAAACTGCATAAACGGCCCACCTAAAATCTACAATCCAATTTTGAGTGGATGGATTATTAAGAACCGTAAGTTAAAGAGTAAAAATACCGTAGAAGAATAAAATCTGGAAAAGGTAATAGAAAAATTTATATTTATTTTCATAATAAATTATAATTGCATAAGCGATGTCAATGGTCAGTAAATAATGCAAGATTATTCACTGGTAGTTGTAAATCACTTAATAAAAAAACTAGCTAGATGTCTCTATTTTTTATAACAATAGTACAATATAATTTATCTGCACAGGAAACCTGCTGTAACAGTTATAATAAATAAGAAGGTCAGACCACTTTTTCTTATTAAAATGTTTTTTATGTCTGTCACTGTTACATAAATGAATGAAAAAATAATCACAGGGGACGACGAAAAATAGATGGTCAATTTTTTTCGACTTTCGGTCGTATAGAACAGTTTTAGAGGTACAAGATCAATTGCTGATATATAGTACCTACACCATGGAAGATTAATTGTAATACTGCAGAATCAGGTGTTTTGAACTCTTTTCTAACAGGTAACATATTGCTTTAACTTTAACAGCAGAACATCAAGAAAAAAAGACAATGATATGTGCAAAGAATATTTTCATTTTTAAACATTCCCGCTTGATTATAGATGGTGATGACGATTATGCTCGTATAAACAGATATTGTGGGGAAAGTTTAATCTACAGTTCCGAGTAAAAAGGCAAATGCATTGTACGAGATGTCCCATTTTTGACACTTTTAGGGGGTATTGGAGTTATTATCAAAGATAGAGTGTTTTGTTTCTTACTTTTTAACGAAACGAAAGAGTCCGGTGTCAAATTTATCATATCTCTCTTAGTTTTTAATCTACAGGGTGATTTTGAAAATCGTTTTTTAGGCACATCTCATATTTCCGTTATGCGTTAATTTATCAAAACTGGTTTTGTATAGAGTCTTTTACGTAGAGTTCAGTGGCGCGGTCAATTTTTTTCGAAAAAGTTTATTTTTTGAGATATTAAACAAACTTATGATTTTTTTTAAATAGTACACCCTGATATTGATTAAGTAGAATTAGGCTTTTTAAAAATATGTAATATGTTTATTTTATTTTAAAAAACAATGTCAGAATTCGATGTTTTCAATTAATTTACTTCATTTGCAACAGTAGGTTATGGCCAATTTATAAGAAACAAAAGGCAGATGTCCAAACTTCACACTTTTGTTATATTGTTATTATTTATGAAATATTTTTGTTACGTAAGTATTTTTATTTGACTTTTTATTTATTTTGCATTTACAATGGCCGTTTATGATAATGAAAAGTGTGATATGTTAGTATTTTTGATACAAAGCAATGAAAGTCCCCAAGAGGCTTCTGAATTATATTTTAATATGTAATGTATTTAAAGCGTTATCATTAGGATAACTTCTCATATCCGGTGATCGTTTCTGTTCATGTTAAGTATCCAGAAAGAAGGCAACCCTTCCCAAACATATTTTCTCGTTAAAAAAGAAATCTAGTTGAATACGGATCTTTTATTCAGCCGCATCCCAAAACCTACGTCAAAGAAGACAGGGAGAGAAAAGAAACAAATGTGTTGTTTCACACAACAACAACAACAATTTCATCATCCTATAGGAAAATAGAAGAAGAAATTGGTGTAACAAAACCTGATGCTAAAAGAATTTTGAAAAAGTATAAATACCATCCATATAAATTTAAAATAGTGCAACATTTACACCCTGGAGATGATGAGCGCCGAGTAACGTTTTGTCAATAGTATTTAGAGCAAATCCCCAACAACGAATCTTTTGGCAAATTTGTTCATCTGGTGTGACAAATGTTATTTTTTAAGTGAGGGAATTTTTAACCGACTTCTAAAAGAAGGAGATTCTCAATTCGTCGACTATGTATTTTTTTATGTATGTACACTACTCCGGAACGCCGACACCGATTTAAATGAAATTTTTTACGTTATGTAAAGGAAGTTGCTGCGGTAGTCCCATATTTTTTTGGACGAAATTGGTGCAGAAAAATCCAAGATGACGCTGACAATATGACGGCCAAAAAAATTAATTTTGTCTGATTTTCTCCAAAATTGGTATGGGGAAATTTTCGGGGTCGTACCCAACGAATCTGAAATTATTTTTAAAAAAATCAATATGGCGGATCTAATGTGGCGGACAACAAAAATTTAATTTTTCGGGGCCGACAATACCGAATCTAAAATTATTTTTAAAAAATTCAATATGGCCTATCCAATATGGCGGATAAAAATTTATTTTGTCCGGTTTTTTTCAAAATTGATATGGGGGAGTTTTTGGGATCGCACATTATGAATCTGAAATTATTTTTAAAAAATTAAATATGGCGGATTCAAGATGGAGGATTAAAGATTCTACATCTCTCAATTTTGTCTAAAATCAATATTGGAGGATTTTTGTTAGTGTTAATAATGAATTTAAAATATTTTTCAAAAAAACTCAATCTGGCAGGCTCAATATGGCGTCCTAAATATTTTACATTTTTCGATTTTCTTCAAAACTGATATAGGAGGTTCTTGAGGTAAATTATGAATTTAAAAGTTTTTTTTCAGGCTTCAATATACCGAATCCAATATAGCGGACTAAAAATTTTACGTTTTTCGATTTTGTTTAAAGGTGGGACTGAATCGTTTTTGAAGAAGGAAATGACGATTATAAAATTATTTTAAGAAAATTTAATCTCTCTTAGACCGTAGTTCAAATAATTTATGGATATCATAATGAATTCAAAACTAAAAATCGAAAAATAAAATTTTTAATAAAAAAATTGAAGCGACTTCTAAAAGTGCACTAAAAAGTGAAACATAACTATAATTTTTGATATGAAATTGAAATTTTTGAAATCGGCGCCAAATTATTTCCAAATAAAATAAATAACTACTAATATATACAAATTATGGTAAGAAAGTAATTACAAATAATATATTTTGAATCTGTTTATATGAATCACACTTTGTCAGGTATTAGTTTGATGCCGACTTCAAAAATTTCAATTTTATATAAAAATTTATAGTTGTTTTTCACTTTTTATCGCACTTTTAGAAATCGGTTCAATTTTTTTAATAAAAATTTTATTAATCGTCACAATACAAAGCGTTGGTCTGCAGAAAATCACCATTTAATTGTCGAAAGGACACAATAAGGGTGCTTCGAGGTTGGTGTTTCATGTTTTATTTTGGGCCGACGCATAACCTACAGGATGTATGAAAGGGGTCTCACAGCACATAGATACCTAGAAATCCTTGAGAACATTATTCCAAAATTGCTTGAGAATGTTCCATTGGCCCATTTCAATCCCATTTATCTTCAACAAGACGGTGCCTTGAACTACAACTCTGGACTGTTAAGGCCATTTTTGGGCAATAACTTTCCTCAAAAATGGGTAGGTAACGATGGGCCAGTGAAATGGCCCCCACGATCTCCCGATCTTTCCATTCTAGATTTTTCTTGTGGAGTTTTATGCAAAATTCAGTGTATAAGACATTACATAAATCTATAGCGGAACTTCGTGAGGCAATTGGTTTGGCCTTCCAAATTCTTCATAACAGACCTAATATACTTTTAAATGCAATTACAAGAATAACAAAACAGTGCTGGTATTGCATTCGAGAAAACGGTCGTCATTTTGAAAACCATCTTCAAAAAATCTCTTGGTTGTTTTTAGTTTCAATGTTCCTTTTTGTTTTTGTTACTTTAGTTTTATGAAATAATGTTGTTCTTGTTTTTTTGCAATCAAATTTCAATATTCTGGTTTTATAATAACAGTGTTGTTTAAAGTAAAAAATTTAATAATAATAAAGTATATACAATTTTTACAATTGAAAATATAGAAAAACATTAAAATTAACTTTTAAATTTTAATTTAATATAATTATTATTATCAAAATTATGCATTTGTTTCTTATAAATTGGCCATGGCCCACTATTATAAATAAAGTAAAAAACACATTATATATTTTCAAAAAGCCTAAATTATACTTAAGCAATATCTAGGGTAGCATAAGTTTGGTTAATATCTCAAAAACTAAACTTTAAAAAAAAAACTGGTTGCGCCATTGAACTCTACGTAAAAAACTCTAGAAAAATCAGTTTTTTCCTTTTTGATAAATTAGCGCATAACGAAAATACGAGATGTGCCTAAAAAAAAAGAAAATTTTCAAAATCACCCTGTAAAATTTTAAACTAAGAGAGCGATGAAAAATTTGACACCGGAATCGTTTCGTTAAAAAGTAGGAAACTAAAGTGAAAACCGCAACACTATATCTTTTATAACTCCAGTACCCCCTAAAAGTATCGAAAATGGGACACCCCGTACAGCAATTGCTACGATTTAAGGTGTCAAAACGAAAGTTAACAGGACATGCCTAATTTCTGTCAGAGGCTATTTGATGGCTCAGCTATATATTGAAAAAATTGTAAACCTTCATTTGTAACCGCTCCTTGGTACACCTCCAACAGATCGCCTTGGCCACCAAGATTACTAGATTTTCCTCAATAGAATATGGGATATGAAAGGCCGAAGATAATCCAAATTGCCAAATTATCAACGAAGAAGTACAAATTTATTCCTTTTAGTTCAATTCTTGCCGTTTGTTATAAATAAATTATCTTGTCATTTTCGACACAAAAGACTACTTTTTCTCCACAGATGTTATTATAATCATATAGCTTGATGAGAATTAGTTTCTAAATCATATAATACTGTCATTGCAAAAATTACATTGCATTGTTGCCAAAGTGATTTTGTTTTTGTGAATTTACCTTACTCGTACTATTCAAACCAGCCAAAAATAAAATAGAATGTAGTTTTGCTATCATCACAAAAAATATCATCGATAAGAACCGTAAATAATACAATACTGCCTTCGTACACAATGCACTGCCTTCAAAGAGAAACTACTATCTATATTATTAATAATATAAATGCTGAACGGTTATTAATATTATTTAAATGAAAGTTGTCTTCCACAATCAATATGACTCCTAATTAGCGTGGGTTCACGAAAGCATGTTTAAATTGTTTAGTTCCGTATGAGCGCGAGCACGACATCAAATAATTGAACGTTTTTATAGACTATTTTTTTTTTAATTTTCAGTTTATTTTATTTCTATGATAATAGACGTGGGAATTCTATTTTCCAATTAAACTAAATTTTGGAAAATTATTTTTTAACTAATATGATAGTAAGATGTAAAACACAGTGTTCAGTATTCTTATTCGGATGGTTTGTAAATTTAAAATTCATATGCCTTAATCATTTTTAAGATTACGTAATGACTAAGAGCCTCAATCGTTTCGTCTGTCCGTCATCACTTCGTCATTTTCCTTCTTTTCAGATAAAATTTTGCATACATATTCTCTAATTTAACCCAAAAATAGGAGTGAATTTTTTTTGGCTTGTCCCACCGAGTTTAGTTTCGTTAAATAAGTATTCTAAAATGCAACTGAATATGTTATACAACCTTTTTTATTTGGTAACCCCGTACGCGAAATATAAGCATCCAAAGTTCCTCACAATACTTCCCCCTTTTTAAACATCAAACAGTAAATTTTAAAAATCTAAAAAATTCTACATAATAGTACTTAGTATATACTTTCTCCGAGAATTGGTGCGGTTAAGTTACGTAGTAGTGACAAGATATTTTGCCTTAAACATATATATATATATATATATATATATATATATATATATATATATATATATATATAAGTTAAAAAATTAATAAAAGTGAGAAAACGCATAATTGTTAAAAGTTTAAAAAGATTTTCATTATTTTCATGGTACGCTCGACCACGGAACTTTGAAAACCATTGCTTTTTCCCGTCAACGTGATATTAATTATTCTTTTGGCTATAATTCCGAAACAAATAAACATTTTCTGTTACAAATTTATTCTACTTTTCGAGTATAATATAAAAACTATGTCTTTCCAATTAAAATTTCCGAAGAAAATTGAAAAAAAAACAGGAGGATTCGAAAAAAAAGCCCCTCTAGCGAGGGGCTTTTTTTTCCGCGAAAATCTTGTAAACTATTATTTCGTTTTGATTTTCGAAAACCAAGTTTATCAAATTCGGATCAGCCAAACCAAACTTATGGTAACTTTTATCAGTGGACTTTCCCCCTCCTCTCGTGCCCTAAATTTACATCTTACAGCAAAAAGTGTTAAATCAAAAAGATGTAGAATTGTAGTAAATATATCCGTGTAATATTTTTTTGATAGCTTATATGAGGATATTTTCCAGAAAAATATCTTTTTTGCATAACCACAGCAATTACGCCCTCTAACGACAGAGTTTGAGACAGGAATGTTATATATAATCGACATTGTTTCAAATTTAGGTGACAGTGTCGTTGAAATAGTGGACAAGAAAAAATCGTTAAATGGGAATCGAATTCGAAAACACAAAAGTTGTTGGTTGCTTCATAATTTCAAAAATTAACAAATAACACTAAGAATTTACATTATTAACTTTCACTCGCAAATTAAATGATTCATTTTACTTTTACCTGTTCATAGTTCCAATTAAAAGTTAACAATTATCAATTATCGACTAAGAAGTTGGTCAACTTTCAACTTATAAGTTTAACTTTTTAGTCGGACTAATTCTTGTCCGTTTTCGAATAAATCGGTTGTAGAAAAAATTGACGAGTACGTCAAAATATAAAAAATAACATTATAGCAAATAAAAGTGTGTAATAAAATAGTCGAAACACTAGAATAAAATCGGTTAAACAACCACAATTGAAAAGTAAAAAAGTTACGTTTTATTTTTAGGTTAGAATATTAATGGACGATTTTGATTGGTTATCCTTAATTCCTACTAATTTTTAAATTTTGAACTATGAACCGCGCATGTTTATTTCGTAGTGTAAGGGTTAGTTTAGTGAAAATTTTTAATGTTAATTAATCATTTTTGGAAGTTTGAACCGACCATATATACATTCCAATTTTCCGATGATCATGCAATAATATCAAGTGACAGGGAAGACATGCGCACGTTGATAAAAGAATGTGAAATATGGGGCTTAAAGATCAATATTTATAAATTTTTATTTTTATTTTTATTTATTTATTTACACTACCTTACAGGACCAGAGTCCCTATTATTAGGCAGGAAAAAGAACAGAGTTATATAAATCCTAAAGTTATATACATAATATAGATAGCACAATAAGTATAATATAGCATATAAATCAATCACAAATAATTGAAAAAAACGATTTGACAACAGAATAATTGAAGTAAAATATATCAAATTTATCTTTCATGCGATCATAAAGGGAACACATCGAGTATAATGGGGAGAATTGTAATACATTACTTCTTGGTTTCGGCAATAAGAGAAATACTGGAGATCTAGTTATCCCTGGAACATGAAAATGAACTCTCGCAAGCAAATCAGTTGCCACAATCTAATTATTAACCAATTATGACAAAAATACACAAGCCCCATTACTGCGCTCCTCCAGAGATGTGAAATTAATAAGTTTTCGCGAGGTGTAGTAGGCAGTGGATAAAATCCATCCGATTTAAAGCTTAAAAATCTTAAGAAACGATACTAAATTCATAGATGTCGTTCGACTGGCGATATTTTTCAATCTGACATCGAGATCGGTAGGTGGCAGGTTTGCAGTATCCTGCCGACATACCTTGGAATTTATATTTCATATATCAGTTATTTCCTTCGAACGTTGCTCTCGGTCAGCAACAACTCCACTAACGAGACCATGGAGAGAGCACTAGAGTGGTATTTGCAGGAAATAAAATGATTTTATATACTCTTTCCTTTTCTCTGCCTGAAAGGAGAATACATATATAACAATTATTTAAATACGGCAGATAGATTTTTTTTATTTATTACTGAAATTTTGATTTTTTTTTAAATTATAATAATAAGTTACGTTCATTACCGCACGTAGTGTTTAAAATCTCCAATGTGGTCTTTCGATAAAAAAAAATAATAAAAATCATTTTTTGCATGTAACCACAAGATAATAATGGAAAAATAAAAAGGAAAAGAAAAACAAATAGTTACAAAACTTTAAAGTAGTGCGTAGTGTTTCTTAAATAAATAGTTAATAAATCATTTTAAGTAAAACCGTTTAAATTCGAGTGTGACTGACAAATAGAGGATTCCATACCATCAAATATTATAGACTTTACTAGCGTTTCTCGACCTTTCAGTAGATGTGATCCAAATTTCTGTGTCATATTCAATCTAAACCATATTTAACAATTGTTTAGGGTTCCAGCTAAATTTATATTATTCATTTTTTCTTTGCTCTCGATATACCTACTTTTTGTTACACGACAACTACAAAAGGGTGGCGATCCCAATACATTGAGAATCGCCAGACTACAGAGATAAATGAGACTTTATTAGAGAGATGTTATTTTTATTAAAAAATAAATAGTTTAAAATTTTTTTAAGTCGTAACTTCGGAGATGGGTAAATTTATTTCATACAGGCTGATAAACACCAAAATCTCATTATAAGGGTTCCTTTTGTACCTTTTTTGTAAAAAAAAAACCCTAAAAATACAAATTAGTTCGTAAGTTCTCCGAACTTTATGAAACATTTTTGCAGCTGGTATTTGCAACCACCAGTGTTAAAATTCATACAAACAAATATCACGCCTATACTATTTTCTGAGTCAGGTGTAGATTTAACAGTAAAATTATTAGTATTGTACATTTAAGAATATAAACTTGCTTCACATTCATCATTGTCTTTCCAGAACAGTATATTTATTCCATTTCAAAGTTTCATTTTGTTTTATTTACAACTTTTTTTGCTTTAAAAACGGGATAGGAATACATTACAGCTCGAGCACACATCCCTATCCATCTTAAATCATAAATGAAGGAAAACTTCTATTTATTTGTTTGTGAGAGCTGAATTTCAAGCGGACAAGTATCTTTACAAGTTCGAAAATATACTCGAGAAAATTTAGAGATACACGGTGTTTGGTATTCTTTTATTTTTAATATCACCAATTTATAACCGAGAAAATTTTAAAATTGAAATCTACTACAAACTTTCAATCAACGGACCTTTTTAAAATAGAGAGGCTTTATTGCTATGCGTTCGTCTACTTGGTTTCATTAGGAAAGTAGTGTACTGTCGTCGGCCAGTACGACTACCGCCATCTATGTATCAGGCCGGTTAATTCTGGGACTATCCTCGAATATCTCTTAACCTATTCATGCGGTGTTTCTCATTCTCAAACGCGTTTTCCCGTTAAACCGGAGATATAAAATCTATTCCTTCTTACTAGTTACTCTTCAAAACCTATTGAGTATTTTCAGTTAATCTAGAATATTAAAATTTGGCACAATTTTGAGCCTTTGATGACACATAAAGGAATAAAACTGAAAATTACGATTTTCCTTCTAAGCAAGAAATTATTATTTGACAAATTAGATTTTACCTTTGCCTTCACCCCCAAGTGTTCGCATGGAATGTAATTAAATAAACTTCATCGAGTAAATTTTCAAAAAAGACTCGAGTAGACTTCGTAAAACAGAAGATTTCGGCGTCAACAAAACCATCACATAAAAATAAAAGATGTAAAAATAACACCAGGAATAAAATTTTACAAAAAGTACTGATATCCTACAAAAAATATTAATTTAAAAGAGAACATTCCAGATTATTTCGGTGACCAAATTATTAACATTTAAAAGAATGCCAAGTTTTGTATTCCGAAAGAACGAGATATGAATTATAAGTACTTGCATTAATAACGATTATAAGTGAAACATATAAGTAAAAATATCTGTTTACTATAGGAACTTTCACTTAGAAAATTTGATAAATTTTAAGTGACATATATAAAACTTGCGAAGTGTAAGTTTCAATAACGAAAAGATTTTTTTATATTCACTTTGAATGAATCATAATTAGTAAGGCCCGATGAATTTATGTACTCATGAGTTTATACTGCGAAAATTTAAAAGTTATTTTTCCTTTTGGAACAAAACTTGACATCCATTTAGATCTCAGTCCTTTTTGGCAAATAAACAAACTGGTGCAGTAAATTTAACCCTAAAATGTGAATGGGTTAACACGAACTGCGAAATTCTGAGTGGCATTTGTCATCTAGTAATTTTGTAAACTGGCAGATTTGCTGTTTTATTTTTAATTAAATTACTGTTGAAATAAAGTCGATCTAATTAAATCGATCTTTCATCTAAAAATGTCGAGCCACTCAAAAATATCACCTTTCCTACAAACAATTGCAACCCAGTAAAATTACAGAATTCAATTAAATTCCCTTAAAATTCCCTATGAATATTACCTCCCCAATGTACAACTTCCGAAGATTTAAATTATCTCTTTAAAACTTCAATTCAATGGTAATTTAACTTTTAATATCGGCAACTATTCGCTTCACAAGAGCTTCATTTTGACCGCTTTCGAGAAACCGTGGAGTCATACTTGGAATCTAAATGAACTATATCTTGAATATTAATCAAAATCCTTATGAAGTCGAACGTTGTAACAGTTCTTGCAGTCTTGTCAAAACTTTTGGGACTTATGCAAGAAATTTTAATGCGAACTTGGACAATTACTAATTATGTTAATCAAATTAAATCTGTAACTGGGGCACATTGCTGTAACATTACAAGGCTATGTCGAAAGAAATCAGGAATTTTTTTGTCTTGTACCTAAATTTTCACCATTAACTTCCACTTTGGGGAAGTTAGTTTCTCAATAAGATATATTTTAATTATCATCGAACACTGTATTGGTTTTTCCTTCTGCAAATAAAGAAATCGACTCAATGATAGGACGGTAAATTAATCGATGAATAAACAGGACCATTATTAGATTGTCAATAGGCAAATATTTCTAAAAATTTTGTGACGCAATCCCACAGAAAAGTAGGCAGAGATCCTAATAATAAACTAATAAATTTCCATTAAAATAGCTACGTAAATAGATAGAAAGAGACCCAAAAATGGACAAGAAAAATAAAGAATCAATCTTCAACACTGCCTACAAATTTTAAATAGGGACAAGAATAACAATGAAGAATATACACTGGTGAGCAAAAAAATTAGATCCCATTGACATTGTGATGTCGTTATGGAATTTTCTGTTTGAATCCTATATTTGCAAATTGTAAAATATTTTACTATATTTTATATACTAAATAAAATAATTTTCTTTGGTTTTTATAATTTATTTTGAAAAGCAACAATTTTACATTTAAAACGAAATTCGACTTATTATTATTAAGAAGTGAAAATAGAAAAAAGTTATAACACGATTTTTGAGAATTTCCCTGATATACCACACTGTTAAAAATATCGTTAAATTTGATGCAAATTTAATGTAAATTCTACATTAAACTTAATAATGGTGTACTTTAAATCTTGAATAATTTACACTTACTTTGAATTTAAAAAAAATCATTGAAATATCAGTTTGTTGTACATTAAATTTGATTAAATGGCATCTTAAATTTCAATAAAGTAACTGAAAAGATATTTCAACTTTCTGTACATTAAAATTAGTTGACATGTACCTTAACATTAGAGGAATTTATATTAATATTCATGGTACATTGCATGAGATTCCGGGAGATGGCGCAACTTGTATTAAAGTTTTTATTTAGTATGATATAAGTTGCTTAAAGGATTCAATTTTCTTATGATAAGGTGTACATGTCTGCTGGACCGACGGAAATCAATCAGTTTGCAACCGGTGTACAGAGGACGGTACACTACCTAAATTTCCACCTTTTCCAGGTAGCAGAATTCTTTACCTCATATTAATGTTGGTGCATTAAATATGTGATAACATATCTTAACATTGACTGTATATTTAATGTACATAGTCACCTTAAAAGTAATGATCAAACTTTAAATTTAATGTATGAATACATTAAATTTAATGGAATACATTAATTTAGATTAATGTAGAAATTATTAAATTAATGCATTATATTAATCGAATTTAAAAAACGATTTATGAAATTTGCGTCCAGCACATTTACCTTAAATTTAATTTCCTCTTTACAGTGCATTCTATATAAAAACCAACTATGTGCGGACTTATGAAGCGATTCAACCTAAACCATAACCAACCCACTCTACCAAGTGGAAATTGCTCGTCAATACAAACTGAAGCATATCATTCTCATTACTCCAATGATTCATAGATATCGTTCAACTGGCGATATTTTTCAGTCTGACATCAAGGTCGGTAGATGGCAGATGCAATATCCTTGAAATTTATATTTCATTTATCATTTGTTTCCTGCTAATGTTGTTCTCGGTCCGATACAGCTCCACTGACGAGATCATGAGGTGATCGAAACGCGTATGGAGAGAAGACCAGGGCGATATTTGCAGGAAATAAACTGTTTGTACATATATTTTTCATATTCTCTGTCTGAAAGGAGAATTATATATATATATATATATATATATATATATATATATATATATATATATATATATATATATATATATATATATAGTCAAGTTTCGGTAGCAGTAGTGGAAAATTTGATATTTTTAAAAATATTATACGATCGTGTAGAGAGTAGTTAAGCAATAACAAAAAGAATAAAAGTACCTTTTTACCACTGAATCAAATATTCGCAAATTGTGAGTTAAAATTGCAAAAATATTATTAAAAAATTTACTAATCAAAAAACTCACGAAAACCACCCTTTTAAGCATGCAATTTCAAAATTATATTTACAAGAACTTTATTCCTTTTGAACGAGCACTATCGAGATTACTAATTTTTCACACCTTGTAACAGTAACAATATCTTGTAATCAAAATATTGCTAGCTTTAAACGAGAGACGCTTGACGGATTTTTTCGACTGGAAATTTGTATTAAAAACTTTCATTTGTTGGTGAATAAAATATAATTTTTATATCATATCTTCAAATTCCAACCTATTGCACTATTCTAGACCTAATTAATTATTAGCTTAAGAAAAAAATTAGTTATGGTTTAGTTACATAAAATGCGTTTCAAATAAATCAGAACAAAAGTGACATTTAAAAATCACTATATACATATAAAAAGAGTTTCTCGTCAAGACCGATCATTACAATACGTTCGGAGAGAAAACTAGAATGAAATTCATCGAAAATAATTGTCATATCTTCTTTTACTGGTTCCGAAGAGAAACAGAAATGATTAAAATGTTTCAAAAGTTCACTTTCTTCAAAAAAAGGCAGTAATTATATCAATTATAGCACTACTGAGAGACCTATCCTCTTAAGAAAAACAGAGATACAAAATTGTTTCGGAAGGCCTGTCTTTATACACACTGTATTGTTTTATAACTTTTTATTTTTACAATTCTTACATCAATGACTTCTGAAAATAAACTGTCCATGAAAACCGATCTGGACCCTTTATATATCCTTTTTGCCAATACCAGATGATTCCCGAATCTTCTAAAAGGATTTTCATACAAAATAGTGTCATAAAAATTAGAAAAAGAAATAATCTAGCAATTTCTACATCTTTTGTCGTAGGCGCTTTCTAAAAAGTTCCAGACCTTCTTTCATAGACGTCGCATGAAGAAATTAGCAAAGGTAAAATTAGTTAAATAAATTATTAACTCGTAGAAAATAAAACTCTATAAACACAAACTTATACAGTGGAATGTCTACTGCTATAAGGTCCGTTACAATATTCAACAGATATCCGTTCTTCCGCCCAGTCGAGCAAGTATTGCGTAGCAATCTTTACTCTAACCAACTCAGTGTAGTTTTGGGTACGCACTGTACAAGCTTCAAAAGTTCATTATCAAAAAAACTAGGTAAGCTGGATTTAGTCTCCAAATTTCTCCCGTCTTTTCAAGTTTTTAAGTTATTTAAATACAAAATTTCACTATTTACCCACCCACACTCACTTAATCATGTAGAATCAAAGGTATTTACCGCAACTCTATAAATTTAAGATACTGGCATATCTCTCTTCCATTCAATGAGTTAACAAGAGTATAGACACGCATGTATTATTTATTATTATGCTATTAAGAAACATATCTGTAAAAAAGGCATCTCGTGATGGTTTAGCCATAAAACTTACTGAAATCTCATGTAAGGCCAAATCAACCGCATCTTTAAACATTTACAAATCTTTGTAATACTTTAGATCTTAAGTTAACCAATATTAAGTAACTAGAATATATAAAAACAAATGACGGTGCTTTACCTAGTAATGTCCAATAATGGCAACCATTTGCTACTTGTGTGTTAAACTTGATTTTTTTTATTTTGTGTTTTATGAAGTGTCTTGCAACACAAAATGAGTTTTATCAAATTTTAATATTCCAGTGTGACCAAATTTTTAACAAAGGAACATAATTGTACCAAAGATATTCACCAACGAATGATATAGGAATATTGATTAAAAGAATGTTGGTGAGATCGTCCATTGAAGTGGAAGGTTTGTGTTATTTCTACTGGAAAAAGTTTTCTGGTACCCCTCGTACATTCAACAATGTAACTGTTAAGTCCAATTAAGTTCTAAGATAAATAGTATTATAGAAAGTATTGGAGATAAATATTGTAAACTTAGTTCAACATACCAGTGTTGTCTTTCAATATTACTGCAACAATATTTGTCCCACGTAACTACAATTCACTTAATGTTATTGAACTTCAAATGTAGAAAATTACAGAGATTTATAAATGAAAATGTCAGATCTAATAATAAGGATGCTATAGACTGGCTCTCCATGAGATCTCAATCATTTTTATTTCCAAACATTAATGAGACATGAGACTTTTTAACAAATATGCTGTTCATAGAATGTCAATTTCCTTTTCACATTATTTAAAACATTAAAAATTAAAATGAAAGAAAATTCTAATTTCAATTTCAGTAACATAATAGTACCATGTACCCACCGCATTTCTACACTTCCCATGTCCCAATATAGACTTAAAAACCCATTTGCTGATTACTCAAATGGAAGCAAAGTAATAAAAATATTTTTTAATAGATGGTACGATCTAAACAATAGCATTTTCAAATTCACAATTGATAATTTGTTGTGGTTGCAAGTATGTTCGTCGTGCAAGCAATTATTAAAGTAAAATTTATTAGCCAACAAATTGACCTTTTTAACTTCTGGTTTGTCAATAAATGTACGAATTGGAAGCAAGCCTTATGTAGGTGACTAACATTGCAGTAGTTTAGTTAGATAAGTAGCAGAATCGAAATTGACTCATTATCGTTTATTACTACTACAGTTGATTTCACTAACGTACTTTGTTTGGTACTGTTAGGAAAATTTGTATCTATTTCTCGGTTTATTGTAACGCTAAGCTTATTGAAAAAATTTGAAACATTCTTTTATGCGTAATATATTAAAGAGGGTAGAATGCAATGTCAAACATGTTATTTTAGAGCAGCATATAAACAGAACGGTCTTTAGACTCACTATTTTTTCTACCGATAATAACTTTATATCATCAGTTGTGAAACCGAACTAATCAGGTTTATGTATTTCTTTTTGAAGAAGTATTCGTTTACACTAAACAAATTTTGTTCAGTTTCGAACTTACTTAAAAAAATATTTTTTTCTACAAACACTTTCCCAAGTTGGCTTTTTAACGTGCCATTTTGGTATCAAGACTGGCATTTATTTTACTAACGTTAAAAGTTTATTACTTTTGAGTACTATTTTTTTTCAATAATATTTTAAATTAACTGTTAGTCGTTATATAGAAATTATATAATAATATTAAATGTACAATTTGTACAATTTGCGATATTTGTTCCTTGTGAAGACGCAACTTCACAAGACAGTAACCTTGTAGAAACAGTGGAAGAAAATCACTCAACTGTAAACTAAATTGGTTAGATGATTAATAATCAAACTTTGGTTGCTAAGCAAATATAAAATTCACTAAAGTCGCGACCATTGAAATTAAATATATTACTTATGTTTCGTGAGTTTATTACGTTTTTTACCTAAATCGACAGTGTGTGAGATTAGAAATATACTCATAATTCACAGGAAAACTACAACAACAGTTCTAGCATTTATAGTTTTTGAAATATTTAGATAATTCTATAACCAACAAAGATATTTACTCGGTTCGCAAAATTTCTTACTATTAAGAGTACAATGCTACTCTCATACTATGAATTTGAAGGTACAGTTATATTATTTCTGTATATGTTTTATGTAGAGTTAACGTTCAAGGCCAAACATTATAGTTTATATTATATTTTATATAAACAAATAAATCCAAATGTAAAAGTACGAGAATTGATCCTTATGGTCTACATCTGCCTTAATTAGAATAGGAAGTGGATCAGATCAATCCCTTTTTTCCAAACAATTGCCTCTATTTTCTATACACTTTTCCCAGTCATGTCCCAACATTTCTATGGGGTGCAGAGTACCATCCGAAACACGATCTCAAAAAATGAGCAAAGCTGCTAATAGAGCAGAACACCTGCTATGTGAAAACCTACTATGTGCATGGCACTCTTTTGCAAAAGACTTAAATTTTTTAAAGCTGTCACCTTGACGCCTAAAAGAAGTAAAGCACCTACATCTGCCTTAATTAGAATAGGAAGTGGATCAGATCAATCCCTTTTTTCCAAATAATTGCCTTTATTTTCTATACACTTTTCCCAGTCATGTCCCAACATTTCTATGGGGTGCAGAGTACCATCCGAAACACGATCTCAAAAAATGAGCAAAGCTGCTAATAGAGCAGAACACCTACTATGTGCATGGCACTCTTTTGCAAAAGACTTAAATTTCTTAAAGGTGTCACCTTGACGCCTAAAAAAAGTAAAGCACCTACCCCCCCCCAAAAAAAAAAAAAAAAGAATAATAAATTTATGAAAAGTTTAAATATTCTGGGCTTATATTAGGTCACGGTAATGTACAAAAGATCTTATAGATTGATGTGCTGTAGAGAGGCAAAAAAGCCTTAATGATTCACCGGAAATATATAATCTACATGGTGTCCTGAACAAAAAGCTGTCCATCCACTAATTTACGTCGGTAAGGACTTATTCAACTCTTGAAAAACTTCATTTATATTTTCTTTTTGTTTTGGAAACAAGCTACAGTCACTGGGGGCCAAGTCAGGTAAATAAGTAGGTACATGAAATAATTAAAATCCTGGTAACAATCACAGTAACACAAGGTGTCTGATTGAAAGCGTTATCATTATAGAAAAGCACACCTCAACTACACTCTACGTTTTTCTTTGATTATTTCTGGAATTTCGATATAAGTTAGGCATAATGAGATTTTATCATTGAATATACTTTGTTTAAACACTTAACAAAACGACTCCTTGAGCACTTCATAAATGGAAGCCATTGTATTTTCAGCAGATACTCTACGATACTTTCATTCCACATTACGACTGTTAGTTTGAAGAAGCCATGTTTCATCCATCACTACAAATATATTGAGTCTTCTCTGTTCTCCCTCGGAACCATAAGCCATAAGTAACTACATGAGCTCGCTTTGGGAATATCCCGATAGATCTATTATATCACTTATTAAAAACATTTTATCTTTGTCTGTTTATAAACAGAAGGAAATGTAGTGCGTTAACCTATATATATATATATATATATATATATATATATATATATATATATATATATATATATATATATATATATAAATATTTCACATTTCCTTCTGTTTGTATACAGACAAAGATAAAATATTTTTAATAAGTGATATAATAGATCTATTGGGACCGTATTTTAAAATTAATGTGAAGTATACAAAGTGACTAAAAAAAATTTCACACCAAAGTTGTCAAGATTTATATATAATGCACTGTTTATTATTGCATATTTTGATAGTGCTGGCCAAATAAGGGTAAGTTACTGTTATGTTTCATACACCTAAGCCGTTCTTAAGATATTTAACTATTTATGAAGTTGTAGACCTAAATTTAAGAGTGCCTGTCTTGCCTTTTCAAGCTAGATGTTTTAAATTGTATTGGTTTTTTAGTAAAACTGCAGCACAACTCATTCCCTTTGTCGTATTTTGTCAAATTTTCTCTTTGAGTTAATTTTGACTGAAAATGAAATTTATAGAGACACAGAGGATAAAAATTCTTATGATGATAGGATATGGCGATATGCTAAAATCCGAGGAAGAAGTGTGTCAGTTATTTCAAGAAAAATACCCCAATCTTCCACCAATTTCACAACCAACAGTGAGTAAGATTGTGCAGAAACTTCGTCAGTTTAGTTATGTTCGAGATGTCTCAAGCAAAGACCGACCGGTAACTAGTCATGACAAAAGAATAAACGTATTATTAAGTGTCCAACATAATTACCATATTAGCTGTAAGGGCCTACTAATTGACTACTAATAAGTACCATCCTTTCAAAATACAAGTTCAAGAACTTTAAGATGATAATTATTACAATCTTATGAACTGTTGCAAGAAATGTGTTTTAGGATTAAATTTTTATTAAAAATATTGTTTCTTACGACGAATTCACATTTTACTTAGATGGTGATGTCCATACACAAAATTATCGGTATTGGTAGGACATAAACCCAAATTGCATGAGACAGGCATACACTCGGTATAGACAAAAAGTAAATGGGTGGACTTGAAACATGGGTAATATTATTATAGCGCCGATCTTTTTTGGTGAAAGATATTTACAGTTTCTACAAGGGAATCTTATCCTACTCATTCGACGCAGTGGTTCACGTCTTACTTAATAATGTTTTGGCAAATAAGGGAATTGAATGTAGGAGACATATTGAGGAGCCGCTGAGGTTTCTGGACTTAAACCGTCTTGACCTTTTTTTTGTGCGATTACTTTAAAGGTAAAGTTTTCCAAGCTAAGCCAATTACATAGAAGACTTAAATAATCGGATTATTCAAGAAATACGATTAATTATTACAAAAGTAGTTATAAATGCTATATGATTCCATGTACTGGAAAAAATCATACTAAAAAAGCAAAGTCGACGTGTCCAAAGGATTTAAAAAAAAAATCTAGAATTTATCTCTCTCTCTCCCTATATCTATATATATATATATATATATATATATATATATATATATATATATACTAACATTACCTTCGATTATTGTTTTCCGTCCTCATATTTTAAAATCATAAATTAATAAGACTTAATTACTTATTTCCATTTGTTTTATATCTTAAAAGAAGGATAAATTGTCAAAATATCTTAATTCACCTGAGGTTACTTTTTAAATACTTATATTTGTTTATTCTGGCTTTTTAAAATATCACAGTTAATTTGCAGGAAAGGTTTTGGCGAGATATTGTCCCAAACAGAAGTTTTAGAAATTCTTGACGGCTGATCAACATAGACTTTGATCCAGAGGTCAACTTTGTAAACATGCATTTGACTGTAAACATGGCCTAAAATTTGTGAATGACGGCCCCAAACATTTCTTCAACACCAGTCTCAAATCAAAATAGCACGACCGATATAAAAATAAGCCTCTCAGTCACTATCGCTGTATTACTTTTAGTTTGCCTTCAAAAACCTACAATTTAAAATCCTAAATCTCCACAAACAAAAGTCGGATATATCTGGAACTTATTCATACTTTATAGTAAGACTAATAGAAAAACTAATCAAGAAAGTCCCTTAGTGTGCTCATACTTTGAAATATGCTAAAAACATTTTTTAGGTTTCCAAATTAAGATATTTAACGATTTTGACGTAACTGAGCAATTTAGGGTCAGATTTATATTCAACGGAGTAAAATAAAATATATTGGGAATAAGTATAAACATTATTTTCATTAAACTTGCATGGTATCATATTTCTCCAGAATAAATAAATTTTTAATAAAATGTATAAATTTACAGTTTTTGCAGACAAAGCTCTCAATTTGCCATCTGTGAATAAAAATTAAATTGAAACATCATTTAAAAAAATCACTCTAGGTAGGAGTTGAAATGAAGGAACCACCTCGGGTCTCCAACACTTTCAGTCAACGGCTGCTTTTAGGTAGCTTCTGATTTAATATTGTTTATATTTTGTTTAAATTCCACAGATAGATTAAATAAAAAGTTCACAATAATTTTTATGGTGTTAAAGTGTTTATGTAACCCTATAGAGGGTGTCAAGAAATTCCATTCCTATATTTTGAAGGGAAATTATACATATAAAAACTTCATATCAACATAGGTGCACAAATGCCGTCATAAGGGAGCCAAGACCACTTTTTATTTAATATCTTTCAAACTGCTTGAAACACAGATGTGTTTTCTAATATTTGAAATAACATCTATGCTATTTTTTGGGGTGAGCGGCAAATTTAGTCAGGGACGCTCCAATAAAAGGGCGGTCTGGTTTATTTATCTCTATTTATTCTACATGACACTTTTTTGAAATTTAAAATTTAATTAACTCGATGCGTAAATTCTGCTTTATTTGTGTTTAAACTAGACACCAAGTGGGCTTATGGCGACTAAAAACCTAAAACGAAAAAACATAAAGTAACTTGTGGTTAATGCCAAAATAATAAAGAATTATAATATATATTAACGAATTAAATTATAAAAAATAAAATATTAAATAAAAACCCGTATACGAAGGCCACCTTTAAACAGCCATGGCTCCCCTATAACGCATTAGTAGACCTATATTCGTATTAATTTATTTTCATATTTTTATATGTATAATTTCCCTTCGAAGTATAAGAATTGAGTTTAAGGACACCCTGTATATTATTCTTCTGCGGTACTCATTTTGCAATAACATTTTTGAACATTTTTGGAGAACCCTTTAAAAATTTTTAAATATATTACACTTACATAAAAATATTTAATTTTATTAGTTATAAACAATAGCTGGCTACTAGAAAGTAGTACCTGAAAATACGAAGCAAAAATAAGTAAATACTCACCTTTCAGCTCTAATTCCAACAGGTACCAATAAAAAAATAACCAAATCCAATAATGTCGACTTGTTCTTTTAATCAAACAACACACAATTGCACAAATCGCACCAAAAAAGTCTGTATAGGACACGGTACTGCACGAGACCGTAAGAGGTACCGCAAATTCTTGCACTTCGCGGTGGTTCTCGCGAGTCGCGGCAAAAGTCGCTTTGGTACTGCTTTCAGCAAAGTTCTTAACGATTGGAGAGGTGTATGTCGGTACCGAAGCGGTGGTAGTTGCTGGTATAAAGAGTAAAATCGGCTTTTGTCGAAAGGTGCGACCGTGTCAATTAATTTTACATGGTATATATCGTACCATCATTATGAAATTAGTTATTTAAATTTTTTTGTTGGATCAACGGGGCTAGTATTATAAGGAGGGTATATTAGTCGAATTTTATAATTATATCCACTTTATTATTCTTCATGGTAGTTCCACTTAACAATCGATAACAAGGACATGATATAACGAATGACAGCTTTGTTTTGCAGAAAGAAACAAAAATCCATAAAAAGTACCTAGTAAGATTAATTTTATTTAATAATATATATATATATATATATATATATATATATATATATATATATATATATATATATATATTTATATACCAGGTGTCAACGAATCTATTAGACAAGTCATAATTTCTAGAGTATTATGTGTATCAAAATGAGAATTGGTACAGGTAAATGTTACGTGAAGAGGAGAGTTTTCGCATATTTTCCACTTTCCGGTCATTGGATGGTCCTGGATGTTGCCGATTCAGATATCTATGAGCATACAACTCGGCAGCATTCCTTGAATTTCTATGACATTCTCCAAATATTAATAACATATCCAATTTTTCACTTTGAGTATACATTATTTTAACGAAAATTTAAACTAAACTTAACGAAAATTAAGAAACTTTTACGTCTGTTCTTAGAGCGTATGTCACTGTCATTATCTACTTAAGGGAGTGCTTTGTTTTCCAAAGAAGACTTGATAAAAACAGTTGCAAATTATTATACATCATGGCTGTCCATGGCGCACTTGTCATAAGTAAATAAATTATCCAGTATTTTGCTTAATATTTAATTTCTATTCTTATGTCTAATCCAATCGCAAATAAATTAGTACCGTTAGATTGGTCAAAGAATGCTTTTTTCGAAAAGTAGTTGTCAAAAAGGGGTCGCGTTTGAAAATTAATAGTTAGAAATTTTGTCAACTTGTCTTATTCCTGTCTTCCATACTAGTAACTAAAACTTTGCGATTGTATTTTTTTGACATCACCTTTAGGCCCTTAGTTTAGTTTGCGACCGATCATGGCCACCTAGATGCAATTTTAAAAGTGGCTCTAAAAAAATGAAGTAGACGTAAAAAGTTTTTAAAATGTCACATTCTGATCTAGAATTGTCTCAGAAATCCAAAAATGTTAAAATATATAGGGTGTTCCATTTAAAAATTCAAAACCGGGGCCATTTCCGGTGAAACCGGAAGTGGGCGGAGAGTGGAAAATATGCGAAAACTCTCCCCTTCACATACCATTTACCTGTACCAATTATCATTTTGATACACATAATACTCTAGAAATTATGACTTGTCTAATAGATTCGTTGACACCCGGTATATATACATATATATATATATATATATATATATATATATATATATATATATATATATATATATATATATATATATATAAGATAATTTTTATTTTACTGGGTAATCCATGGTTCTGCAATGGGGAACCTTAAAGTAAAAAATCCAACGATGTTAGTACATGCTCCCCAAATTTTTAAACGTCTCCATGCTTCTTCTCCATTATTTTAAGCCCCTTAAATGTCTGCAATTTACTTATAATCTTAATAAGCAAGTATTGAGTCAGAAAATATAAGTAATTTAAATTTCTCCGATTCTAACAACCTGAGTTATAAATTTTATAACATCCGTACGATAGTAACAACAAAGAAGAGAACCATATTTCAAGATTAGACTCATTGACCTACAAAAATGGAGTTCTTCTTAAGATTTGACCTCGATGTGGTCTTTATATCAGTTGATATGGATAACATCTGTTCTGCGTTGGTTGGTACCATCGAAGATGGCACTTTAGTGGTACATGGACCAGGAAATTTATAATTTTGGAGTCGGTAATCTAGATTTTCGAGTCCAAAAAAAAAAAACGTTTTTCCGAAAATCAAAATTTAGGTACCATCAAATTGTATAGAACATTTTTAGGCAGAAATAGTAAAAAATCTTTTTTGGGTTTTTTATATCAAATATTTGCACTATTTTTAGAAGAAAAATCAGTATTCGTCATAATTCATTAGTTTAAAATATTTTTAGCTTTAACAGCCAGATTCACTAAGAAGATTTAAGACCAATCTAGTTGCCATCAAAAATAAATCTTTTAGTCAGCCAGTTTTGTTTTTCTTATAATACTATCATAATTTATATTACCTATGTCAATAAATAAATGTTTATATAAGAATATTAAGGATCAGAACCTATCAATAAAACCTTGAAATATGTAAGAGTTACAGTTCTATCCCGAAAATAAATATAATTCTTTATTTTTGCCGGTTCAGTAATAAAAGAACATGATTTTTTATGCTTGTATTTTGGATTTAAAACTTGCTTGACTTATTGTTGCTCTTGTCAGTTTAAACACTCTGGTGTCAATTCAGAATCGTTTTAAGGTTAGATCATGTTAGTAAATTCGGAGGTTATATATTACAGTTTTACGACATAAAGGACTAAATTCTCATATACCATATAGAGTTGCGATAAAGAAACGGATCAACCTTTTATACGAAACACAGCCCACAATTATATATTTTTTTAATTTTTAGAAAATATTATACAGGGTGGATAAGAAAAGTACTGCCTACATCAACTCAATTTGTTTAATGGTACATATTGCAAATTATTACATTTTTAAATTCTACAATATTTTCTACACATTTTTCCTAAAATATCCCCTATACCTATCGTCAACTGTTTTCAAAATATTTATACTTTTAGCTGCTACCTGTATTTATCATTTAAAGGTTGGTTCATGCTTTTAGAAATTATAATAATATTAAGAAAACAGATAAAATTCTAGGCAAACTACACTGATTGACATTGCTATACCTAATAACAACAACCAACAACCAACCAACAAGACCAAAATACAATGAGAAGGTCGCCAAATACAGAGATCTGGAGGTACAAATCTGCAGAGAGTGGGCAATGAACAGCGTCCACACGATTCCCATAATATTATCAACAACTGGAGTGATACTAAAGAACCTCCTGCAGAACATCAAAGGACTGGGCCTTAGTGAGCATATGTATAGACCGATTCGAAAAGCAGTTCTCCTTGCAACCGCGCAGACCGTCCGAAAGTTTGTAGGAAGTACAGAAGAGCACGCCACCTAGGACCCCATAACATGGAAAGGGCTCTCACAGAGCTTCATACTTTTGGTGTCTTTGTATACCTGGTATGAGTCAACAATCCCTGGAGGGAGTGCGAAGTAGTTTGGCTTGTAAATCTGTCAATAATAACAATAAACGCCTTTATTAACAAATGCATACATATTACAAAGTAATATAATGCACACGGGGGGGGGGGGGGGGCGAAATTTAACCAATGGCCATTCTTTCACTTAATCAACTACATGTCCTAGTGCGCCAACAAGAAGTAATCAGCAACAACAATACAAATAGTTATTATTAAGCATCAAATAGAAAACTTTTGTACTCTGATTTGAGTCTTTTGGTATTACAATGCCTAAACTGTGGTGAAATCATATCATATTGCTTAACAAAACTAATAAAAAACACTTTTCTGAAACAAGGATGTTCTATGTCTTGGTATCGTAAACAGATTATCATTACTTAAATTATTATTATGTACATCAGTCCTAAGTTCCAATTTTTCATATGAGTACATAGGTTGTTTAGTATCTAACAATTTCCGAAAAACTATCAGAGAATCTTTATATATTACAAACAACAAAGGAAAAAAAATGGATCTCTGGGTTACCCCAGACACTACAGCTTCAGGCTGTGAAACCACATCCCGTATGTTAACAATATGCGATCTATCAGTCAAACAGGATTGAAAGAATAATGTTGTAATCTCATCAAACTCATAGAATGACAGTTTACCAAAAATTCCGTTTGTGCATGGTCAATTACATCAAACACCTTGGAATAATTAAGCAGCACCAAAATGGCAAATAATTTTTTATCAAGAGCTCCTGCAATATTACCAGTTCTATTCATGTGTTGAAATTATACTACGACCCTCTATAAATAGGATCAAATTAACATTCCCGAAATAATCTGAGACTTGCATACTAAAACACTTTAGACAAGACTGTAAGCAAGCTTACCGGCCTCTCATTTATAGGTTGTTTTTTGTTTTTGAAACCGGAATAACTACTGATATTTTCCAACATGTCCAAATGTCCCCTTTCCAGGCAACAATTTATTGTATGGGTGAGATGATTACTATTCGTGAGCAAACATAACCTAATCATGAAAAGCGTCAAATCATCGCTTCCAGCTGCGTTAGAGTTAATACTATTAATAAACTTGCTTAAATCACCTAGGCTTATTAACCTAAAAAAGAATTTAATGTTGTTTTTTTATTATCATTTCAAGCCAAACGGCTTCCCACTGCCTCCAGGGAATATTGACTCATACCAGGTATATAAAGATATTAAGAGTATAAAGCTCTGGGGGACCCCTTTCCATGGTATCGGGTCCTAGATGACGTGGTCTGATGTATTTCCTAGGAAATTTCGAACGATTCGAGCGGTTGCAAGGAGAAATGATTTCTGAATCGGCATATACAGATGCTCACTAAGGCCCAGTCCCTTGATTTTCTGCAGGAGATTCTTTGGTATCACTCCAGTTGTTGATAAAATTATGGAAATCGTTTGTACGCTATTCACTGCCCATTGTCTTCGGATTTGCAGCTTCAGATCTCTGTATTTGGCGATCTTCACGTTATATTGTGGCCTTAGGTTGTTGTTGTTAAATACAGCATTGTCGATTAGTGTAGTTCGCCTAGAAATTGTATCTGTTAGTATAATGTCTGGTCTATTATAAGCAACTGTCTAATTCGTCAGAATCGTTCGGTCCCAATATTAAACTGGTTGTTCTCAAGAATAGGCTCCAGATTGTATTTTTAATAGGGCACTTTTCCCACCTCTAATTGGTTTAACTTATCTGCTAAGTCTTGGTGAGTACCTTTGCGGCTGAGTAGTGTCTTTCCTTATATTCGGTTGCGGCAAACGCTTGGCATCCTCTAGTTATGTGCGGGATTGTTTCCGATGTTCGACAGCCATATCTACATTGGCCATTTTCTATTGAGGAATCTTTCATAATGAACTTCCGATTTATAACTTCTCTTCGTCTGTTTGGTGGTGAGAAACAATATCCTGTTCCTTCAGCTGTAGCAGCGTTGAATCGTCTACCTCGCATATTGCTCGATGTAGTGTGGAAGAGTCCGCTAACATGTGGAAATATGAACGTAAGTTTATTATTTGTTGGTCGAGCTGCTTACCAATATCCACCAAGCCTCTTCGTCCTTGATGTCTTGAAAGCATTGTACCTTCAATAGCACTCCGAGGGTGATGTTTTTGTGCTTTTGTTAGGAGTGTTTTTATTTTTCTTTGCAGATTTTGCATTTTATAATTCGAAAAGAGTAGCTAAGTACAGAGCAAGCGTACGTATTGAGCGGCTTAAACAAATTTCTACTATTTAAATTAGTTCGTAATACCCGCCTTACCCTCTTGACATATTCAGTTATCAATTCGGCTTTCATAGTGCCATGGTCAATTCTTTTAGCCTGTTTCATACCTAGGTAATCTTACCACTATACTTATTATTTTATAATACAATATTTTATTATTACATTTGCTCGTTTTCTGAAAACACTGCAAAAATATTTACTGAGTCTGTATCAACAGAAGATGAGAGAATCTTTACTCTTTTGGTCGAATATACATTTAAATCTTGACAGATTTCCACAGTTTTCGTGTATTTTTTTATTTTCAAGCCAAATATGCAGCTTGTTCACGTATAGCCGTTTTTGTAAAATGTCTAAGACTTTTATAACTTTCCAATTTTCTGCAATATTCCTCAACCTAGCCTTAACTCTAGTGTGTTTTCTCTCTTTCGTTAACCGCTTTATAGTCATTATTAACCATGGAGCACGGGGCTTGCTAACTCTTATAGTCCTAAATGAAGCATGCATCGCGTACAGACCCTCCAAATATCCTATCATAAAAGCAATCTTATCTTCTATATGATAAAGATAAAACAAATCATACCAGCAAACACTATTTAAATCAATCAGAAATAATTGTTCATTAAAGTGCTTAAAGTCTCTAAATATAATATGTTTTTCAATATTAGTATTCCCTAGTATCCTCATAACACAGAATGTCAATATGTGATCACTAATTTGCGTCAAGGATACCACTTTTTATTACTACTTCTCGGATATGTTCAAAGATAAAGTCCCACAAGGTAACAGAATAACAAGTAATTCTGGTTGGATTATCTATAACCTAAAAAAAGCCATCGCTATCAAACAATTGACTCAAAGAAATGACAATATTCATCATATCAATATTAAGGTCATACAAGACCACAATATAATCATCAACTAGCAAGATTTCTAGTGACAGAGCATCCAATACATCTACATCTTCCAAAATATTGTTTCCTGTACTATACACTATTCCAATCGCCATTATTGTTTTATTACATAATATTACTCGAATCCAACAACACTCAAAGCCCATTTCAACCGGCGAATCAGCAAACTCCACACACGCACTACAGGTCAGAACTTACGTAAATGTCTATGCCACCATCTCTTCCAGCTTGTCGATCTTTCCTAAAAAAGATGTAACCTGGTATTGCCAGAGCATCAGGATTTATGTTCTCATTTAGCCAAATTTCAGTAACAAAAAATTATTTTTAACACTAAATTTTTTAATTCGGGAAATCCAATAAAAAAAAGACCTTAAATTGAAATGGGCCAAATTTAAAATACGACCATGTACTTTTTTATTTACCATTGATTACCTAGTCCACTTGATTTGGATAAAGATAGTCTCCTCACTCGTTAATCTTCTGAATGATACTAATACTGAAAGGACATTTCCGGTCAAATGCTGTATGTGCTGTATTCAAATAAACACTTTTATTTTTCTTATTTTCATTATCGCAGTTAATACCTTTTTCTACATCTGATTTACATTCTTTATGGGTATGACCACATCTCGAGAAAACCGTTATTGCATTCTTACAATCCCTTGCAAAATGATGATATCCCTACATTTATAACATTGTAAAACGGAGATATGATTGAATGCCTGTGCTCTTGACCAACCATTATCAACTACCACTGAAAATGTCCACTAAACTAACACTTAGGTATCGCAAAGGACGATGTCAGGACACAAAAACATGTGTAAAAAAATCAGAAGCCCTGAGTTGGAAATGGATAGGGACCATATGAACTCGAGCTACCGTTATAATATACCGTTTGAAGTCTCAATAGAGGATCGAATGGCAAGTAAAAGAGAAAGACCGGAAACATTCTCGAGTGCAAGTATCTGATACACTGACGGTTCAAAAACTAGTGAGGGTACTGGAGCTGGGATATATGGGCTACGACTGGGGAAGGAATTAACCCTTCCCCTTGGGAAATACCCAACAGTATTCCAGGCAGAAATAAACGCAATCTTACGGTGCGCAGACGAGATAAACAGGAGAGCTTACAAAGGGAAGCAAATCCTCATTTACTCTGACAGTCAGGCAGCCCTAAAAGCCCTCAAGGGCCAAAAGGTATCATCGAGGCTGGTTTGGGAATGTCAGAGTGAGCTGGAAATTCTGGCAAAAGACAACAGAGTTATGTTAAAGTGGGTACCAGGACATGAAGGCACACATGGAAATGAAAAAGCTGACGAGCTGGCTAGAGCAGGATCGGCATCTCAATACATGGGTCCAGAACCGGCCTTTGGGGTGCCGCGGTGCGCGGCCCGGGAAGCAGTCATAAAATGGATCAAAAGAGAACATAAAAACCACTGGATGACCAGACAGGGTTTAAACCACAGCAAGCTATTTATTGGGAATCCGGACCCGAAACTGGCAAGGAAATTACTACAAATGAGTAGAAACCAATTAAGGACTATTACGGGTATAATGACGGGACACATGGCCGTCAAAGTACATCTGAATAGAATGAATCTATATAACGGAAACCTCGGCTGCAGACTATGTGGACAAGCCGAGGAAACGGTGAAGCATATCATATGTGACTGTAAGTCACTGGTGAAATTTAGACAACAAACTTTCGGGTCAGTAAGATTGGAACCGGGAGAAATACTCACTCACTCCTTAGCAGGACTGTACAGATTGAGCCAGGGGGCTAGGTTGACAGAGTGGCTGTAATGTCTAGGGTGAGCACAATAGGCCTACTCTGATCGCAGTGCATCCGGCTTTAGGACGGACCCGGGAATATAATAAAAAAAAACACTTAGGCTACGAAATAAAAACGCGTGGTTCATACTACAAAATTTAACAATTAGTATTTATAATTTTGAAATTATCAACCAGTTGATAACAAGTCAATGTCATGAAAGTTACTCAAATTTAAATTTTTCTGTACTGTTGTTACATCCAAAATGCACTTCGCTGAACATCATGGCATAGAAATCAGAAGTCATAGGGAAGGAAGTCTATAATATTTTTAATGATAAATACCCAAAATGCCGTCCTATTAGTCAATGGACTGTGTCAATAGTGGCAATATAATGGAGAACTTCCCGTTCTGTTAAAGATACGTTTAAAAGTAGTCGTCTTGGAAGAAAAAAAGAAAAAAATAAACATATTATTAAAGGAAGAACCTTGTAGCTTCAGCATCTAAGGTCGACATGATGATATTCACCGTAGCACCGTACCTAAATTTAAAAAAATTAAAAGTGGCATCCCCATAAAGCACTATTTTTCCCAAAGAGATGATCCTGGCAGGTAGCTACTTGTCAGATCAACATAAAAAACTGCATGTTCTGCCCATACGAAAATCCTGAGTCGAGGAAGACATTGTTGAAAATAGAGTAATCGTGTCATGAATACGTCACTGGTTCCATACAGAAGGTCGATCCTTTTCTTTACCACAACTTTGTATATGTAGTAAAAAGTAGAGGTATAGGTTCCAATATGCATTTGGAGTTGAAACGCATTCAAAAATTTATATTAGGAAGTTTTCTCTTAGCCTTACTATTTTGCTCTAACTTCCCCTTCCATTATCCAAAAAAATTTGTCCCACATTTTGATGGATTTTTTTCAAAAATGCTTATTGCCACTTCCGATAAAAAAGTATAACTTGAATTTTCTTTTTTTAAATATTGCAACAAAATTATGAAATATTATCGCATTTTATTTCAAAATTATTCGCTCATATTTGAATAGACTTAAGGCGTATTAATTTAAAGGTTAGAAGACTAGATTCAGTAATAAAAACAAATTGATAATTTCAAAAAACTATGATTTCTTGTACAGTCTATACTTTAAAATTTGTTGACAAAAGTAGCGAGATTTTTACCAGCAGCAATGGGAAAGTTTCCTGTCTACATTATGAAAATTTATTTTATTTTTTAAAGTTGACGGTAATGTTCTTTACGTGAGACAGATAATTGCACTTTTTTAAATGTTTTCTTTACTCTTTTCTAATAGATTAAAATCTTAATCAAAATTAATTTTGCCTACGTGCAGTCACATGGAATGTAATATAAGTTAAATAAACTTTGTCGAATAAATTTTTGAAAAAAATAAAATAAAATTTCGCAGTTTGATGATTTAATACCCATTAAAAAATTAACGATCTGGCTGGTTGCAACATTAATCTTTGAATTTTGAAAAGCGTAAAAAAAATGAAATTAACATAATATAACAAAGCTAAAATTTAAATATATTTAATTTTAAATAGTTTATAATGCAAAAAAAATATTGGTTGAAAGTTGTTCAGCGTAGGATATTTTTTAGATACTGAAAATTTGTAGAAAATGTTTAATAAACTATTTATTTTTAGTTCAACAAAAAGATTATGAAGTTCCGCTGGTACGAAGAAGAGCGTATATGTAGATTCTCAGAAATTACTAAGATTTTGTGGTAATATAAGTAAATATATAAAGTAAAAAAATACTCTTTTTATATTTCCTTATTAATATATGTCTGCTTTATCAATCGATAATTCATCCTTAGATTCCAAGTCAATAATTGTACGGTTCAAAACAATTTAGTCATGTTAATTGATTAAAATCTCTTCTGTGTGACGAAGAAATAAATACGAAAATAGTACACCATATCTTCCAGATCGATAAAAAATAATGTCTCAAACGTTTTAATACCAGGTTTTCATGCACTATTGTGATGTCAATCTTTCATTATTTAAAAGAGGGAATAAAGGCCACATGAAACATATTAAAAATGGAGTACTAAAAAAACAAAATTAATGATATTTGTAGAATTAGTAATTGATAAACAATCTCCAGAATTTCACAGAGTAACCATATTAACTCATACAACAGTTTTAGTTAGAATTACAATTTATCGTTTTTTTCCTTCAGACCTTTAAAGAAAAATATAGGCAGTTTATTTCCTGCAAATTTTACTCTCCTTCTCTCTCCATAGGCATTTCGATCACCTAATGGTTTCGTTAATGGGACTGTAACGACCAGATATTTAAATTCACAGAAAACAACTGTCTATATAAGATCGCAATTCCAGGGCATAACGAAAGAATGTTAAAACTGCAGACATTTTCAATGCCAAACTGTAAAAATCCACCGTCAAACGACATCTATACATATAGATTTAAATAGAGGTCAAGTTTTGCTCCAAAACAAAAATAGTTTTTAAAATTTCGCAATTTAAACTCACAAATTGTTAGATTATTCATGATTTCTAACAAATTTAGATTTAAAAATATCTATCCGCTGTTGAAATATTCACTTGACAAGTTTTCAGTTTTCGTAAATTTTGATTGATCTTAACGATTACGTGGTATCCCTGAATCTTGCAACATGTCCTGACCACTTCTAATTTTGTATTGTCACTCTCTCTTCTGTATTCTGTATCTTGGTTTTTCGTCGAATATCCGTATTTCTTATTCGAACTTGTATTGTAATGCCTGGATAGTCTTCTCTATCTTTCTTTGTACTACCTCTAATTTATGTACTGTATTTTAATTAGTGAACGCGTTTTCACGTCACAGTCCATTACAGGTAAACCACATTGATTATAGACTTTTCTTTTTAGATTTAAGGGTATTTCGCTGCTGAAAAAATATCTTAATCTTCCGTATGCTGCCCATTCGAGGCCGATTTTTCGTTGTACTTCTAGAATCTGATTATTTCTGTTCTTCTTAATGTGGTGGACTAAGTATCTATATTCATCGACTTCTTGTACAATATCTAATCTATCTATAATATCTAACCGTATAGATCTTCCAAGCACTTTTATATTGCCTGTTTCAGTTCTTCAATCAAGAACACAACTTCCTTTAAATAATCTGTTATGAGTGCGATGTCGTCAGCAAAGCGTAAATTATTCTCTTTTCTCATCTATACTAATACCTTTATCTTCCCAACTTGATATTTCATAAACTTTTTTATCCCTTACACCACGAGAAAATTTTTTCTGTTTTCCTTTGACCCCCTGTCATGTAATATTGAAATTGTGCAATTTTATCAAATTAAACGTCTTCTTTACAGCTGAAGTCTTAGTTTGATATTTGAACGCACAACACGACGAGTCGGGAAGAGTTTGAAAGATGTCAACGTAACAACAGACACTATTGAAGTTTTTTATAATATCTCCGATATGATGCTGCGCAACGAGCACCGAAGAGTGTTTGGCACAGAACTATGCAATCTGGCACAGAACTATGCAATTTTATAGGGTCTACTATATAGTGGAAAATATTAAAAACTCATACCTTTATTAATTAAAACGTCACAAATCAAATCTTGCAAAACTCTTATATAAATTGAATTCACAAAAAAATCAATATTTTTTTTCTACTTTTCAAATTTTATGGCAGCTAGAAGTCGATGGCCAGAATGTAAAAATCTCTACAGATTCCATTTTTCTTTCGTGCAATAAACTTTGGCGATAGTTATCAAAAACTTAGATTGGAAGAGATGAATTTGATGCTTTAATAACAAATTTTCCATATTTAATTTCAAATTAGTCAGGTTTAATTTTAAGTCTCCACGGCCAATGATTTCCAATCTTGTTATCCCTTTTTTCTCAAAATTGAGAATACAAAGAAAAAGTGTTTGCCTCTGACACTCGAATTAATAATAGATGAATTAAACAAGTCTGCGCCGCCTACCTTTCAGTTCTGGCTTAAGCCTAGACATGTTTGCTATCGCGCACATGCATTTTTATAAGTTACAAGTAATGTGACCACAAAGCCACAATAATTTAATGAAATATACTTAAAATATGAATAGATAGTTTTTTGTAAATTTAACTATAATGTAAGTAATCAAATTTTCGACACTTTTGCAATGTATCTCTATTATTATTTAAGATAGAGACTTTTCACGAACTTTTGTTACTTCTTTATTAAACAAAGGATGAAACAAACAAAACGTTTCCCTCCCCTCTGTTTTTAAGACACATAGCGAAATTGAAAATTTTACATTTACAAGGCCCCCTCGTATCTTAGTTAATATGTGAGCAGCAGGCAGCAGATTTTGAGTTATAGACCCAACTTATGTTCGATTTGAATTTTTTCAAGCTTTTAAGACATGTGTAATAGTTGATATTTGATTTTACTAATAAATCTAAAATTTTGTTTTTTTTGAAAATTCAGACTTAACGCAGTAGGCTGTGAATACTGAATACATACTCGTATCTTATTAATAATAATACCTTTGATACAACGTCTTGAATATTATTTATAATAAGTTTTCAACGTCCTTGTAATACAATATCGTTTAAAAGTTGAAAGCATTTTTTACTAAAGACTAAACTTAATAGATTCCTAAGATACAAGCAATGTCTATCCTTATTATGTAAAAAAAAACAGACAAATTAATCAAAAGGAACACCAGATTGAACATTTCATTTTAAGTCCTGATACAAAATTGGCACTTTTCTGCAATTTTCCCTAAGGCATTTTAAATAATAGATTTGTTTTGCAAAAACCGAAAAACCTACTTCGTTGCATTGCGAAGCTCTTCTACAGGACGATGTCTAGCCCTATAAATCATATTTTCTAAAAAGCCTTCTAAGAAAAACCAAAGCTAGATCAGGCGGTTTAGGGGGCCAACTAACAAGCCCGTAAGTCCCAATCCATCATTGAGGAAAATTAGTTTTCAAAAATGTCTCACTACTTAAGAGGTGTGGTTTAATACACCATCATGTTCCACTTTTTAAAATAACCTTAAATTTAATCCATATTTAATGTCCACATTAAATTTAATGATTTTGTATCAAAAATCGTGAATGATTTATATTTTCTTTGAATTTAAAGCAATTCATTCAAATATCAGTTCGTTGTACATTAAATTTGATCAAATGGTATATTAAATTTCACTAAAGTAACTTAAAAAACATTTCAACTTCTGTACATTAAAATTAATTCATATATACCCTAATACTAAAGGAATTTACATTATTATTCAATATGCGAGGTTCCGGGAGATGGCGCAACTTGTATTAAACTTTTTGTTTAGTATGATATAAGTTGCTTAAAGGACTCAATTTTCTTATGGTGAGGTGTACATGTCTGTCCCGTACTGACTAGAACCAATCAGTTCGAGACCAGTCTAGATGGCGGACACTACTCATGGGATAAATGTCCACATTTTCCTGCTAGTTCAAGAATTTTTTGAACTCATATTAATGTTGGCGCATTAAATATGTGATAACATATCTCAAGCTGTATATTTAATGTACATCGTAAAAGTAATGATCAAACTTTAAATTTAAGGTAGGATTACATTAAATTTAAGGGGATACATTAATGTAAGTTAATAAACTTAATGTATTTTATTAAATGCATTTAATAAACGGTTGTGAAATTTACTTCCAGCACATTTACATTAAATTTAATGCACTTCCTTTTTAGAGTATGGAAATATATCATTATACTTCGCCACGGGAACATTTTCTAGCAAATCATGTATTGCATCTAAAATTTCTTGATTGCGGTGAGCTATGAGATCCCTGTCATAAATTCGGTACCTAATTTGTGGTCCTAAGATAAAACGAGAGAAGCGCACTTATTGCTCCTCTTCATAAAGGATATGAGGAATTTCTGCTGACCTATATCTGGTATTGTATCTGTTAAAAATACCTGCGCTTGTAACATAACATTCATAGGAACAGATTACAAGTTTTCCAAAATTGTTTCTAGTTCTGACTTGTTCCATATACGAATTGCAGAACATTACTTGGCGCTTTACTTTGCTGAAACGTAAACTTTACAAAATATAAAATTTATAATGGTACTAATATTTTGATGACCCCAATTTTCATCTCTCTACATGAAGTTGAAAGCGCTGCTCCTACATAAATCAGAATATTCGCTTTATCTCCCTCTTTGTTTTCCTTGTCATACATTTTGGGCCGAGACTGCGTAAAAGTTTCATGTTCTAGTAAGTTCTTTAATCTAAAAAATATATCTGGATATGACTGTCTTCTTTCCCGAAATCTATAATGCAAAAGGAACTTTTCAGTATTTCATCTCAGCTTTGAAAAACTTGTTGGTAGCAATAAATATGTGTTATAGGTATCTAAAATCATTATTCGATTGGATAAAATGCACTACCATGTCATACTTCTCATAATTTTTATAATTTTGGACAACCATCCACTATCAAAGCTTTAAAACAGTACTCAGCTGATGAAAAAGCTCTACAATAACCAGTTTTTACTTTTTCATTAACTTGTATATTATATATTAATTAAGATACGAAGAAAGCCTGCAAATGGAAAATTTTAAATTTGGCCCTGTATCTTGAAAACAAAGAGGGCTAGTAAATTATGTTTATTGTATTTTTTGTTTAATAATAAACTAGCACAGGTCCGCGAAAATCTCAAGCCTCCTATCTTTAATAATAATAGTGATACATTGTACATGAACACATTTATGGAACGCCTAAATTTTTGTGATGACCTGTCGAAATAAGATCCACTTTCATAGACCTCCATTTACATTTTATTAACTCCCAATTTTTTTCCTAGTTAATATAGACCCTTGGCAGGTCACAGTCGACCCTGGGGGTCTATATGGGCCACTTTGGGAATCAATGTTTTAAAGACCAGTTTAAGCACGCTTGTAAATAATTTAAGAGAGAGTGTACCGCCTTGTCTAACCACTCTTTTTATGGTAAACTTTTTATTAGATCTGTGAAATTTTATATTGGCTGTTGAATTGATGTAAATAACGTCTATTAAACGAATGTATGTATAGTCAATAGGATATGAATCAATGAATGAACAAAAGGTAGTAATACATCCCACCATAGATGCAGGTCATTCGACAACGATCGCCTTTGCAAATCCAAGAAGATTCGTTAATTGAACTTGCCTAGCCTCTTCCGGTAACAAAACTGTATCTTCGAAATGTCTCTGTCTCTATCCGTTGAATGATAAGCACTCTCTAGAGACATGATCAACAGTTTCATCTCCCTCCCGATACCATCCGCACGTCGAGTCATCTACAACATTTATCTTATAAAGATGACCCCTCATGTGACAATATCCTGTCAGCAGTCACACCATAATTCCCAGCCCTTTCCTTCCAAAGGAGAGAAGCTCCCTAGCATATCGTGCGCTAGATCCAGGTATATGTTCCTTGGCACACCTCATTCTAGGAACTTCTCTCCAAGATTCAAGAAATTTGCTTCCCAGCAACAATTTTAATTCCCTTTTACCAACGACAATTAAGACAAGTAGAATTAGTTGAGGTTCATATGATTCAATTGCACACCCCATCTTTTCCAGACTCATTCCCGCATGTGCCCAAGTAACCCGGGACCCACACCAGTCTGATTGTGCAACATACTGGCTGTTGAGTTGATGTAAATAGGGTTTATTAAACGAATATGCCTGTAGTCAATAGGGCATTTGTTGAGATCTTTTAAAATGACACATATTTCGATTGTGTCAAAGGCCTTTTGGAAATCAACAAAGACCAGTTTTAATTAACAGTATAGAGTATTACCAAATGAATGTTACAATAGCAGACATATATTTTTGATATATAATTATAATCGACAGGACTGAAGGGCGATTAATAAGCCCCGATGAATTGAGTTTTTAAAAATCGCGGAAATTGGAAACGTATTTTTTTCGTTTGGAACAGAAATCGGCATCAATTTAAATTTTAACTCTCACCGAAGTTATTTGGAATACCAGAAAACTTGACCCCATTTTCACATTAATATTTTAGCTGGATATAATTATGGAACTAACCTATTAATGAAATTACATTAAATTCACTTGTAGCGCTTTCTGTAGAACGGTATCCATAGATTACTAAACAAGTTTTAAAATTTAAACGATAATAGCTATAAACTGTATGTAACAGGATATATGATCTAACATGTAATTATAAGGGAAACAATCAAGGTCCAACAAATATTTGCACACACTCATACAAGCATACAACTTCAAGAAAAAGTAATTAAAATTTTAGCCATTTAATTATAATCACTTTTATGCTAATTAGCGCAATTAACAAAAATTTCGCAAAATGTCTTTTATGTGAACCCACCATGAAAATTGTTCATTGTGACCATAAAATTAATTATTGTTTTAATAAAAAATAGCTATGTACGTAATTAACAAAAAAACAGTAATTGTTGTTTTATTTTATTCATTTTCATATTGAAGTGTAGTAAAAGTAGGCAAAAGAACTGCTTCAAAATACTAATTAAAAATGCTTAATTACGGCGTTTTTTCAGTTCATTTGCATAGGCAGAGTTTATTACTTTGTTAGAATAAAAAGTAGGTTTGAGAACTGTTCAAATATTTACATAAAATCGTAATTCGAAGGTAAATTATTTTTTTAGTAGCACAGAGATTACATATAAAGTGATTCTGTCGCGTTACTATGACTTCTAGAAAATTAAAATTCAATCAAACACATACTTGTAAAAACTCGTGACTGTTTAACTAAAAAAGTTAATGAGATCTCATGATGAATGAAGTTTATAGTATCTTAAATTAAATAATGCAATAACTAACTTTAAAACTGATCTATAATTGAAAATTCAGGATATAAAGGGTGTTTTTTATAGAGGTATAAAACTTTAAGTTGGCAACATTTTTTTAACTGGAAGCCATTTTGTCAGCTGTCAAGTGATTTATGTTTAGTTTGGTTTGGCATTTCAACATGAATAGACTGACGCCTGAACAACGCTTCCAAATTGTGCAAATTTATTTTGAACATCATGGTTCTTTTCGAAATACGTATCGCGCACTACGTCCATTTTACGGTCAACATAATCGTCCATCAGAGCAATTAATTCGATTAACTATGGAACGTTTTCGCACCACGTTTACTCTAAAAGATAATACGCATCCACAGAGACGTCGTACAGTGCGTATAGAAGAAGTCATTGCTGCTGTAGAGCGTAGCGTAGAGGAAGACCCGAATCAGTCTATCCGCCATCGTGCACAGGAATTGGATATGTGTCCATTCACTTTATGGAAGATTTTGCGGAAACATCTTGGTTTGCGTGCTTACAAAATCCAACTCGTACAAGAATTGAAGCCACACGATCACCTAGCAAGGCGTAGATTCGGTGAATGGGCCCAAAACAAGATTGCCGTTGATCCCGATTTTCATAAGCGAATTTTGTTTAGCGATGAAGCTCACTTTTGTTTGAATAGATACGTCAATAAACAAAACTGCCGTATTTGGAGTGATGATAATCCTCAAGTGTATGTTGAGACACAGTTACATCCAAAAAAACTGACCGTTTGGTGTGCTTTATGGGCTGGTGGAATCATTGGTCCGTACTTCTTTAAAAACGATGCTGGTCAGAACCTTACAGTCAATGGTGACCGCTATAGAGCCATGATTACTGACTTTTTCGTTCATCAATTGAACAACCATGATGTGCAGGAGTTGTGATTTCAACAAGACGGCGCAACATGTCACATAGCTCGTACCACAATTGATTTATTGAAGGAAACGTTTGGTAACCGCATAGTTTCACGTTTCGGACCCGTGAATTGGCCTCCAAGATCGTGCAACTTAACGCCGCTAGACTATTTTCTGTGGGGATATGTGAAGTCGCTAGTCTACGCCGATAAGCCCGAAACGATTGATCACTTGGAGGGCAACATTCGCCGCGTTATTGCCGATATACGGCCACAAATGTTGGAAAAAGTCATCGAAAATTGGACCTCCAGATTAGACTACGTCCGAGCCAGCCGTGGCGGTCATATGCCAGAAGTCATATTTAAATTATAATGCCAGAAGGTTATCTTTCGAATCAAGTAAATTTCATGTCAATTTAAAAAATTCATCTTTGTTTTATTCCATTTAAAAGTTCTATACCTCTATAAAAAACACCCTTTATAATTACAATGATAAGACAACTCACAAGGAAGGTACCTGAAGTGTACGGCTCTGATTTTAATGAAACTTCAATATGTTGGAGAGGGTACCAAAATAAGAAATACATGTTTTTTTATATGCGGAGATTCATTTTAACGGGGTGAAAACCGCCCCGAAAGTTCACCCCTAAAAACAATATTTTTGAAATATTTCAGGTTCTTAGTGAGATATCTTTACAAAACAAAATGAAAATTACTTGTTGTTCGAAATTATGTTAAATTATGGTTTTTCACCTCCCAAGGATATCATCCCTTATTTTTTTATAAGGGTAAACGTAAACGTAATTTAATTCTATAAATTACGAAATTTAATATAATTGTTTGAAAAAATTTTACCATTAGTAACTTAAGTTGACGGATTTTGGGGTTTCTAAAAATAACTAGTAAGAGAGGGTGAGCCACCCCCAAATACTTCTCTTTACTAAATCTCAAGTTCTAATGGAGGTATCTTTACAAAACGAAATTATAATTTTCATTTGCTTATTTGAAATCATGTTGAACTAAGGTCCACAAAAATATCATCCCTTATTTCTTATAAGGGTAAATCGTCTTCTCGCGCACGTAATTTAATTCTAAAAATTACAAAATTTGATAAAATTGTTTGAAAATATTTTTTTCACGAATACCATAATTAACTCAAGTTGACATCTTTCGCGGTTTCCAAAAATAAACTAGTAAAAGAGGGTGAGTCACCTCAAAATACTTTTTTTTATATCTCAAATTCTAATTAAGTTAACTCCGCAAAACAAAATGAAATTTATTTTTAATTCCAAATGATATTAAACTATGGTATTTTCGCCCCCAAGGATATCATCCCTTATTTTTATTAGGGTAAACCATATATTGGCGCACGTAATTTAATTCTAAAAATTACGAAATTTAATGGAATTGTTTGAAAATATTATTTTACGAGTACTATAATATTTAAGTTATCGTGGTTCGGGATTTCTAAAAATAAACTAGTAAGAGAGAGTGAGCCACCCCCAAATACTTTTTTTTACATCTCAAATTCTAATTCAAATAACTTTACGAAACAAATTGGAAATTACTTGTTATTTGAAATGATTGATAAAAATATCATTCGAAGAATTTCATTTCATACATGTATAATTATTCTTAAAATTGCCAAATTTCAGTTGATATGGACGTTACAAAGCTTACTGCAATTTTTTCTTTTAATTAATAAGAAAATATAAACTTATTTCACTGGTTAAGCATTCATGTCTGTGAATTATTATAATTCATGACAAATAGTGATTTCTAATACTGTAATGTTGATTTAAACTAAAATTTGACAACATTAAGAATAATATATGTATGAACTGACGGTTTACTTTTATAAAACACAAGGAATAATATCCTCAGGAGTGAAAATATCATAGTTTAACATCATTTCGAATAACATATAATTTTAATTTTGTTTTGTAGGGATATGTTAATTAGAACTGGAGATATTAAAAAAAACATATTTGGGAATGGCTAATCCTCTATTACTAGTTTACTTTCGGGAACTTACTTTAATTATTGTATTCGTAAAAAAATATTATCAACAAATTTAGTTTAATTCCGTAATGTCCAGATTTAAATTATGTAAATGAATTACAAGATTAACCCTCATAAAAAGTAAGGGATGATATCTAAGGGGTTAAAACAACATGGTATAACCTCACTTTAATTAACAAGTAATGTCCACTTTGTTTCGAAAAGATATCTCAATTAGAATTTGAGATATGAAAAAAAAATGTATTTGGGTGTGACTCACCCTCTTTTACTACTTTATTTTTTGAAACCCCAACACATTCCAACTTGAGTTAATTATGGTATTCGTGAAAAAAATGCTTTGAAACAATTCATTAAATTTCATAATTTTTAAAATTACATTATGTAGACCAAGAAATAGGGGATGATATCTTTAGGGGTGAAAAATCCATAATTCCACATCATTTCAAATAACAAGTAATTTCTATTTTCTTTTGTAAAGATATCTCAATTAGAACTTGAAATTTAAAAAAACGTATTTCGGGTGGCTTACCCTCTTTTACTAGATTATTTTTAGAAACCCCTAAACCCGTCAACTTAAGTTACTTATGGTATTCGTGAAAAACATATTTTCAAACCATTCCATTAAATTTCGTAATTTTTAGAATTAAATTACCTGCGTAAATATGTGATTTACCATAATAAAAAATAATTAATGATATCCTTGGGGGTGAAAATACCGCAGTTTAAATCATTTCGAATAACAAATTCGAAACCACTTAGAAGCTGAGATATCTCAAAAATACTGTTTTTAGGGGTGAACTTTAGGGGCGGTTTTCACCCCGTTAAAATAAATCTCCGCAGATGAAAAAAATATGTTTCTTATTTTTGTACTCTCTACAACATATTGAAGTTTCATTAAAATCGGAGCCGGACACTTCAGGTACTTTCCTTGTAAGTGTTTAAAATGTACATTGTCTTTATATTTGTTTATTTTTACGATGTTTCGATTAGGTTGTATCTCTAATCGTGATCAAGTATAAACTAAATGTTACAAAGTAGTGGTTGCCGAAGATTATGTATCTCAACTCTGGGTTTACTGAAAATTACATTATTACTTTTAAGTTGCTTCCATAAATTTTATTTTCCTCATGTTGGATTCCATATATATTGCCGCAGCTTCAAACCATTTTATATGGTGTTGTTTATCCCAGGCGTCTTCTGCAATACCTGATCTCGACGTGTCCCCTTTTTGTGTATGAGTTTAATGTTCCTTAATTCTTGCTTCTAGTGGTCGCTTGGTTTCTCCATAATATATTTCACCACAATCACATGGAACTTATTAAACACATTTTTTCTTATCGGTAGTTTTTGGTTTTGTTTCTGTTGAATGAGCTCGAGTAGTGAACATAACCCGATTCGCTCGATCCCCCCACTCCTCGACCTTGACCTTGACCTTGCTTCACCCCTCTTTGGCCCCACCCACATGTCCTTGTCATTGACCTTGAAAGTGCACGTGTGCTTTGGCCTTGGCCTTGTGTTCAAGGTTGTGTGTGTGACCTTGACCTTGACCTTGGTCGAGACGACCTTGACTTTGTTGAAGGTCATCTTGGGTGTGTGACCTTGAAGTAGTTATTTGTGCATTGTAATAGTGTGGGATGATCTTGAAATGATTTTGACCTTGCAAATTGTTCTATAAATTGTGTGAGTCTACTTGCATTCATTCAGTGTGAAATGTCAGATACGGAACTATCTAAAGAAAAAATTATAGAGCAAGTCGGCAGAGTAATTTGTTTATATCAGAGTAATTTAAAAAGTTTGTGTGATTTTGAAGAGAAGGATCTAGCATTTTTTCCTCTCGAATATTTAAAAACTTGCGTTGATACGCTGAGTTTACGGCAAATTTGGGATAAGCTGCCAGCGTCATATCGGTGTAACAAGGAACTACAGTTAAGCTTACTCTGTTACATTCACTATGAACAAATATATCGTCATCATATAGATGGGCCACCACCAGCAATAAAAAAGTGTCGTGAATGTAAAAATGAGTGAATAATATGAATAGTGCTTTGCAAGAGACAGTAAAAAAATTGGGCGATGAGTTCACTGAAACGGCTAATAATTATTTCAATGATGCAATGAAAAGTCGAGCAGAATGGGCGTCGCGCTATTGTGATTTGGCTTATGAATATGAAAAGGCTGCGAATGCATGTCGTAAATATTGCATCAAAACAATAAATTTACAAGACTTTGTTCGTGAGATAAAAAAGTTGGGGTTTAGTGACTGTTTGGAAAAACTGATTAGGTTCATTGCAGATCCGGTTGTGTTAGATGAAATTAGAGTGTAGGACTTAAGTTTAACGTAGTAGTAGTTAATATGGAAAGTTTAGTGCGAGAAATGTACGAGGAATTTCTAATTTCTGCAGCCTGTTCGGAATTTTACGCATATGAAATGCAAGATTCGGAGGCTCAGGACTTTAGTGTATTTTTTAAGTATATGGACCATGCCGAAGTGTGTCTTTTAGCTAGTATAGTTTGTAAGAATTTTCTAAGAAATAAAAACAAACAATTATTATTGAACAAATTAAGGAAATTAGGTTTAGGTGATAATGTTAAACGCATAGAAGAATGGCAGAAAAAAATCAATGAATAAAGTACATAAAATGTAGTTATTTGTTTCATTATATTTTGTCCTTGAAGTTATCCTTATACCAATTTAAATGTGTGACGTCATTTGACCTTCAATACTCCTCCCACTATTTCTATCGTTAAGCTACCCCCACCATTGTTACAATTCGACCTTGAAACCCCGCTATAAAGGTTCGTGGGAGAAGAAGTGACTTCAAACAGTCGCAGATATCAGTGGCATAAACATCAAATATTGTGTTCGTGTAGTGTTCTGAAAGTGCTTTTATATTCACGGTAATTTTTGGATTTATATACCATTTTTTTCAATAATGAGTATTGCAAAAGAAACTCTAGATGAAATTAATGAAATGTTTAGCAAAGATTTCGAGGTTTTAGAGAAAAAAAAGGTTACCGAAATGATTGTAGGCAAAGTGTATAAAATTGTAAAGATGGTTTCAATGACTACACGATTTGGTAAAACTCTTTTAGTGGCTTTACACGATGACGGTGATAATAGCACATTTGAGACTTTTTTACCAAAACGTGTGGCCGAAACACTATATTGTAGATATTATGAGTAAAACTAAAGATAAATACACTCTAACTTATTTGGGGCAGGGCACTAGAGTTTTTGGAAACAATACTCGAACATTATTACGTTTTGGCTCATTGGAGTAAATTGTATGTAAATTGTTTGAAAAAAAGGATGTAATTAAATTTAAAATATAGTTGCACATGTCAGAATACTTACGCGTGTTCATTATTTCTGTTAAAGATGTCTGCTGATGCGACGACGACGACGACGACCGCCAACGAATGTGTAGATAGATACATATTTTGGTTGGGGAGAGAATTAAGAAATAGGGCTCACGATATGTTAGATAGCGTAAATGATTGGTCGCATATTAATGTAACCAAAGATCAATATAAGAACGAGATCAGGGATACAATCAATTTTATGGCTGGGGCACACTTGTGCGACAAATTTTTATATGGTTCCATAGACATGGATACATTTTGTGCTGAAATGGTTGAAGAAGAATTAAAAGAATACCTCGTCAATATTCCACATTTACCAGGTGAGCTTGCTGCAAAATATGAATTGGTTTCTGCAACAGCAACAGCCCAAGACGTTGACGATCGAAATAGTGTCGGATGGGATAGAATTTTGAGCAACGAAAACGAAGACATGGAAAACTAATTGTTTAGGTTTCATTACTTTTTAGTTCAATTTTACTCGTGTTCACACGTGACACATTTTACTGGCCCTTGCGCCTTTGGACAATGTAAAAAGGGACAGAGTAGTAGTACCATAGTCGTATCGTATAGTACTCGACGTATTGCACGTCTCCCGCTTATCGTTTTGCTCTCAAATATATTGACTCTCGCCTCAAAACTACTCCGAAATACAGTGATAGTGTCCCCGATTCCTGGTTCCTGTATGGTGAAGCTTGGAATTATTCTGGTGGCCACCAAGAAGAATTTAGTGAAGTGATTTCGACCACAAGGTAGGCCATTTTAGTATTTGTGTCACGCTGTCGCCGTATTTTGTATAATTTCTCAACTCCTCAATTAAACCTATATACAGTCCACTCTTTGTCTCAATCCCCTACATATTTTTTGGCCACTTCGAACCGGATCTTCATTTTTTTATTCACAAAATTAAAAATTTTCTTTAAGTAATTAACATTTTGCAAAATTTTCTTTGAGAATGTACCATTTTTAGAATTTTTTCGTTGGCCCTTTAAGAGTCTCGAAGGCGCACCTGTCACACGCAATTTCATGGTCGTACTCCCTCCATACCATTGCACCCACTAGTCCTGCTGATCAGCTGAATCAGTATCTTCAAATTGTCGACATAAAATATTTGAATTTTTAAAGCATTGGAAATTACTGAAATCGCGTATTTAATCCTCATTTTAGAGTAATAAAAAAAATAGTAATATTTTTTGCTGATTTATTTTTATTCACTGGCTCTCAATTGGAAATATTATAATAATATCTTTTATTGATTTGTTGTTCATTAAATATTGTTCGATTAGAAAAGTAAATAATAGATTTGAAAATGTCAAAACTGGATATATACATTGCTCGCAGAAATGCTGCTAATTCTCGCATCAAAGAATTATTGAATATCGCGGAAAAAGCTCAAACAGATCAAAATGTACGTTTACATTTTAAAATGCGCTATAAAATGTTAGAAAATATTAAGGATGATTTTGATAAAAATCATTCGAATATCGTTGATTTAATAGCAAGCGTGGAAAACAAAGATGCTCTTTTGAAAACCGAAGCCACTTTTAGGGAACTTTTCGATTTTGATTATTTTGAAATTCAGGCTATTTATTATAGTATTTTTGAATCTGAACCCCTTGTCAACTTAAATGTCTCTCATTCTGCGCCATCACAAAATAATGGTAGGTTGCCCAAATTGGAAATACCGGTTTTCTCTGGCGATATTCGAACATGGAAAACATTCTATGATTTATTTAACTCGCTCATACATACTAATTCCAATTTGAGCAACGTGGAAAAATTTAGCTATTTGATAAATTCTCTCGATAATGCCCCTCTTGCTCTAGTTAAATGTACACCTTTATGTGATGCAAATTATTTAATTGCCTATAATGCTCTGGTTAATAGATACGAAGACCCTAGACTTATTGCTATAACTCACTGGCAAGAAATACAGGGTACTAAAAAACTGTCTGATGATTATTCGGTCAGCTCTTTGAGAAATCTCGTGGACAAGTTTGAAGAAAACTTGGCTGCTTTAAATAATTTGCATTACCCAGTCAAACAATGGGATTTTCTGCTATTTAATATATTAATGGAACGGTTAAATCACAGTTTAGCTACACGTTTTGAAATTGATTGTCATACTGAATTAAAAAACCCAGCAAATCGCTCAAATAATTTTGGTATTTTGAAAGACTTTTTACAAAAACATTGTGATGCTCTAGATGCTGTTTCTGTTACTTCTTCTCCAGTAAAATTACAGTTTCCTAAAAATAAAATAAAAACATTTCTAAACAATACCGATGGCAAAGAAAAATGCCCTTTTTGTAATAAGTTACACCCCATTTATAGTTGTCAAACCTTTTTATCAAAATCTCCTCAGGAACGGTATAATATAGTTAAAACTAAAAGAATGTGTATAAACTGTTTGGGTACAAGGCACCTTTCGCCTTCATGTACATCTCTTCGCACTTGTCGTAAATGTTCTCTAAAACATCATACACTTTTACATTTTGGTTCAGCATTTAAGCCCTCATCTTCTCAAAATGTTGTTTCTCATCCTCAGAGTTCTCAAGTTGTTTCTCATACATCCACGCATGCGCCTACTCAAGTTTCCCATTTGGCGGAAAGCTCTCTCGGTACAGGTGCATTGCAGTCACATTCAGATAAAGACAATTTGCCTAACAATAATTCTCCAGATGTTAACTCTTACATTGCTAATTTACCTCGTAACCATACTGTTCTCTTGTCCACCGCGGTCATAGAAGTCAAAGATGCGTGGGGACAATTTCAAAAAGTCCGTGTATTACTGGATTCCGCAAGTCAGGCTAATTTTATTACTAAAAAGTGTTGTAAAAAACTCGGTTTGGATTCTTATTCTCTAAATATTTCCATAGGTGGGTTAGGACCTATGGCTACCAAGGCCACGCAAGGTGTTGCTTGCACAGTTCGTCCTCATTTTCATTGTGAACCTTGTTTAAATTTAGAATTTGTTGTTTTACCACAAATCTGTGCCGATTTGCCATGCGCTGACTTACCAGTAAAACATTTTAAAGAATTTTTGAATTTAAACTTAGCTGATCCAAATTTTAATATTTCTTCTTCGATTGACATGCTCATCGGTGCTGAAGTTTTTGGCTCTTTATTGAAAGGTGAATCAATTTGTTTTGATCACCACAAACCCTCCGCTGTTAATACGTCTTTTGGATGGATACTTATGGGCAAAGTATCTCTTGAAAATAATTATCGTATAGGTACGTTTTGTACTTTAACTCAAATTGAAAATTGTATAAAAAGATTGTGGGAGCTTGATCAAGTAGCTCAAACCCCCAAGCTTTCTCCCGAGGAGAACGCTGCTGAACATATATTTGTTGAATCTCATGATAGAACTCACACTGGTAGATACGTAGTAGCTCTCCCCTTCAAAAATTCCTCTTCTCCTAATTTTTGTGATTCTCGCGACATCGCTCTTCGTAGATTTGTGAACTTGGAGCGTCGTCTGAAAAATAATCCCTCGCTTTATCAAGACTACTGCAATTTTATGCAAGAATATCTATCAGTTGGACACATGGAACTTATTGAAGATCCCTTAGAAGCACCCCACTCTTACTATATTCCTCATCATTGTGTTTTACGCCCAGAGAGTCAGACGACTAAATTAAGGGTCGTTTTTGACGCCTCTACTAAAGATGCAAATCATATATCATTGAATGACACTCTTTTAATTGGCCCCAAGCTTCAGTTAGATATTTTCACTCTGCTACTGCGCTTTAGACTTGGCGCTGTAGGGTTTACAGCTGATATCAAGCAGATGTATCGTCAAATTTTGGTTACTAAAAGTCACTGTGATTATCAAAGAATATTATTTCGCTTCTCCCAAGACGAATCTATTAAAGATTATCGTTTACTAACAGTGACTTACGGTGTATCTTCGGCTCCATTTTTGGCGATTCGTACTCTTCAGCAACTGGCTAGTGATTACCAGGCAAATTATCCTCTAGCCTGTCAAGCATTGAAAAATTCTATTTAGGTTGATGACTTGATCTGCAGTTGCGATACTGTTAGCGAAGCTGTACAGCTTGAACAGGAGCTCGTCGAGCTCTTGCGACTTGGTGGTTTCGAGCTGAGAAAATGGGCCAGTAACAATCCACAGTTATTGACTCATTTACCGCAATCTTGGCTGCAAATTGATCCTCTTTCATTTGATAATGATCAGGAAAATATGGTGAAAATTCTGGGACTTCAATGGCAACCCAAATTGGATATCTTTACGTATAACGTAAGTGTTAGTGAAACCTCCTGTACAAAACGTAATATTTTGTCAGATTTAGCTCGCATATTTGACCCTGAAGGATTTTTAACCCCAGTTGTCCTTTTCGGTAAACTTATAATACAAAAACTCTGGGCACTTGGGCTTCAGTGGGACGACATCCCACCTGAAGACATTGTAATTAAGTGGCGCAAATTTAAGGGTGAATTACCGCTACTGTCTAATTTTCAATTACCTCGTATTCTCCTCTCTCTCGATTATTTGTTTTGTGATATTCATGCATTTTGTGACGCTTCCTCTTACGGCTATTCAACCGTTATATATTTTCGATACGAAACGTCCCAAAATCAAATAAAAACTTCTTTTGTAGCTGCAAAATCTCGTGTTGCGCCATTGAAAACGATTTCTGTTCCTCGTTTAGAATTGTGTGCAGCCGTACTCCTTTCAGATCTCTTGATTTCGGTTTTGTCTGCGTTTGAAGACAAGATTGATTTTCGGCGGATTTATGCGTGGTCAGATTCGACTGTAACTCTATCCTGGATAAAATCGTCTCCTCATAAGTATAATACTTTTGTTTCTAATCGTATTACTCATATTCAAGAAAAGGTTGCTCCTACTCGTTGGTTTTATATTCCTTCCGAACACAATCCGGCAGATTGTGGTTCTCGAAGCTTATTACCCTCTCAATTACTTAACCATTCGCTATGGTGGGCGGGGCCCTTTTTTCTTTCTGAATCTGAAGAGCTTTGGCCAGATTCTTGTCGAACGTTCAAGTTCACGGAAACTGCTGTAGAGCAAAGAAAGACCGTTTTGTCCACCTTAGTTCCACCTAGGGACTTCTTTTTAAATCTTCTTGATAGATTTTCCTCCTTGGATAAAATATTACGCATTTTGTGCAGATTTCTGCGTTTAATCTTGAATAAGAAAACGCAAGGTACTCTTTCGGAACCATTTTCCGGAACTCTAATGTGCTTATTTAAGTACATTCGAAATGTTATATTGCTTGTTGAACCGGGTATCCTGAGGGTGGACGGACACCAATCGTACTCCCATCTATCTTTTCGAAAGTTACATCCTGGCCAACCAACCCTACTGCATTTGATTGCTCAAAAATTGTGGATTTTATATCCTAAGAAACCTATTCGCTTGCTTTCTCGTTGTTACAAGTATATAACAACCATTCTCAAGTCTTCTCAGCCTACTATGGAAGGTATTCCTAAGGCTCGTTTTATTTTTCATTTATCTCGCGTTGTTGGTACCCAGATTTTCTCTTACGAAGAGTTTAACACCGTTTTGGTCTCAATTGAAGCCGTATTAAATTCCCGGCCACTTTGTCCTTTAAGTTCAGACCCAAATGATCTTAAAGCTCTTACACCGGGACATTTTTTGAATTTGGAACCCTTAAACTCTTTTTTGGAACCTGATTTAACCTCGTTCAACCTCGGACGATTATCTCGCTTTCAATTACTACAAGCCTTACATCAGCATTTCTGGGTAAGGTGGAACAAAGAATATTTACACACTTTGATGCAACGCAGCAAATGGACTGAGTCGTCAGTTCCTATTCTCAAGGATACTCTCGTGTTGCTCAAAGACGAACACGCGCCGCCCTTAAAATGGCATTTAGGCTGGGTGTTAGAGGTGCATCCGGGTGCGGACGGAGTTACGCGCGTTGTGACTGTGCGTACCGCGCAGGGTAATTTCAAAAGACCTGTAACTAAAATATGTCCCCTACCTCAAAATTAAAATTATATTTTTTTTTTTGGTTTATTACTCTACTTTAAGTTTTTCATTTTTTATTTGGATGGTACAGAAATATTTTTTTTTTGTTTATAAAATGTCTCATTTTAGGTGGGCGGTATGTTTAGGTTTCATTACTTTTTAGTTCAATTTTACTCGTGTTCACACGTGACACATTTTACTGGCCCTTGCGCCTTTGGACAATGTAAAAAGGGACAGAGTAGTAGTACCATAGTCGTATCGTATAGTACTCGACGTATTGCACGTCTCCCGCTTATCGTTTTGCTCTCAAATATATTGACTCTCGCCTCAAAACTACTCCGAAATACAGTGATAGTGTCCCCGATTCCTGGTTCCTGTATGGTGAAGCTTGGAATTATTCTGGTGGCCACCAAGAAGAATTTAGTGAAGTGATTTCGACCACAAGGTAGGCCATTTTAGTATTTGTGTCACGCTGTCGCCGTATTTTGTATAATTTCTCAACTCCTCAATTAAACCTATATACAGTCCACTCTTTGTCTCAATCCCCTACACTAATTTTTTATAATTTTTGTATTTGTGCAATTAAATAACTGTAAATAAATATCTGTTACAATCACAGTTTTATTTTATTTCTTTTATAAACATACCAACCCAGTAGATCATAGTCAGTGTTTCTTTTTCTCAGCTGAAATATTTAATATAAGTAGGGCAAATAAAAATAAAATAGTTTAGTAAAGATTGAAAATGAGTCGAGGAAACAACACAATTGATAAATTTGGTCGTCAGAAATATAATGAAAAATATCATATATTATCTGGGCCACAAGGGATTGGTTTTAAACTTACAGCGGATGGGCAGTATGATATGGGTGGAAAAATCATAACCAACTTTGGCGAACCTAAAGATGATGACGATGCTGTGACAAAACACTTTGTTAATAGAAAGTTTTACAATTTTGCAGTTGTAATATGTGACATATTTAACAAGGATGTCCTCCCCATGATATACAAAAATAATAGTGAGCTTAAAACAAAAATTGAAGTTATGCAGAAAATACTCTATCATCAGCCATTAAATGACTCATTAAGCGCACTGTCGTACGACTCGACTTCAAAAAAAATCTAAAAAAAGCAGGTTAAAGAATAGGAGAACGCACTCCGAGTGGCATAGCCTTGAAGATAACGTCGTAGTCGTCGGTGAATTGGACCTTCCCTCCAAGAATATTGAAATGTTATTTATGTGTATGATGTTTTATTGTCATTGTTTTTAATAATGAAGATTGAAATAAAAAACTTTATTTTACAATATATTGTTTATTTATTTTACATTCTAAATAAAAAATATAGTCATACAATATGTTATTTAAACAATATTAGCTTTATCTATCCAAGAGTTGAAGTGGTTGGGAAATCCTAGCCATTTGACAAATAATTGTTCGATGTGATTTTTCTTGCGTTGTCTAAGGACCTTTTCTACTGTCAGGACTGCTTGTTTTTTGTAGTTCTGATTCGTAAAAACACCCTCTTATAGGCTGACCTTCTAACGATTCCAACAAGTAAGTAGGTGGATTTGTAACCTTAACTTTTACAACTTTAAACAATTCGGTTGACCAAGAGGGCGTATATCCTTTCTCGAATAAGCTTTTGTACTTGCTAATACGCACAATGTCACCCATGGAAAACTTAAATTTTTTAGGTACAATTTTTAAATAATCATATGCTTTAATATGTGTTTTTTCTTGCACGTCTGCAGGCTTCATTCCAATGGTGCGATGTTTCGAATGGTTATAGGTTTTTGTTACTGCCGATAATATATGTATCCATTTGTAAGATCCTCTTGTCGAGAATTGTTTATATAAATTATTTTTTAAAGTCCTTATGACTCGCTCAACAATTGCAGCTTTCTTTGTGCTGTAAGTGGAATAATGATTTATATTATATTTTTTCATCAGGGCTTGAAAGTTTGTATTATAGAACTCCTTTCCTTGATCACTTTGCAGATTTGTTGGTGTATATGATGCCTCTTCAATGATGCTTTTCATCGCATTAGTAACTTCTATACCAGTCTTGTTTTTTATGGCTTTGGTATAGACAAATTTCGAGTAACAATTTATACAGACCAAAATATAACGATAACCATCGTTTTCATCAGCATACTGTTGCATTTCAGCCAAATCAATTTGCCACAAATCTCTGTATCCTTTTATTATCGTGCGCCGTCTTACAAAATTTTTTCTAGCCGTTCTATGTAGTTCATTAACAATCTTGATTTTTTCTAGACTGGGCTCCATATTATTAGTAATACTAAAGGTTTCAGATCGAAGGAAGAACTGAATAATATCATTAAATATTGAGCTTAATATATTATATCTTCTTCTCGTAATTCCTCTATGATTGACATAATTTCATTTTCGTGTCCAGTGTGACCGGCCATTTTGGAACTCCACAACAAACGTAAACGATCCACCAACTCTTTAGCTTTGTTCCAGTAGACATATTGAAATTTTTTCGAAGATAATTTCTTTTTTGCGGGTAACTGTAGTTTTTCCGAGAGATTTTTTCTTGTAATAGTACCACCTAATTTTGTACCCATTATCAGAGGTTTAATAATTCGTAAATATTTGTTCCATCTGGTCTCCCGTAAACCATCACTTTTTTTAAAATTGTTGTAGACAGCATTCGTTGATTCCAAAATTTCCTTGTACGTTGAAAGTACATTATCACTTAATTGTTGTTGTTCCTTGCCTACACTTGGGGGTGTTTTAAGAAATAACAAATCATAAAGTGCCGGTGATCCACCATATTCTGCAATATTTTTCCCTTTTTTGTATAAGACAATATTTCCATTTCGAAAACGCACCTCTAAATTACCAATAAAATTTTTGTTATAATCTGTTTTTGAACCAAAACGTACAACATATACAGTATCGTATAGAGATGGTTTCGAACGTAATCCTTTCAGGTGTGCGTTTAAAGTATCGGAAGTTGTGGTGTCAGCGGATGCGAGGGATGTATTAGTTGATGTCGAGGGTGTATCAAACACCGATTGGCTAATATCTTCTTGTGAAATGCGATGCTGCTGCTGCTGCTGCTGAATAGGTGTGGAGGTTTGAAAGGAATGTGTAGGTTGGGGAAAACCTGATATTTGAGTCGACTGCACTGATGTACTGAGACTATGTGGCTTTGTAGCTGGATAATGTTGTTGCTGTTGTTGTTGTTGTTGATGTTGTTGTTGCTGCTGCTGCTGACGTTGCTTAACCACATCAGATATAGTTGTCAACGGCTTAGAAATGGGTTCGTAAAACTTTTCCAATTCCACAACATTAAACTCTTTAGCCGCTTTAATTTGTTTAAATTTTTTTCTGACGGCATTGGTAGCTTCCACTAGTTTACGTTTTAAGTCGATCGCGTTATTCATGATGTTAACAAAAGACATTTCAACAATCAAATGAGCGTTTTCTCTTATTATTACAGTAATATATAGCTATCAAATCCTTTGCGGTATCTTCCCGAGTTCACATCACTGTCTTTATCAATTACTAAAAATCCATACTTATTATCCCAACATTTTGAGCACATTTCTTGAAATTGAGTAAAAGTTAGATCCGGTGAAACGTGGTCGGAAAATATGTGTTTCATATTCAACTCATCTTGTTTAAACATAATAATAAAATTGGCGTTGTCTCGCACAAGCTGTTTAGGCACTCGCGAATATGTTTGCGCTAGGTAAAAGGAGTCGATATTTTTATGACGTCCCATGCTAAAGTACGATCTTATAACATCTTGTTTTTCACATATAACATCATCAAAGATAAATATAGAGTTTGGTTTTGCATCGGACGGTTCAACAATATTACTGGAATCACTAAAGGCATAGTAGCCTAAACCTTTGATGGGCGCTAAAATTTTCCTTAAATACTCATATTTCGGTTGATACAGAGATTTCGAGTAAATATAGACATTTTCGAAACGTAGCCCAAGGGGGTGTGTAAGCAGCGAAATCATGACATTAGTTTTTCCACAATTGGATGGACCAATTAACAGGCCGCGAATAGAGGAAGAAAGTAAAGGACCGTGTCTCTTCATTATCTTCTTTTCAAATCCAAGTCCGACTTTTTCATCGAGATTGTCAATAGGAAGTTTTTGTTTAAGATCGATAACGCGCATCTTAGGAAAATTTGATATTTTATAGGCAATTTTTCACAAAAACTGTCATTCAGATGCCGAGCGTCAAACGAAGTGGACGGTCTCACTTTTCCAACAAAACTGGATACGGTATTGTGAATTCGTTAATAAATAAATTACCATTCGAGGTACACATTCCTGGTTATCAATATTGCGGACCCGGAACAAAAGTAATAAAACGTGTAACAAGAGGTAATCCAGGCATTAATCCTTTGGATGCCGCATGCAAAAAACACGATTTAGCCTATTTACATAATAAAGACAACATAAGTGCGAGACATCGAGCGGATTACGAGCTCGAACAAAGTGCTTGGAATAGAGTAAAATCGAAAGATTCCAATTTAGGTGAAAAAACAGCAGCTTGGTTAGTTACAAACATTATGAAAGGAAAACAACGTTTTGGTATGGGTGTACCATCATCATTATCAACAAAAAAAACATCTAGTAAAGGCACGCGTCATACAAAAAGGAAAGGTGTTAATAAAAATCGACATGTTCGGAAAGCCATTTTCGGAACAGCTATTCGACAAGCAGTTCGAAGGGAATTATTAAAAGCCGGAAGTAAAAATGTGTTGGAAAAAAATGTCATGAATGCATCTAAAATAGCTCTGTCGGCAGCACGTAGATCGGTAAAAGCGGCAGGTGGCAAAAGGAAGGTTCGTACACCGAGAATAATACCGATTCCTAAAACTGGTGGAATATTACCATTAATACCAATTTTTGCCGGGTTATCAGCTTTGGGTTCATTAGCCGGTGGGGCAGCGGGAATTGTGCGCGCCATAAAAGCAGTAAAAAAAAGCAGCGAAGATAAAACCGGTGCCGGCCTATATTTAAAATCGAAAGGAAATGGTTTGTTTCTAAAGCCATATCGTAAAGGTATGGGATTATTTTTAAATCGTAGATCAAAAAACTAATTGAATCCCTACCTCGAAGACCACTATCTAACATCGATATAGAAAAATATGCCAAAAAGAAAAGAATAGGACACTTTCGAGGCGTTTATATGAGGGATTTATTACCTAGACAAGGTCCTCGACGTTACGAAGCAGCAATAGTGAATTTGGATAGTACGCGTGGTGCAGGGACTCATTGGGTAGCTTATAGAAAAAATAATTCTAAAGTAACATATTATGACAGCTTCGGCGATTTACCCCCACCGATCGAATTGGTACGATATCTACAAAGGGGATCGGAACCATCAAAAATTATTTACTATACATACGATCGTCAGCAGGATTTTGGAACAGTCTGGTGTGGACATTTGTGCTTAAAGTTTCTTGTCGAATCATCAGCGTAAAAGATGTCATCATCATCATCGTCACCATTAACACCGCAAATGGATCGCAATAACTATACTAAAATGTTGCAATCACTGAAAGCATTTCATCTAGCCGGTGGATTAAGGAAAATGACCGTGAAACAGTTAGAAAACATGCCCAAGGAAGTGATGATTGCATTAGCCCCAAATGAAATTCCATTCGTTTGGGAAAAGTTGCCCGAGCACCTTAAAAGCGATATCGATATATTAAAATATCAGTGCGGTTGCAAACATTATTTCAGCAGCAGCAGCAATTTAAACGAGGTTACGTCTGATGAGGATCTTACAGCTAGAAAAATATTTTGTTGTTATTGCAAAATCAGCGATGTGCGCATAAAAGCAGAAAATAGCATAAAAACATCACTATCTAATGCAGTCAGAAAAGGTGTGAAGATGAATCTTTTTAAATGTTGCCGCTAAGAATAAAACCGAGATGTGTGATGTTTTAATGGTTAGTCATGTCTTATACGTTCACACTAACAGGACACTCGAGCGTCTTAAGCGCCGATTTTTATCCACCAGTCGAATTAAATAGAGAAAACAAATATGGTCTGGCATTGCTGGGATTTTACACATACAATTCAATTTTTAATGTGGACGAAAGCAACAATAAGTTTGCCTACATGAAGGAGGGTTACACCACCGAGTCGATACAATTGCAGATTCCACCTGGGGCCTATGAAATAGATGAGATAGGTAAAGCTATGTTGGAGGCTTTGAGGATTTCAACTGAAGAAAAGAACGATGGAATCTTTTACTTGGTCGCTAATAATAATACGCTGAAATGTGAACTGAAATCCCAATATACTATAGATTTCCGGGGAGAGGCGAGTATCGGTAAAATGTTAGGATTTAATCATACAGTGTTAAAAAGAGACAAAAAGCACGAATCAACCGAGATGGTGGAAATAATGAAAGTACGCATCATACGCGTAGATTGTAATATAATTTCCGGAGCATATATGAATTCGGTGGAAGGTCATACCTTGTTCGAATTCGATATCGACGTGGAGCCCGGTTACAAAATCAGTAAAGAACCACAAAATAATATTTATATGCCGTTAATGCCGGCAGGACGTCAGTTTATCGACAACATTACTCTTCGCATCTTGGACGATAGCGGTGATATAATCAATTTTCAAGGCGAGAAAATAATCGTGAAATTGGAACTGAAGAAACTTTCATAAAAATGGGTTTTTGCTTCAATCGTCAATTGTGTGTGCTGTCGACTAAGATGGGGGAACCGCCGAAACATAATAAAAGTAAAAGAAGAGTTAACGTCAAGGTTAGTCGTCGTCCAGACGTTAGATCACAAACATCTCAACAGTTATCTGCCGAAGACTATAAATTTTTAAAATCAATCGGTCTTAAAGTGCGAAAATGATTTCCACCACCAGCGATAAAATAGAGGTTTTCTCCGAGCCCATCTTGGACAATTCCATTATTAGTCTAGAAGAGCATACGTATAAACCATACGGATCTCCATCATTCAACAATTCGGATGAAGTCCGTATCCCCATTAATTTTCAAGATATTATACTGGATATCGCCGAAAGTTACATATATATCGAAGGAAAATTTAAACCCATAGACGCAACGAAAAGATGTTTTTTATCAAATAATGCCCTCGCATTTTTGTTCGATGAAATTCGCTACGAGATGGGAGGTGAGCAGGTCGCCGTGGTTCGTAAACCTGGAGTTACGACGACATTAAAAACCATGGTTTCATTCGGAAGTTTGCAACAAAGATCTCTCATGACGTGCGGATGGGGTCTCGACGAAGCAAACCAAGATATCGTAGACACGGCAAGTAACGTATTCTCCGGGAAATTACCCTTAAAATATCTTATGGGATTCGCCGAAGATTACGCAAAAGGTGTTTTCAACGTAAAACAAGAGCTTATTATGATTATAGCTCGCACTTTTACAAATTGTTACGTCGGCGAAGTAGAGGCAGAAATTAGTATCGACAAAATCGAATGGAAAATTCGTCACATCATTCCAGACGACAAGCAAAAATTGAAAATACTGTCTCGCATTAATAAAGGAGGAAACAATGCCAGTATTCAAATGGCATATCGTAAATGGGATCTGTACGAATTACCAGCTTTAAGGCAAACATCTTCCGACGTGTGGGCCTTGAGAACGAGTACAAGTCTGGAAAGACCGCGCTATATAATCGTCGGGTTTCAAGACAGCAATAATTGCGACAAGAAAGAAAAAAACGCAACCCAGTTTACCCACGCCGACGTATGCGACATTAGACTGTATCTGAATTCAACCGTTTATCCATACGAAAGATGGAATTTAGATTTCGCCAAGAAACTGTACGCAGCAGCCTATTACAATTACGAAAACTTCCAAAGCAGCTACTACGGGCGCGAAATAAACGATCCGATGATAACGTTCGCGGAATATATGAAAAACCCCGTTTTTATTATCAATTGCAGTCATCAACCAGAGGGGATTAACTCATCGACAGTGGATGTAAAATTGGAGTTCCAAACGAGAAAGAATAAATTCCCCAAAGACACTAAAGTGTACGCATTAGTTATTCACGACTCATTTTTTAGTTATAATGTATTAAACGGTTCGGTGACCAATAAATCTATATTTTAATGTATCTATTATATGTAACACAAAATAATGTTCTTGAATCAATAAATTTGTAATGAGTGAAGTAGTAGTTTTATATTTATTTGAAACCCAACCAAAAAAAAAGCTGGCGGAAAAGCCCGCTCTTTAAGAAAAGAGTACGGGAATTTAGAAAATGGTGGTTTATTAAGTGGAAAAAAGAGCTTAAATAACACAAGAAAAAATTTTTAAGGCAAAATATGAAAACAACGATTTAGAAAATTTGTAGGAAAGTAACGGTTAGGAATAGGGAAAAAAGTTATAAGAAAAAATTATAGAGGAAATCAAGTACTATAAGCAAGAATTTTTCTCGATAGTAAAAACGTAAAAAAAATTTTTTTCAAAAAAAAAAATTGAAAAATGGTGAATGCGCGCCAAAGTTGAAGTTTTGGAGCAAAATGATATTAGGAAATTAGAAAGAGAATTTTTTTCTACATATGGTAGTACTTTTCAAAATTCGGAAAGATGAAATTTTAAGAAAAGGGTTATAGTAAGTTAGTAATTTGGATTTTTTAAAGCGCTGTAGCTCGGGAACCGTTCAAGATAGAAAAAAAATAAAAGCACTTTGATAGCCCAAAATTTTGAGGAGAATGCGATGGTGTAAAAAAAATTATAATTTTTTTTTTTTGAAAATGCTGAATACGCGCTAAAGTTGAAGATTTAGAGAAAAACGGTATTGGGAAATTAAAGAGAGAATTTTTTTCTACATATTGTAGTATTTTTGAAAATTCGAAAAAATGAAATTTGAAAAAAAGGGTTATAGAAAGTTAGTAATTTGAATTCTTTAAAGCGCTGTAGCTCGGGAACCGTTCAAGATAGAGAAAAAATAAAAGCACTTTAATTACCTAGAATTTTGAGTAGAATACAATGGTGAAAAAAAAATTTGGAAAATCTTAAAAATGACAAAAAATTTAGATGAAAAAATTGAAATTCTTGAGTTAGGAGGCTAGGGCCGCCGAACGGGAGTATGTGGAAGTTGTAGGGGAGGGTTTTTTTTTTTTTTTTTTTCTAAGTCCATTTTCCTTACCTTGCCTGAAAATAATTAAAATATATGCATAATTTGCATTTTTTGTAAATATGTAGCAAAGTAATGGTTAGAAATATCAAAAAAATTTATTTGAAAAAAATGTAGAGAAAGTCTAGTACTATATGCTAGAAAAGTGGAGGGGGGTAGTTTGTGTCCATAACAGAGATACGGTGAGTTATAAAATCATATTATTCTCAAACTTATATAATGCATATATGCACTCCACCTTACCCCCTCCAACTTTTTGAATGTATATAGAGGCCGGTATTAGAATTATTTCATCATTACACATTCGATCGGCAAGATGGAAGATATACCAAAAAGGATCATTGGCATTGTCAGGCCATTCGTGCCCGGCAAAATATGCAAGTGTGAGGAGTGCGGGGGTACCGCACCAGGAGCGGCACCTTCGGCACCGCCTGCAACGCCGACACCACCAGCGACGACGACGGTGCCGCCAATGAGAAGACCAAGGGCTGCACCTAGGTCGGTGTTAATATCGTTGGGTATTACTCCACGGTAGGCACCCCACCCTCCCCCCAGGCCCTTTTAGGGCCACAAAAACGGTCCTTTTCAGGACCACATTATATTTTGATCGTAGTTTAGTAATCGTCACTTATGGGGCGAGATATTCGTTTAACGACGATTTGTCTCGTAGCTTAAGTGCCAAGTTATATGCTTGAGAACCTATGAAAATGTTAACAGTTCAAACAAGGTTTCTATTATTTTTTTTTGTAATGTATTCTTCACAAAATATTAAGAATAAGTCTTATTGTCTAAACAAATCTAATTCCTTATTTAAAGTTTTTGAAAAAATCAATAATTCTATAAGCTCTCACCAATACATAACATTTAGAATCCGTTGGTGGGGTGGGGGTAGTTCTATATATATGAGACTGGGCCAGTTACACAGTCATATATTCATCAACCCTCATACGATGAACATGGAGGAAGAAAGACCCGCCAGCCGAGGCTCATCCATCTTTAGTGATGACACCGTAGCCGACAACGTTGGAGACCTGCAAGTCTTCGACGACGACGACGAGGTGGATTTTGAAATTGACGTCCTACGTTGGGACGACTTGGATGAGCCGATTCCGCTAGTATATGACCATGATCCGGGTCTAGTGGAATTAGACGATGCGGGCGATTGGGTCTTACAAAGACTCGAAACTCCGTCGCCGCAGCCAGAGCCGGACTCGACGGAAGATGCGGTGCTGGAAATTCCAACATCACCAACACCCGACGACCCACAAGGCCCCTGCAATTCGTCAAGCTGGTGGTCGACCAGCGAGGATGGGGCACCATAAGCCCCACACTCTCCCTGGCCCTTTTTAAGGGCACACAACAACGGTCCTTTTCAGGACCACAAAATACTTTGATCGTAGTTTTAGTACATATTAGTACTTTGTTACTAATATTGTATGTATAGAATATACAATATTAGATACAAAGTATTAAAACTTTAAGTGCTGGTGGAACCCAGCTAAATCGTTCGTTCGTATTTGAGACCACAAACAACTTTTGGTCTCAATACGTAATACGACATTTGTTTTCACGCCCCACCATTAATTTGTCTCTATATATACGACCACCAATACTTATTACAATCATTTTAGTTCAACATGTCTGCGACTCAACAACAACAACAACAACAACCCATCCAATGCCCTGTGGTAGATTCTACCACAGAGAATTGTTTGGAGTGGGAGCCGAACGATCCTAGATGGGATGAACTTTGGCGGTTCATCATCGAATACACAGAGGACAGCACCGCCACCCCCGCTGATGATGACGGGCCGTGCGACTCCACAACTCAATAAAAGAGTCGCATGTTTTACAACCAAACGGTCCTTTTCAGGACCACAAAATAATTTGATCGTAGTTTTAGTTGGTTATAATACTTTGTAACCAATATGTTATGTTTTTTTTCATAAAAACATACAATATTGAGATACAAAGTATTAGAAGTTCTGGCGACAGAACCTTAACTTCATAAACCGAACCATGTTTTAGCATACTTGTAAATATTATCAGAAAATATTTACAACTATTGCTATTGCGTAGTTTTAGTGGATTATTCACTCTTTTTTTTATTACCTAATATTATGTGGGACAGGGCCTATATGAAATAACACACAAAAATAAATTTTCAAGTCATTTTTATTCTCATTATAAAATATAAAAAATTTGATCAAACACTTTTTTATTAACTACAATATATATATATATATATATATATATATATATATATATATATATATATATATATATATATATATATATATATTTACAAACTTAATACTATAAATTAAAAGCTAATATCTACAACTACCTAACACCTACTACATAATTTATTAAAGTCCTCTAATTGTCTTTTTAACCGCGCAGATTTCACCTTTTTTATCTCTAATTGTTTTTCAAGTTCTATAATGTCACTGTCACACTCGTCCACTTCTTTCACTAAGCGTTTTTTCATTTCGTAAATGTCTGTCAATTTGGTCTTCTGAGAGTTGGTGAAGTCTTCGACCCACTCCGGTTGTGATGGCTCGGAATATATTAACGAAGAAGACGCGGTTTTATTTGGTGAAGACGATGACGATGACGACGACGACGACGACGAAGCAGCGGAAACTTCATCGCCTTCAAAACAACGCTTAAACCGCTTCTTCATGGGTTTCCGGCACCCCAATATCGGCGACAGTGGCGCTGGCGCTGGGGAAGACTTCACCTCCGACACTATTTCATTCTCTACGCTGGCCGGTGTTGGTGGCGTTGGTGGTGTTGGTCCATCGGGGCCTTCTATGACTTCCACTTCTACTGACAATGGCTCTTTTGGTGCTGTTTTTAGGAAGTCGGGTAATGGAACAGGGGTGGAGGGACGCTTAAAGTTAAACTTTTTCTTCTTCCCTTGTCCCACACCTTTAATCGCCGAATAAAATGTTTTTTTATCGGCGATTTCCGACTTCCGCATAGTCAAGAGCTTTTTCAGTTTCGAAGCTTTCGGAGAAGATTCCCTAGGCCGCGATGCTTTTCGCACAACCACATCACTAATCACATTTATCTTTGGCTCCTTCTCCTCCGTCCAGCATTCCAGGAATTGCGCTGCCGACTGAACTAACTCTTCGTCGCGACCATCGTTGAGGGCTCGGTCTTCGGCATCTTCATGCTCCACGCCATTCCAGTTCTCGAACACCCCCGGACTTAACACTTCCAAACCACTCATGTTATCCAGCATGCCTTGCTGTGAACCGCAGCTCACGTCAAGAGCATCTAAAAGAGACCGTACACTAGACATTTTCGATATTCAAACTCACACAATTAACCTTTTCTTAGCACTGTACTGTTTGCTGTTCTGACGAACTGTGAAGAGCTCGAGCCAGCAAGTCTGCTTTTATGCCCATTTCCCCCACTACACCGCCTTTATTCCTTTTGTTCGATGCATTAAGTATAATATTTAAACTTGTCAGATGCAAGGCCAAGGCCAAGGCCGACGTAACCGGCAATACCAGGGTCGTTTTCAGGGCTGTAATTTTCATGGATTTTTTTTTGTCCCTGTCAAGGTTATTTTAAAGAAGCATATAAATATAGTACTAAACTTGTTAGATGCGAGGCCAAGGCCAAGGTCAAAGTACCCGTCAATGTCAGGGTCGTTTTCGAGGTTGTAATTTTCAAGGATTTTTTTTTGGTCCTGTCAAGGTTATTTTAAAAAGTAATACATAAATAGAGTACAGCGATTGAAAAGTACAACATATTCAAATATCATGTTGCCAACTGATGAACAACCTAGTGAAGCAGCCAAAACATACAGTCATATACTAAAAGCTTTTTATTTAACTTGTCATCATTGTAAAAGACTAGGTATCTGCTGGCGAAATGATCTTACGTACGACTTCAACTACATTGACCTTTTCAGGGTTAAATTTGTACAATGCGGCTTTTGTGGACTAGTTTACTACCAGTTCAAGGACATTAATGAACGTGCCATCCAGAGAAGAAATTGGGTCATAGAAGAAGCTTACCTGTACAGAAGAAATTAACATGTATTTTATTTCTTAATTTTTTAATTTTTTTGTTTTATTTTTTAATAATAAAAAGTAAACTCAATCTTTTGTTATATTTTAATTTTTTTTTTCAATAAAACAATAGTAAAATGAATCTGTATGTGTATTTATTAAACATCACCTAAAATACGTTTTACAATCCATATTTTTCTGCAGAGTCCGTTTATTAATGAAACAGAACCATATATTAGGGTGAAATCTAATGGTTTCAAATCAGTCTCACATAACAATGTCAGAAGTAAACACTATTGATAAGTTCGGTCGCAAAAGAAAATTTAAGGATTTTAACTTTATGCGAGGTCCTTCAGGAATAGGTTTTAAACTTACACCTAATGGAGATTACGACATGGGAAGCAAAAGATTGTGCTATTTAGCAGAACCTCTTGAAGGAGACGATGCGACCACACGAAATTATGTTGATAATAACCTTGCTCAGTGTGTGCAAGATACGCAGAAAGCTTTACATGACTCAACAATTGTTATTAAAGATATATTCAGAAACCAACTTGAAGGTTACGTACGCAAGAAATTAATTGAAACCGGTCAAGAACTTAGAGGATACATTGATGATACTGTTATTGCAATATATGAACTTAGGCAAGACGAACTGCGTGATGAACTTAACTCTAGAATGTTGAAAATTGAAAAGACTATGGAGGATCTTGTCAGCAAACCTGTTTCACATTAAACATTTACTCGTAGACCTGTGCGTTTAATTTACTATTAGACAAATTTTTCAACAATAACTTTTACAGTTTGTTATTTGTCGACACTTCATTATATTTATAATTTTAAAATAAAGGTTCAATAAAAAAGCAATCAAGTAATGAATACAAGTTTTTTATTTAAAAAAAAAAAAAAAAAAAAAAAAAATTACAATACTATCGTTACATATTAATGTTGTATGTTTAATAGAAATAATAAAAACAATACAAATAATGAAATATGGATTTTCCAGATTACGTGCTGTCCTGACTTAGAAATGATTCCAACACGGTGACTAAATTTGCTAAGTTTTCTTCCGGGTCTGTTTTGTAAAAATCTATGTCTGCATGCCCCCAAGGTAGAGTTTTGGTTGAACTGGGAATTACATAACGTTTATCATCGCTATGTGACAATGCTACTTTATTTATTATGTTGGTATAAATGTTATGTAATTCACTTCTAAATGTCTTCATCTTTCTTAATATCAAACCACCCCGTTCAACAATTCTTTGGTAGTCTTCCTGATGAAGGTCTTTCTCGATAACACATTTTTTGATACCTTTGGCTTTTTTTAATTCATTATTAATGGACTTTACATAATAAGCCTTCGCGCCGGTACCATAAAAACTTATTATCGGATCACCAGGAAACTCATCTTTCATTCTACCAACTACAGAATTACTTTTAATTATGTTGAAATTATTAATTTCGGGGTAATTTGATGTATCGAATTTTTCGGGGTTTTCTGATATAGTTTGATAAAAGTTTTCCGTATACACTTTTAATATAAGCGAGTCAGTATCGGTGTAAAGTAACGAAGCATCATCGCCAAACTTGGATTTAATAAAATTATAATAAAAATCGTATATTACAGTCTTTGATATATCTAATATGGAAAAACCGATATAAATTGGTTTATTGTACAATATTTTAACTTTATTCATATGTATAGCAACAAAGTTCTCGGTAAATATCGAGCTACTATTGAAATTGGGGCGGGATATTAGTGCTCTAGCTCCATTTCTGCCTACACTGTTATCCCAATGTGTTACTAATTTTATATCCTTTCGATTTTCCACATTTTCCATAGTTTTACCAAATATCGCGTTATTTTTTAATTTAAAAGTGTCCTTCGCAAATTTTGTGGTGGCCTTGTTACGTAAATTGGTATTAAAATCAATATACGATTTTAGCCATTTTGATTGCTTAAACTGTAATACTCGATGGGTTTGCATTACCACTAAGCCGTTGGCGATGGCTTGTTTTAAAGTTCTATAGTGTACAATGTATTTTTTTTTATCTTGTAAATTAGGAATTAATTTCGGTAATTTAGCGTTTTCTGTTGGCGGTATGATATTTTCTACTAGAAATGGAAGATCAGAATGTGCATCATGCAACTCAGTCGGATAATGCACATCCACTTCCAAAACGTTGCCATGTAAACTATCATCACCAACAGCCATAATATTTAAATCCAGAATTTCGCGCTCGCTTAACCATCGAAAACCACCATATGGTAATGCTTGTGACATACTATGACCATATAGATTTGTAGCATCAAGGTATGTTATAAATGAAGAAGGTTTTGTTGGGTCATAGTCTGGTAAAAAAATATTATTAGCGATGAGCTTCCTTTCTGTACACTGGCTTATGCCGCCGCGTATACCTTTCTTAAAAAAATGTATCATGTCTATATCAGTTAAGAGCTCTAACTCTACCTTAGTCATACGTAGCATACAATCAAATGATAAACTTGGAAGGGTATAGTAATGTGCTGGATCAAGTTTATCGAATTTTAAACAATTATTCCGAAATTGCTCAAAAACATCACACAATAGCAACACATCTGATTTTAAATACACGTCCGAATAGTCCCCCAAAGTTTTACACCCAAACAAGCGCCATACTTCTTTTGCTCTTCTATAGCTTTCATCGCTAATATGTTCTTCCCGTAAATTATCATAAAATTCATCTTTACTTGGAAGACATGTATTTTCCATTTTTTCTATAGAGTCAATAAAGCTATAGGGAAAAACACCCTTTTGACGCATCAAATTAAATTGGTTGATATTTGAAAAATGTTTCCGCGTTTCAATAAAATCGTCGTCGTTTAAACCGCTGCCTAAATTTTCCAAAGACGTTGACAGAAATTTAAAACTATCAATAAATCGCAACTTTAAATATTTCCTCTTGACTTTTCCACATTTACTATCAAAATAATCGTGCACATAAATGCTTTTGGTAAATGATATGTACTTTTCCTTACTTTGAGCCAAAACACCAATTTTATCCCCATATTTACATTACTCTTTTATAAATAAATGGCTGTCGTAGCCGCTTAAGTTATGAAATATGATAGGGATAAAAGAGGGTAATTTATAATTTAAATTACAAACGGAATGTGCAGCACCAAATCTTTTTGCACCAGTTATGTGACAGTGGTCTCGTACTTTAATCTCACCCTCTTCAAAAGGGCCTTCACATATACCACATATTTTAGCATCATTAAACTCCCTTTTTCTTCAGGCGTTAACGGTTTCATAGGCTTAATGTCTTTTAAATATGTGTTGTATAGAGCCCTTAAATCACACTCGATACGATCCACAAAGACTTGAGCTGCATTATTCCCCCGAAATAGCTCAAATTTCGAAAGTGAGTCGTCAAAAGAGCATTTAATTAAATAAGCAAAAGAATATGGTTCATGTTTAAAACTTTTTACAGTGTAAGAATTTTGTGGGTTTGGTTGTACCGTTTCAACGGGTTTTAAAACAGATTCGAAATCTGCATAAACCACGAATGGAACGCGCATTTGCTTTTCTATACCCTCGAATTTTAAAATATTTTCCGGCACACTCTTTCCAAATTTATCGATTTTTAAATCCACTGAGGGTGTTTGCGTGAAAATGTGGTTACAATCGTAGCTTTGATGTAAAGTTAAAGCTGACGGTGTACTAAAATAAATGAGGCAACCATCACAGAAATATATTTTATGTTGTTGACAACTAATTTGACTTGAAACTAAACGTGATAAATCCCGAATCCAACAATAATGACTCTTTGAACAAGTCGTATCACAAAAATGTTCACCGCCATCTTTACTACTACAGTCTTTTGTAATTAACAATAAATTTACATGCCTATCCAACTTTTTTGACGCATACCTCAGTGGACCAATAACTTCATGTATTACTTCATTATTTTCATATTTAGATTCCAGACCGTATACGTTAATTGATATGTTGTTCATTTCCTCAAATTTTTTAATGTCACGTAATTTTCCTGGAAAATCCATACCTGTTACATTTAGCACTCTAGAAAAATGGGGGTAGGATGTCTTCTGTGAAGGCTCTGCTGTTGGAGGAAACAATGCTGATGTTACAGCCCACGCAAAGCAAAATTCGTCCTGGTTAATCACATTGACGACAGCTCCTTTCTTTTCAATAGAACACGGCAACTTGATGTATGATGAGCCACCCATAGGCATATACTTGTTGATACCAACTTCCAAGTATAAAATTCGCACAAGAGCCCATCCTATAACAAGAAAAATAATATATAAAAATCAGTTTAATATATCGGGTTTTGATTTTTCCATACCTGAATCTTTCTCCTGGAACTCTGTCGCCTGCGTTTTTATTAATTCGGTGAAAGAATGGTAAACGGCATCCAAATCACTTTCTACACTAATTATTTGATTAGCAGTGTTGAAGGATTTTTCACTGAATATTTCTTGTGATGGAAGCATGTACTCGCCAACAGCTGTCATGTTAACTTTTAAAGCATGATGCACACGCAATAAATTATTAACAAGTTCCACCACCTTGGATTTAATGTCTGCAAAGAACATTACGTAATCGGAATGCTCCATATCACTGCTAACCCGATAGGTTGCAATTCTCCTTTTGAAGGCACATTGAACGAGTTGCACACCATGACATACCGGCAAACATGAATTATTTTTATGTTGTTGTGTTCGTTTATGCACCGACATATGATTTATTGGGACATCTACATTACATGTAGCGCAATTAATTACCGGAATCGTCGATGTATACTCTTCAATTCGGAGCCGTTTTCCTCCAGGCACTTCATTAAATCTCGCCGCACACGATTCTCTTTGATGACGTCTCATATTATAAATATTAGTAAACTTAGAACCGCAATTTTCACAAACATATGCCATGATTTGTCAAATATTAACACATGTACTACCTATACAAGTCAGAGCCAACTGATGAATGAAACTGCCCCATACCTTATATAAAACCATTCAAGGTCACCCCCAACCACGTAACATATCTTCAAGGTCACACACCCAAGGTGACCTTCAACAAAGTCAAGGTCGTCTCGACCAAGGTCAAGGTCAAGGTCACACACACAACCTTGAACACAAGGCCAAGGCCAAAGCACACGTGCACTTTCAAGGTCAATGACAAGGACATGTGGGCGGGGCCAAAGAGGGGTGAAGCAAGGTCAAGGTCAAGGTCGAGGAGTGGGGGGATCGAGCGAATCGGGTTATGTTCACTACTAGCTCGGACTGTATTTCCTGATTTAAAGGCTGTTTTTATATTAAAACTGCTGGCAATTCATCTTATTTTCTTCGAGGTTCCCTTAATGTACGGAATTGTAAAGAAGGAATATGTTTCTTGCTGTTCAGGGGTCGTTGTGCCAAAGTTATTTAAAACATCGTCATTTAATTTTAAAGGATAATTATTTTGTTGTAAATTGGATTTAATGTTTGCTACCTCTTTTTCTAGTGAATCAGCATTATTGCATATAAATATAGCGCGATTATAGAGGTTGAATATAATTTCGCGTTTTGTTACAATAGAATGATTAGAATTATGGCTAAGATATTGCCCAGTATGTGTTGGCTTCCTGTACACTGAAATTTTAATAGTTTCGTTTGAACGGTTCACTATGATATCTAGGAAGATCAATTGATCATTTACCTCTTTTTGCATGATAAACTTAATTGTAGGTCGAATGATATTTAGATGTTTCAAGAAATCATTAAGTTCTTGATCATTGCCCTTCCACACGATGAAGTTATGATCGACATATATTAACCAGACTTTCGGTCTCACTATTGCTGTTTCTATGGCATGCGATTTGAAACCATTCCATTTATATATATATATATATATATATATATATATATATATATATATATATATATATATATATATATATTGGCGACGACTGGAGAGAGCGAAGAACCCATCGGAAGCCCGTCGTCGAAAGCGTAGAACTAGTCCTTTACTTGAAAGTAAGCACTACGCAAGCAATACTCCAAAAGGTTCATTACCCCGTCTAGTGGTAACGTGGTTCGATATGATAACTTTGTAACTTTGCGCTTCAGTGGACACAGTCCCTATATAAGCCTTAATACCAAACATTCAGTCTATACTGATAGCAATTAGAGATACAACCTAATCAAAACGTCGTAAAAATAAACCAAAATAAAGACAATGTAAGTCCGACAACCACATTTTAGTTAATCTTCACCATTGTCTACAACCTTCAAACAATCAATTTGTACCCCTAAAAATGCAAGAATAAACTATTTCTTTTACCTATTACGGAGCTTTATCTCTAGGTTTTAACCTTAATTTTCCTCTACAAAGGTTTATTTGTTGACATATAGAGTAGAGATGTGCGAAAATTCGAGTTTTTAAAAAAAATTCGACTCATCGGATTCAAGTCGAGTCGAATAAAAACTCAACTTCAAATTTTCGAATTAACTCGATTTTTCAGACAAACTAGAATATTCAAATAAACTTCCATACCAATATTTTGTTCTTGATCTTCTGAATAGAACCATTAACTTATGGTCGAAACGTTCAAAGAGAGAAAGATATTTAACTTATAATAATCAACGAAAATCATTTAATTAGTCTACCTATAAATTTTTCCATCTGAGTGTTGATGAATTCAATTGCCTATTAACAAACCGACGATTTGTTTGAATCATATGAATCTGTTATTTAAACTTGTCCGAAAAATCGAATATTTTACTCGAAGTCTACAACAAAACGCGACTCAACTCGAAATAGAACTTTTGAACACTCACATATCCCTAATGTACAAGGTGTTCAGATAATGCATCAGAATACTTGGAGAGATAATTCTTCATGGTAAAATAAAGGTAGTAAGTCATATAACAGAAAATCCTCAAAATTTATGTTTCTTATTTTTAATATCCTGAGGTTTGCTTACAACTTATCAACTTGATATTTGGCACAGAGACTATGCCTAATGATTTTTATAATTCTGTTATAACAATATCTCTCTACTGTGCCACCAGGGATCACTACCTCAAATTCTAATTTTATTTTTTATATCTTTTGGTTTTGACAGTTATTGGAAAAGACAACAAAAGAACATATCATTTTCAAGACAAAAGACTACCTAATAAAATAAGCGCAAATTGGAATTAAAATTTTTATTACCAGTATAATCAGTTTTTCAAATGGATTCAAAGTTGTACTAAATAAAGCCGGAATTTTTTTTAGAGTTCGATAAATTTTTTTAAAAAGCACCATGAAATGTATAGAAACGAATGGCGGTCTTTGAAAAATATATTATAACTACCTTTCTTTTTTGAAATATTGATTTTGTGTTAAAAGTTTCATTTACTTAAATAAAATAAAAAATTAATTATTTAAACTGTTTTCGTTGTTTTAATTGTCAGATTTAACTAAATTTGCAGCTTGGTAAGCTAATATTTTACTACCCTGAATAACTAATTTTACAGGAAATAAAAATTTTAACTCCAATTCGCACCTATTTATTAGTTATTCTTTTTTATAGTTAAACCGCTGTATATCTTTACGTCAAAATTTGACATATGCATCAAACTAGTGACATTTTTTTTTTGAGAACTGTAACAGGATCGGAGTGGCTCATTCTACTATTTTCTTTTTCGGTTATATAACAAGAAATTTGTCGAATGGTTTATAAGCAAGTTTCACAAACTAAATATCCTTAAAAAAGAAAAATGTTATACACAAAAATTTTAAAATCGAAGTTTTTCCTTCTGTTTAGACATATCGATAATTTTATATCCCATTTGTATAGGGCTATTTAATGAAGGAGCTTATGTGCTTATAATGGGTTTGATATTTTAAGTGAAATTTTAAATATGAGAGATTTTAAAAGCGGATTAAAATTTCCTATTTTATATTACTACACTAAGAGATGTACTACTGCTAAAAATAATTTACTTTACGTACTAGTACATTCTTTAATAAGCATTGCCTTTTTAATATGTTGTTAGCTGATAATTTTGAAATTGTAGAAACTATTGTACTAAAAATTTTAAACTCTTTTTAATTTTGGGATTAGTAGGGTGATGTCTGAAGGTACAAGTGTGGGGTGCTTACGTGTATGTTCACTTTTATAAGTGAACCTATGTTGTTGTAATGTTTCACCTATGAAATTTATGACAATAAAAGCTTTATTTATTTATTTTATAAAGTAAATCGTTTATATTCTAAATTATTGGTAACTATTTCGGTAACAGAAAAAATTATACGCAATTTGTTGATAAAGTTCTATTTTTATTATAATCCTCCAGTTAGGTATAACAATAGTAGGGTAGTCTAACTGAAAACTAAAAATAAATTGATTATTCTAATAGAATCGGAACTAAAAAACAGTATTCTTAGAAACAGTGGGTAAGTATACAATATTCTAGAAATTATTCAGTGTTTTATACTTAATGACTAACTTTATGATTTCTGACTGCAATAAATGAAGTAATTAAGCTGCAAAAATATTGAATAAAAAGATAAATAATTAATCATCTTCATCAAATAGCCTAGTTTTCTTAAAAATAAATACATAAATTTAAAAAAAAATGTATGCTTCAACAGATAATAGTTAACACAACGCACGACTCATGGCTCCGAGTCTTTTACTGACTACATTTCAAGATTCCTCATGCCCTATCCTCACAGATAAATTTATAAACATATAAATGTGTAAAATAATGAAAGGGGTTCGGTCCAGGGCATCCAGATCTAAGGCCCCAATATTGCATCAGGTTCACTGAAATAGAGTAATACATGCATAAAAAATAATACAGACATGGAACAATAGAAATCGTAAGTGAACTAATTACAATTAAGATTAATTATTTATTTATATACCTAACATTATTTTCAAAAATTATAGGTATATATACAATATCCTAGAAATGATAAGTATTTTATATTAAATTATTGTAACTTTATGATCTTTGACTGCAAAAACTAAGGTATTCAAGCTACAAAAATATTGAATAAAAATATAAATAATTAATTAGTTTCTTCTTCATTAAATAGCTAGTTTTCTTAAAAATAAATACAGAAATTAAAAAAAATGGGTGCACCAAAAGGTAAGATTTAATACATCGCACGACTCATGGCGCTGAGTTTTTTATTGACCTCATTTCAAGATTCCACATGCAACATCCTCACACATAAATATGTAAGCATATAAACATATAAAATAATGAAAGGGGCTCGGTTGGGGGCATCTAGATCTGAGGCAAAATCTAGGGCCCCTATGTTGCATCAAGTTCACTGAAACAGAATAACACATATATGAAAATAATACTGCCATAAAAAAATAGAAATCGTAAATGAACTAATTACAATTAAGATTGATTATTTATATATAACAAATATAAAAAAAATGGTATCATACTCTTTCTTGTTTTATATAATGCCATGGGCAAAAGAAAAAAATATCCCATATAGAAATGGAAAAAGAAAAGAAGTGCTTAAAAGGTGCCAATAAAAAATTTAAGTTAAAAATTTAGAAAATATGTAAAAAAGAATTTTATGAGAATACTTTAGAAGTGGTGAAATTTTTATGTATGAAAATGCCAAAAGAGATTAAAAAAACACAAATGAAAATTATTAAAAATGTCTGTACATCCACATATTATCAAAAACTGAAAAGAGGATTAAGGGTCAAAATGACTTCTCTTATTCTGAGGAATCGCCATCACTCTCACCAACATTAATAATAAGTGGCTGTAAAGGAACTCGAATTTTCTTTTCAATTTCCCACTGATTTTAAGAATATTATTTGTGTGTTCGACATAGTTAGCCCAATTCTGTTTTGTCACTGTTTCTAACACCTTTTTCCAAGCCTCTATTGATTCTTTAACTTGTAGAATCAGTTGGTCATAATTTCTCTTTGCCTGACTCCATACCATTTCAATTGGGTTAAAATGGCAATGGTATGGAGGCAAGCGTAAAACTTTATTTCCAGAAGATTCTATTAGCTGATCTACTACAAAGCATTTTGCAGGCTTTGGTACCGAGATATCAAAGACCACAAAGTATCTTTTGTAGCATCTTCTCCAAAGTTGATATATTTTTCTTTCAGCCACGCTTTCATAGCGTCCTTACTCCAACCCTTTGTTGGCCATTTTTGAAGTTGCCTACTATGATAAGGAGCATTATCTAAAACAATTAAAGAAGGTGTTTCCAGTTTTGGCAAAATATCTTTTAACCAAGCTTCAAAGTTTTCCGAATTCATTTCTCCATGGTAATCTCCAGTTTTTGACTTTGATTTAAAAATCAGCATTGCATCTTCAACGAATCCATTTTCATTTCCTGCATTCACTACTATGTACCTGAAAAAAAGTAGAGTAGTATGTGGCAGTACAAATTATTTGAAATATTTTGCAGAAACACAAATCGGTCTTAACCAACGGAAGTTTTCATGGTTTTGGTCAATTGAGAAATAGTGGTTCTTGAGTTTGGACCAAGTCAAATTTGAAATGTTATGCAACTTTTTACCTAGATTGCTCGAAACATCTTTAGGGATCTTCATTTCACGTAATTAGAACACGGACCATTGCATGTGTTGATGGTCTTTGTTAAAGGATAATATCAAAATTAATTTATTTTTCTCAATTTTTATGTCATTAATGCCTTGAAATTGGAAAATTTATTTCATCTGTTTATTTTTTAGAAATATGATGCATTGTTAAAAATATACTGTATTATACCCATTTTTGGTTTATTTTTAAGCACCTTTATGTTGTATAAATTATGGGTGAGGAGTGTGCAATTAAATAATTATACTTATTTCAAATCGGCTTTTTTTAGCACAATAAAACATGATACCATATCAGCAGTTTCGATTGGCGAAGCATTGACTCGTCTGAGAACTTGAGCAAGAACACTGATGTACCATATTTTAATATAAAAATATTAGTTGTGTTTCCTTAAACCGAAACAAATTAGATTCTACGCGATACAGATTTACTTCACGTTTCAGCAAAATACCTGTAAGCAGTTTTTATACTTTGATAATATATTTTTTTTTTTTCATAATTTTTAACGCCCTGTATTTTGAAAACGAAATATTTTAGATATATGTTTATATCAAATTCTTTTATAAAACCGCTTAAGAAATCACTACAAGATTTTTTTTTTGGATTTCTGGAAAGCCTGTATCAAAATAAGATGATCATTATTATTTTGTAAAATGTAAATTAAATTATTTGTTTAACTTTCATTTATTAAGGAAACATTTTTATCATATTAAGTAAAAATTTTTCCTAAAAAGGTTCAAACTTGTTTGATAAAACATACAGAAATTTAAGTAAGAAATTTCTCAATCTCCCCAGGAAATAAAGTATTAAAGTAAAAATTTAATATTTAACATCCTGCTAATAGGAAATGATCCAAGGATTATTTAAATAAAGCTTTTTGCAACCTGTTATAGATGAAAAAAATTCAAATTGTGTAGTGCAAATAACTGATTTATTACCTAAATTCCTCCCCAGATATTTTTCGTACTGATTGAGTGCTATTGTCCTGCCATGATCGTCTGTGGGTGCCATTTTGAAAAATCCATGTCTATAAAGACTGGCTCAAATTTATTTTCCCCTTTTTCTTCGTTCTTTAAGTACTGTTCAAGAAAGTCTCTTCTCATTTTCTGAATTTGTGGTTTCTCCATTAAAGCTCTACGTGGGTCATCCTTCCTATATAAATATATAAATAAAAATGAAATGTGTATCCTCCAAAAATAAATTACACAGGTCTCCTGTGAAAAATTCTGCTCATTATTTTGGCCCAATTGCAACTGCTTTATATTTGTATCTAACATTTATTTGCTGTATGTAAATGATTGCTTTCCTGTAGATAAATCCTATTTGCTTTAGTAATATGCCTAGACTTGTCCTTGCTCCATGGTATACTTCTTTTACCTTTAATCGTTCCAACAATATTGAGACTGTTATTGAGGTACCTTCACAAATAAAAAATTGTTATGAAGAAATGACGAAATCTTAATATTCTATTTAATTTAGTAAAATTATGTTTACTTTTTGTATTCATTACAAATATTTTTTTGGGTTTTTTTATTTTTAAAACTTATATTTTCATTATACATACACCTTGACGGGTTAGAAAATGTAAACAAAACAAGTTTAAAGAATAAAATATAACATATAAAATTTTTTAGAAATACTTACCCTCAGAAAACATCATATATATTTCATCTCTAATTTGTAATTTTCTCTTCCTTTTTCTTGTTTCCTTTATTGTCGTTATTGGGGCATTTAGGAAAGTTCTCACAGTTGTATGGGATTGGTTTCTAATTTGAATTTTAAAAATTCATAAAGTTGATTACCCAGATCTTCCCTTGCTACTTGTTTTAATTAGTAAATTAGCCTGTAAGGAAAATTTTTTAAATGTACATATTTCATACTATAAACAAATATTTTTAAAGTGATTTTTGGATAAATGATGAGGGGACACATAAACTAGATTTAAACTTAAGAATTCTAAAAGTTATTTTTCTCTTATTGACAATTATACCAGCTATATAAAATTTTGAAAAATGTTGGGGCTAAAATATGAATTAAGAGCTTCAAAATATATATTCCGGAAACGAAAAGTAAACAAAAACTAATTAGATAAAACAATCCTGTAACAAGACAAAGTGAAAAGAATGGAAGTTAATATATTCCATGGGATTTATCCGTATTTTCAAAATATTTTAATGGTACTTGCTTACCCGAATTATAGCATTTAATATTTTACGAACAAGAGGTTGTTGGTAGATGGAGAAGTTTAATTTTGAATTTACACTGTCATACGTTTTCAGGATTCTTGGGTACCAGAATTTAAAAATCATATCAACTGAATGATATGTATAATTATATCAGAATAAGAAGTCGGCACATGGGTGGAAATTTTAGTTAAAATCAAAAATAGTGACTTGGCTTAAAAAAAAATTGTTATACGAGTTCAACTGAGCAATTAAAGCACATCAAATTAATGATGAGGGAAGTTCTGGGTGAACAAATTTACTAATATTTTTATATGTGTACATTGATATAATTTTATTGACAACCGTGCAGTCACTAAGGTTTCACACTTTATTTTCAGGGTATTGTGCCTTTGTAGTCAGAAGTATGTTTCACTAAAACTGACAAACATTTTAAACACTTTCTGAATCACTTAAAAAACAAAAGTTAGAAACAAATATGACAAAAAAATGTTATGTAGTAGAAAATAAATAACAGTAGGGCTGGAGTCAACTATGTTGTTTTTAAAATCAACAATTCAATTTCTAAAAAGTGCCACTAATAACAATTAGGTATAAAAATAAGCATAACCCAAATTTACCTCTATAGGATTACAATTAGGCAGCTTCCTTTTAACATAATCGTAAGTAAATTTAATCCAATCTTGGGCTATAGGACAGCTTCTTATGTGGCGGAATTTAGGACTCTGCATACCTGAAGAAGAAGGGTGATTCTCCATATCCTAAAACACAAATGTAAGTCGCTAAAAGTGGCCTCTTTCATATAGATTATAGGTTGGAAAAATGATAGGGTCCTGTATACTAGAGAGTACATTATACTAAAAATAGAGCTACGATTTCGTTTTCTTTTCCAAAAACTAACTTAAAGTACTCTAATAATCTCCTAAATCTTCACTAAATCCAATAAATATCTAAAATCTAAAACGTTCCCTGTAAAAATAACTAAAAAATTTGTGCATGTGTACTATTTTGTTCATCTTATTTTTTTCTTCCAAAATTAAGCATTTCAGGCATATGTTTTAAGGAACAGTTTCCCTTGTTTTCAGCTATTGTATTATTCTTTGTTATAATATTTTAAATATTTTTAATTACATTCTGTACAAGCTGTATTAACTAATCATAGTGTACACATGAGTTTGAAATACTGTGTATTTTCATAAAGCTCGACAGAATGTTGCTTAACGTTTTCGAAAGAGATACTACAAGAAAAAACCTCTTTATTAGTTACTTACCGGTATATCAAGCTGATTAAAATTTTCCATATGTACATCCATACCCAGTTAGAAAACCTAAATAAATCCAATAAAAACAAGCACTGGGAAAGTGTTTTTATTATAATAACGATAGTCTAAAATTTATAGGCTATCAAGTGTTTAAAGTCACAAACACTAAACACTACAAGCGGCACAAAGTGTCTAAACTATTTTATATCGTAATATAATAAAAATATCGCAACGTTGTCGACAAAAATGCCTTTAATAATATTGTTTGCCGTTATTATTGAAGGACAAAATAAAGACACAGTTAGTCTGTGGCAAGGTTATGTAAATAACAGCGGCTTTCTTTTGTGTTCCTTGCTCCTGACCTGTGATATCTTTTATCTCTTTCATTATTATTAAGAGAAACAAGGAGGGAAAATCATCAGTATTTTCCGATTTATGTTATGTCTGGAGTAGATACGGAGTAGGTAAGCGTGTTAACGTTCATATTTTTATATAGATATTAATGGGATATTTTGAAGAACTATAAAATTTTAGATAATAAAACATGTTAAAAATTATGAAAAAAGTATAAATGTTGTTTCAATTGTAAAAATAACTTATTTTTCTCTACTCCGAGAGGAAGACAGAAAATCGAAATGAACGACCCTAGTTATATTTATGAGGAACATTTTTTTGTGATGTATGGCAACTAAAAACCGTTACAATTACTAAATTTTTAAAGATATACAGCGTTTTGAGTATATTAGTAACCTTTGGTGGCACGGTAGAAAAACATTGTTGTAGCAAAATGACAGCGTAACTCGAGAACTATGGAGCTTTCGACTTTTTTTATTACTTAAAATCCTTTATTTTACAATGTAGAATCACCTCTCTAAATATCCTGATGCTTTATATGAACATCCTGTATAATAGAAATTATAGCATCATAAGCAAAAAAGGTAACCAAATAGAAAATCTTACTTCTATACTCACTAGCTAGGGTTTTTAATTTAAATCTTTTTGACAATTACGCAAAACAAAATTGTGACAGTTACTGCTGTCACTCAATGAGGTAAAGCCAAATTACATTACGTTTTAACAAAATATATAGGTAGCAAGGTAAGTCTGAAAGGCGTCATTTTTTGGACATAGGGGACCAAAATGGTAACGTCCTATGAACGGCCCTGTGACACCAACTTGCCAGAGCCAGAAAACGTTTTCTAAGAGATATCTTACTGACGAACTTTTATAGTATTTACTGACGTCTAGTAATTGTTATTGAATGCTTATTTTCGCTTTTTTTCATGCGAACGAACATCTAGATTGCTTTAAAAAATGTGAGCATGATCTAAGCAGCAAAACTCAATAAATAATTTTTCAAAATAGATTCAATTTAATGTATGGTATGCAAGCAAGAATATAAAATATTTCAGATTTACAATAAAAAACACATACTCCAGTTATGCTTTATTAAGGTTGATATAACTGATAATTTTGTCAATTAATTTTTGTAAATTGCTGAAAGGGCCACCCTAATATACAGTTGTTACAGGGAAAGAATAGTCGTGCGTGATCAATAATAATCATCTGAACTATATCAAAATTAAATAAACAAAAAAACGTTGATGTTCATAAAAGCATGCCTATTGCATTAATGAATGGAAGTAGATAATCTGCTGAAAATTCCGTAATATTTGCGATTTCGTGATATTTTTAAGTTTAAAACTTTTAATATCGGTTTAGGAAAGTTAAAATACAATTTAAAAGATAACAACACAAAAAATTATTACAAAATGCAAAAATGTGGAATTAAACCTCCTGTCTTAAAGGATTTTTAACCGACTTCTAAAAGAAGGAGGTTCTCAATTCGTCGACTATGTATTTTTTTTTTTTTTTATGTATATACACCGATTGCTCCGGAACGGCTGCACCGATTTGAATGAAATTTTTTACGTTATGTAAAGGAAGTTGCTGCGGTGGTCCTATATGTTTTTAGATGAAATTGGTGCAGTAAAATCCAAGATGGCGCTTACAATATGGCGGCCAAAAAAATTAATTTTGTCCAATTTTCTCCAAAATTGGTACGGAGGAATCTCCGGGGTTGTACCCAACGAATCTGAAATTATTTTAAAAAAATTCAAAATGGCGGATCCAACATGGCGGATAAAAAAATTTAATTTCGTCCGATTTTCTCCAAAATTGGTATGGGGGAGTTTTTGAGGTTGCACATAACGATTATAATATTATTTTTTAAAAATTCAATATGGCGGATCCAATATGGCGGACGAAAAAATCAATTTAGTCAGATTTTCTTCAAAATTGGTATGGAGGAATCTTCGGGGTTGTACCCAACGAATCTGAAATTATTTTTAAAAAATTCAAAATGGCGGATCTAACATGGCGGACAAAAAATTTAATTTAGTCCGATTTTTACCAAAATTGGTAAGGGGGAGTTTACGGGATCGCATATGACGAATCTAAAATAATTTTTAAAAAATTCAATATGGCGGATCCAATATGGCGGACGAAAAAATCAATTTTGTCCGATTTTCTCCAAAATTGGTACGGGGGAGTTTTCGGAGTCGCGTATGACGAATCTAAAATAATTTTTAAAAAATTCAATGTGGCGGATTCAATATGGCCGACAAAAAAATCGTTTTTGTCCGATTTTCTCCAAAATTGGTAAGGGGGAGTTTTCGGAGTCGCATATGACAAATCTAAAATAATTTTTAGAAAATTCAATATGGCGGATCCAATATGGCGAACGAAAAAATCAATTTTGTCCTATTTTCTCCAAAATTGGTATGGGGAAGTTTTCGGGGCTTCACATAAATAATCTGAAATTATTTTTAAAAAACTCAATATGGCGGACAAAAAAAATCAATTTTGTCCGATTTTCACCAAAATTGGTACGAGAGAGTTTTCGGAGTCACATATGACGAATCTAAAATTATTTTTAAAAAATTCAATATGGCGTATCCAATGTGGTGGATAAAAAATTAATTTATTTTCTTTAAATACCGATATTGGAAGGTTTTGGGGCCTATATTTCCAATCTAAAATTAATTTGAAATTTAAGATAGCGGATTTTCAATGACAGACTAAATATTCGTTTCACCCAATTTGATTGGTATTTGGAAAACTCTAAGAACTAAAGAATTTTTAGTGGTTCATTTTAGGGTGATTTACAACTTTGGATAAAATGGGTAATTTTTTGTCAGTTTGGAGTCATTGCGAGGTACACTAATCTCGATTAGTACTTAGTTCAAATAATTCATGAATGTCATAATGAATTCTAAAACTAAAAATAGAAAAATAAAATTTTTATTAAAAAATTGAACCGACTTCTAAAAGTGCGCTAAAAAGTGAAAAATAACCATAAATTTTTATATGAAATTGAACTTTTTGAAGTCGGCGCCAAATTATTTGTACACGAAATAAATAACTACTAATATATACAAATTATGGTAAGAAAGCAAATACAAATAAAGTATTTTTAATCTGTTTATGCAAATCACATTTTGTCAGGTATTAGTTTGGCGCCGACTTCAAAAAGTTCAATTTCATATAAAAATTTATGGTTATTTTTCACTTTTTAGCGCACTTTTAGAAGTCGGTTCAATTTTTTAATAAAAATTTTATTGTTATAGATTTTGATATATTAAATCCAAATAAAATTGAAGATTTTAACTTATTAAAAACTTTTTTACGCAAAAATATTTTTAAGGTTGAAAAACAACACTTATAGCCATTCAAAATTCAAAAAATTGCTAATAAAATGATAATCCTTAAAAATCCATAAAAAACAAAATATATTTCACATAAATTAAGCATGAGATGTCGTGCTTATCTCTTAAGAATTTCAACATGCATTATCTCAAAAAACAAATCGAATCTCATTACTTTATTTTGATTTTTATTGCCTGATTATTATTACCTTTCATTAAAATAGTGCGAAAATCTTTTTAAATTATGTACGGAGTGTTGGGCATTTAGATACTGGCCACAGATTTGAAGGTTAGAAATGTTTAAAAAAAGAGAAAAGAAAAGAAAAACGAAAAGCTGAAGAAATGCGTGAAGATTCTGAAATAACTTCTGAATTGGTAAGTATTATGGACTTTTCAGGATTTGCTAGTTCAAAAAAAAGTAAATAGTGGTAAAAATATATAATAATGTTATTTTCATTATGTACAAAACTGTTTATAACTATCAATGTTTTGCCACCGAAAAAGATATACGAATATACTAGCTAATAAATTTTTAAATATAAATTATAAAATAATAACTAAAAACACAATAAAAATAAAACTTAAATGATAGCTGCCATTAAAATAATATTTTGACTGAAGGGTCAAAAGAACGTCTGTAATCATAAAACGAAATGCAATGTATGGCTTAGATTAAACGAGTTATGTTTTGTCCTTTTCTTATTTATAAACAAATTAAGCTGAACTTCTCTTAAAACTGTCTTTGATAGGTTCGTAGATTAATGACGCATGTGTATTCTTTCACTGAACCAAATTTGTCCCGCAAGGATAAATATTCTTATTCTAGTAAAAATACAATTTCCAAAAAAGAACTATAAAACTTAGAATTCGACATGTAACGGTATAACTATATAATCATAATACTAAATAAACTTAGAAATGACATACAACAGAAGCGACAGGCCTAAATGGTTCTGGTCTATATAACTCTTATCAGTTGGTATCACGCTGGTATACTGGACTTTCACTTCGCCATTTTATGGAAAATTATTCCTCTTTAAGACGTTAAATAGATAGCATGAAAGATTAAAGTGGACGAAAACCAACCTTTTTGTGTATCTATTCATACACAAAATTATTAACAAATTTAAAGCACTACAATAAAAAGTTAATTTCAGCAACTTTGGACTAATATTTCTAAAATTTTGAACTCGTTCTATCATATCAGTAGCTAGCCCGCTGTCTTCCTCAAATTCGACCAAAACAAAGTAAATAAATTGAACCGACTTCTTAAACATCCTGGAAAAGTAATAATACATATTTCCAACAATAGTAGACTGTAGGGAAAGGGGACTAAAGGCTTGGAGGTGGCCAGAAAAAAAAGGCTGCTCTTCAGAACACCTGGGATGATGTCCTTGACCAGATTAATACGCCAAAGATGATTTCTAAAAGAAATCAATTTTTAGTTCCAGACCTAGAAATATTTGTTTAAATATTTAACTGTTTGTTTAATTTTATTATTTTTACTTATCTATCGGATTAGTTTAAATTGTAAAAATAATAATTACTTTTTGTCTTTTTCACTGTCCTAAATTTTATTTTTTCCAGTTATTGTCTTTACCCGAAATATAAAATAGCTAAGATGCGGAATATACACACAACTAATTGTAAAACTAAAGCGATTGTCTGATATTAGCCCAAATCCTAAAGTGTGTATTTTTCTATGGGTTTAATGAGCTGGATCACAATTATTCCATTTGCGAGTAACTTTAATCTATTTCTGAAACTGTTGAAGGAAAATTTTTTTAAAATGGCACTGTAGAATATACTACTTTAGTTAATCTAAGGACAATAAGCTCCTTATAACATAATTTATAACTACAATTATCTGAAAATATTAGTCAGAGTATACTATAACATAAAAAATTGGGTCAATTCTACCCCATTTGATGGTATTTGTTGTCTTCCCGTAACTTATACGAATCTTATTATTTGTTTCATTTAATATTTGGTCCTGACTTCAAAAATGTCAACGTCATATTGTTATTTTTCGCTTTTTAACGCATTTTCAGAAGTCGTTAAATTTTTTTATAAAAAATCTATTATTCGGTTTTTAATTTTAACTCGTTACAATAACCATAAATTATTTGAACAAAGTATTAAGCAAGATGCGTTGTGTACTTCGCAATGTTTTCAAGGTCGCAGAAAGTACCCATTTTATCCAAAGTTGTAAACCCCACTAAATTAACAAAAATTTATCGAATCTGAGAATTCCCCAAATATCGATTTTGAATGAAATTGTATCAAGCAAATATTTTATCTGCCTAGTAAATTTGCTACCTTGAATTTTAAGAAATTAGCCTTAGATTCGTATGTAGTCCCCCAAAACCCTCCAATGCGGATCTTTAAAGAACTTGACACATAAAAATGTTTTAGTCCGACATATTTTATCCAGAATAGTCAGTTTGAAGTAATTAATTTAAGATCCGTAAGAGCCCAACAATCTCAATTTTGACGAAAATCGAAAAATGTAAAATTTCTAATTCGCCATATTATATATGCCACATTAAATTGTAAAAAATTATTTCAGATTCTTGGCCTACGGATCCGAAACCCCCTAATGTGAATAATTTAAAATTTTCAAACCTCCATATTTGATCCGATATATTCAAATTTAAAAAAAATTATTTTAAACTGATAAGGAGGATCAGTTTCGGCTAGTAACGCAAAAAATGTTCTTCAAATCGGTACCGTCGTTCTGCAGTAATCGATGTACAGGGTGAGTCAACGAGTGGATGAAGTAGGTTTGTGCCTTTTCGGTGAAATTAACAAAGGAACTATATTTATTGTTTGATACAGTTTATTTTTACGCAGATTTTAAAAATATTTAAGACTCTACAGGGTGAGCCAAAAAACTAGGACAGCAAAAAGTTGTATTTTTTTAAATAGAACACCCTATATACGAATCGTATTTTCGATTTAGCTTATAATTTTAAATCTTTTTTATTAAGGGTTTACTATAACAAAACTTTATAGTTTCTGAGATAATTAAGTTTAAAGAAAAAAAGTCACATTTTCAAGCATCAATTCAATCCTAAATAACGTTTTCAATTTTGTGACAAATATATTCAAATTTGGAATTTAGCAAGGCCAAGGACAAGTTAACATAATTTTTACCTAATATTTGCAATAAAAGCTACAGGGTGTTGAACACATCGGCTCAAATTTTCGAATAAACGACCCTCTTGTGCAATGCACAAATTTAGTCTTTTTTGCAGATTTTCTCGGACCCTGGACAAAATTAGTGGCGTTATTGTTCTACAGGTATCCCTAATCCTGTTTCGCATATCTTCCACTGTTGTTGGTGGATTAACATACACCTTATTTTTAATATAACCCCATAGGAAAAAATCTAATGGGATGATGTCGCAAGACCTTGGTGGCCACTCAATGAAACCCCCACGTCCAATCCATTTTTGCGGATATCGTTGGTCCAAAAACGCACGAACTTCACGATGGTAATGCGGAGGCGCACCATCGTGCTGGAACCACATACTGCCGAGCTCATCCCTATCGAGACCTTGAAGCAGTTGGGGTAGTTCTTCTTGTAGAAAGTTCAGGCAACTATGGCCATTTAGTGGTTCATTAAAAAAGTGGGGTCCAATAATTCGATTATGATGAATACCACACCAAATATTTAATGACCAGTGGTTTTGATGTTGCACCTCTCTAATCCAAAATGGGTTTTCTGTGGCATAATAATGCATGTTGCGTCTATTTACGGCACCGTTACTTCTAAAAGTAGTTTCATCACTAAACATTACCTTGTATAATAAATTGGGATTTAATTGAATCTCCGCATTTATTGTACGACAAAAGTTTACACGACTTTCAAAATCCTGCCCATGCAATTCTTGGTGTAATTCCATGTGATATGGATGATACCTATATTTTTTGGTAGTACGATTAGCGGTGGATTGTAATGTTTCACATAATGCTGCTAACTGACGGCTACCAATATAAGGATTTTCCTGAACATTTAACAATACTTGTAGTTCTTTTTCTTCATTAGTTACTGGTTTGTTGACCACTTTACGTTTTGAATAATCAACAGTACCAGAAGAATCAAATCTTTGCATTAAGTTTTAAAAAGTATGGGTATTAGGCTGGCGTCGATCAGGATACTTCAATTTTGTAAATTCTTTGAGCAAGAAGGCAATTTTTTTGAGCCTCTCCTATTGTATAAATCATATCTGTTAACTCATTCTTTGGAAAATTCATTTTACAATATAAGATGAATGCAAAAAAAACCAAACTACACTACATAAAAACCAAAAGAAGCGATTGCGGTTTAAAATTTGACACACAGAAAAATGTTCTTTTACATTGTTTTTTGCCATGGCTACTATGATAATGAAGACTATTTCTGTAAAAAAGTATGGAAAATAAGAAAAACTGAAATATCTCAAAAACTATTATAAATAGGTATAGGATATATTGAACAAAACTTTTAGGGTTTTTATTACTCTATTAAATAACATGAAAATATACAGGGTGTACCATTTAAAAAAAAAGATATTTATTCATTTAAACTTGTTCAATTTGAGCCGATGTGTTCAACACCCTGTAGTTTTTATTGCAAATATTAGGCAAAAATTATATTAACTTGTCCTTGGCCTTGCTAAATTCCAAATTTGAATATATTTGTCACAAAATTGAAAACGTTATTTAGGATTGAATTGATACTTGAAAATGTGACTTTTTTTCTTTAAACTTAATTATTTCAGAAACTATAAAGTTTTGTTATAGTAAACCCTTAATAAAAAAGATTAAAAATTATAAACTAAATCGAAAATACGATTTGTATATAGGGTGTTCTATTTAAAAAAATACAACTTTATGCTGTCCTAGTTTTTTGGCTCACCCTGTAGAGTCCTAAATATTTTTAAAATCTGCGTAAAAATAAACTGTATCAAACAATAAATATAGTTCCTTTGTTAATTTCACCGAACAGGCACAAACCTACTTCATCCAATCGTTGACTCACCCTGTACATACATAAAAAATACATTGCGGTCGAATTTGAAACCTCCTTCTTTCAGAATCTGGCTAAAACTAACCTTGAGTTTATACTGGATAACGATTAGAGATACAACCTAATCGAAACGTCGTAAAAACAAAGAAAATTAAAGACAATGCAAATCTGAGAATCACATTTTAGTCTAATATTTAGTCTGTCATAGCCAATCCAGTATTTTAAATTTCAAATTAATTTTAAATTGATAATATACGCCGCAAAACCTTCCAATATCGATATTTAAAGAATTTGAGAAGTAAATTTCCTAGCTCGATATATTTTATACTGCATATTGAGTTTGTATACGCCCCAAGAACCCCCTCAATATTAATTTTAGACTAAATCGGAAAATGTAAAATTTTCGTCTCTCCTTCATAATGTATCTTATCAACCTAATAGTTATAAAAAATTAACTTATATTCGTAATACACGACCCTGAAAACCCTCTAATACCAAATTTTCGGTATATTTGGATCCGCCATATTGAAGTTCAAAAAAAAAATTTTAACGTTTTAATATAATCTAAATCTAAACCCATCAAAGCCCCCTTGTACCAATTTTGAATAAAATCCAGAAATTTAAAATGTCTAGACCGTCATATTGCATTTGAGATATTAGATTATCTTAAAATAATTTTATATTCGCTATTTATATCCTCAAAAACGATACTTTTAAATTCATAATTTATACCCTCAAGAACTCCCTATATCAGTTTTGGAGAAAATCGAAAAATGTAAAATTTTTAGGACGCCATGTTGAATCCGCCAGATTGATTTTTTCCAAAAATATTTTAAATTCGTAATTAACACTAACAAAAATCCCCCAATACTGATTTTAGACAAAGTCGAGAGATGTAGAAACTTTAATCCGCCATATTGGATCCGCCATATTTAATTTTTTTAAAATAATTTCTGATTCGTAAAAACACCCCCATATCAATTTTGAAGAAAATCGGACAAAATTGATTTTTTTGTCCGCCATATTGGATCCGCCATATTGATTTTTGAAAATTTGGATTCGTTATGTACGACCCCGAAAACTCCCTCACTCCAATTTTGGAGAAAATCGGACAAAATAAAATTTTTTGTCCACCATATTGGATCCGCCATATCGAATTTTACAAAAAATTTTGGATTCGTTATGTGCGACCCCGAAAACTCCGTCTCACAAATTTTGGAGAAGATCGGACAAAATTAAATTTTTTTGTCCTCCATATTGGATCCGCCATATTGAATTTTTTTAAAAATAATTTCGGATTCGTTGTGTACGATCCCGAAAATTCCCCCATACCAATTTTGGAGAAAATAGGAAAAAATTAATTTTTTTGGCAGCCATATCAGCGTCATTTTATTGCACCAATTTCGTCCAAAAAAATATGGAACCACCGCAGCAACTTACTGAACATAACGTAAAAAATTTCATTCAAATCGGTGCCGCCGTTCCGGAGTAATCGGTGTACATACATAAAAAAAAATACATAGTCGACGAATTGAGAACCTCCTTCTTTTAGAAGTCGGTTAAAAAGAAATACTGTAAAACAGTTTTAATGATTTTCTTCGTTTTTGAATCTACTTCTAAAAGAAGGAGGTTCTCAATTCGATCGCTATGTATTTTTTTATGTATGTACGTACATCGATCACCTCGGAACGGCCGCATCGATTTGAATCACATTTTTTACGGTATGTTCAGGAAGTTGCTGCGGTGGTCCCATATTATTTTGACCGAAATGGGTTCAGTAAAATCTAAGATGGCGCTGATAATAAAGCAGATAAAAACATAATTTTGTCCGATTTTCTCGAAAACCGGCATAGGATCGTACAGAACGAATCTAAAATTATTTTTAAAAAATTCCATATGACGGATCCAATATGGTGGATTAAAAATTTTAGATCTCTCGATTTTGTCCAAAATTGGTATATAAGGGAGTTTTTGAGGGTGTAGATTACGAATTTAGAATTATTTTTAAAAAATTCAATATGGCGGATCCAATATGGTAAATGTCTCGATTTTGTTCAAAATTGGTATAAGGAATTTTTTGAGTGTATAGATTACGAATCTAAAATGCAATATAGAGAACTAAAAATTTTACTTTTTTCCGATTTTGTAGAAATTGGTGTTGGGGAGTTCTTGGGGCGTATATTGCGGATCCTAAATTAATTTCTTGAAACTCAATATGCAAGATTAAATATGTCAGACTAAAAGATTTACATCTCAAGTTCTTTCAATATCGGTGTTGGGAGGTTTTAAGGACCTAGGTTACGAATGTAAAATTAAATGTTTGTTTGGTACAATTTCATTAAAAATTGGTTTTTGGAGAATCCTGAGAATTAAAAAAATTTTCGTCACTCAATTTAGTATTTGGACAAACACACAACTTTGGACAAAATGGACACTTTTTTTGGGGCCTTAAAAACTCAACTCTAAAACTAAAAATTGAAAAATAGAATTGAATCGACTTCTAAAACAGCACTAGAATGCAAGAAATAACATTATAAATTTTTATATGAAATCGAAATTTCTCAATAGATTGAGAAATGCTTTATTTGCAATTGTTTGTTACCGTAACCTGTATGTATCTTGTGTTAGTAATTATAGGCACTGTAAAAATGAAATGCATTAAATTTAATGTAAATGTGCTGAAAGCAAATTTCACAAAGGTTTATTAAATGCATTTAATGTAATGCATTAAATTTAATAATTTACATTAATCTAAATTAATTTATTCCATTAAATTTAATGTAATTATACATTAAATTTAAAGTTTGTTTATTACTTTTTTAGGTGACTATGTGCATTAAATATACAGCCAGTGTTCATTGAGTTTGAAGTATGTTATCATATATTTAATGTACCAAGATTAATATGAGTTCAAAATATTCTGAAACTACCAGGAAAAGGTGGACATTTTTCCCATAGGTAGTGTCCGCCATCTAGATCGGTTCCGAACTAATTGGTTCCCGTCAGTACGGGGCAATGTACATTACGTGAGATTCCGAGAGATAGCGCAACTTGTATGGAAATTTTTGTTTTTTCTTACGGTGAAGTGTACATGTCTGCCCCGTACTGATGGGAACCAATGAGTTCGAAACCGATCTAGATGGCGGACACTACTTATGGGAAAAATTTCCACGTTTTCTTGGTATTTTCACAATATTTTGAACTCATGTTAATGTTGGTGCATTAAATATGTGATAACATATTTCAAATTCAATGAACAGTGGATGTATATTTAATGTGCATAGTAATAATCAAACTTTAAATTTGTATATGTATGATTACATTAAATTTAATGGAATAACTTAATTTAGATTAATGTAAATTCTTAAATTTAGTGCATTACATTAAATGTATTTAATAAACCTTTGTAAAATTTGCTTCAAGCACATTTACATTAAATTCAATGCATTTCCTTTTTACAGTGCATATAATTACTTACACAAGATACATACAAGCCACGATAACAAGACAATTGCAAATAAAATATTTCTCAATCTATCTATGTAAACCATATTTTGTCAGGTATCAGTTTGGTGCCGACTTCGCTTTCTAGTGATGGTTTAGAAGTCGGTTCAATTTTTATAAAAAAATTTATTTTCCAATTTTTAGTTTTTGAGATGAGTTTTTAAGGTCGCAAAAAAGTACACCTTTTATCCAAAGTTGTAAACAACACTAAACTGAGCGACGAAAAATTCCTTAATTCCGAGGATCCTCCAAATACCAATTTTAAATGAAATTGCACCAAACAAACATTTAGTCTGCTATAGTAAATCCGCTAGTTTGAATTTTAAGAAATTAATTTTAGATTCATCACCTTGGCCCCTAAAACATCCCAACACCGATATTGAAAGAACTTGAGATGTAAATCTTTTAGTCCGACATATTTTATCTTGCATGTTATTATATAGGCCCCAAGTCTTTCCCAATACCAATTTCTACAAAATCGGAAAAAGTATAAAATTTTTAGTCCCCTATGTTGTTAAATTCGTAATCTGCATACTCAAAAAATTCCTTATACCAATTTTGGACAAAATCGAGAAATGTAAAATTTTTAACCCACCATATTGAATCCGCCATATTGAATTTTAAAAAAATAATATTAAATTCGTAATCTACACCCTCAAAAACTCCCTTATATACTAAATTTGGACAAAATCGAGAGATCTAAAATGTTTAATCCACCATATTAGATCCGCCATATTGAATTTTTTAAAAATAATTTTAGATTCGTTCTGTATGACCCCAGGCCAATTTTGGAGAAAATCGGAAAACGTTTTTTTTTTGTCTGCTATATTATCAGTACCATTTTGGATTTTACTGAATCAATTTCGACCAAAATAATATAGGATCACCGCAATGACTTCCTGAACATATCGTAAAAAATAAAAATAATAATGTAAATTCCTTTAGTATTAGGGTAGATGTAAATTGATTTTAATGTACAAGAAGTCGAAATATCTTTTCAGTTACTTTGTTAAAATTTAAGATACCATTTAATCAAATTTAATGTAAAACGAACTGATATTTGAATGATTTGCTTTAAATTCAAAATAAATGTAAATTATTCACGATTTTTGGTACAAAATCATTAAATTTAATGTAGAATAGATATTAAATTTACATTAAATTTCAGGTCATTTGTAACATTTAATAATAATTTGGAACGAACTTCAAAAATTTCAGTTTCATATAAAAACTCATACTGTTATTTTTCGCTTTTTAGTACTGCTTTACAAGTTGTTACTAAGACAGCACTGTAGTGGTGGTAGAAATGTGAACTAACTCTTAACGGTTTGCCGATAAAACTGGATACTTGTATCCATATTTTACGACGTTCCTTTTGAAACAGTGTTAGAATTTTTGTAAATTATAATATAATTTATTCATTTTTTGCGTATGGTTCAAAATTATCCACGAAGCACTAATGTTACCCCCATTTACATTAACAATTTCTTATAGTTTCAAGATACAACTTATTTCAGATGACTTACTTTAATTTTAATAGAAGACTTGATTTTTTATTTTCTTCTCGAGTTTTGCTTTGCATTGGTGTATCTGTAAAAATTCACAGACATGCACAATTAATTAAGTCATCATATAATGACCAGATTTGAATTTAAAAAGCCAAATAGGTAGTCATAGTTTTTGTAGAAAACATGAACTTAGAAAGTTCCTTTATAATGTCCTAAAGATGTCATAGAATGATGGATTTTAATTTTGTTTCAGGAAAACGGATTTTCTGAGCCTTGAAGATGCTTTAAACTAGAGTGAAACGTAGGTAAAGGAAAAAACTGTTTTTTCCCTATTCACAAACCAAACTTCAACTGATTTTGGATTGAATAATTATCACAGTAGGTCACTAACTTCCTATAAGGCTTTTAAACATACCATTGTTACATATTTCAATATAACTAGCACTTAATGTTATTTAAATTAGGATGTAGGCGCTCCATTGGTGTAGTGGTCAAGCGATTGACCCAATTAGATAAACATAACAGTTAACAGCTAAATTTACAATCAAAAGTATTTTTACATGCACTAATAACCAATTTAATTTAATTTATTATCACACTAATACCTAGTAATTTTAATAACAAATATTTCCAATTATAAAACTTATACTCACCCAAAAACAATTTATAAACATTCTATCATGTAATAACAAACGTTGAAACTTTCAAAAACAACTAATTTTTCGCATAAACTAAATATCTATCAAGAATTTAATCTCATATGCAACCTAGGTAGATAAAAATTCTCACAAATATAAATTAATCATAGATTAAACTACTACGGCTCCAATACCCATGATTGAAGATTATTTTAGCCCTAAAGCAGGGTAAATAGGGTAGTATAAATTCACATATCTTACACCTGAAAACTAAATCGGTAGGCTGACTCTGGAAGGAATCAGTCTGCCGTGACTGATACAAATTACATATTTTAATTATGAAAACTAAATTAAAATAGCCAAATACCTTAACCACAATTAACATAGTCATAAAAATAATAATAACAAGAATAAGACAATTAATCGATTTAAACATTAATATAATTGCTCTATTGGGATACAGTAAAATTATAAATATAAACTGCAAACACAATAAAATTATTAAGTAGAAATATATTAAGGCAGTTAAAGACTACTTTTCGTAAACTTGCGAGCAAATTAGAATAGAGATTTGTTACATCAGAGTAAGAAACCAAATATAGATATATATATATATATATATATATATATATATATATATATATATATATATATATATATATATCGTAAAATATCGGCAGGATATTACCCTCAGAACTTGATGCCGGGCTGTTATCTTAAATAGTACAAACGAACATCCGAATATAACCCAAGGCGATACGAAATTAATAAAAATAAACAATTTCACGGTCTATGTATTTGGAAAAGTTATTTTATTCTCTTTACGACCGTTAAGAAACAGGACCGACAGTATATTCTCTGCGAATTTCTTTCTGGTTCTCTTTTCATACTAGTTTCGACCACCTGATCTCATCGGTGGAGCTGTAAAGAACCGAGAGCCAAATGCACAGAACACAACTGTCTACTTAAAATTCCCGTATCATAAAATATCGGCAGAATATTACCCACAGAACTTGATGCCGGACTGTTACCTTAAACAGTACAAACGAACATCTGAATATACCCCGAAACGGTACGAAATTATTAAAACTATATAAACAATTTCACGGTCTATGTATTTGGAAAAGTTCGCTACAGCTCCACTGATGAGACTATTAGGGGGTCGAAACTATTATGGAGAGAAAACCAGAGTTAAATTCGTAGAGAATATACTACTTTCCCCTTTCTTAACGGTCATAAGGAGAATAAAACAACTTTTCCAACTACAAAGACCGTGAAATTGTTTCTTTTAAATAATTTCGTACCACTCCGGGGTATATTCTGATGTTCACTTGTACTGCTTAAAACAACAGTCCGGCATCAAGTTCTGCGGGTAATATCCTGCCGGTATTCTAAGATATGGAGATTTTAAGTAGACAGTTGTTTTTTGTGCATTTTGCTCTCGGTTCGTTACAGCTCCACTAATGAGACCATTAAGTGGTCGAAACTAGTATGGAGAGAGAATCAGAGTGGAATTCGCAGAAAATACACTGTCTGTCCCCTTTCCTAAGGAGAATAAAATAACGTTTGCCAATACATAGACCATGAAATTGTTTATTTTTTATCTTTACTATACATATATATATATATATATATATATATATATATATATATATATATATATATATATATATATAGAATAAAAGATTCAAGTAGTGAAGTTCAGAAACGACTGAATTCGAATAAAAAGCAATCCCTTTATTTTCTCCAAAATCGAGGATCGTGAGAGAAAAGTGATTTTTAGGATTCTAACAAAAAATAATTAAGAAGAAAATATGGCCAGTAAAGCAATGACAACCTAACTTTCAAAATAGACACATTTAAACAAGGAATATCTCAAAGTAAATGTTTCCATAAAATTTCGTTTTCAATTTCAATCTATGCCCCAAAATATGTCCGTTCTAAAAGAATTTTGGCATGGTATAAAATAACTAAATATTTACCAAAACTACCAAATTTTATTTTCGAAATAAATAACATGATTTTATTAATAGTATCTAATAAGGACTAACAAATACGCACGCCTATCATTCAAGTATTGAGGTTGCAGGAATCTTGACGACTTTATGTACATTTGCTACAAATGGTCATCTCGTTGTTTTGCTTATACTATACCATTACTCTAATTTACCCTCAACTTAATTCTCGGTTGGTGCGGCGAACAACGAATGACAATAGCGCAGTATGCCGTTTTATTGTAAAGTATAATAGTCTCAAAGCTCTAAATGTGGATCCAAGCAGGGGCCATTGTACATTGCTAAAATACTGGAAATTTCATACCCATATACAGGGTATCCAGGAAAATGTGGGCAATCTCCCGGATATGAAAAAACACGTGAAAGGAATATCATAAGTTTATATAAACTTTTTTCGTATAGGCCCCCTCTTTGGAGATATGGGCTCCCAAAAAGCTGCAATAGAATCAGATTTTTTACACATTATTATTGAACCACCAGCAATGTTTCAATTTTTTTTAATATGATGTATACCAGATAAGACCCTTCAAATTACTATCAGAGAAAGCGTGAATTACTAACAGTGTGTGACACTCATGACCCCATTTTTTTTACGCCCTGTATGATAAGAGCTTGGATAACGTTTTTTACATACCTTTAACTATTGACTAAAACTTAAGTATTCTTCATTCATGTCTTGGTTCACAAAAATGGGCATTTTATTTTATCGCCACCAAAAACAAATTATTGTTGTTGCAAACCTTGCTAGGTACGAAGGAAATAAATATCCTGCATTTTAGAACTTGACACCTTTCACATCGCTGACACATTGATTCTTTACTTGAATATTAATTTACTGATTTGAGGATTTCGTGGTGAAATTAATTGTAAAATAACTCGAAATATGAAATACCCATTTATTGAATATGCAGATATGCATCTGATGTATGGTCTTGCATCTTGCAATGCTTTGGAAGCCATGAGGTTATCTCTTCTAGATCAGAAAACATTTCAAGAAGTTGACCAACGTCTAAGGGAGAATGGTAGGCGATTCCATTTAATAGAATAATATTATTAAAATTCTTCATAATTTTAGGAAAATTTGGGAAAAGACGTACTGATGCTGGTCGGAGAAGAACAGTACGTACCCGCAAATAGAAGAAAACATTTTGAATGCTGTAGATAACACTCCTTAAACGAGCACTTGAAAATTATCAGCGCAGTTTAATACATCGAAAATAATACTACATGAAATTCTTCAAGAACAGCTGTTATATCCATATCATCTGACAAAAGTGCATGAACTGATTCCTGAAGATTTTCCCCGTAGAATGCAGTTTATAAACTGGCTATTGGATCAGCAAAGAAATAATGTAAACTTCATCAGCACTATTCTCTTCACGGAAGAAGCAGGGTTTACCAAAAATGGTATCATAAATTTACACAACTCAACATGTATGGGCTGATGAAAATCCTCATCAACTATTGTTTAGCATCGTCAATAGCAGTTCCAGTCGGGAAGGAATCATTGGCAATTTTTTGATTGGACCATTCGTATTGCCGGCACGACTGAATGGAGAACTTTTGTTGGAATTCCTTCAGAACGCTTTTCAAGATTTAATAGAGCACTTACTTACACTCAGCGTTGCTCTGCGGAAGCACCTGAATCACTTCTATTAAAACCGTTGGATAAATAAACGAGGACCTATTGCCTGGCCTCCTTGATCTCCCGACCTAACGCCATTGGATTTTTACCTATAGGGACACCTCAAACCCTTACCGTACTCCACTCCGGTCGAGAGTAGGGAGGAACTTCTATGTAGAATCACGTTTCATTGTAATTAAATAAGGAACAATGCTGAGTTATTGTGGCGATTACAGCAGTTCTCAATTCGTCGTGCCAGCGAGTATGTCCAACTTCACGGGCCCATGTTGAACCCTCTAACAAAGTTTTTAACTAAGCAGTAACTTTTTATTAAAACTATGGTGACAGGGGAAAATTCCTCTTCCAACCCGATAGAACGATAGCAACATGAATGAAGTGCTTAATTTTTAGTCAATTAAAGGTATGTAGAAAACGTTGTCCAAAATTCTTATCATACAGGGCGTAAAAAAATGGGGTCATGAATGTCACAGCTAGTCGATCCCTGCAGCTGTGAGTAATTCACAACATTTTCTTGGATAGTAATGTGAAGGGTCTCACCTGGTATACATCATATTAAAGAAAAATTTAAATATATCTGGTGGTTTAATAATAATGTGTAAAAAATTTGATTTCATTGCAGCTCCTTGAGAGCTCATATCTTTAAGAGGAGACTTATACGAAAAAAGTTTATATGAACTTGTAGTATTCCTTTCACCTGTTTTTTCGTATCCGGGAGATTTCCAACATTTTCCCGGACACCCTGTAGATAACTGAACTCATTTAGGTATTCGGTGATTTTAAACCAAAAGACATTTGCTCTTGCAGTAAAGAAATACTTTAAGTATTATCAATATAATGCAAACTAACACAAAAATTAATTCTATGGGCAAGAAATATAAGAAAATGATGATATAATTTGTTACAACCGAAAACAAATTTCAGGAAAATTTATCAACCAAAATTACCCGAAATTCTGCATTTTCGAGTACACCGGAGATTTTCTTTAATAAATACAACAACTAAGGAAGTATGTCTTTCCTACCAGATGACGGATATAAAACAATAGTCATTCATTAATAAACTACATCAGTCATCGTTGTCGTGTGTGTTCATTGTTCTTAAATCGGGTTAAAAAGATGCAACGATTACAGTAGGTGAATTGTTGTGGCTGGTTCGGAATTCGTATCGTACTGAAGCATTCATTTATTCAACAGCGTATAACTGGTCACCACGTTATCCTTATTTAAAAAATACAATTAGAAAAGGATGCTCTGCGTTCAGGGAATCCACTGATGAATAAAAAATACGCCTTACTTAACAATTTAATTATTATGTAATTTTATAACGGTTTTTAATCATTTTAAACGGTACGAATTGTATGGTTTTTAGTTGGAGAGATTATATGAATTAGTGAATAAGTTGAACAAGTAGGTTAGTGTTTTTAAAAGAAATCCGTTCTTAGTCGAAATTATTGTTAAATTATTGTAATAAAATCATATTGATCAGATGATCTCATTTTTTTCTTTAATCTCCTATGCTTAATATACACAGCGATGGAGTTAAAAAATAAATGGAATAACTTAAAAAACTTAATTTTCAAAAAATTACTGAGTCGACTTTAAAACTTTGGTCATTATTGTGATTATTGGAAATACCGAATTTTTCGCAAATTTTTTGCAAACCATGTATTTTTGGGTCATTCACATAAATCAAGTTTTTTGGCGGTAGCAAATCTTCCTTACTGTCACCCATATGAATCATATTTTTCAATCTCCACTCAAATTTTGCGAGTCCCAGTAAAATACATGTAAAGGGTGGTTTTTATAGAGGTATAGAACTTTAAGTTGGCAACACTTTTTTAACTGGCGGCCATTTTGTCAGCTGTCAAGTGATTTATGTTTAGTTTGGTTTGGCATTTCAACATGAATAGACTGACGCCTGAACAACGCTTCCAAATTGTGCAAATTTATTTTGAAAATCATGGTTCTGTTCGAAATACGTATCGCGCACTAAGTCCATTTTACGGTCAACATAATCGTCCATCAGAGCAATTAATTCGATTAACTATGGAACGTTTTCGCACCACGTTTACTCTAAATGATAATACGCATCCACAGAGACGTCGTACAGTGCGTACAGAAGAAGTCATTGCTGCTGTAGAACGTAGCGTAGAGGAAGACCCGAATCAGTCTATCCGCCATCGTGCACAGGAATTGGATATGTGTCCATTCACTTTATGGAAGATTTTACAGAAAGATCTTGGTTTGCGTGCTTACAAAATCCAACTTGTGCAAGAATTGAAGCCACACGATCACCTAGCAAGGCGTAGATTCGGTGAATGGGCCCAAAACAAGATTGCCGTTGGTCCCGATTTTCATAAGCGAATTTGGTTTAGCGATGAAGCTCACTTTTGTTTGAATGGATACGTCAATAAACAAAACTGCCGTATTTGGAGTGATGATAATCCTCAAGTGTATGTTGAGACATCGTTACATCCAGAAAAACTGACTCTTTGGTGTGCTTTATGGGCTGGTGGAATCATTGGTCCGTACTTCTTTAAAAACGATGCTGGTCAGAACGTTACAGTCAATGGTGACCACTATAGAGCCATGGTTACTGACTTTTTCGTTCATCAATTGAACAACTATGATGTGCAGGAGCTGTGGTTTCAATAAGACGGCGCAACATGTCACACAGCTCGTGGCACAATTGATTTATTGAAGGAAACGTTTGGTAACCGCATAGTTTCACGTTTCGGACCCGTAAATTGGCCTCCAAGATCGTGCGACTTAACGCCGCTAGACTATTTTCTGTGGGGATATGTGAAGTTGCTAGTCTACGCCGATAAGCCCGAAACGATTGATCACTTGGAGGACAACATTCGCCGCGTTATTGCCGATATACGGCCACAAATGTTGGAAAAAGTCATCGAAAATTGGACCTCCAGATTAAACTACGTCCGAGCCAGCCGTGGCGGTCATATGCCAGAAGTCATATTTAAATTATAATGCCAGAAGGTTATATTTCGAATAAAGTAAATTTCATGTCAATTTAAAAAATTCATCTTTGTTTTATTCCATTTAAAAGTTCTGTACCTCTATAAAAAACACCCTTTACAAGTCACAATATTTACTCATTTTTTTAATAAAATGTATAAAAGGTTTTTCAATAAGGGTGGGTTGATATTGAAATGGAATAAAATGAGCTGTGTGTAAGGTATTAACGAAATTCTTTTTTTTTTATTTGAAAGACCCACGTATGCCATTATTTATGGGATATAACATCATTCAAATGTCTGCCGCGGCTTCTCACGATAGCACTGACCAGAGTTGTCCAATTTTCAATGACTCTGCCGCATAAATCCGGCTGAATTTGAGCGACGTCATTGATTATGTTGACTTTAGGGGCATCGGTTTCTTGCGGCTTATTGACATAGACCTGCGACTTCAGAAAACCCCATAAGAAAAAGTCTGGTGGGGTCAAATCGCACGATCTTGGTAGCCAATTCACGTCACCTCTGCGAGAGATACATATCGTTCATGCAGAATATTCATGGTGGCGTCCGCTGTGTGGCACGTACCATCGTCCTGATGAAACCACATGTAGTCTACCTCCATATCGTTCAATTTGGGCCAAAAGAAATCAATTAGCATAGTTCTGTAGCGCTCGTCGTTGACGCGTACCAATGTTATTTTCAAAAAATATGGACCAATGACACCGCCAGCTCAAAATCCACACCAAACAGTAACTTTTTGTGGATGCATTACCACCTGGCGAACCTTGTGTGGGTTGGCGCAGTCCTATATATGGCAATTATATTTGTTAACATAGCCATTCATCCAAAAATGTGCCTCGTCGCTAAAAATGATTTTTTGGCCACTCTTCCAAACTGCTCCGAAGCCCAGTCAGCGAACAAACAGCATTGTCTATGGTCATTAACGTTGAGCTCCTGGGTTAGTTGGATCTTATACGGGTATAGATCCAAGTTCCGATGCAAAATTCGCCAAGTTGCAGTCTGCGAAGGGCGGAATTCTTGTGCACAGCGAGGAATTGACTGCCTCGGGTTTTCCTACACACTTTCACGAACCGCGACGATGTTCACGGCTGATTTGGCATTCCTTTGACGTGCGGGTGTTAGCTGATTGTTTACTGAACCGGTCGTCTCGAATTTGGCCACCAAACGTTGGTGAGTCGACTTGAAGGGTCACCGCGTCTGCCATAAAAAGGGGGCAACACGCGCAACGTTTAAACTAACACTCATTTTGATAATAAAATTTTATCATTTGGAAATGCTGCTAAATCGTATAAGTTGTCATGATGATTTGGCATCTGTAACAAAATAACAAACAAGAGATTAGACAGACGCCACCGTAACAACATGGCCGCCACAGGCTGCCAACATCGACTCGCCCTTATTGAAAAATCCTTTATAAATGAATACCGAAAAATACGAATTTTCAATAAAAACAAAAAACCACCAGCCTGAACTATTTACCTGAATAATATATTTGTGTTTCTGTTTAGTAAACAACTGAAAAAACATTATATATATATATATATATATATATATATATATATATATATATATATAATAATCCTATATATATATATATATATATATATATATATATATATATATATATATATATATATATATATATATATATATAGGGTTATTAAATAATACAGTATGTTTAAAGACCGGCCGTCCGGAACAATATATATTAATCAAATTGAATATGTTCCTCAAATTCCAACCTAATACACCCTTTTGTAACGCCACTGATGTTCTATTTCTGTTACTCTCGATCCCAAAATCATTCTGTACTATACCTAAGAGAAAAAATTTAAAAAGAAGGAATTACTGAATTGATATAAAAAAATGTGAAATTTTATGATCATTTAACATCCCTCACCAATGCACCGATTTATCACAATTTTCAAAGTTTGTTTGCGTTTGCTTTTTTTTACTAATCTAGGTATTTCGGCTTTGTTACTATATCAGAACAGCTTAGTTAAATAAAATTTGTAAAATAATTACAAATAAGAGTTAGATTTTTGAATGTTTGCAACACCCTATATACTTTTTATGACTCTAATCACTGTGTTTAAAATCCGAATGCAAGCAAAGCTTTTTATCGAGAATGACTTTTCCTCGAGTGCGGTACTCCATCCATGCACATACTGGACTGTCGTGCAAAATGTGCACAAGTGTTTTAGAGGAAGTGGCAAAATTCAAAGGAATACGGCAGAAAACACGGTGTAAAAACATTTTGTAATAACTATATGCGACCGCTGAAAAAATCCCCATATCGCTTCTACGGTTCCAAAATATGGAGCATTAAAAAGTCGGTATTCCTTTATTTTGATTTATCAGATTACCAGATTTTCTCAGACACCTTTATTTTTGTAAATTGCAATCAACACGAACTTGACATATAAAAATGGACTGCTCCTGTATGATATCTCAATTATACTAAAAATGTCCCCACTTTGTTCCGTGTTATTACATGCAAATAATTGCCTTGGCAACAATGAGTTCCCTAAATTTTTATTAAATTGGTGAAATTGAGTATTTTTCATTGGGAAAAGAATTTATTTTCCATTTTGCTTGTTTTATGCATTTTATCACATTTTATGTAACATTTTACTGATAAGTTCAAACAAGAACATGAATTTTAAGTTTCTTTTTTGGTATTTTAAAAAATGCGATTTTTCATCGTAACACGTGCAAGTATTTCAATCTGATAAATTCTAATTTATTTTATTATCATTAGTAACTTTTAAAGCATTAAGTAATAAATGTTTAAAATTTACCTTATAAATAAATTGTTAATCTAAGGACAATAAGTTTAATCTTATGGATATGATGATAATTTTTAAATGCTATCAATATTTTAGTTTTCTAAAAGAAAAGAAACTTCAAATTCAAGGGTTGAAGCAAATTGGCCATGATCATAATTCTTTTATATATCAGATGAGTAAGTCTATTCAGAGCGTTTTTCTGGAAATAGTTTTATATGAGAAGATGAGCAAAAAGTTTATGATGTGCTTCTTACAAATAACCTGCCTGACAAAAGCTATGAAGCACTATTTGATGTAGACATCTTGAAGCAACTAAACTTTGACTTAATAACGTATACTGACTCTACAAGCAAATCCTAAATTAGATGAGCATTCACCAAAATAATATCGTTTTACCATGAAATTAATGTCCCATTGACATATAAAGCTGAACATCGAAACTGGTATGCTGTTATAATTTAAAATGATTATATATTTAAAAACTTTATGCCATATTAAAATAGAAATAATAAATGATTTCATATAATACGAAATTTTTCAGTATTATTAAGCATGTTTGGAAATTACATCAATCTTACTTTTATGTATTTGTTTTGGCTGAAAATAAAATAGTAACCATTTGTTTGAATATGTTATTAATTTAAAATGAATTTATATTTAATTACTTATTATTTTAAGAAAATAAAACAAAAATTCTAGATTTTAGCTCAAATAGTAAGGAAATTTGTGTTGTGAAAATCTCTTGTCAAAGTAGTGAGAAGCTGTGATTGATTGCCAGTGGCGTAAATAACGACCTCGCAGACCCCGCGGTGCGGAAGGGCGCAGCCAATTCAGGGACGCCCTCAAAAATAAAAATGAATAAATACGAAGGATCAAAATGGGTGCAAAATAGTAAGGCACAATCAAAAATCTGCGGGGAGGGGCGCACGTACTCTTAGTTACGTCACTGTTGATTGCCACTTCAAAAATTCAACTCTAGGAAAGGTTAATTCCAGATCCTCAAACAGTTAAGGAAACGGAAAGTTTGAACTAGTGTAAAAATTTAAATTCTCTAGTAAATCTTTATGTATATATTTAGATTTAAAATGATTATATTAATATAAGAATCCTACTCTTATATTTAGAATTTTTTTGGATTTAAAATCTTAATAAATACTGTTTTGTTTAGATAGATTAGTTATTAAATATAGATTGCTTTAACACTTTCTTTATCCACTTTGAAGTTGAATTTAAAAAAAAATGATTTAGTGTATAATGTTATTTTACTTCATTTAAATTAAAGCTCCATTATTATGAAGGAAATGTCAACATTATTATGAATGTTGTTAATTCTAAATAAATACATATCAGTTTTCTAAAAGTATCGCGGAGAAAGTAATTTTACCAAAGACCTTATTGAATCCATTTTTAAATGATGAAACTCTATTACTTTGTGATAGATTATATGAACGTTTCGAGGCCTTATATTAACATGTATAATTCACGATATATAATTTCGAAAAATAAATGCCTTAATATTGTTTTTTATTAACTTCTTACACTCTACCTCCAGAGACGGATATAGAATATAATAATGTTATTTACAAAAATACCCACTGATTTTCACTATCTTTTCCAAAACATCTATTTAAAAAGTAAAATTAGTCTCGTTTGTTTTTGGCGCATATTTCACGTATTAGCTATTTTGCTAAAAAACAATTTTATTGTAAAAAATAAAATATATAAACTATCATAGTCATAGAAAAAGCATTCTCATTTGTAAGACTGACATTCCATGCTTGCTATCTAAAAATAATAAAATTGCAACTTATTTAAGCTCTTCCAAAAATTATGTTTAAAAAAATTGCGTTGAACAGAAAAATCATAATATTGAGGAAATCATAAACTGAAAATTTCAAGTTAAATATTATTTTACAAAAACACTTAATTATCCCGGTCTTATTGAATATACTCAATTAACCGGTAACCTAGAACAAAGAAGAGCTATTTATTGTTGTAGATATACTGTAGAAAGAGACAGTTATTGTCTAAACCTATTAGTTAGAATAATAGACTTGACATTCATACACGACACATTCACGCCAAGCCAATATAAGAAACTAGCATGGAATTCAATGTTGTCATACAAATCATTGCACGTAATTGCGACCAAGAAGGAGGGGGGGTTAAAAATTATTTTCATGAGTAGTCCAGTTTTACAGTCAAGTTCGTGCAACTCACCAACTCATTAATTCGTGAGTTCTACTATTTTGTATGAACTATACACCATACTTGCATATTTTCCGGGACAAAATGGCATTTTGTGTGTCTGTCTGTTTATTTGTCTGTCCGGTACAAATTTTGAAATCGATTTTAAACTAACTTCCCGACGAGCTAGAGACTTGAAATTTTCCACATAGCTCAGAACTGGATGACAATGCAAAATTATGACCTTGGAATATATATTTCAAGGTCATTTCAAATGCGGCTTTACTTCAGACTTTTCGATCAAGCAAAAATTTGGTACACATATATAACCATATAATATTATGATCTTGAAACTGACTGGAACGAATATTTCAAAGTCATTTCAAGGTCAACTTCACTTCCGATTATCCAGTCAAGCTGAAATTTCGTACACCCATATAAACTCAATGACAATGCAATATTGTGACCTAAAAACTGACCTTAAATGTTTATTTCAAGGTCATTTCAAGGTCAACCTTACTTTGGATTATCCGATCAAGGTGAAATTTGGTACTCATATATAAATCCGATGACAATGCAATATTATGACCTTGAACGTGTTTCCAGATCGTTTCAAGGTCAACTTCACTTCCAATTATCCAATCAAGCTGAAATTTGGGACACACATATAAACTCGATGACAGTGCAATATTATACCCTTGAATCTGACCTTGAATGTATATTTCAAGGTCATTTCAAAGTCAACACTATTTTTGTTTTTATGAACTCGCTTTCTTATCTGTCTGTTTGCTTATTTCTCTGTTCGACACAAATTTTGCAATCGATTTTTGTTCGGTACAAATCTTGCGATCGATTTTAAGCTAACTTCATAATGAGCTAGATACCTGAAACTTTCAGCATAGCTCAGACCTACATGATAGAACAATATGAACTCGCTTTCTTGTCTGTCTACTTATTTTTGTGGTCGATACAAATTTTTCAATCGATTTTTGTCTGTTTGGTACAAATTTTGCAATCGATTTGAAATTAAAGGCAAAAAAATAATTATTTTAATATTTTTTTTTAAATATACTAGGTTTTTAAAAAGGACTAAAATGTATAAAATAATTTGTCACATTGTGCTGAAAATTTGTGAATGTTAATTTTTAATGGCTATGAAAATACGTGTAAGATTTAAAATAATATATTTTCCTTTCGTTCTTCCTGTAAACTGCATTTCATTAAATTACCATTACTGAGTTTCAGAGATAATAATAATGATAATAACGGCCTCTATTTAATAAAAGTAACAATTTACAGTAATATTTATATTTATGGGCGAGGTTCAGTTCGATCGGTATATATAATACAAACTGTCTGTTCAACTATCCCATTACATTCAAATTAAAAGAGAAAACAATATATTGTTTTAAACTTCTTAATTTTAAACTAAATTAGGGATTACTAAAATAAATCAAAGTATAATCACTTAGTTCGAAGTCAAGCCAGCACATAATTTTCTACAATATGCACAATGTCTGTAAAATATACTTTTAAATCGAACTTTCGATAAGCTAAGTACTTCCTTAGTAAAAAATGCATTTGTTAAACTTGCAATGTTGTATGAAAAAAAAAATCGTTGGAAGAATTTTAACTTGTGTAGCGAAATAATTAATTTTTTCTTAATATTCAGATTGTATACATATATGCGAAACCTAATATTTATATAAAGATACAAGGGTGATTTACTTTAAAGTATTGCATGATACTGAGGGGCCATGTGCAGATAACGTCTCTGGCGCATATTCAACCATTCGTTTTCAGTTAATTTTGAACTAAGGTAATCGTATTTTCTTATACCAAATATTGTAAACAAGAATTTTGAATGTTTTTATTATATTGGCAATCGTATTCGGTTAAGTAGGTCCCATAAACGCCATCGTAGTAAAAAAAATGTAAGAAAACGAGCGAGTCGCATAACATAGATTTTATTTGGCTACAAAAAAGGTGTATATTTTGATATATTATCCTAAGATTAAAATAGACATTTTGAAGGCACTTATTTATATGTTTTGGACATTGTAACTCATCATTGATACACAGTCCCAAGTTTTGTTAACACATTATTTATTTTAATAATATTATTTATAAGTTTACCATAATTTTCAATATTTTTTTTTCTCTCTGCCTTCCACCAAAAACCCAAAACTATCGTCACCTATTTGTCAGCATTCAACTTAAGACAATGTCTATTGCAGCAACTGCTTGTAAAGCTTGTAAGTCTACATCTACGAAATCCGATAAGCTGCCACAACAAAATACAGCCTGCATCCTGCCCTCCAAGTAATTAGACATGAAAAGAATAGCTTAAGTGAAAAAAACCTGGACATTTATTAAAATCTTCAAAGTTTGATGATTCAGTGTCTCGAAGGCCTTTAAGTAGTCCAAAAGTACCAGTAGCGTTAGCTTTCCCTGATCAACGGCACCTATGAAGTCGTCAGTAATGTTCTGCAAAAAAGTACCACAACCACGAACCTTCGCAAACCTGGACTATTTTTATAGAATTTAATTTGCCCAAAGTAAATTGACATCTGTTCATCAAAAAATTTTTACCAAAATCGTGGATAGAGTTGGCAGGCCGCAATTTTTCCAAAAATCATGCAGTGGAAATCTTAGGTAAAGGACTCACACGCGCACAGTAGCTTTACTCCTAATCGAAGAAATTATTTTAGTATTTGCTCTTCGGTAATTAATACAAATTGAAAATTGATCACGGGTAATTTCGGAATATAATTAATAAAATAATTAATAATAATAATAATACCGAACAAATATAAATCCACCTAGAAATAAATATTTTAAAAATAACCTTTTCTACTACTGCAGTGCCGACTTCAAGAAAGTGCCAAGAAAATAAGTAAATGTACAGTGATTAAATTACTTACTGTCTAAAACAGCTCTTAATTTATTTTTTATTTTTAAGTATGATTTTTTGAAATCGATAATTTGTCTTTCTTTTGAATCCAATGGTAAATTTGTAGAAATTTTATAGGAATAACTTGTATAATTTAAAACTATCTTCTTGATTTAATATATAATTAATGTTAGTTATCCTACTTGAAGTAATTAAATAATACTTTATAATAATAATTACCCTGTTCGACATTTCTTATATATTAGTTTCGTAATTCGGTCTAGAACTCGACGAGTTTTTCTTAGCAACTAACATACTTTTCGTCGGAGAAATTTTATAACATACAATTAACTGAACCGAAAAAATTATGAAGTAATTATAAAAAAGTACCGTAAAAGTCATTGAAACAATGTAATATAGAGATTGTTTATCGTTTTATTTTCTTTTTATGGTCATGAAATTTTTATAGTTAACCTCCCAGCAGTCCTGAGCTAATCTTAGTAAACCATATTATCTATCAGTGATGAACACGTTGACATGACATCGAAAAGCCTGCATTAGTACCGAGGAGCTTTCTCTAACAAAGAAAATACTCCCATCCGGACTCACCGATTTCGATTATTTTTAACTTTGTTGTAGAGCATGAAAAAGTAAGAGATATGTATATTTTTTTTATCGACTCTTAAGTGTATTTAGAGGGTGAAAAACATTCTCAAAATTTACCCCCGAAAAAGAATTTTTTAATATATCCCGGATTCAAATTGTTATTTTTCAATGAAACAAATTAGAAATTATTCCTTATAAAAGAACAAAGATGCCAAATTTTTGAAAATAAGAAAGGGGTTACAACCGCGATGACTAAAAGTAAATACGACTTTTTTACTAATTCCAAATTTGTGTATTTCTTCTACTGAATACAAATTTCTAATAATCGTGTTTTATAGAGACTCAATGTTTTTTTAATGGAACGTCCTGTATGTTATCTCTGGAAAAAAAAACCTTAACAAATTTGAAAAAGAAGGTATTACAGGGTGTCCAATGTTCGACAGATACTTTCGATTTTCGCGTACCTTTGCCACTTTTTTGTTAAATGAAAGATACAACAAACAAAATTTTCCTAATGCTCTCTGTTTTTAAGATACATAGAGAAATTGAAATTTTCCATTTACAACCCCCCTCTCGTATGTAATTAATGAAAAAGTAAAAAAAGGCTATTGTAGTTTTTTACGTTTAGCGTACTTAGTTTTTTTTTTCCAAAGGCATCAAATTTTTGAGTTATAGACTAAACATTTTTTTAAATAGAACCACCTGAATATTATTTGACAGTTTTATTTCAATTTTTTCAAGCTCTTCAAAAATGTATAATAGATGATATTTAATTTTACTAATAAATCTAAAATTTTGTTTTTTTTTTGAAAATTCAGACTTAAATTGAAGTACGCTATGTATATTGAATACATACTCGTATCTTAATAATCATACCTTTACTACAGTCTTGAATATTATTTATAAACAATTGAAGGCAATTCTTATTATATACTAGACTTTACCCGGGAAAAAATATAATTATATAGAAATGATCATATATAATTAGATATGAAAATTGGCACGACAAAATTTTATCTGATTATATATAATTCTAAAAATTTTTATATAATTTTATATCACTTAAAATTAAGGTTTACTTTCGAAGGATTATATATTATTATATAAAATTATATATAATTTTATATAATATATAATGGCTCAATAAAAATCGAAAATTAAATGAATTCTTTTATTATCTTTTAAAATACGTATTATTTTTTGTTTAAGCAATGATCTAAATTATAAAAATAAAAGCAACTTGTGAGATTTACATTACATTTTTTTTTAATAATTAATATTGCTCTTTTAACAATATTTACACAGAACATTTTACTTAACTTGTTACAACACATTATTTTAGAAAGTAATTTGTATTACACCGGAGCGTGAAATTTACCTTTTCCCTAACTTGGGGAAATTGTACACAATCTGGCAACACCATGTGAGGTTTCTAGGAATGGTAAGTCAACCAAGAAGTTTCAACCCCCTAAAAGCTTAAAATAACGGAACCCATATAATTTCGAATTTCACTCTGTCCCGAAGCCAAATCTACTTATAGATGGCCCCTGTATACGAGAAGTCCGCATTTCGAACTTCCGATACCCGATGTTTCTAGAAACGGAACGGCTATTAAGGCAGCTGGCTGACAGTCGTATCATCAGTATTAGTTTAGCAGTAGTAGTGGTCAGTGTTAGAGATGCGGATTGCGCGAACAAGTCAATATTAAGAGCATTGTATTAGTGTTATCTTTGTGTTGAATAAAGCTAGCTCATGCCTGTAAACGTAGTATCACATCTCTGAACTGACATACGCAACGATACAAAAATGTCTAAAGTACAGAAACGTGGCGGTGTTAACCCCGCGGATAGTTTTTGCTACATATGAAGTCAGTTTGCCCCTAAATCGCAGAAAAGGACCATTAACAAAAGGACCAAAGCAGCTTATAAATATTTTCGATGCCCATGGATGGCCACCTCTTCGGAGATATGGAATCCCAAAGAGCTGCAAGGGAATCAAATTTTTTACACATGATTATTGAACCACCAGGTATATTTCAATTTTTTTTTATAATACGATGTATACCAGGTAAGACCCTTCAAATTACTAGCCAAGAAAGTGTTGTGAATTACTTACAGCTGCAGGAACGGACTAGGTGTGACATTCATGACCCCATTTTTTTTACGCCCTGCATGATAAGAACTTTGAATAATGTTTTTTACATACCTTTAACTATTGACTAAAAATTAAGTAGTCTTCATTGATGTCGCTAATCCTAACCGTTTTCAAAAGAAGGTCATTTTATTTACACTGTTAGTCCCGTATCTTATGTCGGGTTGAATATGAAAAAGATGAATTTTCCCGTGTCGCCATAGTTTCCATTAAAGTTTATCCAACTGCTTAGTTAAAAACTTCGTAAGAGAGTTCAATATGGGTTCCGTGAAGTCTGATACACTCGCAGACACGACGAATTAGGGACCTGTACTTGCCACATTAACTCAACACTGTTTCTTATTTGATCACAATGAAACGTGATTGTCTGTAGAACTTCCTGCCTACTATCGATCGGAGTGGTTTTGAAGTGTCCCCAAAGGTAAAATTCCAATGACGTTAGGTCGGGGAATCGACGAGGCCAAGCAGTAGGTTCTTTTCTACCTATCCAACAGTTTGGATTGACGTTATCCAGGTGCTCCCGCACAGCAACGTTGAAATAAGGTGGTGCCCCATCGTGCATATAGTACATGTTTCGGCGGGTTTCAAGTGGTAAGTGCTCCACTAAATCATGAAAAACATTCTGGAGGAACTCCAAATAAAATTCTCCATTCAGTCGTGCCGACAATACCAATGAACCAATCAAAAAATTGCCTGTGATTCCTGTCTAGACATTAATTGATTGGAACTGATGTTGATAACACGAAACAATAGTTTCATGAAGATTTTCATCAGCCCATACATATGAGTTGTGTAAATTTATGATACCATTTTTGGTGAACACTGCTTCAGCCATGAAGAGAACAGTGCTAGTGAAGTTAACATTATTTCATTGCTGATCCAGTAGCCAGTTTGCAAACTTAATTCTACGGGGAAAATCTTCAGAAATCAGTTCATACACTTTTTCAAGTAATATTGATATAACAGCTGTCCTTGAAGAACTTCATATACTATTGTTTACGACGTATTAAGCTGAGCTGAGAATGTTCAAGTGCTCGTTGAAGGAGTGTCATCTACAGCATTTAAAATATTTTCCTCTAATTGCGGCGTACGTACTGTTCTTCCCCGACCAGCATCAGTACTTTTTTTCCCAAAATTCCTTAAAATTATGAAAAAATTTAATATTACCTTATTAAATGCAATCGCCTACCATTCTCCCTTAGACGTTGGTCAACTCGTTGATATGTTTTCTGATCTGGAAGAATACGATTAGGATATCTGTGGTGATTTAACCTCCTGGCTTCCAACACATTGCAAGGTTATACATCAGATGCATACTCAATAAACGTGTATTCCAATTTCGAATTATTTCACAGTTAATATTACCACGAAATCCAAAAATCAGTAAATGAATATCCAGGTAAAGAATCAATGTGTCAGCGATGTGAAAGTTGATAAGTTCTAAAATGTAGGATATTTATTTCTTTCGTACCTAGCAACGTTTGCAACAACAATAATTTGTTTTTGGTGCCGATAAAATAAAACGCACATTTTTTACGAACCTAGGTCGAGCTACAATTCACAGAATTAGACGTTTTTAACTAAAGAGATAAACTCTAATTTTGGATCGAATTTTTTTTATCATGAGGTTGAAGGTTGAAAATTTAATAAGAAGAAAGATGTATCTATTATCGAAATACGCTAAATATATAATGTAAATAAAATGACGTTTTTTCGAAAATGGTGGCATTAGCGACATGAATGAAGAGTACTTAATTTTTAGTCAATAGTTAAAGATATGTAAAACACGTTGTTCAGTTCTTATCATACAGGGCGTAAAAAAAAATGGGGTCATGAGTGTCACAGTTAGTCGGTCCCTGCAGCTGTGAGTAATTCACAACACTTTCTTGTACAGTAATTTGAAGGGTCTTACCTGCCATACATTATATTAAAAAAAAATTGAAACGTATCTGTTGGTTCAATAATTATGGATAAAAAACTTGATTCCATTCCAGCTCTTTGGGAACCCATATCTCCGAAGAGGAGGCCTATAAGAAAAAGGTTTATATGACCTTGTAGTATTCCATTCACGTATTTTTTTCATATCCGGGAGATTTCCCACATTTTCCCAAATACCCTGTACATTGGGAATATATCTTATTTCGGATAAATGTAATAGCATAGAGTAAAAAAAATTAATGAAAAAATATATGGAATACAAATAATAAACCTAAATTTTACGTTTTTTTTTTCGTGGCATTTCAGCTTCACAACTTACAAATCAGTCTCTCAAACCAGAAGAACAGGTTTGATGATCGCTTCTTTCTTTTGGACGACAGATTTCATATAGAATTTAAACTACGTTTAAATAAAATGTTTTTAAACACACAAAATTTTATTTGAAAGATAAATAAATAAATGTATCCGTTTATTTTTTTTATTCTTCCATTTATAAGTCCATTATGCGATGCATTTTCACATATGAAATATAGTCATAGCAAAGATGAAAAATCATGCGATAAAGATTTCTAAAAAAAACATTTTGTAGATTTTTTAATCATCTACAAATGGTTCATTGAAAGTAATGTGATTCATTTAATATTGTCCATACTATAAGCAAAAAACAAAATAGTTATCATTTTTACAGTTTTTATTGTGTAAAAAATCCTAATGATCAGCTGGAATTGACTTTTGTGTTTTAGTCATCTATGGACTATCATTCAAGTCCTGGTGTAGGCAGCTGCTACTTTTTTTACATGAATAAATCTCTATCGATTTGTGTATATCAGAGTGACACGGGACGCATACGAGTCCAATTGTTCAACCGTCCTTTGTAGGATTATCAAGTACATCCTTGCATTTAAACACTAAACGTGAAGCTACAACATTGGATTCCAATGCAGCCCTACTGTCCGAGCATATGTCAATACTTCGATATATATCCATCTCACGAAGATGGCCATATTGCAAAATAACATGAATTTTCGCTTGAATAACCATGGTATGCTGTCCAAGGGGGTAAAACCCTTCGACTATCGTACTGCTACCGAACACTCCAGCTCTTTCATCTTGTCGAGATCCGTCTGCAAATCACCAAGATCCATTTCTCAGAACAGTTTGCTCCTCCTCCCAATCCTCTCTGCTTGGTAAAAGTATCTCACGAGAGTAGTTAGGTTTTAAAACCAACGTCATGTAGTCTGTTTGCATGGTAAGTAATAGATACTTTTCTCCATGCTCTCGAATCACACGGGTACCCACCCTGCCTCGTTCTCTATGAATAAGTGAAGGAGAGGGAGGTTATTAAAACCTCCAGTCCTTAGTGGTGGGCTGTCCTCATCGCACTCATCATTCCTACTCCCTACATTATTTAACCTATGATTCCTACACAGGCCATTTTTTTAACCTGATCAATATGGTGACGGTGTTTGCGCTAGGTTGTATTAGGCTACCATACAATAGCTCCATACGTAATCTTAGAACGGATCACCACAGTGTACTCGTATATCTAATATATCATTTTCATTCCAAAAAATACATATTAAAAGTATTTTTCATAGATGATAATAAATTAAAACAAAAAAGATTTAAATAGATTTATTTATGAAAATATCTTTATAAACTCAATATTGTCTTTTTACAGTTTATATTGCCATTTTTATCACACATTCTTTAAAATAGATTTAAATATACTACTGAAAGTGCAATCTCCTAGCCATTTTTAGGGTTCTGTAACCCCTAGAAACCTTCATAATTTTTGTCATGTCGGTACGTAAGTCGCAGCTTTAGAACTGGGTCATTTTTACCTTCTTTCCGATTAATTCTGCCTTTGCACCTTTCTGTATATGAACACTTTTTTTTGCTTACCCCATCGAATGGAAATCGTTAAATAGATCTTCAAAAATGCAATTAAATTATGTCACATTTTTTATTTAGCCATCCCATTCTCGGAATATACGCCTCTAAAGTTGCTTACAGTGCGCCCCCTTTAGTTTTACAAAAATTCGACATTATACAACTTATAAGAAAGATACTCGAAGTGTCCGGCTCCGATAATGAAAATATACTAGGTTAGTCAATAAGTTTCGGGTCTAACACATAGATGGCATCACTAGACACATTTTTTTTGTTTTTATTTAATTCATACATCTGTAAGAAGAACATATGTAAAATTTCATGTTAATCTATCAAATAGTTGAATTTCTACAACGTTTCAAGTAGACGTACTTGATGTTTTTTTAAATGGAAAAATTGGAAAATCATGCCGTGATTAAATACTTGTATAAAAAAGGTTTATCTGAGAAGGAAATTCATGAAAACATGGTGAATGTATTGAGGAGGATGCTCTTTCATACAAAATAGTAAAAAAATGGGTACCAATGGTAATGGAAGACAGGCGATTAACTGTGAATGAATTAGCTGATGCCATAGGCATTTCACACGATTCAGTACACGAGTTCTTGACTAATATTTTGGTATGAAAAAGCTATTGGCAAAAAGAGTGCCGCATCTGCAAACTTTGAAACTAAAACGGATTCGAGTGAAACTTTCTCAAAAACATTTCAACCGTTTTATACGGAATAAATTTAATTTATTCATCGGTCTGTAACTATGGATGAGATTTGGATTTACCACTATAATCCTGAACTGCGACAACAAACTGAGCCTGGATATTCTGCTCCAAAGTAAACAAAAGGGTTAAAATCTTCTAAAAAGGTTATGGCATCAGTTCTTTTTTGGGATACCAAACGAATTTTGTTGATGGACTACCTCCAAGCTGATAGAATTATAACAGGAGAATATTATTGCCACCTTTTGGACTAGCTGGATGTAAAAATTCGTAAAGAAAGGACCTGGTTTAGCGAAAAAAAATCTCATCTTCCACCATGACAATGCACCTGCTCACAAATAAGCTTTAACCGACTCCGAACTAACCGAATTGAACTACGAATTGTTGGAACATCCACCCTATTTACCAGATATGGCTCCTTCGACTTCCATCTATTCTTTCGATCATACCCTAGATTTAAACAACAATAGATTTGTTTGGAGGCTGTTTATGGTCGCAGGGGGAGACACTTTTTTGATGTGTGACAGACATAAACATATTTACTTCTTATCTTTCAGTTTAATTGCTTGTCGTGACTTTTTTCGGTGTTTTTAAGTGTTAGAAATTACTATAAATGCGAAGTTTACAATTAATATTAACAAAAAGAGGATTTAAAAACTTATTTTTATCGGTAAATATTGTTAGATATTGTTTACATATTGAAAATAACCATAATAATAATTTAGGCAACCATGTATTCATACTTTGTTTTCAGAATTGACGTACCGATGATACTCATTTAAATAATGCAATTAGAAAATCGATATTATTACAAAGAAATTAAATATCTACTGTCTATCAACACTTTTTCAGATATAAATAAAAATATTATTACGTTATTCAGCGTTCAAACAACCGGGCGCTAGTTCTGACAGGGGTATGTTTGAAGATCTATTCCCACACTTGAAAATAATTCTGCGTGGAAAGCGTTTTTCATCGAATGAAGAAGTAACTGCAGCCATAGAGGGTAAAACCAATTCAAATATTGGATACTAAAAAGGGAAAATCGCTGGAAAAAGTGTATTGAAAGTAAGAGAGGACATATTAAAGCATTAAACATATTTCAAAACCAAACTCATAGTATTTCATTTATAGAGAGATTTACTTTAACGAGGCGGAAACGACGCCTAAAGTTCACCTCAAAAAATATATTTTTTAAATATATCAACCAGTATTCCTTTAAAACCAATGAGTGGTGCGGTGTTTTAAACGATCAAGTTGTGGGGCCTTATTTTTTTTTGAGATAATTTAAATTCCGAAGAATACTTATGCTTCCTTAACACCGAGATCCTTGAAGTTTTGAACAATATGTCTATTGAAATGAGGCATAATCTATAATACCAGTATGACGGTGCTCCCATCCATAATACACGACAGGTTCGACAATGCCTCTTGGAAATATTTAGGGGCAAAGTAATTGGGCGTAATATAGAGCAATACTGGCCGGCTAGGTCTCCGGATTTAACCTGACTTGATTTTTTCTTATGAGGTTAGCTAAAACAAAAAGTTTACAAACAAGGGCCTTTCCGTAATGTTGATCATTTGGAAACGACGATTCGAAACTGTATTTTAGAAATAAAGCCCTTAGTATCAGAAACTCCATTAAAGATGTGTCAAGAAGAACAATTGTTTGTATTGAAAGAAATGGAAGGTACACAGAAATGTAATTTTAAGTTTTTGAATTATTTTTAATTTAATATTCAAATACCAAAAATAGTTTGTTATCAATTAAAAAGTTGGAATTTTATTTTTTATATTATGTTTTTTGTATTAGAAGATTTGAGTCTTTTCAATTAAACTATTTTTTTAGTATTAATGTGTATTACTTTTAACAAAAACTACGTGTTCAAAAATAGTTATTTTATGAAGATACAGGGTCAAAAACAAATAAACTTTGCATCACATGTGACCAAATTTTAATAGCCCTATTTGGATTTTGTAGAAAAACACACATTGAATATAGCGCTACTTTAAACAAGAATATAGCGCTACTTTAAACAAAATATGTCTGGAATGAAGCATTGTCAAAATTAAGAAGTTGTATGTAGGTTGCGTTGCGTCTTATTTTGCAACAGTGGTGCAATTTACAAAATATGGGCAAAAAACCTAAATTATCCTATACAGTGCATATGGGCTAAAAATTGCATCTAGAAAAACTTTTTTAATAACTTTTTTCGATATTTTGAGATATAACCCCATTTTTGAAATTTTAATTTTGACAGATAATGTTAATCACGTGACTACTAATTTTTTTGGTTAATTTTCATCTCGATCGAAGTAGAAATTGTTGCCAAAGTCAAATTTCGAATAAAGCTATTAATGAAACAAAATCCCTGTATATACACTGTATATTATATATATATATATATATATATATATATATATATATATATATATATATATATATATATATATTGATCTAGTGGTCTAACAACTAATTTTTATTTACTGAGTAGTTCAAATGAGTAAACACTAATATAAGCAACTGCAATGGGTAAAAATACTGTGTTAGCTGTTAAAAACTAGTAGATCACGGGCTCAAGTCGGAATATTCTTGACTGAACCAGATTAGCAGGCTCATTAATGAGAGTCATACGACGCCCCATCGCTGTCAGCCCTCGTTCCACCATTGTTAGATTGATACTCAAAGGTTAAATCCGGCAATAGAGTAGCAAACGTATCGGTTAATTTCTGTATTTCTTCAGAGTAATTATTTTCTTTTAATCTGGAACCAAGGAGCGATACTACTTTTGATGCTTCTTCTTTCAGTCGTAAATCGTCTGACATAACTAAAAAACATATTTAATAAAACTAAACAAAAGAATCCATAAGGTGATCTGTTTTGATTAGGGTTCCATAGGTCTTTAAAAAAAACAATAAATCTTTTATATAAAATTTTTTTAATTCGAAATTCTAGTGACCTCACCTATTCATAAATCTGTGATTTGTTTAGACCAGGTCAATAAAGCAACTTATAGGATCAATTTCCTGTATTTGTCGATGTTTTGATCTCTATGAGATCATTCTCGGTACTCTAAGAATTTAGTAACAAATTGTTCTTTCTATGTTCTTAATATTTTTCTTTAACTACTTTACACAAAATATAAAGATTATCTTCATAAGCACATATAATAATAATGACGAAATAAATATATAATGATGACAACACACTTTAAAAAAATAAAACCAATTTTTTTTACATAAATTTACAAAAGAAGTGCATACCTGCAACACTTATATACATCTAGATTCCTTACGTATAAAATAAAAACATTTCTAGGAAACACTATGCAGGATAATTGTATCCTATTTACAGTAATGGAAGAGAACGGGTCAGACCCAAATAAAATATCAAGTTGTATTAACAGCTGGAAATCGATATATGCAGAGGTAATTTTTTTTACTTTTACAATATTTATATATTTTTCCTTCCTCCTTGTTAAATATGAAAGAAAGCAAATAGGTAATATCTACAGAATGTTGTTTAAAATTTATTATGTTGAAATATCTCAGTATGCTCAGATCGCCAGTGTCCTATTTTCTTTAATTCTTGTATTTTTTTTCTATCATCTCGCACATAAGTCTTTCAGCTAGAGCGCTTTTATGGTTGTTAGTAACCAAGTTTACAGGTCATATGTGTTCTGTTGTTCTAGTTTTAAGATATATACCACTTTGACCTCTGTAAACTCCTTCACAATCCGAACATGGAATTTATAAACAATATTACTTTCAAGATTTTTAAGGGTAGGTGTTTTTAATTTTTAAAATAGTTATTTTAATTTTAATAACAAATTTTTTAAACAAATATATGGCCTTGGAATGGGCAACTGTTGATCCTCAAGTTGTTCTGCCATTGTCATGTCTAAACTGCAAAAAATATGCACATTTGAATTACCATTTTTTAACCATTATGTAGATAACATTATTACTTGTGTACCGCCTGACCAAACTGTTACTTTTTTAAACATTTTTTATAACTTTCACCCTAAATTAGAATTTATAGTGAAAAGGAAAAAATAACTCCATAGCATTTTAGATATACTTTTAATGAGGGCAGAAGATAACAGAATAAAAACGGATGAGTATCACAAACCAACTTTTTCTGAAAAATACTTCTTTCACCCAAAAAATTAATATAATCAAAAATCAAGAAAATAGAGCACTAAGAGATCACATTCAGAATTTCATAACAAATATCTTCAAAATATCAAGGATTATCTTATAAAAAATACCTATCTAAAAAAAGGATTATATAAATATGATACAATATATAATAAACCCGTTAAAGCTCAATTCACATGTTACACATATCAGGGATCTTTCGGAAAAGTTTGCCAAGGAACTTCAAACTGACTCCCTTACCATCGGCTTTAGAAATTAGAACATCACTGAAAAGATATTTACAAAATTAACCATGATTTTAACCAAACATCTATACTTTCTAAACAGAGTAACTATACAAAAGACATGAGCGAGATGATATTAACAGAAAACAGATCACTAACAATCTGAGCACCCCATATTTCAACATGATAAATTTATTACCTATTTGCTGTCTTTCATATTCAACAAGAAGAAAAAATAGAAAAATATTCAAAAATTAAAAAAATTATCTTTGCGTAAATCGATTTTCAGCTGTTAGTACGATATTATTTGGGTCTGGTCCGTTCTTCTCCACTTGTGTAAATAGAATAAATTATCCTGCATAGTGTTCCCTAGAAATGTTTTTATTTTGTATGCCAGGAATCTAGCTGTATATAAGTGCTGCAGGTGTGCATTGCGTTTGAAAATTTATATATATAAAATTGATTTTATTCGTTAAAGTATGTCTTTACTATTGTTATATGTGCTTATAAAGGTAATCTTTATAATTTGTATAATATAGTTAAAGAAAAATATTAAAAAGAACATAGACAACAATTTACCACTAAATTATAGTGTATATTTTATATTTCGAATGTAAAATTTATATTGTAACTCGAATATTACTAGAAGAGATTCCTTAATATATCAATGTTTATTTTAGAGTCCTGAGGATTATTTCATCGACAAATACAGAAAATTGATCCTATAAGTTGTTTTATTAACCTGGTTCAGGTTAGTTGTACATGTTTTTTATTTAGTTGCATCATTCACACGAGCCTTCAAAGTGGCATTTTAAATACCCCCCCCCCTCCACACTAACTTTTCAACAGTAAATTTTAAAAATCTGAAAAAAAATTGTGTAATAGGTCTTTCTAAATACATGCAAGAAAAATTATCACAAGTAAGTTGTATCGACAAATTTACGATATATATCCGATCGGGTGGTGTACCGTTAAATAGGTGTTTTAAAATGCAATTAAATATGTATATAATATTTTTTATTTCGTGGTCTCATTCACAAATTGTAAGTGTCTAAAGTTACTTACAATTGTCGTCCTATTTTACGAGTTTAAATTTTGGAGGATGCGCTGGACAAAGCAGTTTTTCGTTAAAAGAGTTGCGAATCGTATGGAGCTCCTAGATACGAACGCGCTCAATGTATTTCGGACATTTCGTGGTAAGAGGTACCCGACTATTGGGAGTTTATAAAGGGAGCAAATACAAGACTAACCCATGACAATTGGTGATCGTCGGTAATGTTTAATAATTAACTATGGACGTTTGTAGACGTCAAAAAAAGTTTGTTTTTTTTTAAATTTTAGAAGCTCGGGTATTGATTATAAACAAATAAGATGCATGCAGTGAGAAAAATTACATTTTGAGCCAAGGCGCGATTTATTTTATTAATTTGTTACGGCAAAAAAGCAAGAAAACCATTAAAATAAGCGTTTTTTTTTGTTTATGCAATAGTTATTGCAAGAATAACTTTTCGTTCGTTTTATTCCTTTAAAAAATCCCTATTGGTGTAACAACATGAACTACTTATTAATTATAAGGGTTGTTTTGTACCTACGATACGTTAATTTTTGTAAACTTATTGTGGGAATACGACACACTTTTGTGACCTAAGCCAAACTGCGTTACTCTCCTAAGACTGCTGTCATTAATTATTACAGGTAAGTCGATTTTTTTTTATAAAAACACTAGATTTTTAAATTTCTGACTACCAAAATGATGTACAAACTTTCATTCCCTATTTTATTCCCTAAAAGATGAATTTAAAAAAAAAGTCGTATAGTAAACATTTTTTTTTAACCATAAGCCTATGTACTAATTTTTTACATTTCTAACTACCAAAATGAAGAACTTTCATACAAACTTGCATCCTGTATTTTACCCCCTTAAAGGCGAATTTAAAAAAAAATAATGATATAGTAACCACTTTTTTTCTAACCATAAGCCTATATTCTAATTTTTACATTTCTAACTACCAAAATGAAAAAGTTTCATATAAACTTTCATGCCCTATTTATCCCCTTAAAAGATTAATTTTTAAAAAACAATGTTGTAGTAAACATTTTTTTCTAACCACTAATTTTTACATTTCTAACTACCAAAAAAGAGGAATTTTCATACAAACTTTCATCCCCTATTTTACCGCCTTAGGGTATAAATTTCTAAAAATCCTTTCTTAGCACACACTTACGTAATTTAAAAAACCTTTATGCAAAATTTAATGCTTCTAGACGCAACAGTTTCGGCTGTGCGTTGATCAGTCAGCCAGTCAATTTGTATTTATATATATATATATATATATATATATATATATATATATATATATATATATATAGAAAATATCGTTGATGATGACAATAATAATTTTTCCTTATTTATTGTTTCTGCGATGTTCTAGTTTCGATATTTCGAAAACTGGATTTTTCCGCAGCCTTAAAAAAACCTTCATGACCGATAAGAAAAGAGATACTGATTATATTTTCAAAAAAATGGTTTGATTTATAACACCATTAAGAAACAGTTCCGGTGGCACTAAATAGTTAAAAGGTTATATTTTCTATTACTGTTGATGTTGTAAATAGTTATTTACATATTTAAAACAAATCGGTCGCAGCATGCCTGTGCTGTGGTGGGGGTAACCGCATACTAACTGCTTGAACACGTGTTTTTTTAATGAGTTTTGTATCAGTTCTAATGGTTAACCGTAAATTAAGCGTTGCTTTTGTCGGTAACGCCATTTAAAACCAAAAAAATGAGTATTCAAAGTTCATAGTGATCAAGAAACTCGTGATTAAAACGAGAGAGATTGGGAGGTTATCCCATGTAAATTTACTTCGAGAATTTTGTCATGAACTTGAGGATTGGCCTAATTATTTAAGAATAGATATGAAAAAGTTGTTGCCATTAATAGGCCCGCACATAAAAAAGGAAAATATTTACAAACGGAAGGCAATTACACCTCATGGGGGATTAATAACTACGTTAAAATTAATATCGAAGAGATGACTTATAAATGTCATCTGTACCCATATTAGGACAGGCTGATTTTCTACAGCTCTTTACGATAAAGTGAACAAAATTAGTTACAAATTGGCATCCCTTGGCATCCCTTAACGAAAATGGCATATACTTGATATATATATATATATATATATATATATATATATATATATATATATATATATATATATATATATAAATAAAAATAAAGATAAAGACCTACCAAAGTGAGTATGTATGAAATGCCAGGTTTTGTTCAATAGATACAGTCATTATCACATTAATTAAGACAATTTTTTTGTGTTTTAAAAATTATTTTCTTAATTATCAGATAAATTTTGCCTTTTAAAACATTCTTTTCATGTTATGTGATCTTATTGTTAAGTGATAATAACTGTATCTGTTGAACAAAACCTGGCATTTCATACATATTCATAAGAATAAAATTAAGGAAGGTTATTTTCTCTTTTGTAGAAGTCCTGAGGAAGGGAATAAGCTTTCTCGAAAGCTAGACTAACAAAAAAGAGTTTTCTTTTCTGGCCAACAATCCTTTTGAGTGCAGCCCCACAAAACTGCCTTAAACCTCTCGGTTTAGTTGCCTTCTTCTTAACTAGTCCAGTCACGAGACTACCTTCTTTTTATATATACTATGTTACAGTACTGAACCCATATTTACTAATATTTATTCTAAAAAAGTAATTCTTGTTTGGAAATTGAAAATAATATTAACATTTAATCATCATCATATATTATCAAGTATTTAGACACAACAATTATGAATAACAAATACGAAAATATGAAAACAAGTCGAATCACTTTTGCACCTGGCTAAATATCTTAATTGTTACATTTTCTAATTATTTATCCATAAGCCTTTAACTTTTTTAACAGCTTCTAATCGTTTTATCGTTCTTTTTACAAGATTCTCACAATAGTCTAGTGACATTTTTCCCATTCTTCTGGGACTCAATCCCATAATATGTTTAACGAAGATGGTGGAGATTCAATTATTCAGTAGAGAATGTTTTAATTGTGACCACAAATTTTCGATTACGTTTAGGTCAGGACATTATGCCGACCATTGGAAAATCCAAAAATCCTGAGAAATGAGCCGGTTCTTTACTATTTTGGCTGTGTTTTGGATCATTGTTCTGCTGGAAAGTAACTTCATTTATAGGATGAGGCATATTATAGACAATTTCAATCAAAATTGTGTTTTAAAATATCTTTATTATATGTCCGACTATTCTGTGAATAATATCTAGCCCGTGAGCCATCATGATTTACCGTCTGAATGAAATGTGTTTGACATATTGGCACACCTTCCCTTTTCCATTTCCAGTGGCGGCCATCAGTTGTGTGTGTATTGATTGATATTTGTTTCATCTGAGTAAATTACTCTCATCCAATCATTTTATGTACAGTCTTCATATTTTTTTACAAAGTTACAGAGTAACTATATATATATATATATATATATATATATATATATATATATATATATATATATATACAAGTTTGTACCGTTAATGATAACAATTCAGCATTTGTTTTCTATACATCTGGTCTCGATTCGTTACAGCTCCCCTAATGAGACCATTAGGTGAATAAAACTAGTAGAGAGAACCAGAGTGAAATTCAAGAACAGGCCTCTTTCTTAATGGTCTTGGGGGAAAAAAATTCCAAATATACATGTTGTGAAATTATTTATTTTTAATAATAGACCAAACAATGCCCGAGCCCATCAGTTTTCTAAGTGGTCGTCCGTCTATATTCAGTTCAAATAAAACATCTGTTCTTTGATAATGTTTTACTTAATACATTTTAACTAAACAGGCAAGACGTAAAACAAAACGGTATGTCTGCACCAAACTGTAAAAGTTACCACCGTCTGGATTTGAACTGGCCTTCTCCGTTCTCGGGCAGCTAGCATGAAGTTACCGTCACCACCCCACAGACATGCTGCAGCGGCCGCTCCACTTGACAGTTAATTTTAAGTGGTTTAAATAACTATTTTTCAAAATCATCAACAGCAATGAAAAATATAACCTTTCAGCTATTTAATTCGTCTGGAACAAATTTTCTAAGTGTCTAAATTCTTTAACGAAATTCTGGAAGTTCCTCGATAAAATAAAATTCCTTAACATAGTCAATCTTTACCACAGACAGAAAATCTCAACATATATTTTAAACCAACTCGTGATATTCTTCCTCAATCTCCTCAATTTTCTTTATTGATTTTCTATATTTTTTTCGCAAAAAAAAAACTTAAAATTTATTAACAAGCACTCACCAAGTGAATATTTTACAGCCTCTGAAATTTTTTCTGTAATCATTCTCAAACTGTTCCACTCACTCCGACTTAAAGTTTTCCTCTCCCATAATAAAAGATTATCTACGAAACTATACAGGGTGGACATAATAACAACTTGCACAGACACCGTTCGGGTTGGTAAAGTTTTCAAAATGTCATCCACTAAACGATGTCCGTATTTATCTTGAGTTTCAGGTCTCGTCTCCCGCCAAGTCTTTCCTAAAATTTAAAACAACAATGTATATAAAGAGAAAGAACTACTCGATCAAACAAATTTTTCCCATGTTTCCCGACCTAAGTGAAAAGGGTTATAGATATATTTCAACCCGGAAAAACATTAACTATAATGAAAAACACAACGTTAAAAAGATAATACTTCAATGCGTGATATATAGGTAGTGCATATGTAGTATTCTGGCTCTCCGCTAGGCGGCAGACACGAGAGGTTCGCCGCCGTTACCTATTTAATTATTAATTCAACGACATTACTTTCAAATTATTAAATATCAAACAATTATAATTCGTTTCTTAGATAAGTATGTGGTATTTGGTATTTGAATGATTATTAAAATTATGCCAAAATCGGCGAGGGAAAATAAATATGACGAGTATGTAGTATCAAAACTTGGACACGGATTTCAATCTGTGCGGTATTTGTTAGATTCATTTACGAAACAAATGAGAAGTAATATCCAGAATTGGTAATTCGGATAGTCAATACTTTCTCGTACCTGAAAATGAAAACTCCAGTCTGAGTTTATCCTAATAACGCAATATAAACTTACTTAATGTTTTATATGCTACTATCTCTAACTTTATATAGTTCTCATTAACTCCTTCCGTTTTTTCTTTTGATATACTCTCGCCTTCTTCATTCTCTCGATTATCACTCAGAATAGGTTCTAGCACTTTATAAATTCGTTCAAAAGCATCGGTTTTTATTGATGAAATCATATGTCCCAGGCATTCTATGACAACGATTTTATAAGGAATGTCATCTTTCCTGGCTTCTTGAAGAATATCTTCAATAAAAGAATTGTAATAGAAAACTTCTTTTATCTCTTCCCTGCAACAAAAGGAAAAATACATTCATGTTGTAACTTTTATTTATATTTGTAAGTCACCGATACACTTTAACGCCGAATAATAAATATGGCTAGTTTAAAAATCAAATTATTACAACAACGGGTTTCAGTTAAAAACGCTAAGTTTGAAGATCTTCAAAATATAATTTATTTGCCTATCAATTTTCTTCTATACCATATGATAACATGAAAAATGGTAGTAATTTCGAAGCACTCTTACAAAACCGTACGCGAAATTCTTCATGCATTTTATTGGTGCTTCACAATTCAGGCAAAACTATACACACGTAGGTTCAATGAAATCTAAGTAACTCCCAGTTACACCATTTTTGATTAAGTTGACTTTAATTTATAGGCTTAACTTAAAATGCTGTGGTGTGCACCAAAAGAAAAAATCCGAGCTTTCTTAAGCCAAGAATAAACTTTTTTACGTCCTAACCTCAGATAAATTATTTCCTTATCTAACCTCCTACGGCCATGTCCATTTAAATTTTTTTTTATATAATAAGGTACCATAACGAGTTCATTTAAAGATCTATTCTGATATCTACTTTAAGATTTAATTATGATTGTCCATTAATTGGTTTTCTGTTTCATTTCACAAATTGAAAACTTAAACTTAGGTCTATTACGTATGTCCAAACATCAAATAAGCTCCGCTTAAACCGTTCTTGTTTTAATATTACACCAATCTTAACTAACATAAATGAAGATCGTGCAAATAGGAGTAAATCCCTATTTAAAATAAAATTTTTATAAAAAAATTGAACCGACTTCTAAAATTGCGCTAAAAAGTGAAAAATAGTTAGAAAGTTTTATAAAAAATTGAAATTTTTGAAGTCGGCGCCAAACTAATACCTGACAAAATGTGATTCGCATAAACAGATTAAAAATACTTTATTTCTTACCATACTTTGTATATATTAGTAGTTATTTCGTTTAGAAATTTCTAGTTATTTTTCACTTTTTAGCGCACTTTTAGAAGTCGGTTCAATTTTTTATAAAAATTTTATTTTTTGATTTTTAGTCTTAAATTCATTATGAAATTCATAAATTATTTGAACTAAGTGCTAATCGAGATTAGTGTACCTCGCAATGACTCCAAGGGGGCAAAAAATACCCATTTTATCCATAATTGTAAATCACCCCAAAATGAACCACTAAAAATTCTTTGATTCTTAGAGTTCTCCAAATACCAATGAAATTGTGTCAAATATTTAGTCTATCATAGTAAATTCACTATCTTAAATTTCAAATTAATTTTAGATGGGTAATATAGGCCCCAAAACCTTCTAATATCGATATTTAAAGAATTTGAGACGTAAATTTCTTAGCCCAATATATTTTATATTGCATATTGAGTTTGTATGCGCCCCAAGACCCCGCAATATCAATTTTAGATACAACCGGAAAATGTAAAATTTTTAGTCCATCATATTGTATCTTATCAACCTAACAGTTGTAAAAAATTAACTTCATATTCGTAATACACCACCCCTTAACCCCCTAATACCAAATCTGAAAAAATGCGAATAAGGTAAAATTTTCGACCCACCATATTGGATCCGCCATATTGAATTTCAAAAAAAATAATTTTAACGTCTTAATCTAATCTAAATCTAAGCCCTTCAAAGCCCCCTAGAACCAATTTTAGATAAAATTCGGAAATTTAAAATTTCTAAACGGTCATATTGTATCTGACATATTTGATTTTCTTAAAATAATTTTATATTCGCTATTTACATCCTTAAAAACGATTCAGTTCCACATTTGAACAAAATCGAAAATTGTAAAATTTTTAGTCGGCTATATTGCGTTCGCCATATTGAATCCAGAAAAAGTACTATTAAATTCATAATTTACACCCTCAAGAACCCTCTATATCAGTTTTGGAAAAAGTCGAAAAATGTAAAATTTTTAGGACACCATATTGAATCGGCCAGATTGGGTTTTTCAAAAAATATTTTAATTTCGTAATTAACACTAACAAAAATCCTTCGATCAAAATCGAGAGATGTAGAATCTTTAATCCTCCATCTTAGATCCGCCATATTTATTTTTTTTTAAATGACATCCAATTCGTAATGTGCTATCATATCAGTTTTGAAAAAAATCGGACAGAATTAATTTTTTATTCACCATATTGGATACGCCATATTGAATTTTTTTTTAAATAATTTTAGATTCGTCATGTGTGACCCCGAAAACTCTCTCGTACCAATTTTGGTGGAAAGCGGACAAAATTGATTTTCTGTCCGCCATATTGGATCCGCCATATTGAATTTTTTTTAAATAATTTCAGATTCGTTAGGTACAATCCCGAAAATTCCTCCATACCAATTTTGGAAAAAATTGGACAAAATTTATTTTTTTGACGGCCACATTGTAAGCGCCATCTTGGATTTTACTGCACCAATTTCATCTGGGACCACCGCAGTAACTTTCTGAACATAACGTAAAAATTTCAATCAAATCGGTGCAGCCGTTCCGGAGTAATCGGTGTACATACATAAAAAAAAACATACATACTCGACGAATTCAGAACCTCCTTCTTTTAGAAGTCGGTTAAAAACTAACCTTAAATTTGAAGAGAAATGATTAATTCCTTGGAATAACTTCTCCTTTCCGCTCCAATTTCTATCCATTAAACCATTAAAAAATATGTGAATCATCGTCCTTGCTTCCAAGTAGGAATCTACAGAATGTAACAACTTCGCCAGAGAAATAGCGCCATTTGTAGCCTATAAAAATAATAAGAATTTCATTTGCAGAGAACCATATCACTTAGGGCCTGACAAAACAGAAAGGATCCCCCCACAGAGCTCCACCGTAATAATATCCGAGTAAATCTGGGATGTTCCCTGGAGGGACTAAGAAAGCCGCTTGGCTAAGCCTAAAGATAATAAGTGTTTACTGGGCTCACCGGGTAATATATCAGGCAAATGACGCAATACCGCTGCGGTTAAGGGACCATGAACTAACTTCTCATCACCAATCAGATGAAGAGAAACTTCAAACATAGCTGCAGAACACCCTTCATGGACGACACCTAAATGAAATCAACCAGAAAAATGTAGAGAAATTAGCGTCGAACTACTGGTTTACGCCAGAGCACATGTTTGCTGAAACCGAAGGCTTCCTGTCAGCTATCTAAGATCAGGTCATCCTCATAAGAAACTATCTGAAATACATAATCAGAGACCCGTCAATCCAGAACTACCAATGTCGCTATGGATGTCGAACATCATAAACAATCCAGCACATAACAAGAGCATTTGCCGCATCGGAGTACAAAGAAAGACGTTTCAGCCGCCAAAGGTTGGCAGAGAAATTCCAACTATTGCTGATAGAGAAAGTGCCATACTACGAATACAGCCCGGAATTTATACTGGAGAATGAGTACAACAGTACTAGAAGTCGCCATCCACAACAGCATAATGAGGAGATCGGCAAATACCGAGACCCGGAAGAAAACATCGCACAGTGTGTAATGAGTAGCGTCCGGATGATTCCCATCATCAACCGATGTAGTGCCGAAGAGTGTTCTGCTTAATATTAGCTGGATCTTAGCAGAAGCCAGTATAAGCCTATGAAAAAGGCAGTGGTACTTGGGAACGCGCGAACTGTCCGGGAATTTATGGAAAATCTAGAGGGCCATAACATCACCTAGAGCCCAACAACATGGAAAGGGCCCTCATACAGCTCTATCCTTGTAGTATATCAAAATATAGTAAATTTTCCCTGTTAGTTGCCCGTGATTCATTCAATTTTTCTAAACATCGTTAAATTGCTAAATTAAATTAGCTTCTAAAAATATAAGTACAATTTTAAAGAAATTGTGATACATCGTTGGTAAACTATTGACGGACATAGGTAAACTAAGGTACTTTGCCGTCGAAAGTAGGTGGCTTCATCACACTAGTTGCAGGAACATCGTCTACCTTTATTATACATGCACTAGCTACTTTCTCGATTTGCAAATATAATTGTTGCATCTGTTTCTGAATTTGATCCCACTCCCCACACCAATTTGTTCTGAACTCTCCACGAAAGCCGATCTGAACTCTTCTTGCGGGGACCAGAAGATTTCCTAATCCTTTAAGAGGATTTTCATACTGCATAGTGTAATAAAAACAAGAAAAAGGAATAATCTCTGGCGATAAGGAAATAGAATTTTTCAAAACGTTCGACTTCTCATAAGGAAATTAACGAAGGTAAAACTAATTAAACAAAACTCGTAAAAAATAAACCTAAAACCTTACAAGCACAAAGTATGAAATGTATACTGCTATAAAGTTCGTTACAATATGTGTATATGTATATATATATATATATATATATATATATATATATATATATATATATATATATATATATATATATATGTTATGTCGGATATTCTCACGGGTGTGACGTGCAATCGAAGGTCTTCGGGCATCCCGTGTATGTGCTGATTCCCTCTCAGGACTGTAAGGCAGCTGACGTTTCAGTGAAATCTCATTCACCATTTTCAAAGCTCATTGTATGGCTTCTACGAGCGAACTGACGCTATATATATATATATATATATATATATATATATATATATATATATATATATATATATATATATATATATATATAGTGTTGTAATTGGTTGTTTTTTAAATTTTTGTAAGTCTTTGATTTTATGTAAGACGTGCGTGCAAACCATGACGATCCGAGTGTTTGTTTTATTTTTTATTCAATATAACTAAGACAATAATAGAGTTACCAACAACATTAAAAAGGCTGAAAACTAGGGCCGAAACGTCACTTAGCCTGGTAAGAATCTCTTAATTATATGACTCAAATATAATTTGAAGAATTATTATTAATGACCTATACCCAAGAAAAAAATTCTTTAATGAAAAAATATACAATATTTGATCAAAAAAAAAAAATTATATATATATATATATATATATATATATATATATATATATATATATATATATATATATATATATATATATATATGTTTATGCGGCTTTCACGGATTCCTCCGTGTGATATAGCAATGGATATATCCACATTATGCCGTTGTAGTGCTGAAATCACATTCAGCAAACGTACAACTATACGCAGCTCCGTGTATGAATGAAGTAAAATGCGAACGGTAAATGCAAACTTTGTTCCAACCACATCCTTTTCATGTTAGAGGTTGCACAGTTTGAATAAATTGCTAAGGAACACAATTTATTCTATTCCACCGACGAAACATGTACCTCTGGGTAAGTTTTGATTTTCTTCTCGGTATGGTGGTACAGGTAAGCCATCATTTCAATGGGGGTGGAATAGAATAAATTGTGTTCCTTAGCAATTTGTTCAAACTGTGCAACCTCTAACACGGAAAGGCTATGGTTGGAACAAAGTTTGCATTTACTGTTCGCATTTTACTTCATATATAGTTCCGGGCCGCCATTCTTTAAACACACTGTATTATTTAATAACCTTTTATTATTACAATTCCGACAACTTGTCAAACAATTCAAGTTCCTTCAATGATATCACCAAAGACCCGTAAGCCTGGTAAAATGAAGCAGTACAATGTAGGAGTACTTTTTGAAAGAATTGCGGTAGACGTAGCAGAACCATTTCCTATTAGTAAATCGGGGAATTGCTATATATTGGTGGCTATGGATTACTTCAGCAAATGGCCAGAAGTATATGCGATCCCAAATCAAGAAGCCACCACCGTTGCTGAAATATTGTTTGAACGGTGAATTTGTAGATATGGGGTGCCAAGAGAAATACACTCTGATCAAAGCAGAAATTTTGAATTTGAAGTTTGACGAGCCTTTTTGCAAGCTTCTGAAAAGTCACAAAACCAAACACCCCTACATCCACAGTCAAATAGAATGATTGAGAAATTTAGCAGAACCCTGGAGAATTACATCAGAATACAAGTAAATGAACAACAAAATAACTGAGATAAAATGCCTTCAGCCATTTTTACTAGCCTATTACGCAGCTATTCACGAAACCACTGGAAAAACTACTGGCATAGTTTTTGGAAAAGAATTACGTCTTCCAGTCAATTTGTTTACTGGACGTCTACCCAATACTTAAGCAACTTGGGAAGACTGCACCAACTTAGTAAGCAACTTCAGGTCTTACACGAAGAAGTTCGTCAAAAATTACAAATAGGAAGGTGAAAAAGATTGGTTGTACAATCCGAAAAAAGCCAAAGGGCGTTCACCAAAGGTTCAAAAGTCATTTCAAGGTCGGTACAAGGTAATGACCCGACTAAACGATCTGGTGTACCAAATTCAGAAAAGCCCTCATGCGAAGATTAAAGTCGTGCATTTTGACCGATTGGACCATTATCATGATCAAGTAGGTTGATCGGGACAATCAAGACTTGTAAGGGGGCAACGTAACGCACTTTATAGCAGTATACATTTCATAGTATTAGTTTGAGTTTGTAGTTTGTAGGGTTTTAAGTTTATTCTCTCCAAGTTCATAATTTGTTTAATTAATTTTATCTTGGTTAATTTCCTCAGGAGACGTCTATGAAAGAAGGTCTGGAACTTTTTAGAAAATTCTATTTTCTTATTTTTATCATGGAACGCCTACGACAGAAGGTCTAGAAATTGCCAGATTATTCCTTTTTCTTGTTTTTATTACACCATGTAGTATGAAAATCCTTCTAAAAGATTGGGGAATCTTCTGGTATAGGTAAAAAGGGTATATCAAGGGTCCAGATCAGCTTTCATGGGCAGTTTTACGTGAGATGTCGTTGAAGTAACTCGAATTGTTTGACAAGTTGTCAGAATTGAAGCCGAATGAAAGGTTATTAAATAATATAGAATGGTTAAAGACCGGTCGTCCGGAACAAATTGGTGTCGGAAGTGGGTTTAAAATGAAAAGAGGTTAAAGAAAAAAGAAAGAAAACATGAATTAAAATTGTAGTGTACAGCTCCGTTGCTTTTCCAGCTTACATTATTTGTGCAAGTTATCATTTCTTAAATTTCTAGCAAGTTACTAAGTATCCTAATAGCAAAAGCAATCGGCCTCGAATGACTTCCTGCCATGGTAGCATGTAAAGGCCCCGACAAGGCCCAGGCATATATCCTAACCCGAATAATCAATTTTTGGATTTGATATTTAGTAATAGTCAGGATATATGTTTTTTTACCTGATGACACGTTGTTGAAGACATTAAAGCATCATTCAACGTACCATGCGTCGGTCCTATATTTTAATAACAATGTTAATTTAAAATATGATATTTTCTATTATGACTTTAAAGTTTGTGATTACTCTACACTTTGCTCCATGAAGGCAAAATTAGTATTCAAGGTGTATATAATGTTTTGTAGGATGCTGTAGATATATTTGTTCCTATTGAATGGGTTAAATCCATACATTTTCCTGTGTAGTTTTCAGGCGCGATTATAGTGAATTCTTACTACTGAACGGTGTAAAGCCCTTAAGGCGAATTGTTATACTAACTATTTAAATCGAATTGAAAATGATATTACTAATAATTCAAATCTATTCTGGAATCATGTCTATTGTTCACGTAATTTCAGTACCCTTCTTTCTGAGAATCAGTCAGCGGATAATGACTTAGATATAGTTTATTTATTTGCTGAACATTTTTCAGTTACATATGCTTATCGGGAGTATCACTGGGTTCGGATTATGGTCCTTTGCTTTTTAATTTACTTATTAATTATATAGGTAATGCCATAGTTCATTCCAACTTTTTTCTTTGCGGATGATCTCAAGCTCTTTAGGAGAATAGAGTTCGAAACAGATATTATGGGTCTGTAAAGTGACCTTGATAGCTTGTTTTTATAATCGGCGAGGAATGGTTTAAATCTCAATGTGAAAAAGTGTTTGTCTGTTACTTTTAATCGCATAAATAATGAGAAATTAAATAGATATAATTTGAACATGATTCTAGAATCAGACTCTGAAGTTCTTCACTTGGGTGTATTATTTGATGTTTAGCTTCCTTTCAGAAACCATATTAATAAGATTGTTCAGGAGGGCTTTAAAAGATTGGGATTTATTGGCAGATATGGTAAAATTCTTACTGCTGATTCATTCAGGGTGCTACACTGTTCTTTGGTTCGCTTGGATCTTGAATGTGCCTTTGTGATTTGGTTGCCGATTTATCAGACTCACGCGTTAATCGAGAGTGTTCAACGTAATATCTTGCGTACATTAGCCTTTAAGGGAAACATAAATATTTATAACAATTTTGATTATTGGAATAATTATGATGTAATGAAACCATTAGGCCTGAGATCGCTGAGGAAGCAAAGATATTGCACGGATGCGCTATTTATGTTTAAACTTTTAAAGGGATTATTACCAGTTCCTGTTTATTGTACCAAGAATAGTGCAATGTTCGTAATGGCATTGCATCGGACTAATCATGGTTATAATAGCCCATTTTAGGTGTGGCTCGCTCACTCAATAATTTTGGTTTGATTCCCTTCAGAATGGGTTTGCCTATTTTTAGAAAGCGTATAATTGCTGTTAATGCATATTAGCTCAGTTTTCGTTGATGTATCTGCATTTATGTATATTTGTTCCCTCCTTACATCTTTGTGACAGGTTAATTTTATTATTTGTATTACTGCATCGACCTTTATTACCTTTATTTATATTATCTTGTTTTTTTTTATTGTAAACTATTGTAAAATGTATTTTCCGTTGAAATAAAATAAAATAAAATAAAAGAATAAAATTGTCTATTTTTGATATTTCAGTAATAAATACAAACGACTTTTTATTCTCGAATTTTTAAAATTCAAGACGTATTTGACCTATTGTGGCACTTGTCAATTTAAACCCTCTACTGTTAACTTAAACTGGTTTTAAAGTTAGACCATGTTACTGAATTAAGGAGCGTATATTCTGGAAGAAAGCAGTAAATTGTGTTTGCAATTGTGGTCGATTATTTATATCTAATGAGGATCCGTTATTGCTTATTCTAATGGCAGCATCGTCCTTTCCTCGAAGGAAGAGACACTACAGCATAATTAGGCCAGATTTCCTGGTATCCAGCTCCTCTTAGCTGTTCCTATCTTATTTTTACTTTCAGCGAAGCATAAACGCCAGGGTGTCTCGAGAGGTGCAGTTCACAAACTACCCCTAGAAAATGTTTTTCAAGCTATACCTATAAGTTTTCTTGTTTTGTATTTGATTGTGAACGTGAAACATGTAAGTGCACGTATTTAGGAACCGTTTGAATTGAGTTATCTTCATTGACTTAGAAGAAAAAAAAAGAAACATTTTTCAACCTCCTCTTTAGAGAAAAAATTATTTTTTTGATTCCGACTCCTAAATCAGATTAGGGCAAGCAAGTTTTACAATTAACCAAAAGTCGATAGCATATGTAGTTTCGAAGAAAAATTGCTGCGACATATAGACTCAAAATCTTATTATAAGGATTTACATTATACCTTCTTCGTATGGAACCCTAAAAACACAAGTCTGTTCATAACTTGTTTAAGCTTTATGGGAAAAAATTTTTTGCAGCTGGTATTTGCGAGCGCTTTGCTCAAACAAAATACCAAATTGTGTTATGTGAGCATGCGCTAAAATTTCGGTGGTGTTACCAATAATTTGAATTTTGTTATATAAACACGTACCACATATTGTTACCAAAAAATAAAATCATGATTTCATCAAAATTATTTACTTACTTCAGTTTTGCCTTTTAAAGATCTTGACGAATGGAAAGCTTCATCAACTAAATAATAATTATTTTCCAGATCTTCACCTACAAAAAATAAAACAGTTATTTACTATCTTTGTGCAGAAAAATATCTCTTATTTGAAGATATTCTTTTGTGAAAACAAATAAGCAAAATTCTTTTGATTACACAGGTCAACAAGATTTGGATTCCAATATTCATTTTAGGAGCAATTTGCGCTAAATCCAATTCTGGTCGCAGAATTGCTCCATCACTTCAAGATCCAGAGATATTCTAACCTAAAAGTGCGAAAATGGCCGTTTTAGAGCTTCTTCAGAGATCGATGGTACTGGCAGATGAGTTCGTCATTCAAAATCAATCATGCAATGGTAAAGTACAACTCTTCCTTTTCAGTTGTGACAGCATTTGATCATAGACTCCTGCAAACAGAATATCTTGGGTAGCGTTGACCGTTCTGTCTACAATCATTGTGCTGACTTATATTAATTTGTAACAATTTTAAATACTTATAAATAATTATTACAAAGACAATGGCTCCAAGTCTGGACGTTTCTCTTCTCTCTTGCAGCTTTAGTTCCAAACAACTACAGGTTATTCAAACTTAGCAAAACCAGGTCTCAGGCAAGACTGCTAACTAGCTAGATAGATGATGTCCGCACCCGACGGATCCCGTTATCATCCATATCACCCCATGGAACCCTGTAAACGTCATTTTGATTCATGAAATGTAGAGGGCGTTAGCCATTCTATACCGAATACTTAATTCCCGAATTGGCCTCGGAGCATCTTAATATCATTTTTTATATAAAAAAAACAGTAAAACAAACTAATCTACGTCTTTCTATAACTAAAAGAATATACAATAATTACTGTTGAAAAAAAAACTATTCACTCTTCTTAGCTGTTTTGGAAGTAAATTTGTAACTCGTTATTTCTTGTGGATAGAAAAAAACAATTATTATACAAATTCTTTGTACATCTTGTCAAACAATATATTACCTTATAGTGAGTTTATTTGACTATTATTTTCTTTCTTGATAATGGGAAAATCGTTCAATATCTTAATATATTTTAACGGTATTTTGCAGATAGCACAAATTCAGACCTCCCCCCCGGTCTTCCGTTTTATTTACATAACCAGGGTAGGATTTCTTCGACAGGTTTATTTATAAATCTTAAAGAGAGTTGGTCGTCATAAATTGACTGGGTTAATATATTTTTAAGAAAATATTTAAACGACTCAAAGATAATAAAGTTGAGATTATGCTTAAGTACGAAAATTGATTTATTTTTCCTTTAGACTTTCTTGGGTGGTAATAAAAAAATATATACTATCTCGTACCCACGAATTAAATCTATCCACAGAGTGATTATTTAATTACTCATTTTGGCAGAATATACTTCACGTTAAACAGTATAAAATAATTAATATTTGTTCTATTACACAATTTCCATTTTAGATATAGTGAGAATATGATTTTTTTAAAGGAGATTCTAGATTTTTTGTTTTTTTTTTCTCTAAGGCATATCAATTGAACGTGAATCCTTAGTTTCTCATTTAGCACAAACTTCAATCTACAATATATCGGTAAAAAAAAGTCATGTCCTTACGTTTCAAAACGAAAACTGAAGGAGAAGAGTTGTACCTTACGACTTCATGATTGATATTAGATAGCCAATTTACCTGTCAGCACCACTAATATCTGAAAAAGTTCCAAAATTGCCATTTTCGCACTTTAAAGTTAGAATTCTCCAAATTATGCAGTGATTGAGCAATTCTGCAACCAGATTTGGATTCAGCATATCAAATTACTTAAGAAATGTGTGTTAAAGTCCATGTTTTCCGTGATCCTCAATTTGGTACACAGTGTTACTGGGTTGTGAATTGCGTTCTGATTTTAGATTAATGTTTTTAGGTAAATATCTTTGAAATGAGATATAGGGATGCACGATAGTGTCCCGCCAAGTCAAGCAAATCCTATATAGTAACCTTCATATGAACCAACTCGGCCTATTTTTGGAAAACCCATATCTTTGCACTAGGGATGAGTAGAAGTTTCGAACTTTCGTTATCAAAAACTGGACTCAACTTTAAAACCTCATATTTCTATCTTTTTTCGATTCTAACTTAATTAAATTCAAAGTTTCGCTGTTTTGACACTCATTCGCTCACCAGTCATTAAAAATCAAATGTACTTCCCACACTTCTCGGCCTGTGCAAGTGTCAATTCACAAACCTCGAACTTATGGAAATTGGTTCCCGGTAAATTCTTCTATAACTACGATATGTTATAGTTCTCGACATCCAGAGAAAAGTTACCAGAAATTTAAAACTTCAGAGGTATCGACGGTGTTAACGCATCGAGAATAAACCCCTATCTTGTAACTACTATATACAGTTTGAAAATGCAACTCCGTGTAATCTTGGAATAGAGTTAGAATATCTCCACAAAATAATAACGGTTATCATAAAAGAGTAATCTGGGGTGACTTTGACTTAATCACAATATTAATATCGCACCATTTCCAAGCTCATTATATCCCGAGAGGAAACTCTTTACTTCATGGTCTTCGTAAAATAGTCTAGAAGAGTAAATATTGACTTTGCATGGTCTTTACCAACCTGCCATTGCTTCTGATCATATAGTTAATAGCGTCCTTGAACAAGCATTCTCAAGACAATCAACAGTAAGCTCGTTATACTTTGTCGCCTTCGTGAGAGAGTTTCAAGGAATGTAGATGATGTTCACTAGATTTCTCATGGCCTTTGCCGACGTACTATCGTCTTCGACCATATAGTTGATATCATCAACCAAGGAGAATCTGGGGGAAATTAATCGCGCATTTCCAAAGCCAGTGCGACCTGTTAAACATATACAACATATAGATATTCGTTAATCAGAGTTAAGTGTCTCAGATATGCCCAGTAAAGTAGGAATACATTCTGGGTAAACAAATACAGTTATGGAAAAACTAGCAAACCGATAACGCCTATCTTTCGTATATATATATATATATATATATATATATATATATATATATATATATATATATATATATATATATATATATATATATATATATATATACACGAAAGATAGGCGTTATCGGTTTGCTAGTTTTTCCATAACTGTATGTGTTTACCCAGAATTAGTTAGAAATAACACTTTTTAATCAACTATACCATCGCCTGGGCAACAGATACAGCGTTTTGCTTAAGCTGGTTCTCTTTGTAAAGGTGTAAAGTATCATGTATCAAAAATAGGAATTTTTCAAAACTTGTTAATGAAAAATTGCTGCAAAAAAAGGCGCGTTTTTTGCCTTGCAAACAAACAAAATATCTGCTTCGTTTTCAATTCGACTAATTACCAACGCATACCATTAACAACATTTGTAGTGTCTAATTAATTTTCTAACAAACTCACCGTTTCGCAGGTATTACGGAAAAAAATTTTTATTTGCAAAATTTTTGCATATATCATTATGTCGACCTCAGGTTTGCGTGCAGCGCCCCAAAAACCATTTATATGTATACATATATATATATATATATATATATATATATATATATATATATATATATATATATATATATATATATATATATATATATATATATGGCACGATTAATTTCAGTTTAAACCTGAATTAGTAAGAACTCTCTAATTCTGTGGCATTATCTATATTGGTATCACTTTTCACGCATAAGACCTCAAAATATGTTTGATGATTGAAGTAATCTTCAAAATGCCAGACAAATACCATTATAACTCCAAGGACCTGAATAATACCCATCAGTTAATTCCACGATCTAGGTCAAGCTCATCCCAGAATAACTTGTTACGATACTCGTTATTTTTTTTACAGAGAAATCTTAACTCAAGTCTTATATTAAAATGAGTTGTACTCTCAAACCGTTCCCTCTAGTTACTAAGTTGGAGTTAATGCTCCATTCCTTAACTCCCTCCTATATTTGAATCTGCTGACAGAACCAATAGCACGCCGCACAGTGGTGCCTGTATATGGAAAATTGTGCCAAGGTAAGCAAAATAAAGTCTATTTAATGTTTTTGTATGGTGTAGTTGCTTAGAGTGATTGGTAATTCGAAGTCAAAGGAACTGCAGCGTGCACCTATGCTTATCTAGGCAGGGGCAATGGTTATGTAGGTGCTTGCCTGTCGAGGCTTTCTACGTGGACCATTACTAAGTCAACTTTCAAGAGGTCTGCATAAGATTCTATGAATTCATCTCTTGAGCGTAAATACTTTATACATACGTATATTAAAAAGTACAATTTAATTTTTTTGAATCGCTAATAAAGATACAAAATCTTGAAAATTAAATAAATTCAAAGTTAAATTAACAAAAAGTTTAGACGGAGGATGGAGTAGGGCTATAAAATTCGTTTCAATTTGTAAGTAATATTATTAGACACCTTATGACAGTAAAAAGACGGTCCACTTTTGTCCATTTTAAAAGTTATTAGTTGTATACTGTACAATTTTGGGTTTTGAGTAATCGCATGTTCGCGTCTTCAGACTTTCGTATTTTTTTATATTATTTTCAATCAATTTTTTGACCTATAGATACATTTGTTTACAATTATACTTCATACGGATACACAAAAAGTCCATTAAAATTGTAACAAATCACTAAAAATGATTTTTTTTAATTGCAAAGCGGTGTGCTTATGGCAGACGCAATGAGTGGAAGAGAGATAGAATATAGCATGCCTACGTATATGTTTCAATAAGCCCCTTCATCTCGTGTATCACAGATAAAAGTGAGAGAGCTTTAAAAATTTTCTTTCTGCTAAATGATTCTCAAACACTTCGAGTATGTAACACGAGGAACCACAACCTGTACCGGCTAAGGATTAGTTGAGCACTTTTGGTCGAATGGGATAATAATGTTTGAAATCGCAGGAGAATCTTGGGGAAGCTAATAGAAAAGGTTCCTAGTCTCGTGACTAAGGATAAAAGTGGTGCGTCATTGTTTTTTTCAGATAATTAGGCGCAATAGTCAGATTTTTCCGGTTTTTTCCGTATCCTGGGAAAACTGCGGAGAAAATGCAGGAAATCGCTTTATAAACAAAGACGTTATTGCAGAAAAACGCGAAATTAGCATTTTTAACAATTGTTAATAACTTTTGCGATATTCGTCGAAAATTGTCCACAACTTTATAAATAACAGAGTTCTAACAATTTTTCATCAACTGTACCATCGCCTGGGCAACAGACACAGCGCTTTGCTAAAGCTGGTTTTCTTTGTATAGGTTTAAAGTATCATGTATAAAAAATAGAAATTTTTCAAAATTTGTTAATGAAAAATAGCTGAAAAAGGCGGGTTTTTTGCCTTACCAACAAACAGAATATCTGCTTCGTTTTCAATTCGACTGATTACCAACACATACCATTAACAACATTTGTAGTCTTTAATTAATTTTCTAACAAACTCACCGTTTCGCAGGTGTTACGGAAAAAATCTTTTATTTGCAAAATTTTTGCACAAAATGAAATTATATCATTATTTCGACTCCAGGTTTGCGTGCAGCGCCCCAAAAACAAATATATATATATATATATATATATATATATATATATATATATATATATATATATATATATATTACTAAAATTCATATTGATCAGAGCATTATTTCATTACATGTCTCAAATTTCTAAAGACAGATCTCCATTGTACGTCGGTAAAGACCGTGAGGAATCCTGTTACCATTATCTGCCCTCCTTCAAACTTCCTCACGAAGTACAATGAAGTAAAAAGTTTACCCTAGAGTTAAACTGACCTTGAAAAACGCGCCGTCAAGGTCGTTAATAATACTGTGGTGAATCTCAAGATCACCCCATAATATACTTTTACAATAACCGATATGTTTTATGAAAAGATTCTAACTCCAATCTGTTATTACAAGGAGTTACACTCTCGAACCGTATGCAGTAGTTATAAGGTATGGATTGATTCTTAATGCGTTAACCCCCCCCCCCCCCCACGGATACCTCTGAAGCTTTTGATTTTTGGGGTTGCGGCCATGGTAACTTAGTGCCTAGCAACTTAATGTTATTTAACTGTATAGTTATACCGATACGTATGAATAAAAATATAAGACAATAACAAGGATGTTAAAGACTTGGCTCCAAATAAGACATCGCCAATTTTTTATAGCCAGTCACGAGGCTTGACACCGGTTTTTACACGAGAACCATTTCTATTTGAACTTTTCTAGTTGATTGTATCCCTAGCACCACCTGTGCCATGTCATTTTTCAACTTGGGGTTGCTGTCAACATTGTTGATATCGTTGCAAATATAAAAAAGTATATTTTTATAAAGGTTCAGTCAACAGAAAATATAGACAAAATAGTAAACTCATGAAACGAATTGACACGATTCAAACAACAAAATTGGAGAGGTTGCCTCCTCGAACTTCCTTTGGTTCAAATGCAAGAACTACAGTTTTTTGTACTCTAGCTAGCAAGGCTAATTTAGGTTTCGTTTGATACTTGTAAATGTTAAATTATTACAAATTAAGTAATCAATTAAAACAGATTTTCAATTTTTGTCGATTTTTTTACCATCTTTATTATAATTATCCCAATTCTCCATCCACAAATTCAAAGTCTGTTGTGTCTCGGGTGATTTTTCTGCTTGGGTGGCAATAAACATTAACGGATAAGTAATTTCCCAATATTCTATTAATATATCCAGATTGTGAATTCCTATGGCTTCTATTGCATGCCCTATGCCTGACCTTATTGAATCATCTGTAAAATAATGAAGACAGATCAATTATAAATACAAAAAATAAACAAGGTTTGTTTCCATCTTTTATGTATAACAAATAAGGAAGGTGGAGGGATAGCTAAAAAACATTAGGTTCAGCTGGCTTCATATCCAGGGATACGGATAAAGACCACAACGGTGGAAAAGATGTAGAAGAGATACTTCGACACGTTGAGTCCGTGGAATGTGGCAACCTTGTTTTTAGGGATCAACTTGATGGTGGCTGCAACGACAACCAATACCAGGCTAAGGTGGAAAGGAAATGATCCAGGACCGACCTAGACCTGAAATATCGCAGACATGAGTATAGCAGTTTGAGATACTGCGGTAGGGAAAGCATATGGGAAACCACCTTATTATATATCCCTAGTAAAACCATCATGAGTATACAAATTGAAATAATGGCCCCGAGTCTTCGGCGGCTTTTAAATGGGGCTGGGTTGTGAAAAATTTTCGGGTGGAAAACTAGAAACTCATACAAAATAGCTATGTGGAACGAGGCAGGTAAATTAAGGAATTTGCTTGTAGAAGTGAAAGACTTAGCATCACCATAATGGGAATGTGTTAGACTAGATGACCAAATATTTGAAAATACGTATCAAATGGACAAGCAATTTATTTCGCTGGAAATCACGTTTACACAAACCAAAAGGAATGTCGATAATTGTACAAGAACACATACGTAACTAACTTTATCCCATTTTCGGACAGAGTGAAGGTGATCCAATTAAATACTAGACCAGTCAACATTAATATCATCCAGCTCCTACTGAGGATAGAAACGACCACGAATAGAAAAATTCTACCATTCGATAAGAAAAATGTGATAAAACCAACAAAAAAAAAACATGAAATAATATTACTTATTGTAGATTTTAACGCCAAAATGGGACAAAGAGCAGATACCATTTTCGAAAAATTATGTTTAAAGGAAAGAAAAAAAAAAGAGATTACCACATGAATTCTACCAGGAAGCTAGCTGTATTCTTATAAATACAAGGGTTCAACTCCCAGAAAGAATAGTTCGAAACCAAATAGATTATATTCTAATAAACAGCCGGTTTCGTTACATTAATGGCGTAAAAATATACCCCAGCGATAATATAAATTCCAGCCATAATTTATGAAGTTCCACGCTACGAACTTAACTGAAGAAACTAAACAAACCCTTTACACCAAATAGATTATACCTTGACTCTCTTAAAAACTTCGAGACACGTGAACAACTAGAACAATAAATAAATTCTGCAATACACAGGGTATAATGAACATCGAATCAGAGAAGATTAAACGAGGGCTGGAAGAATATAGAAACATCGATTCTAGGTCAGACGAGTTTTTTTAAAAAATAAGCAGGAAGTGCTGCAAAAACGAATGGGTGAAACAAAAAATCCTGAGCCTAACGGAGACAGGATAGGGATAACAACTAATATAATGAAACCAATAAAATTATAAAAAGATCAAACGTGCAAAAGAGATTTGGTTAGCAACCTCCTGTAGAGAAATAGAACACCTTCAAAAGAAGCATGACTACTTCAATCTTCACAAGAAATTGAAGTCGACAGTCGGAATTTAGAGGCCATGATACGTAAATCTGTTTAAAAACCATAGAAGGGTAATGAAAGACCATAACCAACAGTGCTGAGAGTGGGAAAGATATATTACTGATCTCTACGAGGATGCCACACGAGTATACGACACATAGCGTCTGTAACAATGACACAGACAAAAGTCCTAGTGCTCTAAAATTAGTAGTTAGAAAAGCAATACATCGAGCAAACAAAACACAAAACTCCGGGGTCAGATCAAATTCCTACTGAACTGCTTACAATTCTGAATGAGGATGGTAATAAAGGTTTTTATCAGATATACACTTGTGAAACTAACATCTTACCACCATTTTACGGCAAAACTTGACTTAAACAGGAGTCCAAGTTGTGCAATAAGGATATCGGTGGATCCCACTGATGAGTCCACCACCAATATCGGGACGAAACATCCTATCATTTTGAGGGTGGTCGAAAATTAGATCGCTTAGCACTTAACACCAGGGGCATTGCTAAATGCGACAACAACGAAAGTAAAATACTGGATCAGGGTTGCCAGACCTCGGGAAATTTCCCTAAATCTCGGGAATTTCGCGACATATAGGGAAAAAGGGAATTATATGTCTATTTTAGGGAATTTTTGAATATTTCCAGTTATTATATATATTTATTATATTAATAAATAATGTCTCTGTTTAGGGTTGTCTTTGTATTAAGAAATTTCGGTGATTTCCCATACTCTCTGGTTTTTAGTCAGTAAACTATAGGGGAAATCCCGACCGCTCTATGTATTATGCAATTTTGGTAAAAAAAATATGCAACGTTGCCGGACACATTGTGTGGGATTTTGCATACTAAAAGTTTGTTAAAGTCAGGCAATTGTTTTAATCTCTGTATTAGCCCGGAAATGGTTAAGATATTTAGATCAGAATTTTTGTAACAAAAATCCATCATACATTTAAGAAAGTGCTATGTTTATTTTTTTTAAATAGGTTTGCGATTGAATATATTAAGTACACACTTTTACAAATTTTAAAGTTTAGATTTATTATTTGTAGATAAATGAACTTAAAAAATAAATAAAAAATTATGAAAACTATAATTGACTTACGGGCGTAAAAGCGACCAATCACATTGCGGCGACGTCACATGTAGGGCGTCAATTCGTTAATTTCAAAAACCGCGCCGAATACGTGAATTATAGTAAGGGTAAAGAAGAGAGAAGACATGTAAAATAGATAGGAATTCTTTCTTAAAATAGAGCATGCCGTAAATTAGAATGTCATGAATTGCAGATTCCAATGACTTGCCTAGGGAAACCTAGGGAATTTTTTTTCAAAAATCTAGGGAATTAAAATAAAATCATCTGACAACCCTGTACTGGATAGCTGACTAGAATCACTCTTTATTACACTACCAAGGAAAAGTCGGGGCACAAAATGCAGCAACTTCAGACTTATCAATCTGATGAATTACACCCTTAAGATTATTTTACGAATATTTCAGAATCGAATAATTCCTTCGTGAGAAAGAAGAGTAAACAAATAGCAGTCCAGTTTTAAAGAGTGGTCTGGGGATTAGAGAAGCGCTATTCTATAAGTACGTTCTTCTGAAAAGCTATGAATGTCGAAAAATCGTTTTTATATATTTCACTGACTTTGAAAAGGGGATTAAATCGAGGGATCTACTTTTTGAATACTTGAAATCAGCAGACCTAGATAACTACGATATAAAATTGCTAAAACACTTGTGTTATAAATCAAGTTGTATCTGTTCAAGAAGATCGCCATATAAGGAAGCTACCCATCAAACGTACGGCAGGGTTGTGTACTATCACCAACCCTCTTTAACATGTACTCTGGATAAATAGTCAAGGAAGCTCTGAACGAAAGACCAGAAAGGGTAAGAATTGGTGGATAAATTATTAAAAATATCAGATATGCCGATATACAGCCCTCCTTGCAGTGAATATAGAAGACCTCCATACGTTAATCCCGTCAATGAGCAAGATCAACGTGAATTATAGTCAGCTTCGGGTTGATGGAGATAGAGCACATGAACCGTCTTAAATACCTCAGTAGTTGGCTAAACGCTCAAACACATTCTGACGAGGAGATAATGACTCGGATTGAAATGTCACGTAGAACTTTTATGACATCGAAGCCGGTACTCTGTAACAGAAAATTCTCAGTGCATTTTCGTAGAGTACTTTGAGTGTTATGTATAGTTTAACTTGTTTTAATGCTGCGAAACGTGGACATTAAAAGGGTCAACGATAAAAAGGCTAAATACCTTAAAATTATGGTACTATCATGGATATTGCACACGTCTAAAGTTGTTCTTCGGATGATGGACACAGAAAGGAAACTTCTTATAAAGATAAGGAAAACCTAGTATTTCAGACACATAATTAGAAGTCCCAAATACTGTGATATCTGCCCCCACAAAGAGAAATATTGGATCCGCCCGAGTTGGGTTACATATATTAACAAATAAACGCTTATATAGGAAAATTAAGGATAAAAACCTAGATAAAGCAAACGAATCGATAAAACGAATTGTCTCCTGAAAATTAACAAAACTTGTTTGACTTGTACGCGTCAATTTAAAACCTTTACCGTCAACTTTGACCGGTCTTAAAGTTAGATCGTGTTAGTGAATTAAAGGGTTAAAAAAAACTCTAAAAATCACCTAAATTTATAAGAAACCCCATAAATAGAATTTTTCATTTACCTTCCCTTTCAAAATACCACCTCTGGAATTTATTGAACAATTTAAGCAGGCCGTCTTCCGTTGCAGTCGAAACTAAATTTCCAACAGTAGTCGCATAATGCTTTCTTACTGTTAAATTTCGATCCCTTAAGCCATTAGCTGAGACTTCAAGTAGCTGATCTGCACATGGTCTCAGGTCATTTCCTAATTTATCAACCAACTTGATAATAAAACTGGCACATACTACTTGAATCCCTGAATTTGTAGAAGTTTTCATAAGATATACAAGGTTGGTTACCAGTTCTTCTATAATGGAGGCATCTGTATACTGCAAACACTAAAATAAAATAGTAATACAGCGGCACTCTACACAAAAACTCTTTTAACTAAAGCAAAAAAAATTAATCAAAATCATAAACAACATGATATTGAAAAACAGCTTTATAATCGAAGTACTTATAGAACTCGTCGATTTTGGCAGATTAGCAACAAACGACTTAGAATGACATCGATCATAAGGTATAGAGAGGTCGAAATTTGCCTAGATCAGTAAATTACTGTTGTGTGCCATAATAACCCAGGGTCGCTCAGATTATTATTTTATTGTAGTGCTTGGAACTCGTGAATAATTTAATGAGTAAATATATACCAAAAAAGTTGATTTTTCTTATATTTTATTCTTTTATGCTACCTATTTAATGTCTTTAAGTTGAATATTTTTTTGAATTTTGAATTTGAAATTTATACCAACTCATAAAACATATACGAACCAAAACCACGCAGGCCTGTCACTAATGTCATTTCTAAGTCTATTTATTACTTTGACTATAGTAGTAAGTAAATAAGAAAATATCAATATTTGGATATACCAGGGTAGCCGTTTCTATTTCGAAAAGAAACAAAAACAAATATCAGTAAAAACAGTCTTATTGTTTTTCGAAATATTATCCACGATGATTGAGTATGACGAGGGCTGCACAACTAGAATCCTGAAGGTCCTGGTGAACCTACCTCCTCTCCACCTATACATAGAGAACGAAACCCAGAAGGCTGTTTATCGTCTCAGTTGCCCGAGGTATCTCGAAACTGTAACAGGCGGCCACTCAAGGTATATAGGAAAGCGTGGTTAAGAGATGTCCATCACTCCCCATGCAAACAGCTTACATGGCGCGGCTTTCGAAACCCAGTCACTCTCTCGAGATATTTTTACCGACTAGAAATGCTTGATGAGGAACAAAATAGTCCAAGGAATGGATCCGGGTGGTTTACAGGTAGACATCGACAAGATCGAAGAGCTGGCAGGAGCACGGAAATCAGAGAGTTCTACTCTCTCGGACAACATGCGACGATCTTTACAATGGAAATTTATGCTATTCTGTAGTATGGCAATCTCTGTGAGAGGGGCATAAACAAGAATAGGGTAATAAACGTATGCTCAGACATTAGGGCTGCGATAATGGCAATGCAATCCAGTATCGTAACACTTGTGTGGATCCGGGGTCACTCGGAAATGAGGAAGCGGACTGTCTGTCAAAGATGGTGTCCGCGATTGAACCATATAGACCCCAGCAAGTCTACCTGTCCCAATTGTCGTTGGGAATTAAAATGGTCGCTGAAAAGCAAATTTATTGAATCGTGGAAAGGAGTTCCTGGAATCGGTGTGCCAAGGAACATAGAATTGGACCTAGCGCACGGTTTACTAAGGAGCTTCTCTCCTTAGAAAGGACAGAGCTGCGAACTGTGATGGGACTATTGATAGGACATTGTCATCTGAGGTGTCATCTGTATAAGATTGGTGTAGATAACCCGACGTACAGATGGTGTGTGAAGAATGAAACTCGACCATGTCCTCAAAGAGTGGCCAGCACTCAACCGACCAAGGCAGAAACATTTCGGAGATATAATTCTGTCACCGACAGCCGTTAGGCAAATTCAATAAACGAAGCTATTTGGATTCACAAAGGCGATCGACCTCGAATGACCTGCAACTATGGTGGAATGTAAGGAGCCCAATGAGGCCTAGGTATCGATGACTAAGTATCACCACCTTTTGTTCATTCATTCTCCACGATGTTCATTATAATTTTACAGGCGTTTGAATTAATCTGAAAAGCATTTTTGCCACCGTAAAGATCCCTAAAACATGATTTTTGAAGACATCAACCCCCTCTTCTGGCGTAGAAAACCACGCAGTTTGTTCTTCATGTACGGGAACAAAAAAAAAATGAATGAGTGCGAAATCAGGACTGTACAGAGGATGATCCATCCATCCATGTTTTGAGTGCTCAAAAGGTCATTTGTTTGAGCCGATATATGGGAGCTTGCATTATTATGATAGAGAATGATCCATCGTATCTGGTTTGTTTGCCTCAATTCACCAATGACTTCCAGAAAACAAATGATTGTGTACCATTCAGCATTGCTCGTTCTACGATTCTCTAAAGGCAGTTTTTCCGAAAAAAATAGGCGACTATTTGCTTCAAAATGCTTCATGCGCGAGCATTTCTTGTTGATGTCGGCTGATCATGGAAGACCCATATGATCAACCGCTATTTACTTGTAGACTCATACGCATAGATTCAAAACTCGTCCCCTGTCACGATCTAATAAATATTTTTTGAAGTACCACGATCGTATTTTTTGAGTATTTTCTTACAACAATCTACACGAGCCTTTTTTTTTAGCACTTTGATGTTTTTTTGAACTACAACCATTGTTGGACGACCTTGACTCCATGAATGAACAACAACCACCACTGAATTCACGAAACCAGCGATACAGTGGTTTGTGTAGCTGATCCATTGCCATATGAAGAATTAAATTCATCGATGCATCCTTGTTGAGACAAACAACGTTAAAAGTTGCGAAAAATAATCGCACAAACATGTTCACGAGTTAATACTATTTTTTAGTCGAGATGTAATTTATTGTAAGCATTCGTACGTCAAAACCTTCAAAGTACACCTACCGTCTAAAATGTCAAACTTTACAGTGGATGTGTCAGATAGTATCTACAAACGCCAGTGATGCTAGTTGCCGAAATATAAACGGCTACCCTCGTATAACTTCCATAAGGCAAATATTGTTGCTAAGCATCTTTATAAGAAATCTAACTACATCGAAGCAATAACATGTTAAAAATTTTCTCTATAATATAGAGCTGCAAAGTTTTCAAACCTACTCTGACTACAGCTTCAGTAGTGAAATGAGAACTAGCTACTGAAGCTCTAATAGTTTCGATAGATTCCAGGGCTGGCGACTCATCAACCATCATTAAACTTAAATTCAGTAATGCAGATTCTATTTCGCCACTTGCTTGTAAAAGGGCAGGAATTATTTTCGGTAAGAAAGGTTTGATTTGTTGACTTGTAGATGCTACTAGGTTTGCAATTGTTTGAAAACTGCAAAAAAATGCAAAAATATACATACAAAAATAAATCACTACAAAGGCTAGAGTTACCTTATTAAACGTATATCAGAAATAGTATGGCTTATTCCAGTGTTTAGAATTGGTGCTAGAATACCTTCAATCATTTGTACTCCTACTTCATCGTAAGAAATATCGCAACTTTTTACGCATAACTAAAATTATAAAGATGTAAATAGATTTCTGAAATTATTTTATACAGGATGGCGATCACTGCATATATTCAAATCTATAAATAGAAAAATGTTTTTAAATAACGTGATATATCAGACAACTAAATACAAAAAAAAAATATTTGTTAATATTCAAATGCATACTTCACTTAATATTTTGATAGTTTTGTTAGCAGCCAGTCGCGTTGCTTCATGACAATCGTCCATTACTTTAAATAGCTTACTCCATATTTTATCCATATAATTAACTAAAAAAAAATAATTCATCTTTTTAGCATAATGTTATTTATACAGGGTGAAAAAACCCACATCATTTTATAAAAAAAAAAATACAACACATCACACCCGTATAGGAGGTGAAAACCAACTCGTACTTTTTTACAAATCGAACACTATATCTTGCAACACTTCTTTTCAAACACCAATAAAAGTCGTAGTAAAAAAGACAAGCACTATCCATTATGATTATTTTTTTTTTAGAAAGAAAATGCTGAAAATTTTCAGCATTTTTTCCCACACAAATCCCTAAACGAATATAAAACTTATCTCTTACATTATGTATCATTTTTGTTTATCTCATATCCAACACGTTCCATGAAATCATGAATATTAGAAGACTGTATTACAACATTTTTTCTTAGATGTGCATATAAAAAAGTCCATTCAACCATAGGATAAAACGTCGTCCAAGTATTGACGAACACGTAGTAAATATTAATGAAGTAGCGTTCTATCTATTTGAAATCATGTTGGGTCGTCAAGCAAATTTAGCTCCCCTTAATTACAAAATAGAGTTTACACAGCTAAATTAATTCTTCTTAAAAAACATCGAGGTACACGTGCCTATTAAGGTCATTTTCGTATCCTGAGAGATGTGTCCTGGTGGAACAAAGCCAAATCCAGGCAACTCTTCAACAATGCAAAAAACAGGAATATAAAACAGCCCTTATTGAATATAATAAAGAACTTAGACGTTTCAAAAGAAGGACGTGGAGGCAAATATGCAAGTAGATAACAGAACTTGCCACAGAAAAGCACCTCCAAAAAGTCCTCACAAAACAACGCTTTAATGGCATGGCTTATTAAAACGGCGAACGAGGAGTATACAGAAAATCGGGAAGAAACATTTAAGAGTTCTTCTACAAACTCGCTTCCCAGGATCCAATCCTCCAAATAAAGATAAATTGCAACAAGCTCAAAGGGAAGAAGCTCCAACAATTCCAGTAGACTCCTAGCAGGAAAAAGTTTCACCTTTAACAAAATAAATTCGGCGATTAAAAGCTTTAAGCCATTAAAATAGCCAGGAAAATGCGGAATCTTTCCAGCCCTATTACATAGGCGTGTGGAAATCATACGCCCCCTGCTGTACTACAGTACTATTGACTTTCCATCTTTTCTTCTTTCTTTCTGTCTGAATCTTTATAGACAAAATTCAATGGCATCTAATTCCTCTGCACCTAACTATAAAAGACCAACGATCACCTTAAAGATTAAAATAAAGTTTTACGTGGGGAATCAATTTCGTATTGCTACGTTTTACCTTATTTAAATAGCTTCATTTTTGTTCACAGATAACAGCTACTAAACGTGGCTGAATCTAAAAGTAGATATAGGCAGTATAGTATGGATTATTTGAAGTTCAGTTTCATTCCATCAATGTCGAACAAACACCTGCCTTATATGCAACAGCAACGACGATATGAAACCATCCATGTTGGAGGATCATCTGAGAAGAAGTCATCTTGATAAAACAGATAAAGATTTGAAATAATTTCAAACACGGAAAAAAAAACTTTAGGAGAAACCCGCTGTGAAAAATATGTTCGCTTTTTCGTCAGATAGAAATGATGATGGTTTGCGCACGTCTTACAATATCTCTCTACTGATAGCAAAATCAGCCGTATATTATCGAGGAAAAGATAATTTTGCCAGCTACTGAAGAGGTTGTTAAAACTGGTCTACACAAATCTGCATACGATATACTCAAAAGAATCGCTTTGAGCAACAATAGAGTCTAAGACGTATTGATGAGGCATGATGTTAAAAGCTTTTTGTGTAATTTTCTGCAAACGACCCAGTTCTCTATACGATCGGACGAGTCATCCGTACCTAGTAATGAGCCATTGTTATCGGCATATCTTCGTTTTGTTATGAACCAGGAAAAAGCGATTTCTTCATCAAATATATCAGCAGCAACAGATGAAGCACCTGCCCTGGTTGGGCATTACCGTGGTTTTCTAAGCCATTTAAAACAAAATGTACCCGAAGTGTTTGTAATTCATTGCGTCTTCTATCGCCAATATTTAGTTGCTAAAAATCTGAGTGACAGATTGCATCAATCTCTTCAATTCATCATGAACGCGGAAAACAAAATTCAGAGAAGAATCTAGGTTATTTTCGCAGTTGAGTGAAAAAAACGACGAACACAACACATCAACTACTCCTTTATACTAAAGTATGCTGACTGTCGAAAGACTTTTTCAGTTTTTGAGGCTGCTTTAGACTTTTTGGATGCCAAAGATGCCATTTTAAAAGAAAACTGAATTAAATGGCGACCAATTTAACAGATTTGTTTACCAAATTTAATGAAGTTAATATGCAATTGCAAGGGGACAGCCTGAATTTAATAAAAAATTGTCACAGACGAGCTCGTCATGATGATGACGCTTCGGCCTACATTCAAGGTTTGAATGTCCTGTACACAAACTTTAAAACCAGATTTGAGGATGTATTTGTCACAGAAATACCACTCAAATGGTAACATTAATGAATAATATGTCAAATTACGTCAAGAAAAACTGATCGAAATGAGTACTAACGAAGAAATTAGGGCACAGTTTAGAAATGAATATCAGCAATTTTCGCTCCAGAGAGACATATCTGCTACTTACTCTGAATTATAAATGATCACAAACAAGTTTTTGATTGGTTTTCCACCTTCACACCTTGTGGAAAAGGATTTCAGCGCGATTGATAATCTTCTTACAAAAAAACGAATCAAACTGGAAATCACTGGCCAAGGCGATTTAAAATTAAAACTGACACACCAGGTTCATCCTTTCCATTCAAAGTATTTTATATCTATCGCCAAAGTTGATGACAGGTGCGGAACGATGCGCCGAAAGACAAAATAGAAGCTCAAGCGATATTTGCATTTTGCACATCATCCCCCACCTGTCATGAAATTTGGCGAGTAGAATAAAAGGAATGATTTTGTGTCATTTTAATGAACAAAGGTAGGCGTTATAACTGGAACGTATTTTTTTTTAAATTTTAATATATGATATTTTCTCTCACACAGTGTTGTATCAATTTTTTGCGAAGTAGTAAATATATATATATTGGACTTAAAATGTCTTCATTTTTTGTTGAATATCACGACGTTTCAGCCAGTGGTTATCTCTAGTCGTTTTCAAGTGAAACGAAACTTCTATTCAAACAAACACTAAACTCTATCAAATTATGTAGCCCTATGTCAAGCCTTGATCTGGTGATAAAACGTAGAACTCGAAGGTGCGAGTTATGCGGCACTGTGCCGGAGATATTGTGTCGACAGTGTCTGTTGTTACGTTGACATTTTTCACACTATTTCCGGCCCGCCACGCTTCAACTTTCGAAAGCTTAAGTTGATAAAATTGTAAAAATTCAATATTAGGCGGGCGTCTATAAACAACAAGTGGTGTACGAGACAAAAAAAATTTAAGAACCTCTGGTATAGACTAAAGTCTAAACTACGTGTGCTATCGTGGTCTACGTTCTTCAAATAATAATTAATTCAACTAAGTAAAAACACACTCCACTGAAATTTACTTATCAACTAATTTTTTTATAATTTTTACTAGAATGGATTACCTGCGTCATGCATGAATTTGTAGGTGGATACTGCGAAAAAATCCTGCAATGCCAAACAACAAGACAGTCTAATATGACATTCTAAAGAAGATAAATTCTCTAAAATATCTCCTAAAATTTCTGTGTAGTATTTGTCAACCTAAAAAATTAGAAAATAATTAAAATTCAAGACATTTTTTTCTTACGTAACGATATTTAAACTGCTAACATGTAACGCCACCCTTAACAATGATCACTACTTTACTAATGACTATATCTTAGGAAATATGGCCTGCACCAACCTCTAATCCGCTATACTAAGGAATTATTCTACGTAATGGTTTCCTTTTGCCTTCCACGTAGTTGTGTTGTGTAGTGCGCATTAAGAGACCTTCTTACTGTTCGCAGGCAATCCTAACTTTCCGAACAGAGTCGTTATTTTATTATCCCAATGACTAAGGGCATCCTCAGTTTATACCGTGCCAGCCAGAAACGAACGACTTTCGATTAGATTCAATCCGAAGTCTAACTCTCTTACCACTGCACTATGAAGATGTTTGTATTATTAATTGGATAGCGGTAAAACAAAATGATTGTATTCCCACGTTTATTTTTAATAAACGTTTTAATTCTCCCTTCATTCCGTGTTTCAATAAGCTGTAACATTGAATATGAATAAACGAGACAGCAGGAACGTTCAACGGCAATAAAAACTATAATGTGATGCGATTGTCAAATGAGTTAGGGTTTAAAAACATTTCAAGAATATTGAAAAATAAAAGAAGGTATTTGCATGCATTCCTAAGAAGAATAAAACAAAATATTGTAAGGTGACAACGTTGTTATTACGGTAAATAAGTGATTTGATTTTTCTCCTGCATCAAATCCGGATTTCGAGTAGTGTTTAGGAAAAAGATCGCGACGATACAACTGCAAGGAAATACAGACATGCGGACCGAAATTTTACCAATTTAATCAGGAATTTCAACGGCGAACGATGAAAACGTGAGTACATTGAGGTTAGAATTGTGTGTTGCTGCACTTGGCGCAAGTATGAAACATTGCTGTAACGAGTCGCGGCCTATAATGAGCAAAAAAGGAAAATACAAGACACAAACTTCGAAACAAAAGAAGAGAAGAAGGTCTTCCAAAAAAGTAAACTGGTAACAAGAACACAGGATAAAAAGGGCATAGCGGACCTGGAACAAATACTGCAAACCATTAATCAAATGAGGGGAAGATGAAAGAAGGCTTCGATGCGTGCAATACTCAGAACGAAGAGCTGAAAAACGAACCGGAACCGAAACAAATAAAGGAATTCAACAAATAAAACTGGATCTCAAAAAAAAAGAGGAGTGCCAACGGGAAAAACAAAAGCAGGAGGACAAAATCATGAATTGAGAAAGCAGGATTAAAAAACAAAAACGGGGGTTAAGAAAAAATGATATTGTACTGAAAAAAACTAATATAAACGGTAAAATAGAGGAAAAGGTGGAACAATTCATGGAGACGAACCTAAACAAAAAATTGGTAATTATAAAAGCACGCGAGATTAAAAAGGGCATAGCAATGACAAAAGTAGCAGACTGGCCCCAGAAGAATATGATAATGCAAAATAAGACAAAGCTGAGAGGTCCAAACATGTTTATAGCCAATGATATGACAAAACAAGAAATGAATATACAAAAACAACTGAGAGATATGGTCAGGACTGGGAAAGAGAAAGGAAAGACAGTAAACGTTGGATATCAAGAAATTATAATTAATAAAACATACTTGGGAAGAACTTAAGACTAATCACAGACAATATAGCAGCGTAGAACAAATAAAGACGGAAAAAAGAAGTAAACAAACAATCCAGGTCACAAAAACATATCGAAGAGCAAAAAAATAACGGATGAAAGAGATCAGATGACCGACACGATTAAGAAAAAGGATAACGCAATAATCAAACAAGAAAATAACAGTAAACGAGATAAAACAGAAATAGGTATAAAGATAAAGGTAGCTATTTGGAATGTAAGGAATATAAATGGAAAAGAGCAAGAACTGGCAATGAAATTTGGTAAAGCTGAGCATATACTAGCAATAACTGAGACAAAGAACAAGGGAAAAGGACAGGAAAGGATATACGGAGAACACCTAGCCCAATACAGCAGGGTGCAAAGCATAGAGCAGCAGAAGGAGCTGGATACACAATCATAAATGAGCATGTTACCAAAATCAAAAATTGGAAAAGTATTTGGAAAAGAAACCTGAAGATGAAAATGCAATGGAGGGAGGGAGAAACGATGCCAATCATAATAACATATGGATCAAATCAAGACAAAACAAAAGAATTAAAAGAGAAATACTAGAATAAATAGAATGAATTACAGAGAAAGCAAAAGGGGGATGCCTGATCTTAGGGGATTTAAATAGTAGAGCAGGAAAAAGCAATAATGGGAAATATCAGGTACTAAGAGTGCATAGAGATAAGCTCAAGAATAATGACAAAAGGATGTTACATTTCTCTACAGAAAACAACAGAATAGTGATGAATACATTTTTCATATACAAAAATATCCACAAGCATACCAAAATGCTAGAAAGTAGGAAAGAAAAATCAACAATAGACTATGTGCTTATAGACAGAGGGCATAGAAAAGAAATAACTGTTGTTAGGGTCGAAAGAGGATCGCAGCGACCACTACATAGTCCTTGTTAAAATGAGACTTAAAGTAAACGTAAACAAGAAACAACAACAAACGGCAAACTGCACAATAAAAAACGGCAATCAAGACATATAGACTAAAGACAGAAGAGGAGATAATACTACTAAAGCTGACCGTGGATATAGAACTAGAAGAGCTGTGGAAAAATTTCAGAGAAATCGTAATTTGCAACACCATAGATAGCTGTAGAACTATTGCAATAAATGCAAAAAACAGACAACACGGTCTTATGAAGCGATAAAAAACAAGAATCAAGAAGGAAAAATGGAAAGTATTCCTAAATAAAAAAATCGAAAGCAGTTACAGAGAACACAAACAACAAAATAATATTATTTAGGATATGGTAAATCAAGAAAAGACAAGAATATGAGAAAAATTTGGACAAAAATGGAACAAGACAGCAAAACTAACCAGAAACTATTTTATAAAGCACTAAAATCACTACGGAAAGGGAAAACACAAAAGCAGAGATAGTTAAAGATAAAGAGAGACACCGATAACAGAAGGTGATAAGATTATGGAAATGTGGAAATGAAATTTCGAGGAACTATCAAATAGTGAAGTCCAACTAAGACCGGAAGAAGAAAGTAATAGAATAGACAGGGAACTTTGTAAGAAGAAGTAAAAATGGAAACAGTAGAAGAATCAATCAGAACTTTGAAGAAAGGGAAAGCAGTTAGACACGACGGGATAGTGGCGGAAATGCTAAAATATTTAGGACAAACAGAGAAAGAAATACTAACGGAAATATTGAACCAAGCATGGAGAAGAGAAAGAATACCTGATCATTGGAAAGTAGGACTAACAATGCCACTATATAAGAAAGATGACAACTAATAGAGTAAACAGCCAAGATGGTTCGGGCACTTGGAACGATTGAGGGACACTAGAATAGTAAAACAAGGGTGGCATTAAAAGACACAGAGTCAGTAGAAGAGGAAGATCGATAAAAACGTGAAACGACGAAATTGCACAAATACTACAGAAGAAATGTGAAACTTGGAAAACGGCGAGTAATATTGCAAAGGATAAGAAAGAATGGTCACCTTACACCTTAGGGTACAAAAATTATGAATTTATATATATATATATATATATATATATATATATATATATATATATATATATATATATATATATATATATATATATATATATATGTATTCATGTATATACTATACTATACCGTAATTTGAGAGTTAGGCGCTATGGTCTTCCACAAAGTTGTCATTGTCGACTGTATACTTGTTAATGGATCATATTGGTACCTGTTGAAAGCAAATAAATAGATAAATGGAATTAAAAACTTATCAAACTTTGATTATAAACTTTTCTAAAAATTTTTATATATAAAATAATCGGCTCAAATGCCAGAATTAATCACCACTGAAATTTAAGAAAATTTTCGAAAATTCCTACATAGACTTTTTAATAAAATTGTTTACTTACTTATAAACTTTTGGTATAATTATGGGTAAATACTCTTTTAAATGCTGTAAAGATTCTTCTACAATATTTGAAAAACCAAATGCGGCCACTTTTTTGGATCTCCAAAGGGAATTGTTATTCGCTAAATGCAGTAAGTTGTAAATAAGTTCTGGTTTTTTTAGGTCAAGGGCTATTGACAATAACTCCTTATAGGCCATTTGAATTCCTCTAAAAGAAAAAAATATAGTCGATGAATGAATAAATTAAAGTGGCGATTCTTGATCTTCGATGCTTAGGTGTCCCTGGGCCCTTTACATCCCACCGTGACGGCTAGTCATTCGAGGCTTCTGGCCATTGCGATTATAAGCAGCCTCGTAACCTGAACTTGCGTGTCTGCTTCAGGTGATAATATTATATCCTCGAAACGCCTTCGTCTCAGTCTGAGAACGCGATCAAGAATTTCAACTTCCTCTAGACACCATCACTACTAGATCATCAGTGATGTCAATCGGATGAAGATGGCCCTGCAAGTGTCCTAGTCCTACGACGATTGCAGTTATTTTCTTTTCAGGGGGAGCAGCTCCCTGGTATACCTGAATCAGGTGCGATAATGTGTTTTTTTGTACCCTTCATTCAAGGCGTTTTCCTCAAGCTCTCAATAAGTTTGCTTTTAAGCAACGGTGTTAATTCCATCTTACTGACAGAAGTATAAAATTGAGGTCTATTTGGTTCGACCGCGAACCCCATTTTTCCCGAACGATCTGTTTCCTTGTTTCCGTGTTTACACGAGTAATCCGGGACCCACACGACCTCGATTCTGCGGCGTCAAAAAAATTCTTGTATTCAAAACACTAGTCAAAACTGTCTACACATATACTTACAGTCTTATTTCTGTATATGTTTTCTGTAAAGAAATGACTCATATTGAATAACAACATAAATTTCTACTTAAAAGAAACTATTGCATGTTATCAGAAAGAGTAAGACTCTGATCCCAGTTTTGCCGAAATATGCAGCTCCAGCTTCTTCTTCTCATATAGATCCGCCTGTAAACCACCAATACTGGGTAATAGCCACTTCGAGCTATTAGACGTCCTAGTAGGAGCAGTAAATTATCGCACTTGTTTCTCTTATAAAACCATTATCAGCTCCCCAGGTCTCAAAGCCACGACCACGGTACTGAATGATCAGATCATCGGCAAAAGCACGTATATATAAAGCAGCTTAGTTAGCGATAAAACTCTTCCCGGTGAACAACGCCTTCTTGATAAGGCGTCAAGAGTTATTTTGGTAAGCTAAGCAATTATTAGTCTCCGAATCAACATTGCTCGGATCCATCCAACTATTGTTTGCTCAGAGCCTCGTTTTATAGCATTCCATGCCGAATCGGGAGATGTTGTCAAAAGCCGTCTCGACGGCGCGTTTCCGATTCTTATGACGAATCGATGCAGTCTCGTATTCTTGGATTTTCTTCCTCAATAGACAAAATGTAAGGGATGTAAAGGACTATGCATCATTACTCCCCTTTGATGTTTCCCCAAGCCTTTCCAAAACCTTTAATAAAAAACTAGTTGCTAATAAGGTGGAATAATTTAAGCTTTGTATAATATATTTTTCCTTATTTAGGAATAAAAACTCCTTTTGTTTCCCTCCACGCTATCGACATGTATCACAAGCTCGTTAACAAGCGAAACAACTTTACCAGATGGCTCGCTATGATGGAGGAATTTTATGGTGAGACTATAAAAATACCATATTTACCAGATGAATTGTAGGGGGCAAAGGATTTAATTGACCATTTTACCCTTTCATAGGTGACTATCGTTTTTGATATGTTGAGGAAATTGTTGTTGTTATTCCTGTTCATCCTTTTATTGATTTGGAACTGGGAAGTACACTCTTAATATCTCTTTCGTGGTCTTCAGTTCTATAGTTATTTGATCTCCTTCAGTGACAGCGACTACTTTAATCCTAGCATCTCTAGAAAGTATTTTGTCAAGGACGTGTTCCCCCATCCAAATAATCTATATTAAATTAAAATGGGAACAGTATTGCAGACTTTATTTTTAAAAATTGTTAGAAAAAGTTAGACTTTTGACTTTAAAAATTACTATTAAAATATTGTTAGGTACCCTGATGCTCCTCTTGGAATTTTTTTTGTTCCATAAATCAACTTTTTCACAAAATCTGCTAATAATTCTTCAGATTTGTACATATCATAAATTACATATAAACCCTTAGAGGCCACGTCTTGTACAACATCTAAAATTATTTAAAAGAATTATTAAAATATAAAAATATTTATCAGAATAAGTGAAACAACGTTGATTTTTTAAATAGTGACTCCTAATTTTTTGTACACTTTCAGACTTCAAAATTCTGAACATTTTTTCTATTACATGTCCTATACTCAAATCTAATTACTTTCGATTTATCGACAGTTAAAAGTCGAAATGAAATACAAGGATTATTTACCCGCAAAACTGATTCAATGACGTGTTCCTCTGTCATATTTTGTCAAATTGTCACTTTGAGTTAATTTTAACTGAAAATAAAACTTACTGAGGCAAGAGGCTAGAAATTCTTATGATGATAGGATATGGCGATAGGGTAAGAACCCAAGAAGATGTGTGTGTTATTTCAAGAAAAATATCCTGATGTTCCACCAATTTCACAATCGACAGTGAGTAAGACCGAGCAGAAATTTCATCGAATGACCGTCGAGGTTTCCAGACTTAAACCTTCTTGGCTCCTTTTTGTAGGGTTGCCTTGAAGATAAAGTTTTCCAAACTAAGCCAATTAACGTAAAAGACGAAGAATCCGATTATTAGAGAAATACGGTTAATTATACAGAAGTTGTCAGAAATGTTCAGAATGAATTTATCAATCACTTAGGTTACTGTCAATTAATTAATTGGAGATATTTTCAACATTTCATAAAATTATAAATTAACTGTTGTTACTACTTCATTTCGAGTTTTGACTGTCGATAAAACGAAAACAGTTGCATTTAGGCATAATGTAATAGGAAAAAATGTTCAAAATTTGGCAGGGAGTCTAAAAGTATACAAAATATTAGGAGTCACTATTTAACAGATCAAAGCTGATTATAGCACAGCTTCTTTCGAGTCACCCTGCATGATTTAATATATTGGAAAAAATTTGTATCAGAAACACGAAGTCAGCGTATCCGAACGATTTTTCAAAAAACCAGTCATTTTTTATATAATTAATTTATTCTAGACTTTTCGTCCTCATTGTATATAGAATTACGGTAATTATTCAGGTGTACTGCACCATGCCAAAATTAATAATATTCGCTGCAAAATACACCTATTCTGAAAAATTGGTCAATTTTGGCATGGTGTAGTATAACCGAATAATTACCAAAACTGTTAAATACAGTGTCGGGTAAGTGTAAGTCAAACTCTCGGCAGTGTACAGAAGGTGTCAATTTTTTTTCCTAAGATGCCCCATAACGGAAATATGGGGCCCAAAAGGGAAACTAATTGAGTTACCTTTTGAGCTGTGGCTTTTGAACAGACTTCTATAACCGATAAAGACTCATAATTGAAGGCCCACAACCTTAATGATACCAAGGAAGTCAGGAACGGATTCGCCACTAAACTAATAGGCCCAAAATTTAGACAGGTGCCAGTTTTCAGATAATGATTCAAAAAAAGGTACTCTACATTTATTTCAACAAAATCTGAATCAATCATACCCTAGTAATAGCAGTAATTGTGCATTATATGAAATGAATTATGCTCTTTGTTATCAACTAATTAAATTAATATTACTAAACGAAATCTAATAATAATAATATACTACTACACAAGTAATTAATGCTAGTTATCATTAGAAACTAATGGACTTAATATTTTAGAGTAATGCTAACATGTAAGATATATTTAAATTATTGACAAGCATAAACGCATTTCTCTAGATGCGAGAAAAATTTATGTTCAAACATTTTCAAAATGAAATTTACCAGGTCGAAGGACATTGTAGTTTAAGAAAAACAGAAATAAATAAGGGTAACTAAAACTTTGAAGAAAAATAAAAATTTATTTTTGATAAAATCTTATAAATCACTAAATTGTCCCAAAATTGTGTAAAACATTAAGTACATCTTTTTGGTATTTAATTATGCAGATGTTCAAATAGGGCGCCTTGTACTTTATATTTTCTTATCCTGCGAAATAAGATTGCAGTAATGGATTATCCTTTCAAACAACTCTTCTCCGACACTTAGTTGAATTAACTAGTCCTTTGAGATTCCGAAAAAAAATTGTTTTAGGGCTGGAGATCTTGGTGGCCACAAAACAGGTCCGCATCTACCCATCCAACGTTTACCAAAAGTATACTCATGGCGATGCACTAAATTGTTAAAATGTGATGGAACCCCATCGTGCATAAACCACATCTGAGCTCTAACTTGCAAAGGTACATCTTCTAAAAGGTTCTTTAAATTTTGGTGCAAAAATTGTAAAGAGTGCGCCAGCTAAACTTTGTTCCAAAACGAAAGGACCAATCAAATAATTTTCAGTGATTCCCGCCCAAACGTTAACTATAAATCTTTGTTGATGCCTAGTCTGTATTACTGCATTATGAGAATTTATAACGCCATCCCTGTTAAAGTCAGCTTTATCCCTAAATAAAAAGTTGTAGTATTTTCCCTAAAATTTGAAAAAAAAAAGGTTAATGGTCTGGAGACACTGAGTGTACCTTTTAAACATGGAAAGGAGAAAACAATTCTTCTTAACAAGTTTTATGAACAACCCATTTTGTTGTACCTATTTGAGCTGCGAGTTTCCTTAATTTGTTAGGATTATTAGCAATTTCATCACGAATGTGTTCTTCTAACTCAGAATGTCTTGCTCTCTTGGACGCAAAGGCTTGATTTTTCTCAAAAAGGATTAATTTCTTCAAAATAAATAATATCTTTTTTAAATAATATATAAAAAAAATTGAGCTCATTCCCGACTTCTTTGGTAATGTCAAAGGTTGCTTATGGCCTGGATTCATGAATCTTTATCGGTTATACAACATGCCAAAATTTCAGTAAAATATATGTCTGCTCAAAAGTTTTAACTTAAAAGGTAAATCACTGGGAAACCCTTTGGGATCCCATATCTTCTTAGGAAAAAAATTATATGAAAGACTACTTTGACACCTTCTATACACTACCGAAAGTTTGACGTATACTTACCGGATACCCTGTATATTATATAGTTTTTAAAATTAATAACCATGGTCGCATAATTATGTTCATATTATCCACCAACACCGAACAAATATAACACACGCCTATGATATAATAACTACTGCTGAAATTCATTTATCCTAGCCAAGGAAGTTGGAGGGGATAAAAGGAAAGAGAATACCCTAAAATAAATTCGTACGAGCATGTAAAGCTGTACTCCCTTCAAAGGGGCTATACTGTACTTGCACAGTAGGTCAGGGGACAGGACTGGACTTGAGCAACTTTTTATTACATTATTATATTAGAAAATTACAATTCAGAGTTCATTATTAAATGATTAATAAAATAAATAGTGACATAAAATAGATTTAAACATAATTCTCTGGGTAAAAATTTGCATTACGGGATATCTCGAAAAACGATGTTTTTTTTTTGAAAAAATATCGGTACTTCCCCCTATTTCACGGTTCTGACCTCCGTTTTTCATCATTTTTCCTCATTTTTGCGGAAAACAGTGAAACCCACCTTTCACTTTAGGTTCAATTTGTTGTACTAAATCGTTAAAATTTTGTTACAACCACAAATTCCACACTGATAGAAGCCTGTACATTATTACAAAATTCATAAATTTGCATATTTTAATCGGAAAAATCAAGAAAATTATCAAAAAACAAATTAAAACAAGTAAAAACAAAATGGCTTCCGCCATTAAATAGTGGTGCGAATCATTCCTAGAACCTGAAAAACTGGCGTTGTTGCCAGATTGCAAATATGATTTCTGTGAAATTCTCATATATTCTTTTCTTTCACAGATTGTCCCGCCTTTCCGTGTTCTCTGCTGAACAATAATGTTTCTGATTAATAAATCTAAGTTAATTCAAGTTAAACCTGAACTTTCGAAAAATGTTGGGTGGTTAAGATTAATTTTACCCTTTTTACATACATTACAAAAATTAAACTAATTGATAACTGTAATGGATAAATTTTACAGTTTATTTTACGAAAGTATAAGTCTAGGTCAATTTAGGTTAGTTCAGATTAGTTTCAGTTTTACAAATTAACGAAAATCAAGCTAAACCTAAACTAACCAAAAATTTTGGGAGGTTAAGACTAATTTTTCCCTGAGAGTGTATAAAACATTACAAAAATCAATCAAGTTTAATACCACGAGAGTATTTTACATCTGGCAACGTGTCAAACGAATATTAGTTGTTTTCGCGAGTCTGATGATCGATGTCCTTTCCGGAATCTATTTTTAGTTTTTCGTTGAAAATCAAAGTTTTTCTAAATTTATTTACCAAAATTTGTGCAAAAATAATTGAAATATATTACATATATGATATTTTAATTAGTACCATTGAAAAGAAATATGTAAGTTCGGTGTTTTCTTCAGAATTAAAAGTGCTTGGTGAAGTGATGCCTGGCGTTTTGAGTTTTCCGGAAAAATGAAGAAAAATAGTGAAACATCAAAGCCAAAATCGTGTTCTACGACCTCAAAATAGGGGGTAAGTATCGAATTTTTCCCACAAAACGTCGTTTTCCTAGATTTAACATAATGTTAATAATTACCAAAATATAAAGAATTAATTTATCAAAAATAATGAATTAGCGGGATTTACAAAACGATAGCACACATTGATGCATTGTTATAAAAAAAAAAGTGTGCGTACATGTTTTGATAACATATACAAATATAAATGCCGAAATTTAACTAATGTCACTGCACGGCACAACAAAAAAATCAAGATAATTAAAAGCGTCGAGGACGATGACAAACGACCACATTAAACACAAAGAAAACGCAGATCGCCACTTTCGCAAATCTTGCTCTGGTTTTCTGGTTCTCGTATTGCCAACCTCATACAACAAATTTACTATGAAATTCGATTCTGCGCTTACTCCATGTAGCCACTTGATGTTAATTTATGACATTTATTTTCTGCATGTTGGTTTAATTTTTTAGGCATTTGGCCTATTTTTGTAGCTTTCCATATCCCCCCAACTTCCTTGATCCCAGAGCAGACGGGGTCATAAAAAGCCTTGTGACTTTTTGAATGAATTTTTGTGGAGATAGTTTACTTGTTATTTTGAGTTATACTAGATCATAGAGTTAAAAAAAAAGAAAAATAAGCGTTCTTACAATCACTTGCTCCAAGAAGAAAAACTAAAGTATTTTGAATATCTTTCAATCTCTTTTTAACTGGATCTCGGATGCCACAACCTAAAATAAGCAGAAAAAATAGTATAGATATTTATAATTAGGACTAAAAAATGTTTCTGTAAAAAAAATATTTTTACCTTTTATAACTACAAACAGAAATATGCATAAGGCCTCCATTGAAGGACTACTCTGATACATTTCCCCAACCTTTTGTAATAACTCTTCTAGTAACCAATCTAAGTCGTCATCTGGTAAGGGTTTAGTCATATCCGGGGAGTAATTACTTGGAAGAAATCTCCACGCATCCCTGGCTTCAGGCGACCATGTACCTTGACAGCACATGACTAGAGATTGTCCTATTATAAAGTTTGCTTCATGATTTTTGGTCTATCAAAACAGGAAAACTTTTTATTATCGGACTAGTATTTGAAAATAAATAACTAAATTAATAGCAAAAGCAAAAAATTGTTTTTCTCCGATTAACGACCAAGTGGAAGGTCAAGGGTCTACAAAAATCGCATTATCTCGGAATCGGCTGAAGCCTTCTGAATGTATGTATGTATAGACTCGTTCAAATTATATTGTCTCCTCATAAGTATCTCAAAAAAGATCGTTGTTAGCCTGAAGTTTGACCGGAAAATTTAGAAGAAATATACTTGTCACCATATGATTCTATAAACTAATTAATAAATTGGAAGGGTTTTCTACGAAAATTTACAATTAATCCTAATTTACAAAGTTTACAAAGTCCGTGATATAAGTGTCCTTCTCAAATACACAAGATTCAAAATTTCTTAAGGGCCATTTTTTTTAGCTTTGTTTTTTTTTCTAGTAAAAAAATATTTTATCTAAAATACGCAAGAAATACGATTTATTATTAGACAAGGCAATTTATTTTAATAAACTACCATTTTTTCCTTCCAGACCATTAAAGGCAAAGGTTGGCAATTTATTTCATGGGAATTCCACTCTGGTCCTCTCGTGAGAGGAGCTGCAATGAACCAAGAGCAAAAGTCACAGAAAACAGATGCAACGGAGTAGTGAAAAGCTCGAAAATTTAATATCTAGATACCAACAATCACTATCACTAGTGCCTCGGTTTCGCATTTTTTAAATGAAAAAACAGAAAATCCATTTAAGTTTATAAATATCCTTACAGTATCAGCCGATTAGATCTACATCATAAGTGGAAATGGAAAGATATATTGTACAATCGTACAATCGTAGGCGAAAAGTTGGCAAGTAATAGTGATTACATCGCGACAAAATAATATAATTATTTAAATTTCTGACTTAGCAAGTACTTATAATCTAACCTGAACTAATTTCCAAAATACAAAAGTAAAATTTACCTCATCAGCTCTTTGTAATAAAGCTTGTATCACCATCCTGATATGAATAAATTTTTCCCCAACACAAAGTAATCCCAAGGTCCTTGTGGCTTTTTCTCTAACCTACAATATAAAATACCCTATCTACCTAGTATGACATATCTACCGCTTGATGCCCTTAGCAGATAAAGGCGTAGTTTTGATAAGAATACCTCGACCATAATAAAGATTTAAAATTCGAACCTTATCAGTTTTTTTACAGCATTTGCTCCGAAGTTTTTGAAAATATAATTTAATTTAAATTTTTCCTTGCAAATTAAGATAAATTTTTTCCCTGGATTTAAAAATTTTATAGAATATTTAACAGAAAAAAGTTGTGAAAATATTATATGAACGAAATATATACTTATTTGTTCCCTCCTAGGGCTATAAGACTTTGGCGTCAATCGAGAGGCTCAGTAACCGCCCCCCCTCCCCGTCCTGAAAGGAATGAGGTACAGCGTGGAGAATTGAGTCCGGAGCGGCGGTGAGCGGGACCCTTTCATAAAGATCTAGCTGGTATAAACCGCATTCGAATAAACGTGTGGGTTTGCCTTAATTAGCTGGCTAAGTGGATAGGAATCACAATAAAATTCACCCCAAGTCAACGTGGAACAGCAAAGGCGGAAGGGCACATGGCTAGAGAGGAGTTTAATCGTTTCTTTGTGAACTCCGGAGCACCTGGCGCACTCCGGTTTAAATAGCCTTCCTACTGCATGTCGGGCTCTGTCGTAGTTGACATCTGAAAAGGATACTCTACGTCCTGACCAGGTGAAAGACCTCCGACGAAGAGACGGGCAATGCTCTCAAAGTCATATTTACAAGAGAAAGAGAAAAACGACTCAAACTCAGCGAAGCTGTCAGAAAGAGGATTAAAAACGTCTTAACAATGAGGCATTTCTGAACAGGAAGCAACAGAGAAGTATCCTCCTCCACAAAAAGATCAAAAAAGGTCCGATCAGAAGGGAATAGCCCGGATGGCCAGAACTCAAAGAGGCTGATAATGGCAACACTGACCAAATAACAAAAAAAAAAGATAAATAACATCAGCACGTGCTCGGCCAAAATTCCTAAGCTCCCATTACAGAGCAGACTGATTGGCTCAGATGTGTAATGATTAAGCCGCCTTACAGTGGCTCAGAGACACCATTAGAAGCATAAAGCCCAGGAGGGGTAACTTGCTAAGGGTCGTACAGGGAACAGAACTTCCCCATTCAGAGATTCTGTTAGCGTACCTTTCGGGTAGCCAAGGATACTCCATCGAGAGGATCCTTGGTCTCACAGAGGCACAATGCTAAGGGTCGTACAGGGAACAGAACTTCCCCATTCAGAGATTCTGTTAGCGTACCTTTCGGGTAGCCAAGGATACTCCATCGAGAGGATCCTTGGTCTCACAGAGGCACAATGCTACGGGCTGGAGAGTCATTCAAAAACTCGCGGACGACTCAGTCGAGCCAATGACGCTCTCGATTGACTATTCATCTTAAAAAGTCCGTATTTGTGATTAATTACAAATTCGAACAGGAGGAAGAGTGGAAAACCCAATTCGGCCACAATTGCGTCGAAAGAGTTTGCGGTCCAAGGTCAAACAACGGACGTAGCAGAGGCACAAAGTCCCTCTAAAAGTCCATCAGCCTCTAATGGCCTGACCAGGAGACTAAACTCTCCAAACGCAATGGGGGCAGTAAAACGCCCGATCTTCAAAGGCCTCCATCCGCCAAGAGGAAAAAGGGAAAACCTAAGAAGCCCCACAAATCTCCTCAATAATGGCCATTAAATTTCTTCAAATAAACTTCGAAGAACAATTAAATGGAGGTATAATACAAGAGCCCTGGATCAACAGAGGACATATACAAGGACCCAAAATAAACTCATGTAAGTTGCTTTTCCTAGTGCTCATGACAAACCACGAGCAGCCATATTAGTAGTGGGAATAGGGGGCTTCTAGTTGACCCCCCCCACCACTTTTTTGATTGGTCAGCCAAGAATGACCTTGTTTCTGATTGGCTGCCCAAGTTCGCCCCCTATTCCGATTGGTTTCATAAACTCCGCCTCTTTTTGCTCCACCTCCTACCTCCTTCCTAACCACCACAGTAGTTGGAGGGGAGCTGGTAGCAGTTGGAGGGGAGCTGGTATTTTAAACGATCGAATCTGAGCGAACTTCAGTCATTCGTGCGCGATGTCAAATAGCGACCAACAACAACAACAACAGCAACTCATTGAACGTGTAGGCCAAGTAATAATTTCCTACCAAAATAACGGAAAAAATCTTACCGATTTTGAAGATCAAGACTTGGCCTTCTTTCCCATCAACTACTTGAAAACATTCGTCGATTCACTTAGTTTACAACAAATTTGGAACAGGTTGCCGGAAAATTATAGAAGTGACGAAGAATTGCAGCTAAATTTGCCGTGTTTTAAACACTATCCACTATATCAACACCACATAGACGGCCCACCATTATCAATAAAAAAGTGTTGTAAAATTAAAAAATAGTGTGAACAAGTGAATCGAGTTTCATCGGACAGTCTTCGAAATGGATCAGACACATGTATATTTAGATTCTGCTTGCGATGAAACGATCCAGTCAATGTACAAAGATGAAACAACTCATTTTAACTTGGCTGGAAGAGGAAAGTTTCACGCAAGACAGGATTCTCTGATCACTATTGATCGAAATAATTTCGAAGACGACGATGAAGATGAAGAAGATGATGGGATAGAGGATAATGGCGTTCCAAACGGGTGTGGAGAAGAGGGGCTCGTGAAAGTGGCAAAAATAAATGCAAGTGATACATTGACACCAAATTACCTTACGCGAGAAGTGTGCGTTTTTCAATCTTATGTCGTAATTATTTCATCTTCTGGCGGTGCATATAATTTATGTTGTGAATGTTACTATATACATGCTCTAAATTGCCGAAATGGGAAAAATAATTTTGTTAATAGCCACTATAAACGATCCTTTATATGTTGCGAAAAAGATCTGCAATGCAACACGTGTGAAAACGATTTATTCATAACAACTCCTTCACAAGCATGTATAATATGTAACAAACCAGAACTAAAGAATATGCAAAACCATCTAATCGAAAAATCAAATTTTAAATAAATTTATTTCACTTGCACTTATTCATGCACTATGGCGTTTTTAATATTAAGTTTAAGTTTAAAATATTTTATAAGAATTTAGATTTTGTTCTGCTAAGTTAAATAAATATAAGAAACTATGTAAATAAATATAAGGGAATGATGTGAATAAATAAGAATTTGTATTTATTCCCACTGAAAGAAATTATAATTTTGTTCTTTCAGTGTAGAATAATTCTTTTCAAATAATATGCACAACAACCCTACCGATAAATCAAATTTAAATAAATGAATTTGATACTCCACTTGAATTTATTCATGCACCCTAGTAGTTTTTGAATATTAAGTTTAAAATGTCAACTAATTTAAATAAGATTTCATATAAAATATAAGTTGTAAGATATAAGTTATAAGATATATATTAAGTTTAAGTTAAATAAATATAAGGGTGCCATCTAAATAAATAGAAATTTGTTTATATTAAGATTCGAAGAACTAATGATTTTGTTCTTTCAGTGTAGAATAATTTTTTCTACATAATATGCACAATCAATCCTATCGATAAATTGAATTTTAAATAAATGAATTTGATACTGCACTTGAATTTATTCATTCACCCTAGTATTTTTTAATATTAAGTTTAAAATGTCAACTAAGACATTTAAATAAGATTTTATATATAAGATAAAGAACAATTAGGTTTAATTCCCTGACAACAGACTATGATTTATTCTTCCATGTTAAAAAAAAAAACCTAGTTTTCATTACTATGCTTGTAAAAAAAATTATATTCATCCTATTCATAATAATTCTTTCAAGTTAAAGAAACTTGGTTATTAGGTGTGATTCTGTATAAGAAATAGAAAAAAATAAAATATTTTCTTCAACGACTTTGTTTTTTATTATTCCTATATCCAAAATACAAATATACATATATACATAAATACATATTTATAATTTATACCATTTTGGGTTGCCAATTGCTGCTGTCTGCCAGAGGTTGCTGCTGCATGCCAGAGGTTGCTGCTGCATGCCAGAGGTTGCTGCTGCATGCCAGAGGTTGCTGCTGCATGCCAGAGGTTGCTGCTGCATGCCAGAGGTTGCTGTTGTCTGCCATAGGTTGCTGCTTTGCCATCGGTTGTTGTTGTCTGCCAGAGGTTGCTGCTCTGCAAGAGGCCAATTTATAATTTATAATTTATTGGCCTCTTGCATTTTCGAGGGTAACTCTGCCTTCGCTGCTGCTGCTGTTGTTGTTGCTGTTGTTGTGGCTGCTCCTGATGCTGTTGATGTTGCTGTTGATGTTGCTGTTGCTGCTGTGGCCTCTTACATTTTCGAGGGTAACTCTGCCTTCGCTGCTGCTGCTGTTGTTGTTGCTGTTGTTGTGGCTGCTCCTGATGCTGTTGATGTTGCTGTTGCTGCTGTGGCCTCTTGCACTTTCGAGGGTAACTCTGCCTTCGCTGCTGCTGTTGTTGCTGTGGTTGTGGCTGCTCCTGCTGCTGCTGCTGTTGTTGCTGCTGTTGTTGTGGTTGCTCCCGCTGCTGCTCCCGCTGCTGCTCCTGCTGCTGTTGTTGCTGCTCCTGCTGCTGTGGCTGTTGCTGATAAACCGGCAGAGGCTGCATTCTCATTATTTCATCCAGAGCTCGGTCAAATTCGACGGGCTCTGGATCTAAGGAGGGCTCAAACATATTGAGGAATTCCTCACTTGGCAAATCATCCATGAAGAATTCATCGTTAAATTCCTCACTTGGCAAATCATCCATGAGGAATTCATCGTTAAATTCCTCTTCCAAAAATTCAGCCTCTGACGGCGGCGGCCACATCACAGTGTCTTCTGAGTTCGGTGAAAGGCTTCTTAGGCTATCCATCAGGTTCGCCTGATGCTCTAAGAAGCCTATAAAATCTTCCAGAGTCAACACGATGAAGGTACTCATGTTATATTTTAAATTCAATGAATGCTAAGTCAAGACGCTGTAAATCCTTATATACAATACTGAAATACCACTTTTCCTACCTCCAGCGGCAAAACCAGTCCGACGAATGAGAAGAAGAAGAAGGCAAAGATAGCGTGAACTCGAGAGAGGTCGTTCAACGGTCGTAAGTTGTTTTGTTCTTAAGAAAAAGACGAGTAAAGAGGAGAAGAAGAAAAAAAAAAAAGTTGTTTTTTGGAATAATATAAAAAACGAAAAAAAAAAAAAAATAAAAAAAAAATTAAAAAAAAAATGTTTTTTATATTATTCCAAAAAACAACTTTTTTTTTTTTTCTTCTTCTCCTCTTTACTCGTCATTTTCTTAAGAACAAAACAACTTACGACCGTTGAACGACCTCTCTCGAGTTCACGGTCTCACGGTTCCCGTCGTACCATGCAGTGCCACGCCGTACCAGCCGGTACCAGGCTCTTGGCTGCTTTAAAAGGCGGCTGGGTACGAAGCGTCTCTTCAGTTTACATCTCGCTATTAGCGTACGCTTGTAAAATTATCGAATCGATTTTAATATATCTTGATAGTCGGATTTATTTCGTGTGACGTAGTGACATATTATTAATTTTCATTTGGTTTGTATTGTTGATTTCATATTTTTGATTTAATATTTTTGACTTAATACTTTGGATTTTTAATTAATTTTTATTTCATCTTTTAAAAGCCAATCTTTGATTGATTTTTTCATTTTTGTGGATTTTTTTTATTGATTTTTTATTGATTTTTTGATTTTTTTATTGATTCATAATTTTTTTATTTTTTAATTTATAATTTAAAATGTCATTTTTAAATGTAAAAATTGAAAACATCGACTTAACAGCCTTCGATTTAAACGACGCTTGCCTTGTGCATGATTTGATTGATTGTTCATTTTGTGGGCTAAGCGACGAGGAGCTAGATATTAAATTTAGGGAAATTGATATTAATACATTTAACAATTCATCTGAATCTGGCGATTCTTCCGAAATTGGTGAAAGCAATATTTTGACACAGCTCTTAAAAGTTTTGGATGAATCTATTATCCCTGATATTCCTCAAGAACCTCTTGAAACAATTAATTTCGATGATTTAAATAATGATATATTAAGGAAAAATTTAATTAACAATTCTGAAATAAATGAGGGATATAATTTGGAACAACTTTTAGATATATTAGAAGGGGGTGAAATTTGTGAAAATAGCTCAGGGCAAAATTTAATTAAGGGTGATGTGGAATATCAGGAGACTTTTGAGAGCTGTGAGGAACAAAATAATAAGGGGGTTTTAAACAATAATAATAATGGGGTTGGTAACGAGGGAGCTTTAAATAATGATAAGAGGATTGGCATTGGGGGTTTTTCGAAAAATAATATGGAAGAGGTTTATCGCCCCCACTATTCGCCAATTTCAGATGCATCGTCAGATTCATCAGAGGATTCCAACGACAGCGTTGAGACTGTTATAAACGTCTCAGCCAAAGCTCAGCATAATTTTATTAAAGTGTTGGATCAAAATTTAATTGAAGGGTTGGATCAAAATTTTATTCAGGGGTTTGAACAACCATCCAAATTTGGCTATACCAGAAATTCAGTAAATTCGGTAGATGTTTTTGATTTGAGTTGTGGCGAAATTGTGGGGGACATTGAGGTATATACTTATACTGAAAATTTTGAAGATGAGCAGCCTCAATGTCCCTTAATTTCTTCCTGTAATCAAAATCAATTTTTGAAAAATCCTTCTGGCCTAAATTTAGAACAAAGTTCTGAAAATTTAATTGAAAAAAATTTACCCAAAAAACGTTCTTTATCAGAAACAAATGATTGTTCAGATTTAAAAAAGTCAAAATTGGACGGTGATATTTCTAGTTCCCAAACTTTAGGGGCACAAATTTCAAAAAATTCTGTACCAGTCGCTGTAACAACAGCTCCGAAAATCAATCCAACAAATAAAGTCGCTATTGGAGAATTAGATAAGTTTCTACATAAGAAAACTAAGCCGAGCTTAAATAGGAATGAAACAAGGTGTGCCACATCTAGATTTAAGTCAATGGTTTATTCCTATTTAAACTTAGATAATATATGTAATAATTTATCTAATTCGACTTTAAAAGACGTTAAAAATTGTATTCAACGACAAGGCGATCTTCTTTTAAATTTGGGAAATATATTTTTTTAAAAAAATCCATGTTTTTCTTCAAATTAAAAAGTGAATCCAAAAGTTAATTCAAAAGTAAATCCAAAAGTTTTCTAAATTGCGCGAGCTGAAAAAATTGCTAATTATTCTATGTCATTGGGTCTTGATAGATCAAAATTGTATTTATTTAAAAGCGACACGGCCCTAACCGATTCCATTTTAAAATGACTCTCCTTTGCACACACTGCTTAAGAGAATTTAAAAGAAAATCACATATTGTACGCCACCTTCGAGAAAATTTTGTCAATAACGAAAACACCTTTAACTTGGAAGATTATATAATTAATCGTAAGTATTTTTTTATAACATATTTAGCTATAATTTTCCTTTTAATTTTTCTTTTTATTATTAATAAAGGTTTACAGAGGAATTAAAAAATAATAATTGTTTCAGTTGATGAACTACTTTCAAGACCTCCAATGCGATTTTGCCAAGATTGTGAAGTAAATGTCAAATCTAATTCCTGGAGCACACACTTGAGGACAAATATTCATAAAAACAGGAGCTGCATAAAATATGGAAATGGAATTGACATTATCAGGAGTGCATTTAAATGTCGAATAGCTTCCTACAGAATATATTCACAGAATTATCACATCGACATCAAAAAGTTTCAGCAAGATATTGGTAATAAAGTGCAAACATTAATACGCCAGCGTCAACAAGAATTTACATGTGCTAAAGTAAATTTGGAATTATTTGGAATATATTATTCTCCAACTTTAACCTCTACTTCAATTAAGTCATTTAATACACCGTTCTTCATTGTAACCCATACAACTGATCTACAACAGCTTTACGATGATTTATTCAAGATTATTGAAACCAAAGCAGATGAATTGCCGGAAAGAGACTCAGGTAATTATTATTTAATCTCAAGAGCTGTTTTCTTAATCTCAAGAGCTAAGTTTCCTTAATATCACTTGTACATCTCTAACAAATATTATTCAGAACTAATTTTTTAATTCCTATTACAGGGTGGGCTCTACAAAGAATTCTGCATTTGGAAGTCAACATCAATAAGTACAACCCATTGAATGCCTCCTCCTACATTAAGATGCATCACTTTTCTAAATCAATAGTGAATGTGATGAATGAGGACAATTGCTGTTTCGCCTGGGCAGTGGTTTCAGCAGCATACCAGCCAACCGGTAATCCTCGAAAGACCTCATCATATCCAGACTTCAGAGACGCTTTCGATTTTACAGGTATTGAATTTCCAGTAAAATTATTAGATATAAAAAAGTTTGAGGAAAAAAATAATTTGTCCATAAATGTATATGGAGTTGAAAAATTTTTAAGGGATAATAAAAAGGCATATGAGATTGTCGGTCCTTTACATTATAATAATGAAAAGAAAAAATTACGTATTAATTTGCTTTTAATAAGTTCTGATGATGGAAATAACCACTACTGTTGGATAAAGGATTTAGGTTGCTTGGTATCCAAACAATTATCAAAAAAGAAAATAAAAAAATACTTATGTGATGGATGCCTTCAATATTTTGGAACATATGAAAAACTTAACACACATTTAGAACGTGATTGTAGTTTTGTTCGAATTGAGCTTCCTTCAGATAATTTGATTTTGGATAAATTTGGCAATTATATTCCTGCAAATATATTAAAGTTTCAAAATATTCAGAAACAGTATAAAGCTCCTTTTGTTATTTATGCCAATTTTGAATGTTATTTGAAAAACATTGAGTGCCAACAATCTACACCTGATTCGACAACCTCATATACTATTAAAACTGCTGAACATATACCCTATTCATTTGCTTATTATATTAAATCATCATTTGATGAGAATGTTGTGTGTCTTAAACTTTATAGAGGTACAGATTGTGCTATAAAATTTATTGAATACATTGAAAATGATGTAAAAGAAATTTATAAAAAATATTTAAAATATCAAGTACCATTGAAAGATTTATCATCTGTGGAACAGATTGAATATGAAAATTCTAGCATTTGTTATGTATGTGAAAAACCTTTTTCAAAAGGAAATTTCATAAAGTGTAGGGATCATTGTCATATTACAGGTAAATATCGAGGAGCCGCCCACTCAATATGTAATTTGCATTTTAAACCTCCAAAATATATACCAATAGTATTGCATAATTTAAAAAACTATGATTCTCACCTATTTATTAAATCGCTTTGCTATAATAAAGAAAATATTAGTGTTATAGCTCAAAATAAAGAAAAGTATATTTCTTTTAGTAAGGAAATTTTCGTTGATGTGTCAGAAAAGCGGAAACCAGTTGCTTTGCGACTACGCTTTATAGATTCTTTTCAATTTCTCCCAGAGTCTTTAGAGTCACTATCACAAACTCTACAAGATTCACAATGTTTTGAAATTAAAAAGTTTTTCTCAAATGCTGATGAATTTCGATACATTAGACAAAAAGGGGTGTTTCCATACTCTTACATAGATTCCAACGAAAAATTAAATGAGAAATCTCTACCATTGATTGATAAATTTTATAATAACTTAACCGATGAAAATATCTCTCCTCAAGACTACAATCGCGCTGTAGAAGTGTGGAATCTATTTAAGTGTTCTACAATAGGGGCTTATTCCGATATTTACTTAAAATCAGATGTTTTACTTTTGGCTGATGTTTTTGAAAATTATAGATCCACATGTATTAAAACCTATAAGTTAGATCCTGTTAATTATGTCACTAGCCCTTCTATGTGCTGGGATGCAATGATGAAATTAACTAATGTAGAATTAGAATTATTAACGGAACCAGATATGCTTCATTTTTTCAAAAAAGGTGTTCGTGGTGGGGTTAGCACTTGTTCCAAACGCAAATCTGAAGCAAATAATCCATTCTTAGAAAATTTTAATCCTGAAAGACCTACAACATATATCGCTTACTTAGACGCCACAAATTTGTATGGTTATGCTATGAAACAATATTTGCCTGAAAAAAATTTTGCTTGGGTACCTAAGCTCGAAATAGAAACTTTAAATATATCCGAACTTTCAGATACATCATCTATAGGATACATATTTGAAGTTGATTTAGAATATCCAAATTATTTACATGATAGTCACAATGATTTCCCATTTTGTCCTGAACAATATACACCACCAATTTCAAACCACTCAAAATTAATTCCAAACTTACATAATAAATATAACTATATCATTCACTACCGATATCTGAAACAATGTCTACAATTTGGACTCAAAATCATAAAAATACACAGAGCAGTTAAGTTTACACAATCACCATGGTTAGCGGAATATATAGATTTAAATACAAATTTACGAAATTTATCTAAAAATAAATTTGATAAAAATTGTTATAAATTGGCAAATAATTCAATTTTCGGTAAAACCATGGAAAATGTTGATAGGCGAGCCGATATTAAATTAGTATCTCAATGGGAAAGACAGGGTAATAAATTTAGTGCCGAAAAACTTATTTCTAAACCTCAATTAAAGGATTTTAAAATTTTCTCTGAAAATCTAGTTGCTCTTCAACTTCAACAGGTTTGCATTGAATACAATAAACCAATTTATGTTGGGATGAGTATTCTGGATATTGCAAAAACTGTAATGTATAATTTTTATTATGGGTATTTAAAAGTAAAATATGGTAATAATTTAAATTTATTATATACGGATACTGATTCCTTAATTCTTGAAGTTCAGACCCAAAACTTTTATGAAGATATGAAGCTAAATCTGGATAAATTTGATACTTCTAATTTTTCTGAACAAAATATTCATTGCATGCCTATTACAACATCAGTTGTTGGTAAATTTAAAGATGAGTACAAAGGGATTCCCATTGAAAGTTTTTATGGAACTGGTGCTAAAGCATATTGTATAAAATCCAAAAATAGTGTAGATAAAAAAGCAAAAGGCGTTAGTAGATCATGTATAAAAAATCAATTAACATTATCAGATTATAAAGATGTTGTTGAGAAAGGTGACAAAATATTCTGCACCATGTATGTATTCAAGTCAGATATGCATAATATATACACTAATTTGTTAAATAAATTGGCATTAACAACTCATGATGATAAAAGATATTGTATACCAAATTCCACAAAAACTCTTGCATGGGGACATAAGGATATTTTGGAAACAGATTTTTTTGATAAAGATATGAAAATGATGTATGATACTCTAACTTTTTTAAGTTCTGGAAACGAAAATGGATCTAAAAATAAAAAACCGCGATTAGAATTAACTACTCCTAGTAATTTTTCATCTTTATAAAGACATCATTTTATATGATGATAAATTATGTAAGTCGTTTTTGAAGCTTTAAAAGTTGGAGGGGGAACTGAATCCAAAAACATATATATTGTATAGAAATACCATTATTTGTTAGTAATATTACAACAATGACTGCTGCATCTTTAATAGTTTTAGTTTCCCTTGTTGGAAATGTGATATATGTTAATTACATTCCTAATACAGTTAGGGCTGATATATGTATAAATGCCCTCAAAAATGAAACCGACTGCTACAAACAGATGAAAATGACATATCTTGTTGGAAATTCACACTTTTTTCCCTATAATGTAACTGATTCTGCTTTGTGTGAAAATACATACATAAAAATTAAATATTCCATGACAAACAAACCATTACAATATTCAGATTGGATTCCTTTCAATAATAAAAAAGAAGAATCTTGTCATTGTGTCTGTTGTTATATATTTGTTATTATATTTACAGCAGCAATATTTATTTGTACATGTTTAATTTTATTGTATTTCATGAAAAAATATCTATAAAAATATTTAATAAATGTTAAAAAAATAATATAAATTTTGTTTTTTATTGATTCTCGTTAGTATAAAGACATTTAAAGTTTATCCCCTCCTCTTAAATGGAGAGGGAAAATAAGTTTACCCCTCCACTTGAGAGGAGAGGGAAAATGTATAAAATTTAGGAGCAAACGGATTGATAGTTAGTTTTTTGAGAGCAAGCAGATAGCCAGTTAGTTTTTGAAATACATCATTTAAAATGTTCAGTAATCAGAGTAAAAATATATTTGAAAATTCACCATTAAAAAAGAAAATAAAAAAAACAATTATAAATTCTACAAAATATAATTTAAATAATTCTAACTCTAAATATGCTGTGATTGGTTTGTGGGTGGAAAGTGATTTTCTACCATGCATTGAACTTGGTGGTAAAAATGGTCAGTCTGTGATATTAAATGAAGATGATTGGAAGAACTTATTGCAATATCAAGGAGTTATAACAAATTATATGTTTTCACCAAATGTTTTCAATGAACCGATATATTTGCAAAATTTATCTATTCATTTTGAAAAGATTGGTGAATTACCAATAGTGAAGATTGTGAAAAGCTGTGATTTTATTTACTATGGAAATGAAACTGTGTGCAGACTATGGGAACAAATTCCACTTATAGAATATAGACTGAATGTTTTACAAAAACAAAACTTTCGACGTTATTTCAACGTTTTTAGAAATAACAATTTTTACGACGGAGATTCTTTTGACAAAATATATAATGTCCTTTCTCCAAAACAAAATCTAAATAGTGAAAATGTGTGCTCCATGCTGGAACTGCTGTTGAATCATCCCGAAGAACTAGAACAAAAATTAAAGTCTAAGCACTATTATGAAGAAGACAGTATCTATTGATGAATCAAGAAACCAAATTCATCTGATGGTTGCTTGGAACTTCGCCTACAGAAAAGCTCGTATGACTTCTGAAGAGTTTATAAATCAAAAACATTTTAGAAGAAGGATTAAATTGACTGAAGAAATTTTAAATCCCATATTAGACTCTGATTATAGGAATACTGTATTTAAAAAAATGTTTATGTAATAAGCTTATTTTTAAATAAAACAAATATATATAAAAAATCATTTTTTTTTATTACAAACATCAATTATTATTACAGCATTAATTACTATTACATCACATCTCTCTTGAAGATCCAAGAGTTATAAGATTTATCTAATCCTAACCATTTTACAAATACTTTGTTTCCTTTCTTTCTTAACACTTTTTCCACCAGATATACATTTGGGTGTCTTACTTTTTGAAGTTCTTCTTCATAGAAACCTCCTTGAATATCTATCCCATTTCCATCTTGAATCAAATACGTTGTTGGATTAGTAAGCTGGATTTTTTTTATTTGAAAAATTTCGTTTGACCAGTTGGGCGTGTAACCTTTAGAAAATTGTTCGCGAATCTTGCTTATTCGTACTCTATCACTGACACGAAATTTTGGTGATCTGGGATCCACAGTTTTCCTATGAGTATAAGCTGATTTCAAGATTTCCATTTCATTCTTTTTGTTAACTTCGTTTGGTTTTTTTCCGATTGTTGAATGCTTAGTATTATTGTATTCTGTAATTATTTCTTTAAGAAAGCTGATCCATTTATAATTACCTAGTAAACTAAACTTTTTCCACATTTTGTTTTTTATCGTTCTATTTACTCTCTCTACAATACTAGCTTTCATATTAGAAAATGTGTTGTAATGATTAATTTTGAACTGCTCCATAAGTTTCTGAAAGTCTTGATTAAAGAATTCTTTACCCTGATCAGTATTCAGATTTGTTGGGGGAGTTTTTAAAGTTAATAGAATTTTTTTCATTGCAGCTGCTACATCTTTACCAGTTTTGGATTTTACAGGTTCTGCCCATACAAATTTAGAAAACACATTTATTACCATTAAAATATATCTTAAACCCCTATTAAATTTCGCATATGGCTGCATTTCTATCAGATCAGCTTGAAATAGATCATTAAGCCCTTTTACAATTGTTCGTCTCCTTCTATATCGCCTTCTCGCCGGTTTATGTAATTCATTTACAACGTCTTGCTTAATTTTACTCATTATTAATTTATACCTTACTCTCGAAAATAAATCCCACAAATAACTTTACCTCCTTCTAAACCGTTTATAAAAGCCCTTTATCGCTGATGTTGTAAAATATAAAAAAAATCATCTCAGTTTTTTTTAGTAAGTTCTTTAATTTTATTTTCCATTGCTTCAAATGATTTTTTATTTTCATTTATAATTTCTTTTATTGACGAATTTATTTGGGTGATGTTGTTAGTAAGATCAGAAATTTTTACATTAAATGTATTTTCCATTGTTTCAAATGATTTGTTATTTTCATTTCTAATTTCTTTTATTGACGAATTTATTTGGGTGATGTTGTTATTAAGATCAGACATTTTTACATTAAATTTAGTTTCCAAAAGAACATTTGATAACGTATAATCTTTTTTGAAACCACCTAATGTTGAATTCATTTCTTCTCTTGCATAATTCATTGTATCATTAAATTCTTTTCTAGAAACTTCAGCAGCTCTTTGAACTAATTCGTTTAAAGATTTTATTTCTTTTGTTAATTTATCTTCTAGATTTTTTATATCTTTTCCTAATTGAAATTCTGCATTTGTAATATCTAATGTCATTTTCACAATTTTTTTTTCTATATTTTTTATGTCTGACGCTGTCTTTTCAGCTTTGTGTAGTATATCTGTATAAGATGTTTCAAGTTCTTTTATGAGTAAAGAAGTCTCCTCGATTTTTGAACTATTATTTTTAATTTTAATTAATACATCCTTTTTAGAAACTTCTATTATAGCTTGCACTACTTCTAGTAAGGATTCTAATTCTTTTTGTAATTTCTCATCGATTGCCTTTGTAAAATTTCCCTCGTCAAAAGACGTTTCAGATTTGGTTTTCAGATTGTTTAATTGCTTTAGTATATCCTCGATTTTTTCATTATCTTTTGTAATTTGATCTTTGAATTTTGTTTCAATTTTTTCATTTTCGTTTTGAAAATCCTCCTTCAATTTGTCTTCTAAATATTGTAAATTTGATTTATATGCATTGATTTTAATTTCAAATTCTTTAATTTGTTCTTTAAATTCATTAACTTTGTCGGTATCTTTTTTGTGAATTAGGAAATGAGTGTTCATTGATTTTTCAAGATTTTGTGTATTTTTATCCATAACGTCATGTATTTTCTTAAAATTCCTTACTTCTTCTGCTACTCTATCATTAAGCAAATTAGTAAAATTTTGAAACTTTGATGTAATTTCCTTGGAAATACTGTTCTTGACATTGTCAATTGCTGAAGTATCCTTAATTATTGATTTAATTGATGTAATTTCATTTTTTATTTCATTTTCAAAATCACCAACTTTATCATATTTTAACTTCACTACGTCAAAGTCATTTGCATATTTAGAAACTTTCTGAGAAAATTTTTCTACTACCTCATCATTTCCATCAACAGTATTTTTCAAATTAATTATCTTGTCATTATATTCAGGAATAACTTTATCCTCAAATAACTTAATCTTTTTTGCAATATTTTGTATATTGTTATCATATTCATTTATTCTCTTATTTAAATTATTAACATCGCTTTTCAACCTGGGATCTAAATTTTGAATTAATTTGTTTTCAATATATTTGACATCGCTTTTAAAAATTTTTATTATTTTCTCTTCAACATTTGATAATATTTTATTTTCTAGTGATAATAATGTGTTTAGAGCAGATTTTTTTGAAATATGACGACCAAATTTATCGATGGTCATTTTAGAAATGTTTAAAAGTATCTATTATGTCCTTTTATATAATAATATTCGCTTCTCTTAGTTCTTCAATAATGGAAATAATTTCATTGTTATGACCAGTGTGTCCCGCAAGCATGGATGCTACCAATAGTCGAAGTCTCTCAACAAGTTCGTTTACATTATCCCAATATATGTAATCTGTATTAGGTTTATTAACTTTTAAAGTTATACCAAATCCGGTTTTTTTTGAAGACACTCGACTTTCTCTATATGGAGCTTTGCGTCTTTCAAAAAATCCCTGGACTGCTTGTTGAGATTCGGGATTTAGAGTTTTAGTTTTTGTAATTCCTTTGCTTTGCAAATAAGGTCCTATTATAGAAATATATTTATGTGATCCATTCCCCTGCACCTGCTCATTTGGATCATTATTTCTACGGTATGCATTGGTTCTTTTTAAAATATCCATATAATTTTCCAAATCTTGTTTTTTATACCCTATTGGTTCTTTTTTAAATAATAACTCATATAAACCTGGTGTACCTGTATAGGTTATTCCTTCAATTTTGATGTTTTTACCAATAATTTCGACAGGTTTTTGAGTTAAACCCAAAAAGAATTTCTCGGTTTCCAAATCATGAACTATTCCATATTGGTGATCAAACTCATGTTCAACATCTTTTACACCGCTATCAATATATTGGCGAGGTAATTCATCAAATCCTAATAAATATTCTTTATATAAATCTGTATCAACAAATGTTCTAACTGTTTGCCGTGTTTGTTCCAGTATATCTGAAAGATTTCCTATTGTGGAGTGTGAACCTGAAGAAGGGTTTGTTTCTGCAATAATACTTGTTTGTTGTATAGATGGCATTTGACTTGCTGAAGCTAAACTCGCGTCCCAGTCAATAATCGATGGTATTTCTGTAGGAAGGAGTGGAGTTTTTCCCGTCTTTCTTTTTTCTGGTGTTGATGTTCCATATTGTAATTTTCTCTTTGGTGTTAGTGTTTGAATTGATCTTTTCTGTGGTGTTTCATAAATTTTTTTAATTGGTGTGTGTAGCTCTTCCTTTATTTCAACAGGTTCAATTTTACCAATCGTTGAAATTAATTCTTGTAAGGGTTGAGTTATCGGTTTATATGTTTCCTCCAATTTAGTTTGCGCCTCAAATTCCGCATTTTTTAAACTCTGATATTTTTGTTTAACAGCTTTTCTTGATTTAACTAGCTCTCTTGCTAAACGTTCATCCATGATTGGTATAATTTACCATCAAACGTTTATTTTTATAAGTAAATATATGAATCAAATCCTTTTCGATATCGGCCAGATTTCACATTAGAGTCTTTGTCTATTACTAAAAATCCAAATTTATCTTTCCAACATATTAAGCACAACTCATTAAATTGGTTTAATGACATATCAACATTAACATGATCATCATAAATATGTTTTAAGTTTGTTCGATCTTGTTGAAATATAACAATTAAATTTGCATTGTCACGAATTAATTGTTTCGGAATAGAAGAATATGTTTGACATAAATAAAAACAATCAGTATTTTTGTGTCTTCCGAAACAAAAATAGTCCTTTACAACATTCTGATTACAACACACTATATCATCAAATATTATTATAGAGTTTGGTTTAACTTGTTTTGGTGAAACAATTGTTTCTTCATTTTCAGATTCATAGTATCCAATTTTTTTCAAAGGTTTAAAAAGTGTTCTCAAATATTTATACTTTGGTTGATATAAGGATTTTGAATAAACATACAGATTTTCAAATCGCAAACCATTCGGATCTTCAATCAAACTAATAATAACATTGGTTTTGCCACAGCCTGACGGGCCAATAATTAACCCTCTTTTACTATTTCCCTCAAACAGTTTTCCATGTTTTCTAAAACCATTCACTGAACTTTCATGATCCTTAATTGTTATAGAGTATGGTTGTTTCTCAACTCTCATTTTATATATAAAACAAACTATTAATATTCAGTATTGTGATGTAACTGGTTAGTTATCACTAGGATTGCAACTATATATAATGTTTCCATCACATAATAAACGAATCATTTACAAGACAAACAGCAAAAGGAAAGGAAGTGGTTTAGTAAACTCATTAATAAATAAATTACCCTTTGAATTGCATATTCCTGGTTATAATTTTTGTGGACCTGGAACAAAATTGGAAAAACGATTGTCAAGAGGTGATAAAGGTATAAATTTATTGGATGAGGCTTGTAAAGAACACGATATTGCTTACTCACAATCAAATGATATAAAAAGAAGGCATTTAGCTGATAAAGTATTAGCTGACAAAGCTTTATCAAGGTTCAAAGCTAAAGATTCTAGTTTTGGGGAAAAAACTGCTGCACTAGGAATTACTGGTGCTATGAAAATTAAAAGAAAATTAGGTATGGGACTTCGAACGAGAAGAAAGTTCAAGCGAAAAACTCGAAAAGGACGAGGACTATCATTATCTCAGGTAATTTCAAAAGCTAGAAAAGGAATTAAGGGGAAACGTTTTAAAGACCTAAATGAAAGTATTCAAACTGCTTTAAAAGCTATTAAAAAAACTGGTAAAGTGTTACCTCCAAAGAAAAGGGTAATTCCAATCCCAAAGACTGGCGGATTTCTTCCACTTATACCTTTATTTGCTGGTTTGTCTGCTCTTGGTGCTCTTGGAGGAGGGGCTGCAGGTATTGCTAAAGCAGTAAATGATGCAAAAGCAGCCAAAGCGAAATTAGAAGAATCTAAACGACACAATCAAATGATGGAGTCCATTGCGGTAGGAAAAAAAGGAAGTGGACTTTATTTAAAACCCTATAAAACAGGATGAGGATTATACTTGAAACCTTATTCAAAAAACTGCTAAAACATATACCTCGAAAAGCACTTACAAATTACGATTTACTTAAATACGCTAAATATTTACAAATTCCCAACTTTCGTGGTATTTTTATGAGGGATAAATTACCAAAAAAGATAAAGTTAATTGAAAGTGCAATTGTCAATCTAGATAATCACAGTGGTGTTGGTACTCACTGGATAGCATATACAAAAAAAGGAAAAAACATAATATATTTTGATAGTTATGGTAATTTGCGACCCCCTTCTGAATTAATTAAATATTTTTATAGCGACCAAAATAATAATATTGTTAATTATAATTATAACAGTTATCAAAACTTTAACAAAACAAATTGTGGTCAATTGTGTCTAAAATTTCTTTATAACCATATGTAACACCTAATTTTAGTTTATTATTAAACATATTTTTAAAGTAAAATGTCATATAGTTTTGTTCTTAGCGGCAATTCCGCTATTTTAACATCAGAGTTACATCCTCCAATATATTTAGATGAAGATGTTGAATATGTTATCGGTCTTGTAAATTTCGAAACATTTAATGCAATTCCCAATATTGATGTTGGGAATAATGTATTAATTCATGATGAAAATTTAGAAATAGCCATACCCCCAGGTAGCTACGAATTAGAAGACATAACAGATTTTTTAAAAAAACACTTGGATGAGGATAAAATTAGTTTTAGTCTTTATGCAAATAATAATACTTTACGTACACATCTTAAATGTTCAGCCCCCATAACTTTTCGTGAAGGAACTATTGGTAAATTATTAGGGTTTAAAAATGGGCGATTGGAAGCCAACATTGAACATATATCAGATTTTCCCGCGGAAATAATTAAAGTAAATTCAATAAATATAGACTGCAGTATTGCAGAGGGATCATATTTAAACGGGAAACCTGTTCATATAATACACCAATTTTTCCCGAGCGTTGCTCCAGGGTTCAAAATAATTGAGTCACCTCAAAACGTCATATATTTCCCAGTCACCGTTAAAGTAATTGATAAAATAGCCATTAAAATAATAGATCAGGAAGGTGATTTGGTTAATTTTAGAGAAGAAACCATAACCATCAGACTACATCTTAAAAAAGTAGATTAAAGATGGTAATATTATATAACAATAAATCTGCAAACTTTACTAGAAAATTTAATAATAAAAACATTAATAAGACAAGAAAGAAACCAACTTCCTTTAGTAGGAAATCAAACTTCCAAAGGTTAACACCTTCTAATAGAAAATTTCTTCAAAGTTTGGGTTTTAAACTTAAATAAAAATGGATTATTTAAATGTAAGAGAAAATGTATTGGTTGATGAATCAATATTAAGCTGGGAAATTCTTTCTTTCGATCCTTTTAATCCTACAAAACTCGGACCAAATGATGAAATCAGAATTGCTTTGCAACAAACAGGAAAATATCCTTTACCTTACAAAAGTTAAATTTATGTGGAATTGCAAGTAACTAAAGAAGATGATTCCCCTTTAGCTAATACTGTTTTAATTAATAATGCTCCGGCATTTTTATTTAAAGAATTACGCTATATTTTAAATGGTGTTACTATTGACTCCGTTCGGGATATTGGTATAACTTCAACTCTTAAGGGATATATTTCATTTAATCAAAATGAAAGTGCTAAATTGGAAAATGCCGGTTGGTATCCGAAAACAAAATCCAAAGAAAAAATTATGACTGATGACAAAGGTAATGTTTCATTATGTATACCATTAAAGATGTATTCAGGATTTTTTGAAGATTATAATAAGATTATTCTTAATTCACAACAAGAACTTATTCTAATAAGAAGTAATGATGATACAAATGCATTATTATCCAGTAATGAAGATGAAAAACCCAAAGTTAAAATTACCAAGTTGTGTTGGAGAGTTCCTCATCTTACTGTAGCGATTCCGCAAGAATTAGCAATTACCAAAATTATTGACAAAAATAGTGATATACTAATAACCTTCCGAAGCTGGGAATTAGTTGAATATCCAGAGTTATTGGAAACTACGAGGCACAACTGGCCCGTAAAAACATCTACAAAAGTCGAAACGCCACGTCATGTTCTAATTGCTTTTCAGAAAAATAGACGTGGTAATCTAAAAATGGATATGAGTAAATTTGATCATTGTAATTTAAGAAATATGAATGTCTTTTTAAATTCAGAAAGATATCCTTACAATGATCTTCAACTTGACTTTGAAAATAATAAATTTGCTACTCTGTATGAAATGTTTACAGACTTTCGTCAAGGGTATTATAACTCTCCAGTGGAACCAATTTTTAATCCGAAAGAATTTAAAGAAAATGCTCCTATAGTTTACATTAATTGTTCACATCAAAGAGATTTACTACAAACAGGTCCAGTAACCATGAGAATTGAATTTGAAACCAAGGAAAAAATTCCCCCTAAAACAGCGGCATATTGTGTTATAATTCATGATAAAGTTTTCAGTTACAATCCATTAACAAAAATTGTGAAACAGTTGTAATACAATTTCCTTAAGATAAAATACTCTTTTTAAACAAACCGCTACTTACGCTTAAGAGCGCACGCCTCAATTTTGATATTTATTAACGTAGCCAAACCAGAATTCTTCATTTATATAATGTCTTACGAGATTTCAGTTCGAGTATTAGATTTTCAACTTCAGTTGCAGAAATTAAAAAAACAAATAAGTGAATATCAATTAAAAGTAGAAATGATCAAGAAATTCAAATATTTGAAAATATGAAACTTATTCTAGATCTTCAAGGATTCAAAATTGAAAATAATAAATTTATTGTAAAGGAATTAGCAGCGTACGATGGGCAAAAGACAAGTCATTTTATTTTCAAAGCTCCATTTCCGATGGGTCATTTACCATCCTATTTACACAAACAAGCTCTGTGGTTAATAAAAAATTACCATTGCATTGAATGGTGTGAAGGATTTACACCATTACACAAATGTGGAGATATCATAAGAGATTTAAGCGCTAAGGTGGACTATGTTTATGTAAAAGGGGAAGAAAAGGCAGATTTCGTAAAGAAGTATTCCATGAAACCAGTTATCGAGATTGATGAACAACCCACCCTAAAGAAAATGGATCCTTGCTGCTTTCATCATCAAAAAATACCATGTGTATGTGCATTATCAAATGTTTATTACCTTTACAACAATTTTTTTATGTAATAAAAGACTTGATTACAAATTATGTGTTTTATTTTCTAACATTGTTTTAATACATGAAATATTATTATTTAATCCTAGTTCTTGAAGTTTACATATTAAAATATCTATATTTTTATTTTTTAAATATTCGCTACAACATTTAGCTGCTAGTAAACATAATTCCGCATGTTCCATATAATTTAAAAACAATATAATATTCTGCGCTTCACTTTCTTGACCTTCATATGCATAAAACTCGGAACAGGCTGCGGACATCAAAAACTCTTCATACATTTCTCTTATTAATAATTCCATAATAAATCCTACACTAAAACCTCCCTGTTTCTCAATATCTCTTTATCTCTCTCTTCCTCTTCCACGATTTCTTTTAATATATCAGGATCTTTTATATAATCCTTCAATATCCTTAAAAAGTAACTGAATCCTATTTTCTTTATTTCATGAAAGAACTTCGGCAAATTTTGGGTTTTTCTATAATTTAAACAGGCTTCTGCAGCTAATTGGTATTGGAAGGCAGTCTCATAATATACCTGTGCCCACTCAGGGTGTGTTTTCCTTAGCATTGCATTCTTTAATTCGGAATTTTGAAGTTTAGTAAACTGTTTACCTAATTTGATTATTTCATTTTGCAAATCACTGTTCATAACTACCACTCATTTTTAATTTAACACTGTTCTTTATTAGTGGTGAATCTTCTATATAAGCTTAAGACTAGTTGTAAATGAATGTAGCTCGCTCAGATTCAGTCCTTTAAAATACCAGCTCCCCTCCAACTGCTACCAGCTCCCCTCCAACTACTGTGGTGGTTAGGAAGGAGGTAGGAGGTGGAGCAAAAAGAGGCGGAGTTTATGAAACCAATCGGAATAGGGGGCGAACTTGGGCAGCCAATCAGAAACAAGGTCATTCTTGGCTGACCAATCAAAAAAGTGGTGGGGGGGGTCAACTAGAAGCCCCCTATTCCCACTACTCATATTGCTTGGTACTAATATTAATTTTATTCCAATTTCAAAGTTGAAACGCTAACCAAGCCAGGAAAGAGGCAATTAGTCATCGCCTCAGATTACTTCCCTGGCGATTTCCCCCCAGAGGAAGTACCACGCCTTATCAGATGGTGCCATTATGGAAACAGCTTTGATTTTGCGCTGTGACGCAAACCTCCACCACACATTACGGAGCAGTATAGATATCAACATAAGAGATTAGTAACTTCTAGAATAGTTATCTCTGAACACAGATATAACCAGTAAAGGCAATAAGCTCACTTTTATAAACGCAATTAGGAAAATTTTCTTGATTTAACTCTTGCGGATCTGTTTTGTATCAAATTTTATGCAAAAGTGGCATGTATCTGACGGCTCCTCAATGGCCGATCACCAGCATATAAACTCAAAATCACCGAACTTATAGATTATAAAAGAGAACTAACTGATTAAGAAGTGTATAAGTTGAATCTCATCAGAGAGGTTGAAGGCCTTAATTCAAAACTTGAAACGAGAAAGGAGCTCCATAATGCTATAATAATCATATTGAAACAGCTGGTTCCAAAAAGTCCTCCCAAAAAAACACTCTCGTGGCATCGGGCTTATTCAAAAGACGAACTGAGAGTACACAGAAAACCAGGAAGAAAGTTTAAAAGTCTTTCTATAGTCTCACTTTCCAGGATCGAACCCTCTAAGTGTTGGTGAATCGCAAAGGACTCAGAGAGAAGCTATTTACAGCTCCAAAAGACGGAATTTTTCCAGCCCCACTACAAAGGGGTCTAGAAATAATACACCGCCGCTGAAAGAGCTGTTTAAGAAAAGTTGCCCCTTCGGTTGTATACCTCAAGAATGAAAAGAGCTTAGAATGATATTCATACCGAAAACCGGAAGACGCCCATCGAATAAACCAAAATGGCACCGCCCAATCAGTCTCACAAAAAACAATTACTTATCAGGCAGGCAAATCCATAGTCAATGCCCCACAGTTCACACAGACAAAAGAAATCTGATGACAAAAGAGTATTCATGAATATAGAGGGAACTTTTGAAAATACCTCAAATGAATCCATAGCCAGAGCCCTGGAGCCAAGGCAAACGCAGCTTACTTTGACCAGATGGATTGAATCAATCGTATCTATCGGCAACAAAGCGACGACAATCACCACAGTCAAAGCCTGTGTATAACATCTGCTCATCACTGGTTGTAGACAGTCTGCTGAACCAATTGAACGACTCAGAGTTTACTACGCTGTTGACCCAGTTGTCACTATTGGAGGCAAGAATGGAGGAACTATTTATAAGCCTAATGCAAACTGCCTTAAACCAAATTAGCAACTGGTACACAAAGAAAAGACTGCACGTTAATCCTAAAAAAAAAACAGTCCCCGTGCCATTTACAAGGAGACAAAAGCTAAACATCAACTTTAACCGGAACAACAATGAGCTTTTCCAAAGAGATAAAATATCCGGGAGTAATTATAAATCATAAACTGATCTGGAACAGCCATATTGAAAGCATTCTACAAAGAACAATAACAGCAAGCTGGACATGCTGTAGAGTATTTCGGAAAACCTGGGCTTTGAGGCCATAAATGATCTTATATATATATATATATATATATATATATATATATATATATATATATATATATATATATATGAAATGATCATCAAACCTACCGCTACCGCAGCAATATAGGCAATGCTAAACCTCCCTAAAAACTAAAAACTTCAAACCTGAAAATTGTATTGGGCCTTTGAAGAATCTGGATACAATTCCAGCAGAATTCATATTAAAATCAACAGATATCTTATCAATTGGTAAGATTGAACGACATAAATTATGAAGTGGTAACCGACTGCTACCAAGGGAACGTAGAGGGATTACCTCGACTAGAAAAGAATTCAATGACATAGTTTACTGATAGATCCAAGATGAAAGAAGGGGTTGGAGTGGGAATATCAGCCCCAAGTTTTGGGCTTGCCACATCCCTATGAGACACCCCCACCATTTTCCAAGCAGAAATGCATGCAATCCAAATCTGCACTGACAAGTTTCCCAATACAAATACTAAGAAGGCCAAAAATACATATTGTCAGATAGCCAAGCAGTACTAAAAACTCTCAGGTCGAGTTTAAGTTGACTTAACCTTGCTGTGGGTGCCAAAACATAAGGAAATCAAGAGAAGCGAGGAAGCGGACAGCCTCGCACAAGAAGAGGCAAAATCTCCTTTTCTTGCATCGGAACCTTCCTGTGGACTATCAAAAAGTCACATAAAGGAGAAGCTTCCGAGCTGGGAACAAAAACAAATAAAATTAAGGTGGGATAAGACGCTTGGTCTCAGACGAGCGAAAAAATTCACATATCCATCGCCAAAGAAAGAAAAAATGCTCCTCGACCTCTCAAAAAGAGATATTCGAGTAATAAGAAATATCTTCACAGGACAATGTCCTCTGAGATACCATCTCAAAAAAATCGGCAAAGCCCAGAGTGATATTTGCTGTTTCTGCAATGGGGCAGCTGAAACAGCAGAACATCTGCTGTGTAAATGCACGGCACTGTTCTGCAAAAGACTTAAATTCCTAGAAATTGTCACCTTGAAGCCTGAAAGAGCAAAGCACTTACCTCCCAAAAGAATAAAAGCCTTCATGAATGAAAATTCTAAATAGCCCGGACTTATATTAGATCAAGCTAATGTACAGAAGATCTTATAGGCTGAAGTGCTGTAGAGCGGCATAGAAAACCTTAACGACCCACTCGTAATCCACAGTATAGTTATTTCTCAGAGTGTGTAACAGAAAACTAAGTATATATATTGTTTATATTACAGACGAATCTATCACTTTCAATTTTTTTATTTAAAAATTAACTGGGTTACACACAAACCTGTAACCGCATAGTTCTTCGGATATCAATAGACTATAATATTTTAAATGTAAAAATAGCATACTTTTTCATGCAAATTCTTGTTATGCGCAACGCCTATAAGCTTTTCGACTATTTCTATTTCAGTCACGCCATCTACTGTTTGACTGTCACTAGTTGTTGATAGACTTGTCACTTTTCCTATTAAACCAATACTAATGCATGCGGCGCCCACAAGTTCAGGTTTTCGATGGGTTAAAAAGTAGCCTAAAAATTAACCTCGATCAAAACAAGACATAACAATACCTATATAAAAATTAAGAGCTAGCTTCACTAAAAAGGTTTGAGTTTTAAACCGCATCTGGAAATCGGTTTGTGGTTCAAGATTGAAATAAATCTATTGTTGCACTTATCAGTTGAAAAGTTTTAAAGTTATATTAGTGAATTAGGTGAGAAAAAAAAATAAAAATATGTACCTAAAGTTTACCTATTAAACCAGATCTGAAAATTGGTTTGTAATTCAAGATCGAAATTAATCTATTATTGCACTTTTCAGTTTAATATCTTTATTGTCAAAATAGACTAGTTTCAAAGTTATATTAGTGAATTAGGTGAGACAAAAAAAAATATATTTACCTAAAGTAGTAATACTAATCTTTATTAAATCAGTCATATCTAGCTTTTCTTGGTTCCATTTTTTCTTTAAAATATATCTCTCTAAGCAAGTCCCGATTGCCAATAAAGCACCATGTATAATTGGAATTTTGTTGATCTTAGTTCTCACTGGAAAAAAAATATAAAATCTTAATAGATATTCCAACATTTGAGATGCATCCATAAATCTTCCACTTGCAGTGGCGGCTAGTGTATATTAACTGCCGATTTACAGATTCACCGAAATGCTTAGACAGAAAAAAGAAAACATATTTTTGTTCATTTTAAAAGATTAAAATCAAAATTTGATAATAGGATATTCGAACATAGACGAATAGTGATCCGTCGTAAATTAAATGTTAGCGAGAAGAACGAATTATACTTTACGCGTGATTAATTGATCGGATTCGAAAAGCATGTATCAAACGTGTGGTTGTGGGTGTTGTTGATATAATTTATAATTCAATTCATTTTTTAAAAAATTCAATATATCTGTTTCCAAAATCGATTTTTTCGAAAAATTACAATTTTTAAAATCTATTAATGACAAAAATTATTGATACTTTAACTAAGATGTTAGCAAAATTTGATTATGAGATTTCAATGGGAATAGATGTTATGGTGAATTATCTCCCCCTCTAAATCAATTAAACGTGTAATTATATAGTACTTGGTGTATTATAATTTCTTTGGATTAGACTGTATATCTATTTATTAATATTTTATGAATAAAACAAAATTAATAAAATATTCTAGAATAAGTTGTTGCACCGGAATTATTGTATCTTAAACGAGGCAGAGGATTCACGATAATAGAAGAGTAGAACTATAACTACAAGTAGGTTTTTTCGGGTTTGCGTCAGCCAACGTTTTCGGTAACCTTAAATTGTCTCCAGAAAACAGTTTCAGAGGTAGAATTCTGTGTTACATAAAATTCTACACATAGTTTTCTACTCTCGATTTCTATCGGCAAAAGCGATAATAGAATTTGTCGGTATTCTGTGTTTCTATCGTTTATATTTCGGGTGTTTTCGGATGTCGTACTATCCAAATGAAAAACATTATTGTAAATTCAGTGAGATCTAGTAATTATTTATTTTAATTCGCCATCAATGCCAATGTTTGGTAGTTTTTTCATCGACGCATGTTGTATACAAGAAGTTGTGGATAGGCTTTTTTTAATGTTTTTTCCAAAATAAAGCCATTATAATACAAAGTTGTCCGAATTTTTTGAAGTTTAGTATGTTATCATCTGCGGATTACTTCTGAACAAGAAATGAGGTTGATTATGCGATTGCGACAGATCGCTTCCTGGTGACAGAAATAATCGATATCAGGCGATAATTTCGCAACACAGAATACCAGACATATAGAATTAAAACTATTAACAGAATTCTATATGACACAGAATCTCGCTGCAGCAGGTTAGTTCAAAAAGCCGCGGCAATACGTTCGAATTTTATATGGTAACAATATCGACAATTTTATACTTTTTGATTGATTTGCATTTAAAATTAAGAAACAAAGCAGACTCAATCCTTATACCACCAATTAAGGTCACAGAAATCCCAGGAATCTTATGAAATAATTTTTACAGATATTCTACCATGGTTTTGGTCAGACTCTTATATTGGTATATAATGGATACTTGTGGTTTGGATACATTTTAAAAACAAATGAAGATAAAAGAAAAAAATCAAATATCAATTCTTCATCCACATGAAAAATCATTTTCATTTACTTGGGTAAGCACAAGCAGACTGCCTGTGGAAGCCCGCTTCAGATATGTATTTTCTGTCAATAAAAAGTACATATAACGAGGATGTAGCATGTTCTGACACCAAAAATCGCCGATAAAGCCCATGATTTGATTTCAGCCAACAAATGAGTGAAAGTGCGCAAGTTAGCTGAGGCAATAGGCATCTCAACTAAGCGGATTCACTCTCTATTAACCAAATTCTAAAAGAAGGTATGTATGTTTTTCTTTATGTATGTACGTCGATTATCCGGAATGGCTGCAATGACCTGAATAAAATTTTTTGCATTATATTTAGGAAGTTGCTGCGGTCCCATATTATTTTGAAGGAAATTAGCTCGGTAAAATCCAAAATGGCGCTGATAACATGGCGGACAAAAAAAATTAATTTTATCCGATTTTCTCCAAAATTCAAATGGGGGAGTTTTCGGGATAGTATATAATGAATCCAAAATTATTTTCAAATAATTCAATATGACCGATCCAATATGGCGGATTAAAAATTTTATATTTCTCGATTTTGTCGAAAATTGGTATATAAGGAGGGTTCTTGAAGATCTATATTACGAGTTTAAAAATATTTCAGAAAAAATCAATATGGTGGACTAAAAATTTAACATCTCTAGATTTTGTCCAAGACTGGTATAGGGAAGTTTATGAGGATGTAAACTACTAATTAAAAATTTTTCTTAAAAAATTCAATATGGCGGACTAAAAATATAACAACTCTTGATCTTGTTCAAAATTCGTTGCTAGGAGGCTTGTTCAAAATTTGTTGCTAGGGTGCTTGTCCAAAATCGGTACTGCGGGGGTTTCGAGGGTGTAAATTAAGATTAAATTAAGAATATAACTTTTTTTTTAATTCAATCTAACAAATCCAGTATCGTGGGTTGAAGATTTTAAGTTATTCACCTTTTTCAAGATTGGTATTTGTGGGTTTTCAGAATCGTAGCTTACAAATTTGAATTTAATTTTTTACAATTTAATAACATGGCAGAGACAATCTAGAGAACTAAAAATGGATCGCACATTGGCAAATCGGCTCCGAAAAAGACAAAATATGTTCCATCCGCTAGAAAGATAATGGTATCAGTTTCTTGGAATACAAAAGTAATTCTTCTAATTGATTACATCGCAAAGGGGAAAACCACTACCTGAGAATATTATGCGTCCCTTCTAGCCTGATTATAGGGGACAACACTAGAGAAACACCCAGGAATGGCAAAAAAATGTTGTTTCGCCATGACAATGCAACGGTACATCCAAGCCCCGTCACTTAGTAAAAATTGGCCACGCTGTGATCTGAAATACTTCCACATCCTACCTATTCACCAGATCTAGCACCCTCGGACCATCTATTCCTGAAACTCTAAACTTTCCTTGCAAGACGAAAATTTTAGTCAAATAAGGGGGTCATACAGAAAGTGAACGCGTATTTTAAAAGCCGTGAAGAAAGTAATTTCCGCGATTTACGTAGCCTGTCTACAGTGTAGAAGGTATATATTTTAAGGTTACGTACCGCCACTCTAAAACTAGAACTGGTGACTATAAATCTGGAATCCAGGACAAAATGGAGTAATAAAAGCGGCATAGAACAAACCATGGTAGTTTTTGGGTTGGGAAGTTTTACAACAAAGTCCTTGTCGAGTATAGTTCTAAATAAACCGTTGATATGAATGTGATAACCCATTTTCATTAAAGGTTTTTCGCGAAAATTTAATTTAATTGAATTGTATTTTTACCTATTAAATACTTTACTGCACTTTCAAATTCTTCATTTGACCGATTTGCCAACATCAAGGAATACAGTATGGAGAACTCTTTCCGTAATTCTTTATCTGGATGTTTTAGCCTATCCCTTATCCAATTGGTATAATCCGATATTATATGCTGCAAATCCGGTACCATACCAATAATTTCAATCATACAACGTAGAGGCTCAATGGCTAAAAACGTTTAAAACTATTTACTTTTAAATTCGTCGTCGAATGTCAGTCTGATACACATCTTAGCAGTTAAAACGTGTTCTATGTTTTAAAAATGACTGGCAAAAAATTCTTACAGATCTAACCTTTATAAAGTTTTTACATAACATTTCTAAATGCCCTGTGTATATTCAATCAAATCTGAGGTTACAAAAATTATTTAGCCCTCCTGATAAATCTATAATAAAGCGTCTCATATCTGTTTTGTAACACAACTAGAGTTATGTTAACGAATCCACCGTTCTAAAAGCGTTTTAAGTACTTTTTCACAGTACTGATCTATACTAATACTATAAAAAGATGAAGTCTGGAAACTACAGGTTTCGCCCATCTGGGTGGTGCAGTGGTATGGTTGTGGTATAGCACCACTTAGATGCCGGGTTCCATTCCCGAGTCCGGCTTGGGTGTTTGTTACTGTCATTAGATTTAAATTAGATTTTAAGTTTATAATTTGTGAAAATGGATTTAATTAAACAAATCGCGACTGGCTGCATGGCGGTTCGGTCCAGTCATTATTAAAAAAAACTACAGGTAAGTAAGGGAATCATCGATCGATTTTTAAAATTCTTTCATTGTTGGAAATATAACATTCTCTGTTTTTTAATAAGGCAATGGTGAAACTGAAAATAAAGAAAATTGGAAACAATATCCGTACTTCTGAACTCATATTAATATTTATTACACTATGCAACTAGCAAGTTGGCATTTGACATAGTCGAGGGGGTGGAGTATCAAATGAAAGCTTATTATAAATTTATCATTGTCAGCCGTTCGGAATTTACATGTCAAATTTGGAGGGTTCTTAGCTTTTATGAACTATTCATTCTTAAGAGTATCAAAAGAAGGTTCACTTTTTTTTAACAGAGAGACTATATCTTAAAAACAGCCAATGTTGGCGGTGCGGAAATGAGCGTATAGTATCTCGATTACATATAAAACGTGTTTCAGCGTTTTTCTCAATGTTACCACAGAGGATTAAAACGGTTAATATGTAAAATTGGGACTGGTGGGGCGTAGAAATTGAACAGAAAAGAAAAACTCACAACAAGAATCTCTCGTCCAAAACAAACAAAAACAAATTACAGTTTAAAGAAGCTCAAGCAGGAGTCAAAAGAATGATATGCCAAATAAAGAATGAAAGCTAGGAAATAACTTGCTCCAGAATAAACACACATCTTGGTGGTAACAGAAGTATGGAAAGCTGAAGGGTACTATTTAAATATGTCACAAAGAAACTCTAAAAACATCTTATCATTCTATTCCAGACGTGTATTGGCGGTGCAAGAGTACCAAGGGAGTAAAGAATATCGTGCATGTCCACTATCCACAAGAAAGGGAGGAAAGATAACTGTGATAATGATCGCGGAATTGCCGTATTAAGCTGTATGTCAAGAATATATGGAAAGCTCCATACAAAAAAGAAAACATCCTAGAATCAAGAACTTCACTTGCTGTACGTGGATCTTAAACAGATCTATGACAACGTTGCTCAATGTAGACTATACGAAGCATTACATCACACTAACATCAACGTAATCATAGCAGTAAAAGGCCTGTAACAGCAAAACACAATAAATTAAAAACTAAAAATAAATTATCGGAGGGATTCAAATTTGATAAAGGTGTTAAACAAGGATGTTGCTTATCACCAACACTTTTTAAAATTTATTTCGAACAGGTTTGAAAGCATGAAAGAGAAAATGTAGGAACATGGGGATACCATTGAACAACTCCACTCTGTATACTTTAGGTTTCACTGATGATCAGATAGTAATACCGCAGAACTACGAGAATTTGTAGTATAGGATGAGAAAGCTAATCGAAGAGTATAACAAATTGGGCTTAGAGGTTGTGCATTGGGGAATTCAAAAAAATATAAATATTTGGGAATAAATATAACACAGAATGACACTAGAGATGATGCGATAAAGGATACCACTATTCAGGAAAACCATTAGTCTATTAAATAGTGTCCTATGGGTCCAACAAAGATCAAAGTTAACTAAACATCGAATACATAACACTACTGTTAAGAGTATACTAATGTACAGCAGTGAGGAATGGCTCTCTCAAACAAAAATCAGAAAGAGTTTTAGAAGCAACTCAGATGAATTTCTGGAGACGAACCGTAGGAAAATCAAAAATGGAAAAGATCAGAAATGACAGAATCAGAGAGATAATGGGAGTTAAACACAGTATTGTAGAAAACATAAAAATAAACCAACTGAAATGGTATGCACATGTGCAACGTATGGACGAAGATCGGTTACCAAAACAAGTTATGCACTGGGCACCTCAAGGAAATATAGAAGAGCTGAATAAAGGAAATAAATAAGGAAGTTCGTAAAAAGAATTGGAAGATCTTTGGAAAGACACAGACCAGTGGCAGCCGAGGATAGGAAGACGTCGAGGAACGTTTTAAACACAATCTGATGAATGGTTAAAATTGGAAATTTGAAAATTGATAATAACCCCTTGGATAACCAACAAATAATCACAAGTTCACACATTTTTCGGAATTCTATCACCGAGGTAGTAACGAATATATCCTAAGAAAGAATAGGTGAAGTTGAAAGCATATGCCTATCGAGAAAGACGGGAGTAAAGTCACAAAATTAAATTCAAGGCGTGTGAAGAGCTAGTTTAAAAATAAAACATTTATATTCTAAGCGAAATTAATAACATCAAAAAATAAACAATCTAACCTGGGTGTGCTACTAGAAGTCTTCTTACCAAAATTCCATACTGCATCAAAGCGTTATCCTTTTCACCACTCTTGTCGTACATTTCTTGAAAATATTTTATCATTTTCGGAGTATATTTACCAGGATGTTTCAAAACGTCTCTTGTTAAAGGCACTTCCAGGTTTTTTATCAGACACAAGCGTAAATATAAAATGATCTGAAAATATGTCTATATCAAGATTTTTAAAACAGTTTACAGATATAGATTCAGGAATAGGGAGCTGATAATTTGTCAAAAAATTATTAATATTTAAGGTTACAGATTTAAGAGAATAAGTATCATTCAATACGATATACTTCTTAATTATAACTAATTGCAAATATCTAACTAAAGCGCACAGGGAACTAACAATTTATTAGTTTCCAGTGCCCTGTCAATAACCGAAAAGGTTTTCGAAATCTTTAAAAGTTTAAACTTATTTCCGTATTCTTCAAATAAAAAAAATGGGACAAAATGTATATGAAATTTCTCATTTTTAACAGACTTAAAAAAAAGATTCTCAATTCGACGTGTATGCACAAATAACCATTAAAAAATACAATGTTTATTCACGGACAACTTTTGATGCGGTTTTCAGCATGTTCCTAAAGAGATCCCGTAAAAATATTTCCAAGGTTAATACAAGATTATTAAAAACCTACTTTTGATATAAGTGAGATATTTTGATGCAGTTTTCAGTATACTGAAAACATCCAAGGATATCCCGTAAAAAAAGAAGACTAAGACTTGAAAAAAAAGGTTGATGAGCAAACTTTTTTATGCATAACTTTTGATTCGGTTTTCAGCACATTGGAGAAATATTCTCAATGGGTCGTGTGAAAATATTTCCGCGGTAGATTTATTGGAAAGAGGTGAAAAGATGAAAATAAAAAATAAATTGTTGCTTGGAGAATTTCATCTTGTTACTGTATCTCTTTTTGAGCCATCGTCGTCCTCATCTCATTACAACCAAATTGCTTATCATTATTTTAAACGTCTTTGAGCATTATTATTAGGACTACCAATTTTAAAGATTAATTGAAACTAAAAAAGATGATTTTTTTTTAAATTCAACTGTAAAAATGAACAAAATAAATAAACAATTGTTTTGTATCGCATTTAATTTCATAATTGCAGATTTACTTATTTACTTACTTTTTCGATATGGGCAAAATTTATAGAAAATGCCTATAAAGGCATAAAAGAACTGGAAGACTCATCAAAAGTTATAAAAACAATAAAATGGTATAAAAAAAAACCAATCGAACTAGGATTAATTTAAAAATAACCCCTTCAAACCATATTGTGATGCCAAGTTCAAGAAAGTACTAAGTAAATAAGGAAATCTACGATTACTAAATAATTTTCTATTTTTTAGTGAAATTTTTTGTATTCAGTATTTTTTTATAATCATCTTATTTTTAGAAATTACTACGTTTACTGTCCTAATGCAAACATTATTTTCAAGCAAAAATATATACCTGCGTAAATGCCTTAATACTAAAAGGCAACACGTGATTTCCAACCTTAACAAACTTGGCTTTGTCCGCCATATTTGCCTCTGCCTCATTATAAACAAACTTTGTGATTTCTTCGAAAGACGGCAACGTTTGTATAGAGATACATTTCGTCATAATCACATTGATTTTATGGAAAATTCCGTAGATAGATTTGAATGCTTCCTGAGACATATCGTTTTCCCTGAAACGTTTAGAAAACAAAGTACTATTTTAATTACAACTTAAAATAATTATGTAATAGGTTGTGAAAAGGGTCAACTTTAAACACACAATGTGTCAATTGTGGCATATCAATTGCTTAACACATCACTTCTGCACCTTATTATGCACACGGAATAAAAAATTGTTAAATGATAAATATGTTTATCTCTCAGTGTCAAAAAAGTCGAAATGACAGCCACTTCTCTTCGCTCTCCGTGCATTTTTTAGTTTAATCCCTGACCAAAATGTATTTAAACTAATACAACAGTAATTATAAGCAAATCTTGTAGCAATAAATATACCTAAATACCAACTCACCATACTCACCTGTGACTACAACTTCTTATGAATAAGGGTGTAGAAATAAAATAAAAAATCGGATCTTATTTTAAGGCTTATTTTTAAATTTAAATTATCCCACTGAAATGAGTAATAACACCTTTTATGTGTGGAGATATATTTAATTTAGATTCGCTTACAGAAACTCAATAATAATTGTCTGTGCATGTTTCGTTTTTACGCACAAAGACACTCATTGCTATGTTTTTTAGTTGATCAGTTGTAAAGAAAATTGCCACTAACTGTAACTATCCCTAGTGCTTGTTAAAATTTTTTTTATGAAATGAGATGTAGGCAGTGGCGGCTGATGCATTAAAAAAGTAGGGGTTGCAATTCAAATGATACATTAAAAATCATAGATATGTATAAAACCTATCATAGGCACCGATGGTCTTTAAAAATTAAGATAGTATGAAACAAAACACCTATTTTAAGCAAGTAAACATAAATAATGTAGTAAATTTTAAAAATATAACAGTCAAAACAAAATATACACATAACTTACTGTGTGAATTATTTATAAAGAAAATTCATACGCCGATCTTTGGCATTATCAAACTTATCAATGACCCGCTGATCTGCTTTCGACAAGATCCATTTCTTTAGAAAACATTGCCAAAGCAGAAAGTCTTTGTTGGCTCGTAGTGTTTCGTAAAAACATTTTTATCCGTTTGAGGGTAGAAAAGCATGGTTCTGCTTCAGGCGATGCCATCAGAATAGTAATTAAAATTTTTAAGAGTTTTAGAACTTCACTAAATGTCTCACTTAGCTTGATGTTTTGCGAAAGATAGTCATAAAGTACAAGAAGTTCCGAAATTGATCTAAATTCTTGAGTTTCATATATGACAGTCAGTTTTGTACGGAGTCTTTGTTCGATAAAAAATGGGTAAATTTTAATCGTATTGTTAAATTTTTGTTCTGGAAAATATGTACTACATTTGACATACTGTTCCGCAAAAAAAAGACTGGCTGCTACCAAGTGACTTATGAAGCTAAATCGTTCTTTTGTTTGAGAAATAATTATATCACAAACTTATTTTGCTTCCCGAGAAAACTCCGCGGATTCATCGAGCTTATGTCGTTTTGAAATAGATGGATTTTGATTCAACTGATATTATATTTTTATTTGCGATAACATCGTCAATTTGTCTTGTTTGAAACTTAGCAAATAACAAATCAACTTGAGGCATTATTTTATAAAATAAGTTTAACCTAGGGATGGGTAAATTTCACTCTCGGTATAGTTTTGAAATTTCAAGTTGAAATTTTCATGAAATTTATGAAATTTATTTGAAATTTATGAAATTTTTGAAATTTATGGAATTTGGAAATTTTCACTGAAATATTTGTAACTTTCAATGAAACATTGAAACTTGTACAAATTTCCCTGAAATGTATTAATATTTCCTGAGTTAATTTGGTCACAAATACGATGTTTTTCTTTTTTGTAATTACCCTACATGAAATAAATAAAGCCAATATTTTTTTACTTTTTATTTAAAAAGTAATAGACCACAGAAACAAAACTTAACATAAGTAGGTATATGTACTGTAAATTGGCTTTATTAAATGAAGCCGAATGGAACAAAAATATAGATAGGAAAATCCAACATTTATTAATGCAGATAGGTATAGAGTGTGTCTGAAATTGGCCACGTCACGACCCACACCCAGAAACTATAAAAGTTAGGAAGATCGTTAAATGGGGAAAGTCTTAGGCAGTTACGTTAGTGATTTAACAGCACTTGGGGATTGATTGCAGGCTGTTATGGTTTTTGAAATATTTCCAAAAAAGCAAAACATTGCATTTTCGAAAAACCACAGTAACTTTTTTATTTTTGGATATTTCTAAATTTTGTAAAGACATTACTAGAGCACCTTTTTATGTAGAATACAACTGTCAACTCAAATTTTCAGTTCAAAGTTTCGGTTGCGTGGAACTGGAGACATCATTGTTTTTTTAAATACGGACTTAAATTTTTTTATTTTGGATTTGAAGATCTTTTGATCTCCCAAATTTAATGATGTATCACACTTATCTCTTAAAAGATTATTTTAGGTACTTTCCATAAGAGCCTGTGTGTTAGAGAGTAACTCTTAGTCTGTCTCTATCTCTAAGTCTTTAGCACAGAGGCTCTTATGGAAAATATCAATAATAATCATTCCATATACAAGTGTGATACATCATTTACTTTGGGGGATCAAGAGCTCTAAAAATACGAAATAAAAGTCCAGGTCCGTATTAAAAAAATACAAAGTTGATGATGTCTCCACGCAACCGAAACGTCGAAATAAAAAATCTGAGTTGGCAGCTGTATTCTACGTAAAAAGGTACTCTAATAATGTATTTACCAAATTTAAAAATATCCAAAAATAAAAAAGTTACAGTGGTTTTTTTCGAAAATGCAACTTTTTGTTTTTTTGGAAATATCTCAAAAACTAAAATAGTTACAATTAATCTGCGAGGGCTAATAAATCATTAACATAATTGCCTAAAACTTTTCCCATTTAACCGTCTTCCTAACTTTTATAGTTTCTGAGATACCAATACCGTCGTGGCGTGGCCAATTTCGAACACACTGTATAAAAGGGAATAATGTAATAGTGAACTTCTAGTATTTTTCTTTATTATCATCAGTATCGTCATTTTCGCTCACATCAGTCATATTCACATCGAGATCATCTGATGACGAATCATGCAGAGAATAACTCTCTTCCTCAGAGTCTGCAGAGGGCGAAGAAGAGACATAATTTTTTTCACTTTCATCTTCCAAATTCTGACTACTTTTAATTTTTTTATACTGGGTTATTTTCAGCTGCTTACTTATTTTTCTTTTGTTTATTAATTCATTCTCCTGGACTTGGGAGACAGGAGCATCCGTAAAAGCCACGACATTGGGTGTTTCTAAAAGAAAAATTATTCTAATTTAAAAAAGCATACGAAATAAATCTAGGAAAGAGAGAAGAAAAAAATAAGTTGTTTTTTTTTCATCAAGGAACTTGAAAAAAGTTAGTATTAAAAACAGAAAACACACCTACCTAATTTTGAGTTATTTTCCTCATTCTGATTACCAATTCTTTTGAGAAGTCGATAATTGTGTGAAATGAAACTTAATTTAACAGTTCGAGCAGTTGTCAATCTGTTTCTTATCTTTCTGTGTATTCTACCAAAAGTACTGAAACTTCTTTCAGTGGATGCCGAGGATGTGGGCATGGAAAGAACTCTGACTGCAACTTCTGCCAGCTGTTTACTATTAATACTTCCAACCCCTTTCCACCAACTAATAGGCTCTAGATGATTGACAGTCTTCCAAATGATTTCTTTCATCCATGCACCATCTCTATTCCGGTAATTAGTCAAATTCGATAAGATAGTAACAGAATCGATGTCATTCTCGTTCATATCCTTAGATATGTTATCTACAAAATCCATGGCAGATAGAATTTGTTCCGAATTAAGACTAACACCTTGGTCTTTAGGATCGAAAATAACTGCTGCGTAATGAATTGGCTGAAGAGCATAGTCTTTACGAAAACAAAATTTTTCCATCACAGTACGCTCTTCCTGTGTGGTGGTGATAGGACTTAAAGGAATCCTCTGAACAAGATTAGACTCTATGTCAGTAAAAGCATATACGACTTTTTGTATAACTGGTTCATCCGACTCTAATGTAAATATCCACTTGACAATAGGACGGATCAGTTCTGCAAGATTTACTACTTGCACCAAAAAAATTTCATTGTCAAGTATTTTTGATCTATTCTCTTTCGTAAATAGATCACATGTTGACTCATCCACAGCTAATTTTTGGAGTGTAGATTTAGCTTTTATAAAACCATCCAATGCTTTGAGGTTACTTCCCCATCTTGTGCTTACAGGAAGTGATAACGATATCTGAGCATTTTTTTCCTTGTTGAAAGCTGCAGTCAAGATGTGAGATTTCTTGACATGTTTAACAATGTCCACAACTTTTTTTATAATTTTGTCAATCGAATCGATTTTTAAAATATCCTGAACTAAGAGATTGAGAGTATGTGAAAGACATCCCAAAGGTATGATATGTTTGTACTTCTCTTTTAAAAGCATTGCTGCTTTTCGTTCGTTAGCAGCATTGTCTGTCATGACAACCAAAAACTTATCAGCACCATATTCTTCTAAAATATTTGCCATTTGTTCAGACAAGTATTCTGAGGTGTGCCTCTGCGTTTCACTGGCAATACTTCTTATGAAGTGTGGTTGCGGATTCATAATAGTAAAATTTATTATAGCTTCATTCCTGGAAATGAAAATGCAGACATATTTTACTTTTAGGTTGCACACTCTAAGCAAACTACCACCACATACCACATGTCACAATATGTGAAGTGAGACGTGACATATCGTGGACGTGGAAGTAAAAAAAGAGTGTTATTTTTTCGTTTTTTTTTATAACTTACCGCATGTTGCTCCATGAATCTGTAGCCAAAGCCAAGTTTTTCGACTCCGTGATTGAAAAATTCACTTCAGCAGAGATTCTATTATATTCCTGATCTAATAAAGGCCCTGAAAGTGTTTTCCTGGTAGGGCATTTCCAGGATGGCCTAATAGTTTTAAAAAATTCGATCCAAGCTGACTGATCTGTTAAACTTAGCGGAACTTCACTAGTATAAACTGCTCTAGCAAAAAGAACATCCAGTTTAGCCTACAATCAAACAACACCAATGAACTAATGCATTTTAAATAAAATTAACTACTATTCTCACTATTAATTTGATACTAAAATCAACTTACTTGTTCATTAGGTAACATTGTGTCAGTGTATTTCAAAATGCTTGAGCCTGACCTGCTCGACGAAGTGATTTTTGGTGATGCATGGTATTTTCTTAATGAAAGAGAAAGAGATGCACCACTTTGGCCGATTTCACTCGCTTGACTCCCTTCCGAATTTATTTCATTGGTGAAACTTTCCGTACTTTCATTTTCTGAAATTAAATATCCATAATGTTTCGGGTAATAAAGCGAAGTAATATGTAAATTTGTTTTTAATGGAATGAATCACCCTACACTGTACTACAGTACTACTGTACCGGAGAGGGTGGTCAAAATAGGTCCTTTTTATTAGGAAACATCTTGAATTCTTGACCCAATGCCAATAGCCAATAGGTTGGACTGGGACTCGGACTGGGTTAAATGACTTTTTCTGCAGCCGTCCCGAAAATATAAGTTCCGGTATAATTTATTAAACCGAAAGTGCCACTTTACAGAAATCGTACCGAAAGTAACTTTTTTTTTACTTTCGGTTTCGGTACGATTTCTAAACTAACTAACTTAAATATTTTCGGGACGATTTTTTCCACTAACCGCGAAAAGATATCAAAACGCAGTTTGCATCATTTAATTTTTCTCTAAATTCCCGAATAGAAATGACCAATTTTACCCACCCTGTATATACCCATTATTGCCTGTAATATTTAGATAATTAGATATTTTATTACTTACCATTACCGCCACTACTGTTATCGTGGGCATTGGATTTATACTCCACTTTTCTGACTTCGCCAACAGTTTTTGTAAATTTCCCTTTTTGTATTTGTTCTTTAACAAAAGTCGGGGTTTTGAAGCATTTAACTAAGTGTTTTTCTAATCGAGTTGCGTTTTTATAGAAAACAGTGTGACAAAAAACACATTTCACTCTTTTGTCGTCTTCGACTTTAAAATAACTCCAAATACTTCCCTTTGGTTTAACCATATTCCATATTGCATTTATAGATTGTAACGTAACGATGTTAGTTGTAACTTGTAAGCAAACATGAACGAACGTGAAGAAATCTGGAAGAAACCCACGTCGGAGGAGTTGGCGTTGGCGAATGGCGAGGGCGGCTGGCAACTGGCGACTGGCGAGTGACGACACCGACACCATAATAAACGCGGTGCGAATGTGCGCTGGATCGCGACTCGCGACTTGAAAGGACGCGGACTGACTTATTTGGATTGTAGAGGGAGGGTAGCATGAGAAAGTTTCGCGAAATTTATGAAATTTTCAGTGAAATTTATGTAAATTTCTAGAAATATATTACTTGAAAATTTCACTTGAAATTTTGGAAACTTTCATTGAAATTTCAAATTTTAAGGCAAGTGAAATATTACACTTTTAAAAATTTCAAATGTGAAAATTTCATTTGAAATTTTCACACGGCACAACCCTAGTTTAACCACGAGAGGAAACTATTGCTTTTGAGAATTTGATGATTGGTTCGTGGTACTAACGTTTCTACCGGCAACTAAGATTTTTCTATTGTCTCTAGAATGCTTTATATTCGAATACGGTACAAACAACTCTAGAATTAAAATTCCATCTAGTTGGGGCCGAATGAGATAAGCGTTTGTTAACAATTTGATCTAGTATTGCGATTCTTTAAGGGCTACTTGAAAAAAAAAAGAAAACAAATCCGTTGCAAGTGGGAAAAAAATATGCGGACATTTTTATTGGCGGATGCAGTATTTAACATTACCAACTTTAATTGATGTACATAACAATGCACGTAAGCAGCATGTTCATAGGTTTTTCTATAATTGCTTGTATCCCATTCGACGAGCCGTTCGTGTTTTCTAGAAAATAAAAGAGCACTCACTTGGTTTTACTTACACATACAGGAAGATAGAGAGCAGGAACTGTATTATATTTAACTGATGTTCTAGAATTTCTTACAACAGATTCTTAAAAATGTCTAACACATACACGATGGTTTTTATAAATTCCTTCGTCACTCGGAATCCTTTAAATTTTAAAATCGAAATCGGCGACTGTATTTGTCGGCGCAGTTTGGGACAGAAGCAAACATTTTTAACCTCTTTAAAACGTAACAAAATATCTTGATCAAAGTAAAAACATAGTCACTTTCACAAAAAGTAAAATACCAGTACAGTAGACATCACGCATAGAAATACCTGCACAGTAGACACCACGGTTGAATTCTAACCTGAACTAAAGGAATGGTTTAACTGCTGCTTGAAGAAGAAACTTTTACTTGATACTGGCAGTGACACGTGCAACGGGAAGCAAAAGTTCAAATGCCCGTACAGTAGGTTGCATAAGAGAAATTTTTCTAGTAGCGGGGTATTTCGTGGGGCAAACTAAACATAGGTTTGCAAATCGACTTGCAACCTACATGAAACGTATGAGACGAAATTAATCTCCACGTCTTAGATACGCAACTCCATATACGTTCCAGTGGATTAGTTTAGATTGCATTAAAATTGCACACCAGTAAAGCGATAACGTTTCCAGGCACAATACTCTAATACAGACAAATTATTTTTGATATTTAGGCGAAGTAAGTTATATTATTTGAATAATTGACTGCTGTTTGCGTATAATCTAGGTAAAAGATTGATTTAAATTTAATTATTAAATTATCAGTAGAAATTAAAAAATATTTGTACTTATATTTACTAGTACGTTTTATTTTAATTTATAATCTTTTTGAGGGTTCGCAAACCTGCAAAACTAAGAACAAGCTGCCACTGGATGTAGGTGGTAAGACCTGGTCGATTGTTTTTAGAACCAGTTGTTAAGGGATATTTATATAAAAAGTTCTGAGTTAAAATATCATCAATTTCTTTTTAATTTCTTTAAAATTAGTGATTCGGAGATGCCATCTGAAATTGTAAATGCAGTAAAATCGTGAGAAATAATCTCTACGAAATTTAAGAGAGGATTTTTAGAAAGAAACGTTGGAAATATTGTAAAAAAAAAGTAATTTTAGTATATTTGCAGTTGTTCATAAACCATGTACTCTATAGAAAAATTATTCTACACTCTGATCTATGATATATTTTAACAGAATTTTGAATATTAAAAAATTTATAAATATCATGACTTTCTTAGAAAGAAAAATTAGTGAATATAAAAAAAATGTCTGAAATATTCAATAAGCATAAAACAAAAGACATTTTTAGATATCTTTATGCCAAGAGATTAAAATAGAAGAATTTAGTACACTATTGACAGTAAAGGTAGTAAGAATCACAGTTTCAATACTGTGAAAATCATTCTGCGTACAAAAAGTAATATAACCATTAAGACAGATTGAATCCTTTATCATTGTGCTTATAACTTTATATTAAAAATAATTTTAACATTTTACGGAAAACTAAAACTTACCCGTAAGGCAACAAAAGTATATTCAACAAAAGATCAAGTTCATGTTTTGTACTTTGTGCTTTCTCATTTAATCCAAATGAACTGTACACTTCTCCTGATTCTGTAGAAACTTAAACAAAAATTTTTTTAAGTGTTTTTGCGCCCATCAATCTTTCTTTGAATGAAATCTTTGATCTTCAGTCAAAACGTCTGTAGAACAATTTTTATTGGAGGAAAAAAAACCGTAATATCAATAAACAGTATAATTAAAGTGACCAGACTTACACTTTAAGAGTATAGTTAGTTCTCCTCTTACTTATCGATACTATTTGCTTTTTTAATTTGCTAAAAAAATACTCTCTTTTGGAGCCGTATACTTGAGTATCACAATAGCGTATTTGACACTAATGGAAATATATTGTAAATAGTTACTACCGCTTGAACTTTAATTATCTATATACAAAAAATTAAAATTATTCTTTTTAAGATTCTATTAAATGATTAAAATTAGTCTGTGACTGATTACATTTCTGGTGACATCAAGATATAGTAAACATAGAGCGGTCTAGTCAAATATACCCTACACTTTATTTCAATAATTATCGCGAATTCAAAGCGACAAGCTTAGTAATAAGGGCGAATCATTGTAAAAGCTGACAGTGCTAATTTTGCGAAAATAGATGCATTTATGGCACGCCCATATTAAAGTATCTGCACTGATCGTCTAATAAACAGAAAATGTCCAGACCATGCTATGCGCCACTTTGGGGAAAGTGAAGTTATAATAACAGTGAATACGCTGTCGCCACTGAAAAATTATTCCGACTAAACGTAATCGTTTACCAATAACTTTACAACAACAATAACAACAACAACGACACTATTTTTTTGACTTTTGCACTTAATTTGACGTGCCAAAACGTCACTTTCCCCAACATGGCGCCGTGCATATTTCGGACATTTTTCGTTTGACAGCTCCATTACAATCTGTCATCCATTTTATTTTAAGAAATCCGTGATTTATGGTTGGACAATTTTTCTAATTTAATTCAGATTTTTATGATTTAGAGTTGAGAAATATAAAAACTTTTATGTATCATCTTTATAAAATTATTATTTACTTAGATGTACCTGTAAAAAAGAATTAAAATAGTAATATACAGGCAAAATGAGATCGTTAATGGTCGATTTATACTTCTACAAATTAACAACACTAAGAACTTGTACTAAACTGACACTACAGAATTAAAATGCGTTGTTCATAATTCAAAATTTAACAATTAGTAAAAATTAAGGATAACTAATTAAAATCATCCAATGATGCTCTAACCTAACAAAGTAAAACGTAAATTTGAATTAAGAATTAACCCTTTATAGGACAAATTAGTACAACAATAATTTTAGGTTTTAACTTGGTAGATTTATGTTACCGAAATCACATATATTTACAGATTAAAGGAAAAGTTATTCTTGGCTATTTTTTTGAGAAAGTTTATTTTTCGACCAGTATGCATATATGCAAATTATTACATACATATGAACGCTGGTCGTTTTATGAACTACTTGAATATTTGTGTAATAAATACAACACTTACTAGAATGAAAGAAAATATGTATTTATTTATTATCAATGTTATATTACAACAAAACAAAAAAAAAACAGAACGTAGAACTCTACAATAATTAAAAAATGTAATGGTTATTTGTTATCGAAAGGGGCAAAACACGGTAAGCATAGTGGCACTTCGCATTTCGTGCAAGCTATACTTGATCTTTTTGATTTCTTTTCAGTGCTATATTTTGCACATCTTTACGTGGTATTTGTTGGTAAGTGAAGAGTGAATTCTGCTTTTTTAAATTTATTTTTAAATACTACCAATCACGAACCTTGTTTTTTTCACCTGATTTGCCAAAATGCCTCTAAAGTTTGGATGTGATTTGGATTTGACTCCGGGCTGTTTTTGTAAAGTGAAATCTTATATAAAATATATGAGTTGACCATCAATGAAGTAGTACAAAAGTTTTAACCACAATCTGCGAGACTTCCAAGCAATACCGTAACAAGTGTGAACTTGGTCAAAATGATCAACTCCACCCATGATGTTTCGATTATAATCATCAATACTCTTTGGACATTCAACTGTAATTTTAACTCCTTCTCTAGTCATTCGCTGAACTGTCGATTTTTCACTTACATTATGTATGGTACTAGCAACAAGCACACATCCTTTTTTCTCTATCCTTCCATTTATCGATTGTGATATTACTGGTAGCAACATTATCACACTCACCAGTTTGTAAATTTTCAGGTACCAGTTCGTCTCTAGGAAAATTTTTCGTATTAGCTCTTATAGTTCCACAACTAAATAGTTTGCGATCAAGAAGCTTGAAAGCAATGAAAAACTTCCAAAAAAATTATCGAAGTATACAAAGTGATACTTCCCTACAAAGGGCTGGGTTAATTACACCATTTTTTCCCCTAAAGATCCATCTTCATCACTATCCTTTTTGCCTTCATACATAGAAATATTGAGCAAATAACCAGTTTCAGCACATGCTAGAGCCCATACTTTGACGCTCCATTTAATGGGCTTCATTGGCATATATTGCTTTAAAGGGGTTTTGCCTTTGAAAACAATCATGCTTTCATCTACAGCTAAATTTCTCCTTGGATTATATGTATTGAAAAAACTCTTCTTTAAATAGGAAATCAATGGTCTAATCTTGTATAATTTGTCAAAATTTGGGTCTCCTCTTTCAGGCATAAGTTGATTATCATGTGTAAATAACGTAAAATTTTTAAAAATCGTTGTAGAGGCATAATGCTAGATATCCTTGTTGAATGAAAATTTTATTTTTTTGCACCGCTCAACTCATGGTTTGCCACAGTACAAAATACTATGTAATTTAATAAAAAAAAAAGCAAAAATATGTGCCAGCGAAATAGTAGTAAAAACATAAATCTCTGCCAATTTATTAGGTTAGATAATATCAAATGCATATATTATCTCAGCAGAACAGGATATCCAAAATATAACTACACCACAAAAACCTTTAAATTTACAGCAAAAAAAAATTCAGTTTTTGTTTAAAAAAAACTCTTTTACCACAACACACTCTAAACACGTCTGTAGGCAGAGATTGCTTGCAACGAACATTGATTGAAAGTTCAACCGGATATTGTTCCTATTGCTCCGAAGAAGCAAGTGGTATTATATTCGACCATTTACAGACTAAAGATAGACACGTAACGCATCTGGTGCAATATTGAACCAGTGTTTTTTTTAGGAAACATTTTCTTTTCTAATGGTCGAAATGTCGACCAGTGTCCTATAAAGGGTTAAACTAAAGTCGAATGTTCGTCAAGTTCTTAGTTGTTAATTTTTATTTGGGGACTATGAACATATGGAAGTAAAATTAGCATTTAACTGCAAGTAAGTTCTTAGTCCTAGTAGTTAATTTTTCGAAGTATGAAACAACATAACACGTCACTGGAACCGACCATAAACGTATCATTATAGTTAAGTGTCAGTGTCACAGAACAACCACCCAACCCCTCAATCTAACATTGCGCCCAGGGATTAAACCTCCACCACAGCATTTTCCAAAGAACTTTCGACATTTTTTCCTTATGCTTACAAGACATGATCCAGCTGACTGCAGACTCCTGACCAAGGGCAGTGCAGAAACATTACCAACTGGATCTTGGAACGGTCAGGAGACAGTTTGCCAGCTGCTTTTGGATGATCTGATTGGGGCTGTGACTAGTTACTGATTGTTCTGCAAACAGAGCTGATATTTGTTTTTACTGTCTTTACTGATTTAGCCAAAATATTTCTATGAACTCTATGTATAAGTTGTGATTATTTTTTGCTTATTTTCTCTTTCACCGAATGATATATACATGGGCTTTTTGAAGTTTCACTAGAGGGCATTTATGATGTGTCTCAGGCCATAATTTTAAATATAATAACTAATTATATCAACTAAACTTTAATTCACTCTTTATCTACGCTCTACATGATCATGACGTCACTATAGTCACATCATTTTAAAAATTGGTTAAAATTTCTTCCTCATTTAGTAAAATAGCCTATTGTGTATAATATACCATAACCAGTGAAACAAAGATCCTCAAAACAATAATTAGTGTTCTGCAACAAGAAGGTACTTATGATAGACTTCGCCGTCTGCCTGTTTATATGTTTCAGCTCTTTCGTGAAAACAACACATGCAATTGGTTTGAAACTTGGCTGATACAAAAAAAAAAAGCAAAAAGCACAACAATAATCTAATTATAACTTTTTTCAGTAATGACACTGTTAACAATAATTACCATTATAGTGGATTTTATGCTTGTCGTCTAGAATATTTAGGACTGCTGGTACTAATTCAACTTGTTTCCATTTTGGAAGACGGGCAAAGCCCAGGTTTATGTATTTTATTGTGAAGTCCTAAAATGGTAGTCTATTTTAACTATGTATACATATTTTTTTCTTATTTACTTTTAGGCCATATCTACTATTATTTCTTTACTTCTTGAGACTATAGAGAGAATAAATTAAGAAAATATTTAATTGGGAAGGGCTTCTACTCACTCGCGGAATATTTTGAGGATTCTTGAAGTGATACGATGATTGATTTAAATTAAGTGTTCCGTTTTTGTTCCTTGTTTTATTATAGGAAACTAGCTTTTAATTTTTAAGAAGTATAGCTAATGTCACATGCATATTGTATGATTTTGAGATATATCTGACCATGTGACGTACTTTGCATCAACCTTAATTGATGTTAAAGGTGAATAAATGTTTGACTGTTTGCTAATAGTGACAATGTCTTTAAGAATAAATTTGTTAAAGTCCTCAAAACTGAGGGTGTGTTGCTGACGTTGTATGTCATCATTTTTTATTATTTATTCTTGTAACTAGTTTTTAATTCTTTGACCTCCTCTTGCTAATGTTATTTTACTGTTTATTTTGGATATGTGATGTACCTAAGTGTAAATTTGTTTGGATATGTGGTGTGCCTAAATGTCAATGTAAATTGATTTTAAAGGTGAATAAAGTATAAAAAAAAAAAAAAAAAAAGTATAAGTATATGTCTTCATACTTCACAAAGAACTATATAAACTTACAGTTACAAGAGAAATAAGTTGAGGATCTTGATAAAGGCTTAACAGTGCCTCCACAGGTAGCTGTACCAATGCTCTAGTTTCTAATAAATGATCTATATGAGTTAATAATTCCACTACCTAAAAATTAAAAGTTTTTTTCTTGATTAAGGCTAAAAACAATAAATATTCTAACTTCTAAAACACAGTAACAATTTCAGCCGAACCAGTCCCTTACGATTTCAGCTTTAGTGCAAGAACATATAATCTAAAATGAAATTTATACCTGCAGAGTCTTCGTTAAATAGTAATGAATTGAAGCATACTTGTAGGACTAGATTATCTAAATTTCCATTAAATTTTAAGAGTATATATAAATCTTTTAAATAAAATGGAAAAATATGTAAATATTGCAAAGCCATAAAGGTTTACTTTCCTCATTGAAACAGTAAGGTTTATAAACAAATTCTGGTAACACTGTACAGAGTTGTAAAGTAGGGTGACTAACATATGTTTGAAGTATAATATTTAATCTGATAAGATATATAAAACGAGCCTTTATTATTTACTTACCTTTTTATGAAAAAGTTCTTGCTCAGAAGACAACTTAGGTAGTATAGATGGCAAAAAGTCATACAATAATTTTTGCGATAGTTCATCGCTGTCAGCAAAACTTAGTTGGATAGAAAATTCGTCCAGAATTTCTAAAAAAAAAACCAGGAAGAAAATTTTATATTTTTCTATTTAACAATAATATAAGAACTTGCCTATTTTTCTAAATAATCTATTATAAAATATATTGTTATTGTTTTTATGGCTTTATTATTAAAATACTTACCTAACTTATCCAAACACCTTTCCATGGCCAAATTATAAGATAAAAAAACACTTTTAGATAAAATTATAAAAGAATCGTGAATGAAAATTTTAAACATTTAAAAAAATATAAAATAAGTGTACTATAGATTTTGGAAATTTACATTTATCAGCAATATCTTTCCCCTTTTTTATATGTATGATAGAAACAGATAATATGATGCAAAGCACAAGTTATGTCTACTTTCTCCTTCAATCGAATAGGTCATAAATTCAATAAGTAGCGCGCTAGAATAGACTTGCGTGCCGTTGCTAATTGTAAGTTGCCAGAAAAATTTAATAACAAACGGATTCGTTCATTCTTCTGTGTATGTTTGGTTATCGGCAGTCTTTTTCACATAGACAATATAAAGTACTATAAATTACTTTTATGTCTATGTGCTAATATAATAAACCAGCATTTCTCAACCTTTTAATGTTTGCGATCAGAGTTTTTGTACCAGTTTTTATGGTATTTCAGAGTTGTAACTAACAAGGAAGGTACTTGAAGTGTCCGGCTCTGACACTTCAAATGGTGTAGAGGGTACAAAAATAAGATACACGTATTTTTTTTATCTGCGAAGGTTCATTTTAACGTAGTAAAAATCGCCTTTAAAGTTCACCCCTAAAAACAGAATTTTTGAAATATCTCAAGTTCTAATAATTTCTTATCCCTTATTTTATGTGTATAAGATAAAAATAGATAATATAATGCAAAGCACTGTTTGTGTTTACTTGGCTGGGATTCTATAAAAATAAAGGGAAAAAGAATGACATAATAATGATCTTACATCTTTGTTGAGTTTATAATAATGCATAAGTGTATCACTGTCTTGAAAGAGATAAGGAAAGGGAATGTCAAAAATATGCTTTCAGAATCCGGCTGCTTCTTATCTCCGTTCACAAAATATCCCCTACGATATTTTGTGTCTCCGTCAATCGAATATGAAAGTCAATTGGTAGCGCACCAGAGTAGGTTTATATTTGAATACTGTTGCTAATCATAATTTGCCACAACAATTTAAAAACAAACGAAATCGTTTATTCTTCGGTGTATGTATTGGTTAAAGTCAGTTCTTTTTAAAATGTGTTATTTTAATGAACTAACAAAGATAGAATGCTAATCAATTAAACCAGTATATCTCAAACTTTCAGTATTTGCGATCCATATTTCCGTACCAGAACTTTAGTGTTCTGGGCGTACTAATTTTAATATGGTCTAATTTTTTACAGTATTTGAAAATAGTAACTAAATTCAATTATTTACTTTTTTTAAATCTCGATACATCATTACAAGTTTAACATCTCCCTACAAGTACTAAAATTACGCACCTAGTTTTCTTATAAGGCACCTCCTTTAAAAAGGCGCGCCCTAGAGGTCGAAACCTTCAGATTCATGAAATAAATTGGTTTGAACGCTGTTTATGGTCGCTGAGGAGGAGCTTTTTTGATGTTTGGCCGACACAAATATTTTTATTTAATATTGTGGTCAATTTTTTACTTGTCGTCGCTCCTTTAAGTGTTAGAAATTACTACAATGCCAGGTTTATAATTAATATCAACAAAAAGAGGATGTGAAAAATCATTTTTTTGCGTAAATATTCAATACTTTTTACATATTGAAAATGATAATTTAGGCAACCACAAATTCATACTTTTTCTTTATTCTAGAATTGACCTACCGTTTAGCATGAATGAATGAAAAAGGGGTGGTGATACTAGATCATCGATGCCTAGGCCTCCATTGGGCCCTTTACATCCCACTATATCTACATGGCTGTATTCTTTTGAGTAAATTATCACTGATCAAAGTGAACAAAGTGAAACTGATAACTTCATGTTCTTTTGAATATGCATTTACTTGTCATTGGGTCGAAGTGATCATGATTACTTCAAGTGACAGAACTGAAAGTGATAATTACTCAAAAGAATATACCTCATGTTATTCGAGGCCGATCGCCTTTGCGAATCCAAGCAGCCTCGTTAGTTGAACTTGCCTAACTGCTTCCAGTAACAAAACTGTATCTCCGAAATATCTGTCTCAGTCCGTCGAGTGCTGGGCACTCTCTGAGAACATGGTCAACAGTTTCATCCTCCTCCAAACACCATCTGCATGTCGGGTCGCCTTCGACACCGATTCTATGAAGATGTCCCCTTAGCTGACAATGTTCTGTCAACAATCCCACCACAATTCGCAGCTCTTGCCTTCCCAAGGAGAGAAGCTCCTTAGTACGCCGTGCGCTAGGCCCAGTTATATGTTCCTTAGCACACCTCATTCCAGGAGCTCCCCTCCACGATTCAATAAATTTGCTTTCCAGCAACGATTTTAATTCCTCTTTGGCAATAGCAATTGGGACAGGTAATATTGGTTGGGGTCCATACGGTTCGGTCGCCGAACCCAACTTTGCCAGACGGTCTGCTTCCTCGTTCCCGCGTATGCCCGAGTGACCCGGGATCCATACGAGTCTGACTGTGCAGCCGTTCTTTATCATACCATTTAGTACATCCTTGCACTCAGATACCAGTCGCGAAGTCACCACACTGGACTTCAGTGCCAATATCGCAGCCTTACTGTCTGAGCATATATTTATTACTCTATTCCTGTCGATGTCCCTCTCACAGAGATGGGCACACTGCAGAATAGCATAAAATTCCATATTTTAGCATGTTATAATGGTTTAAATAACGCAATTAGAAAAGGATAACATAGAATCGATGTGTGTATCAAGAAATAGAAGTTCTGGTACTGTTTATTAACATTTTTCGAAATATTGAAAAATATATTATTACGTTATTCAGCATTCAAACAATTGGTCCTAGTTCTGACGATATGCTAATTCTACAGAAGAATTCGTTGATTGAGACAGTTCTGTTTTTTTGAAACATATATTTTTATTTTTCTGGAAATTGTATTAATCATAATCGAGTTTCTCATTAAATTTATTTATTAAAACTAGTCTTATAAACTAACTTTTAGTTGTCTGTAGCCCATGCATTCCTACAGCAATAATATTTATGTTTTTTTTTCAGTTTTTGGTACATTATAATTTATTACATATTTTTAACCTGAGCTCAACCAATCCTTATAAATATTAATACAATCAATATTTTATCATCGCTGACTTTATATTTTATTAACATAGCAACTTTTTAATATCATTCACCCTACTCTTTATTTCAGGCTGATTATCACTAGTTAAATCTTGTAATGCTATAGTGAACATTGCAGTTAATTTTTTCAAGTCTTCTAAGTTGTTCCTTTCTTTCAGCTTGGTTCCAAGACAAAACACTATGTTTAATGCTTCTTTTCTCAGTCTAGTGTGTTTTGAAATACCTAAGAAAGAATAAACTGACGGTAAGATATATAAGATCTCCCTAAATTGCAGTTTACCATGGAAGCTAAGAAAGCACAGCTCCCCCAAAATAAAAATATAAGATATATATATATATATATATATATATATATATATATATATATATATATATATGTATATGTATATATATATATATATATATATATATATATATATATATATGTATATATAGCTGACTGCCATACTGATCAATGTACGGCCGAAGTGGCTGGGTTTAGAAGTATAAAATTTTGCATAAAGATAAAGATTTCTTAAATGACGTAAGTGAGCACCACGGAAGAATTTTTGGAAATTCATCCCCTAAGGAGGTAAAATAGGGGATGAAAGTTTGTATGAAACTTCTTCAATTTAGTAGTTACAAATGTAAAAATTAGTATATAGGCTTATGGTTAGAAAAAAATGTTTACTATATCTATATCATTCCTTTTTGAAAATTCATCTTTTAAGAGGGTAAAATAGGGGGTAAAAGTTTATATGAAAGTTCTTCATTTTGGTAGTTACAAATGTAAAAATTACCTATAGGCTTATGGTTAGAAAAAAAGGTTACTATATCATTCTTTTTTAAAAATTCATCTTTTAAGGGGTAAAATAGGGGATGAAAGTTTGTGTGAAAATTCTTCATTTTGGTAGTTAGAAATGTAAAAATTAGTATATAGGTTTATGGTTAGAACAAAATATTTACTATCTTATTGTTTTTATAAATTTATATTTTAAGGGTGTAAAATAGGAGAGGAAAGTTAGTACGAAAGTTTGGTAGTCAGAAATGAAAAAAATTAATAAATAGGCTTATGGTTAAAAAAAGGTTTACTATAACATTCTTTTTAAAAATTCATCTCTTAAAGGGGTAAAATAGGGGATGAAAGTTTGGTTGATAGTTTTTCATTTTGGTAGTTAGAAATGTAAAAATTAGTATATAGGCTTATGGTTAGAAAAAAATGTTTACTGTATTATTCTTTTTTAAAAATTCATCTTTTAAGGGGTAAAATAGGGGATGAAAGTTTGTGTGAAAGTTCTTCATTTTAGTAGTTAGAAATGTAAAAAATAGTATATAAGTTTATGGTTAGAACAAAATATTTACTATATTATTGTTTTTATAAATTTATATTTTAAGGGTGTAAAATAGGGGAGACAAGTTAGTACGAAAGTTCTTTATTTTGGTAGTCAGAAATGTAAAAATTAGTATGTAGGCTTATGGTTACAAAAAGTTTACTATATCATTCTTTTTTAAAAATTCATCTCTTAACGGGATAAAATAGGGGATGAAAGTTTGTATGATAGTTCTTCATTTTGGTAGTTAGAAATGTAAAAATTAGTATATAGGCTTATGGTTAGAAAAAAATGTTTACCGTATCATTCTTTTTTAAAAATTCATCTTTTAAGGGGGTAAAATAGGAGATGAAAGTTTTTTATTTTGCTATTTAGAAATATAGAAATTAGTATATAGGCCGAAAGTTTCTATGAGGGTTCTTCATTTTGTTAGTTAGAAATCTAAAAATTAATATATAGACTTATGGATGGAAAGAAAAGTTTACTATACCACCCTTTTTTGGAAATTCATTTCTTGGAGGGAGGGGAAATAGGGAGTGAAAGTTTGCACGAAATTACTATTTTGGGGATAAAAAATACCAACTCCGATTTGTCTCATTCTGCAATATGTTGGAGTATACCAAAAAATATGCAACACGTATTTTCTTTACGTTCTGAATTACATATCTAGAGGGTGATAACTACCCCCGAAGATCATCTCGAAAAACTTTTTTTTTTAAATTTTAATTTACAAGGCTGATTTTTCTGATTGAAAATTGCAAAAAAAAGTTTTTACCTCTATGTAAAAAAAAGTAAGTCAAGCGCTTACTGAGAAAACAATATGTGTCAATCTCTTTTCGTACATCTAATAATACGAAAGTCATTTTTTTTATAATAATTAAAACCTTTTAGTAGCGACTTTTTGGGGGTACAAATGCAATTCAAGACATAAAAAAACACGTGTCAAATATTCTTCAATGTACTATAACATATCACAGAATAAGTTGACTGAAAGACTGACTTTTTGAACGCTTTTTCATAACCCCTTCGAAATGGCAGATTTCTACTACTTATACTTGATGTTCCTGACGGTTTACATTATTGTTTAAAAAATTTCTTAAAGAAATATATACTTTTCATTTCTTTTCAAAAGATATTTAAAAGAGGGGTAGTTAACCCCTTGATAAATTTTATCAAAAAAAAAAATCCGAGACTAATTTTTCAAATTCGTGTAAAACTAATGAGTTTTTGACAGAATTAAGTAAATTTCTGCATTTACTGAATGAAAACAGCCAAAAAATACAAAAGTAAGCCTTTACTGAGAAAATGACATATATCAATCATTTTCGTAAAATTAATAGTTTACAAGTGATTTTGCATGAAAAAATTACCCTTTTAAATTATAACTGAAAAAAAAGGGTTTTTAGCGATGAACTTTGGTGGTAGGTACAACCCCTAGAAACGCAATTCAGGACGGAGAAAATACGTGTCCAATATTCTTTAATATACTACAAGATATCACAGAATAAACGGAATCAGTGACTGACTTTTTTACAGAAAACTGTAAGGGCGAAATGGTAGATTTCCACCACATGCTACTAAAACTTGATGTTCTCGATAGTTTACATTATTGTTCGAAACGAATTTCTTAGAAAAAAAATACTTTTCAACTCTTTTCAAAAAAGGTTAATTAACCCTATGATAAATTTTATTGTGGAAAAAAACCAATGCCCGTGATGTTAATTTTTCATGTTCGACTAACAACTAACGAGTTTCTGACCGAATTAACTAAGTTTATGCATTTACTGAATGAAAATTAAAAAAAAAACGTTTTCACGATTATTAAAAATATAAAGTAAGCTCGCTATTACTGAGAAAATGATATGTATCAATTCATTTTCACAAACATAATAATATGCAAGTGATTTTATATGAAAAAATCAGCCTTGTAAATTGTTATTAAAAAAAAAAATAGCGATAAATTTTGGGGGTAGTTTTAATCCCTAGAAATTAAATTCAGGACATAAAAAAGACGTTGAATATTTCTCGGTATACTCCACCATATCATAGAATGAGACGAGTTGGCATTTTTTTAAAATAATGTACTCTATTTTATTATACCACGTTTAAATCGACGTTTTTCGAAAAGGTTTCAAACTGAAGCCTTTTTAAATCTCACTACAAATCTAGGCGTATATATACACAAACACACATTTGCCATATGATAATCGTTCTGAAGTTAATTTGTTAATTTTGAGCGGCTTATAGAAGGCGTTACACTTGAAACGCGGTCGTAAATGTCGATATATAACGTAGTGACTCTTACCAGCTAACTCTCTTTTGTTTTGAACTTACCATTTTAATTATTTAAATCTAAGCGGCTTGTAGAAGACGCTTAACTTAAAGCATGCTTGAAAATATCGATCTAATCGTAGTGATAGAGAAGCACCGTTCTAAATTTCCCGATGCTTACACGCTTATCTATAAAGATAAAACTTACCAAGTGAATAAACCACTGCTTCTAGAACTTTGTCTACAATTTTCTTTAAACTCTCCTTTTCGTTATCGCTTAAACTCTCTTGTTTTAATAATAAAAGTTTATCTACAAAATTATACAGTGCGGCCATAACACTGACTTGTACTAATCTGGTCATATTTGGTAATTTTTCTACAATGTGATTAACGAAAAGTTCTCTATATTTTTCCTGGGTTTCATTACTGTTTTCTGGCCAGGCTTTTCCTGAAAATTGACAAAAATGCATGTTATCCGCTATTTTTTATACTTTTAACATAGTATCATATTATACAAATAATACCCGTTTTTATGTGTATGTGGTTTGGTTAAGTTGAAGTTTTCTTACACTTTAATCAAATATTTTCAAATGGCATTTAATCTATGGTTTATTTGAAACCAAAGGCCTTATAAAAACGTATATGAATAGTTCGCCTGTTAACAACTCACCTAATGTTTCATAGGCCACTTCTTTTAACTTAATTTCATTCTCTCTATCCTTCTTCGCATCTTCCCTAGACATATCTTCGTCGTCGTTATTTTTACTATTTTTACCACTTAGAATTGGCTGTATTATGTTGTAAACTTGTTCAAACGTATCTATTTCTAACGCAGACACAACTTCGCCTAGACATTCTAAAGCTGAAATTTTATAAGTTATTTCATCTTTTCTTGCTTCTTTTAAAACTGTTTCTATTATCGCCTTTGTATCATTCTCTTCTTTTATTAATTCCCTACAAAAAACATTTATTTTAAATTTTGGTAAACTATTCTTTATTAATTGGTTCTTTACTTATATTTTATTTTTATCTTATTAACAAAATTTAAATTTTAAGATAATATTTACGTACTTGCAATTAGAGCATAAACTGCTTAATGCTTTAAGTAACTTGTCCTTCCCATTCCAAGTTCTACCAGCCAAACCATTTAGTAAAATTTGTAGGAGTAGATTTTTCTGTTTGTTACCAATTGAAGCTCCTAATTTGTTAGCTACAGTTGCTATAGCATTAGCAGCCTATACCAAGAATAAAAAATAATAGAAAGTAATTATAAATGGCCTGGAATCGATTTTGACAGGATTAGTATATAGATCTTTCCTGTGTATTGTTTAAAGAATGACAGAAATACTCTTATTAGTCGCGTAGGGTTCGTTAAAAAAGTGCATTTACATGCTAGTATAGCTATTACTAAGAAGTGTACAACAAAAATACTTTGGTTAAAATAGTCTACATACTTGAGCTTTGACAGTCCAAGATGCAGACTCTAGTGCCTTCTGCAGCATATCACAAATTTGTTCGATGTTTTGCCGTATTCCACTTTCAGTACCTGCAAAAATTCATTGATTATTTACCTTTTGTCACGCGATTCTTTCTAAACAAATCACATTCATGAAATTGTTAAACATCGAACGATCACATACATTGTGATATATCATAATAGCATTATATTACTATAATGGATTTTAACTACTTTTAAATATTCAAAATATTGATTCTAAGTACATTTCAAAACTTGGATAGCTTTTAAAACATTTAATAACTTAGGTTTATAAAAAAAATGTTGCATATTTTGTAGCACCTTTTTATTCTTATGTAATCTAACGCCCCGAATCCAAATCCGAGGTCAGGTTCAAGGTGTCAAACAGAGTAAAATTCACTAAATAAATCTGAAAACGTAGGTATGTAAGTTTTTGGGGTCGCTGAATCTGAATCCCTCAAGGTCAACTGGGTCATTACAGGGTCAAATTGAGAAAAAATCGGTAAATAATAAAAAAAAACTAAATAAATCTGTAAAAGAAGATATGTAGCCTTTTGAGGGCGCTGAACCTGAATTCATGGTTTGTTTCATACCCAAAAGTTAGCCAGAGGTTATTTCAAGGTCAAATTGAAAAAATCCACTAAATAAATCTGTAAAAGAAGACAACCCACGTGCGATTAGATCGATATTCGTTCCATAGTAGACAGGCGAGCGGATCGAGTTTTTAAGGCTAAACTCAAGCTTCCAAAACCACACATTCCACGTGCAACTAGATTGATGGCCACTACACAGCAGACAGGCGAGCGGATCAAGTTTTTACAAGTAGGCCAAAACAAGCTCTCAGAACCACATATCCCATGCACAGCGAGATCGATGCCGATTACGCAGCGGACAAAGATGAAAATCAAGGATTTATGAGTGTACGAAACAAAAGCCAAGCTCTCCGAAAACCACATACCCAAGGCACAGTATGTATGAGAGCTTGGGGTTTGTGTTATACAACTCGCTTTGCTAACCTATCTGTTATGTAATGGATATCGATCCAGTTGCGCGTGGGATGTGGTTTTAGGAGCTTGAGTTCCGCCTTGAAAACTCGCTCCGCTCACCTGCCTACTTGTTGAGAACATCGATGTAGCTGCGCGTGGAGTACGTGGTTTTGAAAGCTCGGGTTTTTGGTTTACTATATCATCATAGCTAACACTTCCCCAACTTTAAAGAGAACGGCAGAGTCGGGAGCTCACCGGGATAAAACAAACCACGAATTGGTATTCAGCGACCCGAACAATCTACATATTTTCTATTTCAGATTTATTTAGTAGATTTTTTCAATCTAACCTTGAAATGACGCTGAAATGACCTCTGGCTGATCTTGGGGGATCAAATAAACCACGAGTTCGGATTAAGCGACCTAAAAAAACCTATATATCTTCTTTTTCAGGTTTATTTAGTGGATTTTTCTCAATTTCAGCTTGAAATGACGTCCAGCTGCCCTTGGGGGACTAAACAAACCACAAACTCGGATCCAGCGTCCCCAAAAATCTATATACTTTCTTCTTCGGATTTATTTAGTGAAATTTACTCAATTTGCCTTGAAATGACCCAAAACCTGACGTAATAGAGGTTGACGAACCTCAGATTTGGATTCAGGGCGTCGAACTACGAATGAATAATATGCTCTGGTCAAATATGCATCAACTTTTTTACGTAAACCTGTGCAATTATTAAACAAATATTGACAGAAATTAAAAAAATCCTCTTTTTTTCATTAGAAAGCCGTCAGATGCCAATAATACAATTTTTATGAACAAAACACTCGCTGAGAGTTTTAAACAAGTCATTGAAATTCGATATTATTAATGAAAATATTGGTAAAATAACTCCAGTCAATACAAAAATGATACGTGAATTGATCTGGAAATAATTTTCAAAGAGGTAAACAATCCGTAAATAATCTTATTATATACCACTAGTGATATAGTCAAAGCACTAAATAGACAGAAAAGACATACAACATTAGTGATAGGTCTATGTGGTTTATGTTAATGTGTTCGTATCACATTGAAACAAATTTCAGAATCAGACTTTAAATTTTCTTCGCCATTTTATGAATAATTATTTCACTTGAAGACATTAAATAGGTAGCGTAAAAGATTGAAGTATTGAAGTATAAGTAAACCGACTTTTTTTTGTGTTTATTTACATATAAAATTATTAACGATTTTAAAGCACTATAATAAAATAATAATTTCAGCGACTTTAATATATAATACGATACCCAACGATAATTTACTAATCTAGAGAGAAATTTCAAACTCCCAAAATCATATGATACGTGTCATTTTTACGTCATTTGTCGGTCAAATCGACGACTTTTCTTAATACTTTGAGTATATAACCTTTGATTAAAAATAAATATTTTTTTTTTTGATCAATGATGAAAAAATAATTTTAGTTTTTAACTGACAGTTGTAAAATTGAAGGATTTTGAGTTTTTTAAATTTTTGCTGAGGTAAAATTATACAATTTTCTTACCAGGGCTCTGTTCGGACCAAATTTCTGTCCATATATCTAAAGTATGTTGAGTTTCAGGAGATTTTTCTGCGTGCATCGCAAAAAATACTAATGGTAAAACAACTTCGGAATGAGATTTTAAAATTTCTTGATTGTGAATTCCTATGGATTGAATGGTATGGGCGCAGGCAGATCTTATTGAATCATCTGCAAAAAATAGATAATCAAATAAATGAAAAAAGGTTAAGATTGTGTTAGAATTTTGAGCAACAAAATGGTAAGATACAGTTTTCTTTGGTTATTCCGATATATCCACAGAGACACTATAAACAAGTTAATCAGGTGTGTTGTAAACAGTTTGCAAGCATATTTTTTTTACGAAATTTCGTTATCGCTAACTGGTTTACAATCTCTCTATGCACAGGTCTGATACACTAAAAAACCAATAAAGATTAAGATAAATCCCCTCTCCGTTTTCCTCACTGTTAAAATTTCAGAATTAATATGACAGGCCTATGATGGTTTTTCCCTTTTAAAAACGAATACATGACTTCGATCGATTTTGAGATGGAAATTATTATAAAAATATTTAACAAATCTCGCAATGTTTAAAACAAACCTAACTATTCATTGAAATGGTAATTCCAGTGGCTAGGGTTTTTTTCTAATCGGATATTTTATGATTGTGTATTTTATTCTAAGTTAGGATGACTAAAATTAAATTTAGAGCAAATTTTTTATGAAGGATATATGTTTATTTTCATTTAAATTTAATATTAAAAATGTTTTTAATGTTTGGATTAATCACTGGATACCCACTATATAATAGGCAATTTACTATAACTTTTTGGAGTTTTTCAATTTTTAATCCTGAATATATATGTGATTATAGATACATCTGCATATAGGTGGTCGATGTGGAAAGACCGGTAGCGATATATCGTGATCCGAGATGCAGGAATTGGAAGCAATACAAGGACGACCCAAGTTTTAACATGTATAATGTCGAAACAGATATAAAAAACAACGAGAATATTGAGTTAACTTCTTAATTGCGGGAAACTCCTACCACAACTGTCCTATTGTGAGGAAAACTGCCAGCCGTCAGCTGGTGGAATAATGACTTAACAGTGTTAAGGAAAAAAACACGCAAACTGTGGCCTGTGGCGAGGGGACAAAATATTATAAAATACTCACTGATTATAACAAAAAAAAAAAAAGAGAAGCCAAAAGAAACTCCTGAAGGAAACTATGGCAGGGATACTTTGAAGATACTTTTTCGGGTGTATCTGCCAGACTCTGACTCTGACATTATTCCTAACGTTAACACAAATGATGAAACCAATCTTCCAACCTCGATCAGAGGAGAATTAAAAAGAGATTGGCAAATTGCAAATGAGGTAATAAGCCACAACAGGATGTTATGAGCTATAGAATCGTTTGAGAGCTACAAGGCTCCGGGACCTGATAAAGTCATCCGAATTGCTTCTAAAGTAGGGCAAAGAGCTCATCACTCCAAAGCTATGCAGAATTCCAAGAGTAATATAGCTACAATACTTACCTTCGGCTTGGTAAAAGTCTGAAATTATCTTTATTTGGAAGCTACTCTCAGGCAAAGTCCTTTAGATCAATTAACTTGTCATCTTTTTTGCTGAGCCTGACAGAGAAGCTAGTTGAAAGACTAATCCAGGAAGCCTCTCTAAAAGAGAGGCCACTACACCCCAACCAACATTTCTACCAATCAAGAGCTCTATCTATATCATATATCAAGGAAAATAGAGTCTATCATGAATAACAAGGAACTAGTGCTAGTTTCTTTCTTCATATTAAAGAAGCATTCGACCATATCTCCTTCATTTCTATGACGATGTCTGCCAGACGACATGGCATTGAAGACATTTTATGCAGATAAAAAACGTACATCAAGGTAGGCAAGCACAATCAAATCTGTTGGAGAAAACCATAGAGGTATTAGTAGGCAAAGGCACCCACAGGGAGGAGTTCTATCTTCCTTCCTGTGGGATCTGGTGGTCGATGAACCTTAGGTAAACCTCAACGACCAAGGATATTATACCTAGTAGGCTGACGATCTAGTTACACTCATCATGAAGAAGCATGGCAAAACATTATTGAAACTCATGCAGGGAGCTCTGACCATAGTAGTGCACTAAGGTGCACCTTAGCATAAATCCGGAAAAAAACAAAATTCTACCCTTCACTAAAAGAAGATAGCTTGGCGAATTTAAACTATCAATTCTCCTTAATACACAACTGCAGATTAGGTTAAAGATCTAAGTATAATCCTGAATGCAAAGCTTACTTGGGAAGATCCAACCACACATTGTACACATTGTAATAGTAAGGCCCATGACAGCCTACGGCTCGGTTATAAGGTGGATAAAAATTACTCAGAGGCGGGCCGCTCTAGAGCTGTGCAAATTTGAGTGACTCGCCGTCCTGTGCATCATGGGAGCCGTGAGAAGCACCCCGACCGCAGACATGGAAACCCTACTAGGCTCATCTTTGATATAGTAATTAACGCCGTGAGAGCATACGGGCTGGAACAAAATAATGTCTGATGGTAGGAGCATACAGGCTAGGAGAAAATAAGGTCTGATGGACTGGGCCTGCCCTGGGATACGCTTGCATCAGTGACACCGTGACAAGAGCCAGTAACTTTGACAGGCCTTACTATTCAAACGACTGGAAGGCAGAATCTGATCCATTACCAAATTACAGACAGGTCCAAAACGGATCATGATACAAGAACCTGAATACACGAAGCCACACTCAAACTCAACATATCTAAGGCACTGGAGCTGCACACCACGGAGTTCTAGACAGAAATGCATGCTAGTGATACCTGTATTCAAAATATCTGACGAGAGGTTACAGGAGCAGAACCATCCTTATTTTCTCAACCAGGCAGCGCTGAAAACACTACCATGTCATCAAATAACATCAAAAACAGGTCAATGATTTGAGCTGGTCATTTACTAGCAGCTCTGACTAAATCAGCAATGTCAAAACTAACTGAAGAATATTCTTTAAAATGCGTTGGGACGAAACCATAAATTGTGGACTCTTGGGACAATTATTAAACTAAAGAAATAGACGGGTTTTGTATTTCAGTGTATGTTTTTATTAAAATCGGCCAAGCGCTTTCGGTCTAACAGACCATCCTCAGGGCTCAGACCCTAAAAACAAGAGAATATGGTCAGCAAATAAGCTTAGTACTTACCAACCATACTCACTCGTCAAAGGGCACACCTTAACCCTGCCAGTATGAGAGCAGTCGCCAGCCGTAGCCTCCACACAGAACAAATTGTACACAATTAAAAAACTTTTAAAAAACTTTGTCACAAATTAAAATTAAAACAAAACATTCAACATACTAGTACATCAACACTGTTTAACAGTGTTGGTAAGTACTAAGCTTATTTGCTGACCATATTCTCTTGTTTTTAGGGTCTGAGCCCTGAGGATGGTCTGTTAGACCGAAAGCGCTTGGCCGATTTTAATAAAAACATACACTGAAATACAAAACCCGTCTATTTCTTGATTTCTTCGGTGTACAACCTGTTAATAACTTATTAATTATTAAACTACCCGGAGGTGGAAACAAATAAAAAATGTCGGAAGATGTCCAGAATAGAACTGCGATAAATGACAGGGATTCTCGCAGGGCATGGCTAGCTATCGGAATTGTGAAACAATAAATGAAAGAGAGTATCCATAATAGGTGAGTATTGGCCCACTTTGAGTAAGATAAGGACAATGCCGCTTGGTAACGTCGTTGCCTACTTTAATTCTGTGGGCTGAGGGACGGGCCAAGTAAACCTATAAAGGAGAATGCACAACAGGTTTAATGAGGCATATATGCTGTGAAGCCTAACCCATCCTTCGTACTCTCTAGATCCAGAGGTCTGGAACTGTCTTCAAAACCTTATTGTTCTGATAAAACACAAGGCTACTCTTGCACGGATTCCAGGATACAAAAGCATCCTAGGCAATGAAAATGTGAACTAACTTGCAAAACAAGGGTCTGCTATCATTTTTATTGGACCGGAACCATTACTAAGGCTGCTCTCGGCTGGTGGATAAATCGTCAACACCAGACCCACTGAACTCACATTGCGAACCACAGGCTCAGAAAACTGTCGCTGAACAAACCATCCGGCAAGTTAAGCCACGAAATTATAAATTTAAGCAGACAACAAATACCGCCGCTGCAGTATAAGAGAACATCTAAACGCAATGGGCATCAATAATGATGAACCAACATGTAAACTATCTGGGTAGCTATTCTCGTTCTTGAGAGAACGATCATCTTGATGGAAAGTGAGCGTGGTTCTCACGAAAAAGTATGAAACCGTATTCTGGGTAGCGATTCTCGTTCTCGAGAGAACGATCATTTTGATGGAAAGTGGCCGTGGTTTTCACGAAAAAGTAAGAAACCGTATTCTGAATACGGTTTCATACTTTTTCGTGAGAAATACGCCCACTTTCCATCAATATGATCTTTCTCTCGAGAACGAGAATAGGTACCCTGAAGAAGAGCACGAAACAGCCTCACACATCAGCTTCGAATGCGAAATTCTATCCTACTGAGGACACCTTCAAGGATCGATCAATCCAGAACACTTATATCCAGAGAAAAACCTAGTGAGCAGGCTGCTAAACCTGATAAAGACAACCAATCTGTTCATATAGAACAGATATAACAGGCGACATAATAAGTGATTAGACTGCATACATAGCCTGCTATATCAAACAATCAATCAATTAAACCATAGCGCATTATTTTTAAAACATTTTATATGGTGGTAAAGATATATTAAGAGACCATAAAATTAGATATTTTTTTGGTATGATTCTTATATCTACTTTTATATTAATAAATGTTTATCACTCAACGGCATATTTTTCCGACTGTGCAGTTGGTCTTGTGAACGTTCCAAACTTCAACAACAATGCAAAAACAACATCCTCATCGAACATTGTATTTTATTCAAATCGACCCACAAAAGACATATTGGACCATTCGTATGTTTACAGTTTTATTCCTATCCACATCGTATCGCTAGAATGTTCTATTTCATTCGGTGTTACCGCCACTCCGCAAGTCGCGGACGAACATCGACGAAGGTTCCTTGACGTTCGCTAACCCGTACCCATTAGACCAACAAAGGCCAGTGAAATCCCTGGGTATGCATTAGAAATGAAAGTAAGATTGTTGTTGAGGTAAGCTCGACAAACTACACACAAGAAGTCTTCAAATCCCAAGAAGGAAAATTATAATGCAAATGTCACAGGCCTGTGTAATCAAACTACCCATTTTATAAGTTTTATATTTACCTTCTCTTTCGAAATACCACAACTGCAACTTCGCAAATAATTTTTCTAAACTAGATTCTTTTGCTGTAGAAACTATATGACCTATAGCTGTAGCGTAATGCTTCCTTACTGCGGAATTTCTATCTGTTAAACCATTGACTAGAGCTGCAAGGAACTTTCCTGTATATGGCTGTACATCCTTTCCTAACTGTAATACTAACATGGTAATAAAATGAGCACATGCCACTCTGGTGCCTAAACCAACAGATGACTTCATGAGATCTACAATTTTGGGGACTAGTTCTTCTAGAATTGAAGCATCTGCATACTGTAAACTCTAAAATGGAAAATTTAATAAGCTTATATGAGCAGAGTAATTTCGGATCATACTTCAATAGATTTTAACAAGTTTGTTTGGACACTGTTTATGGTCGATCGGGGAGCGGCTTCTTGAAGTCTGATAGACATAAATACTTTTATTTTTTACCTGCTTTTAGTTTTTTTGACTGTCATGACTCCTTTGAGTATTATCAAGGGTTAAAAAGTACCACAAATGCGACAAATTTACAATAAATATAAACAAAAACAGATTTGAAGTTATTTTTCTCGGTAAGTATTATTAGATATTAGGCCTGCTCGTCGACGAAACACAAACCAGTTAGGGCCAACCAGAATTGTTAAAAATAAGTCAGGTACAGTCAGTTAGCAAACTGTCTGAATGATCTGATTGGAGCTGATTAGTTTCTGAATTTGCGAATTACATATAGAAAATAGCATGATGTTAGGCAACCCGAAAATTAATACCTCCTTAAAACTCATGAGTTTACTTAATCCCCGGCGGACAGCATCTTATACTTGTTTATATCTAGAAAATAATATAATTGCATAAAGCGTATAATTTGTGCATGTATGGGAAATAAAAAAAATCGTACTATTTATCAACACTTTTCCAAAAACAAATGCATAAATGAATGAGATAAAGTTGGTGATACTTGATCGTCGATGCCTAGGCCTCGTTGGGTTCTTTTCATACTACTAAATCTGCGGTCATTCGATACTGAACACATGGTTAACGGTTGCATCCTCCTCCAGATACCATCTGCACGTCGGGTCATCTGCGACACCAATCTTGTGAAGAAGGTCCCTCATGTGACAATATCCTGTCAACAGTTCCACCACAATTCGCAACTCTTTTCTTCCTAATGAGTGAAACTCCCTAGTAAGATGTGCACTAGGTCCACTTATATGTTCCTTGGCACACCTCATTCCAAGACCTCCTGTCCACAATTCAATAAATTTACTCTACAGTAACAATTTTAATTCCCTCTGCCAACGGCAATTGGGACAGGTAAAATAAGGTTGAATTGCGGACCTCATCTTTGCCAGATGGTCTGTTTCTTTGTTTCCAGAGTGGTCCGAGACATACACAAGTCTGGTTTTGCAGCCGTTCCTTGTCAGACTGTTCAGTATATCCTTGCACGCAAATGCCAGTCGCGAAGATACGACACTGGACTTCAGTGCCATTATCGCAATCCAACTGTCTGAGCATATGTTTATTACCCTATTCCCTCTTATGTTCCTCTCACAGAGATGCCACACTGCAGAATAGCATAAATTTCCGCTGTAAAAATCGTAGCACGTTGTCCGAGAAAGTAGAACTCTTTGACTCCCGTGCTATTGTCGAACAACTCAGCTTCAGCTCTTTCATCTTGTCGAGATTCAGCTGTAAACCACCATGTTCCATTTCTCGGAAGATGTTGTTCCTCCTTCCAATCCTCTCTACTTTTCAAGAGAGACGCCATATAGTTTGTTTGCCTGGGGAGTGAGAGACATCTCTCCACCACGCTTTTCCAGGCACCTAAGTAGCCACCCCATCCAGTTCCGAGATGCCTTAGGCAACTGAGACCATATATAGCCTTCAGAGCCTCGTTCTCTATGTATAATCAAGAGGAGGTAGATTCACCAGAACCTCTAGAGACCTAGGGGGTAGTCTTCATCGTACTCATTATTTCCCCACAAACCATCCTTTGAACTTTGTCAAGTTGAAGACGGTGTTTGCGCTTTGTTGTACTAGGCCACCATACAATAGCGGCGTACGTGATTATGGGGCGGATCACCATAGTGTATATCTAAAATAACACTCTCGGTGTCAGCCCCCATGTACACCCAAAGGCTCCTTTACAAGCCCAGTAAGCACATATGGCCTTCTTGGGTCAAGCCTCAATGTAATCATTCCGGTTCAGTCATGAGTTCAGAATTACTCACACTGTTCCTTTGTATTAAAGGATCCTTCCCATCAATATAATTATGGGGAGTCTCCCCCGTTTTTATCTTTTTTGTAAAGAGTACCACCTCAGCCTTGTCTGGGTTTATTCCGAACCCTTCACCGTGGCACCATCGCTCCGCATTCCGGCGGGCCCGCACCATTAGTCCATCCAGGTTCCGGATATCGTGAACAGGGGATATCGGTCAACAGTAACATTGTTAAGCACGTGATTTATTAACCACACAACGGACCCTAGTTCTGTCGATATGTTAATTCTACGGGGAATTCGTCTAGAGTACCATATAGAGCAGTCAAAAATAATAACAAGTCGTTTCGACTTCACAAGATACAATATTGGAGTGTTTTTGGTTAGAGAACTTTGAAGAATTGTTAAAAATAAACGACCTCGAGAATATGGAAACGCGTTTTACGTCAAAGGGATGGGTTTTCTGAGGTAGAAAGAGCACGAAAATGTAGATCTTCTTGCGTAAAAAAAATAGAATTTCTAAAGTTGGAACTACTTAATTTCGCGGGATTATTACGGGTATATTGTTGTATTCTAATCTCCTGAAGATTAAGATTATATAGGACTTACTTTTGACACAGTTTCGGTAGTAAAATGAGACTTAGCTATCGAAGCTCTAGCACTATCAATAGCTTCCTGAGTCTGCGATTGAGCACCCATCATCGTACTTAAATATGATAGTTTTGCAGACTCTAATTCACCTGTTGCTTGCAATAATGCTGGTATCAATTTTGGTAAGAATGGTTTAAGTTGTTTGCCAGCGGAGGATACCAGTTCCGAAATAGTTTGAAGACTAAAAAAATACACTTACTCGTGAAGCACAAAATTGAGCAAAACTTTAATAATAGAATACCTGATCAGACGTATTTCCGAAACAGTATGAGTTATTCCGGTATTTAAAATAGGCGGCAATATGGCTTCTACCATTTTTATACCTGCTTTCCCTTGAGATATATCACAGCCTCTAATACATAACTAAAAATTATAATAAATATCATATATAGATAATGTTACTTTTCTACTAGAACATTTATTAGAAATGATTTTTTGTACATACCTTACTTAATATTCTAGTAGTCTTGTTGGCAGCCAATCGTGTAGCTTCATGATGATCATCCATAACTCTGAACAATTTATTCCATATTTCATTCATATATTCAACTAAAAAAATAAAAGCTGTGATTTTTTTATAAACTCCAGATTTACTGACAAAGACTGGGTCTATCCCAAAAGGTTTTAAATCGTTATAATAAATAATTCACTCTCATTAGTTGCTTAAACTTTCAAAATAAATCTGGTTGTTTATGGATATGAAAGTGAAATTTAAAAATACTGCTACAACGAGCTTAAATACCATTAAATTTAGGTTATTATTGCGTTATATACTATTTTTAACATTGCAGCAATCTTGTCTGATAGTTTAACAACAAACAGGTTGAAGTAAGAATATATTATCAGTACCTGCATCATGTATTGATCTATTAGCAGACCCTTTCAAAAAATCTTGAAGTGCCAAGCAACAAGACTGCCTGACCCGGTATTGGGAAACATTTAAATTGTCTAAAAGATCCTTTAATATTTCATTGTAGTATTGGTCAAGCTAAAAAATATAAAAAATATATGTGATATGTTTGTATTAAACGCGTTCAGTAATGTTATCAGCAGCCGTTTCAATAACAGTATGAGGCAATTCTAGATGGCAGTGCCAAATACTCTAGAAAAACAAAAGAAAATAATGTTTGTCTAGATAATATTTAATAAGGCTAATATAAAATATTTTACAGCAAACTTCATACCATTTTTTGTGGTTCAGACACCAAAACCCTCCATATATTTGCCATTGACGCTTGAATACTTGGTGTTGGATCATATTGATACCTGGTAATATATATAAAAAAAATTTAGTCAAAAAACAATTTTTTATACATAAATAGTAAAAACGTCTTCCCTCAATAACAACTAGGGCTATAAATGAAACATTGCGACCATTCAAAAGAAAAGAAATTCAACCACTAAATATTATTCAAATTAAACATTGAATATATGCATGATGCAAATCAAATCAATCAAATTTTATTGGGGGTGATTTTAATATTAATTTTCTCAAATCTAGTTTTAAGTTATATTTATTATTGTACCTTATTGCTTATTATAATATAAACTTTAAAGTTAAGCAAACTCGCAGAGTAAATAAAGTTTCTGTGACATGCATTTATATTTTTTTGGTTACTGATATTGAATGGATGAATGAAACAAAGGTGGTGGTACTCGATCATAGATGCCTAGGCTTCGTTTGCCCCTTTACATCGCACTATATCATTCGAGGCTGATCCAAGCAGCCTTTTAGTTGACCTCGCCTAATCGCTTCCGGTAACAACATTGTATCGCCGAAATATCTGTCTCAATCCGTTGAGTGCTGGGCACTCTCTGAGGATATGATCGACAGTTTCATCCTCCTCCAGACACCATCTGCACGTCGGGCCATCTGCGACATTAATCTCGTGAAGATGGCCTCTGTCAACAGGCCCAGTACAATTTGTAGCTCTTTCTTTCCAAAGGAGAGAAGCTCCGTAGTAAATTGTGCGGTAGGTGCACTTATATGTTCCTTGGCACACCTCATTCCAGGAACTCCCACGATTCAATAAATTTACTTTTCATCAACAATTTTAATTCCTTTTTGTCAACGGTAATTGGGGTCCATATGGTACAATTGCGAACCTCATCTTTGCCAGACGCTCCGGCTCCTCCAGCCCGTGTATACCAGAGTACTCCGGAACCCTTACGACTCTGATGGTGCACCCGTTCCTTCTGACATCAGTCGCGAAGTTACGAAACTGGACTGCAATGCCATTATCGCAGCCCTACAGTCTGAGAATATGTTTATTACCCCATTCCTGCTTATGTTCGTCTTACTGAGATGACAACACTGCAGAATAGCATAAATTTTCACTGTAAAGATCGTCGCACGTTGTCCGAGAAAGTAGAACTCTCTAACTCCCGTGCTCTTGCCGAACACTCAGACTCCAGCTCTTTCATCTTGGCGGCGTCCAACTGTGAACTACCAAGATCCATTTCTCGAAAGATTTTTCTCCTCCTACCCAACAAACTGGCTATGCTGTTTTCTTAACTTTTCCAAGCTAGGAAGACTCTCATGAGATTTTGGCTGAAACGTCCTCCAATGAGGCTGTTAATATTTTTTCTAGAAATATGTTTATTCTGACGTATTATTTCTCATAAAAAAGTAGTTTTGCTAAGCAACAGACGACCAAAATTAAAATAAATTATGAAATTACTAAACTAAAGGAAAGAGTAACTATACATACCGATCTGGCTAAGTATACCGAAAAATACCTTAATGTTAGTAGGTAATTGAATGCGACTTACAGAGAAAAACTAAAGTTGAACATTCGTAATAAAAATGACCTAAAAATCTTAACCGCCGAAAATAAGTCTAGGGCCATGTGCAAAAAATACTCAAAACCTAAGCTTAAAATGGAATTCATGCAGACATGCCGGTATATTTAACATCTTAAAAGGATTTTTATAGAAGAAATCCTTTCATCGCTAATAAACCGAACAATCGAAAATGGCATTTTCCTTGATACTTTAAAACTAGCAACCGTTATTTCTCTATATAAAAAGGGTGATAATTATAGTTTTTTTGAGAATCACCGTGGAATAAGATATATGGTCGAGGAACAACTTGTTTCATTTTTTTTTTTATAAATACAAGTTATTGTCACCCTACCAACACGGTTTTACATTGAATAAAAGCACTGAAATGATGTGCGATTTTCAAAGAATTACTGTAGAATCTCTCGATTTTCATAGATACTTCTCGAACGTTTGACGCTGGTAACCACGAAATATTACTTACTTAATTATTTCGGTATGGAGTTAGAGGGAAAGCACTAGATTATATTAAATTGTATCTAAATAATAAAAAATTACACTGTGTTGATTCTGTATCAGTTCTTTGTGAAACATCTCTTAAATACTTGTAAATAAAACACTGTTTCCTGCAACACGAGAGTCTCGTTACGTCGATTCCGATAAAAGAATGGAACATCCGTGAACTTACGACTGAATTGGAATGATCATATTGAGGCTTGAATCAAGGTCATATGTGCTTTCTGGGCTTGTAAACGAGCCTTTGAGTGCACATGGTGGTTGACTTCGAGAGTGTGGATATACTCTATGGTGACCAGCTGCATGATCAAGGACGTCGCTATCGTATGGTGGCCTAGTACAACAAAACGCAAACACAATCTTCAAATTGGCAAAGTTCAAAGAATGGTTTGTGTAGAAATAAGGGGTGCGATGAATACTGCTTCCACTAGGGTTCTGGAGGTTTGGGTGAACCTACTTCTTCTTCATTTGTATTCATAGAGAACAAGGCCCTGAAAACTACGTACTGTCTCAGGGTATCTCGGAACTGGAAAGTACGGCTACTCAGGTGCCTGGGAAAGCATGCTGGATAGATATCCCTCACTCCCTATGCAAACAAACTACATGACGTCGCTCTTGAAACCCAACCACACTCTTGAGATAGTTCCTCCAAGTAGAGAGAATTGGGAAAAGGAGTAAAAAGTCCAGAGAAATTGATCTTGATGCCTTACACATGAATTTCGACAAGATGAAAGAACTGCCTTTACAGCAGGAAAAGATCAATGTAGAAGCACTATGGGACACATCGATAAGAAAACTGTACGAAACGAGACTCGAAGGAAAGATTGAGATTAATCAAATAAACGGACAAGATAGCATTAATACCAGCTGGGAAAAAGTACAGAAAAACATAAAAGAAGCCGCCAGCGAGGCCTTAGGAACAAGAATCCCACATAGAAGTGGAAAAGCCGCAAAAACCCCTTGGTTTTGTCAGGAAATCAAAGACAAATGTAAGGAGAAAAGAAAAGCATATCTTAATTATAGGACACAAAGAACACCGGAATCATATGAAATATACCGAAGAATTAGAAACGAAACGACAACACGCGTAAGACAGATAAAAGATCAACACTGGGAAGCATTTTCTAAGCGAATGGAGAATGACTTCTATGGGCTTCAAAAACAAATCTGGCGACTAATTCGAACACAAAGAAAAGAAGTCAATGAGCTGGTAGAAACAAATCACATTACCAATGAAAAGTGGATAGACTACCTAAGCGAACTGTTCAGAGCAGATAACATCGAGACTGAACTTAGCACACCTGAAATAGTGATAAACGAAGACATTGAAATTGGAACCATGGAGGTTAGTGCGGCACTCCAGAAGCTGAAGAACAGGAAGAGCGCAGGACATGATGGCATCCCGAATGAACTACTCAAATACGGTGGCCAACGCCTTACACAAGAATTGACAAAACTGATTCAAAAAATTCTCCATCAACACAAAATACCGGACGAATGGCGCACTAGCACGACCATTCTTATGTTTAAAAAGGGAGACAAAAAAATACCATCGAATTACAGAGGAATAAATCTCTTAAATACCACCCTGAAACTTACCACAAAGATAATAACGGCTAAAATTAACAGCTTAACTACATTGGCAGAGGAACAACAAGGCTTCAGATCGGGAAGATCATGCACAGATGCAGTTTTTGTCATAAGACAAGTAACAGAAAAATCAATTGAATACAACAAACCGGCTTATATGTGCTTCATCGACCTGGTGAAGGCTTTCGACCGTGTGCAATTGAGAGATATCGTACGTCTCCTATACAATAGACAAATCCCTCGCAATATAATAAAAACTATTGAAAATATATACACAGCCAATCAAATCCGAGCCAAAATAAACGGAAATCTCACCAAACCAATACCTGTGGGATGTGGCATCCGACAAGGGGACTCTTTAAGTCCTCTTCTATTTAACATCATAATGGACGAGATAATAAAAGCAGTACGTGTGTTGAGAGGATATAGGATGGGAGATCGGGACGTTAATATCTTATGCTATGCTGATGATGCAGTTCTGCTGGCAGAAAACGAAGATGATCTGCAGCGACTGTTACACAGATTCAACTGCACAGCAAAATCATTCAATATGACCATATCAGCCTTAAAAACAAAATGCATGACAACGTCAAAAATACCATTGAGATGTAAATTGGAAGTTGATGGCAAAATTATACAACAGGAGATGAAGTTTAAATATTTAGGAATATCAATCTCGGGATTTGGTGATGTCGAGACTGAGGTGAGGGAACAAACACAAAAAGCGACAAGAATAGCGGGGTGTCTGAACGATACTATATGGCGAAATAAAAACATCGGAACAGAAACTAAATCCAGAATATATAAAGCAGTAATTAGGCCAATTATGACATATACCGCTGAAACTCGCCCCGATACATCAAAAACCAAACAGATTTTAGAAACAACTGAAATGAGGGTGCTGCGCAGGATAACAGGAAAAACACTGTACGATAGAGAAAGGAGTGAAAATGTAAGAGAGAGGTGCAAGGTGGAAAACATAAACGACTGGGTGCTGAGCAGGAAGGTGGAATGGAATGGGCACATTGACAGGATGGACGACCGAAGAATTGTGAGAGTCACACGTGATAAGTCACCAGCGGGACGTAGGAGTACAGGACGCCCCCGAAAGCGATGGAGCGACAACTTGAATGTATAGTGGGCAGAGTGGTGAGGGAAAACAGGCGTTTCGTCTAAACCAAAGAAAGAAGAAGAGAAGAAGAAGAAAGAACTGGAGCCGGAGTGTTCGGCAAGAGCAAGGGAGTTAGAATTTTACTCTCTCGAACAACGTGTGACCATCTTTACAGCGGAAATTTATACTATTCTGCAATGTAGCCATCTCTGTGAGAAGAACATAAATAGGAATAAGGTAATAAACATATGTTCAGACAGTAGGGCTGCAATAATGGCACTGAAGTCCAGTGTCGTAACTTCGCGGCTGGTGTCTGAGTGCAAGGATGTACTGAATAGACTGATAAGAAAAGGCTGCACAATCAGACTCGGGTGGGTCCCGAGTCACTCGGGTATATACGGAAGTGAGAAAGTGGACCGTCTGGCAAAGATGGGGTCCGCAATTGAACCATATGGACCCCAATCAATTCTACCTGTCCCAATTGCCATTGACAAAAGGAAATTAAAATTGTTACTTGAAAGTAAATTTATTGAATCGTGGAGAGGAGCTCCTGAAATTAGGTGTGCCAAGAAAAATATAAGTGGACCTAGCGCACGGTTTACTAGAGAGCTTCTGTCCTTAGGAATGTAAGAGTTGCGAATTCTGGTTGGACTGTTGATAGGACACATTGTCATTTGAGGGACCATCTTCATAAGTTTAGTGTCGCAGATGACTCGACGTGCAAATGGTGTCTGGAGGAGGATGAAACTGTTGACCACGTCCTCAGAGAATAACCAGCACTCAACGGTCTGAGATAGGGGCATTTCGAAAATACAACTTTATTACCGGGAGCATTTATTCGAATTCAATTAATGAGACTGTTTGGATTCGCCAACGCGATCGGACTCGAATGACCTGCAGCTATGGTGGGATGTAAAGGGCCCAACGAGGCCTAGGCATCAACGATCAAGTATCACCACCTTTTTGTTTCATCCATTCACTCATGTAAAGATGCTTTTAACGGGTTGAAAATTTTAACAGTTGCTGGTGTTTACAATTACGAGGATTGCATTTTTGTCTATCGGAATAAACATATCTTTCAATATGTATTGTGTTTAATATGCATATATATATATATATATATATATATATATATATATATATATATATATATAACAGTAACCTTAAATCCTTGTACTGTCTAAAAATCACAGATATCCTCGGTATCACAAATATATTTATTTTACAGGATGGCAATTAATTTAAACATTTTTAAAAAACGTTTGAAGAATCATTTACTAGATTAAGTTGTTACAGTTTAAAGGAATTCTAATGTAAGTTTATTTTATCATATATTTTTGTCTCTTTCAATATTGTAGGTTTGTGTTGTTCATAATTTTTGACAATATCTCTAAATATTGTAATACTTGTACTTTCCAATTGGAGGAAATTAATTATTATTATAAATAATATGTTGCAGGCAGAGAGAGTGCCATTTATGAATACAGCCCGGAAATTCTATTGGAAAACGCCGAATTCAAGTAGTACTGGGATCAAACTGCGTTTATGAATCATACAGTTGAACGTAACAGACCAGACCCCATTTTAATAGATAAAATATACAAGTAAGCAACACTAATAGAAGACGCCATCCCTAATAGCAATAATTTAAGGGATAAGCATAATGCGGAGATCGCTAAATACGGAAACCTCGAGTTACAAATACACCAGCAGTGGGATATCAGTAGTGTCCGGACGATCCCCATAATTTTATCAACATCCAGCGTAGTTCCGATGAGTCTTGGGCTTAATATTAAGAGATTCGGCCTTAGCTTGCACTTTTCAATTGGAAAAAAAATTATTATTATTACAAAGTTGTGTAAAATAAAATGCTTTTAATCTATAAAATAAAGGAAGCAATAAAATCAAGATATGAGATGATTTAAATGGAGACAAACTATCTTGATAAGTTCAAATCTTCGAAAGGAAGTTTCTAGATTATATTCTAAATAAAATCTATAATTACCTATATAACTTTGGTATGATATCGGCTAAATGTGCCTTCAAGTTCTCTCCACATTTTTCAGCAATACTTGAAAATCCAAACGCAGCACCTTTTTTGGAGTTCCACATGGCATTATGATTGGCTAAATGCATAAACTGGTAAATTAGATCAGGTTTGTTCAGATCTGAGGCTAGAGAACACAGTTCCTTGTATGTAGTTAGATTTCCTCTAAAATAGCAATCAAATGTAGTATAACAATATTTTTTTTTGTAAAAATATTGGCGTTTTATCAATAAAATAAGATAATATCTGTCAAATTTGTCTTGAATATTATCATAAATAATTTTTCTTACCCTGTAGGTGTTTTTCCTAACTGTCCTTCTTCAAACAATTTTGTATCACTAGTTACTTGTGCTACATTCCTAGTTCCAGAAGTCAACTGTTTTACTAAAGCTGTTAATAATTCTTCAGATTTATAGGTATCATAAAGAACACACAAACCTTTGGAAGCGGCATCTTGTACGATATCTAAACCGTATGTAAAAAATTAGGTGTATATATATATATATATATATATATATATATATATATATATATATATATATATAATTTAATAAATTATTAAAAACTCTTACCATTATTTTCACAAAGAAGATCCATAAATGCATTTTGAAGAACTTGTAGCCTCTTTGTAATAGGTTCTCTTTCCCCACAACCTTAAATAAACAAATTAATACCAAAGTTTAAAAAATCTAAATCTAATGTTTTACTTTATTTTTCTAAAAAAAATTATGTTCCAATACTGAAATATCTATTTCAGAAGATATCTAGGCACACGGTAATGTACCAGCCGAGTCCAGGTAAAAACAGACAGGGGCATGCCACATGTCTAATTATACAAATCATTTCAAGCACTATTCTGCACCCCTAAAACTTTTTTCCCGTTAGGCTCACACTATTAAATTTGTATATTTTACTAAAATTGATATTCAGATAGCCATAATTTGTTCTCTACGCGTTTAAAAGTTGAAACCTCGCAAAAATAGCCTTTTTAAGGAGGTCCATTCGCTATCACATTGGTGAAATCAAGTGTAGTAATCAATACTTGATAAATGAAATTAAAATGCTAATAAAATATAATATTATTTAAAAATAAGTAGTTTGCAAGGCATTTACCATTGAAAAAATAATTAAACACGTAATTTCATTTGATTCATTTAAAATAGCTGGGGTAACTAGTGTGTGATTTGGCAACATTGTCTTTTTACTGTATATGGTTATCTATCCTACTCTTTCATAATAAATAAGTTTACAAAATAGTAAAATGTTTACTCATAATATTCGAATGTCAATGTCTTTTAAGGCATGTCATCAAAGAGGAAATTATTAGGTTAGTACGTATTTTTAACCGACTTCTAAAAGAAGGAGGTTCTCAATTCGTCGCGTATATATATATTTTTTTTTAAATATGTACACCGATTTTTCCGGAACGGCTGCACTGATTTGAATCAAATTTTTTACGTTATATTCAGGAAGTTGCTGCGGTGGTCCCATATTTTTTTAGATGAAGTTGGTGCAGTAAAATCCAAGATGGCGCCGACAATATGGCGGCCAAAAAAATTTTGTCCGATTTTCTCCAAAATTGGTATGGAGGAATTTTCGGGGTTGTACCCAACGAATCTGAAATTATTTTAAAAAAATTCAAAATGGCGGATCCAATATGGCGGACAAAAAATTTAATTTTGTCCGATTTTCTCCAAAATTGGTATGGGGGAGTTTTTGAGGTCGCACATTACGAATTCAAAACATTTTTAAAAAATTCAATATGGCGGATTCAATATGGCGGACAAAAAAGCGATTTTGTCCGATTTTCTCCAAAATTAGTAGAGAAGTTTTCGGGGTCGCAGATGACGAATCTGAAATTATTTTAAAAAAATTCAACATGGCAGATTCAATATGGCGGACGAAAAAATCAATTTTGTCCGATTTTCTCCAAAACTAGTATGGGGGAGTTTTTGAGGTCGCACATAACGAATCTGAAATTAATTTATTTGATTTAAAAAATTCAATATGGCGGACAAAAAATCAATTTTGTCCGATTTTCACCAAAATTGGTGCGGGAGAGTTTTCGGGGTCGCACATGACGAATCTAAAATTATTTTTAAAAAATTCAATATGGCGTATCCAATATGATGGATAAAAAATGAATTTTGTGCAATTTTTTTTCAAAATTGATATGAGGGAGTTTTTGGGATGGCACATTACGAATCTGATATTATTTAAAAAAAATTAAATACGGCGGATCTAAGATGGTGGATTAAAGATTCTTCATCTCTCGATTATGTCTAAAGTCAGTATGGAGGGATTTTTGTTAGTGTTAATTACGAAATTAAATATTTTTTGAAAAATTTAATCTGGCGGATTCAATATGGTGTTCTAAAAATTTTATATTCTTCGACTTTCTCCAAAACTAATACAGAAGGTTCCTGAGGGTGTAAATTATGATTTTAATAGTATTTTGTCAAGGTTCAATATGGCGAATGCAATATGGCTGACTAAAAATTTTCCATTTTTCGATCTTGTTCAAATGTGGAACTGAATCGTTTTTGAGGATGTAAATAGCGAATATAAAATTATTTAAAGAAAATCTAATACGTCAGATGCAATATGACCGTTTAGAAATTTTAAATTTCTGGATTTCATCTAAAATTAGTACTAAGGGGCTTTGAAGGGTTTAGATTTAGATTAGATTAAGACGTTAAAATTATTTTTTGAAATTCAATATGGCGGATCCAATATAGTGGGTTGAAAATTTTACCGTATTCACATTTTTTCAGATTTAATATTAGGACGTTAGGGGGTGGTGTATTACGAATATGAAGTTAATTTTTTACAACTATTAGGTTGATAAGATACAATATGAGGGACAAAAAATTTTACAATTTCCGGTTTCATCTAAAATTGATATTGCGGGGTTCTTGGGGCGTGTACAAACTCAATATGCAATATAAAATATATCGGGCTAAGAAATTTACGTCTCAAATTCTTTAAATATCGATATTGGAAGGTTTTGGGGCCTATATTACCAATCTCAAATTAATTTGAAATTTAAGATAGTGGATTTACTATGACAGACTAAATATTTGTTTGACACAATTTTATTGGTATTTGGAGAAATCTAAGAATCAAGGAATTCTTAATGGTTCATTTTAGGGTGAATTACAATTCTGGATAAAAAGGATACTTTTTTGCCACCTTGGAGTCATTACGAGGTACATTAATTTCGATTAGCACGTAGTTCAAATAATTGATGAATATCATAAAGAATTCAAAACTAAAAATCGAAAAATAAAATTTTTATAAAAAAATTGAACCGACTTCTAAAAGTGCGCTAAAAAGGGAAAAATAACTAGAAATTTTTATATGAAATTGAAATTTTTGAAGTCGGCGCCAAATTGTTTCTAAATGAAATAAATAACTACTAATATATATAAATTATAGTAAGAAAGCAATTACAAATAAAGTATTTTTAATCTGTTTATGCGAATCACATTTTGTCAGGTATTAGTTTGGCGCCGACTTCAAAAATTTCAATTTCATATAAAAATCTCTAGTTATTTTTCCCTTTTTAGCGCACTTTTAGAAGTCGGTTCAATTTTTTTATAAAAATTTTATTTTATGTAAAATGCAATAAAATGTAATAGTATAAATTTAGTTGATACAAGTAGTTATAAAGAAGATAATATACATCATAAACATTGCCTTCAGATATATATATATATATATATATATATATATATATATATATATATATATATATATATATATATATATATATATATATATATATCTATATATATATCTATATATATATATATATATATATATATATATATATATATATATATATATATATATATATATATATGTAATGGAAGGTTCTCGGGCATCCCGTGTAGGTGCTGAGTCCCTCTCAGGACTGCAAGGCAGCTGACGTTTCGGTGAAATCTCATTCACCATTTTAAAAGCTCACTGTATGCCGTCTACGGGCGAACTCGAACTAATAAAACTGCAAAAACTAATAATATCCCACCACGGACATTGAAGAGAAAGTGGCCAAATTCACTACTATTCCAGTTTATTTCGCTGATACAAGAGCTGAAACCTAAATGGATATAAAGTATATATATATATATATATATACAGGGTGATTCAAAAATCGATCACGAAACTTAAGGGGGTGATTCTACTTGACAAAATAAGGGTAGAGCTTCATATAATTTTTTTTTAAAATGTCATTCGTTTTCGAGTTACAAGCCGTCCAAGTTCAAGTTTTTATTTTTTGTTTTTTGAATTACTCGCTTACAGGAAAACCGATTTGACTAATATTTGAAAGATAGGCTAAGTCTTCTGCGCTTCATCATTTTAGTAACAATTCACATTGATTGTTTGCCGCTAGAGGACACTTTACCTACATTGAAAATTGTTTTTTGTCATAATTTTTTAGTGTTGACAGCTACAGTAGTTTTTGGCATAATTTCTGAAAGACTGATGCCAGGCCTTTAAAAAAGGTGCTCTTTCTTTACATCGCCTAACGGTTTAGACGTAAATCACCCTTAAAAATTAAGTGGTAAATTTACTTTTCTCATTTCATTACCACCAGCTACCAGGTAAATAGCTATCAAAGTATGCTAGAGCTGTCAGTTTAACATCAAATAAATTCGCTTTTTAAACTATTTAATTTATAATCTTAAAATAACTAATAATGGCTAATCACCAATATTCAAATATCGAATATTGTGATATCTATTTTTGTTATGGAAAAGCAAATGGTAATGCAGAGTTGGCAAGAAGATATTATATGGAGAGTTATCCGGAAAGAAATATCCCTCATGCTCAAACATTTTCCAGTGTGCGCAGGAGGCTTGCGGAATGTGGTTCCTTTAAAAGTTATAATGAAAATAGGGGAAGACCTAGAACTGCTAGAAACGTGCAACAAGAAGAAAGAGTGCTTGAAATTATTGAAGATAATCCAGGTATTAGTACTAGAAAAATTGGGAATGAAGTGCGGCTCTGTCAGGCTAGTTCATGGAGGATACTAAGAGAAGAACAACTCTACCCGTTTCATTCAAAAAAGGTGCAGGCTCTTTATGACGATGATCGGCCGAGACGGTTGGAAATGTGCAATCAGATCCTAGCTAAGTATGAACACGATAATCGATTAATTGGCGTCATATTATTCACTGACGAAGCTGGTTTCACTCGTGATGGCATAACAAATCTACACAACATCCACACATATGCTTACGAGAACCCAAACAATGTGGTAGAAACGAAACATCAGCGTAGATTTTCACTAAATGTGTGGGCAGGGATAATAGGAGATTACCTTATTGGTCCTCATTTCTTTGATGGCCCATTAACTGGTGACGTATACTTAGATTTTATCCAAAATCGTCTCCCATTGTATCTGGAAGATGTGCCATTGGAAGTAAGGGCCAACATGTGGATCCTCCAAGACGGAGCTCCGCCCCACTTTAGTATACGTGTCCGACAGTATTTGAATGCAACGTATCCTGAGCGATGGATAGGACGAAGTGGACCATTGGCATGGGCAGCGAGGTCACCAGACCTTAATCCTATGGATTTTTTCTTTTGGGGTCATTTGAAACAATTGGTGTACGATATTCCAGTAATCAACGTCGAGGATCTTCGCTTCAGGATAATCGAAAAGTGCCAAATTATTAAAGAAACACCAGGAATTTTTCATCGAGTTAGGCGACATTTTTTGAAGAGTGTTAGGAAATGTATGGAAGAAAATGGGGGACATTTTGAGAATCTTTTTTAGTTTGTTTAGTACTGTTTCATTAATTTTTATCAATTAAATGTATATCGCAATAATCCATAATATGAATATTTACTGATTAGCCATTATTAGTTATTTTAAGATTATAAATTAAATAGTTTAAAAAGCGAATTTATTTGATGTTAAACTGACAGCTCTAGCATACTTTGATAGCTATTTACCTGGTAGCTGGTGGTAATGAAATGAGAAAAGTAAATTTACCACTTAATTTTTAAGGGTGATTTACGTCTAAACCGTTGGGTTTAGCGATGTAAATAAAGAGCACCTTTTTTAAAGGCCTGGCATCAGTCTTTCAGAAATTATGCCAAAAACTACTGTAGCTGTCAACACTAAAAAATTATGACAAAAAAACAATTTTCAATGTAGGTAAAGTGCCCTCTAGCGGCAAACAATCAATGTGAATTGTTACTAAAATGATGAAGCGCAGAAGACTTAGCCTATCTTTCAAATATTAGTCAAATCGGTTTTCCTGTAAGCGAGTAATTCAAAAAACAAAAAATAAAAACTTGAACTTGGACGGCTTGTAACTCGAAAACGAATGACATTTTGAAAAAAAATTATATGAAGCTCTACCCTTATTTTGTCAAGTAGAATCACCCCCTTAAGTTTCGTGATCGATTTTTGAATCACCCTGTGTATATATATATATATATATATATATATATATATATATATATATATATATATATATATATATATATATATATATATATATATAGCTACTACTGAAATTTTCACTTGGTAAGTTTTCAGTTTTTTTCTTAATTTGCAAGTCAATAGAAGGAAGATATTGTTTATTTATATTAGTTGGAACTGAATCGTAATTAAGAAGTCCTGGTGAGTTTAAATCTCGAAGATTTAAAGTATTTTTGGAACAGAACTTATCACTCATTTAGATTGCAAATCTTTTGTCACCAAAGCAAAGTTACCAACCAAAAAAACAGAGAACTTAGTCCCTTTTTTACATCGGTATTTTTGGTGGAATATAATTTTCAATGTCCTATTAGAACAGAAAAAAAAACAAAAACTGCTAAATTCTCACCCAAGAAAAGTAACTTCTTACCTTTGATAACAGACAACAACCAAATACAAGACGCCTGTTTCGAATTAGGGTGAGCTTGGCCAGCTAATTTTAACAATTCTCCCAATAACCAATCCAAATTGTCATCTGGCATGGGTTCTGTACTGTCAGGAGCGTAATCACTTGGCAACACTCTCCAGGCATTTCTAGCTTCAGGCGACCATATGCTTTGACAGCACATGACTAGAGATTCTCCTATTGTGAAGTGGACTTCTACATCTTTTGTCTGCCAGGATAATGAAGCAAAAAGTTAACAAAAAAAAATGAATTGACTACTACTGTACCAGAGTTAGGTAAACATCTTATTATTGAATGGTCAACATCTAAATTACGTAGAATTGTGATATTGAAAAAAAAAAACAAAAACATAATTATTTGATAAATTACAAACAAAAACTTACCTCTTTGGCTGTGTTTAATAATCCTTTTATCACCTCTTTGGTATGAACGAATTTTTCACCAACACAAAATAGTCCTAGAGCTCTAGCTGCTTTTTCTCTCACCTATAAACAAGAGCAAAAAATTCAAATTTATACGGTTTATCATAAAAAAATGTAAAGGTGCATATAAACATGGCGACCATAACGCGCCTGTGACGAGCATGAGTCGCGCCACTATTGTCATAAATTTTGGTTCAATTTTCAAAGGATTTGTCGACAAATACGACGCCCTGAACCTATAACGCGCATATGACAAACTTACAACAAGTTAATTTCATCATATTTTTATTGTTCGCAAGCAGTGCGACCAATTCTATCGATTTTTGGTGCGAACTTAAAGAAATTTTTTTATCTAGTGGGACGCCTTAAGGCACGTTCTTTCGAAATAATTTACTTTACAATGAGACTAACGACACGAGATTTTCTTTATGTTTTTGTGAGAGCATTGATTAAGTTGTTGGTAAGTGAATATGAAGTGGCCCGAAGAAAATATGTTGAATTTAGGAGGCAAGGTGCAAATAATTCCAAAATTTGTGAGTTAAAGATAAGAATTTTAAAAGAGAAAGAAAGGTGGGTGTGTAGAATGAAATTGCGTCAAAAAATTTGCACTGGCCAGCGTGAATAAAATTTCAAGTTTGTCTATCAAATGGAAATGTACTGCTGAAAATATATTCCCCTTTTTGTAGTCCTATTTTTTATTACAAATATTCAAAATCGAATGGATACATTGTGGTGAATTTTTTGCAATGTCTACTAATATGTTGGAACTTTAAATCAGCTAGAAGCTCCAGTTCTGACCATTTTTTATAAAAGCTAGTGCACCATTATCGCCGAGGTTTTCGTTTTTAATTTCATAAGCTTGATGATAGTAAAACTCTACTACAGAAAACTAAGAAAGCTGCTGCTTCATTGTCACTCAAGATATGGCAGTTATAAATGCACAAGAGCTTTGTGTACCTGTGAAGGGACATAAACTAAAGACGTGGCAATTCTCAGAACATGTGAGCTTTGTGTAACTGTGAGGGACATAAACCAAAGACGTGGCAATTTTCAGAACATGTTTTGTAAACAATGTCGCTTTCCAAATTCTGATAAAGCAAGGGGTAAATACTGTAGGCTTCTTAATTATGTATTTGTGGAGATAATAGTCTATTTAAAAGATAATTAGGTTTAAAAGAATCTATCTTAATCAGGCAAATGACAGTAATGACATTGTCAAGTATAATTCATATGTGTATAAAGGTAAGACCTAGTTTCATGATTGTCTTACTTACTTACTTTCGGTGCTAGCTGTTGAAAATGTCTACTTTTACTCCAAAACTATGAACATGTGTTCTGGATTTAAAATTCAAAACAATAGTTTAAAATCTGCATGATTCACTTATTCAACAAAATACCCTGATGAGGATTTGAAGTTTGGTTTCGGAATTAACGAATCTACATCTTACAGACTCATTAAGGAAAGGAAAAATGGAACTGCGCGCGAGCCTAAACCTTCTCCGAAATTGTTATTATTAGACAATGATGAATGCTGCAAAAACATATTAAGAGCGCGCATTCACGCATTTTATCTTAGAAGAAAAATAACAGTACTCGATAAAGTTTTAAAAGTTGTGACAGAAGACAAGAATCTGCCAAGCATGGGAAAAACCAGTCCGTGGAAAGTGCTGACGGAAATGAATTTCTCTTGGGAAAAGTCAAGATGGAAATGATGCAGAAATAATATTTTGGAGAAGACAGTATCTGCGGGACATTAAAAAAAAAACACAATGTATCAAGATAAGAATTTAACAAGTTTTTGTGAAGCATTCTTAGAAGGGTTGTCGACAGATTCAAAAGCATCAGCCGGTATGAGTAGCAGACTCGTTGTTGCCCATATTGGAGGTGTTAATCCATTCGTAGGAGTTTTGCTGCAGTTTGAATCGAAGTCTACTAAAGATTACCATGAATAAATGACGGCGAATATCTTAGAATATTTTTCTCAAATGGTATAGTTAATTCCGAAGAAGTATGTTATAGATTTGGATAAAACCAGTTCTCATTCCAGACCGGAGGAAAATTTGCCAACAACATTTCGGAAAAAAGCGATATTATAGATTGGTTATCGAAAAAACACACTCCTTTTGCGAAAGAAGAATTTTAGGATTAGATAATTCGAAATTAAGAAAAACTACCTGTTTTTTATTTCGAAATATAAAAGCTATAAGTAAAATATAATTCAAAAAAACTTTGAACCAATTTGAAGGCATAGAGCAACACGAACGCGAAAACGCAAACTCGTGTAAAGGCTGATTTCCAAGATTTATCAATAAATAGAAATATAGAAGATAATACAAAAATAATATTACTTCAAAATTTGGTTTATTTCTAACATTCTGAACACCGGCATGTTTATAGGGCCGTAATAAAATATAACATAAAAAAGTACACCTATTACGAAATAACAGAAATAATATCACAACAGCAGTCCCAGACTTACACTAATACTGAACAGGGACATAAAAATTGGGTTTAACTTATACTCAGATCACAGGTTGCGATACCCTATTAAACACAGAACATATTTGATATATTGGAGACATACAATATACATTAGTCCTAGGTATCCTTAAAAGAAAGTATACACCATGCCTGCTCGTCAATTGTGGCACATTAAAATCTAGCTTGCCCAAAAGCTGAGGACAAACAATCTGACCGTTGACCATCTTATATAAAAATAAAACCAAATGTAAGTTACGACTCGTTTCAAGACTTTGCAAACTAAATTTATCCAGCAATGATCGATTGTCTATCCCGACCGGTGGATACACTTCCTCAGTTCTCAACCACAAATACTTCATAAACTTTCGCTTTTCTACATAACCAAAACACATTTATTATAAATTGGAGCCCAAACAAGTGAACAGTATTCAAGTTTACTTTTTACTAGTGCTATAAACAATAATTTTAGGCTTTCAATATTCTTATATGATCTACCGTTTTTAATAATTAAACCCAGCATTTGATTAGCTTCAAACACTATTCTGCCATAATGAAGGTTAAAGCTAAGTTTAGAATCCAATACAATACCCAAATCCTTAGCTCCATCAACTCTTTTAAGTAGGTCATTATTTATTTGATAACTGTATAGAATTGTAGAAATTTTTACGAGTTATAGACATTACTGAACATTTGCTCACATTAAAAACAACTGATTACTCACTCACTACCTCTGGACTATATTAACACAATTTTGCAATCTCAATGTTCCTTCGTCTGAACTTGGACATGCATTTTTAAATCAGCAAGCAGCAGGAATTCAACATCAATTGATTTAGAGATATCGTTTATAAATATTAAAAATAAAAGAGGCCCCAAATTTGAGTCCTGAGTTATCCCCGAAGAGGCCGCAAAACACTGAGATTGAAAGCCACTATATTGGACATACTGAGACCTATTAAATAAATACGAGTTATAAAACCGTACAAATTGATCAGTAAAATCAAACTTCGCAAGCTTTGGCAGAATCAAACTATGGCTCATCTTGTCAAAGGCCCTTGAGAAGTCGGTAAACATCACATCAACCTGACCTCTAGCATCCACAGTATCTGCTGTAAACTGCAGAAAAAACGCCAGATTAGTGGATGTTGGCCTACCCCTCAAAAATTCATGATGTTTTGTAGACAACAAATTCTCGACTTTGTTGATAAGGAAGTTATACAGTAGCATCTTAAAGATCTTTGAAAAATCATATATCGTAGAGACAGACATGTAATTTTCTACTTTGGTCGTATTTTTGCTCTTAAATAACGGACATATTTTAGCTACCTTCCATCTCTCGGGATACACCAGCTACGTAAGAGAGACATTAAAAATTTTACATAGAGGAGCAGCCATTTATAGTGTCTTTAATAAGAAAACTTGGAGCAAAATCTGGTCCGTTAGACATTTTACGTTTAATCCCTTTCGTAATTTTTAGTATATCCTGTTCTGTATAGGCCGCAACTGCAACTGTATTGTTGCCCAAATCCCCAGACTAACCTCTTCAGTAGACGATACTTTATTATAAACCTCCTTAAAATACTCGGCAAATGCCTTAACAATATCATTAGGGCGATCGTAAATTTTACCCAAAGACACTCTATCGGGAATAGAGCAACAATTTTTTTCGGCTGAACATATCTCCAAAATGATTTAGGGTCATTTCCAATGTCCCCTTCTAAACGCTCAATGTTACGCTGATACGAGGCCGTAATCATCCGATTAGTCCGCGCCCTCAACAATTTAAATTTATTAAAACAAATGACACTCTTAGTCTCCCTATACTTACTAAAAACGTTATTCTTACGTTTTAAACTACAAATAATATCTGCGTCAGTTGTAATCATATATAAGGATAAAACGAATACTTTAATTCTAAACAGAATAACTGAAAATCCATAAAGTTAACGCATTGTAACGAGAAAATGATAAAGCCTGAAACCGATATAAAACCAACATATTAATTAATCTTGTCAGAATTATTATTCGATTGACTATAGCAAGTATTTATCAAGGAAATGAAAAAATAACATGCTATAATGCTTCAATAGTTAAAAGACTTTATGGCTAATGATAAACATAAAACAAAAAAAAATTGTAAAACCCCACCGCATAAAACTAACAAAACTGCTATTTGTTTTTCGTTGTCTCACATTGCAGCGCATGTCTACCTTCTTCACTAACTTCGAATTAACGAAAACTTTTGTGAAAAATTTGCGTGGTTCGCTAGACCTTAATCGAAACCGGCAAAGTTCAAAGCAGGATCGCAGTGACTCGCAGGCTCGTTGCGCATAATACACATCTTAATAGTCAGTCTTTGAATGAAAAATCTGTTAATTTAAGATGACGAAATTGGTGTAAAAAATGTGAATTATATATAATTGACCGCGTTTCTAACGCAGCGTTCTGATCCGATCGGACCTATTCGATGAAGTTATATCTACTTTAAATTCACGTAATAAATACCTCTAATTGTAGTTTCTAGCGACAGAAACTTCAGTCAAAACCGATATAACTGCATCAGATCAATTCGATAGTTAGAAACTAGGTCACTGACTGATTAAACTGTCAAATAATACAATTAACAAAAAAAAGTACGAATGAAATATCACTGAGGAAAAACAATGTTAATTGAAAATGGAATTATTCCAGCAAAAAAATACGCGATAGGTATAATTCATTTTACATATTTTTTATTGTGACTAGTAGAAACTTGCTTGTAACGTTTAAACAGCTAAAACTGTAGCATGGGTAAATAACTAAATGAGAAGTATAAATTACCTTTGCAGACAATTTTCCATTATTCATAATTTCCAATAAATTCTCTACTAATTCTATTTTGGTAATGCCATCTATCGCCGGCCTTTTAGCATCTGGACTACCATTCTTAGAAGGTTTTCCATCTTCTAGAGGTAAACATAACACCTTGCCTATTAAACCTAAACTATTGCAAGTAGCGCCTATAAGAAGAGGATTTTGGTGTTTCATAAAGGGCACTAAAAAAGAACATACATTAAAAATGAATCATACAAATACGTTTCAAGTCATAAAATCTAGCCGATTTTTTTAATAATACTAACCCAAAGTATTAATACTGTTTTTAATTAAATCATTCTTATCAAATTTCTCTCTGTCCCATTTTTTCTTAAGAATTAATGTTTCTAGACAGCTACCAATTCCTAGTATAGCGCCATGTTGAGTCTCTAAATTTTTACTTCCAGTTTGCCCTACGATGAATAAACATATCAATACATATGCCTTTATTTCTTACTCTAATTACTACCTATCAAATACTTTATTGCATCATCAAAATCGTCATCACTGGACTGATTTGTCAACATTAAAGCGTACAAAATGGCGGTGTGTTCTCTAACTTCCTCTTTTGTGTTATTTAGTAGATCTCTTATCCAGTTAACATCGTTGGTAATTAAAGTATGAAGATCCGGAACTGAACCGATGATTTCAGTCATACAACACAAAGTTTCAACCGCTAAAACCAATAAAATATTTAAATACAGCTTTTACTAAACAATCTAAAACTTTTTTTAAACACGCCGCGTCGATTCCTGATTATTTAAAAAGAAAAAAACAAGAAAGTCTAACCTGGATTTGCCATTAGCAATCGTCTAACCAAAGATCCGTATTTTACCAAAATATTATCCTTTTTACCATACTTATCGTGTAATTCCTGAAGATGTTTTGCTATCTTAGGGGTATATTCGCAAGGATGTTTCAAGATTTCCCTTGTTAATGGTACCTCCAGACCCCTTATTAAACACAATCGTAAATATAACAAGATCTAAAAACATACATATACTTTTTTTAGCCCGTTGAATTACAAATTAGGCTTCTATGGATTTTTTAGGGATATGTTTAAAAACAAAACTAATATAACCTCAGAGTACCTGAGGTTATATGTAATTTTTTTATGATATAATACAGAATAAAATTAACTTCATGATATGACTGTTTTTATAACAGAACAAGTTGCATACCTCAATATAAGTCCTAATATCAAAAGGCAACACATGGCTTCCGACATTAGCAATTTTTGTCTTATCCGCCATATTTGTTTCCGCCTCACTGTACACATACTTTGTGATTTCCTCGAAAGATGGCATTGTCACTTTTGCCTTTTTATTTGAACTATCTTTTGACAGGTCGATGTCGTTTTTACGGGAAGTTCCATAGATCGACTTGAATGCTTCTTGGGACACATCATCTTTACTAAAATATTTAAGAAAAAATGTATCTACGTTTACAAATATACTATTTTAATCATTTAGGAGAGCCAACTGGAATATCAGATATATTATTAATGCATTTCTTATTACCTGTCTCCTGTGGCCACCAACAACAAAAACTTTGACGGAACGTGATCTGGAGGAAATATTGTAGCAAGTGTTCTAACACTGGCAAATCTAACCATGGGTTCCTGTGAGTTCATTTTTGTCCTGATCAAAGCAAAAAGGATACCCAATCTACCATCCTTGTCTGATTCATTGGGGAAAATATCATATTTGTATGCGAGAATTAAATTTAACAACCCTAAAAAAATAGGAGTAAAAGATAAAGACAATTGTAAATCACTGGACTGCAGTAATTTTGGAGATATCCCACAGTCGGGCCTATCGGAAGCTGCTTTCAATTTTTTTATATATAGGTATAAATGAAGTACGTATTCCATTATATGAATTATGCAGCAGAATTAATTTTTTTTTTGTGTACAAATAATTCAAAGTGGTCCGTGTGGACCCTCTAAGAATCTACTGCAACCTGCAAGAAGTCTATGTCAAAGAAGAAGAAGAGAGGTAAATGGATCCTATTTTGGCAGATTATCACCAAAATTTAGTTGTTCCGTAAATGTCATAATATACCTAACAAATATGGTATCTATTATTCTTGTAACAGAATAGAAGAAACAAATTACCTATTTATATATTAAGGGGGATATTAGGAGAGGTAACTCCCTGTAAGCCCTATGCTTTTAGCTTGCAGCAGACCATGCATCGAATGGTGGAGGTGCTAGCCCAGGAGATAGGAGACGAATATATGCTCTTCCCTTTCTATCGTCTCTGCGATTTAAAACTTGCCTTTGATAATGCAAATAAAACGTCGCGTCTTCCATTTTCACGCACTTGTCGACGCAGCACACTTTGCCCCTTTTTTGATTGTTTTCCACTTCCACTGTTATTGTTTTTACTCAAACTCGAGGTTATGTGAGCGTCACGTATTCCACGAGTCACGTGGAATTTGCAGATCCATACTTTGTAGTTCGCATGTCCTATCCCTTACCCCCACCACACGCAGTTACCGTCTGATATCCTCCTTATTACATATTAACTGAGTATATTTCATTATATTATTGTGCAAGTAACAATGGTGACATTACTTGTAACTTATAAAACTTGAGCATTCGGTAGGAAACATGTCTAAACTTGGACAAGAACTGAAAGAAAGTCAGCGCAGACTTGCACAGGCTCATTTAATTAGTCTATTATTACTACGAGTGTCAAAGGCAAACACTGTTCGTTCGTTTTCTGAATTTTGAGAAAAGTGGAAACCAAACATTTTCAAACATAAAAATTGAACTAATATACTAAGTTAAAGTGAGTCAAAATTATCTTCTTTGGGATACTGGAGATAAGTAAGTATAGTTTTTTTTTTAATATTATTCTTTTTTAATTCCTCCGATAGTCCGATTGCTGATCATGACTTGAGGTAAAGGTCATTCGATATTCCAATCAACCGTTTACACTCGGATTGACTTTTTAAATTATTTTGTTAGTTTCTTTCGTTTTAGCAATCGGTATTGTTTACTTTCTGTCTAAATATTTAAAGACAAATCAAAGGCACATGATTCCTCTGTACCAAACTATACACGACCAACGACCCTAAAAAAATTAAAATATGGTTTTAAGTGCAGAATCAGTTTCAAATTGCCAAGTCTTGTCATATTTAAATAGCTTCATTTTTGTTCACATATAACTGGTACTAAACTTAGCTGAAACTAAAAGGAAATGTAGGCAGTATAACGTTGATTATTTGAAGTTCGGTTTCATTCCATCATTGTCGGAAAAACACCTGCTTATGTCCTTTATATGCAACGGAGTTTTAAGCAGTGATACTATAAAACCATTCGAACTGGAGAATCATCTGAGAAGATGTCATCCTAATAAAACAGGTGAAGGTTTGAAATACTTTCAAACACTGAAAAAAAAACTTCAAAAGGGACCCACGATGGACGGTATGTTCGCTTCAGTGTCAAAAAGAGACGATGATAGTTTGCGGACGTCTTACAATATCTCTCTACTAATAGCAACAAGGGAAAGCCTCATACTATCAGGGAAGAGCAAATTTTGCTACTGTTCTACACAAATCATATACTCAAAAGACGTCCAAAGACGTACTGATGAAATGAGTCATGATATTGAAAGCTCCTTGTGCAATTATGTGCAAACTACCCAGTTCTCCATACATTACCCCCAGAGGTATGCTGACAATATAGTTACACTCGTCGTGGGGAAACTCAAGAAGAAAGTTGGGTGGAATTAGAATTACCAGGAGGTTAAGAACCTGAGTGTAATCCGAGATGCAAAGTTTATCTGGAAAACACTTGCAAAAAGTTATCTCTAAAGGTGAAATGTCCATCACGGCAGCAAAAAAGGCACTGGGCAAAACGTGACAAGTAAAATCACACATTGGCTGTATGCTGCGGAGGTAAGACCATAGACGTAAAAGAAAGTGGGCTCGCGCTAAAAAGAGATAGAGCGTTTTCGAAGAATAATACCTCTATTTTTAATGGTGGAGTTAATTACAATACTTCGAACGTCATTGAATATCCCTGTCACCTGACCGAAATTAGAAAGAGGTACTACTTCTCGAAAACGCTCTCCTTTTAAGCGTGAGCCAATTTTCTTCTATAGGATTCGCAGGCTGTATTAAGTAATACTAATTTCTCTTACATTTATGGATAAGACCCATGATAACCTATGGCTCGGTTGTATGGTGGACAAAAATTATTTAGAGACGGGATACGGGGGCCATGAGCAGCACCTTAACAGCAGCTATGGAAACCCTACTAAACCTCTCCCTCTTGATATAATAATCAGGACTGAGACGAAGATGAGAGTTATACAAGCCGGAAGTAAACAAGGTCTAGTGGACTGGACCCTAGGACACACCAGCATAAAAGACATGGTAATGAACTCATTGTTGGAAATGAGCAATGGCATCATGCTAAGGACCTATAACTTTGACAGGCTCTACACCATTCAAATTGATTGGAAGATAGGTTCTGACCAATCAGGGAGTCAGCCAGGAAACCTCATTTGGTACACGGACGGCTTCAAAATTGATCATGGTATAGGTGCCGGAATATACGGGGGCACACCTAGACAACTTAAGTGAAGCACCGGGGCATACCACGTTATTCCATGTAGAAATACATGTTACAGGGGCAGGGACATTTTCTCCGGCAGTCAGGAAACGCTGAAAGCTCTCGCAGACTATCAAATAACATCAAAACAGTTATGGGATTGTCTTCAGAACACTGGTAAAATACGACGTTACTCTTGCATGGGTGCCGAGACACAAGGGCGTCCCGGGCACTGAAAAAGTGGACCAACTTGCAAGGCAAGCGTCTGGACCAGAACCAGTATTTGGAATCACTAAGGCTGCCATTCGTGGGTGATTAACTTGGTTGATAAATCAACAACACCAGATCCATTGAAACTACATTGCTGGCCACAGGCACAGCAGGTTACTGCTGAGCAGACCACCGGACAAACCAAACCGAGAAATCCGGCGTCTAAGCAAACTACAGGTCAGGATAGTGACAGGACTAATAACTGGCCATTGCAGTTTAGGAAAACAACTACATACAATGAAAAACCTACTGGAGACACCTACCAAGATCGATCAATCTGGAAGGTTGATGCCTAGGAGACAAACTAGTGAACAGACTGTTACCCCGGAACAAAGCAACTGACTTCTTTACATAAAACATATATAACAAACGAAACAATAAGTCTCAAGGCTGTAGTGAAAGGGCTCCTCGACGCTGGCCGGCTACATTCCTCAATCAATTAATCAAAGAAACATGTTTAACTGGAACCATCTTTTGGTACACTGATGGTTCAAAGACCAAAGAGGGTACTGGAGTTGGGATATATGTGTTACAATCAAGAAGAAAAGTTGATTTTCCTTGGGGAAAATGCCAATCAGTATTTCAGGCAGAAATGTATGCAATTTTACAATATGTAGGCAAGATTAAAAGGAAAGCTTACAAAAGAAAGCAGATTTATATTTATTTCGACAATTAAGCAGCCCTGAAGACCCTCAAGGGGCAAAAGATATCACCTAGACTGGTTTGTGAATGTTAAAGTGAACTAATAACTGGCAAAGGATGACAGACATGCTACAGTGGGTACCAGAACACGAAGCCATACATGGAAATGAAAAAGCTGATGAGCCAGCATGGGCGGGTTGATCATCTCAACACATAGGTCCAGAACCGGTTCTTCGGGTGCCAAGATGTGCGACACGAGCCATCAAACAAACCATAGCAGATTTTTTATAGGAAATCCTAACTTGAAATTCGACAAAAAACTATTCCAAAAGAGCAGGAACCCACGAAGGGTACACAGATATAATGACGAGACACATGGCTGTCAAAGTTTACCTGCATAAAATAAATCTTGAGAAAAGATACTTCAGTTGCAGGCTGTGGTCAGGTCGAGAAAACGGTAAAGCGATTGTGAGTCATTCGATCGGAAAAGACAGCAAACCTTAACGTTAACAAACCTGGTACCAAACGAATCATACACTCATTCCTTAGCTGATCTGTACAAATTAGCTCAGGAGGCTAAGATAACAGAGTGGCTGTAAGACAAGTGTGAGCACAACAGGTCTATACCGGCCGCAATGCATCTAGGTTCCGGACGAACCTATGGTGAAAACAAATAGCTTCAAGATGCACTTGTTACTAAAAAGTTTTATTTGTGATTTTATTAGCTCGACTTGAGCATATTTATATATTTTAAATAAAGCCAAAAATGGTTCCTTATTATTACCGACAATTAATACTTACAAGATTTAAGCTACTTGGTTAAAATTTTTATATTTTACTATCTAAAGCTAACAGTTTTTATGATTTGTTTTTATAATAAAAAATATTGCAGAAGAATTTGTTCGATTAATTTTTTTTGCATATTATTTTATAAATGAAAGTATAACCTTTATTGTCCAAAAGAATAATGGTCACAATTTAAGTTGTACTGCTGTCACCCACAACGTGCAAATTAGTCAATTGGAAAAAGTTTACCAAAATGAAAACACAAATGAAAGATTTATTTTTCACTATTCTGTTGTACATTTAAGAAGAATAAACACTGTGACTTTTCTTAATTTACATATTTCTCACACTGAAGAGCTGTTACGCCATCAAGGAGTAGATTTGCAGTTCTCAGCTTTAATGAATTATTAATCAAATCTGTGAACATCAAACTTAATTCGAATATCTTCTGACAATAGATTTTAATTCGAGGCCATCTAGAACAAGTTTTTATAATATACTGTTAAGAGAAACAGTAAAACATCAACGCGTAAATGTAACACCCACGACCTTCTCAGTTGTCGTCAAAAGGAATGAAAAAATACAAGAAAATTTATTGTTTCATTTCACATCACGTAAAAATTTTATGATGGCAACTTTGTGAAGAAAAATTTATCTACCCTCCAAACTTGTTCCCGTTTTTTCATCAATGTCTCTAAAATTGCCACAGTCTGCAGATCACTTTTAAATTACAAAATTTATCTTATTAGTTAACTGTATGCAAGTTAACTAATTTTCTTACTAACCTTCTCTAACTTGTATTTTTAGTTCAGGATTAGCCTCTTCTAGATTTTTAAAATACAATTCTAACAGCCCAACATCATGAAAAACTGTTTGAGGAAATTTTTGAGCCAATAAGCCTATGGTAACATAAGCTTGACCCTGGTGGACCTCTTCACCTTCTTTAATCAGTTTTGTTAATCCAGCCAACAAAACTGGGGCCACTTTAGTTATTGAGTCACCTACAGCACTGTAATAGAGATAAAAGTGTTTTAGGGATCACAACTTTCTTCATTACATAATAATTCAATATATTGGGTAGTCAAAAGTGAATTACTTACTATCTTATTAAATTTCCAGTAAAATTCAAAGCTAGAGTTTTCAATCTAGTATTAGTATTTTCACCATACAAACTATCAAAAATAACCTGTATACTTGCAGGTAATAAAAAGCCTGCTCCTGTTACCCTACACAAATAATTTAACAGTTTTAGTCGTATTCGTGTATTAGCTGGAATTTTTTTCTGATCTTGTTTGGCTGGTTTTGTTCCTAGAAATAAGGTGAACAATGGTTGAGAGATCTGCGGTGAACTCCAATCTACAGACCTAAAAAAAAAATAAACATCAGCAACAAATGAACATTTTTCATTCAGATGAGAAAATAAAGTGTGAACCAAAAAAAAAATGTATAGTTCGATACTAAACCATTCGATTGACAAACCCTTAGATTCCCCTGTAACAAGATCAAGATTGCAAACGGTAAAATTATGGAATCCACCTCCTAATCCAACACAAAGACTAGAAACGTTGGTGAAGATATCTAATGTGAAAGATCCTAAAGAAGTCTTTACAGAAATTAGGAAAAACATCAAAGGGAAATATACAGATGGTGGGTTTAAAAATATTATACCACTAAAAAGTGGATCAGTTATTATAGTCACACGAAAAGCCAACAAAGTAAACTGATGAAAGTCTTAGGATACAAAAGTCAATGTAGAAACACTAGGCAATAGGGATCCTATGTTCATGCTTACTAGCATTGAAAAAGGATACGCTGAGGAAGAACTTGTTGAAGAACTTCTAAGACAGAATCCAGAAGTAAATTACATGGTACCTACACAAGTGGCAGAGATCAAGGTAGTCACCAGAAAAACATGCAGAAATGCAATTAAAGAAAACTGGATTTTGCAAGTACCAGCAACGATGGCTAAGTGGTTCCTAAAAAGAGAAAAATAAATTTTGACTTGCTAATGATTTATGTAAAAGAACACGTTCCTCTGACCTTATGCTATAAATGCTTTGGATATGGAGATGTGGCAAAATACTGCCAAGAAAAGAACTGCTGTCATAAGTGCAAAGGAGAATATCCATCAAAAGACCGTATAGCAATAGATTTGTGTTGTATAAATTGCAGTCAAACGGGTTAAACTGATATAAAACACTCGGCTAGAGATCCAAATTGTCCCAGCTATCTAAAAAAATTGGATAGAATCAGACGCCAAACAAACAATAATGATAATGAAAATTTTTAAAACATTCAAGTAGCATTAATGTAAAAACCAAAACATATGCTCATAATGTCTCTGCTAAAATAGACATTATTCACCAAAATGGCCAATCCCTTGGAAAAGTCATAGACCGAATAAATGGCATGTTGGATGATAACGCCGGTGCAATCTTTTTATGTCTGACAGAACACTGGAAATCCGAGAGCCAGCTTAAATATTTGTGTCTAAAAAACTTTAGGTTGGGTGCAAGTTTTTGTCGTAATAGAAAATAACATGGTGGAAGTGAGTGGCCAAAAGTGCTGCAGTGAATGTACACAAAAGTGTTAAGTTTCAGCAAATAAAAAAACTGACGAAACTCTCTGAAAAATAGTGTTGAAATGGCCGCAGTGGAATGTGATTTTCAAGGTACTCTAGTCATGGCAGTCCAGTGTCTACTGGAAATATTGAAACTTTTTTAGATCACATAGAATCCTTACTTAGTAGTGTAATTAATGAAAATAAATTTGTTATAATTGCGGGTGGTTCAATATAGGGATGTTAAAGAACAATGAACTCAAAGAAAATTTCCTATCAATGTTAGAATATTTTGGACTAAAAGAAACCATCTCAAATACTAGAATTAATCAAAACTCTGCTTTTTGTATTGATAACGTATTTTTAAATCTAGATAGTATACTAGATAGTAAAGTTTTAGATACACTTATTTTCTATCATACTCCACAAAAAGTCACTTTTAAATCACAGAAACTTACTGATAACAAATTAGAATATAAGAGAACATTCTCAAAAGAAAATAAAACTAAGTTTTTGAACATTCTGAGAGAACAAAACTGGGAACTTACAGTTGGAACAACAAAATATGACGTGAATATGCAATGCTTTCCATTAAAATTAATGAGTACAAATTTTAAACATAGAAAAAAAATGCCAATCCTCAGGTTCGTGAAAGCAAAAAAAGGTTAGATATACTCTTACCATTATCAAGATTAAATAATAATTTTAACAAAATCTACGAGAAAACCAAAAAACAATATGGTGATTTATTAAGTGCAGTAAAATCGGAAGAATATGAAAAGGGACTCAAATTAAATGATAAGAAAAACAAGTGTATGTGGAGTATTTGTAAAGAAATAACTGGACAAAACAGTATGTCTCATGATATGGCAATTAAGGGTGGCACGGAAATAATTGCGGATAAATGTAATGAAACATTTACTTTCTATTGTCCCAAATCTGTTAAAAGTGCTTAAGAATATATATGGCAATTAAGGGTGGCACGGAAATAATTGCGGATAAATGTAATGAAACATTTACTTTCTATTGTCCCAAATCTGTTAAAAGTGCTTAAGAATATTAACACTAATTGCAGCATCAAGGAAAATAATCAGTCGATTTTTTTAGGGCTATATCCCCACAAGAATTGTGTAAAATAAATTCAAAAATAAAAAATAAACACAGTAGTGGTATTGACAACAACTCTACCATATTGTAAAATTAGCAGTCCCTGTAATTAAAGAAATTCTTTGCGTCATAATAAATAACACACTGAAATATGGTATCTTTCCGAATCAACTAATTAAACCTTTATTTAAAAAGGGAAATGCTGACTTGTTGGAAAACTATAGACCCATTAGCTTGTTGCCAGCTTTTTCCAAAATCTTTAAGCTGTGTATATGTGAACAGTTAATAAATATCCTAAAGAAATGTAATTTTCTGAACTGTAATCAGCATGGGTATGTGCCTGGGCGATCTACGCAGACTGCGGTCTTTGAATTCACTAGGAATATATTAAAAATATTAGAAAGGAGTATCTGCGGGGATCTGTCAAAGGCATACGACTGTGTTGATTCGGGGATTTTACTAAAGAAATTGCAAGCACATTGCATCAGGGGAAAGTCATTACAATTACTTACCTCATATTTAACAAACAGATACAAAAAATCAAAATAATTAAGAATGGACGGGAATATTTCTCAAGTTTATTGACATATTATAAACCCTCAAAACGATTACGTAACTGGCTATGCCGATAACACTAATCTTTAGACCGGTAAAGGAAGTATTGAGGATCTGACAAATTCTGGAAAAATTTTGTTTGACAAAGCTCTAAACTGGTTTTCAAATAATAGATTATTAATTAATGGGTCTAAAACAAGCGTTATAATTTTTAGAACAAGACAATCCATAGTTGGCAGGCCCTCGACTTTAACACTAAGTTAATCAGACACTGGAATAATTAAACACAAAAAGTTTCTTGGAGTTCATTTAGATGAATTTCTAAGCTGATCACACCATATGTCTGTTTTAATATAAAAACTCAATTCAATATGTTATAGAATTAGAGTCATTACAAAATACATGAACGAAAAAAGTGTAAAAATATTGTATTATGTAAATTTTGAATCGGTGATATGGTATGGAATAATTTTTTTTCATGCAAACAGCCAAATGAAGAAGATACTTGCAGTTCAAAAACGGACAGTACGAATCATTACAAAATTGGGGTTTAGAGAGAGCTGCAGAGGAATTTTTAAATCAAAAGGTATTCTGATGGTTTATGGTCTCTATATATTTAAATGTATAATGTTCTTTTTTAAAAAACAAAAGTATATTTGAACTACCAGTTTTCCATCAATACAAAAAAAAATTCCAATGCCTATCCTACAGTTACAATTTTCAGTCATATCATTTATCTTAGTAACGCATGCAAATATTTGAGAATTGTCATGGACCAAAAACTAAATTTTGAACCACACACCCAAGATGTCAAGAAGAAAGTACTTTCAAGGGCCGAACATTTTCAAGTACTGACCTACAGGAACCAAGGAACTGATACTCTTACAGGACCAATGCTCTCCTATATCAACAAACTCACACTGTAAATATTTGACAACAAACCCCAAAATTTTAACTCTTAATCACTCATCCTCATCAGAAACCCAAATGTCCACCCTAAACGCCAATATCCTAGTCAAACTCTATATGAATCCCTTTTATAGCTACAAGATTGATTGTTTATTATTATTGTTATTAATTATTTCTATATTTTTTTTAAAGCATGTCATATACTCAAACTTTATAATGTGATAACTATTATGTTTTTAACATTACTTCCGGTAAGATATTATATTTAGTTGTTTGTAACATAAGTACATTTAGTAATGTAAAAGGAAGGAAGACCTCGGTCGTTAGCTTGTTGGGCCACTGTGCCTAATAAAGTTTATTGTTATAATTGTAGATTTTTTTAATTGTACCAAGACTGATGACTGCAATATTATCAAAATGGAAAAAAATACACCTTCATGAGTGTTCTCAGCCCAAACTAATTTTATTTATTTCTAGAAAAAAATCTATAAAATAAGATTTATCAAACCAGAACTTTTCGTGGTTGTGTAACATAAACATTAATCTACTAAAATTTAACAGAATGCTAACCCAAAAATTTAGAAATATTCATTGTCCATACATAAACTGTTGTTCCTTAGTTTTATTTTAGCTTACGCAAATCATGTTTATTTATTTATTTAAGTACTTAACACATGCAAATCACAAAGTAAATGACCCAATTACAAAGTACTTCTATAAAATATAAATCTAAAATTAAAATCTATCCTAGATAAATAAAATATATTTAAGTGTCTAGTACCACGGATTGGTACCGGAAAATTCACCCTATTTGAAAAACCGGATTTATCAACCATACCATCATATACCACCTGAAATTATTGTAAAATTTCTCTCCTTTTTTCAAGTCTCATAAGACCATACTTCTCACACAGCCACGTGACTAACATTATAAATTGACACATGTGTTTATTTATATTACATATATTTAATAATTTTGTTTTGGATTTTTTCTAGCCGATATTTGTAACATCAATAGTAAGGATTCCAAATAACATTTGGATACCCTAAAATGCTAAATACAAGCAACATATAGTATTACTGTTTGATACAATTTGGATCATTAAATTCACACGTATATATTACCAAGAAACCATATACCTGCATGGCTTTATTGGCAATATGTATATGATTATTAAATGTTAGCCTAAAATCAAAGTCACACAAGGGTCATTAATTTCTTCGACTCATGTTAGTTTTCTCTTTATGTAGTATCTATACAAAATGAGTTTAGTTTTCCACGAATAAGTAATTACAACACATTTAGAAATATTGAAATATAATTTTTTTTATGCTCATTCAACCCCTCTGTTTAATAGAATTAATACAATAATAAATTTTCAAATCATCTGCAAACACTACATATAGGAGAGGACCTAAATTGGAACCATGAGGAATGCCAATGCTCGAAAAAATAACAATGTTCACAATAACTTGATGTTCCCAACCACATAAGTAAGATTTAATCAGTCCAAGCAATATTACAGAAAGCAAATTCATATTGCTGTTTAGAATATAAAATATGAGAAATCACATCAAAAGCCTTGGCGAAATTAGTGTGGATTGAGTTCACCTGAGCCCGTTTGTTCAAAGTCCCCGAATTTCACTTTCTATATAGAGAACACTATTTCTGGTAGCATTATATCCTCACAATATATTAGATATAGGGAACATTTCACTTTTCACATCTAAATTCTGGTTTTGAAAGTGGAACTTTTTAATATCTCATATCCCTAAATCTTAGGGGTATGTATGTGAATACTTAATTGGCTTTATATCTGTATAACAAGAGAGGGAGGGGGCGTTTTTGGATCTAAGTGGTAGTTCAAACAGAGTTACATATAATTAACATAACGCATATAATAAATTTACAAAAGTTTCAACACTTTCCATGATAATAACTCATGGAAAAAATTAATAAAACTCTAGTGATGTTGAATACTAACAACTTTTTGAAGGTCTATGAAAATATTAAGTAATTAGCTGTCCTAAAAAACTTAAGACATACAAAGATTTTATAATTTAAATTAATGTCTCTCTAGCACTTATGTGTAGACTAGTGAACTATTACAAACTAGATTTATTTGTTCATATGTAGGAGACCTATGTGTACCTGGATTACACTAACAATAAATTTGTTTGTGTAATACACTTATACTTTTTATTACAAATAATTTATCCCATTATCTGTTACCAAAACTGTGGAACTTTTTTTATGATGTTTGTTATTCTGTTAGTCTATTTATTGTTATTACAAGATATTGTTATTACAAGATATTTTTTTTGTAAATAGTAAAATGAAGTTCGTCTGTAAATAAATAAATTAAATTCTTTAACATTATTATTTTACTTACGCTACTACTTTTTTTAATTCCGTATCAGCTAGATTGGCCACCCCAAATCTAGTATCTGAAGCAGCTACAATAAGGTGTAATAACACATCATCATTTTTAAATACCCCATGGGCTAGAAATTTTACAATTCCTAACTTGATCTAAAAAAAATGTGATATTAGTTTTGCTAATAATGAAGAAAAGAAAGGGGAATATGTCCATACTGATACCTCAAAAAATTGAATTTTAAAAATGTTTTTTTAGATGCTACAAAAATATAATTATTTTTAGAGTAAACAACAAGTACTTTTAAATTTCAAATGTGTTGAAATAAATTGGGTTTTTATTTACATCCTCTCAGTAAAATGAAGATATTTAAGTTTTCTTGAGGATCTAAAAGACATAATTTTCTTACCTCCTCCAATTCTTCAGGTTTCATAGGGTTATTAACAGTAACTCTTTTATATGATGCCTCACTCATACCTGCAGGAACAGGTAAGGAGACGGTATTGGTTGGTTGAGATTCCGCTTCTGTAGACTGCGGTGATAGAGCACTAAAAATTAATGCAAAACTTTGTCTCATTTCTAAATAATTAAAGTATTTGCATATAATTTTTACACTAACCTATATGGCAACAAAAGCATATCCAACAAGATATCAAGCAAATGCTTAGAAATCTGTGGTTTTTCATTTAATCCAAATAAAGTCACTATTTTTTCTGGTTCGGTGGGAACTTTAACTTTTCCTAGCAATGGCACTATTAATAGTAATAAACCATCCAAGTGAGAGATAGGCTTATTTTCCAGAGCATTAAGGACTGTTGGTACCAGTTCAGCTTGCTTTTCTATTGGAAGACGTGGAAATCCTGATTTTATGTAAATTATTGTGAAATTCTAAAAAAATATGTACTTAATTACTTTAAAAGAATTACTAAAGTTAATTTTTAGTACTTACAGTTACAAAAGAAGTTGCTGATGGGTCCTGATATTGAGTTAGGAGTGCTTCCACAGGTAACTGAACCAAAGGTCTGGTCTTTATTCTCTTATTTACATGGATTAATAATTCCATTACCTTTCAACAAAACATAATTTCATAAAGACATAATGATTATGCCAAAATTTATCACCTACTACCAAGGGCGGTAATGTTCCCTCTCCCAAGATCCTCGAATTCAGAAAAACAGACTTGCCTGTCTGCTGCATTAGTAACCTGGATGTCTGACAACTCACTTTCGCTCGACATACTATACTATTTTGTATATGAATGGGATGGGGGTGATTTTTATCTTTTCTTTGCACTTGTAATATTGCCCCCCTAAAGAGAAAGAGAGGGGCTGGATCCACCCCTCCCTACTACCCTCATGCTACTTTTATGAAATATTTTGATTATGATATGCTAAAGAGTTGTGACAAATCAAATTAGTATTTAAAGAACAGTTCACATTGGGATAATATTCAAGATAAAACAGTATTATGTTGTCCCACCCTGCATCAACAGCTTTATTTCAAGAAGATAAGACATCAAGACACTACTCATTTCTGCATTTTTCTAATGAAAAAATTTTGAATGAAGAAATAAATATTATAGAAGATGAAATAAAAATTTACAATTATATTTTGGTACCATTTAATAGTACAAAAGTTTAACAACTATTATTTTACTGTCTCGTCACCAGTTATTCATATTAATACAATACAACAATGATGGAAGATATTCTCTTGAGTAGAAAGCCTGGCATTCTATCTCAGAAGGCAATGGAAAGCCAATTGTCATGTCTTAAAACCAAGTGTTTATATGTGGACAATATTGTCTTGTCCTCTCAATTGTCATGTGTGAAAACTCCACATTGTGCAAAGTACACAACTCTAAAATATGTATCATTCATACTCATCTTCTTTTTTTTGAAAAAAGTATTGCAACTTTGAAATTAAATACTTTTGAAAAAAATTTTAGAATTATTTTATTACTTAGTATCTTCTAAGGGCATCAAAGGACAGTTCACATAAATTACCATAATAATTTAAATTTACCTTTTTACGAACTCCTTCTTGTTGAGAAGACAATTTAAGTAACACCGGAGGTAAAAATTTGCAAAGTACATTTTGTAGTTGCTCGTCAGTCTCAGCAGAACCTAATCTGAGGAAAACCCGCTCCAAAAGCACTAAAAATTGAACATAGTTGACATTTTTTTATTGATTCTATTTTTTAATTTAATGGCATAAATATATTTTTACATTTAAATAAATAGTCTTGACGTTCATTATTATTTTTTAATTAAATAGTAATTAATAAATACTTACTTAATTCATCTACAGCTCCTGCCATGACTTTAAATTTTTAGAAAAAAGTTTGACAACCAGCTGTTTATTTATTTATGTCACCTGTCAAAAATGATCTAATTTCTTTTTGTTTTTTCAGGTTGTGTTGTAAACCAGAGTCTCTCAACCGTTCGGTATTTACTGCCCTCTATTCATTGGCTTGAACAGCTCGGAACTGTCCAGGGTACCTATTCTCGTTCTTGAGAGAACGATCATCTTGATGGAAAGTGGGCGTGGTTCTCACGAAAAAGTACGAAAACGTATTCAGAATACGATTTCTTACTTTTTCGTGAGAACCACGGCCACTTTCCATTAAGATGATGGTTCTCTCGAGAACGCGAAAAGCTACCCAGAATACGGTTTCACACTTTTTCGTGAGAACCACGCCCACTTTCCATCAAGTGATCGTTCTCTCAATATATACTATATACTCGAAGGTGGGGTAATCTGAATTCCATCTTACCCTTTGCACGAAGATCTTGCTCCATGCGAAATAGGAAGTGGGACGGGGAAAGTCTGCAGGGTACCTATTCTCGTTCTTGAGAGAACGATCACTTGATGGAAAGTGGGCGTGGTTCTCACAAAAAAGTATGAAACAGTATTCTTGGTTGCTTTTCTCGTTCTCGAGAGAACGATCATCTTGATGGAAAGTGGCCGTGGCTCTCACGAAAAAGTAAGAAACCGTATTCTGAATACGTTTTCGTACTTTTTCGTGAGAACCACGCCCACTTTCCATCAAGATGATCGTTCTCTCAAGAACGAGAATAGGTACCCAGATTGGGGCAAGCGCACGCACGTATAAAGTATATGTACTGATCGTGAAATAAACAGAAAATGTCCGGACCATGTTATGCGCCATTTTGGGTAAGCTGAAGTTATAATAACAGTGAATACGCTGTCGCCACTGAAAAATTATAATGACTAAACGTAATCGTGTACCTCCCACCAACAAGGTTTGAAGCTATTTGCATACCTTTCCGAAATTTCATCGACATAATAGAGATGGGCAAAACTTCTCTACTATGTCTATGGGCAAAACGGACCTTTTGGTGATTCGGACCGTCCGGATCACCAATTTTAAAGATCCGGTCAAAAGATCCGGATCAATTGTCCGTTTCTCGTCAAGAATGCCAAAGAAGTTCGAACGACATGCCCATTCCACAATGTTTTAAATATATAATTTTAAGAATTATTTGCACTACGAATTATTTCATCTCGATCATGTTTTTTTATATGAATTTTATTTACAGATCTCAATAATTTTTTTGCAAAAAAAGATTTAAACTTGAATACTACTTTGCTTATAATTTAGAAGACAAAAAATGGCGAATGCGACATTTACATTGAAGTTTAAATGACTAGTAATTTTACGGCTCGATCTCCCTCGTTAAACGGTAAATTCAAATTCTTACGCATTCGCCATCCAGTATGAATGATCGCAAAAGAAGTAGTGTTTGGCATAATTTTTTAGCCATTGAAAAAAATCGCGCCAAGTGTGAATTGTGTTCGGTAGTTTTAAGCACTATAGGTGGTTCTACCGGAAATTTAGCTAGGCATCTTAGAAGTAAGCATCCGTTAGTGAATCTACGTGAGTCACAAGAACTAACATACAGTGATGAAGTACCAAAATTTCAACAAAATGCAGAAGAAATCAATTTGCCTGGTACTAGCTTGAACCAATTAGAGCAACCGTCGACTAGTAAATATTGCAAAATTGTGAAGCAGGCAACAATAACTGATTTAGATTTTGTTAGGGTAAATAAACCAGTAAAACCTAACACAGCTAAAGAAATAGACAAATATCTACTCAGAATGATAGTAAAGGAATACCAACCTCTTCGGCTTGTTGAAGAAACAGAATTTAAAAATTTTGTTCGTGCGTTGTGCCCAGGCTACACGTTGCCCTCTCGTAAAACAATTTCAACAAATTTGATTCCTCAATTAATGAACAGCACGAAAGACAAAATTAAAACCAAGATACGGGAAGCAGTAGCAGTTTGTTTAACGACTGATGGATGGACCTCCATTAATAACGAAAGTTTCATCGGAATAACAGCTCATTATATCGACAACGAAACAAAACTATATTCCCATCTAATAGACTGTGTTCAGTTTGATAAAAGTCATACCGCCCAAAATTTATCGGGTCTCCTCAAAGACAAGGTTCAAGAGTGGGACCTTGGTAATAAAATTGCAGCAGTCGTGACTGACAATGCAACTAATATTACAAATGCAATCCGCTCTTCTGGCTGGCGACATATACCATGTTTCGCACATTCTTTAAATCTGGTTGTTCAAACGGCCTTGCAAGAAATGAAAACAATAACGCACAAAGTAAAAAATATAGTGGAGTATTTCAAAAGAAGCTCACAAGCTTTAGCAAAATTACATACTGTCCAAGAACAGATGAATTTGCCGCCACTTAAACTAAAACAAGACGTTTGCACTAGATGGAATTCTACTTACGATATGATTGCGCGTATTTTGGCAAATAAGGATGCTGTAGTTGCAACACTTGCTCTGGCAAATCCATCTTTAAATTCCATCACTCCCGAAGAATGGGAAATTTTAAAAATTATCCGAGATATTTTAGAAATTTTCAATGAAATTACCATAGAAATTAGTAGTGAAAAGGCAGTGTCGCTATCAAAAGTAATATTATTTGTGCGGGCTGTTAATAAGCGCTTAGATAAATATGAAGAAAATAAGACGTTAAGTCAAGAATGCAAAAATATGATTGCGACGTTAAAATTTCAAATGTCAACACGATTTAAAAATATTGAGGAACATGAGCTATATTCACAAGCAACGTTTTTGGATCCACGTTTTAAGAAAAAAGGCTTCATAAATGAACATAAATTTCAAATTACTTATAACAATTTGCGAAACAAATTATCTATTGTAACGGTTCCAGAGTTAGAACGTGCCGAACCAAAACCTAAAAAACTCTGCGTATATCCTAATTCTCTTTGGGAAGAGTTTGATATGGAGGTACTTAAAACAACTATATATATATATATATATATATATATATATATATATATATATATATATATATATATATGTATGTATATATACAGGGTGATTCAAAAATCGATCACGAAACTTAAGGGGGTGATTCTACTTGACAAAATAAGGGTAGAGCTTCATATAATTTTTTTTCAAAATGTCATTCGTTTTCGAGTTACAAGCCGTCCAAGTTCAAGTTTTTATTTTTTGTTTTTTGAATTACTCGCTTACAGGAAAACCGATTTGACTAATATTTGAAAGATAGGCTAAGTCTTCTGCGCTTCATCATTTTAGTAACAATTCACATTGATTGTTTGCCGCTAGAGGGCACTTTACCTACATTGAAAATTGTTTTTTTGTCATAATTTTTTAGTGTTGACAGCTACAGTAGTTTTTGGCATAATTTCTGAAAGACTGATGCCAGGCCTTTAAAAAAGGTGCTCTTTATTTACATCGCTAAACCCAACGGTTTAGACGTAAATCACCCTTAAAAATTAAGTGGTAAATTTACTTTTCTCATTTCATTACCACCAGCTACCAGGTAAATAGCTATCAAAGTATACTAGAGCTGTCAGTTTAACATCAAATAAATTCGCTTTTTAAACTATTTAATTTATAATCTTAAAATAACTAATAATGGCTAATCACCAATATTCAAATATCGAATATTGTGATATCCATTTTTGTTATGGAAAAGCAAATGGTAATGCAGAGTTGGCAAGAAGATATTATATGGAGAGTTATCCGGAAAGAAATATCCCTCATGCTCAAACATTTTCCAGTGTGCACAGGAGGCTTGCGGAATGTGGTTCCTTTAAAACTTATAATGGAAATAGGGGAAGACCTAGAACTGCTAGAAACGTGCAACAAGAAGAAAGAGTGCTTGAAATTATTGAAGATAATCCAGGTATTAGTACTAGAAAAATTGGGAATGAAGTGTGGCTCTGTCAGGCTAGTTCATGGAGGATACTAAGAGAAGAACAACTCTACCCGTTTCATTCAAAACAGGTGCAGGCTCTTTATGACGATGATCGGCCGAGACGGTTGGAAATGTGCAATCAGATCCTAGCTAAGTATGAACACGATAATCGATTAATTGGCGTCATATTATTCACTGACGAAGCTGGTTTCACTCGTGATGGCATAACAAATCTACACAACATCCACACATATGCTTACGAGAACCCAAACAATGTGGTAGAAACGAAACATCAGCGTAGAATTTCACTAAATGTGTGGGCAGGGATAATAGGAGATTACCTTATTGGTCCTCATTTCTTTGATGGCCCATTAACTGGTGACGTATACTTAGATTTTATCCAAAATCGTCTCCCATTGTATCTGGAAGATGTGCCATTGGAAGTAAGGGCCAACATGTGGATCCTCCAAGACGGAGCTCCGCCCCACTTTAGTATACGTGTCCGACAGTATTTGAATGCAACGTATCCTGAGCGATGGATAGGACGAAGTGGACCATTGGCATGGGCAGCGAGGTCACCAGACCTTAATCCTATGGATTTTTTCTTTTGGGGTCATTTGAAACAATTGGTGTACGATATTCCAGTAATCAACGTCGAAGATCTTCGCTTCAGGATAATCGAAAAGTGCCAAATTATTAAAGAAACACCAGAAATTTTTCATCGAGTTAGGCGACATTTTTTGAAGAGTGTTAGGAAATGTATGGAAGAAAATGGGGGACATTTTGAGAATCTTTTTTAGTTTGTTTAGTACTGTTTCATTAATTTTTATCAATTAAATGTATATCGCAATAATCCATAATATGAATATTTACTGATTAGCCATTATTAGTTATTTTAAGATTATAAATTAAATAGTTTAAAAAGCGAATTTATTTGATGTTAAACTGACAGCTCTCGTATACTTTGATAGCTATTTACCTGGTAGCTGGTGGTAATGAAATGAGAAAAGTAAATTTACCACTTAATTTTTAAGGGTGATTTACGTCTAAGCCGTTGGGTTTAGCGATGTAAATAAAGAGCACCTTTTTTAAAGGCCTGGCATCAGTCTTTCAGAAATTATGCCAAAAACTACTGTAGCTGTCAACACTAAAAAATTATGACAAAAAAACAATTTTCAATGTAGGTAAAGTGCCCTCTAGCGGCAAACAATCAATGTGAATTGTTACTAAAATGATGAAGCGCAGAAGACTTAGCCTATCTTTCAAATATTAGTCAAATCGGTTTTCCTGTAAGCGAGTAATTCAAAAAACAAAAAATAAAAACTTGAACTTGGACGGCTTGTAACTCGAAAACGAATGACATTTTGAAAAAAAATTATATGAAGCTCTACCCTTATTTTGTCAAGTAGAATCACCCCCTTAAGTTTCGTGATCGATTTTTGAATCACCCTGTATATATATATATATATATATATATATATATATATATATATATATATATATATATATATATATATATATATATATAATTTTGGAAGGAGTTTATCGGGTCGCGGTCTATAGGATAAAATAAACCCGATAAACTCCTTCGAAAATTATTAAGGTACGGTCGATAACAAAAAAGAAAAAACAATATATATACCTATATATATATATATATATATATATATATATATATATATATATATATATATATATATATATATATATTCCTACAGTATTTTTTTATTTTGAATACAGGTTAATCAAGAACTAACTCAAAAAAATCCAATAGCAGCAGGTATTATCAAAATGGACAAATATCTACAGGAACCCTTGATCCCAAGATCAGAAGATCCTTTAATATGGTGGCATGAAAAAAAGAACATATATCCCAGGTTGTACCAAATGGTTTTACGAAGGCTATGCATTTTGGCTACTTCTGTTCCATGTGAACGTGTATTCTCCAAAGCTGGACAAATTCTTTCTGAACGAAGAAATCGTTTAAGTTCACAAAAAGTGTCTCAAATCCTTTTTTTAAATTCTAATCTGGAATAATGACCATTAGACAAAAAATTATAGTTATATTTTTATTATCATCACTTTTTTTGAGAAACTTAATTTATGTTTTTTGAGGAAAATTTTCGTTTTTAATTAAATACTTAAAATTAGAATTGACTGTTATTTTTCTGCTTTTAATGGGCCTCTATATCATATCATCAAATTATCATTTCCGCTCTGTAAATGTAGTAAAATATATTTTAGTAAATATAATATGGTGCGGTATAGTATATTTATTATTATTGTTATGATCTTTGAAATTACATCCACTTTCCTCAACATTGCATTTAAATACATATCCTTATAAAAAATTGAATTTAAAACGAAGGAGAATCTGGATATAATGCTAATAAAATTTCTATTACATTCCTAATTCATATTTTAACTATCGAAATACTGTATTCGCAGACATATATCCCACAAATGCTCCAAAGAAAGTATCTAAACTAAAGCAATCCAAAACTTTTGTCTTGCACGGCCATTGTCTTTGACGTAATTTTTACTTTACTGTACCTCCAATCATTAATTTCTCGAATTGCATTCGACAGCGGACCCGAAACCTCGTACTATACCGAACCGAACGTCCGAAAGAGACAAAGAGCCGATGGCGGAACAACGAACGCCGTCCAGTTAAAACGGTTCAACGGATCTCGGCTCACTGTGGGTCCGATGTAACATATGATCAGTCGGAGGGCGAACTTTCGTACCGTCCGAGTCCGATATTTGAAATTTTAGTGATCCGGATCTTTCGGACTGTTAACTGATCCGGGTAAAAAGAACGGGTTTTTGAAGTCCGACCCACCTCTACGACATAAGTAGTTGAACGAAACGAATGGTAGAAAGAGATAAAATGACAGAATTATGTTATAACCCCAACCAACTGATCCAATTCGTATCAATTGATTGTTATGTTGGATGTCTGCCATACTATTGGTCGGTCGTAAAAATAAATTAAAAATTTTTATATTTTTGGTTGTAAAAATAACTATTCCTTAAAAAAAAAGCAATATGTTGACAAACCGTTTCTTCAAAACGTTTTATTTTTTGAAAAAACAGTTATTTTCAGTATTTCCTAATTATATATATAGAGTATTTTCTAATTAAAATTTCCTTAGAAAGTTGGGTGTTTCGCAAATTTCAAGTAAATTTGAGATTATGGACATACAAAATTATTACACTAAATTCTGTTCATATCTCAATAGTATGAGCGCGCTGTTTAAAAATTGTTTTCCTACGACTAGTTCTAATTATGGATTTAACATAAACACTTGTGTTCCTATATCCCCCAAACGGTCGAGTATCTTACTTTGAAACAGTTACGTGTAACATAATTGGTTTCAACACAACTTATAAAAAATTTAAGAAGTAACAATTTGTACGATATTTAAAACTTTTATTTAAATAAGTAACATTCAATTTTATATTCAAATAATGTTAATGCAACATTTTACTTCCTTAGGCTGTATTAAACACTATACTACACTACAATTAAATAAATATTATTGATTATAATTTACAACAAACGAGGTCCTTCAGAATAAAAAGCTTATTTATAGTACGTTTGGTCTTTAAGGCCCTACAAATCTTCACAAAATAATAAAAAAAGTATATTAAAGGTTGAATAGTATCATTAATGGGGGTCTTCGGGCTGGCCTATGGTTCCGGCCCTTGGTCATACACAGTTCCTCTATCACCGGTCAAGTTTCAGGTTTTCTTTCAAACTTAGTTGTCAGGACAGGAAGTCTTGCAGTAAGAGGCTGGAGGTTTAGTGAATTCATACAATAATTGATTGGTGGATAGCTAGGACGATTGATTTTAGTCATACTACATAGAGCAGTGGTTTCTACCGTTTCAAGTTTTCGAGTGCTGGCTTCCTGCAATTACTGTATGTAGGGGGTATGTATTCCTATTAAAGTCAGTATATTGCTTAATATATATGAGTTGTTTTTCTTGATATGCCTTATTCTTTGTATATTGAGACTCCAAAGGTATTTGGCCCTTTGTATACATTTTTTGTTGAACAGTTCCAAAGTGCCAATTTAAGATACTTTTATGGTCTATATTTACACCTAAATATTTGACTGATGGCTTGGTGCATATTACTTGGTTATTAAGTTATTTAAAATAAATTTAATCCAAGGAAAAACAAAGATTATTTCATAATAATAACAATGACACTATTTTTTGACTTTTGACGGTTAATTAGACGTGCCAAAATGTCACTTTACCCAAAATGGCGCAGAGCATACTCCGGACATTTTTCGTTTGACAGCTCCATTACCACCTGTCATCCATTTATTTTCAGAAATCCGTGGGCAAGCGTAACCAACTCCAATAATTTGCGAAAACAAGAAACTAACTTCAGTCTTGCCATCAAGAACTTGATATGTCAAGTTCGTGCGACAACTGACACCTGACAAAGAAAGGAATTTGGATTAGTTTTTTGAATGAGTGTATTGTTTTGTTCATACATTTTGGCTACTAAACAGTTGTGAAAATTTAGAAAAAACATCATGTCGATACGTCCTGACGATCACAGAAGAAAATGGGACCGAGAAGAATATGAAAAGCTCGCAGAAGAGCGAAAACGTGCCGAGAAAGAGCTAAAAGATGAAGCTGACAACAAGAAAAAGGGACCCCCAATTAAAAGAGAACTTTTAAAAACCAGAGAGTACAAAGTAAGTAAACACATTGTGTATACATTAAAAAATATTTGGCAATATTTCATTTTAAATAATGTTAAAAATGAATTTACTGGAATCTAGTCTTCATATCTCTTTGGCATTGTTTAGCAACTAGTCTTGTTTAACCTGGCCACACCATATAAAAATTGTTCCCATTTCATGTTCTATATATTTGTTTAATTTTAGGTTGATTTAGATTCCAAACTAGGTAAAAGTATTGTAATCAATAAGAACACTCCAACCTCTCAATCTGGAGGTTATTATTGCAATGTGTGTGATTGTGTTGTGAAAGATTCAATTAATTTTTTGGATCATATCAATGGAAAAAAGCATCAGAGAAATTTGGGTATGTCTATGAAGATTGAGAGAAGTTCGCTAGATTCTGTTAAGAAAAGATTTGAGATGAACAAAAAAAAAATGGAAGATAAAAAAAGGGATTATGATTTACAGGTAAGAATAGTGTATAAATAACCTTTTTTAAAAACTAATCCGAGGCCCAACAACATCTAAAATATTAAATAAATAAACGTTTATTCATGGACCAGCTATTTAGAAAATATATATATATATATATATATATATATATATATATATATATATATATATACACAGGGTGTCCAAGATAAGGATCCTAAGCATGGGGATCTCGGAAACAGTTGGAGATACGAGGTCGGTTAAATTAGAGAAAAGTTGCGCAATTTAGTGCTAAATTAAACGCAGTTAAAAAAATTTAAAAATTTCAAACACTTCCGGAGATTTCCGGAAAAAAACGAAATTTGGCAAAATCGTTTTTAATTTTTGCAGGCTTTATTTAAAGAGATATCAGAAAATAAAAGGTAGATTCTCATTGCCACTTTTTATTTTTTATAATATGGTCTAAACAAAATTTAAATCCGACGTTTCGTTTCTGAGATACCATCATGAACTTTCATTTTTTATATGGAACAAAAAAAAAGTATCCCATGTATTTGATAGCATTTTTTATTACAAATTCAACGGTGTATCACCCTTGCATATCGAATACGTAGTTCAAGTACTTTCCATAAGAGCTCCATGAGAGTGAGAGAGAAAGGTATATCAGTTTTATAAAAGCCAATGAACTACACACTTGATATGCAAGTGTGATACACCGTTGAATTTGTAATAAAAAATGCTATCAAATACATGGGATACTTTTTTTTGTTCCATATAAAAAATGAAAGTTCATGATGGTATCTCAGAAACGAAACGTCGGATTTAAATTTTGTTTAGACCAAATTATAAAAAATAAAAAGTGGCAAGAAGAATCTACCTTTTATTTTTTGATATCTCTTTAAATAAAGCCTACAAAAATTAAAAACGATTTTGCCAAAATTCGGTTTTTTCCGGAAATCTCCGGAAGTATTTTGAATTTTTAAAATTTTTAAATTGCGTTTAATTTAGCACTAAATTGCGCAACTTTTCTCTAATTTAACCGACCTCGTATCTCCAACTGTTTCCGAGATCCCCATGGTTAGGATCCTTATCTTGGACACCCTGTATATATATATATATATATATATATATATATATATATATATATATATATATATATATATATATATATATATATATATATATATATATATATATATATATATATATATATATATATATATATATATATATATATATATATATATATATATATATGAAGTAAAATGCGAACAGTACTCACAACCTCTAATACGGAAAGGATATGGTTGGAACGAGGTTTGCATTTACTGTTCGCATTTTACTTCATTCCTATACGGAGCTGCATATAGTTGTACGTTTGCTGAATGTGATTTCAGCACTACAACGGCATAATGTGGATATATCCACTGCTATTGCATCTCACACGGGGGAATCCGTGAAAACCGCATAAACATATATATATATATATATATATATATATATATATATATATATATATATATATAATAAAAGCAGAGCTTATTTTCTACTGTAAAATTAAACCACTCTTTACTTATTTATTATTTAGCATAAATAACTGCATTGTAAATAGCATATATTTTCTGTTACTTTTCATTTGCCAAATAAAAATCAAGGCATATTTTCCTTTTTGTGGTTTGTTAGAACTTGTGTTTAGCTGCTTACTGCCAGTAAATTCTTGTCAGGACTCACTTACTTGTTTGTCTCTAAATTATTAAGGCGTAATAATTTGTCCACATTTTGTTATATTACTGGTTTTGTGGTTCAGTGGAGTGATACAGTTTTTATTTAAACAATTATTTTCTTTGAAATGGATTGGAGGAACGAAAATAAATATTAAAATTTGTTTTCATGTTTGTACTATTGTTATTTTCAGTCCTGTATATATTGATTAACATGTACATCCATTTATGTGGTATTTTTTAATAACTAGTGTAGTGCTTGATGTTGTTGATTGAACTCATTTGTTCATAGCAGTCACGGTGAGTTTGTTTTTGGTTGTGCTGAATTTTAATGCCCATACAGAAACTAAGTTCTCTTAATGATCATTGGGAAATTATTAATTTTTTCTGCTATAACAACTCGAAACAATCTACAAATCCATTCAAATTCTTATAGAAAGTGCTTAAGTCAATGAAAGTCTTTTGACTTTCAAGGGTTGTTAGGTTAATCATCCCAAGTACCTCCTCATATAAATGTCTTCCCCAGTTATGCTTAATTTGCTTCCTAGAAATCTAATAAATCTTTTTGAACTCTTTCAATTTGATTAATATGTTACTTATAGAAAGGTGACTTTACAACAAGCATATTCTAGAACTGGCCTAACAACAATAGAATAAAGTTTGAAACATAATAAATACATTTTTAAAATCTTTCGGAGCTTTTTTTTAATAAAACCCACTAGCTTTAAAGCTTTATAAGTAACACGATAAAAAGTTTTTATCAAAATATACACCGAGATCCTTGAGTTCCTCTCCCTTTCAATGTGTCATTTCCTATACAATAGTTAAATTCAACATGTTTTTTTGTTCACTGAAACTTCAATACACACATTAAGTAACATGCAAATGATACCATTCACATTGTCTTGAAGTCTCATTCAATTATTCTTAGGTCTAAGCATTTTAAAAAGTTCAAATCATCAGCGTGCAGAAGACACTTGGAATACTTTGTGTACCGCTGTATATTGTTAATAAAAAATATTGTATGTGTCATCTGGGCTGTTAGTATTATTAAAACTCGTTAGGTTATGAGTCTTAAAATTGTATCTCCTAAAAATTATTAATTAACTATTATTTAGATCATTAAAATATTTTGAATCCATCCCTTAACTTTTTCATGTGTATTAATTGTTTCATTAGTTGATATAAACTGAGTAATTACCTTTAAAATAAATTACCAGTAAATATTTCGCCCTATCGAGGGCATATCTATTGTAATGTGTTCTCAATAAAGCACAATAAATAAAAAAAAAATAATTCGATTAAGTGAAATTTAGGAATGACGGTTTTTTTTTCCTACCCACTATTTTGAGGTCGTCGATTCTCTCCTTAGTTTTCTATAATTTTTCCTTAACTTTCTGGAAACAACATAAAACACTTTTCGTTTCAGGTTTAATTTTTGCCACTAAATCGTTAAAACTTCATTATATCCACAAATTTCACGTTTATAGAAGCTTCTATTTGTTAGCATTTCCTCATTCTTTAATTTTCCATTAAGCATGATTTTTCCTGCAAATAATAATGGTTTTCAGTAGTAACTAATAAATAAATTAGAAATAGGCTCAACAACGGTTGTTAATAATAATATCCTTTATTTACCAACAAAATTATGATCACTTAACAAAGCAACGTCAGAGAAAGAAATGTTTAACATTAAGAATTATAAATATATTGTTCTAACTACAATTAAGTTAAATCTCATCGACACTTCGATAGGAACTTTATACAAAGGAAAACAAAGGAAGAAAAAAGAACAGATACAAAATAATTTAAGAAAGATCATTAGTTATAATAAAAGAGTCAGTTTTAACTGAACAAAGTTTTACAGTTTGTAAAATAAGATATTACAATTTAAAAAGGAATAAAATTATTACACGAAAAAAGACAGAAGCATGAGAGAAACCAACAAGACAAAAAATATTAAATTAAAAATATTGATATTATAAGGATTATTTATTAAAATTGAATGTGTAAAAAAAGCACCTATCAGACAGCCATTCATTTACTTGTCTCTTAAAGCAGTGCGATTAATACGGCAAATTTCTAAATTCATAATCTTATATTAATCAAAAATATACCCGGAAGATCCTTCTTTTTTCTGCCTAAGGTGACTTGTCAGAATCGTGAATTAAACGTCGCTATCGTGAAAACTATCAAATGTTTCGCCCCGGCACCAACTTGGGACTCGTCAGTGGAATTCAATTGGTACCTTCCCCAGACACCTTTTGTGGCTCTTACTGTACGTTGGAACTTATATTTTAAGTTATTTTGCATCGGAAGTCGGCGATAGGATGCAGTCTGTTACAACACCTCCAGACCTTTGACACTGCTGGAAGCAGAGAGACTGGTCTATAATTTTTGATGCACTGACGATCCCCCTTTTTAAATACAGGAATCACTTTTGCGGTCTTTCATTTCAATATTTGTTAAGGGATTACTTATGCAGTGTGCGACAAATTTTAAAACATAGACAGACATGTCGTCCAGTCCCGCTGAAAATTTATTAGCTAAAGTCATAAGTGTTCGAAAAATTTCGTCGAAATTTACTGGTGATAAAAATATTGTAGGATAATTAACTTCGGTTTGAAATGTAAGGTTAAGATTTAAATTTTTAATCATCTTAGCCTTATAATTTTATTAACTATATTATATTTTGCAGCAGATATTAAACCACCCGCTTTCACATTAATTCCAACTTTTCCCAATATCATTTTCGGGTGGAGGGTGTGTCGCCTCTCCGTGCTCTTTACTGGACAATGACATTTTTTTAATTAGTGTATTTAGGTCAGTTCAGAATAGTTTCAGTTTTCTGAAGTAACTAAGAAAATAACCAGAATTAACCTGAATTAACCAACAATTTTAGTTGATTGGGAATAATTTTACACTTATTTCTAGATAAAAAAAATGTTGACTGAGATGCACAGATTTTATAAATATGGTAAATTTTGTTCTAAGTTGGAAGCAATCTGAGAGAAAAATTTATTGAAATCATTAGGAGTTACCAGGCTCTGGTAGATTCTTAGAAATACCTCTTTGTTTATTGATAATTTCCCTCATTGTAAGAGTAGGATTTTTAGATGTGCATACTCTAGTATCGTTTGCCCTAATTTTAGCTTCCGTATTGCTAGTTTGCATTGATCTTTTAAAATCCCTATATAACCGAGCTAAATCCGGGTGTCTATATTACCCGTTTAGATCCTCTCAAAAGTATATTTATTCACGCATCTCTCGTAGTTTCTCAGTAAACAAAACTTATTTTTTGTGGCTGGTCTGACCTAACCTTGTATATATTTTTTTGGAAATATTTTTTTCTATGTCTCTCTCTTCCAAAATATTCACATATATTTCAAACTTCTCTACAGAACTTAGGTTATTAAATTTTATAAATTTCCATATATTTTTCAAAACCTAGTTATTTTTTCGTTGTTGAATTCGCAATCAGGATGCTTTAAACTCACACGGACAGCCATTATAATAATATCAGTCGCAATTTTTTTTTGTATTTGTTAACAAGTGTAATTCTTGACAAACTTTTTCTTTTTTTTTGAATCGTAAGTCTTCAAAGTAATTGCATAATGACATTTCAATGTATTTAGTCATTTCATCAATTCTTTTCACTGACTTATTGCTCAAAGGAATTTTCCTGATTGTCTGAGGCATTCTTATGATGAAGAGTTTTTAATACGGTTTTACTGCCGGCAAGATTAATTATTTACTAATTGTGCGTTTTTCCTGCTTTGGCGATTAAAAATGAAATATTCTATAAAGCTTCTTGTCTTGAAAAATCCACAGGAAAGTTTGTCATAGTTGGATGTTTCGAATTTTCCTTTTCCAATCTTTGAAAATAGGATACATTTTTGTATTTTTTTTAGTTTTTTTGTAGTCTGGAAGGATTCATGACTTCATTTGAAAAAACTTTTTGGCAAATCAAACACATAGATAATGATTTGTTTCTGGAAGGTTACATAAATCCATATTTCAAATACTCAATACTGTATTGTCGGCCTTTTTTCTTAGATACAGATATGATGAAGGACAAACTTTGCCACGATTTCAATAAATTTTTTTATCAATTGTTCACCTTTATATTATTTATTATAATTAATGATATATCATGGATGGAGCACAAGTCAGTAATGAACCTAATTTCTAGATTCTAATTTTTATAGATTTGAATCATACACGCATTGACTTGCATACCTTTGTTTGTTTTCTATGTCGGGGTACTCACTGTATATACAAGTCATTACAAGCACCCGCTCGTCTTAAGATGTTGGATTGCATTAAAGGTTGTCATTACCTATAAACTTGCAAAAATTACCATGGATAATAATCCTAGGTATAATCCTAAATTTTCTTTTTAAAAACTTAACGACAGCAATAGGATTAAAATTCTTAAAAGTGTTTTTAATTTGTTCAATACGCCACCTCCCACCTTGACTAGCTTTACACCCTCACGTTGTCCCTGGACCCGCTGCCTGCTCCTTCACAGGCTTTAATAACCACGAGGGGAGGGGGTGTTACAGCCCCTGTTAAGAAATTACTGACTAAATTTGACTAAACCAGATGAATTGAAAATTACATTAAAAACTAAAATAGTTCACTTATTAGGAATTAATTAAACTCCTTTTCCTGATTATTTCAATTAAATTACCGACAGCTTTTAGCATACCTATTATTCTTACCTTTTTTGATGAGATTTTGTGAATTCTGTAAAAATCCTAAAAAGTTTTATAAACACGTATAAAATTCATAACTAAATTCACTAGAAAATAAATTGCTCTAAATAATTATAGCTGGCTTTTTAACACTTTTTTAAATATCAAATTACCCATTAAAACTTGAATTACTTTGTATGACCGATTATTTGACTTATTTCTTTAATGTTCGAGTACTAAAAATATTTAACAAGTCTTGAGTTCAAAGAATTGGAAAATGACCTGAGCACTACCCACCGCGATTGTTAATTACTCACAAAATCTTAGAGGGATCTAAATTATCGTTTTTTTTTTTTATAGACTAGGTTAACAGAAATAGCCGAGGAAGAAGAAAAACTAAAGGAGTATAGGAGAGAGAAAAGAAAAGAAAAACGAAAAGCTGAAGAAATGCGTGAAGATCCTGAAATGACTTCTGAATTGGCAAGTATCATGGGCTTTTCAGGATTTGGTAGTTCAAAAAAAAGTAAATAGTGATAAAAACATATAATGATGTTATTTGCGTTATGTACAAAACTGTTAATAACTATCAATATTTTAACACCGAAAAAGATATACGAATATGCGGGAGATACTAACTAATAAATTTAAAAACTAGATATTAGAATTTGAGGTAACTAGATTGTAAACAAATTACAAATGTTGTAAATTACCAAATACAGAAAATATGTCTAAAATAATTGTATAACAATAGTTGAGATTCAGTTACTTTAGTTTGTGATAAAATATATTTTACGTATGCTTTTTTTTTTGGCTTCAATAAAATAATTTTAGTTTTATTTGCGTTTTAAATTATCAAAGTGGACACTATCCAGGGAATTTCAGAACATTTTTTCTAAGAATATATTCTATAGTGGCATCTTAATGAAAGAAATGTGTTGGTTTAATAATAAAAGAATATATATATATATATATATATATATATATATATATATATATATATTTATATATATATATATATATATATATATATATATATATATATATATATATATATATATATATATATATATATATATGAAGTAGAATGCGAACAGTAAATGCAAACTTCGTTCCAACCATATCCTTTCCGTCTTAGAGGTTGCACAGTTTGAACAAATTGGTAATGAACACAATTTATCCTATTCCACCACCATCGAGATGATAGCCTACCTGTACCACCATACCGAGAAGAGAGAGGACTATAAAATTCATATACTTTACTCTAAATATGTAATCTATTAAACATTATAGCGTATCTGCTGTGTAAAACTATAAATCAGATATAGAAAAAGACCTTTCCAGAATGGCCAGTATCAGTGGTCCCTATATTTTGGAAGATCTTCGACGTTATGTTTCAAGGACAGTTAATTCATCATTTAGAATCTAATAACTTGTTAAACCACTGTCAATTGAGCTTTCATATTAACGTTACTACGTCAACAGCTATTAATGCCCTAACGAATTCTATGCAGGATTGTATTGAAGATAAAAAATATGATAGAGCATGTTTTTTTGATTTGAGTAAGACCTTTGATTGTGTATCACATAACGTGTTGGTTGCAAAATTTTTCGGATATAACATTCATTCGAGTGTTGCTGCTCTGATTTATTTATTTTTATTTATTTAAAACCATTCACAAATCATTACATAATTTGTTTTACAAATGCTCTAGTACATTCAATGACATAATTATCTTAGTAGCACCTAGGTGTGCAAACACCTGTGTGTGATAATCTCCTATTTGTCGGATCGGTTATAGTATTGTTCAGACCAGGGAATATGTCTTATAAAAACATGTTCTATAAGGCCCTGTATTAGGGCCTAATTTAATATTCTCCCAAAGCGAATTAGATATATTCCTTTTCACAGTTTAAATACACTATCTGAATGTACTCAAGATGGATTGCTTCCTATAGCTTTGAGGAATACAGGTATATCAGATATGAGGACACCGAAATCACTCCATATTTGATATTTGCTATTTGTAATGTAGGTATTAAATGTTTTGTTTTTATTATAGCGACTGTTTAACCTTTATGCTTTGGTAGTGAATATATGAGGGAACCTAAGAGGGGGTAGGAGGATAAAGGATAAAAAAACTCTATTCTGCTCTTCTTGGGCTATCTCATAAATTCACTACTTACTGTTAATCGTTATTTAGATTAGTTTATAATTTGTCATGTGAAAATGTTACATTGTATGTGTATGACATGACTTGGCAGATGAGGATCCCCACTTCACGTTCGTTGGTCATGGTAAGAATTCTGAAAAAAATTAATTTTTAAAAGTGGCATTAAGGGATTGCTAGATTCTATTTTGGTGTTAATTGCAGTTATCCTGATTTTTGATACTCAGAAGTTTATATAAAGTTATACAATTAAAGACAAGGGAGAACTGTCAATAAACTGTAAAACCCAGCAAACCTTTGAAATACTAATAAAAAAAACAGAAAAGGCAGTCCCAGTATATATAATGAAAGTAAATATAGTACGTTGTAAGAGGTGTTCCAAATTTCTAGGAGATCTTCACATTTTTATCTCATTTATGAATAATTTTTACCATAAAATATCTGCCCCTTATAATGCAACAATGCCATAACTGAACTGTTTAATATCGCGATTAATTTAATAATAATTCTACTTTTTTAAATTTGCGTCGCAATAATAACCCTTATTTTCTTTTTCTGGTGAATTAGTATTTTTCCCCATCATTATTTCATTGCGATTAAATGAAAAAGGCGACGGCTTATAAGACACTGAAACGGTATTTAATTTGCCATCCAGGTAATTTTTTTACTTTTCACGCTGTAGAAGGTGATCATATCCTGCTTGACAAAATATATCCAGGTACACACAAACCAAACATCAAAAAGGATTGTGTCAGAGGCGCAGGAGGTTGCAAGAAGTAGGGCTATTCTTTTGAGTCATTATCACTTTCACTTCTATCACTTGAAATAATCATGATCACTTCAGCCCAATGACAAGTAAATGCATATTCAAAAGAACATGAAGTTATCAGTTTCACTTTGTTCAATTGATAATTACTCAAAAGAATATAGCCAGTATTTTAAGTATCGATTTGGCTCTCTGCAATCGGGCCTAAACTTAAGAAACTTTTCGTCGCCTACATGGACTACCAGTTAGCCTCCGACTTGGTACTATATTGTGCCTTTGAACATACCCCTGTAGAATTAGCATAACGTCAGAACTAGGACCCGGTTGTTTGAACGCTGAATAACGTCATAATATTTTTATTTATATTTGAAAAAGTGTTGATAAACAGTAGATATTTAATTTCTTGGTACACACCATAGATAAAATATTTACTAGATCCGCAAAGTTTGATCTCAAAAATGGCTAATTTACGATGATAAAACGTAAACATCGTAGAACAACGGTTGACATGCGCACTACAAAATGATCAGATGACCATCGACAGGACCGAACTTAGAAAATCTATTTTGTTAGTTTAGTTAAGTCATAAATGGTATCTGAATGAAGGAAGTTATTAGAGTTGCAAACTTTACTAAAGAAATAGGTCTCATCTAATTTTCGTGTTCTGGGAGTCACATCATATGAACACAAATAATATCTGAAGCAGAAATGAATAATCCGGTCAATGTCTGTACCGATGGGAGATAGTTCAGCCGTTTCTTATACTGTGAGGGTAAAATTGTGAAGAAAATGTGTCTTACCATTTGTCTAAACTACTTTCTTCTTGTGGGGTGGGAATGACTGATTAACTTTTTTAAAGTCCGGCAATTTATTGTCTAATTATGAAAAAATATATGACCTTCTTTCCTCACTTATTTTTTACATTTTTTGAGAAAATGTTGATACGAAAAAGCCTTTCCAAAGGATATGCAGTATTTAAAAATAATTTTATATATTAATGTTTTTCTGTTGTAATGGTAAACGGAGCATATATTTTCGCACCGTATTAATTTTTTTGACAAAATGATAAAAATGTCACATAAAATAAGTAAACAAGCTCATTGTTGGGGGTGAATTAACAAACGCACCAACAAAGAAATTCAGATTTGTCTAACTTGTTTCATAATATTTTGCTTCTGTTAACATATTAATGAATTTTTAAATAGAGGATATAAAAGTGAGGATTACAATGATAACAACATGAATCATGATAATATCATAAAATGAGTACGAACATAACTTAATCTTAATTTACTTCCAAAACCAGTATTAATAGTGAACAATGCTTCTTAATGCCATGGTGAATCTTCAGACGTAGAACATAATAAATCATAGAATGGCTGCAGAAAAAAAAATTGAGTTGAGTGGAAACATCGGTTAAATATAAGCTGGATGAACTTATGGAAAAATATGGACATTGTGTTGTATGCTTGTCACCGTATCATCCAGAACAACCAATAGAAAAAAAAATTAGCAACTGGAAAAAACTCGTTGGCAAGTTGAAAAACTAATTCAAACAGAGCTTAGAAATTATAAAACCAATATTCGATTCTGACTAGAATAGAAACCTATTGAAATATTTTATGTATATAAGAAAATAAACATGTATTATAATCATTGTAAGTTATAGGTATATGTATGTTTCAAAATATACCAACTTCTTTTTGAGAATACATTTTGTTATTCATAATTATATTTAATTGCACTACCAAATAAATTTATTTTGAAATGATTCGTTAGTTCAGGTTAGGTTCTTGACATATTGATGAATGCACTTTTTTTTATATACGATAGAATAAACCATTCTATAGTTTTATACGAATTTGCAGAATTTTTTTTTTAAATTACTACTTCAAACTTCAGTTTATGTTTTGATAAACAATTGGAAAGTGCTAAAAATATATCATACTTCATGTTTTGGAAATTTAATATGATACGAAAACACAGCCAATATGTAACTAAGATTCTGTTTAAAATATGTATTAAGTAAAATTTACAGAACAAATATAATTCACAGACAGACTGTAAATTCACAAACATTGTAATGGAACACTTTTTGTTTACTCTATAAAGAAAAAGGAAAATAATACAAATAAGTTATGAAAACATTTTTATTAAAATATTATTGGCTTGCAAACAAAACTAATTTGGCAAACTTTTTTTTTTATAAATTCTCCTTTTATTTCCTCGGTTTGTTTCTTTGTAAAACTAAAAAACCTTACTTTTGAATACACAAATCTAATAATGTTAATTAATTTTGATCTTGGATTTTCCATTAAATTTTGGTCAAAAAATGATTATTAGGGAAAAAAAATCTATTGTCATCTTCCATACTTTTTAAACTCATTTGTTTGACAAAAATGTCAAAGAAATTAGGTTTTTTAGACATCTATATAAATCCGACTAAATCGCAAGCGACTCACAATGCAAAAATAAACACAAAAATTATGTTTAGCCGATACTGTGCTGTTTACGGATGGCGCTACGAAACAACCGATCGATAATAAGAAGTCGCTTATGCACATGCCCTTATCTGTTCACGATCCAAAAATATGACTGGAGCCCAATGTGCAGAAACGCACTTTTTCGCCTATGGTTTGCCATTTTTTGGCTTTAACAGCCGACAAGAGTAGGGGTCCATAGTAGAGGTCAGTGGTACACACATATTGATTTTATGCTATCCTTCATATGATAATCGGTACGTCCATTCTGAATCACTGACCTCTACTATGGACCCCTACTTCTGTCGGCTGCTAAAGCCAAAAAATGGCAAACCATGGGCGAAAAAATGCGTTTCTGCACATCGGGCGCCAGTCATATTTTTAGACGTTGATCAGATAAGGGCATGCGCATAAGCGACTTTCTATTATCGATCGGTTGTTTTGTAGCGCCATCCGTAAACAGCACAGTATCGGCTCAACGCCATTTTTGTGTTTATTTTCGCTTTTTGAGTTGCGTGCGATTTAAACAGATTTATAGCGTTTTAAGTGATTTATTTTATTTGTTTTTGTGTTTTTATTTAATATAATGGAATGTGTACATATTTTATTTGTTTTATTTTCTTTTTTCTCTATAGGGTAAAAAATAGTGTTGCTTTACAACTTTTTCGATTTATAGTGTTTTTGTATAACATTAAATTTCCAAAACATGTAGTATGATATATTTTTAGCACTTTCCAAATGATTACCAAAAGATAAACTGAACTTTTAAGCAATCAATTCTTTAAAAAAATCTGAAAATTCGCACCAAATCATAAAATAGTTTATTCTATCATATGAAAAAAGTACATTCATCAATATGTCAAGAAATGGTACAATTTCTACATCTATTCCATTACTTACACAAATAAAAACATACATCCTCAAAATGAAGTTAGAATATTTTAAAACATACATATATAACTTTCAATAATTATAACGCATTATTATTTTGTTATATACATAAAATATTTCAGTACACGGTTTATATTTTAGCCAGAATCGGCTATTGGCTCTATAATCTCTAAGCTCTGTTTGAATTATTTTTTCAAATTGTCAACGACTTTTTTCAAGTTGCTAATTTGCACAATGTCATATTTTCTTGCATAACTTAATCCACCTTATATTTAACCGATGTTTCCACCCAGCTCAAATGTTTTTTTTTTTGTTCTGCAGCCATTCTATGATTTATTATTTTGTATGTCTGAAGATTGAGGACATGACGTTAAAAAGCGTTGTTCATTATTAATACTGGTTTTGGAAGTAAATTCAGATTAGTTATGTCCATACTCATTTTATGAAATTGTCATAATTCATGTGGTCATCGCAATCCCCACTTTGAAATCGTCAAATTAAAAATTCATTAATATGTTAACAAAAGCAAAATATTACGAAATAAGTTAGACAAATGTGAATTTCTTTTGTTGGTATATTTTTTTTATTCACCCCCAGCAATGACCTTGTTCACTTATTTTATTTGAAATAACATTTTCATAATTTTGTCGAAAAAATTAATACGATAAGAAAATATATGCTCATTCACCATTACGGCAGAAAAAATATTATTATATAAAATTATTTTTAAATCCTGCATATCCGTTGACAAACCCATTTCGTATCAATATTTTCTTAAAAAATGAAAAAAAAAAGATAAGGAAAAGAATGTCATTATTTTTTAATAATTAGAGAATAAATTGCTGAATCTTAAAATGTTAATTATTCACTCCCACCCTACATGAAAGTTAACGCACACAGGCGGAAACAATAGATTAGAGAAATAGTAAGATACATTTTCTTCACAATTTTACTTTCACAGTATAAGAAATGACTAAACTAACTCCCATCGGTAGACACAGACTGGATTATTCCCTTCTGCTTCAGATATTATTTGTGCCCATATGATGTGACTCCCAGAACAAGAAAGTTACATGACACCGACTTTTTTACCGACTTTTTTACTAAAGATTGCAACCATGGTTGCAACTTTGATAACTTGCTTGATTTAGACACCATTTACGACTAATTGAACTAACTAAATAGATTTTCGAAGTTCGGTCCTGTCGATGGTCACCTGATCATTTTGTAGTGCGCATGCCGACATCTGATCTACGATGTTTACATTTTATTGTCGTAAATTTGCCGTTTTTGGGATTAAATTTTGCGGATCTATAAATATTTTATCTATGTTCTGAATACATAAAAGTATGTATATATGGTTGCCTAAATTATTTTTATCGTTATTTTCAATATGTAAACAATATATATAACAATATTTACCAATAAAAATATGTGTTTAAATTCTCTTTTTGTTAATATTAATTGTAAACTTCTCATTTATAGTAGTTTCTAACATTTAAAAACATGACAAGCAATTAAACTGAAAGAAAAGATAAGTAAACATGTTTATGTCTGTCAAACATCAAAAAAGCCTGGCCCCCACCGACCATAGTATTCAAACAAATCTATTGTTTAAATCTATAGGGTAAGATCGAAGGTTTGTGCCCTTGTTAGAACACACTCGTGTCAAGTTGGAGAATTGGGATTCAAATGCAAATTACCTTTCAGCAACAATATTGAGACAGACAAAATGGGGGAGTATTTCGAAGAGATTGATTAAGCCCATTATGATTTTGCCTTGCCATAAACCCACAATCACGCTGTTTAAAGTCCCGCAAATGCGGTTTCACTATTAAGAACAATAGTAAAGAGGTGTTAAGACTAAATTATCTGTCTTAAATTGATGGCTGCCACTAGAAATCAGTTGGAACAAATGTTCAAAATTATGGAGGAGTTTTCTAGTAATATAGGAATTGTGTTCAGCCTTGATAAATGCCGCATTTGAAACAACGATAGGAAAGATACAGAACGGTCAAACCATTGCGGCAATGGAGGCAGAACAGGCCTAGAAATACTTGGGCATGGGGCAGGCACAAAAATTGATTAGCGAACTGACATTACCAACCAAACCAAGTAAAGCTTCAAGCCTGGGCGCAAAAGCCCCTTCATGAACGACACCCAAATGAGGTCAACCAGGAAAATATCGGCAAATTAGCGTCAACCTACTGGTTGACTTCAGGGCAAATGTTTCCTGAAATCGAAGACTCTCCTCTATCCAAAACGACCAATGCCGATATGGACCTCGATCAGAGACAGTCCAGCAGGAGAATGCCAAGTTTTATCGCATTGGAGTACAAGGAGAGACACGATTCAGCTGCCAAGATCATCCATCGAGAGTAGGCAGAGAAATTCAAACTGTTGTAGTTAGCTAATACATATTATGCTTTCGGATTGCACATAACAGACCAGACCTCATTTCAATAGATCAAACGAGCAACACTAATAGAAGTCACCATCCTTAACAACAAATTAAGGGACAAGTATAATGAGAAGATTGGTAAATACAGAGATCTGAAGGTACAAATACGTAGACAGTAGAGAATGAGTAGCTTCCGGACGATCTCCATAATTCTATCAACAACTGGCGTAGTACCGAAGAGTCTTTTGCATAATATCAAGGGATCGGGCCTTAGCAAACACCTGTATAAGGCTATGCAAAAGGCAGTGCTAGTTAGGGCCACTCTAACTGTCTGGAAGTTTAGGAGAAATGCAGAGGAACATATTATCACCTAGGGCCGAACAACATACAAAGAACCTCTACAGAGCTCCATTTTTATAATATCTGAGTATATTTGGGATGATTGAATGTTCCCTGAAGGAAGTGTAAAAACTGTTTGGCCAAGTATATGGAATCATTTCATCAGAGAACCCTCGATCCAGAACGACTAATACCGATATGGATGTCGAACATCAGAGATAATACAGCACAAAACAGGAAGGTGCCAAGTATTTGCTGCATCGGAGTACAAGGAGAGACACGATTCAGCAGCCGAGATCATCCATCCAGAATTGGTAGAGAAATTCAAACTGTTCTAGTTAGAGAAAGTACCGTACTATGAATACGGTACGGAATCTTATATCGGCGAAAACGATATTTTCTATGGCTAAGTTTAATAAACATGAAAGTATTTCTGCTACAAAACATTTTTTAGTTTCCTTCCACATAATTACCGTGGATTTTTTGGGTATCCCTTTAGGGGGTACCTTCTCCAAATATAAAGTTTGTCAATCAACAAGTTTTTTCAGTACAATGAATCGAAACCATGGATATATTTTTACGAGATTACGTTAGAGACCTTGAAATACGCTAAAATCGACCGTATCAAAATATATCTTTTCTATCTCAAATTATATACATATGTGATCGTGGACTCCTGCATACGAAATATTTTGGGTAGCGCAATCGTACTGCTGCCCATATTTATAGCTTTTTAAAAACCTAAAAATAAATATCACAATGATATAAACACTCTGAAAGTCTGGTTGTTCCTCTTGGCTCTTGCAGTTTTAGAGCTAAACAACTACAGGTTATTTAGGGCTTACCACTATCAAAACTCAGGACTCCGGAAAGGCTGCTAACTAGTTGGTCAGATGACGTCTTTTGATTTGAAGCTTTCACCAGGGCGCGCCCGCAAATTTGTGCGCGTGAAAGTTTTTAATTAACAAAACCAGTTTCTTAAAACACTTAAATCTATTAACAAAGACAAATAGAAAACGGAATTATATACAATGAGAAACTTATAACTAATAACGAATAACAAATTTAAAGTAACTAACATAATTGCTCTTACTGGCCGTTCTATTAATAAAAATGTAAAACCTAATTTAGAAGATAAAACTGATAAATAGCTTTTTAAAATATAAATTAAAAAATATATAAAACACAAAAATTAGCTATTTAAATTATTTAAACAAATGGTACTAAAGTCGGTCTTTTACCAAGAGAAATAAAAACAGGATACTTTCTTACCTTTCCAGAAATAGACGAAAACAAAACAAAACAAAACCTCATTAGTAGACGTAATTTTCTAAGCAACTATTCTCAAAACTGACTACCGTCTCTAACAAATCCCAGATCGTAACCGTTAAATAATTTTTGAAACCCAAACCAAACTTTACAACCCTCGGAATCTTCCCCAATTTAGTTGCGCTGGTACCGCATATGTTCTTTCCACCAATAGAATCTACTTTCGCCCGCGAAAGGTAATTTTCGTTTCTGAGCGTCGGAAAGTTTCAGATTTTCGTTTATAGATAGCCTTAGCCATCCATGAGTCGAACTTCAAATCTGAGCTTAATCCACGAACATGACATATAAAACTGGACCGATCATGCATAATACCTCCCTTAGAGCCGTTTTACACACACAAGAATTATTCCGAAAATTATAACAAAAATTTTCAGCAAATTTTTGCCGAAAATTCTTTGGAGATAATTTTTAAAATAAAATTCCACTCTGTTTGATACGTACAAGAAATTTGAATATAATTTTGGTGATAATTTTGTCGTTGCTTATGCGCATTTTCATAACATGTGACGTTTCAGCAGTTAAAAAGGAATATATAATCTGAGCATAACCTTAAAATGTCACAAATATGAAAGTTTTCAAACATATATAATCAAGAAACCACAAAATAAGAGATATTTTGTGCAAGAAAAAATGAGTAAATATTGAAATTAGGTTGATTACCAAACGCGGGTTGTCAATTCACAGATTTTATTCTGCGTCGATTTTCGCGCACTTTCTGCATTTTAGTCATAAAAATATAGAACACGTTTTATATTTTTATGCCGAAAATCTTCACCAAAATTTTGACAATAATTCTTTGATGTGTAAAACAGCAAATTAGTTTTATGAAAATTTTCAACATAATTATGATATAAATTTTGGCTATAATTCTTGTGTGTGTAAAATGGCTCTTATAATAAAAATGACGCCACCATGCTCCGTGCCATTACGTGCAAATAACTGTTTTGGCAACAATGAATTTCCTAAGTTTTTATTATATTGGTGAAAGTGTATTTTTGACATTTTTCAAAGAATTTATTTTTGATTTTGCTGTTTTATTCATTTTATCACATTTTATGTAACGCTTTACTGAAAATTTCAAACAGGAACGTGAACTTTAAGGTTTTTTTTGGTATTTTAAAAAATGCGATTCTTCATCGTAAGACGTACAAATACCTCATCTGGTAAATTGGAGTTTATTTAATTGGTAAGTTATAAAGCATTCAATAATAATTATATAAACTTTTACCTTAGAATCAAATTGTAATCTAAGGGTAACAAGTTTAATCTTATGGATATGATCTATGATAATTTTTAAATACTATCAATATTTTAGTTTTCTAAGAGAAAAGAAACTTCAAGTTCAAGGGCTGAAGCAAATTGGTCATGATCATAATTCTTTTATACACCAAATGGGTAACTCTATTCAGAGCATTTCTTTGGAAAAAGTTTTATACAAGAAGATGAGCAAAAAGTTTTATACAAGAAGATGAGCAAAAAGTTTGTGGTGTGCTTCTTACAAATAAACTGCCTGAAAAAAACTATGAAGCACTGTTTGATGTAAATATCTTGAAGCAACTAAACTTGGACTTAATAACATACACTGGCTCTACAAAAAAAAGTCCTGAATTAGGTGTGCATTAACCAACAACAATATCGTTTTACCATAAAGTTAATGTTCCACTGACATATAAAGCTGAACATCGAAACTGGTATGGTGTTAAAATTTAAAATGATTATACGTTTAAAAACCAATATGCCATATTAGTGAATATGAAATTTTTCAATATTATTAAGCACGTTTGGAAATAACATAAATTTTACTTTTATGTATTTGTTTTGTCTAAAAATAAAATCATAACCTTTTGTTTGAACATATTATTAATTAATAAAACAAAAATTCTTGATTTTAGCTGAGATAGGAAATTTGTGTCATGAAAATTCTTTGTTAAAGTAGTGAGAAGCTGCGATTGATTACCATTTCAAAAATTCAACTCTAAGAAAGATCAATTCCAGATCCTCAAACAGTTAAGTAAATGGAAAGTTTGACCTAGTGTAAAAATTAAAAGTTGCTAATAAATCTTTATGTATATATTTAGATCAAAAATGATTGCATTAATATAAGAATTCTTTTGTATTTACAAGCTTTTTTTTATTTAAAGTGTCTTAATAAATATTGTTTTGTTTACAATTAAATATAAACTGCTTTAACACTATCCCCTTTAGAGTTAATTTTTTTTTATAAAAATGGTTTGGTACATAATGTTACTTTACTTCCTTTAAATTAAAGCTCCGTTATTATGAAGGAAATGTCAACATTATTATTAATGTTGTTAACCCTATATAAATACCTATCAGTTCCCTAAAAGCATCGAGGAGAAAATAATTTTAACAAAGACCTAATCGAAGCTATTTCTAAATGATGAAACTCTCTTACTTTGCAATAGATTATGTGGACATTTCGATACCTTACATTAAACAATATACTATATTAATTCATGATATAAAATTTTAAAAAATAAATGCCTTAATACTTTTTTTCATTAACTTCTTATACTCTACATCCGAATAAGGATGTAGATTATACTAGTTATTTACAAAAATACCCACTGATTTCCACAATCTTTTCTAAAACAGATATTTAAAAAAAATAGTATTGATTTGTTTTTGGCGCATATTTCACATTTTAGCTATTTTGCTAAATAACAGTTTTATTCTAAAAAATAAAATATGTAAACAGTCAGAAAAAGCATATTCATTTATTTGTAAGAGCCGTTTTACACACACAAGAATTATAGCCAAAATTTATCTCATAATTATGTTGAAAATTTTCATAAAACTAATTTGCTTTTTTACACATCAAAGAATTATTGTCAAAATTTTGGTGAAAATTCTCGGCATAAAAATATAGAACGTGTTCTATATTTTTATGACTAAAATGCAGAAAATGCGCGAAAATCGACGCATAATAAAATCTGTGAATTGACAACCCGCGTTTGGTAATCAACCTAATCTCAATATTTACTCATTGTTTCTTGCACAAAATATCCCTTATTTTGTGGTTTCTTGATTATATATGTTCGGAAACTTTCATATTTATGACATTTTAAGGTTATCCACAGAGCAAGTTAACTTTTTAACTGCTGGAATGTCACATGTGATGAAAATGCGCATGAGCATCGACAAAATTATATCCAAATTTCTTGTACGTATCACACAGAGTAGTATTTTATTTCAAAAATTATCCCAACAGAATTTTCGGCAAAAATTTGCTGAAAATTTTTGTTATAATTTTCGGAATAATTCTTGTGTGTGTAAAACGGCTCTAAGTATCCTGAGCCCAATTCTGTAAGCGTATTTTTTGACATTCTCTTTCCTTATTTCTTTTAGGACAGTGACATACTTATGTGTTAATACAGACTGAACAAAGGTAGAAGATCCTTATTATGACATTCTCTTTCCCTTTACTCTTATAGAATCGCAGCCCTGGTCTTTTTTATTGACCATACTCAATTAACCTGTCAAGTAAAATAAGGCAGAGCGATTTATTGTTTTAGATATAGTATAGAAAGAGATAGTTATTGTCTAAACCTGTTAGAATAATAGAATTGACATTCATACACGACACATTCGCGCCAATGTAAGAAACTAGCAGGGAATTCAATGTTGCCATACATAAAGTGATGACAAATCAATGCGCAAATTTGAAGCGTGGTAAAACTGTTATTTTTTTTTATCATTGCACCTAATGGCGTGCAATAAGGGGGGGGGGTCAAAAATTATTTTAATGAGCAGTCCAGTTTTATATGTCAAGTTCGTGGCTTAATCTAATATTTATTGTATACAAATGTAAATTGTAACTATTCTACACTTATAATAAAAGTTCGAATTGTGCCGTGAAAAAACATCCTGTCCGTTTTAACAATTTTCATATTTTCTTGTTCTTATTTTCGTTGAATAGGTAAAAAAATGGTCAACAGACGCGAGCTTTGTACAAAATAACAAGTAATAATATTGCATTTTAGTGATTTTATTTAAATATTCTTATGATGAAGAAAGCTCTCCCATGGGTCGACCACATGTTGAAAATAAAAATATTGGATTTCTTTGACAGATCAATTTTTAAATCTTCAAGAGGGTAGGACCGTTTAGATAATATGTCTCATAAATTGTCTGGGTTTCTTTATTTTTTAGAAAATAAATTAACTACCCCAGAAGTACTAAAACTTAGTTTAAGTTTAAGTATGATAACGGATTTATATTTCTCTGATATATAACTATACTTGGATATATATATATATATATATATATATATATATATATATATATATATATATATATATATATATATATATATATATATATATATATAATGTCTATATATAAATTCCTCCATTTAGTAAAATTTACTTGCAGATAATCAACGTAAAATAATCAGAAGTTGTAATGAACTTGTATTCCCTTACACATATGTATATGGATGCGTCGAATTATGAACATATTTTTATATAAAATAACAATGTAATATAATAATAAACTTTAATAAAGTTTTAGTTAAAACAAATAATTTTTCCAATAACATATAGATTTTTATGTTAGGTAAATACAAAGTAAAATAACAGTATCACAATGAAGCTGCGTATCATGTTCTGAGTACAGGTATGTTCTTTAACAGATAGTTCCTAAAAAATATATGAATTTATAAAGTAACTAAAAAGATTATATTTACGATTGAAATTTATTTGATTCTTAATAAGAACATCGAATATTTATTAAAATTTAATAAGAAATGTAAAATTTTCTGATAATTCGTTAACCACAAAGTTTCTCGTTTTTTATGACCAATGCTGAATAAACTTGCATTACCTTATTTAAACTATCAAGATATTTATCAGGCATAGCATCTTTTACTGCGGGATTGGCCCCAACGTGGCATTTTACTGTCAAGGTACAATCTATAACTTCAATCATTAATTCCTTTAGTGTTAAGGCAGCCTTTATGCCACACACTTTAGCTGTTTTGATGTAGTAGCAGTCTATGATTTTTTTGTAAATCCTAAAAATTGAAAAAACTTTCTGATAACGACCATTGTCTAGCGTTTGTACAAAGAATTTTTGGTGATGCTTGTTGATCAGTTAAAAAAGTGCCATCGACTACTGTTTTCGTGCCCAGCCGATACTTCTGGTGGCGCTTTTAGGGATGTTGTGTGGTCATATTGAAATCAAACTAATAAAAAAATTTACATGTTGTAGGCTTATGATTACGAATTAGATTTACTTGCAGACTCTTTCCTTATCTTCATTTTCATTCCAATCTGCTACTCCATCGCACGAATCATAATCTTTATCCAAATCTGAGATACATTTATCATAATTGTCGTATTCTATAAAACAAAGACAAATAATTTTAACCAAACTTGTAAAATTTTTTAATTGCACTGCTATAAATTAAGCTAAAGTATTTATAAAGATGATATGTAATTTTTAAAATACTACTTTTATAGAAGTCATTATTTCTGCAAAGTTTCTCATTGAAAGTCTTCAACCCTGTTATCAGATTCGTATACAGATTTGGCGTAGCCGTACAGTTTTTAACGTATTTATCAATTTTTTTAAGGATGACTTGAGTACTCCTGAAACAGAATTAGAAAAATAAATAAATGGGAACAACGCTCAAAATGAATGCATTTTAAAATATGCATTTAAGATTTTGGTTTGTTACTCGCAAGTTCCTTGAAAATCCCCTATGGCTATTCCAATAATGCTCTCTGGACTAGTTATCTGAGCCTCCGCTAAGAACCCCATAAGTACGTCGTCATCGCAAGATTTTGTTGCCGTCGAACACTGAGCTGACACGTCCCTAACATGTCTCACTTCCTCTTCTTTAAAGAATAATGGTTTGTAAATGTCACACACTAAAATAGAAAGAAACCTACACATTTAAAATACCTATAAGTTCTAGCTTGATTAAAACTACCTATCTCGCTTAAAAACGCCAGAGAAATTAATAATAACGTTTGGATTTCCCGCATTTACTTGAATATAGTTGACGTATGATTTTCATGTCAAAAAGTGAGATTAGTAAAGCTGTTTTTTAGTGGAGTAATCTGCTTTAAAATATGTTGGAATCTACATTTGAAATGATGTTACAATTTCCGATCGCCGGAAAATGATAATGACGAACTGCGCTTCTTTCCTTATGGAAAGCATATCTATAATTGTTTCAAAACAGGTGCAAACAATTTTGATGTGGCGTCATTACTTCATCGCCAGAATGAACAGTTTTGAAACTTTTTGAACTTGGTTGAAATAAACTGATGGTGGGAAACCAGCTTAAAGCTGCTTTCTCGCTGTCAGTTTAAAGTTGCTTTCTCGTCATCAGTTCAAAGCTGTTTTCTCGCCGTCAGTTTATTTCAACCAGGTCCAAAAAGTTTCAAAACGGAGCATTCTGGCGATGAAGTAATGACGTCACATCAAAATTGTTTGCACCTGTTTTGAAACAATTATAAGGTGTTTTCTCGTGGGGTAATTTGATTTAAATATGTTTAGATTTGGAAATATTTTTGAAATAACGTCACTATTTCCTATCACTTATTTGAAAGCATGTCTATAGTTATTTCAAAACAGGTGCAAACAATTTTGATGTGACGTCACTATTTTGTCAAAATGCTTCGTTTTGAAATTCATTTGAAATGCCGTTACTATTTCCGATCGTTCGAAAGCAACAACGACGAAGCGTGCATGTTTACTTATATGAAAGCATGTCTATGCTATTTTGTCACCGCCAAGTTATTTTAACCAGGTTCAAAAAGTTTAAGAACGAAGCATTCTGACGAAGTAATGATGTCACATCAAATCTGCACCTGTTTTGAAACAATTATACACATATGCTATCAAATAAGTGAACATGCGCACTTCGTCATTATCGTATTCGATTGATCGGAAATAGTAACGCAATATCAAATGTGTTTCAAAACAGATCTAAACATATTTAAGCCAGGTTACCCCACGAGAAAACATCTTATAATTATTTCAAATCAGGTATAAACATTTTGATGTGACGTCATTACTTCATCGCCAGAATGCACCGTTTTGAAATTTTTTGAACCTGATTGAAATAAACTGACGGCGAGAAAACAGCTTTAAACTGATGACAAGTAAGCAACTTTAAGCTGAACCCGCCACCTTCAGATTATTTCAAGCAGGTTCAAGAAGTTTCAAAACTGCATTCTGGCGATTAAGTAAAGACATCACATCAAAATTGTTTGCACCTGGTTTGAAACAATTATAGACATGCTTTCAAATAAGTAAACAGGTGCACTTCGTCATTATCGTTTTCCAACGATTAAATTTAATTCAAATTTTCATACTGAAAATGACAATAGAATTTAGGCAACCAGAAATTCATACTTTATTCTTTACATACGGATTCGCATGTTATATTAGCAAAGAAGATTCATAATCTTTTGATACTGGTTTAAATTAGTGTGGTATATATTCGGAAAATTCGCATGAATTTTATATTTACATTAATTAATAATCCGTATTCCGCATCTTTTCGATTTATTCCGCTTCCATACGTAATACAATGATAATACTATGTCTGCTAATACGGAATGGTACCAATGCTTAGCTGAAAAAACAGATTATGGAAGGTGGCGAAACAGTACGAATTAATACGAATGAAACACGCACCGTCCCACACTGGGGCAGGAGACACTCATAACTGCCATCAAATAAACCAAAGCGGTTAGACCTTCTAAAGTGAATCGAATGTCTTCATAGACATATCTGCTACTAGAAAAAAAAACAATTTTGGTGAAAAACATTATTTTTATAATTAGAAAAAAGCACATCAAAGTATTTTTTTACAAAAAAAAGCAGTATTTACCACTGTATTGAATGATAACCACTGAAATTATTGGGAAACGGTACGGTTTTCACTAAACATCAAGATAAAGTATTGAATGGTGATAAATAAAAATATTTGAATATTTAGGAATTTTGGAAAAATTAAAAACAAATCTAAATACATATTTATAGGTAAGTCCAAATAAATTATAACTACTCCAAAACTACTTCATTATGAATAATATATTATAACACTTAATTATTTAAAAAGCATCATCATCATCATTATCATCGACATCAACTGTTGCGTTATGATCTGACTTATTTAGGGATGGAGCTTTCAACATAAACAATGCTTCTTTAGGAATATTTTTAAATTTGCTTTTGACTGGTTTTTGCTTGCTGGTGATTACTGGATCAGAGCTCAGTAAAAAGGAATTAAAAATATCCCTGTTTGATTTTTCTCTGCTACATTTTCTCGAATTATGTTCTCTATAGCGCTTAAAGTCCTTGTTTCTCGCCTCCTGTGATTTTTCTGTTAATTGTTCGATAGAGAGGAGTGCAAAGGATATTATTTCTGGGCCATGAATCAAATATTTACGCAGAGTAGGTGGCATGTTGTACTATGGGTATAAAGAAACGAAATATCTAGCAGGATCAAATGCAAATATTCTGTACTTTTCAGCATCTATGTCAAATCCACTTGATATGGTGATCAAAATAATGTGAAACTTTTTTATTAAATCAAAGTGATGCCTCAAGCCACTCTTCATTATATTTATTAAATTTTTCTTCTATTGTACTCGTTTTCGCCCATCTTTATTTATATTCAAACTTAAAACTATTCAATTTCTTTTTTAGATCCTCGACATGACAACTTGTCCGTTTTTCTAGCTCTTTTATATATTATATATATATATATATATATATATATATATATATATATATATATATATATATATATATATATATATATATATATATATATATATACATATATATATATATATATATATATATATATATACATATATATATATATATATATATATATATATATATATATATATATATATATATATATATATATATATATATATATATATATATATGCAATAAAATATTGGCGAAGCGGACGTGAGAATTTGTCAATCTACATGTTTCTCGTGTTAAAAAGTGCGGAGCACTCCAAAATATGGAAAAACTCCGGGTCCGACAGATGGCGACAGCGCTGTTTCGTCCTAATATGGGACTCGTCAGGCCACCGCAGTCGGTACAAACCATCATCAACATGTAGATTGACAAATTCTCACGTGCGCTTCGCCAATATTTTATTCTATTTTATTTTAAATTACACGGACAAAAACTTATCTACTTATATATATATATATATATATATATATATATATATATATATATATATATATATATATATATATATATATATATATATATACCAAACTTTAGTTATTTTTTTCCAAGGGTCTTTTTCAACTACTTTTTTCTAACGAGACGTCACTGCACCTCGCCATTATTCGGTATTTTTGTACCCATCTCCGAGAATATGGACCTATTTACCGGGTTTATTGGATTAATTTTTATCCTTCCGGAAACGTGGAAGTTCGTTTCCGTTGGGATTAATTTATTTTAAGAATTTGTTTGCATTATCAATTATTTGTGTAAAACCTAAGTTTTAACACAAATCAGGGGTTGATGGGGAAGTCCCGCCAAACCTCCTGACTAGAATGAAAACTCTAGCCGCCTCACCTTTCTTCTCGCTCACCGGGATAGAATGTGAATGAGTGAAGCTCAAGAGTTAAAGAAAATTAATTAATTTTTTTTTTATCAAAGGAACACTTCTAAGGAATGAGCCAGTTAGGAAGAGGTTATCAAGTAACACTCGTCCTTGACTCTTAGTTAACATTTTATTCACTGTTTTTTTTTTAAATTCAGTACTGTTTTCCGCAAGTAAAGTCCGGGATTATTTTCTCTCCACTCTCACATTCGGGATTTGTCAAGATCGGTATTCATAACTTTATAGTCAACACGAAGTTGACTATTAGTCGCAAAGTCAGTATAGGTTTTCTCTGCTTTGTCACGTTCTGGTAATAATGTTTAAAAGTCAGGACGCGTCGGTTCAGTAACTCGTACTTTTATCGACGGTGTCAATATCAGGAATTAAGATACGTGCACGATCTGTATTTTCTGTAATATATGTTGTCTCGTCTTTTTATCGACGGTGTCAATATCAGAAATTAAGATACGTGTAGGATCTGTATTTTCTGTAATATGATATGTTGTCAAAGACAACCTACTTTAAGAACAACGAGCTGCCTAAAAAACAGAACAGTCAACATGGCCCCCGAGAACTAAGCTCGATCGAAAAAAAAGGACAAATTTACTCTAAAAGAGCAACCCGTAAAGTCCTTAATTACACCGCTGCCTTCTCGCTTTTATTGTAGTGGTGACGTTACATTCTGAACTAGGGGAAGCACCGAGCCAAAGCACCGGTTAATTTCTGGGTTTCCCCGCAATCAAACACTTGTAATTTTAGCACTGTATGCCGTATTATTTAGATTATTCTGTTTAGGGAGTTTAGGGGCAATATTAAATCTGAAATTTAATATTTTGTCGTAAAATAAGCTTGTATGCACGACAGTAGCTAGCGATCTATTTTCGACCACCGTAGTAAATGTATGGATGTTTCGTCCCGATACCCGTGGTGGACTCATCAGTGGGATCCACCGGTGTCTTTCCCAAACATCCCTGTACTTTCCACAAACTTGGATGTCGCAGTTAGGCCGGCCCCTGGCGGCTCTAATTTGCGCTTCGCAGAAAAATTCTTTGCGTGTTTCGTCCCGGTGCCAGTCGTAGGACTCGTCAGTGGGATTCTTACTGACACCTTCCCAGACACCCGTCGTTATATTTGTGCTACAGGCACATTCGAGCTCATTGAAGCAGAAGTTAAAAATATGTTATCATTTTGCTTTGCTGGCCCTATAAAATCCGTATATGTCAATATGTTTCTATATTTTATTTCTTAGAATCTAGTTACCTCAGTTTCAGATTACCTCTCGGATCTTAAACCTGAAGAATGGTTTACTATTTCAGATTTGATTAAATCTAAACCATTTTTTTCAATTTTCAGTTTAAGATGTCACCGTTATAAATGGAGCAATAAATTAGTTGTACCAGCGGATTTTACCTGTGAATAACACAGTTTGCATGTGCCTCCCGTTTGTGACTTAATAATAAAATATTCGCATTTCATAGTTTTGGTAGGAGGCATGATTAAACTAATACTGTAGATTGAAATAATAATCAGCAAGAAGCATAAAACACGAAATATTACAAGAACTAACTGTAGCTTTTGAAGCAACAGTAACATGCAAGGCTAAAAGATCTCAAAAATAGATGTGTTTCCTTGAATCCCCGCAAATAGGGACTGCAAATCACAGAACAATAAAGTTGAGCTACAAATTAAAATCATTTTAAGTTGGTGCTGTAGATTTGTGCGGCCCGAATGTATATCCATCTTCTTCTTTGTTACACAATTAAAAAATGATAAAAATACATTCGCGTCAGACTAGTTCTACTCTCCAAAAATAAATATTTGATATATGAAAACAGCTTGCGGATCGCCTGATCGACATAATTGAAAGTGATAGTGAGATTGGATCTGATTACAAGGAAAGGATACAATATTTAGTTAAATGTATTGATACCTACGTATTGCAACATGAGCTAATGTCGATATAAAAATCGAATATAAACGCTGGATGTATCGATACTTTGAAATATCGATATGGATGACCCGGGTCTACTTTCTATAATTCAAATATCCTGCAGAAGTAGTCCATTGAACTAACTTTTAAATAATAAAAAAAATTTACTAGGAATTAACATTTTATTTTAAAACTTAATTTTAAACATACAAATCATTTTATATTAAAAAATATAACTAATTTAGGTATTTAAACTCATATTTCTAACTTTATAATCTTCCAAATTTTCAGCGTTTAAAACTGCCATCTGCCTTTTCATTTCGAATGCAATGATTCCAAGTGCCGTTCCTGTATTTAAACTATCAAATCCATTACTTAAAGGAACGTTTAATCTTAACCCATTGAAATCTCTTGCCAATTGATAAGATTCTTCACTTATTCCTTCTGTTTCACCACCTACAACAAAAATATTTTAAAGTAGTTACAATATTTTTAAAAATTGATGACTTCTGAGAATAATAAAGTTAAATGGGTATATTTTAATTCTTGCTTACCTATTATAAGTACCATATGCTTTGACAATTTAAAATTTACTGAATAATAAGGCATCACTGGGACATTTGCCACTAAATTTCTTAATGAATCTTCTTGACCTGTTTTAGATATTAGGGTATTGTTATCAGCAATAAAAACATTAGAGTTTTCTGGGATAAGGCTTCTTATTTCATCCCAAGTGGGTTTTTGAGAAATGTGTAGTTTAAAGTGTGCCCCACAGGCAGTACGTAATACTTTGGTTTCCCATACATTCACACACCCTGAAAAAAATTTGAAGATGAATATATGAAAAAATATATTTTTATTTCGGTTGAAACCTTTTGTTAAAATAAGTTTTTCACATCCTACTCCACTAGAAACCCTTAGTATTGCCCCAAGATTGCTTGGCTCTCTTACATTATCACATATAATGGTCAAAGGCAATGGCTGTAATGTTTCAAAAGATTCTGTATCAGGTATTTTGAAAATTCCTAAAAAAAAAGAAGCAAAAAATCAATGTTTAACTTTTACACACATATTTTACAACATAAAAATTACATCAGCTTCTTATAGAAAATTTTTACATTAATAATAAAATGACTCTCACCCATAACTCCGGGAGTTGTTACTAAATCTGACCAATCCTGTATCTCTCTGTAGGGCATTTTATATAATTTTGCACCAATTTTTGGCAAATAAGGTTTCAAATATTCAACCTGAAAATAAGTGGAATGTTCATTTAAAGCAAAGCGATTTAGTTTTCAAAACACCAAAAACTAAACGGTTCTAAAACCCTGTTCACAATATTTTGATGGCATAAGATCCTTAAAATTTTTACCTCATCCATTCTACTGAATAAAATATATTCCAATTTGCATTTTGCTTCCAATGCCTCTTTAATCAATATTTTGCCCTCCAAAAGCATCAATTCTTTTTTATTCTTTGTGTGCTTCAATTTGAGATCTGCCATAATTTTACTAACTCGAATATCATTGTTTTGCATTTTAGTATATATAAGATTTCCTTCTGCATCTATTGTTGCTTCTAACATGTCTACAGTCTTTGACTTTGGAGCACTTTGCTTAGTATTTTGAGTTATTGTTAATGGTTTATTATATTTTTCTCGTTTCGGGCGTTTTTCCGAAAATGTGTCAAAATTCTTGGCCATTTTTTCCCTAGGTGGTTGTTTCCATTCAATTTTAGGATATTTGGACCTTGGGGTCTCTTCTGCATCATTAATACTTTCTTCATGTTTTTTTGGAATAACACTATCCGTTTTAGGATCATATTCTTCGGGCATAATAACACCCGCTGGTTTCCTTATACTCCATCTGGGTAAATACCTAACCGACTGGCAATTTGATATAACTATTTTTCTAAATAAACTTGCCATTGTAATATATTTCTATAAACCAAACGTTTTTTTTTTATTATTTAAGGTTATGTAGCGATTCTTAACCACAAAAATTGCTTGTTCAGTTTATTGCATATACTGCCCTCGATTCATTAGCATGAACAGCTCGGAGCTGTACAGGTGCAAGAAACCCTCGCTTTATTCAAGTAGTGCATTATGCCTCGACGCTTGTCAGATGTGCTTTCCCCTTACCCCTCAAGCACTAAAAAAAAAATTTGGTGTATAAAGCCCTAACAGCTATCAGTTATCATTGTTAGATGCTATTTTTGGGTAAAAAAACATTTTATACATGAAATGGAGACACAAAAAGAAAATTATTTCACAAGATATCGAACTCACCTTCACAGTTTTTTTTAACGAATTGCGAGATACTTATGGCCGAAAATGCCATGACACCAGACAAAATTCAAAACTAATAAGTATTAATATAATATTTTTACCTTTTTGTCTTCAGTATGTTTCGCTATGTATATTAAAAACACAAATTCCGAAAAAAAATAATTTGTAGGTTATTTACTGTTCCAATTAATACTTTTACCGCTTTATTCAGATTTGCTCGGAGCTACTCAGGGTTTGATGCACCCGAGCTTAAAACTGTTGAATCGAGTGCAGTAATAGATGTAGAAGAAATTAATTATTACTTAATCAAATTTAATTTTATTTAATTTCTTCTACATCTATGGTTTATTGGCGTCAAAGGCTGTATTCTTTTGAGTAAATTATCACTGATCAAAGTGAAACTGATAACTTGATGTTCTTTTGAATATTCATTTACTTGTCACTGGGTCGAAGTGATCATGATTACTTCAAGTGATAGAAGTGAAACTGATAATAACTCAAAAGAATAGCCTTAAAAAGTAACTATTTACTATAGACGTAGGAGAAATTAATATTACTTTAATATAGACCGTCGATCCAATAGAAAAAAGTTGGCTCCCGCTTAAAAAGAGAGGGGCAGAACTCGTTCTAATGGCGAAGCTAAGCATGATACTCTAAATGTCATTAAATACTCCTGTCACATGACCGAAATTAGGAAGAGAGATCCTGTTCGTTGAAAATGCTCTATATTTTTTAAGCGAGAGCCAACTTTCTTCCATAGCATCCGCTGTCTATATTAAAGTAATATTAATTTCTCTTACGTCTATGGTAATTACACTGCGGATCCTATAGAAGTACTAGCTCACGCTTAGTTGGCGATCAGATGAAAAGAATATCAAAGGGCGTTTGTGGTGTCCGCCCATTGAAAGAGATATTGCTCATCGCAAACGTTCTGTCACTTTCTAAACGTTCTTCTATAGCATCTACAGTGATAACTCACTTTTATATCTATGATTAAAACTTGAGTTTGTTGCTACTACGGTATGTGCCAGATTATTTAACGAAGAAACGTAACGTTCCAGAAGTCATTAAAATGTCGTAAGTTACTGGGGCCCTATCCTCGGACTGGGGAACGTGAAGTGAACGGTGAAAAGGTGGCGAACGCGTATTCTTGAAATGTTCATCATTCATATCCTCATTCGCCCGGTGGAAGGCAAGCGAACGGTGAAACATGCGCGAATGAAATGTCAGCCGCTAAATGACATTTTAACGCACGGATTAAAAAAAAAATAGTATTAAAAATTTCTATTTTATTTTTGGTTCTTTAAAGTAACTCGTCATTAAAAAAAAAATAATATGTTGACGAACCTTTTTGTTAAGACGTTTTATTTTTTGAACAGTTGAAACGTTAATTAGGAGGTACTCCGATATTCTTAATATTTTCAAATTTTTTAATAAAATATCCTTAGAAAGACACATATAAAATTATTACAGGAGATTCTGTTCATAACTCAATTGTATGAGTGTGTTATTTAAAAATGTTTTTCTAGGGCCAGTTCTGCTTATGGATTTAACATAAATACTTGCGTCCATAACTTGAAAAGTATTTTAATGAAGAAGTTCCCGGATGTTGAATGTGAAGTGCATGAGTCGAAGCATCCTGATAAGTATGCTTCGATGAAAGTAACAATCCGCCAAGAACACTTTAGAGATGCTTGGAAAAGGGAGGTATGGCCAGTTGGTTCACTTGTCTCACGGTTTTTCTCGCAAAGGAGGATGCTGCCGCAATCAGAGGGACAGGTACATCCTCAGAGCTAAATTTGAACAACACTCGACTAATAAATATTTACTATCAGAATGTCAGAGGTCTTCGAACAAAAACTACCCAACTTCATAATAATAGTCTGTCTGAGGATTACGACTTAATATTTTTAACAGAAACATGGTTAAATGCTAGCTTTCATGATTCTGAGCTTTTTGACCTAAGGTACAACGTGAAAAGAATGGATAGATGTAATGATAGCAAGAGGGGTGGCGGTGTTTTAATCGCAATTAAGAAAAAGTTTTGATTTGAGGTGATTGAGACTAACTGTGATACTGAATGTGTGATATTAAGAGTTAAATTTAGAAAACTACTTTTATATGTATGTTGTGTGTATATTCCACCAAATCAGAGTATAGATATGTATAAAAAATTTTATGATTGTTTGACAAATATTTTATCAACTAGTGTTAGGGTTATAATAATAGGTGATTTTAATGTACCTGAATATAAGGAAAACGACTGTGATAAATCTGTGCTACTAAGTCAGTTTCTTGAAATTAATAATTTAACTCAGTATAATACAGTTCTTAACCATATGCAGAGAAAGCTAGATCTTGTTTTGTCTAATACTGAAATTATATCATTAGAAAGGTGCGATTCTCCCTTAATTGTGGAAGATTTATATCATCCATCATTGTCTATGTCTGTGCAAATAAATAACCAACAATCTTTAATTAAAAGTACCATATCTACCTCTTTTGTATATGATTATGCTAAAGGTGACTTTTTAAAGCTTTACAACCTAATACAACAAACAAATTGGTCTGAAATAAAAAAATTACAGATCCAAATGAATGTGTTGCCATATTTTATGACAAATTACTTAACTGCTTAAATAACACAATTCCAAAAAAAGCTAAATCTGTTGGTAATAGTGAAGTAAATTATTGTAAATATCCTGTTTGGTTTTCAAATGATTTAGTACGTAAAATAAAATTAAAGAATAGAATGCATAGACATATACAATGTGGCAAAGCTAGTGTTTTTCAATATGAGGAATATCGTAACTTAAGGTATAATATTAAAAAACAGATTGATTATGAGTCCTCTTTGTATTTAAGAAATATAGAGAATAATGTAAATTTTGATCCTAGCAGTTTTTGGATGTATGTTGGCTGTAAGAGTAAAAGGTATGGTATGCCAAGGGTTATGTCTTATAATGGAGTATCATTGGAAGAGCACGAACATATTGCCAATGCTTTTGCACAATATTTCAGTTCAGTGTTTGAGTTGTCATCAGTGTCCAACGGCGACTCTATAGATATTAATAGATGGGGAGACTTGGAATTTTCTTTAATATCAGAGGAGACTGTAAAGAAAAGTATAAAAAAACTAAAACCAAAAAAAAGTACAGGAGAGGATAATATTCCCTCATATATCTATAAAGGCTGCTCAGACTTTTTAGCGGCCCCTATTGCTCATATTTTTCAAGTTGCCCTAAGAACAAAAATTTTTCCCAATAAACTAAAAACAGCAATTATTTCTCCCATATTTAAGGATGGTAAACAAACAAATGTTGAAAATTATAGACCAATTAGTATACTTAATTCACTTGCTAAGATATTTGAGATGATCCTTTCAGATGACATTATGACCAACATCACTCATAAAATAGTAGAACAACAACATGGATTTGTAAGTGGAAAGTCCACAGTAACAAATTTATGTGTGTTTACAAATCATGCCTCGGAGGCTATTGATGGCGGGAAGCAGTTGGATACAGTGTATATCGATTGTGCAAAGGCATTTGATAAGGTGGACCATCGGGTGTTGCTGGCTAAGCTTGTCGAGTTTGGCTTTTCTAGGAATGCTTACCTCTTCATGAAAAGTTATCTTTCGTGTAGGCCGCACATGGTGAGAGTGGGAGGGTCATTTTCTCAGGCTTTTATGGCAACATCTGGTGTACCGCAGGGTAGCAACCTAGGCCCACTGTTGTTTTTAATGTTTATAAATGATTTACCTAATAGTGTTAAACATTCTGATGGTCTCTTATTTGCGGATGACTTTAAAATATTTAAGAAAGTAACAAACAGTAACGATTGTAGTGCACTGCAAGCAGACTTAAATTCAGTAACAGAATGGTTTCAATTAAATAAAATGTTTTTAAATACTAATAAATGCTTCTTTATGTCTTATACAAATAAAATAAATCCTATTAATTTTAATTACTTTATTGATGGAGCAAAACTACAAAAAAAGACTGAATGTAGGGATTTGGGGGTGCACTTCCAGTCTAATTTGAAATTTAATACCCACTATCGCAATATTATTAATAAGGCTTTTAGGGTGCTTGGTTTTGTGATTAGAAATACCAGTCAGTTTAATAACCATAATATAATAATAAAATTGTACAATGCACTTGTTCGTCCTCATCTAGAATATGCATCTAATATATGGTCTCCTAGTGCAAACGTGCATTGTGATGCTATTGAGCGTGTTCAAAAAAGGTTTTTGAGATATTTATATGTTAGGAAAAATAACTTATATCCATATCTGATCTCTTATAGCAGTATGTTAGAAAGCTTTAAATTTCAAACTCTTCAGAAAAGAAGGCAAATTCAATCTGTGATATTTGTTTATTGTATTATCAATAATATAAAATTTAACAATTGTTCTTTGATTAATTATATACCTCTTCATGTACCAAAGATAGGATTAAGGATACAAAAGGAAAAATTCTTTCATGTCTCCATTGGTAGTCGTTCTCCAATGAATTTAATGTTAACTGAGTGCAACATACTATATAAGAATAATGATATTGACTTTTTTAATTGTACCAAGAAATTGCTATTGCAACTTATGCAGTGACCTTTAGGTTTATTCAGGTTCTTGTCTGTGCTGTCTTTGTTCTGTGTTAGTTAAGTCTGTAAAATTTCTCTTACTTATAATTACCTTGTAGCATGTTATGTTTAGGTGTTTGTAAGAGTATCAATAAATAAATAAATAAATAACAGCCAAGTATTTTAGTTTTAATCAGTTAAATCTAACATACTTCTTTTCACGACGCAACTTAAATTTGAGGAATCACAATTTCTAAGCTATCTGAAACTTTTATTTAAATAAGTAACACATTTTATATTTAAATTATATTAACTACAGCACTTAACTTAATTAGACTGTGTTAAACACTATCCGACACTATAATTAAATAAATATGATTATAATTTATCGGGACATATAAATATGAAGCCCTACAGACCAACGAATACAATAAATAACTGATTGGATAGTTTCCGTAGTGGATTGGGATGATGGCTTTTAGTCATATTACGTAGAGTTATAATTTCCACCGCTTCAAGGTTTATCAGTGCTGACTTTCTGCAATTACTGTCAGTATATTACTTTGTATATATGATTGCTGTTTTTCTTGATATCCCTTTTTCGTTATATATTAGAATCTTAAAGTACTTGGTATACATTTTTATTTAACAGTTCTAGCCAAAGTAGAAATATTGTAATGACAATTAATAACTTCACAAAAATAATAACAACAGCACTATTTTTTTTTCTTTTGACGATTAATTTAAAGTACCAAAACTACTTTTTGTCTAAAATGGCAACAAAATATACTACGGACATTTTCGGTCTGACAGCTCAATTCAATCTGTCATCTATTTTATTTTTAGAAATTCTGAGGTTGTAGCACGTTCATATCTGGCAACATAGGCTTTTCAAGAATATGGTTTTTACTGTCAAAAAGTTCACATCGCTATTCAAATCACACTTTCGAGGATAGGGGCCCTGTACCCACAACAAAAGGTGTTGGCGGAGTCCATAAATGGCCAGTGCAATGTTGCCAACCCTACCATTTTAACGGTAGATCTACCGTTTTTCAATGACACTACCCGTGTTCATGTGGTCTACCGTTTTGGTTAAAATTTATTACATATTTATTTAAAGTAATTACAAAAAACTTCATGCTTAATGGCTGAAAAATTTTCTTTAACTCAATAGGTGGCGCTACGCCACACATGTAGGTAGGTTTTTGATGTCCTTCTTTACCAGGGTCAAAATAAAAAAGAACACATTCAAATTTGACTTTTCACATATAGAATAGATTTGTATATAGAAAGGTTGGTAAAAATTTTGCAATTAATATTTTCAATTCTCCTTTTTCATTCAAAAATTCATTAAGATCCCAGTCCAAAGCTTCAATCAAAAAGGACTATGTCACTTTCATCCACTCAATTCAAAATAATATCCTGAAGAACACCAAAGCTTTCTGGTCTTATATCAAAAGTCAACGAAACGCGGCTACGCATCCTTCACATATGAAGTTTAATAACACACAACTCACTGACCCACATTTAATTGCGAATTTATTCGCCGACTTTTTTCTGTCAGTCTTTACTCCAATAAGTTTGACCCTCTCAAAGCCTATACATATTCGTTCAATGAATAACATAAATCTACAGAACATAGATATTAATAGCTCTATTGTATTTGAGAAGCTTATTGAACTTGATGAAACCAAGGGTGCTGGACCAGACGATATTCCACCAATCTTCATAAAAAAACGGCAGTCCAACTTTGACTTTTCCACTTAGTTATATCTATCAACGTTCCCTAAATCAAAGTTTATTCCCTAACATATGGAAGTCTGCTTATGTCACCGTGATTCACAAGAGTGGAGATAGAGCTGACGTGAGCAATTACCGTCCGATATTTGGTCTAGACTATATGGCAAAAGTCCTTGAATCTATAGTCGTTGACAAACTCATTTTTAATCTAAACAATATTCTCTCTGACCGTCAACATGGATTTTTGCCTCATCGCTCCTGTGAAACAAATTTATGTATCTATTCCCAACATCTATCATCCGTTATTGATTTGGGTGGTCAAGTCGACTGCGTATACCTCGATTTAAAAAAAAAGCCTTCGACCGAGTCGACCACAGTATTCTCATCGGTAAATTAAAATCATACGGTGTGGGTGGTCCTTTATTGGCATGGTTATCGAGTTATATTCATAACCGTATACAAGTAGTTAGAATAAGCCGTGCTCTCTCCGATGAAATTAGGATGACTTCAGGAGTGCCTCAAGGTTCACACCTGGGTCCGATTCTGTTCCTTGTTTTCATCAACGACCTCACGGATGTGTTTGGATGTTGTCAGTTTCTTCTCGATGCAGATGACCTAAAAATTTTCCGAAGAGTTATAAGTATTAACGACTGCTTAATTTTGCAATCTGAACTTCGTAAAATAAATGACTGGTGTACTGAAAACCGGATGGAGTTAAACATTTCTAAATGTAAAATCATTTCGTTCTCAAGGAAGAAAGTGCCAATATCACATACTTACTTTATATCAGACACTTCAGTCCCTCGAGTACAGTTAATTAATGATTTAGGTGTGATTTTTGATTCAGAATTGAGATTTAAAGATCACATCAATTATGTTTTATCAAAATCTTTTAAAATGGCTGGATTCATAATGAGACGCTGCTGGGAATTTTCCAACACCGAAGTCCTAAAATCCCTATATTATTCTCTTGTCCGAAGTCATTTGGAATATTGCTGCGTAGTCTGGTCACCGTATCTGGGAACTTACATAAAGCGCTTGGAGCGGGTTCAGTCGAAATTTGCAAGTTTCTTATTGTATAGACTAAAAATTGATGTCTTTTATCATACCAGCAGCGATTATCAATTCTGAGCATGACCAGCCTAGAAAAACGCCGAATTTTCTTGAGTATACTCTTTGGGTTTAAGATGATTACAAATATAATAGACTGTTCTGATCTCTTGGCGCTTATTAATTATCGGGTTCCTTCACGAAGCACTCGTCTCACCGAGGGGTTTTCGGTTAACAGGAGCCGAACAGATGTTTGCAGATAGTGTTATGAATCGAATCATGCGTTATTTTAACATTTATGTCCCCTTTGACACCAAATTCAACGGTACAGTGATAATGTTTAAACGAAAACTAAATTTACTCATATCCGACATTCAGAGATACCGTGATGATTGCGACTCTAATGTTTCCTGTGTTGTTTGTTTGTGATTGAGTATATATACATATATTTTTTAAAACTGTTATTGTATTTTTATTCTTCTTCTCAAAGTGCCGTGCAGATTCCTGCGTAGGCGTCCTCCGACTTCTTCCCATCATATAATTCTATTAATAGCAGCACTCTGGAGTGTCTGGAAATCGTGCATTCCCGTCCACTGGCGGATGTTCCGGAGCCAGGACAGTTTTTTTCTACCCAATCCTCTCTTTCCTCCTTCGATCTTCCCTTCCAGCACAAGACGCTGGAAATGATAGCGTTCTCCACGCAAAATGTGGCCAAGGTAGGAGACTTTTCTCGTTTTAATGTTTTCAAACAGTTCGCGATCTTCTAGGTTGGCGATTTGAAGCACCTCCTCATTTCTTATGTGGGCGGTCCAGGGAATTCTAAGCATTCGCCTTAGCGTCCACATTTCGAACGCCTCAATTTTATTTATGGTTGTTGATTTGAGAGTCCATGTTTCTACACCGTACAAAAGAACGGACCAAACATAACATTTGACCATCCTATATCTTAGTTCAAATCTCAGGTCTTTGTTGGTCAAGAACCTTTTAAGTTTCAGAAAGGTGGTTCTGGCTTGTTCTATTTTACTCCTAATTTCGAGCTCCGGGTCCCACTTATCGTTTACGAGGCAACCTAAGTATTTAAATTTGGTTACTTGATCAATGGTCTGTCCCTCAATGTCAGGTTGATGTTAGGTATGTTATCTTTAGCCACAACCATAAATTTTGTCTTGCTGATATTAATTTTTAGCCCGATTTGCTTGCTTGCCTCGTTAACAGCATCCAATAGCGTTTGCATATCATTAGCATTATCTGCTATGATTGCAGTATCGTCTGCATAGCGTATGTTATTGATGGGAATGCCGTTAACTTTAATTCCTATAGAGCTATTCGAGACCGCCTCAACGAATGCTCTTTCCACATACATATTAAACAACATTGGTGACAAAATACAACCCTGTCTAACACCTTTCCTTATCTCGAATTCTTCTGTTGTTAAATTGTTAATTCGCATTTCCCCTGTTTGATTCCAGTATAGATTGGCAATAAGTCTAATGTCTTTATCATCCAGGCCCAGATCTTGAAGGCATGTTATTAAAAGCTCATGTTTCACATTATCAAAAGCTTTTTCATAGTCTATGAAGCATATGAAAACGTTTTTCTGCTGATCAAGGCAGTTTTGCACCAACATACAAAGGCTGAAAACGGCCTCCCTGGTTCCAAATCCATTTTTAAAACCAAATTGACTAAGTCCACTAGCCTCTTCGCATCTTCTGTATAGTCTAGTGTGCAAGATTCTCAGAAAGAGCTTTAAAAAGTGGCTCATTAGGCTAATAAGACGGTGGTCCTTACATGCTGGTGCATTAGCTGATTTTGGCAGTGTGATAAATGTAGAGCGGAGCCAGTCCTTAGGAAATATTCCAGTATCGTAGATCTGGTTGAAAAGCCTTACCAGTATTTTTAAATTATCTTCACTTATCAAATTGAAAGTCTCGGAGTACATATTATCTGGCCCAGGGGCTTTATTGTTTTTCGATAGTTTCATAGCGTGAACAATCTCACTTTCCAATATACTCGGTCCAGACAGTGAGTTGTTATCTATATTTGGTGGATCCTGGGGCCTGTCGTCGCTAAAGAGACTGGTTGCATAGGTTTTCCAAGTTTCTAATATTCTCACGGGTTCTAATATGATTTCATCAAGATCGTTTTTAATATAGCTTATCGGTTTTTTCCTATAGAGTCCAGCTATTTCTTTTACCTTTTTGTGGAGATGGAAGCTGTCACCCAGGTTGTGTAGATTTTCAGCTTCCATGCACTGTTCTGTTAACCATTTTTCCTTAGCCACCCTTACTTCGTTTCGAACTTTTCTCTGATAGTTTTGGTAGTTATTGACGTCTCCCTGGTTTTTACAGATTTTTATTAAACTAGTTTAAATTTTCAATGTATTATTGTATTTTAATTTTAATCTGTAACTAGCTTTGACAACAGTGTACTATTTGGATTTAAATCTGTAATGTACTGTAAATAAAAAAAAAAACAAAAAAAAAAACGAGTAGTGATAGCAATGTAAGTCGGCAAGTTAATTGAAAAATTAATAAAACCGATTTTTATTCATATTGATTTTCTTAAGTTTAAGGTAATCTAATGTCCAATTTATAACAAAGATATTACTTATTTTCTTACATACACGTTGTAACTGTTAATTTATATGTAAAATTAAACGTTATGACGCATAAAAAGTTCCATTAAATGTCTATCTAGCAGATCTACCGTTTTTCCAAAAAATACTGTTATTTTTTCGAACGACTACCGTTTTTCGTACGAAAAAGGTTGGCAATATTGGGCCAGTGGTAAAAAAGGAGAAAGTTGGAGAAAGCTAGTTCCGTAATTATATGAGGAAAAAGGCAACAAAAGCAACATAAAATTGATTTTTTTACAAATTTTTATTTTAAACAGAAACCTTACATCTATGTGGTTTTTTTGGCTGCTGGTTTACCGCCTTCACGGAATCCGTTGCGGAAACGCCTGCGGACAATTTTAAGGTGACGGAGACGGCCAGTTCCTGTGGTCTTCCTCCTCTTGGCTTTGATAGACCAGTTGTCTAAAAAATATTAATATGATTAAAAAATCTACAATAAAAGCTCCTTTTGTAGACTAAGTTTAAACTCGACGGCAGTGATTAATTAAATCTGAATTTAACAAATGAGCAAGTACCATTCCCTTTAAACTTTAATTTCAACTTCTGAATTTATCCCTATGAAAGTTAAGAAATTGAAAAACTTTGAACCCAAAATGAGTTGTTCAATTTTTAATTTTTTAAAAAGATTTCATATGTTATCGGCTGGAGGAGAATTTGAAAGTGCATAAAAATATATAAAGTAACATTATAAACGAATAAAATTTTGATTAAAATGTGGTTGTCGGACTTGCACTGTCTTTATTTTTATTTATTTTACGACGTTTCGATTAGGTTGTGTCTCTAATCGCTATCAAGTAAAAAAACCACATTTTAGTCAATCTTCCAACATTGTCTACAACCTTCAAACAAACGTTGAATAAAATTTTGTCATAAAATAGTCGAAACCTCTTATAAAATTATTTAAACAACAATTGAAAAGCAAAAAATTTACGTTTTACTTTTAGGTTAGAATATTTATCAGCTATTAATTGGTTATCTTTAATTTTTGTTATTGCTAACTTTATTAAGGATATTTTGAGTTGTCTTTGTAAATAATTTTTTAGCATTAATTTGTCCCTTGACGTTGCTTTGTCACCCTTTGTGATTTTGTGGCAATAAAATGTTATAATAAAATCGTAGAAGCGATGACCTTTATAGATTTTTAAGGTACTGTCAATATTTTTGTTTTTATTTCTATGCTGAGTGGTTACCAACATTAAAAGTTTGTATTTCCTTTAATTAACTAATTGTTATGTCTCTTCCTATGATGGCTATGCCATTTCTAATTGTGCATTTTCAATATACAGTATAACAAGTTTTAGTTTAAATTTCTAATCTTTGTAAAACTTAGAGATGAATATTATTACCAATCAGTTAGTTAGTTACATTAAGGCTTTTTTCTATGGTTACATCAAATAACGATACTTTTATAAAATAAGAATATATTTTTATGCACAATCGATTTGGTAATTAAATCATTTTTTTTCAGACTGATTGAAGGTGAACCTTCAAAAATTAAAAATAAAAGTGAGAAGAAGAGGAAGAAAATAATGAAATTTTTTTTTCTTGTTGCTAGGAATAAAAGTTTTTTTTTGCTTAAATTAACAAATATCACAATAAACAAATGCTTGAGAAATCACTTAGTTCACGTTATATACATTAAGTAGTAACGCCACTGGCATATAAAGGTTTTCTTTTTATATTTAACACTATACTGAAACGCTTTATTACAAATAATGGAAAAAAGCTTTATATACAAAAGGTGTTTTATTTCTTTGGTGTTATCTTTTAAATTTATTTGAAAAAACAATGCACATCGTGAAGTTGAAAAGCAATTTTAATTCTTCAAATGGGACATCTAATATATTATTATCTGCTAGAATGAAAGATCTTTTTCCTCAGATTTCAAAAATTTATAGTGGCTGGTGTTTAGACTAGTCATTATTTAAGTTTAAATTAACAATAAATTTATTAAAAAAGAAACAAACAAAACAGGTGGCTGCAAAACAATTGCAATCCATACTGAGATGTCACAAGATACAAATTTTAAATCTTGATGTCATTTTAAGGATTATATCTGATATAGTTAAACGACCAACTAAAAATGAATATTGCGGGCCTTGCAAGATACCCAGGGCCCCTTTCAAGATAAAATTATTTGTCTATAAAAAAAAAAGGTGTTGTTGGTAATTATTTTGATTAAGTGAAATTAAAAAAAAAACTTTTTGACAAAAACGTCGACACCCCCTATTTCGACATTGTAGAATAAGATTCTGGCAAATTCCTTTAACAGCAAAGCCATCAAAACGAGGATTGGAAAAATTTGTACATCAGTCACAAATAGAAATAATATACTTACATGAACGCATTTTAGCAGAAGGATATCCACATTGGGCGCATTGCGACTTCTGGATATGGTATGAAGACCTGCCACACCTTCTGCAAAGAGTGTGGGTCTTATTCCTACGTTTACCAAAACTTGAGGTACCCTTTGTCTAGAAAAAGAAATGATATTTCAAACAACATATACCACATTATTTGTAATCATGCACTGTTTTTTACAAACATAGAACCAAGTAATTTCTAAAAAACTACAAGCAAAATTATAAAAATAATAAGTTTATAACAAAATCTAGTAAGAAAACACTATTTCCAAACTTATTGAGGTTAGTTTCAGACTAAAGTTTTTTTTATAATATTTCACCACTTTTTCACTACAATATTTACGAAAACCAAATCACAACTCCTATTTGCACTTTACATAATTTTAAAAATATGATTCTGTTACAAGATGATAAAAATAATTAAAGAAATTTAATAAAACTTCGGGAAACCTACCATTTTAACTCAAGTAAACTAAAAGAAGGATATCTGCTTTACCGACAGTCAACCAAATCTGACAAATCTTTTTAGCTACGAAACATAAGAACTACTGTAAGGGCTATTCTTTTGAGTCATTATTACTTTCAGTTCTATCCAATGATAAGTAAAGGTATTTTCAAAAGAAAATGAAGTTATCAGTTTCACTTTTTTCACTTTGATCAGTGATAATTTACCCTAATGAATACAGCCATAGTTTAATCACAAGAATTCATTTCGAGTATACACAGGCAGGTTACAATGCTCTGCGCACGTTACACGGTAAAAAAAGAGAGAGAAAGGGCTGATACAAGAAAAAGCTCTCTCTTGTTACGAAGCGCGATTGCCAGGCGCGCGTTTTGTTGAGGGTGTAGAAGAAAGATATCAATTTCCCGTATTCGCCCTCTCTATCTTTGACGTGTAACGAGCGGAGCCTTGCATGCTGTCCCCATTGGTATATGCTCGAAGAGAATGCATCTTGCATTATTTTCCTAATTTTTTTATCGTAAAGCGGCGAGTGCTTTAGTTTCCAAAAAAAAAAAATAATAATATATCCACTTTTAAAATACAATCATTCTAAAATATGAATTTTCTTTTGTAATTCTGGACAAAACAGAGTCGTTGCAAAAGGAGTTAGAGTTACAACAAAGTGGACAATGCAAATGATAAAAATTATATTGAATTTTCTAATATACTTCTTAGTAAACTAGTATTGATCACTATGTTCTCGTCTTGAATTAAAACAATAATGTTTTTAAATATTTAATTAGACGGTTAAATTATTACAGCTACTGCAATTTTTTTTTTATTTTTCAACCGTCTTTTATTTGCTATCTTTTTGACGAAACGTCAACGTACGATCACAATTTTTAGGTTTAAATCGTAACGCTGCATCTGAAATATGAATCTCTTTCTTTTATTTACGCTTTTTGTTTAGTTATTCGTTCCGTAGTTTACGCATGGAGTTCTTTTCCACCAGGGCTAATTATTTTTGATTTCAAGTGTTTATGTTGAGTTGAATAATTAACACAAATTACGGGGTTGTTGGTAAAGTTCCACAAAATCTCCCGACTATGCTAGTCATCGCTCTGATATCTATGAGGAATGATCGTTATGCCGCCGAAACCGCCGGATGAGAGAATCAAGAGTTATCAAGGTATAATCAATGTAGCCTCGCGAGTACAGGTTTTCTTAAGCAAGCTAACATATAATGTCTACCCAAGGTCGTAGTGCCTTTTTATGTCTTTCGTGACGTTACGTCCCGAAATCAGGGGATGTTCCCAGAGCGCCGCCATTTAATGTATAATTTTCTCCGGTGTAAAGACACGGAGTTTTAGAGTTTAATGATGTTTTTGGGTTTGATTAGGGAGTTTGGGGCAATATTAAATTGATTTTTTTAGTATTTTCTTGTAAAGCAAGAATGCATTTACAACACTATTATTAATATAATTCCTGAATTATGGTTAAATAGCATCAGAGGTTGTGAGAAATGGCCTAATTAATCTAATCTGCATCTGGATAAAATGTCTATTTTAATTAGTTTAAATAAAAGAATATGCTATTATATTTCTTCATTGCTCATTGACGTTTTGCCATTGGGATTTTATGTCCCCAGAAGAACATGGATAGCCCTCAAGAATAGAATGTAGCTTCATTGTTCTCCTGCGATAGTCGGTCTATTACATTATCACTGAATCCCAGAACAAAAACGTTAGCATTAAAAGACCAATGATAAAATATTGTTACGATTTCGTTTCTTCAAAATGGCTCACTGGGTTCGCAGAATAAATCGACAGTTTTCACTAAATCACTTCTAATACTTATATTAACAACACATTTACATTAATATCACAACTAACTAATTATTTCCACTATTACAATACAAATATATAATTATTTTTTTTTTCTAAATTAATCTAAAGCATAAAAGTTGAGATCTATCTAGAAAGATGAGTCATTGAGACACTATTCCTTTCGTCATATTATAATAAAGATGACTCATGGCGTCGGAATATTTGTTTATACGACGGCGTATCAATAAGTTACTTCCAGTTATTCGTAACACTGCCCCCTCCTAATTCTGATCGTCCCGATCAGCTTCCATATCTCCGTGGTATGGTTTCAACCTGTGTAGATGTACTATTTTCATTTTGGTCTTGCAACTTCGTTGAACTAATCCGTCGTGGCTTACAAAACGCTCGTCTGATCTACAGTAAATGATTTTCTCAGTACTTTTTCTTATTCTGGTTATTTGTTCAGCAATGCTTCTTTCTGATTGGGTCGCTACCACAGTTCTGGGATAGAATAAGTTCTTCGGTGCCAAATTTTAGAATGTTAAGATTGCTGTCCAAGGAGAACCCATATTGACAAATCAGGTCAATTCCCAGTATAAACTCATCTTCTATATCGGCAACTATCACAAAAAGGTTTAATTTTAGACTTCCAAGTTCAAGCTCAACTCGCATTTCTCCAACCACATCAGCTGCTTCTCCAGTTACAGTTCTAAACATTACTTTTCTGAACAATGGTGAAATTCTAGATTTATCAACAAGGCTTGACTTTATCAGAGATACTGCAGCATCAGTATCAACAGTAATGATAATAGGAGTAGCATTGACTTTTCCTTAAAGTTGTAGTTGATCGTTCCTCATCTGAGCTGTACTCAACTTTGAATCAACGTCACAAGTGACTCTCCTAATAGAAAACTCTTCTCTTTCTTCTGTTTTGCTGTAGTGTTTGTATTCTTCCTCATATGGTCTTCTCGAAATGTATTTGCGTTATAATGCAGTCTTCCTGGTCTATATTTGATGTTAAAATTGTACAGTTGCAATTTTTCCTTATTCTCTTCTGTGTGGTATCTGGATGGTGAACTAGACCCTAAATACACCTGACAGTCCCATCTCATGTGTCCAGTTGGTCCCCAGCTGTAACACTTTATGTGCCTTCTTAATTCTACCCGACAGTCCCTTCTCATGTGTTCATTTCTTCCACATCTGTAGCACCTTATCTGGTCTCTTAATTACACCCGACAATCCCTTTTCATGTGTCCAGTTCGCCCATATCTGTAGCATTCGATCTGGTTTCGGCCGTAACATGAAGCACTCATTCTACATTTGATTTTAGAACTGGACTGTTTAAGATTTTCCTGGTTCTCTTCAATGCGGTCTCTGGATAGTGAGCTAGACCTTAATTGCACCTAACACTCCGTCCACATCTGTAGCACTTTATATGCTTTCTTAATTCCACCTGACAGTTACTTCTCGTGTGTCCGGTCCATCCACTCGATCTGATTTCTGGGATAACGTGGATTATCACCTATTGAGTTCAGTTCTTCCTGACTTCTTCTGTAGCGTGAAGTATCATCTCTCTTGTCTAGTTTCTTAAGAATTTCAGATAACGTTGTCTCCATGGTTTGGGTCGGCAAGTCCTTCTTTTTCTCTATGGTAACAGTTCTTATTTTTGGCCTTGATACATTATAAGCTGCCTCTATTTCCAAAGACCTGTCCAACGCTTCACTACAATAATTAAACTTGCTTATACGCAACATATGCTGTATTTCTTGATCCCTGATCCCATCAATAAAATATTTGATCGTTAGCTCTTCTCGGAATTCTTCCGTAGCTCCTGGATAAGCCAGATGCACAAGACGTCGGATATCAGTTTCATATTCTTGTAAACTTTCTCCGTTTCTCTGATGTCTTGACTTTAGCTGTGACTGATATCTGACGCCGATGTTGATCTCCAAATCTTCTTTCCAGCGCAGCACTAAGGATTCCATAGTCTTTTTGTTGGGTTATGGGAATGGTTTGTAACAACTCCAGTGCTGGTCCACGGAGCGCGATTACTAATGCAGTAGCCAGCTCTTCGTAATTCCAGTTATTTGCCGTAGCGGCAGCTTAAAATTGTCGTTTGTACATTATCCAAGATGTTTGACCGTCGTAAGTTGGAGGTTTAATGTTCTGTCCTGTGGTTATCACTTTATCAGAAGGGCCATGCTTCTTTATTTTATTGACATCTCTTTGAAGGTCCTTCATTTTAGAATTTATAATAACCAATTTTGATTCCATCCTATCTACGATTTTTTTCACTTTTTGTAGCCCACTTAATTCAATGTTATGTACTTCCTGGCATACTTTTACTTCTATCTCGTCTATGATTTCTTTCATTTCTTGTCGTACTTCTCCTACGCCTTGTCGCACTTCTCCAACTTCTTTCTTAAACTTTTGCATTTGTCCCCGTACAATTTTGTGTTGTCCTTGTACAATGACCTCTTGTATCCATTTGCAAAATTTATTTTCATCTTTAGTGCGACATTCTTCTTGTTCTTATTTTTCTTATTTGTCTTTAAGGCGACGGTCTTCTTCTTGTTTTTTTTTCTGACGCAGCACTTTTCTTCCTGTTTTTCTTTTAGATGACATTGTTCTTCTTTTAGGCGACGGTCCTTTTATTCCTGCTTTTCTTCTAAACGACGTTGTTGTTCTTCTTGTTTTTCTTTTTGGTGGCGATCTTCTTCTCGCTTTTCTTTTTGGCGATGATCTTCTTCGTCTTGTTTTTCTTTTTGGCGGCGATCTTCTTGTTCTACCTTCTCTTTTTGGCGGCGATCTTCTTCTTCTTGCTTCTTTTTTTTGGCGGCGATCTTCTTCTTCCTGTTTCTCTTTTAGACGACTTTGTTCTTCTTTTTGGCGACGTGATTCTTCTTCGTGTTTTTGTTTTTAACGCCGTTCTTCTTTTTCTTGTTCGTCTTTAAGGAATAGTTGTTCCATACCTTCCATAAAATCAGCCAATGTTTTATTTGTTTGCTCCATTTCGGATGTTTGCTCTACTTCGGCTATTTGCTCCATTTCGGCTATTTGATGTCTACTATTTACCATAGAATCTTCTAAAATGTTGTCGAAAATTCGGTTTTAGGCTTGTTTCTTAATGACAAATGATATGACGAAGTCCGTTTTTTGCTATCTCTTTTAGTTTCCAAATAGAATTTTTTAGAACTATGTCAGAAATTCGATTCTAAGGTTGCTTATTAATCACAAATCCGATGGTAAAGCCTGTTTTTCGATATCTCCCTTAGTTTCCAAATAGAATTTTCTAGAACTTTGTCGAAAATTCGGTTCTAAGCTTGTTTATTAACGACAAATTCGATGGTGAAGTCAGTTTCTCAATATCTGTTTTAGTTTTCAAAAAGAAAGTTCTAGACTTTATAGAAAAATTAATCTTTGTTACTCGATAACAGGGGTGAGACAAGGATGTGTTCTCTCACCACTCCTTTCTAACCTCTACTCAGAGGAAATCTTCGCCAAAGCCCTCGAAAATGACACTGGTGGAATACGAGTTAACGGCATTCCACTGAACAATTTGCGCTACGCAGACGACACAGTACTTCTCGCCGAAAACATGCAAGACCTTCAGAATATGTTGAATAATGTCATCACTACTAGTCGAGAATATGGTCTGACACTTAATGTTAAGAAGACCAAATACATGATTGTCACCAAAACTGAAGTACCCAATGAACATCTGTATGTCGAAGGCGAAAGGTTGGAAAGAGTCGAGAGATATGACTATTTGGGTACAAGTGTCAACTGTTCCGTGGACTATTGTTCAGAAATAAAGATTCTCATTGAGAAGGCCCGTGCATCCTTTGTGAAGATCAAGAAGCTGCTCTGTAGTCGCGATCTGAGCCTGGACCTAAGAATTCGGATGCTTAAATGTTATGTATTATGTAGAAGCTTGGACCCTCAACTTACATTGCGAGCAGAAACTAGAAGCCAGAAGCCTTCGAGATGTGGACCTACCGTAAGATGCTGCGATATCATGGACAGAATATGTGACCAACTTGGAGGTTCTGAGAAGAATGAAGAAGGACGTAGAGATCCTATATGAAGTAAAAAAGAGAAAATTGCAATATCTCGGCCACATCATGAGAGGTCCAAGGTATAAGATTCTGCAACTCATAATCCAGGGAAAGATTGTGGGAAAAAGATCTGTTGGAAGAAGAAGAATATTCTGGCTTAGGAATTTGCGAGAATGGTTCAACGTCAAGTCATCTGATCTATTCAAGGCCGCAGCTTCCAAGGTCAGAATAGCAATGATGAAGCCAACCTCCGAAATGGAGAAGGTACATGAAGAAGAAGACTCGATAACAAATCCAAGGCTGAAATCCGTTTTTCCTCTAATTTCTTATAGAAATTTTTGGACACCTGGTGATAATCCTCACTTCTGACACCAATTGTTACGATTTCGTCTCTTCAAAATCGCTCACTGGATGGATATTTCTAAATTAATCTAGAGCACAAAAGTTGAGATCTATCTAGAAAGATGAGTCATTGAGACACTATTCCTTTCGGCATATTGTAATAAAAATGTCTCACCGCGTCGGAATATTTGTATATACGAGGGTGTATCAATAAGTTACTTCCAGTTATTCGTAACAATATAATGGAAGTTTGACGGACTTTGCCTATACAACACAACGCCGATCGACAATATAAATAATGTAAATATTAATTTATAAATTACTGTTTTATGTTGCATGCATTACAGCCATACTAAATAAATTTTAGAGATCATTATACCTCCAAACCAATAGCAATTAGATGAAGCCGAGATAAGAGAGGAATCTTATTAGTTAAAAATAAAATTAATCGTAATTTTCTTGTGTTTGCTTGAAGTTCATAGACAACGTGTTTCGTGCGAAGTAGTAGATATCTATTGGACTTCCATTGTCTTCATTTTTCTTGAATATCATGACCGGCTAATAGTTATTTCTAGTCCTTTTCCAGTGACATTGAACACATTTTTAAGCTACACAACTATTTATACAGTCATGCGTGCTATCCTAAGGTCCAATTTACGCTGCATTTAGTTTTAATTTACAATTAATAAGAAATGGTTTCCATACTTCTCTTATATCTAAAGGCGGTTTATTGAAGCCATTCGGGTTCTGATGTATAACCGCGACTTCTTTGAATTTCCGTTTTCTTCAGTGTTCTTCTCGGTATAGAATTCTAGCTTCAGACCATGTTATGTGATATCCATGCCTCCAGGTGTGGTTGGCGGCATCAGATTTTTCTGTTTTTCCACGAGATGTATTTTTCTGGTGCTCTTTGACCCTTACTTCAAGGGATCTCTTTGTTTAGCCAACGTAGGAGTTGCTAAATTCACATGGTATCTGATGCACATAGTTTTTCATGTCTCTTTGAGTTATTGGTTTGATCCCAGTGCGCTGGCTTCTCAGAGAGTTATTTGAATTGAACACAACGTTGACGTTATATTGTTTTTATATTCTTCTAACATAGGACATGTTCAATACCGGTTTTCGTTTCTCGTCCGTGGTCGATCTTGTCCTATTTCTGCGTTGTTCCAGAATTTTATGCACCAGATTTACTAGATATCCATTGGTTGTCAGGTCCCTTTTAATGTGATGTATCTCTTTGCAATTGCAAATAGTTAATGCTCCATCTATCAAGTTTTTCACAATTCCGTATTTGGTGCTATTGAAGTGGTTTAGGTATTGTCCTGTGTGTGTGTATTTTTTGTAAACTGAGGTTTAAATTTGCCTGCCGCTTCTTTCAACCAAAACATCTAAAAATGGTAATTTATGTTGTACTTCTTTCTCCATAGTGAGTTTAATGGTTGAGCTAATATTATAGAGATGAGAAAGGAAATTTTGAAGTTCGTCGTTTCCATTCCAGATAATTAAGGTGTCGTATACCGTATCTAAGCCACAATTGTGGTTTCCTATTTGTGGATTCAATTGTAAAGATTTCGAGCCATTCCATGAAAAGGTTTGCGATTACCGGTGAGACCGAATATACCATTGGTAGTTCATCATTCGGGACGAAGAATTTTTCCTTTTCTTGGAAATAGGAATTTTGTCAAACAACTTTTAGCAAGTCCATGATGGCCTGTGATAGTAGAGAGGTTTTTTTTTGCTGAGGTTTGATCTTCTTCAAATTTCTATTTAATGATCTTTAGTGACTTCTTATTTTTTTATTCAGCGAAGAAGATTGACAGGATTTCTCAAAGTGTTGTTAAGAAACTCTCAGTATATTACGGCACTAAAAAAAACAAACGGATAACTTAAACTAGCAGTCAGTTACATATTGGTTTCTGCGACTGTATTTCAATAGAGGAGCAAACATTAAGCTATTAGTTAGCAATTAGGGACCCTATCTGCAAATTGGGTAATGTGAAGTGAAATGGCGAACTCTGTATTCTCGACGCAGCCATCATTCACATCCCTCTTCACCTCGTGGAAAGTAAACGAACTGCGAAAGGAGTTGCTGAAGTGTGCAAAAAAAATGATTTGCAAGTAACAGACGACTGTAGCGTAGCAATCTTCGAACAATTGAAAATATTACATTTTAACATATAATATAAATCAGAGTATTTTTTTACAAATTCGGTTAATATTTTTTATTCTTCGGTAAAGGAAGAACTTCAAATTTTTTCAGCCTAATAATTTTTTTTCAAAATTCAAATAAAAGAACAACAAGTTTACCCGAAATATCCCACAAAGTGCTCTTTCATACAAACGTGCCTTGCATAAAACTACCTATATATAAATATGATTATAGGTACGTTCAACATCTGGCAACATTGCTAATTCAAGAATACTACCTTTACTGTCAAAGTATGAAGTGAAAGATCAAATCGCCGTTAGTCGTACTTTTCAATTCACGTTTTTGAGGATACGGGCCCTGTGGCCTTATCCTCGAACTGGGAAACGTTAGGTGAATGGTCACATGCTTCGATCATACCAGTAGATTTAAAAATAAGACATTTGTTTAAAGGCTATTTATGGTCGCGGAGAGGTTTTTTTGATGTTTGACAGATATAAATATATTTTTTATTTCTGCTTTAATTTTTGTTGCTTGTCGTAATTCCTTTCAATGTTTTAAGTATTAGAAATGACTATTAACGCAAAATTTGCAATTAATATCAACAAAAACAGGACTCAAAAACTTATTTTTATTGGTAAGTATTGTTAAATATTGTTTACAGACTGAAAATAATAATAATAATTTAGGTAATCACAAATTTGTACTTTTATGTATTCTAGAATTGACGAAATGGTTATCATATTATACTCGTTTAAATAATGTGATTAGAAAAGGATAGCATAAAATCAGTATGTTTGTACCAAGAAATAAAATATCTACTGTTTATCAACACTTTTCCAAATATAAATAAAAATATTATTACGTTATTCAGCACTCAAATGACCGGACACAGAGGTATATTCACATGCCATGAAAAATGAGGAATTTTATTTATCGACGCAGTCATCATTCACATCCCTCTTCGCCTGGTGGAAAGGAAGCAAACCATGAAAGGAGTTGCCGAAGTGTACAAAAATTAAATGTCATACTTGACAATAAGTATTTTTTGATATTTAAAGCATAGTTAAGTATATAAAGCATTTTGTTTGCAGCTAAACTATTTTTTTTAAATTAAGATTATAATGAATTTAGATGCGATATTTTTGGCAAACTAAAGTATCAAGAATTTGCAAGTAACGGAGATGAGTTTACCGTCGCAGAGTAGCGTGGAAATGAGATTCCCATGTTACCCCCATGCTCCGACTTTGGCCCCGCCCCCTCGATATTGACCTTGAGCTCGACCCGGGACTTGTCGTTAGATTTGACATCAAACATGACCTTGAATTTGACCTTGAACGTGGCTTCGATCTTAACCGCAAACTTGAGCTTGAATATGATCTTGACCTTGGACGAGGAATCGCAATTGTCCTTAATATGATCTTAAATTTTGACTGTCACATTGGGCTTTACTTTGAATTTGTCTTTGAGACTGACTTTTAAGTCGACCTGAATATGATCTTGACTTTGATTTTGACCTTGATGGTTGTTAATAATGCTTGGACTTAAAAAAATAAAATTCAAATCTTAAATAATAAAAATAATCTACATCATTCCGTCCCCACACTTTTCATTCGCTTTAAGGATTAATTCACGTTAGTTCATCTGAAGTGAAAATGAGACGTAAGATACTACATAATTACTATTATCATTCTGAATCTCTCTACGTAGTCAGAAGTCTACTAACGCCAAATTTCAAAATTTTGAGGCTTACTCCGCCGGCCTAATATCTTTTTTCGATGATATTAATCGATTAAAAGTTCAGGTTCATCTCACAGATATACTCTCTTTATGGGGACCATTTGTATTGGATCTGATGCAAATAACTTTTTTATATTTCTTGGAAGTAGTGAACATAACCCGATCCTCTCCATCCCCCACTCCTCGACCTTGACCGTGCCCCACCCTCTTTGGCCCCGCCCACATGTTCTTGTCATTGACCTTGAAAGTGCACGTGTGCTTTGTCCTTGGCCTTGACCTTGTGTTCAAGGTTGTGTGTGTGACCTCGACCTTGACTTTGTTGGAGGCCATCTTGGGTGTGTGACCTTGAAGATATGTTACGTGGTTTGGGGTGACCTTGAATGGTTTTATATAAGGTATGGGGCAGTTTCATTCATCAGTTGGCTCTGACTTGTATAGATAGTACATGTGTTAATATTTGACAAATCATGGCATATGTTTGTGAAAATTGCGGTTCTAAGTTTACTAATAGTTATAATATGAGGCGACATAAAAGAGAATCGTGTGCGGCGATATTTAATGAAGTGCCTGGAGGAAAACGGCTCCGAATTGAAGAGTATACATTGACGATTCCGGTAATTAATTGCGCTACATGCAATGTAGATGTTCCAATAAATCACATGTCAGCGCATAAACGAACACAACAACATAAAAATAATTCATGTTTGCCGGTATGTCATGGTGTGCAACTTGTTGAATGTGCCTTCAAAAGGAGAATTGCAACCTATCGGATTAGCAGTGATATGGAGCATTCCGATTACGTAATGTTCTTTGCAGACATTAAATCCAAGGTGGTGGAACTTGTTAATAATTTATTACGTGTGCATCATGCTTTAAAAGTTAACATGACAGCTGTTGGCGAGTACATGCTTCCATCACAAGAAATATTCAGTGAAAAATCCTTCAACATTGCTAGTCAAATAATTAGTGTAGAAAGTGATTTGGATGTCGTTTACCATTCTTTCACCGAATTAATAAATACGCAAGCGACAGAGTTCCAGGAGAAAGATTCAGGTATGGAAAAATCAAAACCCGATATATTAAATTGATTTTTATATATTATTTTTTTTTGTTATAGGATAGGCTCTTGTGCGAATTTTATACTTGGAAGTTAGTATCAACAAGTATATGCCTATGGGTGGCTCATCATACATCAAGTTGCCGTGTTCTATTGAAAAGAAAGGAGCTGTCGTCAATGTGATTAACCAGGACGAATTTTGCTTTGCGTGGGCTGTAACATCAGCATTGTTTCTTCCAACAGCAGAGCCTTCACAGAAGACCTCCTACCCCCATTTTTCTAAAGTGCTAAATTTAACAGGTATGGATTTTCCAGTAAAATTACGTGCCATTAAAAAATTTGAGGAAATGAACAACATATCAATTAACGTATACGGTCTGGAATCTAAATATGAAAATAATGAACTAATACATGAAGTTATTGGTCCGCTGAGGTATGCGACAAAAAAGTTGGATAGACATGTAAATTTATTGTTAATTACAAAAGACTGTAGTAGTAAAGATGGCGGTGAACATTTTTGTGATACGACTTGTTCAAAGAGTCATTATTGTTGGATTCGGGATTTATCACGTTTAGTTTCAAGTCAAATTGGTTGTCAACAACATAAAATATATTTCTGTGATGGTTGCCTCATTTATTTTAGTACACCGTCAGCTTTAACTTTACATCAAAGCTACGATTGTAACCACATTTTCACGCAAACACCCTCAGTGGATTTAAAAATCGATAAATTTGGAAAGAGTGTGCCGGAAAATATTTTAAAATTCGAGGGTATAGAAAAGCAAATGCGCGTTCCATTCGTGGTTTATGCAGATTTCGAATCTGTTTTAAAACCCGTTGAAACGGTACAACCAAACCCACAAAATTCTTACACTGTAAAAAGTTTTAAACATGAACCATATTCTTTTGCTTATTTAATTAAATGCTCTTTTGACGACCCACTTTCGAAATTTGAGCTATTTCGTGGGAATAATGCAGCTCAAGTCTTTGTGGATCGTATCGAGTGTGATTTAAGGGCTCTATATAACACATATTTAAAAGACATTAAGCCTATGGAACCGTTAACGCCTGAAGAAAAAAGGGAGTTTAATGATGCTAAAATATGTGGTATATGTGAAGGCCCTTTTGAAGACGGTGAGATTAAAATACGAGACCACTGTCACATAACTGATGCAAAAAGATTTGGTGCTGTACATTCCGTTTGTAATTTAAATTATAAATTACCCTCTTTTATCCCTATCATATTTCATAACTTAAGCGGCTACGACAGCCATTTATTTATAAAAGAGTTATGTAAATATGGGGATAAAATTGGTGTTTTGGCTCAAAGTAAGGAAAAGTACATATCATTTACCAAAAGCATTTATGTGCACGATTATTTTGATAGAAAATGTGGAAAAGTCTAGAGGAAATATTTAAAGTTGCGATTTATTGACAGTTTTAAATTTCTGTCAACGTCTTTGGAAAATTTAGGCAGCGGTTTAAACGACGACGATTTTATTGAAACGCGGAAACATTTTTCAAATATCAACCAATTTAATTTGATGCGTCAAAAGGGTGTTTTTCCCTATAGCTTTATTGACTCTATAGAAAAAATGGAAAATACATGTCTTAAGTAAAGATGAATTTTATGATAATTTACGGGAAGAACATATTAACGATGAAAGCTATAGAAGAGCAAAAGAAGTATGGTGCTTGTTTGGGTGTAAAACTTTGGGGGACTATTCGGAAGTGTATTTAAAATCAGATGTGTTGCTATTGTGTGATGTTTTTGAGCAATTTCGGAATAATTGTTTAAAATTCGATAAACTTGATCCAGCACATTACTATACCCTTCCAAGTTTATCATTTGATTGTATGCTGTGTATGACTAAGGTAGAGTTGGAGCTCTTAACTGATATAGACATGATACATTTATTTAAGAAAGGTATACGCGGCGGCATAAGCCAGTGTACAGAAAGGAAGCACATCGCCAATAATATTTTTTACCAGACTATGATCCAACAAAACCTTCTTCATTTATAACATACCTTGATGCTACAAATCTATATGGTCATAGTATGTCACAAGCATTACCATATGGTGGTTTTCGATGGTTAAGTGAGCGCGAAATTCTGGATTTAAATATTATGGCTGTTGGTGATGATAGTTTACATGGCTACGTTTTGGAAGTGGATGTGCATTATCCGACCTAGTTGCATGATGCACATTCTGATCTTCCATTTCTAGTAGAAAATATCATACCGCCAACAGAAAACGCTAAATTGCCGAAATTAATTCCTAATTTACAAGATAAAAAAAATACATTGTACACTATAGAACTTTAAAACAAGCCATCGCCAACGGCTTAGTGGTAATGCAAACCCATCGAGTATTACAGTTTAAGCAATCAAAATGGCTAAAATCGTATATTGATTTTAATACCAATTTACGTAACAAGGCCACCACAAAATTAGCGAAGAACACTTTTAAATTAAAAAATCACGTGATTTTTGGTAAAAGTATGGAAAATGTGGAAAATCGAAAGGATATAAAATTAGTAACACATTGGGATAACAGTGTAGGCAGAAATGGAGCTAAAGCACTAATATCCGGCCCCAATTTCAATAGTAGCTCGATATTTACCGAGAACTTTGTTGCTATACATATGAATAAAGTTAAAATATTGTACAATAAACCAATTTATATCGGATTTTCCATATTAGATATATCAAAGACTGTAATATACGATTTTTATTATAATTTTATTAAATCCAAGTTTGGCGATGATGCTTCGTTACTTTACACCGATACTGACTCGCTTATATTAAAAGTGTATACGGAAAACTTTTATCAAACTATATCAGAAAACCCCGAAAAATTTGATACATCAAATTACCCCGAAATTAATAATTTCAACATAATTAAAAGTAATTCTGTAGTTGGTAGAATGAAAGATGAGTTTCCTGGTGATCCGATAATAAGTTTTTATGGTACCGGCGCGAAGGCTTATTATGTAAAGTCCATTAATAATGAATTAAAAAAAGCCAAAGATATCAAAAAATGTGTTATCGAGAAAGACCTTCATCAGGAAGACTACCAAAGAATTGTTGAACGGGGTGGTTTGATATTAAGTAAGATGAAGACATTTAGAAGTGAATTACATAACATTTATACCAACATAATAAATAAAGTAGCATTATCACATAGCGATGATAAACGTTATGTAATTCCCAATTCAACCAAAACTCTACCTTGGGGGCATGCAGACATAGATTTTTACAAAACAGACCCGGAAGAAAACTTAGCAAATTTAGTCACCGTGTTGGAATCATTTCTAAGTCAGGACAGCACGTAATCTGGAAAATCCATATTTCATTATTTGTATTGTTTTTATTATTTCTATTGAACATACAACATTAATATGTAACGATAGTATTGTAATTTTTTTTTAATAAAAAACATGTATTCATTACTTGATTGCTTTTTTATTGAACCTTTATTTTAAAATTATAAATATAATGAAGTGTAGACAAATAACAAACTGTAAAAGTTATTGTTGAAAAATTTGTCTAACAGTAAATTAAACGCACAGGTCTACGAGCAAATGTTTAATGTGAAACAGTTTTGCTGACAAGATCCTCCATAGTCTTTTCAATTTTCAACATTCTAGAGTTAAGTTCATCACGCAGTTCGTCTTGCCTAAGTTCATATATTGCAATAACAGTATCATCAATGTATCCTCTAAGTTCTTGACCAGTTTCAATTAATTTCTTGCGTACGTAACCTTCAAGTTGGTTTCTGAATATATCTTTAATAACAATTGTTGAGTCATGTAAAGCTTTCTGCGTATCTTGCACACACTGAGCAATGTTATTATCAATATAATTTCGTGTGGTCGCATCGTCTCCTTCAAGAGGTTCTGCTAAATAGCACAATCTTTTGCTTCCCATGTCGTAATCTCTATTAGGTGTAAGTTTAAAAGCTATTCCTGAAGGAGCTCGCATAAAGTTAAAATCCTTAAATTTTCTTTTGCGACCGAACTTATCAATAGTGTTTACTTCTGACATTGTTATGTGAGACTGATTTGAAACCATTAGATTTCACCCTAATATATGGTTCTATTTCATTAATAAACGGACTCTGCAGAAAAATATGGATTGCAAAACGTATTTTAGGTGATGTTTAATAAATACACATACAGATTCATTTTACTATTGTTTTATTGGAAAAAAAATTAAAATATAACAAAAGATTGACTTTACTTTTTATTATTAAAAAATAAAAAAATATAACAAACAAAAAAATTAAAAAATAAAGAAATAAAATACATGTTAATTTCTTCTGTACAGGTAAGCTTCTTCTATGACCCAATTTCTTCTCTGGATGGCACGTTCATTAATGTCCTTGAACTGGTAGTAAACTAGTCCACAAAAGCCGCATTGTACAAATTTAACCCTGAAAAGGTCAATGTAGTTAAAGTCATACGTAAGATCATTCCGCCAGCAGATACCTAGTCTTTTACAATGATGACAAGTTAAACAAAAACTTTTGGTATATGACTGTATGTTTTGGCTGCTTCACTAGGTTGTTCATCGGTTGGCAACATGATGTTTGAATATGTTGTACTTTTCAATCGCTGCACTCTATTTATGTATTACTTTTTAAAATAACCTTGACAGGACCAAAAAAAAAATCCTTGAAAACTACAAGCTCGAAAACGCCCCTGACATTGACGGGTACTTTGACCTTGGCCTTGGCTTTCCATCTGACAAGTTTAGTACTATATTTATATGTTTCTTTAAAATAACCTTGACAGGGACAAAAAAAATCCATGAAAATTACAACCTTGAAAACAACCCTGGTATTGCCGGTTACGTCGGCCTTGGTCTTGGCCTTGCATCTGACAAGTTTAAATATTATACTTAATGCATCGAACAAAAGGAATAAAGGTGGTGTAGTGGGGGAAATGGGCATAAAAGCAGACTTGCTGGCTCGAGTTCTTCACAGTTCGTCAGAACACCAAACAGTGCAGTAGTAAGTTAAAGTTACAGTGTGAGTTGTAGTATCGAAGATGTCATCAAGTGTAAGGTCTCTTTTGGATGCTCTTGACGTGAGCTGCGGTTCCCAACAAGGCATGTTGGAAAACATCAATGGCTCGGAAGTGTTAAGTCCGGGGGTATTCGAAAATTGGAACGGCAGGGAGCAAGAATATGCCGAAGACAGAGCCTTGAATGATGGTCGCGACGAAGAGTTGGTGCAGTCGGCTGCGCTATTCCTCGAATGTTGGACGGAGGAGAAGGAGCCGAAGATCAACGTAATTAGCGATGTGGTTGTGCGAAAAGCATCGCGGCCTAACAGAGAATCTTCTCCGAATGCTTCCAAATTAAAGAAGCTTTTGACTATGCGGAAGTCGGGAATCGCCGATAAAAAAACCTTTTATTCGGCGATTAAAGGTGTGGGACAAGGAAAGAAGAAGTTTAACTTTAAGCATCCCTCCACCCCTGTTCCATTACCCGACTTCCTGAAAACAGCACCGCAAGAGCCGTTGTCCGTAGAAGTGAAAGTGATCGAAGGCCCCGATGGACCAACACCACCAACGCCACCAACACCGGCCAGTGTAAAGCAGGAAGTAGTGTCGGAGGTAAAGTCTTCCCCAGCGCCACTGTCGCCGATATTGGGGTGCCGGAAACCTATGAAGAAGCGTTTAAGCGGTGTTTTGAAGGCGATGAAGTTTCCGCTGCTTCGTCGTCGTCGTCGTCATCGTCGTCTTCACCAAACGAAACCGCTTCTTCTTCTTTAATATGTTCCGAGACATCGCAACCGGAGTGGGTTGAAGACTTCACCAACTCGCAGAAGAGCAAACTATCGGACATTTATCGAATGAAAAAAAACTTAGTGAAAAAAGTGAGTGCGTGTGAGAGTGACATTTTAGAACTGGAAAGACAATTAGAGTTAAAAAAGATGGAATGTGTGCGATATAAAAGACAATTAGAAGACTTTAATAAATTATGTAGTAGGTGTTAGGTAGTTGTAGGTATTAGCTTTTCATTTATAGTATTAAGTTTGTAAATATATATATATATATATATATATATATATATATATATATATATATATATATATATATATTTTGTAGTTAATAAAGAAAAAGTCTTTGATCAGATTTTTATATTTTATAAAGAGAATAAAAATGACTTGAACATATATTTTTTGTGTGTTATTTCATATAGGACCTTTCCCACACAATATTAGGTAATAAAAATGAGTGAATAATCCACTAAAACTACGCAGTAGCAATAGTAAATATTTTTTGATAATATTTACAAGTATGCTAAAACATGGTTCGGTTTAAGAAGTTAAGTTTCTGTCGCCAGAACTTCTAATACTTTGCATCTCAATTTTGTATGTTTTTATGAAAAAAAAAACATAAAATATTGGTTACAAAGTATTATAACCAACTAAAACTACGATCAAAGTATTTTGTGGCCCTGATAAGGACCGTTTGATTGTAAAAACATGCGACTCTTTATTGTGTTGTGGAGTCGCACGGCCCGTCATCATCAACGGCTGTGGTGGCGGTGCTGTCCTCAGCATATTCGACTATGAACCGCCAAAGTTCTTCCCATCTGAGATCGTCCAACTCCCACTCAAGACAATCGTCTGTGGTAGGATCTACCACAGGGCATTGGATAGGTTGCTGTTCACTCTCAGACATGTTGAACTGAAATGATTGTAACAAGTATTGGTGGTCGTATATATAGAGACAAATTAATGGTGGGGGGTGAAATAAATGTCGTATTACGTATTGAGACCAAAAGTTGTTTGTGGTCTCAAATACGAACGAACGATTTTGCTGGGTTTCACCAGCACCTAAACTTTTAATACTTTGTATCTATTATTGTATATTCTATACATACAATATTAGTAACAAAGTACTAATATGTGCTAAAACTACGATAAAAGTATTTTGTGGTCCTGAAAAGGACCGTTGTTGTGTGCCTTTAAAAAGGGCCAGGGAGAATGTAGGGCTTATGGTGCCCCATCCTCGCTGGTCGACCACCAGCTTGACGAATCGCAGGGGCCCTGCGGATCGTCGGGTGTCGGTGATGCTGGAATTTTCAGCACCGGCTCTGGCTGCGGCGACGGAGTTTCGAGTCTTTGTAAGACCCAATCGCCTGCATCGTTTAATTCCACGAGACCCGGATCGTGGTCATACAGCAGCGGAATCGGCTCATCCAAGTCGTCCCAACGTAGGACTTCAATTTCGAAATCCACCTCTTCGTCGTCGAAGTCCTGCAGGTCTCCAACGTTGCCGGCGACGGTGTCATCGCTAAAGATGGATGAGCCTCTGCTGGCGGGTCTTTCTTCCTCCATGTTCATCGTATGAGAGTTGATGTATATATGACTGTAACTGGCCCAGTCTCATATATATATATATATATATATATATATATATATATATATATATATATATATATATATATATATATATATATATATATATATATATATATAGAACTACCCCCACCCCACCAACGGATTCTAAATGTTGTGTATTGGTGAGAGCTTATAGAATTATTGATTTTTTAAAAAATTTTAAAAAAGAAGATTTGTTTTTTTTTTTGTTTTTTTTTTGTTTAGACAATAAGACTAATTCTTAACATTTTGTGAAGAATCCATTAAAAAAAAAAAATTAATAGAAACCTTGTTTGGACTGTTAACATTTTCATAGGTTCTCAAGCATATAACTTGGCACTTAAGCTACGAGACAAATCGTCGTTAAACGAATATCTCGCCCCATAAGTGACGATTACTAAACTATGATCAAAATATAATGTGGTCCTGAAAAGGACCATTTTTGTGGCCCTAAAAGGGCCTGGGGGGAGGGTCGGGTGCCTACCGTGGAGTAATACCCAACGATATTAACACCGACCTAGGTGCAGCCCTTGGTCTTCTCATTGGCGGCACTACGAGCTCGGGCTGCCAAAGCCGTACTGGCGGTGTCGCCGTCGCTAGTGGTGTCGGTGTTGCGGGTGATGCCGAAGGTGCTGCTCCTGGTGCGGTACCCCCGCACTCCTTACACTTACATAGTTTGCCGGGCACGAATGGCCTGACAATGCCAATAATCTTCTTCGGTGTATCTTCCATCTTGACGGTCGAATGTGTAATAATGAAATAAGTCTAATACCGGCCTCTTTATACATTCAAAAAGTTGGAGGGGTAAGGTGGAGTGCATATATGCAGTATATATATATATATATATATATATATATATATATATATATATATATATATATATATATATATATGTTTGAGAATAATATGATTTTATAACTCACCGTATCTCTGTTATGGACACAAACTACCCCCCTCCACTTTTCTAGCATATAGTACTAAACTTCCTCTACATTTTTTTCAAATAAATTTTTTTGATATTTCTAGCCATTACATATTTACGCGTTAGCGCGAGAGCACCACACTAAAAAAAAAAGAACCCTAAGAACCTCCCCTACAACTTCCACATATTCCCGTTCGGCGCTCCAGCCTCCTAACTCGAGAATTTCAATTTTTTCGTCTACATTTTTTTCATTTTTAAGATTTTTCAAATTTTTCACCATTGAATTCTCCTCAAAATTCTAGGTAATTAAAGTGCTTTTATTTTTTTTTCTATCTTGAACGGTTCCTGAGCTACAGCGCTTTAAAAAATCCAAATTACTAACTTACTATAACCCTTTTCTTCAAATTTCATTTTCCGAATTTTGAAAAATACTACCATATGTAGAAGAAAATTCTCTTTCTAATTTCCTAATATTATTTTGCTCTAAAACTTCAACTTTGGCGCGCATTCACCATTTTTCAATTTTTTTTGAATTTTTTTTTTTATGTTTTTACTATCGAGAAAAATGCTTGCTTATAGTACTCGATTTCCTCTATAATTTTTTCCTATAACTTTTTTCCCTATTCCTAACCGTTACTTTCCTACAAATTTTCTAAATCGTTGTTTTCATATTTTGCCTTAAAAATTTTTTCTTGTGTTATCTAAGCTCTTTTTTCCACTTAATAAACCACCATTATCTACCATACTCCTTTCTTAAAGAGCGGGCTTTTCCGTCCGCTTTTTTTTGTTGGGTTTCAAATAAATATAAAACTACTACTTCACTCATTACAAATTTATTGATTCAAGAACATTATTTTGTGTTACATATAATAGATACATTAAAATATAGATTTATTGGTCACCGAACCGTTTAATACATTATAACTAAAAAATGAGTCGTGAATAATTAATGCGTACACTTTAGTGTCTTTGGGGAATTTATTCTTTCTCGTTTGGAACTCCAATTTCACATCCACTGTCGATGAGTTAATCGCCTCTGGTTGATGACTGCAATTGATAATAAAAACGGGGTTTTTCATATATTCCGCGAACGTTATCATTGGATCGTTTATTTCGTGCCCGTAGTACCTGCTTTGGAAGTTATCATAATTGTAATAGGCTGCTGCGTACAGTTTCTTGGCGAAATCTAAATTCCATCTTTCGTAGGGATAAACTGTTGAATTCAGATAAAGTCTAATGTCGCATACGTCGGCGTGGGTAAACTGGGTTGCGTTTTTTTCTTTCTTGTCGCAATTATTGCTGTCTTGAAACCCGACGATTATATAGCGCGGTCTTTCCAGACTTGTACTCGTTCTCAAGGCCCACACGTCAGAAGATGTTTGTCTTAAAGCTGGCAATTCGTACAGATCCCATTTACGATATGCCATTTGAATACTGGCATTGTTTCCATCTTTATTAATGCGAAACAGTATTTTCAATTTTTGCTTGTCGTCTGGAATGATGCGACGAATTTTCCATTCGATTTTGTCGATACTAATTTCTGCCTCTACTTCGCCGACGTAACAATTGGTAAAAGTGCGAGCTATAATCATAATAAGCTCTTGTTTTACGTTGAAAACACCTTTTCCATAATCTTCGGCGAATCCCATAAGATATTTTAAGGGTAATTTCCCGGAGAATACGTTACTTGCCGTGTCTACGATATCTTGGTTTGCTTCGTCGAGACCCCATCCGCACGTCATGAGAGATCTTTGTTGCAAACTTCCGAATGAAACCATGGTTTTTAATGTCGTCGTAACTCCAGGTTTACGAACCACGGCGACCTGCTCACCTCCCATCTCGTAGCGAATTTCATCGAACAAAAATGCGAGGGCATTATTTGATAAAAAAACATCTATTCGTTGCGTCTATGGGTTTAAATTTTCCTTCGATATATATGTAACTTTCGGCGATATCCAGTATAATATCTTGAAAATTAATGGGGATACGGACTTCATCCGAATTGTTGAATGATGGAGATCCGTATGGTTTATACGTATGATTTTCTAGACTAATAATGGAATTGTCCAAGATGGGTTCGGAGAAAACCTCTATTTTATCGCTGGTGGTGGAAATCATTTTCGCACTTTAAGACCGATTGATTTTAAAAATTTATAGTCTTCGGCAGATAACTGTTGAGATGTTTATGATCTAATGTCTGGACGACGACTAACCTTGACGTTAACTCTTCTTTTACTTTTATTATGTTTCGGCGGTTCCCCCATCTTAGTCGACAGCATACACAATTGACGATTGAAGCAAAAACCCATTTCTATGAAAGTTTCTTCAATTCCAATTTCACGATTATTTTCTCGCCTTGAAAATTGATTAGATCACCGCTATCGACCAAGATGCGAAGAGTAATGTTGTCGATAAACTGACGTCCTGCCGGCATTAACGGCATATAAATATTATTTTGTGGTTCTTTACTGATTTTGTAACCGGGCTCCACGTGGATATCGAATTCGAACAAGGTATGACCTTCCACAGAATTCATATATGCTCCGGAAATTATATTACAATCTACGCGTATGATGCGTACTTTCATTATTTCCACCATCTATAGTATATTGGGATTTCAGTTCACATTTCAGCGTATTATTATTAGCGACCAAGTAAAAGATTCCATCGTTCTTTTCTTCAGTTGAAATCCTCAAAGCCTCCGACATAGCTTTACCTATCTCATCTATTTCATAGGCCCCAAGTGGAATCTGCAATTGTATCGGCTCGGTGGTGTAACCCTCCTTCATGTAGGCAAACTTATTGTTGCTTTCGTCCACATTAAAAATTGAATTGTATGTGTAAAATCCTAGCAATGCCAGATCATATTTGTTTTCTCTATTTAATTCGACTGGTGGATAAAAATCGGCGCTTAAGACGCTCGAGTGTCCTGTTAGTGTGAACGTATAAGACATGACTAACCATTAAAACATCACACATCTCGGTTTTATTCTTAGCGGCAACATTTAAAAAGATTCATCTTCACAACTTTTCTCACTGCATTAGATAGTGATGTTTTTATGCTATTTTCTGCTTTTATGCGCACATCGCTGATTTTGCAATAACAACAAAATATTTTTCTAGCCGTAAGATCCTCATCAGCCGTAACCTCGTTTAAATTGCTACTGAAATAGTGTTTGCAACCGCACTGATATTTTAATATATCGATATCGCTTTTGAGGTGCTCGGGCAACTTATCCCAAACGAATGGAATTTCATTTGGGGCTAATGCAATCATTACTTCCTTGGGCATGTTTTCTAACTGTTTCACGGTCATTTTCCTTAATCCACCGGCTAGATGAAATGCTTTCAGTGATTGCAATATTTTAGTATAGTTATTGCGATCCATTTGCGGTGTTAATGGTGACGATGATGATGACATTTTTTACGCTGATGATTCGACAAGAAACTTTAAGCACAAATGTACACACCAGACTGTTCCAAATTCCTGTTGACGATCGTATGTATAGTAAATAATTTTTGATGGTTCCGATCCCGTTTGTAGATATCGTACCAATTCGATCGGTGGGGGTAAATCGCTGAAGCTGTCATAATATGTTACTTTAGAATTATTTTTTCTATAAGCTACCCAATGAGTCCCTGCACCACGCGTACTATCCAAATTCACTATTGCTGCTTCGTAACGTCGAGGACCTTGTCTAGGTAATGAATCCCTCATATAAACGCCTCGAAAGTGTCCTATTCTTTTCTTTTTGGCATATTTTTCTATATCGATGTTAGATAGTGGTCTTCGAGGTAGGGATTCAATTAGTTTTTTGATCTACGATTTAAAAATAATCCCATACCTTTACGATATGGCTTTAGAAACAAACCATTTCCTTTCGATTTTAAATACAGGCCGGCACCGGTTTTATCTTCGCTGCTTTTTTTTACAGCTTTTATGGCGCGCACAATTCGCGCTGCCCCACCGGATAATGAACCCAAAGCTGATAACCCGGCAAAAATTGGTATTAATGGTAATATTCCACCAGTTTTAGGAATCGGTATTATTCTCGGTGTACGAACCTTCCTTTTGCCACCTGCCGCTTTTACCGATCTACGTGCTGCCGACAGAGCTATTTTAGATGCATTCATGACATTATTTTCCAACACATTTTTACTTTCGGCTTTTAATAATTCCTTTCGAACTGTTTGTCGAATAGCTGTTCCGAAACTGACTTTCCGAACATGTCGATTTTTATTAACACCTTTCCTTTTTGTATGACGTGTGCCTTTACTAGATGTTTTTTTTTGTTGATAATGATGATGGTACACCCATACCAAAACGTTGTTTTCCCATAATGTTTGTAACTAACCAAGCTGCTGTTTTTTCACCTAAGCTGGAATCTTTCGATTTTACTTTATTCCAAGCACTTTGTTCGAGCTCGTAATCCGCTCGATGTCTCGCACTTATGTTGTCTTTATTATGTAAATAGGCTAAATCGTGTTTTTTGCATGCGGCATCCAAAGGATTAATGCCTGGATCACCTCTTGTTACACGTTTTATTACTTTTGTTCCGGGTCCGCAATATTGATAATCGGTAATGTGTACCTCGAATGGTAATTTATTTATTAACGAATTCACAATACCGTGTCCAGTTTTATTGGAAACGTGAGATCGTCTACTTCGTTTGACGCTCGGCATATGAATGACATTTTTTAGTGAAAATTTGCCTATAAAATATCAAATTTTCCTAAGATGCTTCTTCCTTCCTCTAGTCGCGGCCTGTTAATTGGTCCATCCAATTGTGGAAAAACTAATGTCATGATTTCGCTGCTTACACACCCCCTTGCAAATCCAAACTCTATATTTATCTTTGATGATGTTATATGTGAAAAACAAGATGTTATAAGATCGTACTTTAGCATGGGACGTCATAAAAATATCGACTCCTTTTACCTAGCGCAAACATATTCGCGAGTGCCTAAACAGCTTGTGCGAGACAATGCCAATTTTATTATTATGTTTAAACAAGATGAGTTGAATATGAAACACATATTTTCCGACCACGTTTCACCGGATCTAACTTTTACTCAATTTCAAGAAATGTGCTCAAAATGTTGGGATAATAAGTATGGATTTTTAGTAATTGATAAAGACAGTGATGTAAAATCGGGAAGATACCGCAAAGGATTTGATAGCTATATATTACTGTAATAATAAGAGAAAACACTCATTTTATTGTTGAAATGTCCTTTGTTAACATCATGAATAACGCGATCGACTTAAAACGTAAACTAGTGGAAGCTACCAATGCCGTCAGAAAAAAATTTAAACAAATTAAAGCGGCTAAAGAATTTCATGTTGTGGAGTTGGAAAAGTTTTATGAACCAATTTCTAAGCCGTTGACAACTATATCTGATGTGGTCAAGCAACGTCAGCAGCAACAACAACAACAACAACATTATCCAGCTACAAAGTCACATAGTCCCAGTACATCAGTGCAGTCGACTCAAATATCAGGTTTTCCCCAACCTACACATTCCTTTCAAACCTCCACACCTATTCAGCAGCAGCAGCAGCATCGCATTTCAAAAGAAGATATTAGCCAATCGGTGTTTGATACACCCTCGACATCAACTAATACATCTCTCGCATCCGCTGACACCACAACTTCCGATACTTTAAACGCACACCTGAAAGGATTACGTTCGAAACCATCTCTATACGATACTGTATATGGTGTACGTTTTGGTTCAAAAACACATTATAACAAAAATTTTATTGGTAATTTAGAGGTGCGTTTTCGAAATAGAAATATTGTCTTATACAAAAAAGGGAAAAATATTGCAGAATATGGTGGATCACCGCCACTTTATGATTTTTTATTTCTTAAAACACCCCCAAGTGTAGGCAAGGAACAACAATTAAGTAATAATGTACTTTCAACGTACAATGCTGTCTACAACAATTTTAAAAAAAGTGATGGTTTACGGGAGACCAGATGGAACAAATATTTACGAATTATTAAACCTCTGATAATGGGCACAAAATTAGGCGGTACTATTACAAGAAAAAATCTCTCTGAAAAACTACAGTTACCCACAAAAAAGAAATTATCTTCGAAAAAATTTCAATATGTCTACTGGAACAAAGCTAAAGAGTTGGTGGATCGTTTACGTTTGTTGTGGAGTTCCAAAATGGCCGGTCACACTGGACACGAAAATGAAATTATGTCAATCATAGAGGAATTACGAGAAGAAGGTATAATATATTAAGCTCAATATTTAATGATATTATTCAGTTCTTACTTCGATCTGAAACCTATAATATTACTAATAATATGGAGCCCAGTCTAGAAAAAATCAAAATTGTTAATGAACTACATAGAACGGCTAGAAAAATTTTTGTAAGACGGCGCACGATAATAAAAGGATACAGAGATTTGTGGCAAATTGATTTGGCTGAAATGCAACAGTATGCTGATGAAAACGACGGTTATCGTTATATTTTGGTCTGTATAAATTGTTACTCTAAATTTGTCTATACTAAAGCCATAAAAAACAAGACTGATATAGAAGTTACTAATGCGATGAAAAGCATCATTGAAGAGGCATCATATACACCAACAAATCTGCAAAGTGATCAAGGAAAGGAGTTCTATAATACAAACTTTCAAGCCCTGATGAAAAAATATAATATAAATCATTATTCCACTTACAGCACAAAGAAAGCTGCAATTGTTGAGCGAGTCATAAGGACTTTAAAAAATAATTTATATAAACAATTCTTGACAAGAGGATCTTACAAATGGATACATATATTATCGGCAGTAACAAAAACCTATAACCATTCAAAACATCGCACCATTGGAATGAAGCCTGCAGACGTGCAAAAAAAACACAAATTAAAGCATACGATTATTTAAAAATTGTACCTCAAAAATTTACGTTTTCCATGGGTGACATTGTGCGTATTAGCAAGTACAAAAGCGTATTCGAGAAAGGATATACGCCCTCTTGGTCAACCGAATTGTTTAAAGTTGTAGAAGTTAACGTTATAAATCCACCTACTTACTTGTTGGAATCGTTAGAAGGTCAGCCTATAAGAAGGTGTTTTTACGAATCAGAACTACAAAAAACAAGCAGTCTTGGCGTTTGTCTAGTAGAAAAGGTCCTTAGACAACGCAAGAAAAATCACACCGATCAATTATTTGTCAAATGGCTAGGATTTCCCAACCACTTCAACTCTTGGATAGATAAAGCTAATATTGTTTAAATAACATATTGTATGACTATAATTTTCATTAAAAATGTAAAATAAATAAACAATATATTGTAAAATAAAGTTTTTTTATTTCAATCTTCATCATTAAAAACAATGACAATAAAACATCATACACATAAATAACATTTCAATATTCTTGGAGGGAAGGTCCAATTCACCGACGACTACGACGTTATCTTCAAGGCTATGCCACTCGAAGTGCGTTCTCCTATTCTTTAACCTGCTTTCCCTTTTTTAGATTTTTTTTTAAGTCGAGCCGTACGACAGTGCGCTTAATGAGTCATTTAAAGGCTGATGATAGAGTATTTTCTGAATAACTTCAATTTTTGTTTTAAGCTCACTATTATTTTGGTATATCATGGGGAGGACATCCTTGTTAAATATGTCACATATTACAACTGCAAAATTGTAAAACTTTCTATTAACAAAGTGTTTTGTCACAGCATTGTCATCATCTTTAGGTTCGCCTAAGTTGGTTATGATTTTTCCACCCATATCATACTGCCCAGATAATATATGATATTTTTCATTACATTTCTGACGACCAAATTTATCAATTGTGTTGTTTCCTAGACTCATTTTCAATCTTTACTAAACTATTTTATTTTTATTTGCCCTACTTATATTAAATATTTCAGCTGAGAAAAAGAAACACTGACTATGATCTACTGGGTTGGTATGTTTATAAAAGAAATAAAACAAAACTGTGATTGTAACAGATATTTATTTACAGTTATTTAATTGCACAAATACAAAAATTATAAAAAATTAATTTTCCATGTCTTCATTTTCGTTGCTCAAAATTCTATCCCATCCAACACTATTTCGATCGTCAACGTCTTGGGCTGTTGCTGTTGCAGAAACCAATTCATATTTTGCAGCAAGCTCGCCTGGTAAATGTGGAATATGGACGAGGTATTCTTTTAATTCTTCTTAAACCATTTCAGCACAAAATGTATCCATGTCTATGGAACCATATAAAAATTTGTCGCACAAGTGTGCCCCAGCCATAAAATTGATTGCATCCCTGATCTCGTTCTTATATTGATCTTTGGTTGCATCAATATGCGGCCAATCATTTACGCTATCTAACATATCGTGAGCCATATTTCTTAATTCTCTCCCCAACCAAAATATGTATCTATCTACACATTCGTTGACGGTCGTCGTCGTCGCATCAGCAGACATCTTTAACAGAAATAATGAACACGCATAAGTATTCTGACATGTGCAACTATATTTTAAATTTAATTACATCCTTTTTTTCAAATAATTTACATACAATTTACTCCAATGAGCCAAAACGTAATATTGTTCGAGTATTGTTTCAAAAAACTCTAGTGCCCTGTCCCAAATAAGTTAGAGTATATTTACCTTTAGTTTTACTCATAATATCTACAATATCGTCAGATAGTGTTTCGGCCACACGTTTTGGCAAAAAAGTCTCAAATGTGCTATTATCACCGTCATCGTGTAAAGCCACTAAAAGAGTTTTACCAAATCGTGTAGTCATTGAAACCATCTTTACAATTTTATACACTTTACCTACAATCATTTCGGTAACCTTTTTTCTCTCTAAAATTTCGAAATCTTTGCTGAACATTTCATTAATTTCATCTAGAGTTTCTTTTGCAATACTCATTATTGAAAAAATTGTATATAAATCCAAAAATTACCGTGAATATAAAGCACTTTCAGAACACTACACGAACACAATATTTGATGTTTATGCCACTGCTACTGTGACTGTTTGAAGTCACTTCTTTTTCCACTAACCTTTAAAGTGAGTTTTCAAGGTCGAATTGTAACAATGGTGGGGGTAGCTTAACGGTAGAAATAGTGGGAGGAGTATTCAAGGTCAAATGACGTCACACATTTAAACTGGTATAGGGATAACTTCAAGGACAAAATATAATGAAACAAATAACTACATTTTATGTACTTTATTGATTGATTTTTTTCTGCCGTTCTTCTATACGTGTAACATTATCACCTAAACCTAATTTTCTTAATTTGTTCAATAATATTTGTTCGTTTTTATTTCTTAGAAAATTCTTACAAACTATACTCGCTAAAATACACACTTCAGCATGGTCCATATACTTAAAAAATACACTAAAATCCTGAGCCTCCGAATCTTGCATTTCAAATGCGTAAAATTCCGAACAGGCTGCAGAAATTAGAAATTCTTCGTACATTTCTCGCACTAAACTTTCCATATTCACTACTACTACGTTAAACTTAAGTCCTACACTCTAATTTTATCTAACACAACCGGATCTGCAATGAAACCAATCAGTTTTTCCAAACAGTCACTAAAGCCCAACTTTTTTATTTCACGAACAAAGTCTTTTAAATTTATTGTTTTGCTGCAATATTTACGACATGCATTCGCAGCCTTTGCATATTCATAAGCCAAATCACAATAGCGCGGCGCCCATTCTGTTAGACTTTTCATTGCATCATTGAAATAATTACTAGCCGTTTCAGTGAACTCATCGACCAATTTTTTTACTGTCTCTTGTAAAGCATTATTCATATTATTCACTTATTTTTACATTCACGACACATTTTTATTGCTGGTGGTGGCCATCTATATAATGACAATATATTTGTTCATAGTGAATGTAACAGGGTAAGCTTAACTGTAGTTCCTTGTCACACGGCGCTGGCAGCTTATCCCAAATTTGCCGTAAACTCAGCGTATCAACACAAGTTTTTAAATATTCGAGAGGAAAAAATGCTAGATCCTTCTCTTCAAAATCACAAACTTTTTAAATTACTCTGATATAAACAAATTACTCTGCCGACTTGCTCTATAATTTTTTCTTTAGATAGTTCCGTATCTGACATTTCACACTGAATGAATGTAAATAGACTCACACAATTTTATAGAACAATTTGCAAGGTCAAAATCATTTCAAGATAATCCCACACTATTACAATGCACAAATAACTACTTCAAGGTCACACACCCAAGATGGCCCCCAACAAAGTCAAGGTCGTCTCGACCAAGGTCAAGGTCACACACACAACCTTGAACACAAGGTCAAGGCCAAGGACAAAGCACACGTGCACTTTCAAGGTCAATGACAAGGACATGTGGGCGGGGCCAAAGAGGGGTGGGGCAGGTCACGGTCAAGGTCGAGGAGTGGGGGGATGGAGAGGATCGGGTTATGTTCACTACTCTTGGAATTTATATGATGCAGATTTTTTTAAAAAATTTTTATGAATATTTTTTGTAATTTTTGACCATTAAGGGTTGTTTTTACCTCCATGGTAGGGTGAATGTCAATAAAAACGAACCCCAAATATATGACCATTGCGACTTAAGGATCCGCTTAAATTATGACTCCTGAACACAATTTTTTTCTGATATTTTATAATTTATTTCCATTTTTCTTGCATAGGGTTAGTTTTACCTTGTCTAAGGGGTGAATTTAATAATTTTTTATGTTACCGATATTTTTTGATATTCTACGTGACCTAAGCTTTGAAATGAAATAAGACAAACTTGTTTATTTTCTTTCATATAAGATTTTTAATGTCAAAAATTTAACTGAATAAATTATGCAATTCAATTTCCTCAACTGTGATAATTAATTTTTCAAAATTGAAACAGGTGCTCATCCTGAAACTTTTCTTAAAGCATTATGTTATCATATACTTTCAATTGGCACACATTTTGGTTTTAAATAGGAGGTCCACCAAACAGGCTAATTTTACGGCCACTCTTTGTGTCTACATTGTAAAAAAACTTCACATTAATTTTAAAGTAAAGTGCTGGAAGCAAATTTCATAAACTGATTCTTAAATTCATTTAATGTTAATTCATTAAATTTATTAATTTTTACATTAAATCTAATGTAATTATACCAATAATTTCAGTAACTTTATTGAAATTTAAGGTAACATTCAATTAAATTTAATGTACAAGGCTTGAATTTCAAAGTACGTGTAACTTATTCACAATTTAAGGTACAAATCTATAAAATTAAGTGAATGTATTCCATTAAATTTAATGTAATCATATATTGAATTTAAAGTTTGATTATTACTTTTTAAGGTGACCATGTACATTAAATATACAGCCAGTGTTCATTGAATTTAAGATATGTTATCACATATTTAATGCACCAATATTAATATGAGGTCAAAAAATTCTGTTACCAGGAGAAGGTGGAAATTTTTTCCACAGGTAGTGTACCGTCATCTGTACACTAGAGGTGGGTCGGACTTAACAAACCCGTTCTTTTTACCCGGATCAGTTTACAGTCCGAAAGATCCGGATCACTAAAATTTAAAATATTGGACTCGGACAGTATGAAAGTTCGCCCTCCGACTGGTCATACGTTACATCGGACTTAGGCTATATTCTTTTGAATAATTATCAATTGATCAAAGTGAACAAAGTGAAACTGATAACTTCATGTTCTTTTGAATATGCATTTACTTGTCATTGGACTAAAGTGATCATGTTACTTCAGGTGATAGAAGTGAAAGTGATAATGACTCAAAAGAATAGCCCTTTATAATGAGCCGAGATCCGTTGAACCGTTTTAATCGGACGGTGTTCGTTGTGTCTTTCACGGGTCTTTGTATCTTTCGAACATTCGGTTCGGTATAGTACGATGGGTCACTGATGTTTCGGGTCCGCTGGCGAACCTCATTCCGTTCGATTAATAATTGCAGGAACAGTAAATACGTTAAAGGCAATGGCCGTGGAGTACAAGGATTTAGGATTGCTCTAGTTTAGATTATGTTTCTTTAGGATGTTTGTAGAATGTATACTTACGAATTTAGTATTTCGGTAGTTAAAATATGAATTAGGAACGTGATTAAAATTTTTTTAGCCCTATATACCGATTCTCGCTTGTTTTAAATTTAATTGGGTATAATAGGGATATTTAATTGCAATTTTGGGGAAAGTGGATGTAATTTAAAATGTAATAATAATAATAAATGTTTTGTTTCATCATCGAATTATATTGTTACGGAAGTAGGTACATATATTGTTTTGCTGAAAATGATAATTTAGTAGTATGGTGTAGGTACATAGATAAGCCTGTTTTTCCGTATATTTTTTGTTCTGACTCTTAAAACAGTCACAGAAATTGTAAAATCATAAAAATGCCGATCAATTATAATTTTGGGTTTTTAACCTTGGAACAAAAAAGGTTGGTTTTGAATTAAAAATTATTAACAAAAATAAAGAATATGTTTAAAACCGATTTTTTTAAACATAAATTAAGTTTCTCGGAAAAGTGGCAATAATAAAAACATAATTTTAATTTTTGTTATTAAACAAAAAATAAAAGTTATGACTGCTTTACAATTTTGCAATACTTGTCGACCATTGTTCTGATCGGTCCATATTAGTATCAGGCAAACTGATTTCTACATTTAGTTGATTTTCTGGTGCTGCATTACGGTACGTTATTTCTTGTGGCTCAAGTAGAGTCACTAATGGATGCCTACTTTTAAGATGTCTAGCCAAATTTTCGGTAGTCACCTATATTGCTTAAAACATAATTCACAGTTGACCCAATTTTTTCCAATGGCCGTAAAATTATGCCAAACACCGTTTTTTTCGATAATTCATATGAGATGGTGAATGCGCAAATATTAATATATACAGTTAAATGAGAGAGCCGCAATATTTCTATTTGTTTAAAATACAGCTTAAATGTCCCATTCGTCTTTTTATTTTATCTCCTAAATTGTAATAGAGCTTAAAATATTTTTTTTTAAAAAAAAATTAATGAGGCTGATAATTGGATTTTTTTAAAAAAAAGGATCGAAATGTGAATTATCTGTGGTGTACTATTTCCTAAAATTTTATATTAAAAATATGAGATGGGAAAGTCGTTCGAACTTTGTAATTCTTGACGGGAAACGGACATTTGAACCGGTACTTTGACCCGGATCTTTAAAATTAGTGATCCGGACGGTGCGAATCAACAAAAAGTCCGTTTTGCCCACCTCTAGTGTACACCGGTTTCGAACCCATTGGTTTCCGTCAGTACCGGCAGACAAGTACACATCATAGGAAAATTGAGTTCCTTAAGCAACTTATATCATACTAAATAAAAAGTTCAATACAAGTTGCGCCATCTCCCGGAATCTCATGCAATGTACTATGAATATTAACCTAAATTCTTTTAACGTTAAGGTACATGTGAATTAATTTTAATGTACAGAACTTTGAAATATCTTTTCAGTTACTTTATTGAAATTTAAGAGACCATTTAATCAAATTTAATGTACAACGAACTGATATTTCAATGAATTTGCTTTAAATTTAAAGTAAATGTAAATTATTCACGATTTAAAGTACAAAATCATTAAATTTAATGTAGAAAAACATTAAATTTTCATTCAATTTAAGGTTATTTTTAACAGTGTAGATAAATGAGAAAACTTATAAAAATTATATTTTCCCTTTTTTTCACTTAAATAGTATTACTTTTTTTTAAGGCATCTCTATTGAATATTTTGGATATTTACAAGATTGTTCGGCGATTTTGTTTTATCATGTAATAAGATAAACAGTTTTGCTATATGAAAAGTAGTTAGATGCTACTGCAAATTTTTTACAGTAGAGTGGAGTTAAAAGCTTGGTTAATTAGACCCTATCTTTTCCACGTTTTATTTGACGCTAATGAAGTAATTTAATCAGTAAATTAATCATTGAAAGAATTTATGTTTTGAAGTGGCCCTTATAGTAAATACACTTGCCAAATAATTTTCATTGGAGTGAAATTGAAATTAGGATCTGGTTTCTATTTTTAAACTTTTATTAGTATCAATATTGGGAAAAAAGAAAAAAGTTAAACCCTTATAGTGGAATAATTTTTATAAATATGGCAATTTCATTATCGGGCTGTTATAAAGTGTTCAACTAAAGAAGGTTTACCATCAAAGCAAATAAATACTTACATGGAGATTGTTAAACGGAACTTTTGTTCTTCATTTGCAACTGCAAATAAAATAAAAAAAAAATAAACGGACTTCTAAAGGACTTCTAAAAACGCGCTAAACAGCGACAAATAAGAATATAAATTTTTGTATGATATTGAAATTTTGAAGTCAGCGCCAAATTAATACCTGATAAAATTTGATTCACATAAAAAGATGGAGACGAGTTTATCTTTCCGTTGATTGTATGTATCTCGTATTAATAGTTATTTGTTTTATCGAGTAACAATTTGGCGCGGACTTCAAAAATTTTAATTTCATATAAAAATTTATATGGTATCCATAAATTATTTAAACTAAGTACTTAGCAAGATATGTAGTGTGCCTCGGAATATTTCCAAGTTTGCGAAAAGTAAAAAATTCTTTGAAACCGAAAATCCTCTAATTACCAGTTTCGAATGAAATTGTACCAAACAAATATTTAATCTAGCATAGTAAATCCACTACCTTGAATTATAATAAATTAATTTGAGATTCACAATCGTTACCCCAAAAACCCCCCAGTATTGATATCTAAAGAACATGAAAGATGTATAAAAAAGAAATAAATTGTAGAATCTGCAGTAGTTGAACACCAGCATTGGTCAGGTCAAATTTTTAATGTAAAAGAAACTAAGGTTCTAGTACCAGCGTCTGGTTTCTTTAAACGAAAAATTAAAGAATCAATCGAAATTTGTAAATATCCAAATAATATTAATAGAGATGGAGCGCGGTTCGCTGAGCACTGAAAGGGTATAAATACTGATGTTGCTTATCGATATTTATTCAGTGTTCTAATCTCGTGGAATAAAGATCCCTGAGGATGTCTCGTGCAATCGTAGGCGAAAAGTCGGATAATAATTCCAATTTGACAAGGTCTATACCTAAAAATCGTGATTTGCAAGGCTGTCTATTGCTTCACTAAAGTTTAGTCCGGCCCTGCAGAGACCTTAATCCCATTAAAAATCTATGGCAAAAAGTATAGCATCATATTCATCCGAGTTTGAACAAATGTTACCGAAATTATTGTTTATAATTTAATTGCCTCAATTCCGCGACGTTGTCGTCAAGTAATAAATAATAATGGATATTCTATTAACTATTAATAGTACTAGCTACTGTAATTCTTAAATGTATTTTTTTGTTGTAATCTCTACCATAAAATGCTGTTAAAAACAATCTTTTATTGCTTTACGTTTGTCGCACTTGTTTACGTCGATTGGTATAATTATAAATATTTGTCAACCTATATTGTGTTTAAAGTGTACCAAAATGTTGAGAAATATTACTAAGATTGTAAGGATAATATTTCAGAAAAATTTGTTCGGGATTTAATTTTTGTTTATTAATTAAAAGGAACATTTTTTGCTAAACGTTTACCCAGTAGTGCTTACGGGATATTACATTATTAATAGGCCCTATCGGATATAAATAAAATTTTTATAAAAAAATTGAGCTGACTTCTAAAAGTGCACCAAAAAGTGAAAAATAACTATAAATTTTTATATGAAATTGAAGTACTAGTTCCTAACAAAATGTGATTTGCATAAACAGATTAAAATACCTTATTTGTAATTGCTTTCTTACCATAATTTGTATATATTAGCAGTTATTTATTTCATTTAGAAATAGTTTCGCGCCGACTTCAAAAATTTCAATTTCATATAAAAATTTATAGTTATTTTTTACTTATTAGCGCACTTTTAGAAGTCGGTTCAATTTTTTTATAAAAATTTTATTTTTCGATTTTTAGTTTTGAATTCAATATGATATCCATCAGTTATTTGAACGAAGCACTAATCGAGATTAGTGTACCTTGCAATGACTCCAAGGTGGCAAAAAAGTACCCCTTTTATCCAAAGTTGTAAATCACCCTAAAATGAACCACTAAACATTCTTTGACTCTTAGAGTTCTCCAAATACCAGTGCAATTGTGTCAAACAAATATTTAGTCTGTAGTAGTAAATCCACTATCTTAAATTTCAAATTATTTTAGATTGGTAATATAGGTCCCTAAACTTTCTAATATCGACATTTAAAGAACTTGAGACGTAAATTTATTAGCTGGATATATTGTACACTGCATACTGAGTTTGTATAAAAACTTAACTTCATATTCGTAAAACACTACCCAGAAACTTCCTAATACCAAATCTAACAAAATGCGAATAAGGCAAAAAATTTTCAACCCAACATTTTGGATCCGCCATATTGAATTTCAAAAACATTTAACCCCTTAATGTAATCTAAATTTAAATCCTTCGAAGCCCCCTAATACCAATTTTGAATGGAATCCGGAAATTTAAAGTTTCTAGTCCGTCGCATACAATATAATGGATTTTCTTAAAATAATTTTATATTCGCTATTTCCATCATCAAAAAAGATTCAGTCCCACCTTTGAACAAAATCGAAAAATGCAAAAATTTTAATCCGCTATATTGGATTCGCCATATTGAATCCTGAAATACTTTTAAATTCATAATTTACATCCTCAAGAATCCCCTACATCAGTTTTGGAGAAAATTAAAAAATTTAAAATTTTTAGGACACCATATTGAATCCGCCAGATTGAGTTTTTCCAAAAATATTTGATTTTAGAAAAAAATCGAGAAATGTAGAATCTTTAATCCGCCATCTTGGATCCGCTATATTTAATTTTTCTTTAAATAATGTCAGATTCATAATATGCGATCCCAAAATCTCCTCCATATCAATTTTGAAAAAAATCGCACAAAATTAATATTTTATCTACCATATGAGATACGCCATATTGAATTTTTAAAAATAATTTCAGATTCGTTATGTGCGACCCCGAAAACTCCCCCATACCGATTTTGAAAAACATCGGACAAAATTGATTTTTTTCGCCCGTCATATTAGATCCGCCATATTGAATTTTATAAAAGTAATTTTATATTCGTTATATACGACCCCGAAAACTCCCCCACACCAATTTTGGAGAAAACTGGACAAAATTCAATTTTTTGTCGTCAATATTGGACCGCCATATTGAATTTTTTAAAAATAATTTCACATTCGTTGTATACAACCCCGAAAATTCCCCCATACAAATTTTGGAGAAAATAGAACAAAATTAATTTTTTTGGTCACCATATTGTCAACGCCATCTTGGATTTCACTGCACCAATTTCGTCCAAAAAAATATGGGACCACCGCAGCAAAGTTCTGAACATAACGTAAAAAATTTCATTCAAATCGGTGCCGCCCTTCCGGAGAAATCGGTGTACATACATAAAAAAAAACACATAGTCGACGAATTGAGAACCTCCTTCTTTAGAAGTCGGTTAAAAACAATGTGTATATTGAGTTAACTTCTGCTCAACAGCAAAAATTAATTATAACCTCTTACCACAAAAGCTGTCCTCTTGTGAAGAAAACCGCCAGCAACAGAGTTAGTTGGTGGAATAATGATCTCACCGTATTAAGAAAAGAAATACCTAGACTACTTAGTAGAGCAAAAAGACCCGTGAGGAGACAGAACTCTTCAAAACATTCTCTGACTATCACAAAAAAATAAGAGCTATGTCAAGAGGTCGAAAATACCCCTGAAGCATAACTCCTTTACAAGATTCTGGCTAAAAATCTCCTCGACCATGCGGAAACCGGATGGGACTTTTACGGAGACTGGCTGAGATACCTGAAAATACCCTTTCAGACGTATCTGTTAGATTCTGACATTATTTCTGACGTCACAGTAAATGATGAAACCAATCTCCCAACTGGGACCAGATTGGCAAATAGCAAACGAAGTAATAACCCGCAACAAGATATTGTGGACTATAGAAGGGTTTGAAAGCTTCAAGGCATCGGGATTCAATGAGATCATAAAATGCTCTCAAAGCAGGGCAAAGAGCTCATTACTTCGATACTCTGCAGAATCTTAAGAGCAAGTATAGCTACAGGATACTTTCTCGGCTTGGAAAAATTATAGAATCATCTTTATACCGAAGCCTGGGAGAGATTACTCTCAGGTGAAGTCTTTCAGACTAACCAACTTGTCATCTTTTTTGTTAAAGCTGACAGAGAAATTGAATGAAAAGTACATACGGGAAACCTTTCCAAAAGAGAGACTTCTACACCCTAACCAACATGCCTACCAAACAGGGAAATCATGAGAGTCAGCTCATCACCTAGTAAAGAGAATAGAGTCTGCCATGAAAAGCAAATAAATAGAGCCAAAAGCTTTCCTTCCCATTAAAGGAACATTAGATCATAACTCTTTTTCTACGACATCTTGTGCAGGTAGATACAAAACATGCTTCAGGGCACACGAGCACAAGCAAATCTATTATAGGAAATCGTGGAGGTGTTGATGATTAAGGGCTACCCGCGGGGAGGGTTCTGGTGGTCGACGAACTTCTGATAAACCTTAACGATCAAGGCTACTATATCCAGGGATATGCTGACGATATAGTCGTACTCATTGCGGGGAAACATGGCAAAATAAGATCAAAATTTATGCAAAGGGCTCTGACTATAATAGTCACCTTAGTTTAAGTCCTAGAAATCCGAGCTTAGGCGAGGATGGGGGCATATGGTCTGGTGGACTGGACCTGCCCTCGGACACACCAGCATCATGGTATACATATATATATATATATATATATATATATATATATATATATATATATATATATATATATATATATATATATACTCGAACAACAGTCAATTATTGAAATAATTAAACCTACTTCGCCTAAATATCATTAATAATTTGTCTGTATCACAGTCTTAAGTCTGGAAATGTTATCGCTTCGCTGGTTTGCAATTATAATGCTATCCAAGCTAATCCATTGGAGCGTATATGGAATTGCCTGAATAATACGTGGAGAATAATTTCGTCTCATAAGCTTCATGTAGATTGCAAGTCGACTGCAAACCTGTGTTTAGTTTACACGTCGATTTCATAGTCGTAGGTGTTTTAGCTTGTTGTGCGGTACGCTATTGTATTTTTTTTTTACGTTTTGTGTTTTAGTTTTGGTAAAAACAAAAATGAATTCAGCTTAGAGTTTAATTGCAGAGCCCTCTGTGGTCGGTCGTTAAGTGACAAGGCTGAAATAAAAAGACTTGGAAGGCCTACTCCGAATTTAAAAATAGAACAATCCGTGTCTAGCAAAAAAAAGGACTTTTACCAGGACATTTAACCCGGACTTTTATAATAAATATACGTGGCTTTATGGTTGTGAAATTAAAAATGCCCTATTTTATTTTCATTGTTTCTTATTTTGTGGAGAAACTTCTTGGGCAAAAGTAGGTTTTACCGGCTTAAATCATTCGGGGGACCGCATTAAAAAGCATATGATGTCGGAAAAACATATGAAAAATGTTTTGCAATATTCACTTTTTGGAACTGTTAACGTTGCTGCTCAATTAAGCAGTGCTTTTAAACATCATAATTAATTGTGTGCGTTTCTGTGCAGCTTTCGAACACGCGTTACGAGGAGTCCCCGGGTTTTTCGAGGTTTAATTGATTTTAGTGCTGAGTTAGACAGTGCTCTAAAACAACATTTCGAAAAAGCATCGGTATTTAAAGATATGTCAAATACACTTTAAAAGGACATTTTATAAGCGATGTTGATTGTATATAAAGAGGAAATTTCTATAGAAATAAAAGAAGATGATTACTTGTCAATAAGAGCTGACGAAACTAGTGACGTACCAAATATCTTTCAAATGGGAATTGTCTTTAGAAACATTGTACGGAGCAAGCCGGTTGAGGGATTTTGGGATTTTTTAGTGTCTTTAGAACACGACGCGAGAACTTTGTCTCCTATTATACTTAAACAACTTGAAAAGCACGTCAATGGTAATAAAAACATACGATGGTGCATCACTCATGAGCGGCGTGTCGAATGAGGTGCAAGCAATTATAAAAAACCTATGAACATGCTGTTTACGTGCATTGTTATTCACATAAATTAAATATGGCAATATTAAACGCTGTATCTACCAATAAAAATGTCATATATGTCAAATGGCATATTTTTTTCCAATTTACAAGGGATTTGTTCTTTTTTTTTTCAAATAGTTCCCAAAGAACCGAAATACTAGATCAAATTGTTAACAAAGGCTTACCTCGTTCGGCTCCAACAAGATGGTTTTTTGTACCGTATTCGAATACAAAGACAAAATTCTAGGGACAATGGAAAAAATCTTAGATGACAGTAGAAACGTTAGTACCACGAACCAATCATCAAAGTATGTCAAAATTCTTAAAAACAAGTTTTCTTTTATGGTTAAACTTCTTTTACAAAATAATGCCTCAAATTGATTTGTTATTTAGTAAGTTTCAAACAAGACAAATTGACGCTGTTATCGCAAATGAAAATAATTTTTTTTTTAATCAAAATTAACAGAAATTAGAAATAACATTACCTCAAACGACCTTGAATCATCTCCATCTACTTCAAAGTGACGTAAGATCGATAATTCCGCAGAGTTTTCTCTGAAAGCAAAAGAAGTTTGTGACATAATCATTTGTTAAGCAAAAGGACGATTTAGCTGTACAGGTCACTTGTTAGCAACCAGTCTTTTTTTTCGTAACAATAGGTCGAATGTAGTACACGTTTTCTTGAAAAAAAATTTAAGAATTTGATTAAAATTTTCCACTTTTTTTATTGAACAAAAACTTCTTACAGGACTTACCGTCATATATGAAACTGAAGAATTTAGGTCAATTTCAGGACTTCTTGTACTTTATGACTATCTTCCGCAAAATATCAAGCTAAGTTAGACATTTAGCGAAGTTGTAAAACTTTTAAAACTCTTTGTTACTATTCCGATGTCATGGGCTGAAGCAGAACGGTGCTTTTCTACCCTCAAATGGATAAAAACGTTTTTACGGAATTCTATGCCACCACTGATCTTTATAAGGAGATCGAAGACCAGAAAGGAACTTCCTCTGTATTGGTGACCTCTTTATCTGTATGATTTCTTTCAAGTTAGTTTCTTGATGACTATGCGTCAATATTTTAGGTGTTAAGCGTCTGATATTGATCTCGATTGAAATCTATTGTTCGCAGATTTTAAACCATTTACAGACTTCTTAAGATTGCTACATCGATTGAAAGCCTTTGTAAATAGCTTCACAATCTCGTATTGGGTTATGACTCCTCCAGGATTCTCAGTTATGCAATATTCATATTCTCGATTGTAAGCGTTTTTAAGGATTCCGAAAAATGTCAAATTTAGAGGCTCTAGCTTATGAGATATATGTGTATATACGAGTACATTCAGCTTAACATGACTTTCGTGGTTATCTAAAATTAGTCATACTGGTCGATCTTTGGAGGTCTTGTGAAAAAAATAAAATAGTGAAACCAGTTACAAGCAAATTTTCATTGATCTATCCAGATCTGATACAGCAGCAATTATATTTAAGTTGTCACTTTTTGATAATTGTGCATTCATTCTCTTTCATTTAAATATGACAAATGGGGGTATATATTGACTAGCGGCACTAAAGGCACAAACCACAGCTGTGGTGCTTCCTCTTTCTTCACTTGTTGCCTTTCTTATTGGGTTTGGCCATTCTCTGTCAAAATTTTTGAATTTCTTGATACATTTGTGATATTTGATTCATCAACATTAAATATCCTATTTGGTTCCAAATCGTGTTTGTTTTGTATGATTTCCAGATTGTAAAATATCTTAAGTTCACTTTCATTAAAAGCATTAACCCGATTTATTGAAGTAACTTTAAGTTTTCTTAAAGAAATTCTAGGATGCCTTTTCAAAAAATCATGTCATCATCAGTCTTTACCAGCGATTCTTTTATTTCGATTAAAGGAATGCGGAAGCTTATTCTGTTTTACAAAAACCTTCTATCTTGTAATGTATTTCTGTCTTTCTTTTGTAGCTTCAAGGCATCCAAAATGAAATACATTTTATTTAATAAGCCAAAATATGTAAAGTGGAAATGTCTTAAATTATACCTACTATTTCACTAAATGGGATAATGCTGAACGTTTCAGTTTACCAGACCTAATTCGTTCACCTTTGCCTCTAGAAGTAAGAAACTGAAAAAATAATAGCAATTTTAGGTTAGATTAGTTCTGGCTGCTTCTAACGTTCACAATGAAATCTACGATTACCTACTATTTAGACTGGTAAATGTCACATTATACACAAAATATTTTAAAAAATCATACCTTCAACAATAAGCGCACTTGGTTCGCTCCGCTTGCAGTTTGATATTAAGCGCGTGGTACTTTGTAGGATGGCGGCTACCAAAATATGTTTCTTCTTTTCTAACACAGTACAGTCGTTGCGTTCGGGATTACCTTGCGTTCGGGTTTAACCTTCTTTTCCCTACTCTTAAACAAGAATTTTTAATATACCTTGATGGCTGCAATACCCATTTGGCAAAAATAGTTATTGACATTTTACTAACTAGCATCATAAATACGTTGATTAAAAATTATTGTGTCAAAAAAGTAATCAATTGGGCAAAGGCCATAGAAGGAAATTAAATACATAGAAAAAATAACTCTACATATTGTATAATAAAAAGTTTCTGGGTAAACCAATGATAAAACCAGAAAAGAGTTTTCAGTATTTAGTTATTCGTAAATCTTCAACTAAATAAATCTTGGAGAAATCAATTTGAAGACACACAAAATCATTAGGGTTTTGTGTTTAATATTAGCACCGAATATAGATTCCTTATAAGCGCCGTTCTTGGTTAGAAAGCGTCGTCAGTCGTAGGTACAAATGGAAATTTTATTTTGCGTTTTGTGTGGTGTAGGTTCAAATCTCGATAAATACAGAACTTTTTTTAAAAATATTTTTATAAAAATATGTTATTTAAAATTAATATGAATTCTTTTCGAAGAAACAAAGTTGCACTTGATATTTTATCATCACAATAATTTTAAATTTTGTTCAAAGAATTTTTTTTATTTCCTGACTGAAAGGGTTCAATTAAAAATAATAATTCTATGATTTTTGCGGAAATAATTGTTGTTTGTATGAAATAAATATTTTCTATATGAAATGCATGAGACGGGATTCGAACCTATGCTATATACAATGGCAAAATGTTTGCTAAAGCGGCTGACCACTTAGACTTCTTAACACATAATTTCATTAAATTTATGTCTAAAATATTTAAATAATGATCTCCCAAATTTCATTAGTAAATTTAAAAGTAAAAAGTTTTTATAAAAAGTTGCACCGACGTTTAAAAAAGGCTAAAAAGAGGAAATACTTTATTTCTAATTGGCTTGTCACCGTAGCTTGTATGTATCTCGTGTTAGTAGTTATTTGTTTCATTTAGTAATAATTTGGCGCTAGTTTCAAAAATTTCAATTTCATGTAAAAAATTATATTGTATATTTTCCACTTTTTAGTGCTCTTTTAAAAGTTGGATAAATTTTTTTATCAAAATTATATTTTTAGATTTTTGGCTTTGACTCGACTTGAGTTTCTAAGATCGCAAAAAAAGTGCCCCTTTTATCCACACTTGTAGATAAATCCAAATTGAATTGGCGCGGGAGAGTGAACTGTTGACATCAATTATTCAGTGTACCTGTCGTAATCGAAGGATCAAATAATTTTACATGAAATTTTGACACCTCGGCATGTGTCAAGTAGGAAGTAGGTAGAAATTTAGGTACACGTCCTTATAACGCAATATTCATGGCGCAATTTGCTAATTCTTGGTATTCACTTTATTCTCCAGCCTATCTTTTTAGGGAGAGCGGTGATATCAGAAAAGTGCAGTATGGTAAGCGAAAGTAAGTTGTCGACCGGGTGGGAGACACCAGCAATATTCCCATTTCTAGTGTAAAGGGCAGGGTCGGATCTATTTTTCTGAATTTGAATTCAAAGCTCTTGGCGGGGGGGGGGGTGCTATCGCAAGAAAAACGAGTTGTCAACGGGGGGGAGGGGAGTGCCAGCAGCATACATATTCCTAATATGAAAGCAGAATCGGTTCTATTTTCCTGAATTCAAAGCTCTTGGGAAGAACTAGAATGAGTAATAAAACTGTTACCGAAACCCCCAACGTACCTGCTCCAGTGCCGCAGGTAACTGAGGACTGCCGTAAAACTAATTATATTTAAATATTATAAGCTTTTATAAATTAACTGCCACAATAAAATTTCTGATAGTTCCATTTAATTTCTGTCAGTGAGCAAAGTACACCTTACAGTGTGTCCTTAGTGATGTATCTGTGCTTGTTTTTATATATTATTTGCAATTAGTGAGATACCCAAAAGATATGGCTCCCACATCTATATTTATTCCAAAATCGTTAAACCAGGGCATTTTTTCCTCAACGAAAAACGTATTATGATGAATGTTTATGATGCCTTAAGATATCAATATCTAGATAATAATGTTAAAAGCTCTGTTAGATGTGTCCAACATGACAGGAGTTGGAAAATCTACTATGTACCGACTACTGAAGGAGAAAAAAACAGCTGGATTTGTTAGTACTCCCAAGCCACAATCGATCACAGGCAGACGAAAAACCTCGTTGGAAAAAAAGATGTAAACTGCAATAAAAGGAATTGTACATATATTTTATTATGAGAAGCAGAACCCAACCGTCGACAAAATTTTAACTTATTTTTTCCCGGGAAAAACCATAGGAAATCCGTTCTTGTAGATCGTCTTGAAAATGTCCGTTGGAGAAGGAAATATCTTTCTCAAGTAAAAGGTAGAGTTGCTAAAAATAACACAACTTATAAAATTAGTAATTTAACTGAACTTTCGAAAGATTATTTTATGTAAAGTTACTGCAGAAAACTGGGAAAAATCCATATAATAAAAGAATAAAAGAAAATGTGAAAACTCAATCTCATGATCGGTGAGATAGAGGAACCAATCATAATTAATTTGAGCGAAGATAGCTTCACTAACTTTGATTACGAATTAGATATGTATTGTTTACTAGCGTAAACCCAATTTATTATTTAGATTTTCTGTAACATATAAAAATTAATTACATTTGAATCCTTTTTTAGTGGTTAATTGTAATTCTGCAGATGTTTTAAGAAATAAATAAACTGAAACGTCAAATGTCCTAAAAATGTTTTTAATTAATAAAATGACCGAGAGCCCCAAAGAAAATTTTCGCTCCCCTCCCTTGGATCTGCGCCTGACCTGGATATTATTATTCCTCATTTTGATATAACTCATTGAGAGTGATAGTTGAGGTAAAGTATTAAGAACGTGTACGTATTGAATTTAAAAATGAGCTCTAACGGTGGAAAAATATTATTGCTGGAAAATCGATGAGGCCGTCCAACATCGAAAGATTCCTGAAGGAAATAAGACTGGAGGACCTGCTCTAGCCGATAAAGTAACTTTTACGACGGGGCATCAGTAGGGGGGCACAATAGATCTACTATGTCGCAGTGTACAGATCCCCAACTCTACGCACATACATATATGAATAAAATGGGAAATTTTTGCGACCTTAGAAACTCAACGCAGTTTAAAATTAAAAATCGGAAAATAAAATTTTTATAAAAAAATTTAACCGACTTTTAAAAAAGCGCTAAAGAGCGAACAATAACAATATAAATTTTTATATCAAATTGTATTTTTTTGAGTCGGCGCCAAGTTATTACTAGATGAAACAAATAACTACTAATACGAGACATACAACCAATGATAACTTTTTAGAGATCTTTCAGAAGTCAGTTCAATTTTTTTAAAAATATTTTTTCTACTTATATTTGTGTCTACCCAAAAGGAACATCGTATCAAACCAATTAAGCGATGCAGTCCTTCAGATCTCGCGCCATAGATCCTAACCTAAATGACTTTTACATAATTCATGCCCTGGCTCCACAGAGAAATTAAAATTCTTATTTGATTTCATGTTTAGGTTAGATGATCAGCTATACAGAAACAAAAATGGCCGTATCTTTAAAGAAAACTGCACAACGTTGTGTCTGTATCTAGAAGTTGTTGGTCCGATACACATTTGATCGGTTCTGAAGTTGGCATTTTTGTTGTTTTTAGTCAACTTGAGGATCATTAGCAGTCAAAATATACTCAAAAATCGGTTTAGTGGTATTGATTTTAAAACCGATTATATCTATATTTAAAAAAATTCATCTAAATTGACCTCTCATATGATCGAACATGATTTCAAAGTTCATGGTCTGAATATTTTTTATGAATAACTTAATTTTCTGCTATTGAATTAATGAGTTCTTATGGTAGGAGCCAAATTTCGGAAAGTTTCTAAGGTCGCAAAACTTTCCCATTTTGTCCATAGTTGTAGACCACACAAATATACAGGGTGTTCGAAAACAGGTGGAAAATCTCGCTGATATGAAAAAAAAACACGTGAAAGAAATATTACAATTTCATATAAACTTTTTTCGTGTAGTCTTCCTTCTCAGAGATATGGGCTCCCAAAGACCTGCAATAAAATCAAGTTTTTTACACATAATTATTGAATCACCAGATATATTTCAATTTCTTTTAATATGATGTATACAAGTAAGACTCTGTGACAGAATTTGATTATAGACTCGTGCTAATGACATATTGAGGTAGCGTTATCCAATCTATCTATAACCAATTTTTTGCCACACATTAATTTGTAGCTATTTTAATAACCTTCAATTAAATTTCACAGTAATAAAGACACTCTAGAAGCCTGGTCGTTCAACTTCTCTCTTGCAGCTTTAGTACCAAACAACTACGGTTATTTAAGCTTACCAAAACCATGACTCAGAACTTCAGCTGCTAATTACTTGGTCAGAAGACGTCTCTTGTTTTGGTTTTAATTAAATTGAATAAAACAAGTTTCTCAAAACACTTAAATCTATTTAACAAAAATAAATAGAAAAACGAACTATTTACAGTGAGAAACTTAAACCTAATAACAATTCAAAAAAAGACTAACAGAATTGCTCTTATTGGCCGATTTAACAACCAAAAATATAAAACCCAATTTAGAAAAAAACACGTATAAATAGCTTACTAAAAGGAATAAAACGCGAAAAAAGCTATTTATATTACTTAATCAAACCGTATGAAAGTCGCAAAATGCCCGACTAAAATAACACACGATATTCCCTTAATTTCCCAAATTAAATCAAAACAAAGATAACCTTCTTTCCTGACGATTATATCCGTGACGTAATTATTTTATGGCACTGGTACTCACGGTACCATTCTAACGACATTCAAATTATGACTGAAATTTACTATTCCTTAAAAGAGTGTCTTCAAATCTTACACCCCCTCGACACCCCTCTAATTCCCGTTTGTACCCATATTAGCCGATGGAACCATGTAAACGTCAAATTCTTTCCCTTAAAGTTCGAAGGTTTCGATTGTTACGTGCTGAGGGTGTTAGCTATTCTATACCGGATGTTTGATTCCCGAATTGACCTTTGAGCGTCTAAATCCTAATTTTTATATAACAGAGTAGTAAAACAAAGTAACCTATGTCTTCCTATACCGAAAAGAATATATGGTAAAGACTGTAAAAAAAACTATTCACTTTTCTTGGCTGTTTTGGCAATAAACATCTTAACTCGTTATTTCTTGTGAATAGAAAAAACAGTGTTTAATCAAAATTCTTTTTACAAATGGGGAAACGATATATTTCTATTAGAGTGAGTTTATTTGATCATTCTTTTGTTTCCTAATAATGGGAAAATCGTTCAATATTCTAAGACATTTTAACAGTTTGTGCATATACCATATGTTATAAACCTCCCTTATCTTTCGGTTTTATTTACATAACCAGGACAGGATTACTTAGACAGATTTATAGGCAATTCTAAGAGAGGATCTTATTACGTCTTCACAAATTAACTTACTTTATGTATTTTTTTTTGAAAATCTTTAAACGACAAAGATAATAAAAGTTAAGTTCGATAACTGATTTATTTTTCCATTACACTTTCTTGGATAGTGATAAAAAAATATAACTAACCTATTCCCACGAGAAATCTATTCATAGAGTGATTATTTAATTATTCATTTTAACGGAATATAGTTCACATTGAACAGTGTAAAATAATTAATATTTGTTCCATTACAACCCTTCAAATTACTATTCAAGAAAGTGTTGTGAATTATTCATAGCTGCAAGGCTGGCATAGCTGTGACACTCATGACCTTATTTTCTATGCCATCTATGATGGAAACTTTGGATAACGTTTTTTTATATATCTTTAACTTTTGACTAAAAATTAAGTATTTTTCATTCATGGCGAAAATTATAACTATTCTCGAAAAAACGTGTTTTATTTACACCGTTAGTCCCCCAACTTCTGTTGGGTTGAATATGAAAGAGGGGAATTTTCTCCTGTCACTATAGTTTCAATAAAAAGTTAAACTAACTGCTCAGTTAAAAACTTCGTAAAAGGATTCAACATGGGCTCCGTGAAGTCTGATATACTCGCAGGCACAACGACTGCTGTACCCGCCACATTAACTCAGAATTGTTTCTTATTTGACCACAATGAAAAGTGATTATCCGTAGAAGTATCTCCCTACTATCGATCGGAGTGGAAGGTTTTGAGGTGACCCCATAGGGAAAAATTCAACTGCGTTAGGTCGAAAGATCGAGGTCAGGCAATAGGTCCTCCTCTACCTATCCAACGGTTTGGACAGGCGTTATTCAGGTGCTGTCGTACAGCAACGCTGAAATGTGGTGCCCCATCGTCCATGTAGTACATGTATCGGCGGGTTTAAAGTCGTAAGTGCTCTCGTAAATCGTGAAAAGCGTCCTAGAGGAACTCCATATAACATTCCTGCCCATGGTTGAAACTGATAAAAATGCAAAACAATAGTTGTATGAGGATTATCATCAGCCCATACATGTGAGTTGTGTAAATTTATGAAACCATTTTTGGTAAATTTTGCTTCATCCATGAAGAGAATAGTGTTAATGAAGTTTACATTATTTCATTGCTGATCCAATAGCCATTTTTAAAACTACATTCTACGAAGAAAATCTTCAGGAATCGGTTCATGAACTTTTTTCAAATGATATGGATACAACAGCTGTTTTTGAAGAAATTCATGAATTATTGTTTCCGACGTAATAAACTGCGCTGATAATTTTCAAGTGTTCGTTGATGGAGTATCATTACAGCATTTAAAATATTTTCCTCTAATTGCGGGGTACGTACTGTTCATCACTGACCAGCATTAGTATTTCTTATCCCAAAATTTCCTAAAATTAAAAAGAAATTTAATAATATTACCTTATTAAATGGAATCGCCTACAATTCTTCCTTATACGTTGGTCAACTAGTTAAAATGTTTTCTGATCTGGAAGAGTACGCTTGGGATATCTGTCGTGATATAACCTCCTGGTTTCCAAAGATGCAAAACAATATATCAAATGCATATCTGCATACTTAATAAACGTTTATTCCATATTTTGAAGTGTGTCCCAACTAATTTCACCACGAAATTCAAAAATCGGTAAATTAATATCCAACTAAAGAATCAATGTGTCAGCGATGCGAAAATTGACAAGTTCTAAAATGCAGAATATTTATTTCTGTCGTACCTAGCAACGCTTGCAACAACAATACTTTGTTTTTGGTGCCGATAAAATATTTACAGAATTAGACGTTTTTAAGTAAATAGGTAAACTCTAATTCTGGATCGAATTTTTTTATCATATATTTGAAAGTTGAACAAAGATGTAAATAAAATGACGTTTTTTCGAAAACGGTTAGGATTAGCGACGTAAGTGAAGAGTACCTAGTTTTTAATTAATAGGTATGTAAAAACGTTGTGCAAAATTCTTATCATATATATATATATATATATATATATATATATATATATATATATATAATAAAATAGAATAAAATATTGGCGAAGCGGACGTGAAAATTTGTCAATCTACATGATTCTCGTATTAAAAAGTGCGGAGCACTCCAAAGTATGGAATAACTCCGGGTCCGACAGATGGCGACAGCGCTGTTTCGTCCTAATATGGGACTCGTCAGGCCACCGCAGTCGGTACAAACCATCATCTCGCCTTTGCATCGTATAAGCCATACTTATAATCAAAATACGGCAAATAAGACGACAAAGGCGACATCTCGATGGTCCACTTGATAATACAAGAACCATACAGATTAACAAAGTTTGTAAGAGAACCGTCATATGGTGGCGCGACGGTGAATTAAAACAGAAATATGTAAAATCGAGTACACGAAACGCGCTGCCCAAAAGATAGGGGTCGCATTTTTCGGTACTGGCAAGCAAGCATACCGCTATTTAAGCAGCCAAAGCCACGTGCCGCACCAAACGATCCCACCATGAGAGCATCGTTTAGCGTGTTTCAAAGCCAAACAAGTAAATAAATATGTAGATAAGTTTTTGTCCGTGTAATTTAAAATAAAATAGAATAAAATATTGGCGAAGCGGACGTGAAAATTTGTCAATCTACATGATTCTCGTATTAAAAAGTGCGGAGCACTCCAAAGTATGGAATAACTCCGGGTCCGACAGATGGCGACAGCGCTGTTTCGTCCTAATATGGGACTCGTCAGGCCACCGCAGTCGGTACAAACCATCATCTCGCCTTTGCATCGTATAAGCCATACTTATAATCAAAATACGGCAAATAAGACGACAAAGGCGACATCTCGATGGTCCACTTGATAATACAAGAACTTTTTAATACGAGAATCATGTAGATTGACAAATTTTCACGTCCGCTTCGCCAATATTTTATTCTATTTTATTTTAAATTACACGGACAAAAACTTATCTACATATTTATTTACTTGTTTGGCTTTGAAACACGCTAAACGATGCTCTCATGGTGGGATCGTTTGGTGCGGCACGTGGCTTTGGCTGCTTAAATAGCGGTATGCTTGCTTGCCAGTACCGAAAAATGCGACCCCTATCTTTTGGGCAGCGCGTTTCGTGTACTCGATTTTACATATTTCTGTTTTAATTCACCGTCGCGCCACCATATGACGGTTCTCTTACAAACTTTGTTAATCTGTATGGTTCTTGTATTATCAAGTGGACCATCGAGATGTCGCCTTTGTCGTCTTATTTGCCGTATTTTGATTATAAGTATGGCTTATACGATGCAAAGGCGAGATGATGGTTTGTACCGACTGCGGTGGCCTGACGAGTCCCATATTAGGACGAAACAGCGCTGTCGCCATCTGTCGGACCCGGAGTTATTCCATACTTTGGAGTGCTCCGCACTTTTTAATACGAGAATCATGTAGATTGACAAATTTTCACGTCCGCTTCGCCAATATTTTATTCTATTTTATTTTAAATTACACGGACAAAAACTTATCTACATATTTATTTACTTGTTTGGCTTTGAAACACGCTAAACGATGCTCTCATGGTGGGATCGTTTGGTGCGGCACGTGGCTTTGGCTGCTTAAATAGCGGTATGCTTGCTTGCCAGTACCGAAAAATGCGACCCCTATCTTTTGGGCAGCGCGTTTCGTGTACTCGATTTTACATATTTCTGTTTTAATTCACCGTCGCGCCACCATATGACGGTTCTCTTACAAACTTTGTTAATCTGTATGGTTCTTGTATTATCAAGTGGACCATCGAGATGTCGCCTTTGTCGTCTTATTTGCCGTATTTTGATTATAAGTATGGCTTATACGATGCAAAGGCGAGATGATGGTTTGTACCGACTGCGGTGGCCTGACGAGTCCCATATTAGGACGAAACAGCGCTGTCGCCATCTGTCGGACCCGGAGTTATTCCATACTTTGGAGTGCTCCGCACTTTTTAATACGAGAATCATGTAGATTGACAAATTTTCACGTCCGCTTCGCCAATATTTTATTCTATTTTATTTTAAATTACACGGACAAAAACTTATCTACATATTTATTTACTTGTTTGGCTTTGAAACACGCTAAACGATGCTCTCATGGTGGGATCGTTTGGTGCGGCACGTGGCTTTGGCTGCTTAAATAGCGGTATGCTTGCTTGCCAGTACCGAAAAATGCGACCCCTATCTTTTGGGCAGCGCGTTTCGTGTACTCGATTTTACATATTTCTGTTTTAATTCACCGTCGCGCCACCATATGACGGTTCTCTTACAAACTTTGTTAATCTGTATGGTTCTTGTATTATCAAGTGGACCATCGAGATGTCGCCTTTGTCGTCTTATTTGCCGTATTTTGATTATAAGTATGGCTTATACGATGCAAAGGCGAGATGATGGTTTGTACCGACTGCGGTGGCCTGACGAGTCCCATATTAGGACGAAACAGCGCTGTCGCCATCTGTCGGACCCGGAGTTATTCCATACTTTGGAGTGCTCCGCACTTTTTAATACGAGAATCATGTAGATTGACAAATTTTCACGTCCGCTTCGCCAATATTTTATTCTATTTTATTTTAAATTACACGGACAAAAACTTATCTACATATTTATTTACTTGTTTGGCTTTGAAACACGCTAAACGATGCTCTCATGGTGGGATCGTTTGGTGCGGCACGTGGCTTTGGCTGCTTAAATAGCGGTATGCTTGCTTGCCAGTACCGAAAAATGCGACCCCTATCTTTTGGGCAGCGCGTTTCGTGTACTCGATTTTACATATTTCTGTTTTAATTCACCGTCGCGCCACCATATGACGGTTCTCTTACAAACTTTGTTAATCTGTATGGTTCTTGTATTATCAAGTGGACCATCGAGATGTCGCCTTTGTCGTCTTATTTGCCGTATTTTGATTATAAGTATGGCTTATACGATGCAAAGGCGAGATGATGGTTTGTACCGACTGCGGTGGCCTGACGAGTCCCATATTAGGACGAAACAGCGCTGTCGCCATCTGTCGGACCCGGAGTTATTCCATACTTTGGAGTGCTCCGCACTTTTTAATACGAGAATCATGTAGATTGACAAATTTTCACGTCCGCTTCGCCAATATTTTATTCTATTTTATTTTAAATTACACGGACAAAAACTTATCTACATATTTATATATATATATATATATATATATATATATATATATATATATATATATATATATATATATTCTTCTTCTTTCGGGCATGGCTCGGTTAATGCCCTTAATCCAGGTAACTTTTGGTCTTCCTCTTTTTATTTTTTCTTTTGGTGTCCATTTTAGGATTTGCTTTGGTAGACGTTCGTCCGTCATTCTCTCCACATGTCCATACCATACCAGCTGACGTTGTTCGATTTCATCGAGAATAGTTTTCTTTACGCCCATAATCTCTCTAATTCTCTCGTTGGTTATCCGTTCGATCCTTGACTTTCCGGAAGATCTTCGCAAAAAGTCCATTTCAAGAGCCAGCAGTTTACGTTCCAAAGTTTTATTTATCTGCCATGTTTCACATCCATAGAATACAGCGCTTTTAAATATTGCATTGTATAAAAGATGTTTTCTTTCCTTGGAGATGCTTGTTGACCATAATAGTGAGTTTAGGCATTCGATAGCTTTTTGTCCCTTTAGTTATTTGCTCCAATATTTCTTCTTCAGTTCGTCTACTTTGATTGATTTTTGTTCCAAGGTAGGTATAATCAGAACAAGATTTTACTATGATATTGTCATCCAGAATGCTTGGTCGTATAGCTGTTTGATGGCTAGGATTGCTTTATTATTAATTGGAGACTTCTCCATCACGTGCCATAATTTTTGGATTGGCACCGTATCATATGCTTTTGTGGGGTTAACAAAAAGCAGATGAATCTCTCTATTTTTTGCCACCTTCTTTTCATTAAGTTGGGTTAAACTAAATATATGATCTACGCGCGATCGGCCAGCTCTAAAATCTGCTTGTTCTTCAATTTCTTGGGGGCCATATTCTGTTTCTACGATGTTTCTAAGCAGTTTTCCGTATACTCTACTCATTGGGCTGGTTACAATTATACATCTATAGTTTGAGCATTCGTCGCGTCTTCCTTCTTTGCGGATTGGTGTTATCCAGCCTTCTTTCCATATAGTTGGGATAGGATCATCATTCTTTAGGAGTCTGTTAAATAGTTCTTGAAGAAAAGACGTTAGTTTTTCAGTACCGTTCTTTAACAGTTCAGCAGGTTTTCCTTACGGTCCAGCTGCTCTCCTATTTTTCAATGAGTCCACAGCCCTATATACCATCTCCTTTGTTACCTCTATGTAGTGGCCTTGTAAGTTGTACCGTTTTGGGAGTTAACGAGGTACTCTTGTCGGTCTTCGGTACGCTGCGTTTGATAATTGGTTATCCACTTTTTGATTGGGATTGGTTGTAAGTTAATCTTGTTTGTGGTGTCTGATCTTAGTGTCTTTATTAATTTCCATGCTTCTGATGATCTTGTACCGCCTACATATGTATTTAGTTCAGTGCATTTCCTGTCCCATGTGTCGTTTTTGTTTTTGTTATTCATTTTTTTAAATTTGGATTGTTCATCTTTGTATATGTTTTTATCTTGTGGATCTTTTGAATTTAGCCAATTGTTGAAAGCTTTTTGTTTTATCTGTTTTTGTTCTTCCAGTGTCTTGTCTCATGTAACATTGTTGTTTCGTCTGTTCATGTCTTTCGTCTTAATTCCTAGAGCTTCTTGTGCTGCGGAGTGTAGAGAGGATACGATGTGTTCATACAGTTCATCAGTGAGCCCTGACAGCAATTCAGTTTGAAGTTTGTTATCTAATCGAGTCTTAAATAGATATTTTGTACTAGGTTCATGAAGTCCTTCCACACTGTAAGATATTCGTTCTATTGTTGAGGTGTTTGTATTGTCTGTTTCGTTGTCTTTTATCTTGAAGAGAATTTGTATCTTTGCATCCAAGAAAAAGTGGTCAGATCCGCATTCTATTCCTCTGTATACCCTAGTATCTTGAACTTTCAGAAAGGATTCCTGTTTAACAATTATATAATCTATAATCGATTTCAGTTGTCTAGTTTCTTGGTGCCAAGTATATTCCATTCAGAATTCGTTGTTGTTAAGCGTATTTTCACCGTACCTTCCAAATATATTACTGTTTGCTTTTGATCCTACTCTAGCATTTAGGTCGCCAATCACTATTGTTTCTCTTTGGTTTCCTATTCTTGAGATCATTTCGTTTAGTTGGTCGTAGAATGCATCCTTAGTCAGTTGTGTAGCATCATCATTTGGGCCATATGCGGCGACTATTATAATTCTATGCCGTTTCAAAGATAAATTTACCGTGGCTAGTCTTTCGTTAATTGTTTCCCATGACGTAATTTTATTGCTGTATTTTTTCCCGATGAGGATTGACACCCCTTTCGCAGCTCTTTGGCTTTTTGGCACGTCACTATATATGTGTACGAAATCACCATAGTATTCAAGACCGTTGCCCTACTTTTTGTTTCTGTGAGAACGGCAACATCTATTCTCATTTTTTCTATTCCTTCACTATATCTTCTACTTTTTCTTTAAAACCTTGAGTATTCCATGTTCCAAAAATCATATCCTTCATTTTATGCTTTGGTCGTTTCCGTTTAGTAAGATCTACGTTCCGAGGCTGTATACTGGGATTTGTAGCTTGTTCCTGGATTTACATGTAACGGGTAGCTGGCCCGTTGCCAAAACCCCCAACCTGGAGGATCAGAATTTTTATTCAAGGCCATTGATGAGCCGACATCTAACTACAAGGCAGCACCTTCGCCATATCCTGGCAGGAGCCCTTACTGGGTGCTATCATCCGGGCCAGATGAACCAAGGTTTTTTAACGAGGTTGTTACTCCTTCCCTTCACCCTTTCTCAACCTGGCTTAGGACAGGCTTTGGCGGGTTTAAGTTCTTATCATACAGGGCGTAAAAAATGGGGTCATGAGTGTCACAGCTAAACCATTCCTGCAGCTGTAAGTAATTCACAACACTTTCTTGGATAGTAATTTGAAGGGTATTACTTGGTATACATCATATTAAAAAAACATTGAAATATTCCTGGTGGTTCAATAATTATGTGTAAAAAACCTGATTTCATTACAGCTCGTTGGGAGCACATATCTGCGAAGAGGAAGCCAATACGAAAAAAGTTTATATGAACTTTAGTATTCTTTCACGTGATTTTTTCATATCCGCGAGATTTTCCACCTTTTCTCAAACACCCTGTGTATTTGTGTGGTCTACAACTATGGATAAAATGGGAAAGTTTTGCGACCTTAGAATCTCAACTCAATTGAGAATTAAAAATCGGAAAATAAAGTTTTTATAAAAAAATTTAACCGACTTCTAAAAAGCTAAAAATAACAACATAAAGTTTTTTATGAAATTGAATTTTTTCAAGTCGGCGTCAAATTATTACTAAACGAAACAAATAACCACTAATACGAGATATATGCAACCTATGATAACTTTTTAGAGCTCTTTCAGAAATCAGTTCAATTTTTTATAAACATTTTTTATAATAATATTGTGCCCACCCAAAAGAGACATCGTATCAAACCAATGAAACGTAGCGGTCCTTCAGACCTCGCCCTGTATGCCCGAGCTTATTTAATCTTTATATAAATCAGGTCCTGGCTCCACAAAGAAATGTTGTATTATAATTTGATTTCGTATTTAGGTTAGATGATCAGCAATACACCAACAAAAATGGCGGTAACTTTAAAGAAAACTTGCACAAAATTCGTAACACAAAAGCGCGGAATCTTTCCACGCATCTCAATAAACAATTTGCGGGAAAAATAAATAAATAAACTCGGGAACGGTGGTCTGACAGTTATGACTTTGAGAGTTTCGTTAATATGTTTGAAAATGTTTTGGGATCAACTAAAAATTCTAAAAATAAATACCAGACCATTCCAACATATAAACATGTAGCCGCATAGTTTAGGCGAAATGAAGTTGGTCGAAACAGTGAATATTACTTACAACTTTAAAGTATTTATAAGTATTCTTTAAAATTTGCGTAGTATTTCTTAATTATTAATGAATAATATCGACTTTCATGTGCATTTGGAGGTTTTCTTTTGTGCGAATTAGTGGGTTTAAGAACTTTAAAATCGTGTTAGTTTATCGCATTGTTTTCGTGGATTTAACATGACAAGGTTTTTCGATTTTTCACTTACAAGTGAGTCATTTTAAAGCTCTATTTATAAAGTGGTAATAAAGTGTCGCTTTTTTTCCTTTACAATTGGTTTGTTAATGAAGTTAAAATATACAGAGTGGATTTAAATAGTAGTGATTATTAGGTGTTTGCTGGTTTTAAAATTTTGAAATTGAGAAGTGTCTTTTTGGAATTAAATAATTTAAATCGTAAAACTCTAGCCATCTATAGAGTATTCAGGTATAATTGAAGATTTAAAATCAAATATAAAAAACCTAATCACTTGCTTAGAGTTTAATAAAATTTCATAGAAAATCTAAAAGCGTAGAATAACAGTACAAAAAACATAAATGATTTCTTAGAATCTTTATTATTTGAACATTTAAAGTTTCTCAGTTCAGAAACCTTTCTTTTTGTATCAACAGAATATCCTCTGTTATGTAGTAAACCATATTGTTAGTTCGTTACGGAAAACAATAGAGTGAACCCAAAATAGGCGAAAGAAAGTATGATAGAAACTAAAAATATTGTAACAAAATGATATAAGTTGATTTAATCTGAAAAAACCTAAACCGATTTTAACATTCTTAAGAGGAATGTATACTGTTAATTCCATAATTCTTGAAACTTCTTACTTTTCACATAGACATGTTTTGATTTGCCAGTTTTTTAGTACTTAAATTCGAGAGTCATGCTAATACTTTCTACTAACTATAAAACTACATTTCGATTTTGAAAAATTGTATATTGTATATTTCTTAAAGGTTAACCTACTAGTTCAGGGAGCTAATGCAATGCGTTGCGTAAATGATGACGTTCTACTTTATGCTAGAGTTAAAACTAATGTTTTATTGGTCATCGTAATTCCTTTATAGTCTTAGGGGTGTGTGTTTGAGTTGCGTTTTATGGCTCTGGTTTAAACCAACTTGTTAGCATCTCTCTTTTTGTTAGAATTTATATTAATAAAATATTGTTACAAAAATGTTATCTAAAATTTTATAATAAATCATAGTAAAATGTTTAAAATATCACATTCAATTTCAATTAAAACTTATCTCTAATAACCATAATGAAACTTGACAGAATCTTATAAACAATCTTCAAATATTAAAAACTAATGCCGTATAAAATTGTACATTCTCATAAAAAATTTAAACTGCTTAGCATAATGTCGTTCTCTGCTGATAAAAATAATAAATAGTCTGACATTTATGAAACATTGTCGTATATTATCGAGAGAAGCCAAAGCTAAACTATAAATTTTTATAAAAATGTCTACACCATAAAATTTCCTTGAATCGTATAGAATCATATAGAATTGAATAAAACTGTAAAAGGTAATAAATATTTCTTATGTTTTTATAAGCATTTTGAACATATAGAAAAAGAATGGATGTCAGAATATATATATATATATATATATATATATATATATATATATATATATATATATATATATATATACTTTATTCAAACACGTGGTATCCGGAAAAAACGTAAATGGATGTCGCCTAAAAGATGTAGTATCGGATATAACTAAGATGGTTTAAATCGACCACTTTTGACACAACGATTGATGACAGACTCTTAGCGTCAAAAGTGGTCGATTTAAGCCAACTTAGTTATATCCGATACTGTATAGTTTAGGCGGCGGAAGACGTCAAAATATTAGGAAAATATTGACTTTTCCCAAATTTCTTGAAAACGTGGTAAATGACATTTGGTGTGATCTAACACTATAATATGACGTTTTCTAGTGGTACAGAGACTGGTTTTAAAGTAGCGTAAGTGTAAACATTGCTTTTGATTTTTTATGTTATTATAGTTATGACAACTTAGATATTTCATTGGATCAGCGGTTTCGCCAGAAAAAAAAAATATTTTCAATTACATGCATACACCCGTTAACTGTAATAATAAATAATACCTGTAACAATTATTTTTTGTGTGACTTTGTTGCTATGACATTTAAAAATTTGACTATTGGGAAATTGCCATCACTGTATAACTCATCAACTAAAGTAAGATCAACATTCTAAATTTCTAAGCCTATTTTACTATTAAACATAGACAACTACACGTATCCCGAGAAAGTAGACATTAGGGATGCATCGATACGCACTTTTGCCGATACGATACCGATACCGATATTTATAAAAAAGTATCGATGATACCGATACCGATTTATAAAAAAATATCGACGATACCGATACCGACACCGATACCGATGCGGACACTACAGGCTTCTAAAGATGTACAAATGTAAAAAGCTGTGGGTTTAGATTAGAAAATATAGAAACAGACGACATTACTTATATATAATATTTATTTAGAATGTTAACTAAGCAAATTTGGAAATTGTTATTGAACAAAAAATATCAATTATGTTTTGAAAATTGTAATTTAACAAAATATCAATTTAATAATGATTTTTAATCAGAAAACGCATCTTTAAATTATTAGGTGAAAACCGATTTCGTAGGTCTGTTTGGACGAGACCTATCGTTTGCTACATAAAAAGATCATTTTGTGACATTTAGTTACTTTAAGCTTTATGTCATTACTTTGACATGACTCTGTTAGCCCAACTAAATCGGATTGAATGTTTAATCAGTCATTTATATTAGCAATCTGTTTAAGGAATTTTAAATTTTTGAAAACTAAAAGCAAAATATAGAAAAGAATGAGGCCTATGTGTGAGCCCTGAGCAATACCAATGGATCCAGAACTTTACTCCATTCAAACCCATTTACACGAAAAATCAGTCAGAGATCACATTCTAGCCAGCTTAACAAAAAATCTAATATTCCTGTTCTACTTAATTCTGGTTAGTATTTTCCTTTAGATCAGCAAGGTTCAATAAAGGTTTTCATTATATAAATAGGCAAGTAATATGTGTTAAAATAACACGTTATACCGTTATTTTTTCCAAAAGAAAAAAAACTATATTTATAGTCCCTTAGATCCCAAAATTCGAAAATTAAATAACTAAAGCACGTTTGTATCTCACGTTATTATATTCCCGGATTCCTTCTAAAAGGAGTTTTTGTTCCAATGAAATAAGACCTTGCGATAAAATTCATTTGGAAACTGAAATAATTTTGGGGCATTTATTTAAAATTTGGATATAAAACATCACTGCGCCAGAAAAGGAAAGGATCTGCTTTCTTTGATATATTGGTGGATCTCAAATATCTCTCTAGTTATTCTTTGATAAAATCAGTACTCAAAAGAGAGAGAGAGGCTCATCTTCTTTAGTCTCTTTAATAATAATTTCACAAACGCTCGATATCCCACATCTTGTGAATTCAGTAACTCTCCAAGCCGTGTTTTTGCCACACTAATAGTAGATCGTTTATGAAATGTTCGAAGTTTATAACGTGGATCTATTACGGTGGCTAAATAATACGATTCTTCATTTTCCAAATTCTTAAATCTTTCATTTAGAGCGAATATCATATCAGCCGCCTTAAGTTTCGATACATTCCCTCTTGCAAAAGACTGACTGTCTGTGTCTTTGATGTTTTGAAGCACTCTTCAGAGATTGTTATTAACGGAATAGCTTCGGATAATAGAGCTATGGCTTTGCTGATTGATTTTGTAACCTCTTCAAAATAACGTAAAATGTTCACCATCTCATCCATCATTATCCATTCTTTCGTTGTGAGTTCTACGTTGCACTTTATACTAGGCAAACAAGCTTGCACTGTAACTCGTTGCTCCATCCCGTCGATACGTCTTGTACATGATTCGACACGTTATGAGAGTCTTGCATTTCCTTTAAAAACTTGCTTTTGCTCATAGAATGATTAAAATGACCAATAATAAACCGTACTTTAGTAATCATGACATTCACCTAATCCTGTTTACAAAGGCTAGCTTTAATTACCAATTGTAGTGAATGAGCCAAACACTTGATGAGCAGTAAATTGTTTATTTCTTGAATCTCTCCGATAGCACCCATATTTGCAGGTTTGTCAGTAACTATGGCTTGAACTCTGTTCTGTATATTCCAATACTAAAAAGCCTTCTTTAGATTACATGCTATGTTGGATCCTGAGTGCTGAAGACCCTCGAATGGTATTACTTCGAGGCAATAAAGCTTGTACTCGAAGTTAGCATCTATTTCATGAGCTGTTAGGCTAATAAAATTATTAGATTGCGAAGAAAAGTCACTTGTTCATATGTCGGTAATTATCACAATATGCAACAACTCTTTTAACAGTTCTAGTACTTTAGTTCTTACTCGCTCATATATTTTTGGTATAACTTTTCCGTAATGTGGCAATGTGACACCATTTTGCAATTCGGGCATAGCTTCTTTAACAATCGTTGAAAGCCTACCTTGATGACTAAGTCGAATGGTTCCATATCGATGCATATTTACTCAGCAATGGTATGAGTTATGTCTTTTGCCCTAGTATCATTATCTCTAAAAAATAATTGTTTATCGATCGTCTCTGTTAGAGTTACTTGTCTCTTAGGTAGTGGGACACTGTCATCACTTCCTCTTGTCTTCGGCACTGAAGCGGTGTGTCCAATTCACTCTGATGGTGTCTTTTCATGTAGATTCACAAAGTTTAATGTGTTATAATTTTTTGAATTGATAGCATGGGACACGTTTTCTTGACAATAAATACATATTGGTTTAGAATTTTCAGATGCGGATAGGTATTTCTATTTCAAAGTGACTCCATACAGAAATTTTTTGCTTCGAGGTTGACATACTTATTGATTACCTTTTGTTTATATCACGCTTATGACTACGTAGTTACTACATATGTATTTAGTAAAAAAATGCTACATTCACAAGTCACTGCCACAAAAAAATTAATTGTTTATTTTATTACGCGTCGACAGCAAAAATTGGTAACAAGCAACTAGCAGAGTGAAATTATAAAACGTGGGGATTCCCCGAGCGTAGATAAATTGTGTAGCGTTTACATGAACGACCTAAGCGCGGGGATGACGCGTTTACACGATGGATGGTTATATCGCGGAATTCAAAATGTATTGGTGTATCGACAAACTAATATCGCCGATTCCGATAGATCGGAAAACCAACGATATCGCCTATATATCGATATCGATATCGGAATCGGATGCATTCCTAGCTGACATACTCCTGGTGTATGGTTTTGTGAAGGAAATGGGCGTTGAATACCGAATATCAAACTATTAAACATTTGCCAATATCGAGCATCATTTCCGAGAAACAGGAAGCTTTGAGAAAAGATTTGAAGGTAGGGGTCGTATTCGAACAACTCGAACAGTGGAAACAGAAGAGCGAATTTTGGAAAAACTTGAAGACGAACGAAAGTTTTAGTATCCGTCGCTTAGAACGTGAGTTGGATATCTCTTAAATTGTTGTAAATGATATTTTAAAAGAACAGTCGTTACATCCATATCACGTTTAAAAGTTTCCGGAAAGTGATCGAAATTTTGGTAGAAAAATTTTGTTTACTGATGAGCCATACTTTATAAGATCTGGGTCACCAATTTAAACAAAGAACATGTTTATGCGGATGAAAATTCATACATACTTTCAACATTTATTTTAAAAATTGTTTTATTATTACAGTAAATATGTGTATACATGTAATTGTAATTATTTTGTTTTTCTGGCAAAACCGCTCACTCAATGAAAATTTCCAAATACATGCGGCTATCCGAACGAAATATCTAGGTTGTCATAACGTTGATGACATAAAAAATCAGAAGTGAAGTCGCTTTTATAACACTATCACTACTACCAGTTGCTATATCACTAGAAAACTTTATAGTATAGTGTTAGATCACTCACCAAAAATCATTAAATTTAGGTACCACGTTTTCAAGAAACTAAAGTCGCTTAAATTGACCTATCAATCATTAAATGTCGTACACTTTTTTTTTCGAACACTTCGTATATATATATATATATATATATATATATATATATATATATATATATATATATATATATATATATATATATATATATATTATATTGTCCAAATTCTTGAACCATAGATTATATCATTTTCTTTTTATTTTGTCTTTTCTCTTGGGTTTAGGTTCTTTATTTAACAAAAAATCTGATAGTGAGCTGTCAGAAGGGATAAAACACATTTTAAAAAAGCATGATATTATCGTATATCACAGGTCTCATAATAAATTAAATACACAATTTACTAATTTAAAAAGTAAAACTCCTCTCATGGATAAGTCGAATGTAGTATATTCTATCCCTTGCTCAAATTGTTCCAAAAATATATATAGGCATGACAAGCCAATTACTAAAGAACAGATTGAACGAAAAACGCCTCAATAGCGTTAAACCAAACACACACAAGATGAAAAACATACTTTCGAATATAACAATATTATAATTAAAAACAAAGATATGCATTATCAAAAATTGCAGATAAAGGAAATGATAGAAATGAAAAAGATAAAAACACTGTTAACGACAGAACAGACATAGGAAATTTACAACATCCTAATTTAAAGAAAAATATTAAGTATTCGATTCTATTAATAAATCAAAATTAAATATCCTTTTAAACATAAAATTAAATGTATGCTTTGTTTCGGTTTTTTTGGTCCATTGTTAAAGTATAAAAAATAAAACACACTCGCATTCCATGTATCCTAGACGATGTAAAGATTTCATTTCATTATTAATAAATAAAATGTCAAATTTTTTTAAAGTGTTTGTTTTTTAAAATTGTAAATATGTTTGTGTATCAATGTTTTTAATTATATAAAAAATATTTTTAGGAAGATCAATAAATAAAAAAAAATTTTGAAGATGCCTTAAATAAAGGGCGAAACGTCAAATTGTATTTGATTTTTTGTTAAATAAAGAACCTAAACACAAGATATATACATATATATATTTTCTTGATTCTTGAACTATAGATTATATCATTTTTCTTTATTTTGTCTTTCCTTGGGTTTAGGTTCTATATTTAATAAATACACAAAACGATTGACGTTTCGCCCTTTATTCAAGGCATTTTCAAAATTCTTTCGTCCTTGACATTTTGCTGTTCTGTTACTGTTACTAAATAACAGAAGAATTTTCAGAATGCCTTGAATAATGGGCGACACGTCAATCGTTTTGTGTATTTATTAAATATAGAACCTAAACCCAAGAAAAGACAAAATAAAGAAAAATGATATATATATAAATATATATATATATATATATATATATATATATATATATATATATATATATATATATATATATATATAATCGAAGGTTTTCTGGTATATGTGCTGAGTCCTTCTCAGGACTGTAAGGCAACTGACGTTTAGGTGAAATATCATTCACCTTTTTTAAAAGCTCACTGTACGGCATCTGTGGGCGACGTACAAGTGAGCTTTGGAAAATGGTGAATGAGGTGTCATCGAAACGTCAGCTGTCTTACAGTTCTGAGAAGGACTCAGCATATATACGGGGGACCCGAAAACCTTCGATTACACATCACACCCGTGAGAATATCCGACATAACATATATATATATATATATATATATATATATATATATATATATATATATATATATATATATATATATATATATATATATATATATATATATATATATATATATATATACAGGGTGATTCAAAAATCGATCACGAAACTTGAGGGGGTGATTCTACTTGACAAAATAAGGGTAGAGCTTCAAATAATTTTTTTTCAAAATGTCATTCGTTTTCGAGTTACAAGCCGTCCAAGTTCAAGTTTTTATTTTTTGTTTTTTGAATTACTCGCTTACAGGAAAACCGATTTGACTAATATTTGAAAGATAGGCTAAGTCTTCTGCGCTTCATCATTTTAGTAACAATTCACATTGATTGTTTGCCGCTAGAGGGCACTTTACCTACATTGAAAATTGTTTTTTTGTCATAATTTTTTAGTGTTGACAGCTACAGTAGTTTTTGGCATAATTTCTGAAAGACTGATGCCAGGCCTTTAAAAAAGGTGCTCTTTATTTACATCGCTAAACCCAACGGTTTAGACGTAAATCACCCTTAAAAATTAAGTGGTAAATTTACTTTTCTCATTTCATTACCACCAGCTACCAGGTAAATAGCTATCAAAGTATACTAGAGCTGTCAGTTTAACATCAAATAAATTCGCTTTTTAAACTATTTAATTTATAATCTTAAAATAACTAATAATGGCTAATCAGTAAATATTCATATTATGGATTATTGCGATATACATTTAATTGATAAAAATTAATGAAACAGTACTAAACAAACTAAAAAAGATTCTCAAAATGTCCCCCATTTTCTTCTATACATTTCCTAACACTCTTCAAAAAATGTCGCCTAACTCGATGAAAAATTTCTGGTGTTTCTTTAATAATTTGGCACTTTTCGATTATCCTGAAGCGAAGATCCTCGACGTTGATTACTGGAATATCGTACACCAAGTGTTTCAAATGACCCCAAAAGAAAAAATCCATAGGATTAAGGTCTGGTGACCTCGCTGCCCATGCCAATGGTCCACTTCGTCCTATCCATCGCTCAGGATACGTTGCATTCAAATACTGTCGGACACGTATACTAAAGTGGGGCGGAGCTCCGTCTTGGAGGATCCACATGTTGGCCCTTACTTCCAATGGCACATCTTCCAGATACAATGGGAGACGATTTTGGATAAAATCTAAGTATACGTCACCAGTTAATGGGTCATCAAAGAAATGAGGACCAATAAGGTAATCTCCTATTATCCCTGCCCACACATTTAGTGAAAATTTACGCTGATGTTTCGTTTCTACCACATTGTTTGGGTTCTCGTAAGCATATGTGTGGATGTTGTGTAGATTTGTTATGCCATCACGAGTGAAACCAGCTTCGTCAGTGAATAATATGACGCCAATTAATCGATTATCGTGTTCATACTTAGCTAGGATCTGATTGCACATTTCCAACCGTCTCGGCCGATCATCGTCATAAAGAGCCTGCACCTTTTTTCAATGAAACGGGTAGAGTTGTTCTTCTCTTAGTATCCTCCATGAACTAGCCTGACAGAGCCGCACTTCATTCCCAATTTTTCTAGTACTAATACCTGGATTATCTTCAATAATTTCAAGCACTCTTTCTTCTTGTTGCACGTTTCTAGCAGTTCTAGGTCTTCCCCTGTTTCCATTATAACTTTTAAAGGAACCGCATTCCGCAAGCCTCCTGTGCACACTGGAAAATGTTTGAGCATGAGGGATATTTCTTTCCGGATAACTCTCCATATAATATCTTCTTGCCAACTCTGCATTACCATTTGCTTTTCCATAACAAAAATGGATATCACAATATTCGATATTTGAATATTGGTGATTAGCCATTATTAGTTATTTTAAGATTATAAATTAAATAGTTTAAAAAGCGAATTTATTTAATGTTAAACTGACAGCTCTAGTATACTTTGATAGCTATTTACCTGGTAGCTGGTGGTAATGAAATGAGAAAAGTAAATTTACCACTTAATTTTTAAGGGTGATTTACGTCTAAACCGTTGGGTTTAGCGATGTAAATAAAGAGCACCTTTTTTAAAGGCCTGGCATCAGTCTTTCAGAAATTATGCCAAAAACTACTGTAGCTGTCAACACTAAAAAATTATGACAAAAAAACAATTTTCAATGTAGGTAAAGTGCCCTCTAGCGGCAAACAATCAATGTGAATTGTTACTAAAATGATGAAGCGCAGAAGACTTAGCCTATCTTTCAAATATTAGTCAAATCGGTTTTACTGTAAGCGAGTAATTCAAAAAACAAAAAATAAAAACTTGAACTTGGACGGCTTGTAACTCGAAAACGAATGACATTTTGAAAAAAAATTATATGAAGCTCTACCCTTATTTTGTCAAGTAGAATCACCCCCTTAAGTTTCGTGATCGATTTTTGAATCACCCTGTATATATATATATATATATATATATATATATATATATATATATATATATATATATATATATATATATATATATATATATATATATATATATCTTGGTGGGGTTGTTCCACTGGTCTAGTTAGACTCTAACCTTAAATGTGGGAAGGAAAGAAATTGACTAGAAATTAATTCAGGAAGATAAAAAAGAAAAAAAAAATAGTTCTAATTGCTGTCTCGTGAACACAACGAGTTTTCGTATTACATTCAAGTTATCAACATTTCCAATATAAAGGTTTTTCGTCAAACTAAATAAAATTTGTTATTTAAAAAGAAAGAGGCTAACAAACTTCTAAAATTAGTCAAATTGATATTATAAATGTTAAACACTCTGTTTCAGTAACAATTTCAAATCTGGCATAATATGAAAACTATCAATCATTTGAGAGTATTTATATTTGGCAACTGAAAATATTAACTTTCATCTTATTTATATTCAGTTTAATCTCGTTTTAATATAAATAATGTTTGGTGTTGTCAGTTGCAATTTTCAAATATTAACGGATATGAGAAATGGGTGAATCATCAGGATAGAGAATGAAAAAAGTTGTTATGAACACGACATGATAAATTATTAAAAAAAATGAATAGGTCTTTAGAAAATTGCATCAAAAATTAAAAAATAGAATAATAATTATTTTATATTGCGATTAATGTAATATCATATTATTTAGTTTGTGAAGTTAATGCCTCGGCAGTTGAAGAGTTATTTTAAAATGAACTCTAGGTGGATTGTCATTTTTTAAAATTATTAGCTTTATTTGTAGAACTATCAGAAACTTGTTAGAGCAAATTAAAACGCCAAAAATATTTTGTTAATTGTCACCTAACTATTTTTACAAATTCTGGTTGGCATTGACTGATTTATGACTTCTCTACAGACTGGGGAGGGACCTCGAGGGATAATGTTCTACCTTTAATAGACCAAGGTGCTACCAATAAAAATACAAACTTAATTAAACTACTGCCTCTACGCAAATTTTTTAAATTTTTTATATTTCCCCAAAATCATTATTGATAATAACTAGCATAAAATAGCCAATGTATATCATTGTTTGCATACAGGATTAATTTTTACTATTCAACTACTTATTTAAATCCTATCAACTGTTGGAAGGAAAAAATAGCAGCTTTTAGTTAAATTAAATACATTTTATTTTTAATTGACAAAATGACGTTTACGACTGGGACATCCAGTGACTTTTTGTATCTCTTATTTGTGGCTACGTACACGTGTAGTGCTAAATTGTCAAAAAAACTTAAATATGTGAAGAATAAATCCACAACGAATAAAAATTGTTGAAAAAATCCAGCAAGATGATGTTCACGGGCGGATCAGTGAATAAACATCGAATAAATTCACATAGTAGTGATCGAGATCGAAAAAATGCCAGTGGAGATAGAAAAAAAACCAATGGAGAACGAAGAAATAAGAATGGGGAAAGAAGAAGGCACAATGCAAGAGCTCCTAGGCTTCCCGAAGTTGCTGGATATAGTGATAATGTCACGACTAAGGTAAATATACACTCTTCTTACCTACTTTCGAAAATTCAGTGAAAAAATATGTTTATAAACATTTTCTAGTTGATCGTCCACTATGGAGGAACACCACTCTGATAGGTCGAAAAATTTCTTTTACTGCGTTTTCTGAAGTTATATGTCTTATATAACGTATATGTAAAAAAATCAAGTCAAAAATGGAATTAGGTAATGAACTTTTACTTGAACGCACATAGCGTGGCCATTGTGTGTCGCGTTACAAGTGGTGGCTATACCTGCAAAACGGAATCGTACATAGATCAATCGTATATTTGACATTTAGTGGCGACAATGAGGATAATGTTGGCAAAGAAGGTACATCTAAGGGCACCAAAATCGATGAAGTTTAATAAATATTAAAAACTTTTCTTCTTATATTTGAACTCTTAATCCTATTTTTCTCGAAACGACTCGTCTCGACAAAGGTACCCTTAGCTACAATTGTTCCATTTTAAGTTTCAATAAAATTTTTATAAAAAATTAAACCGACTTCTAATAAAGCTCTAAAAAGCGAAAAATAACAGTATAAATTTTAATATGAAAGTGAAATTTTTGAAGTCGGCGCCAAATTCATTCCTGATAAAATGCGATTCTCATAAAAAGATGGAGAAATACTTTAGTTGTAATTGCTTTCATTTCATTTAGTAATAATTTGGCGCCGACTTCAAAAATTAAAATTTCATATAAAAATTTATATTGTTATTTTTCGCTTTAGTGCATTTTTATAAATCGGTTCGATTTTTTTATTAAAATTTTATTTTTTGACTTTTAGTTTTGAATTGAGTTGAGTTTCTAAAGTCGCCACAAGTACCCATTTTATCCATAGTTGCAGATAACCCTAAATTGAACAACAAAAAATTTTTTGATTCTGACAATTGAGGGGAAAGCATCCCATACTAATAATAATTGTATGTTTTATTATTAGCATATGACCAAGTTATTTTTCTTGATAAATATAGTAATATTTGCAACCAAAAAATGAAAGAGATATTTTAAAAAAATTATGGATTTGACCGGTTTATGCAAAGTTTTTTATATTTTCTGGGGATAAAAATAAAAAATATTTAAAATTTTTTTTGGAAAAAAAAATTATTTTATTGTCTAACTAAATGGAATAAACCAAAAAACACTTTGACTGAACATTTTAAATAAAATTGAAATATTTTTATTCATCGTCACTAAATTTTGAAGCAGACGTTTCTATATTTTCAGAGCTCTGGTGATTGTTTTGAATATCATTGTTAAGCCATTTATCGTATTGTGGTACGTAGTTCCTGGACTAAGTCATAACATGTTCGATTTTTTTTCTTCGCTTTCTTCTTTCAGTATACAACCTCTTTTCTAAATTTGGCAAGGTCAGGGGTTGCAGGTTCCATTTATCTCGTGTATCGAATGTCGCGAACAATTTTAAATATACTGTTTCGCTACATTTAAAGGACGTCACTTCATTTTGCATGACACGGTACTTTGAAATCTTAAAGTTGTTGTTCTTTTTTGATGAATTTCTTATAAAAAATGACTGCAAATGTTCCTTCACATTGAAAAAGATACCTTGTGTTACTGGGATAACTTTAAAGTTTTTAATAGTACCTTCATTAATTTTAGAATATTTCTCGGGCAAATATATTTTATCGTACTTCCTGTTTTGAATTTCTATTGTTCCAAAGCTTCTGTAGCAAGGCAGAAAACTATGTCTGCGTTTAGGGTACCTGTGCTCTATCAGTCTAAACTGTTCAATGGTAAATATAGTACAAAAAAACTGCACAAATACATAGTTTTCTTTTGTGAAGAACAGTTATCAGAAAATATGTATATGTCGGTAACATTTTGATTAATATAATTTTTTTTTACATGTTGAAGAAGCCTCGCAACATAAATTTGTCCTTTTGCAGCCAAGGTATCATCATAAACATAAAAAAAGCGTTTTTCAGTATTTCCCACATGGATGCAAAAATTGGATACCCAAAGTCGAATTTTCTAAAAGAGTTCTCCACTTGAAGTCACGGGAAGAGGCAAATTTTAGTGAAAACCGAATGTTAAAATTTTAACATTTAAATCATTTTTAGACAAGGCGGTTTTATTTTTAATAATAGTGTAAAATGTTTTTGCGTTTAAAATATGTAATTTTTTTCAATCTCTAATTGTGTTCTTATTTGATTATTATCGGCGGCAGAAATCTGATTCATTAGCTTGTTACATTTCTAGCAAGTATTACATTTCAGTTTACCAAAAGATCATTGAAGTACTTCCTATAATATTCATACTTAACAATCGGCTTAAACTCATTTTGGAGGAGTAACTGATATTGTTTATTTTCGTATTTTTGTAAGTACATTACATGCATTTTTGCAATGCTCGAAAGAGGGGAAAGATAATAATGGCTTAAGATATCTTTACAGTTGCAATGCGATTTGTGTTTAGGATAACTAAGTATGTGCTCACGGATCTTGCCATCAGTTCCTTCTGGTAGTTTATTTGACCTGGCCACATGCTTTACTCTATTGTCTACAGGAGGTGTTCCTTGTCGCATAGTTAAATGTTTTTGCAATCATTCAACTCTTGCTTTTGTGATTCCATGTGCTGAAAGAAATGCCTTTTTGCAAATTTTTTTACTAAACCGTTCAGGCGTATCTGAAACAAAATTAAAACTATATCAATAATAAAACGTTATTCTGAAGTAGAGTCACAAAACACAAACCTAATCTCAAATTAAAATCTATCTCATTGTATTTCAACTTTTTCAATATTTCCATACATGTATGCGTCTTGAAGATCTATTGATCCCAATGCATAAAACTCACGAAAAATTATTGTACATATATCATGTCCAATTTCGTTAAAACATTTTAGTTTACAGTGACAGTCACGCTTTTCAAGTTTGTGCAAGCTAGCAGCATTTATATAAGGTTCACCCTTAACTCGTTTAGATTTTTGAACGTTTCTTTTCCATAACTTCTTACGTATAAGTCGCTTTATTCCTGGTTGCGATGTATTATTAGAAGTTCTAGGAATTTTTTCATCTTCAGGATTGTTATTAGATTTTGCAGAATTAGCTACAGAAGCTGAACCTGAATTTGAGGTTATGTTTTCTATTATTGGGTAAATATTCTTGGTTGCTGTCCGTATGTTTGCTCTCAAAAGGGTCAGGTTCACTATCACTATTAAAAAACATTTTTAAGCAGAAAAAAATACCTTAAATACAGAAAACTGTGCACTTAAAATCATATTATCACATCGTTTCCACTGCTTTTAGTACCTTATACCAGAAAATTCCTTATACCAGATAAGTTTAGGACTTGTTCTGTTTATGCAAAGTATTAAAATGCTGGCAACAAGTTATACACTAACTTTTCATCGATAGTAAACTGAGAGAGCTGATTTTTGCACTGGACGATTTAAAATTTAAAACTATTCATGAATATGACCGTAACTCATTTTTGAGAAAAATGAACTTGACTGGTTTATGCACTGGACCACTCAATTCCCCAAATACCAGTTGTGAATGAAATTGAACCAATCACACAATCTGTACAGTAAATCCGCTATCTGGAATTTTAAGAAATAAATTTTGGATTCGTAACCTAGGCCCCCACAACCCCCCAATATCTACATTGACTAAATTGAACAACAAAATTCTTTAATTCTTACAATTCACCCTAATACCAGTTTTGAATGAAATTGAACCAAACACATATTTATCTGCTACAGTAAATTCGCTCCCTTGAAATTTAAGAAATTTATTTTGAATTCGTAACCTAGGCCCCCACAATCCCCCCCATACCGATATTGAAAGAACTGGAGCATATAAATTATCTAGGTCGACATTCCGATATATTTTATCGTTCATATTGAGTTTTAAGAAATTAATTTAATATTCATAATATACGGAACCCTCTAACATCAATTTGGACAAAATCGGAAAAATAACAAGGCTTAAATATCTTAAAACAAATTTGCCATTTTTTCTGAGGAGCTTATTAAAATTTGGCATTATTCTTTTACAGGTCGCTTGTCTATTCAGTCCTCGATTATCGTTTTTTTTACAGTTCTGCTATTAATACGTACCTACTTTAAGTCGATAACGTGAAATATAAATCACTAAAAATTTGTCTAGTGTACTGAAATCTCCAAATGAGGCTTTACTGGTGGAGGAATTAGAACCACCTTTGTCATTTCGAACAAAGTATTTGGCATCTAAATTTATACTTAAATTACAAAGAATTAATAGCCCACTACTTGTAAAAATATATGACTCGTTCATAAAGACACTTACAGAAAAATACTGCGATAAAAAGAACCATCCGGTGCTTTCTGCAGCCTGTGCAAAATGTCAATAATTGGAATTTTTCATTGAAAGTATATTTGAAATAACCAACAAATACATTTTTACTTGCCCTAAGGTTAAAACTCCTATATATTCCGACGATGTACGGTGCAATTTAAAATTTAAGGAATATACTACAAACTGTCCCAGTAATTCTCTCATAATATACACTGATTGATCTAAAACCAACTTGAAAATTACTATAGCTTTCTATGCACCTAAATATAAATTCCAACTACATATTCATCTGAATAAGGACTAGAGTAATTTTTATGCCGAATCTGCAACAATATCATATGCCTTATAATGAATGATTACTCAACGATTTAACACTATAATAATATGCTCAGACTCACAATCTGTTCTCAGAAAGTTAGAGAATTTTCCTACAAATCCGAATCTGTACCCAAATCACTTTATTGTTAAAATTATAGAAACTCTTAATAAAACAAACAAACAAATATATGTTCTTTGGGTTAAATTACATATCAATATTGAAGATGATATTTTTGCAGAACAAATTGCAAAATCTAGTAATTTCATCAGACAGTTTAACTGACAGCACTATTATTCACAACGATTTTTTCCTAAGCTCAAATTAGTAGAAAATATCAAATGGAGAAGATAGAATTCATACACCAACCAGTCTAATGCCTCTTACAGTACAATCCGTAAGAACATTCTGTCGAAACACTGGTATCATTTATCCAACATGTCTAGAGCCGTAGTTAGCTGCATGAGTAGGTTAAGGCTAAACTATTATAGATGGTCATCCACCTTGCACAATATGTAATCAATATGACGATGCCAACCACTTTGTGTTTAACTGTAACAATTTTCAAAACTATCTCTTGCTGCGAGGGTTTCAATGTCCCTTTTGGCTGTGAGAAATTCTACAATTCCCAGACGTTGATGTCTTCCAGCAAATTTACATATATTTTTAGCCTGTCATATTGCATGCGCTATATTGATTTTTTAAAAATAATTTTAAATTCATAATTTACATCCTCAAAAATCTCTCTATACCGATTTTGGACAAAATTAAAAGATCTAAAATTTTTAGTCAGCTATATTGGATCCGCCATTTTAAGTTCGTAACTTACACCCTCAAGAACCCCCTATAACAACTTTAGACAAATCAAGATATGTCAAATTTTTAGCCCGCCATATTGGTCATACCATATCGAATTTTTTATGAATAATTTTAGATTCGTTATTTACGACTTTGAAAACTCTTTCATACCTATTGGGAGAAAATTGGGCAAAACTAAATTTTTTTATATGTCCATCGTATTATCAGCGCCATATTGGATTTTGCTGAACTAATTTTGACCAAAATAATATAGGACTTTCACAGCAACCTCTTGAACATAATGCAAGAAATCGGTGTCGCCTTCCAGAGTAATCGAAGTATCTACATAAAAAAAAACATACATACACTGTAAAAAAACTTAATTTTAAGTTAATGTGCTGTAAGAAAACATCATAAATTGTTTATTAAATACATTTAATGTTAATGCATTAAATTTAATAATTTTTACATTAAATCTAATGTAATTAAACATTAAATTTGGTATTTTTTCAGTTACTTTATTGAAATTTAAGGTAACATTCAATTAAATTTGATGTACATTTACGATTTAAGGTACAAAATCATTAAATTTGAGTAAGGAACATATATTAAATTTTAGGTTATTTTTAACAGTGTAGCAGTCGAATGTGGAAGTTTTTTCTTTTGGGAGTCTGTTAAAATACGAAAGTTTTCCTAATTATAGTAGTTAAGGCTGTACCATAGCCTTTTTTTTTATTTTCAAATTTTGTAGTTTTTGAGCCTCCGAATATAAGCAAAGCGTTGATAAATATTTTCCAAAAATAATTTTTTCTGGTGAACCTCAGTAGTTTTGCTAAAAAATTCAGAAAAAGGCTACGCATGTATTGTTTTTCTTCCCGGACCAATTATTTTTGAATAAGAGATCAGGTAGTTGGGCCATTATTATTATACAGAGACTTACTTGTAATTCAATAACTTTGTTAATTTAGATTTTTTTAAATAAAAATTTTTATGATATAAAATGAATGTATGCTTAATAACCATATCACTTTCAGAAATTATAAATAAATCATTATTTATAAAAAAAATCAAGGAAAAAGACCATTTTTTTTCGTCCTTTAATACTCGCCTTCCTCCTTAAGTACACTGAAAAAAGGAAATGCATTAAATCTAATATAAATGTGCTGGAAGCAAATTCCACAAACATTTATTAAATGCATTTAATGTAATGCATTAAATCTAACAATATGCATTAATATAAATTAATTTATTCCATTAAATTTAATGTAATCATACATTCAATTTAAAGTTTGATCATTACTTTTTAATGTGACTATGTACAGTAAATATACAGCCAGTGAACATTGAATTTGAGATTTGTTATCACATATTTAATGCAGCAATATTAAGATGATTTCAAAAAATTTTGAACCTACCAGGAAAAGGTGGACATTTTCCCCTTAGGTAGTGTCCGCCATCTAGACTTGGCAGACATGTACACCTCATCATGAGAAAATTGAGTTCTTTGAGCAACTACAATCATACTAAACAAAAAATTCAGTACAAGTTGCGTCATCTCCCGGAATCTCATGCAAAGTATATTCAATAACAATGTAAATTTCTTAAATTAACTTTAATGTACAGAAGTTGAAATATCTTTATTGGAATTTAATGTACCATTTAATTAAATTTAATGTACAATGAACTGATATTTGAGTGAATTGCTTTAAATTCAGAGTAAATGTAAATTATTGACGATTTTTGGTACAAGTCTGTTAAATTTAATGTAGAATGGACATTAAATTCGCATTACATTTAAGGTTATTTTTAATAGTGTAGGTATAATTGTAAAAATGTGATCAATAAGAAAAGTGTGTTGTGAACATAGATTTAAAAATTACGAGACATGAAGTATTATTTGCACTTGAGGGTCTCGTGGTTTTATGCTTCGCATATTAAAAAGAAAATAAACTGTTGCTTTCACTCTTCTTCCTCTCCCACACTGTAGGAATGATAGGCATAGAAAAAGCGCAATCTAATATTTTTAAAACTATGGTTGTGACCCAAGAAACTTAGGGAGGTAATTCTATATGGTAAAATAATATAGTAAATCATTTAATAAAATGTAAAAATCTCAAGTCTCCTTTTTTTTTTAGTGTGCCTTAACCTCAGAGGACATTGGCAATCACATTTCCCCGATTCTGATTTTATTTATTGCCGCACTAAGTAGTTCAATTGATATCATATTATTCCACTGTCGTAGATTTTTCAACCAGGAGTTGCGGTGTTTTCCTGGTCCTTTTTATTGATTACTTTTTCTTCAATTATGGGTTGTAGTAGTTCATCTTTTTGGTTCCTCATAATGCAGGCACAGTATGAGCTTTTTCTTCCTATACCACCAGCAATTTTCTTACCTTTACCATTCGGTTAAATATTTCTAAGTTTGTAGTATTTGCTGTCCAAGTATCGCATATCATTTGGCGGTAACACCACATCAAATAATTATATTCTCTGTTGAATTGTTTCTGTGAGAACAGCTTCTGTATCATATAACATAACTGAGAAAACGTAGCATCTTAGCATTTTGTTCTTATTTTTTGGTTTAGTTTGCAGTGGTTTCCTAGTAAGGGGTACATAAATTAAATTTTTTATATTGTTTTTAATTCAAACTTAATTTATTTCTGGTTGGTTCAAGTTGATATTTGTCATGAAGACTAAATCTAACGAACAGTCGTATCCACAGGTAAAACAGTTTTCCTAAAATTGAGGAGCATTCCAATGGTCATCGCTTTATTCCTCGAAATTGATCAAAAACTTAATTTTGGAAAGTACTTAAATTGCTACCTAGAAAACTTAGTTTTCGATACAGACTATATAAAAAAATTAAAATGCTCTATTGTATTTGTTCAAGGTTAAACATTACATCATCGAAAACAGTATGACTTAATGCTCGGATGTCGCACTAGGACAGTTGACGTGAAATACCCCATATGTTTCTTTATTTCCACACAATTTTTTCACTCATTTTATTTGAGAGCTTTTGTATTTATGACCTAAGAATGAGCGAAAATAAAATACGAATACCTTAAATTTCTTGATGCTTATAATCTTTTGATTATAATTATAATTTTAATTATTAAAATTAGACAAAATTTCTTTTTTTTTTTGAATAGGAATTTCGAGATCTATAAAATTAATAAAAACAGGAAAATCAAATCATCAATTCACTGATTATTATACTTTTAAACTGGAAAATTTTTCTTTTCTAAACAGTTGTTTATAGTTGATTTTTCACAGAGCGCTTATAAAATAAACACATTTCAAATTGGACATGATATTTGCCTTAATAATTTTGTGGGAAACCACATGTAAAATCGTATGTGTAAACACAGTGATATTGCAGCTCACTCGTAACTATACAGGGTGGAAACTTTAAATAAAATGAATTCGGAAGTAAAATGGCAAACTATTTTATATAAAAACACGTTGGTTTAGATTTTTATTCAAGTGTATATCAGTTATGTTTATGTTTCGTAACACTTGTATGGAAAAACTGTGAAAAATAAATATAAAGCATATTTTAATTTGATACATTTAAAATAGCAGGCGTAAAAATCAAAATGCAAGTGATTATATTTTTTTTTGAAATACAAAATTCTGAAAATGATTACCATTTATTTGTTATAAAGACCTACATTGGAAATAAAATTCATCTCTTACACTATATACCATTTTCGGAGATATTTGCTTTATGTTTAAGGTGGTCCTTAATACCGTCAATATTAGTCGACCTTGATACAATAACTTTTAAGTTAAGGGACATCATAAAAAGTCAAATAGACAAAAATCTACCGGCCACTGAGTGGCACCTTTCTTTTCTAATCTATTTATTGCTGCAAAACCCGTCCAAGAATTGTCGAACTTGCGAATAGTTATGTGGTAATGTTTCGTCTGTGGTGTGTCTCGCTAAACCATATTCCATCTTCTTGTTAGCTTTTTCCTGCTAATTCAAAATATTTATAAAAACTTTCCTATTCCGCTCGAGGTAGACTTTTTACCTGTAATTTACTCTAAGTCACTCTTCACGGTGTTTTGACAGAAAGTAAATCTCTGTAAAACAAAATTACTTCGGGACCGGATGCTATCTCCAGTTTTATTGCTCTTCTGTTTTTGCCTATGCTTTTCCTGACACCTTCAAACTTGTTCTAAGTCACGAAACATTTCAAAAGATTTGGAAATCGACCAAGGTGAGTTAGAATCGCAAAAAGGTGATACGGTTTTTGAAAATTACTACCCTATCTAGCCTTTTAAATATTTTTAAAGTACTAGAGATTATTTTGCATTGTTTTTTTTTCTCAAAAGGGTCAAATAGACTATTTGTTTAGGTTAGTTCAAGTTAGGTGTCATATACACCAACTATTTGTTTATTTTCTAATTGTATTTGTAACGCCCGAAATGATGGAAATCAGGTTGACGAATATACTTACTTTCACAAGGCATTCGATTAGATCGACCACTATATTCCCTTGCACCCCTGATTCCAAATTATATCCGCTCTGGCAGAATCAATATGTAGAAATCAATGGTTTTAAATTCCCTTCTTTACTTCTTTTCTTTTTCTGGTGTATCTCAAGGCACAAATCTTAATTTCTTTTTTTTATAGATGAACTTCTTTGTAAAATATAAAGTTCCAAACTCGTCTGTGCTGATGATGCAGGAATCTAGCGTAAAGTTAAAATACTTCAATATAGCGTCGATGAATATTCTGTAGTTTCATATCATTGAACATAGTGTCCTACGATTTTTGATTATTCAGTTGATGACACTATTTTGGTTAGGTTTGAGTTTGTCAGGAACCAGTACTTTTCAGATACCAAAACTTGTAAGATGTTGCCAATACTACACCAAAGTCGAAATCCGATCTCTAAATACATCCAAAATTACTAACGTTAAATTGTATAAAAGGTTTATCTATGCAATTCCATTTTTGTAATACTAAAAATTCCAAAAACTAGATTTGAAATAGGCGTTAGTATACAGTTATATTTTCTCTACAAGATTTTCGAAGTTGCTTTTAAAATTGTTAGGTCGTGAAGTAAGGATTTCTTCTCGAAAATAAGACGTTAAGAAATTATTGGTGCTCGTGTGATAATCTGTCAGAATTAAATATTGTTACGATTTTATCTCTTTACAATGGATGGTGAAGTCCGTTTTTTCCATCTCTTTTAGTTTTCAAATAGAATGTTCGAGAACTTTGTCGAAAATTTGATTCTAAGCTTGTTTATTAATGGCCAATCCGATAGCAAAGTTTTTTTTCGATATCTTTCTAAGTTTAAAAATAGAACGTTGTAGAACTTTATAGAAAATTGATCTTTTTTTTTTACTTGATAACAAATCTAACAGTGAAATCCGTTTTTCTCTATTTCTTCTACTTTTCAACACAATTTTCTGAAAACCCGGTAATAATCCTCACTTCTGACACCAATCCTCACTTCTGATACCAATTGTTACGATCTTGTTTCTTTACAATCGCTCACTGGGTCCGCAGAATAAAACATAACACTTTCACCAAGTTACTTCCAATACTATATTAACTGTTTTTTAATACAGCTAAATCACAACTATCTAATTACTACTTTTTAATATCTTCAGTATTTAAATACAACTATATAACTTTATTAAAACTTTTATCCTATCCCTATTTATATACTTATAGAATTTCTTATACAAATCTAGAACTTACTAACATAAAAGTTGAGATCTATCTAGAAACATGAGACATCCTTACAATATTCCTTTCGGCACATTATAATAAAGATGACTCATCGCATTGGAATATTTGAATACGAGGGCGCACCAATAAGTTCTTTCTAGTCGTTCGTAACATTGCCCCCTTCCCAATTCTGATCGTCCTGATCAGCTTCGATATCTCCGTGGCATGGCTTCAACTTGTATAGATGTACTACTTTTATTTTGGTCTTGGGATTTCGTTGGATTCTATAATGTCAATGATTCTTGCGAAGTAGTAGATATCTGTTGGACTTCCATTGTCTTTATTTTTGTTGAATATCAGGGTTTCGGCTAGTAGTTATCTCTAGCAGTTTTCAAGTGAAACTAAATAAATCCCTTAGCTATATGACTATTTATTCTAAAAGTAAATGCTGTAGAGTGTGACTGAGATGGGTGCAGTCATGCCTGCTATGGCAAAATTCCTTTTTTTTTTCTTTTTTTTTTATGCTGCATTTAGTTTTAGTTTACAATTACTAAGAAGTGGTTTTCATACTTCTCTTATATTTAAAGATGATTTACTAAAACAACTTGGCGGTTGAATATATTCAACAAAAATAAAGACAAAGGAAGTCCAACAGATATCTACTACTTCGCACGAAACATCATTGTCTATAACCTTCAAACAAACACCAGTCAATGATTCTTTTTAGAACAGTATATGGTCCTCACATGATGTCATCAACAGGTAATTTGCCTTTCTTTCTTTGTGGATTCCTTAACCAAACTCGGTCATCTTGCTGTGAACCTGCCGAGTTTGATATCATATGAATTGATTACTGCCTTCGGCACCAGGTATTTACAGATTTGTTGGAGTATTGAAGTAATCCGTCATGGCTTGCAGAACTCTCGTCCAGTCTGATTTTCTGTGTGATTCCCCTTACTGTGGTTTGTTCGGTAATATCTCCAATTAGTTCTCTATCCCGATTCTGGGACAGAATAAATGCCAAAGTTTAGAATGTTCAGCCTGTTGTCGAAGGAAAATTCATGTTGACGAATCAGGTCTATTTCCAGTATAAATCCACCCTCTATGTCAGCAACCAACAGCAAATGGTTTAATTTTAGCCTTACAAGTTGAATCTCAACTTGCGTTTCTCAAGTCATATCAGATGTTTCTCCAGTTACAGTTTTCAACATTACTTTTTTGGACAATGGTAAGATTTTAAATTTATCAACAAGGCTTGACTTTATCAGAGATACTGCAACACCAGTATTAACAGTTATGGTAATTGGTGTAATACTGACTTTTCCTTTAAGTTGAAGTTGGTCTCTCTCAGTCGTACTTCAGTCTGGATCAATGTCAAAACGGACTCTCCGTATAGAAATCCCTTCTCTCTGATCGATTTTGCTGCAGTTCTTGTATTCTTCTTTACATGGTATTCTTGTCGAGATATCTGCGTTGTTATGCAATCTTCCTGGTTTATATTACTGTTGCATTTTTTCCTGGTTCTCTTCTGTAAGGTCTCTGGATGATAAACTAGACCTTAATTTCATCTGACACTCTCATCTCATGTGTCCAGTTCATCCACATCTGTAGCACTTTATCTGGTCTCTTACTTGTACCCGACAGTCCCTTTTCATGTATCTAATTTATTTTTTATTTATCTGAAGTACTCGATCTGGTTTCTGCTGTAAAGTGAAGTATCACTTATTCTACCTTTGATTTTAGAATTAGACTGTTGTAGTTTTTCCTAGTTCTATCTGATTTCGCGAAGTATCACTTATTGGGTTTAGTTTCTTAAGGATTTCAGCAAACTTTGTCTCTGTCGCATGGATCGGTGAATTCTTACTTTCCTCTGTGGTAACGGATCTTATTTTTGGCCTTGACACATTACACGCTGCTTGTATTTCCAAAGCCCTGTCTAACGCTTTACTACAATAATTAAACTTGCTTATACGCAACATACTTGCTCTGATATCTTGATCTCTGATCTCATCAATAAAATACTGGATTGTAAGCTTTTCTTGGAATTCTTCAGTAGCTTCTGGGTAAGCCAGATGAACAATGTGTCGGAAATCCGTTTCATATTCTTATAAACTTTCTCCATTTCTCTGATATCTTGATTTAAGTCGTGATTGGTATAACTGGCTCCGATGTTGATCTTCAAATTTTCTTTCTAGCGCAGTACTAGGGATTTCAGAATCTTTTTGATGGGTTATAGGAATTGTTTGAATTAATTCCAGTGCTGGTCCACGAAGTGCAATTACTAATGCACTAGCCATCTCTTAATAATTCCAGTTATTTGCACTAGCGGCAGTTTCAAATTGTCATTTGTACATTATCCCAGCGTTTGACCATCGTAAGTTGGAGGTTTAACGTTCTGTCCGGTGGTTATTACTTTATTAGAAGGGTCATGCTTCCTTATTTTATTGACTTCTGTCTGAAGGTCCTTTATTTTAGCTATAATATCTATCTCTTATCGCACTTTTCCTACGTCTTGTCGCACTTCTATGTTTTGACGCATAGTTGATTCTATACTATTTACTTCTTGGCGCACGTCTCCCATGTCGTTTCGCATTTCGCCTATCTCTCTTAAACTTTCATGTTTGTCCTTATATAGCTTGATCGACATTTTGCTGTTCTTGTATAAGTACCCCTTGTATCCATTTGTAAAGTTGATCTTCATTTTTAACACATTTCTTCTTCTTCTTGTTTTTCTTTTTGGCGACGTGCTTTTTTTCTTGCCTTTCTTTTTGGTAGTAATCTCCTTCTTCTTGCTTCTCTTATTGACGTTCTTCTTCTTCTTCTTTTTTGTCTTTAAGGCGACGGTGTTCTATAAGTTTCATAAAATCAGGCAATGTTCCATCAGTTTGCTCCATTGCGGCTGTTTGCTGTCTAGTATTTTCCATAGAATCTTGTAGAATGTTGAAAATTTGTTTTTAGGCCTCTCTTTATGACAAATCTGATGGTGAAGTCCGTTTTTCGCCATCTCTTCTAGTTTTCAAATATAATGTTCTAGAACTTTATCGAAAATTCGGTTCTGAGCTTCTTTCTTAATGACAAATCCGATGGTGAAGTCCGTTTTTCGCTATCTCTTTTAGTTTTCAAATAGAATATTCTAAAACTTTGTCGAAAATTCGATTCAAAGCTTGTTTATTGATGACAAATCCAATGGTGAAGTCTGTTTTTTCATATCTTTTTGAGTATAAAAACAGAACGTTCCAAAACTTTGTAGAAAATTAATTTTATTTTCTTCCATAATAACAAATCTAACAGTGAAATCCGTTTTTCTCTATCTCCTCTAATTCTCAATAGAATTTTCCGAAAATCCGGTGATAATACTCACTTCTGACACCAATTCCCACTTCTGACAATAATTGTTACACTTTTCACTAGCTTACTACCAATACTATATTAACTACTTCTTAACGCAGCTAAATCACAAATATCTAATATTACTTCTTAATATCTTCATTATCCAAATATAACTACACAACTTTATTAAAACTTTTATCCTATCCCTATTTATATACCTATAGAATTTCTATACAAATCTAGAACTTACTAATATAAAAGTTGAAATCTATCTAGAAACATGAGTCATCGATATAATATTCCTTTCGGCACATTATAATAAAGATGACTCATCGCAACGGAATATTTGTATAAGAGGGCGTACCAATAAGTTTCTCCTAGTTGTCTGTACAAAATGCAAGCGCGAATTCCTGATGTTAAAATATGAGGATCTAGCTCAATTAACTTTAATCCAGAAGTTCATAGTTTCAGAAATACAGGGTGTCAAAGTTATATTTTTTAAAAACTTTTTTGTAAATATTTGTCTTAATAATAGCTTAATTTGCACTAAATTTGGTACTGTAGAGTTTTTTGAGATAAGAAATAAAAATTTCACTGCAGTTTCGATGTACATTGCCCAGAGTGCCACCAGCAGCACTTCGTCTAACTTTAAAGCTTCATAATTTTTTATGCCTAGGTATATTAAGTTTCTAAGAAAAAGTATTCGTCATTAGTTACAAAGGAATATTGTTAAACTATTCAATCGAATAAATAGTAATCGTTAAATTTTATTATTTATTATTTAATTTTTATTAATTCCTAAAATTTTCGGTATGACCGAACACTATGACAGATCAGAAATGACCGATATGGTCTGGGGTCAGTAAGAATTAAATACAGAAAAAGATTTTCAAATAGACACGTACAAAATCACTTAATATTTGCTGCTGTTGAAAGGAGTTTTCAAGAAACAGGTAGTTTTGCTTTTGGAATGATAGATTATAGATAGAATTTTACCACTAGGACCACAGGAGATTGAGGAAGAAATTTTAGAACGAGTCTAAGCACTAGATATTTAGGTTTGGAATTTAGAGTTTCTAAAGGTACAGTGAATAGGATTTTAAGAGAACAGGTGGTGTATCCATTCCAACCCCAGACCATAAAAGAGCTTTCACCTCTCGATCTCAAATTGATAATAGACTTATACCGATTAATTAATGAATGGAAAAAGCATAATGTAAATTCTTATAAAAAAATATTTCCGATGAGTGTTGCTTTACAACAGAGTTACATAATGACTATATTTATGCTTATAAGAACCTACATGCAATGAAGGTTTTCCATTATCATGAATTTAAAATTAGCCTATGTGCAGGGATCATTGACAGATTTATTGTTGGTTCTGTTATCTTATTACTTCGTTTAAAAATGATTTAAATTACCTAGAACACCTAGTAAATTTGCAAATTTATAGAATGATCTTTTTTTGGCTATTAGGCAAAATATGATCACATTAAATGTGTCAAAATCGATGAATGGACAGAGGAACTCATGCGCCTGCAAACTGGCCACCCCGTCCACCGGATGTAACGTTTATGAATTACTTTTCATCGGGAACTCATAAATAGATGATATATTGTAAACCTGAAAACACCGAACAGGAATTGTGAAATTCAGTAAACACTTTATGTTTATTCTCAGCTGTGCGGACATGTAATGGCCGGATGCATCCCATATGAGGACGAAACTGCGCTGTCATCATGTTGTGAATCCGGAGCTTCTCCATCGTCTTGGAGTTCCCTTACTTTCTAATACGAGAGTAATGTTTACCAACAATCTAAGTCCGCACAGACTCTGGTTACTGGATTGAAAACAATTAATATTCCTACCGATGCCGAATCGAAATATCAGTATTGGAAAGTAAGCAACTCGTATCGAATTTCGAATAAAAATCACTGCAGTAAATCATCAACGTTAAAAATTATGACGATTGATGAAACACTATCATTTTCATTTATATCATTAGTTATTAGGAAATCGCTCAACTCTAGTTCAATCCAATAATCCGACTCGATCCGAGTCCGGCGGAAAATTAATGAAAATACCTTCTATTGACCTAATGCGCAAAGAAATTTGGTTTTGGCGAGAACGCCTTTTTTTCACATCTCATTCATCTGTGTTCATAGTAACATGAAGTACGCAGATCATTACAAAGGTTTCCCCGTATTCTGAAAATAATCTCCATTAGCTGTTAAGCAGTCTAGCATAAGTCGAAACCAGATTCTAAAAATATCCTGCCAGAACTCCCCTAACAAGCTAACACATATCTCTTTAAATGCAATGATTAATTCGACATCAGTTCAAAAACGTCGACTTTTTAGCTGCTTTTTGATATAAGGAAAAACTGCAGTCACTTAGCGCAAAGTCTGAATTATAGGGAGTAGAGAGTAGTAATTTTTATTTTTGTTATCATTCAATAATCCATAATTCTTCCCTGTTCTATAAGACGGCACGCGAAACAAATGAAGAAATAATACAAGATAAAACAAAAATACCATTAACCAAAATAATTATCTTGAAAAAATCCGGAATCATGCTTTTCTTTACCTGTCGTGATTTTCTATCTTATGAGGGTTTTTAAAACCTCCACACCTGATTTTGTAATTTCGTGTTATAAAACCAGGTTTCGTCGAATATAATTATTAAAATAACATAATTTGAGTGATAATAATTAAATTTGTTTAACATATCTTTGCACAGATTTATTCGCTTCCCCCTCATCGCATCAGTCATAAAATGTGGTATCCAAAGTGAATAAAGTACGAGTATTTGCAAATGCTCATAAAGAATGCAGTAAACAGGTGATTCACTCAACTTGAATGTTTTTTCTATCTAATGGTTTGTTTATATGTCTGTCTTCTACCAGCAGTTATAACCTCGATATTATTGTCAGTAGTGACCCAAATTGCTCTGCCAGATCTTAAATCATCCTTTACATAAAAATTTTCACGCTGAATTTGAGAAAACCATCTTTCTGTCATCCTGAAGGATGTAGCCTGGTGTAGCGGCTTCGAAAAAAATCATTGTATTTTATGTACAGAATATGCGCGAGAAGCCCTAAGTATCGATATGTAGCAGAACACATTGAAATGAACTCGTTTAGTGGGCATGTAAAAAACTAATAACATGATTTACACATGCTTTTTTCAAAACAATTTTTTTTGAAACAGTGTGCAAAATATTTCTAATATAATATTCTTAAACAACCATTTTGTAAATTATTGATGGTAAATAAATTTGTTTTTTAGGAATATATTCAAGCTATACTAATAAATTTTACAACTTTTTTTTGTTTCGAAGAATTCTATTAGTTATCAGAATATACACCGTGCAAGAGGAATCCTCTGACTATTATCGTGTTCGAGAATTCCCTATTTGCTTCTTATCTGTTGCAGTTTTGATTGAATAATACTGAATTTTGAGGATACGTCGTGTCGAATATTTTTTTCAATAATTAGGATATGGTTTTAAAATCTGAATTTTAACAAGTCTAGTATTGTCACTTTGTCGAATTTTGTCATTTTTTTGTAACTGAAGGTGCGAGAAGTAGTTCAGAATTGTTAGAAAGTAAAATCAGTGATCATCTGTGTTTTATTATTTGATTTGATCAGTCTACATCAAAATCAGGTACCTATATTTTATATTTTTCGTTATAATGGTCGAATTCAATAAAGTAAATTATTTCCATTTCATGGACGCTATATTTTCATAAACTCACTCCAATATTTCTCTTTTTTTTTTTCAAGGGCCAGCTGAATAAATTTTATCCTACCAATTTTAAAGTAATTTCATGTTTGGTCTAGCATTTAAGGCACTTAAACCATTTATTCAAGCTTTACTTCAGTTTGTGCAATTTATTATCCTAGTCTGGAAGCTTTATTACATTTTTTTATTCCTTGTTGTTATGCATGGCTTATCCCATATTATTGAAGCTTTGCCGTCCTTAATAGAGACACTATATACATGTCCGACAATAAATATATTTCTTGACGTTTTCAAGTATTCCCTAAACCATCTATTCGTGACGGCAGCCCGATAGCAAGTACTCACAAAAAATTATTAGCTGTATTGTTTGAATTTGTAAGGAAAAGAAATGTAGAATCGTATTGTTAAGGAAATTAAAATTTTTATTGACAAACTATGTAATTTTTGCTCTATTATTTTTAACTACAGCTACCAAGTATTTTTTTTAAGTAAATTTCATAAATCTTCCCGGAGTTATAATTTTATCACTTTTTTGCTACAGATGGCATCTTAAATTTGAATTTTCGGTAAGAGTAACTTCGGGGAGTGATGTTTTTATATCTTGTAGCAATTATTATAACATATATTTATAATTGCCATAAGAGCCAGCTGATTCAGACACTGTGGAAGTTTTCAAAGAATGGAACGTAATATCATTACCTTATCCACTTTATTTACATATAGTCAGTTCAATGATTAAGTAATTAGGTTATAAGTGGTTTTAAAGTTAAGGGATATTCATCAAGACGGAAGTGAAAAACTCTTAGTCACAAAGCTGTTCAAGTACTCAAAATAAGTTGAAATAAAGCAGATTTGATTCCAGAATTAAGGAAAAGAACCGCTTCAAGAACAGGTCTTACAGGACTGGTGATCCTGCCATCAAGAGGCAAACAAATAGGGCATCGGAGGGGATTCGCGACTTGTATTATTGGTGTTGAGAATCCAATCCAAATCCAAATTTTTCAAATCCATGACGGTAATCTTTAGAGAATGATCAGAAGTCTGACAAAAGGTACTAAAATGCCTTTGCTGCACATGTCAGCGACAGCGCCACTTTAACGTCAATGGATTTGCAGATAAATTTTACGAACATTTTTAGTTAAATTCCCGAGTCGATCGTACAAAGGAACAAAACATCTATCGAACAGTATTTATTTATAGGCATATACATTATTGATCTAGGTATATCCGTAGTCGGACTTGAAGAAATCAAAGGTATATATCTTCGAGCCTTATTACAAAGAAAGCGCTAGGTTTGGATGGTCTGCCTAACGCGGTTCTCGAGGGAGCTCCAGATAAACCCTTTTCAGTTACGAGTTAATTAATGCAGTATTGCAATCCGGTCACTCTCTTTCAGACTGGAGAGTAACTAAAATAATTCTTATCAGAAAGGAAGGAAAATGAGCTACTGATATTAGCAGTTACAGGTCAATTAGCATACTTTTTAATTTGGGGAAGCTAGTGGAAAGAATCATATTAAATCGCTTGACCGATTTTATGGTTGAAAGAAACACCTTACTTCCGGAGCAACTCGGTTTTAGAGAGAGCCATAGCAGCGTTCAGCAGACCAACAGACTGGCATCGCTCATAACTCAGGGCCTCAATCGGATGTTCCACACAAGAGCAATTTTCTCTGATATTAGCAAGGCCTTTACTAGGTATGACACAATGGACTTATAATTAAGCTTATAAGATTAGGAATTCCCAACTATCTCGCAAGATTGGTCCTAAGTTTCCTGGAAGGCACAACATTCGTAGTTCCGTAGGACGATGCTATATTTATAGTTAGGTCAACTGGAGCGGGGGTTCCTTAGATATCTCCTCTGTCTCCCACTTTACTCAACTTTTAAACAATGGACATTCATGTGACCAACATAGCAAACTTTTTTTATTTGCCGACGATACTATTTTTGAGACATCCTCAGGATCATTTCGATGGATAATCTCGAGATTGCAATAGCACATAAATAATCTGGAGAAATGAATGGCCGATTGGAAGATCAAATTAAACTACGCTAAAAAGCAGGCAGTGATGTTTACTAGAGCTAGGTTTATGATCCCAGACGATCAGCTATCTAACTCTAGCACTTAGATTCCCTGAAGAGATCATGCGCAGTTCTTAGGACTGGTCTTCGACAGAAGACTCAACTGGCTTCTTAACACTACCTACTTAGTAGAGCCAAAATTTCATTTATAGCTCTCTATTCTCTGCTGAAGCGTAATAGTTAAATTTAAAGCTTAACCTCATGATCTACATGCTTTTTATCTGTTTTATCTGCGGAGCCCCTTTTTATATTAGGAACATCATAATCTATAGATATCTCGAGTCTTATAGAAAACACCTTAACCAAATATTTCGAAAGAGCTCAAAACTCTAGAAACGATCCAAAAACACATAGTTTCATCGCCACACCACAATAGCACTACAGATTTATCAGAAATTGGTTTCTCGACTTTTAACTGGGCTAAAAAGCGGAACAAAATCGTTCTCAAGCCGTAAATGGAACGCCAGATTGAATTAAAGTCTATGGACCCAGTCCGACTTGTACAACAGAGTAGATCCTATTGAAATAATTAAGTTCATCGATCACTCTTGTTGAGATAAACCACGTTGAATGTTGTAAAAAATAACCGCACGGAAATGTCTACGAGCTAATTCCATTTTTTTGGCCGAGATGAAATTTTGAAATTATTGTAAACAGTATACAGAGCATTTCTATGTCAAAACATTTTAAGCACAATACAACTGTGAATAGTCATTTGAAATGTGGTATTATCACCGAATTTTACAAATCTTTTGGACAGCACATACTATACAAACTTGGAAATAGTTAAGCAAATGGAAGAGAAAAAATAATTAATTACAAGTGTTAAAAAAAGCTCATACATTTGACACATTATGGGGGAGAAAAAATTTGAACCACTAAAACTCATAATTGAAGTAAACATAATCAGTACAAGAGGACCAACTGCAATTCCTGGCTGAAAAACCTACGGTAGTGGAAAAATATAACCTCTCTTGAGCTATTTAGATCGACAATAGTCTTCAAAGGACAAGACACCCTTAGAAAACTAAGGCGACCAATGAAATTTATATGTATATTTTATTAAATGATTTACTACTATTATTTTATTATATAGAATCACCCTCCTAATTTCCCTGATATTATATTATTTCGGGGCATCCAATATATATTTATGTTAATTGTTCATAATTGACACTTTATTATATCACCTTTTTTCAATTATACCCACTTAAGGGAGAATAGCACTGTCAAGAGATGAAAAAACTGAATTGTTTATTTATGATTTGTGAAAATATTATTTTATTAATCATACATTAATCATATTATATAAAAACTTTTATTCAAAAAAATTTAAAGTTAAAAAAATTATTAAATTACAATTGAACTTCCTGATTTCTTATTTAAGAATAATTGGTACCAGAAGAAATTTTTTTTTTCAAATTTATATAAATGTAGTTTTCATTGTGCGTAGCCTTTTTCCGAATTTTTTTTAACAAAACGGCGGACTTTCCTAACCTTCACTTATTTTATATTCAGAGGTTCAAAAAATACTAAATTTCAAAATAAATGAAACAGCTACAATACAATCTTAGCTACTGCAACTACGAAAATTTCAGTTTTTTAACCGACTTCTAAAAAAAGAAGTTTGGTTCTACATTCGACCGCCATTTTTTCTATGTATGTATGGTGATTACTCTAGAATGATGTAGTCCCATATTATTTGGCCGAAATTAGTTCAGTAAAATACCTAATGGCATTGATGATATGGCAGAAAAAATATTAATTTTGTCCGGTTTTCTCCAAAATTGGTTTGGGGAAGGTTTCGGGGTCGTACCGTATACAACGAATCTAAAATTACTTTTAAAAAATTCAATATGGCGGATTAAAAATTTTACATCTCTGGATTTAGTTCAAAATTGGTATATAGTATTGCTTGAAGGTATAGATTACGAATTTAAAATTGTTTTTTAAAAATTTAGTATGGCGGATCCAATATGGCGGACGAAAAAGTTAATTTTTCGATTTTGGGTTTTTGAGGGTATAAATTACGAATTTAAAGTTATTTTAAAAATATTTAATATCGCGAATTCAATGGTGGACTAAAAATTTTCCATCTTTTGATTTGGTTCAAAATTTGTACTGGTGGATTTCTGAAAGTGTAAATCATGAATTTAAAAGTGTCTTAAAAATTCAAAGTGGAGGTCTGAAAATTGTATATTTCCGGATTATCTTCAAAATTGGTTGTTTGAAGTTTTCGAGGGTGTAGATGTGTAGATTAAAATTAGCTTAAAAGCTTAAAATTATTTTTTTCAAAATTAATTTTAGGTTACGAGTCTGAGGTTAATTTTTTACAATTTGATATGGCAGATACAATATAGGGGACTAAAAATTTTGCATTTTTCCGATTTTGTCTAAACCGATACTGGAAGGGTTCTTAGGGTATATATTACGGATTTTAAATTAGTTTCTTAAAATTCAAGATAGCTGATTATTGGTGAGTACATTTTGTCTGATACAATTCCATTCAAAACTGGTTTCTGGAGAATTTTCAGAATCAATTAATTTTTTTAAAATAAAATTTCAGACTGAAAAATATCGCCAGTCAAACGACATCTATACAATCACCCGGGGAAGTGTGAAATTTTTAAAAATCAAAATTTCTGTAGGAAATAAAGAAATCTGTCTATCGTGTTTTAATAGTCGTTTATATGTATTATCTTTTCAACCTGAGATAAGGAAGAATATATACAACCAGTTTGTTTCCTGCAAATACAACTCTGATCCTTTCTCCATAGACGTTTCGACTACCTTATGTTCTGGTTTGTATATATTCTTTCCTTTTCTCTGTTTGAGAGGATAATACATATAAACAACTATTTAAATACGATAGAGATATTTCTTTATTTCTTACAGAAATTTAGATTTTTTAAAATTTTGCACTACTCCGGCGATTGTATAGTCGCTTGACTGGAGATAATTTTCAGTCTGGCATCGAAGTTGGCAGGTTTTTAATATCCTACGGACAATCTTTGGAATTTATATTTTATATAGCACTTGTTTCCTGCGAATGTTGCTCTCGGTTCGATACAGCTCCATTGACTAGACCATAAGGTTGTCGAAACGACTATGGAGAGAGGACCAGAGTTGTATTTGCAGAAAACAAACTGTTTGTGTATATTCTTTTCTTTTCTCTGCTTGAAAGGATAATACATACAAACAACTATTTAAATACGGCAGATAGATTTCTTTATTTCTTATTGAAATTTTGATTTTTCGCAGTACTCCGGTCATTGTATAGATATCGTTTGATTGGCGATACTTTTCAGTCTGGCATCGAAGTTGGCAGGTTTTTAGCATCCCACTGATGTACTTTGGAATTTATGCAAGAAAGCAATGATAAATAAAGCAATTTTTAATCTTCTTATGTAAATCATATATTTATCAAGTAGTAATTTGACGCCGACTGCAAAAATTTCAATTTCATATAAAAATTGATATTGTTATTTTTCGCTTTTTAGCGCTTTTTTGAAAGTTCGTTCAATTTTTCTTTATGAAAATATTATTTAATTTTTAATTATCATGAACATAGACGTAGCAAATAGAGAGGAAAATATTACTTTTCTTCAAATTATGTTAGTATTTTTTTAGTTCTTCCGTAACGGAGGAATTTCGAATTTTTTTATCCTAATAATTTTTTGGCCAAACTCAAATTAAAAAAACAAATTGACCTGAATTATCTCATAAAACGATGTAGTGATAAAACACATTGAACAAACTGCTGTTAAAGTTAGGTAATATAAAGCCCTTTCATACTGGCGTGGTGTGCATAAAATTATGAAAATTTGATTATAGGTTCTTTCAATATCTGGCAACACTGCTTATTCAGGAATACAGCATTCATTTTCAAAGTATGAAGTGATAGTTCAGATTACTCCTTTATGTTACTCTTTACTTCACGTTTTCGAAGATAAGGGCTCTGTTTGTCGCTGGCTGAAATAGTAAAACTTTAGTGTTTTTCTGCTAACAAAATTATTCAAAACCTCACGAATGCTTATTAAATGCATAACATAATTGCAACGGTTTTTGTTTAGGAACGGTTAGAACAGATTCAAAATACTAAATTCCATGCAGCTTGCCAAGAGCTAAAAAGTTTATACGTTAGTGTTTTCTACTTATTGTAACATTATATATTAAATATATTCTAAATGGGGTAAAGTTAAAAGGCATCCTCCATCGGAAAATATTGATTTTAAAAAAGTGTTTGACATTTACAGAATTAATAGGGGCATACAGTAAAATAGTAAATATTTGTGTAAGGCCAATTCACAAAGAACGGACACGCAAAATTTTCTTCTTGGTCGCGCAGCAGTTTTTGAATATGAGAAAGTGTAAAAATAAAAAATATATTTAAAACCTCACGAATGCTTATTAAATGCAACATAATAGCGAAAAATAAACCTTTTGTTTAGGAACGGTTATAATAAATGCAAAATACTTCATTCTATTTTGCTTGTCAAGGGCTGAAAAGTTTACACGTCAGTGTCTTTTACACTTATTGTAACTTTATATCACTAAAATCTATTATATATGGGGCAAAGCTAAAAGGCGTCTGCCATTGGAGAATATGGAATTAAGAAACGAAAAGTGGGTTTGACATTTACAGGCTTAATAGTGCCATATAGTAAAATAGTAAATATTTGTGTAAGGCCGATTCACAAAGATCGGACACGCAAAATCTTCTTGGTGGCGTAACCGTTTTTTAATGTGAGAATCTCTTAAATCAAGAAAAAATATCCAACACCTCACGAATGCATATTAAATGTATAACAGAATAGCGAAAAACAAAGCTTTTGTTGAGGAACGGTTATAACAGATGCGAAATACTTAATTCTATTCTGTTTGTCAAGGGCTGAAAAGTTTATACGTCAGTGTCTTTCACACTTGTTGTAAGTTTGTATCACTAAAATCTATTCTATATGGGGTAAAGTTAAAAGGCGTCTGCCATTGGAAAATATGGAATTTAAGAAACGAAAAGTGGGTTTGACATTTACAGGCTTAATAGTGGCACATGGTAAAATAGTAAATATTTGTGTAAGGCGGATTCACAAAGATCGGACACATAAAATCTTGGTGGCGTAACAGTTTTTTAATGTGAGAATCTGTTAAATCAAGAAAAAATATCTAAAACCTTACGAATGCTTATTAAATGCAACATAACAGCGAAAAATAAACCTTTTGTTTAGGAACGGTTATAATAAATGCAAAATACTTCATTCTATTCTGCTTGTCAAGGGCTGAAAAGTTTACACGTCAGTGTCTTTCACACCTATTGTAACTTTGTACCACTAAAATCTATTCTATATGGGGTAAAGTTAAAAGGCGTCTGCCATTGGAAAATATGGAATTTAAGAAACGAAAAGTGGATTTGACATTTAAAGGTTTAATAGTGGCGTATAGTAAAATAGTAAATATTTGTGTAAGGCCGATTCACAGAGATCGGACACGCAAAATCTTCTTCTTGGTGGAGTAATAGTTTTTAATGCAAGAAACTGTAAAAACAAGAAAAATATCCAAAATCTCACGAAAGCTTATTAAATGCATAATATAATAGCAAAAGTTTTTATTTAGAAACGGTAAAACATGCAAAATACTTAATTCCATGCTGTTTGCAAAGAGCTGAAAAGTTTACACGTTAGTTTTTTTTCTGGTTATTGTAACGTTGTATCACTAAAATCTATTCTAAATGGAGTAAAGTTAAAAAGCGTCTTCCATCAGAAAATATCGAATTTAAGAAAGAAAAGGAGTTTTTAACATTTTCAGACGCAAGGAAGGCATATAGTAAAATAGTAAATATTTGTGTAAGACCGATTCAGAAAGATCGGACACGCAAAATCTTCTTCGTGGTGTCGTAACACTTTTTTAATATGAGAAACTGTAAAAATAAAAAAAAATATATACCAAACCGTACGATTTTTGTTTTAAATTCATAACAGAATATCGGAAAACAAAGCTTTTGTTAAGAAATGGTTAAAACAGGTGCTAGAGATTAATTCTTTGCTATTCGCCAGGTCCTGAAATGTTAAGACGTGTCTTAACTTAATGGGATAAAGTTAAAAGGCGTCCTTCTTCGGAAAATATCCGATTTACGAGAGAAGAGTGTTTGACATTTTTTTATTATATACCTGGGTCCGTCCTAAAGCCGGATGCACTGCGACTAGAGTAGGCCTATTGTGCTCACCTTAGACATTACAGGCACTCTGTCAACCTAGCCCCGTGACTCAATCTGTACAGTCCTGCTAAGAAGTGAGAGTATTTCTCCCGGTTCCAGACTTACTGACCCGAATGTTTGTTGTCTAAATCTCACCAGTGACTCACAGTCACATATGATATGCTTCACCGTTTCCTCGGCTTGTCTACATAGACTGCAGCCGAGGTTTCCGTTATATAGATTCATTCTAGTCAGATGTACTTTGACGGCCATGTGTCCCGTCATTATACCCGTAATAGTCCTTAATTGGTTCCTATTCATTTGTAGTAATTTCCTTGCTAGTTTCGGGTCAGGATTCCCAATAAATAGCTTGCTGGGGTTTAAACCCTGTCTGGTCATCCAGTGGTTTGTATGTTCTCTTTTGATCCATTTTTTAACTGCTTCCCGGGCCGCGCACCGCGGCACCCCAAAGGCCGGTTCTGGACCTATGTATTGAGATGCCGACCCTGCTCTGGCCAGCTCGTTAGCTTTTTCATTTCCATGTACGCCTTCGTGTCCTGGTACTCACTTTAATATAACTCTGTTGTCTTTTGCCAGAATTTCCAGACCACTTTGACATTCCCAAACCAGCCTCGATGATACCTTTTGGCCCTTGAGGGCTTTTAGGGCTGCCTGGCTGTCAGAGTAAATGAGGATTGTAAGCTCTCTTGTTTATCTTGTTTGCGCACCGTAAGATTGCGTATATCTCTTCCTGGAATACTGTTGGGTATTTCCCAAGGAGAAGGGTAAATTCCTTCCTTGGTTGTTGCCCATATATCCCAGCTCCAGTACCCTCACTAGTTTTTGAACCGTCATTGTACCAGATACTTGCACCCGAGAATGTTTACGGTTTTTCTCTTTTACTTGCCATTCGATCCTCTATTATGACTTCAAACGGTATATTATAACAGTAGCTCGAGTTCATATGGTCTGTGTCCATTTCCAACTCAGGGCTCCTGATTTTTTTACATATGTTTTTGTGTCCTGACAACGTCCTTTGCGACTTTACTGTTGAGTGATTTAGTTGGTGGAGTCCCATTCTTGCCTCTGCCTGAATCACTATGTGTAGCGGAGGCAGATCCAGAATTCACTCCATTGCCGAAGTGGGGGTTGATTTCATGGCCCCAGTAATACACAAACAGGCGACCCTTTTTATTCCACTCAGCTTTGTCATGATTGTTCTCTGCATTACCTTGGGCTACCAGACCAAGGCTGCGTAAGTGATGGTTGGTCTCACAACACTGGTGTATAACCAATGTACCATTTTCGGTGAGAGACCCCATGTTTTCCCACATAATCTTCTAACAGTCATAAGAGTTATTTCCGATTTTCTGGTTATGTTTTCCACTTGCTTGTTCCAGGTCAGCCTGGAGTCTAAAATCATCCCCAGATATTTTACTTCTCTGGAAAGTGGTATTGTGTCTTCTTGGAGGATGATGGGACTGAGATCCTCTATTCTTCTCCGTTTTGTGAAGGGGACTAGGACAGTCTTTTGGGGACTTATATTGAGCCCCTCCTGCCTTACCCATCTTTCTACAACTTTAAGAGCCCACTGCATTCTCTCTCTTACTGTTGTATTAAATTTGCCTTGGGTTAAGATTACCAAGTCATCTGCATATCCCTCTACAGAGTGACCTTCCCTACTCAGGGTTCGCAAAAACCCATCCATTACTAGGTTCCAAAGCAGTGGGGAGAGGACCCTTCCCCCCTGCGGACACCCCCCAGTCACCCGTGCCATCAGCGACTCTCCAAGCAGTTCTTATTTGACATTTACTGACATAATAGGGGCATGAACAATAAATATTTGTGTAAGGCCCATTCCAAATGGGAACATCTTCTTAATGGACAGTTTTTCAATGTAAGAAAGTGAAAAAGCAGAAAAAATATCTAAAACTTCACAAATTCTTCTTAAATGCACATAGAACAACGAAAAACAATGGCTTCATCTTTTCCAACTAACATAATTACAAAAATCATTAAAATATTTCAAACAAGTTAAAAACTTTTTGTGATCACTCCGTATACCAAAACGGCAATATATGTCTCTACTGGATGTCCGGTAAGTACCTCTTAATTTCTCGGGAGCAAAGAGAGGAGATCAAAATAACCTTACTGTGACATAGAAAAAAATTCTAAAGTGCCCCTTAACGGAGATACAGAGCCCCAAAGGGTTACCTAGCGATTTACCTTATCGGTTCTAAGTTTTACACCGACTTGTGAAATTTAGTGACCATAGCCATAAAGACTCATTAAACTATAATACAGTAGATGTTTTAGATCATCAGAGAAGTCAGGAATGGACTTGCAGTCACACTTTGAACCTAATTTATGACATGTGTCATTTTAAAGAACTGATTATTTAAATTCTTTGGTGATTCCTCTTCAAAAAAGTACTCTTAATTTATTTCGATAAAACTGTCGGTTTTCAAGATAAATCGGCTTTTATGCGAAACATTCAAAATGATAAACACAAACAGGTAAAAATCAGGTTGTTATTGTTAGTATCTACATAATGAATAACTATTGATGGAATTCGGGAAAACCGTCTTCAAGTAAAATTATTTAAAAAAAATAGAAGAATGTTCTTATGCAGGGTATGCTGATATACATTTAATTTATGGTGAAGCCCTGTCAAATTCTTCGAAGGCAAGAAGATTTTATGCTGAAAGATTTCCAGATTTAACATTGCCAAAAACCTTTCTAGGGACTGATCAAAGCCTAAAGGAAATAGGTAGGAAATAATTATTAGAGGTAAAGAATTAATTTTTTATATGTTTTATTCAGGATCATTTTTGCTGCGACTCTCTCAGAAAAGCAGAAGACCCTCATGTAGAGCAACAAATTTTGCAAAATATTACCGTCAACCCTTGAAACAGCATAAGAAAGCTGGCGAAGCAAATCAATGTTATAAAATGTTTGATTGTACATGAAACTCTAACAGAAGAGTTACTTCACCCGTACCACGTTGAAAAAGTACACGCTATGTCCCCAGATAATTATCCCACAAGACTTCAATACCCCAACTGGTTTATACAGCAACATAACCTATATTTTTCTGACCTTATTTTCGTTACTGAAATGGCATAATAAATTCACACAATTTACATTTTGGGCTGCTAAAAACCCGCACGCTATAATTCAAAACAAACACCAAGAAAGGTTTATTGTAAATGTGTGGCTTGGCATCATCAGAAATAACCTTATGTCCATATGTTTTGTAAGAAAGAGTCAGTGTTAAATCTTATTTTCACCTCATTTTAACTGTATAGTACGTTTACACAACAAATGTTTTTGGCCCTGGATGGATAGGTCGAGGTGGCTCTGTTTTATGGCCACCAATCAACCCTTAGAATTTTACTTCTGGGGACATCTAAAGGAACTAGTTTATTCAACACCGGTAAATAATAGAGAAGAACTATTAGTTAGAATAACACAACATTCCAACGAAATTCGTAATAGTACCGGAATATTATTCGCAGTGCACCGGGAGGGAAAATATTCGAAGAATCTTCTTCTTCTTCTTCTTCAAATGCATATCCACTAATGGATGTTTGCGATTACATTTTCCGTTTCTTCCCTACTTCTCCCGGTGTGTATCAGTGTCTGAATATCGTGCAACCCCGTCTACTGTCTGATATTACGGAGCCGGGACATCTTCTTTCTTCCAATTCCTCTCTTGCCCTCGATCTAGTCTTCAGTCATCAACTGTAGGAATTGGTATCTCTTATTTCGCATGATGTGCCCAAGTTAGGCCGTCTTTCTTTTCTTGATTATGTTGAATAGTTCACGTTCTTTCCCAATACGTGATAGAACTTCTTTATTGGTCATTTTCGCTGGAATAAATTGGGATTCCTTGAGATAATCATGAATTTTGTTTTCCCTATATTGATGTTGAAGCCCATTGATTTACTGCGCTCTCCTATTATGTTGCTGAGTTTTTGGAGGTCGTTTATATTGTCGGCGATTAGAACTGCGTCATCCGCATAACGGATGTTATTAATACATATTCCGTTAACTTTAATTCCCATTTCAATATCTTCCAAAGTCTCCTGGAAAATTTTTTTCCGAATAAAGGTCAAATAGGAGAGGGGACAGCACACACCCTTGTCGCACTCCTCTTCGGATTTGTATCGGGTTGGATACATTATTGTCTGATTTTATCTGCGCGGTTTGACCCCAGTATAAGCTTTCAATGATGTCTTTCTGATCTATGTCAAATTTTCTAAGAAGCAGGATTAGCTTATGATGTTAAACACGATCAAATGCTTTCTCGTAATCTATGAAGCATAGGCACACATCTTTTCTCTGATCGTAACAGTTCTGAACAAGCACCTGTGTAGTGACTATCGCTTCTCTCGTACCTAGGCCCCGACTAAACCCAAACTGTGAGTCGCTTATGTCTCTTTCGCATTTATTATATATTCTTGATGTATTATTTTTAGAAATATTTTTAGTGTATGACTCATTAAACTAATGAGTCTATGATCTTTACATTTTCTTGCGTTGGTCTTCTTAGGCAAGGGAATGAAGGTAGAGCATAGCCATTGTTTGGGGTAGCAACCCGTTTCGTAAATAATGTTAAATATTTTATGAAGCGCCGCGATGCCTCTTTCATCCAGAAGTTTTAATATCTCAGACGGTATCTCGTCTGGGCCAGTCGTCTTGTTGTTTTTTAAATTTTGTATAGCTCTTTCTATCTGTTCTTTGGTGATTGATGGGCCCGTTAAACAGTCACTCCTAGTACCCGCTTCGAAGAATAAGAAAATATATTGAAGTACGTGAAACCCATAAACCCATATTGAACATTTGCCAAAATAACATTTAAACGTTTTCACTATTTTTGCATTTTAATAACATTGTAAATTAACTGAGCCCCGATTAACCTTTCGAAAGGTTCCTAAACTTGACAATGTCTGAGCTGGAAATCTTTCAGCATAACATCTTCTCGCCTTCGAAGAGTTAGACAGTGCTTCCCTATAAATTAAAGCACATCAGCACACCCTGCATATTTTATTTTTACCTCCTTGTGTTTAGTATTAGTAACTTTTGAGTTTATCACATAAAAACCGATTTATCTCGAAAACCGCCAATTTTATTGAAATAAATTAAGTGTACTTTCTTTTGAAGAGGAATGACCAAAGAATTTGAATAATCAGTTTTCAGCCCTGTAAAATGACACCTGTCAACAATTAGGCTCAACGAGTGTGGCTGCAAGTCCGTTCCTGACTTCTCTGATGATCTAAAACATCTACTGTATTATGGTTTAATGGGTCTTTATGGCCTCGATAAAATATCAAAATTTCATTAAATTATACAAGTCGGTAACGTTAATCGCTGGGTACCCTTTGAGGGCTCTGTATTTCAGTTAAAGGGGACTTTAGGATTTTTTTTCCTATGACAAAATAAGGTTGTTTCGATCTCCCCTGTATGCTCCCGATAAATTAGGAAGTACTTACTGGACACCCTGTATATTTTGTTTGAAGGATGTAGACAATGTTGCAGATTGACTAAAATGTGGTTGTCGGATTTGCATTGTCTTTATTTTTATTTGTTTTTACGACGTTTCCATTAGGCTGTATCTCTAATCGTTATCAGGTATAAAGAAACACATTCCTTCTTCGCAATTCCGTACAATAAGGAAACTTCGGAGAAAATAAGACGAATTGCCGCTAGTTATAATATAAAAACAGCCTTTGAATCAGGAAATACACTTAGAGCTCATTTAACAAAAACAAAACCAAAAACTACCGATAAGAAAGAATGTGTTTACAAAGTTCCATGTGAGTGTTGTGAAATGTATATTGGAGAAACCAAACGACCACTAGAAGTTAGAATTAAGGAACATAAAACTTATACACAAAAAGGGGAAACGTCGAGATCAGGTATTGCAGAACACGCCTGAGATAAATAACATCACATAAAATGGTCTGAGGTTGCGGCAATATATATGAAACCCAACAAGAAAAAAATAAAATTTATAGAAGCTTACATTAAAAACAATAATGGAATTTTCAGTAAACCGAGTGTTGAGATACCTAATTTCTGGCAACCACTAATTTGTAACATCAAATCATTGAGGTGTGTACAGTGAAGAAAAACTGCGCTTGAATGGACACAGTCCCTATATAAGCTCGTAGTCTTAAGACAAAACATTCAATTTATACTTGATAATGATTAGAGATACAACCTAATCGAAACGTCGTAAAAACAAATAAAAATAAAGACAATGCAAGTCCGACAACCATATTTTAGTCACCCTGTATATTGCTGGTTATTTTTATAATATACGGTTGTCCATTAGAATATTGGTTAAAATTTTATTAGAGAATTTCTGACATAAAAATAGTTCGTATTTTTTTAACCTGTGTTGCGTCCGTATACAAAAAATATTAATACAGGTGCATAATTAATAAAAGTAGGTCAATAAAAACAGTTTCGATATTACCAAAATTTATTAGACGTGACTAGATTGACGATATAAACCAATAACCTTAAGAATTGTAAGGAAAATTTTTTACTTGTTTATTTGGGATAATATCACATATTATTATATACACTTTTATAAATAATTAAAAAATTTGAATAATCGGACATAAGTGTTAGCCATAAAGTCCGGATTAAAATTGTGATTAAAGATATGAAATAAAAAGTAGGTTGCAAATAACGTGTTTTATAAATAAATGTATATATAGGAGAAACCAACTGAAAAAATTATTTACACATATAAGCTGAAGTATATTGTTTCATCATTCGTTGTTGATATATATCGGATTTTCCATTTTGTTCAAAATAAGTTACTTAAAAGGATTTCCTTTTCTTACGGTGAGGTGTACTTGGCACTCCTGTAGTGACGAACGCTAAAGAGTTGGAAACCGGTCTGCAGGTAGCGGTGTACTGCTAATGAGAGAGGGTTCCGCAATTTTTTGGTAGTTCCTTGCAATCTGCAGTAGTGCTTGATTCCTAGCTAGAACAACATTAATTTATTAATATATACCAGCTGCAAGTATACCGTTTCATCATTCACTATTAATGTATTTTATGCTGTATTTTGTATAATTGCGGATGTTTATATGCTTTTTAATTTTTTAAGTTTAAATTGATAAAAGTTAAATTAGAACCACACAAACATATCACTAATGTTCTGAAGATGGATATAACGGACACTTTAGTGATTTGGACCGTCCAGAACAGTAATTTTAAAGATCCGGTTCAATCTTCCGATTCTAAAGAATTCCAAACCTCTTTCCGACTTTACCTTCTATTAAAAGTATAACTTTAGAAAATACTGCACTACTGACAATATACACCTCGATAATATGTTGTCTTTTTTTAATATAAAGTCAACATACCCAACTAATTTTTTCTGAAAAAAAATATTTTAAGCTTAATGACAATTTTCCATACGTTAAAGTTGAAATGGCGAATGTGCACATTTAATTTGATTTTAAATGATTAGTAATATTTAATATTGCGCCTCCCTCAATAAAAATTCGTGGCCATGTCGTTTGCTATTGTAATCGCATATATTTTAAACACATCGTAAAGAACCACAATCTAAACTAAAACAATCCTAAACTCTTGTCTTGTAGGGATATTGCCTTTTTAGTTACTTCTACTATTCCTCCAATTAGTAATCTAATGAACTTCGGCCCGTCAATAGACACAGAACATTAGTAATCCATCGTTCTATGTCCAAACGATTCTTCGAAAATATTACACTTCCATCCGGAATACAATGGTATTACGTATTCTGTCTGCTAATACGTAATGATGCGGATGCTCGGCTGAAAATGCAGAATACGGAATTCCAATCATCCAAATTTTGTAAACAAATATATAGTTGAAAATGCTTGGAAAGTCCTTTTTTGAAAAATCATAGGAATTTTTGCTGCTCAACGATGCAATATGTAGGAACTATTTTTTAGCCATTCGATTGGTTCTTCCAAGTACTGATATAAATTTTATATTTGACATATGCTTCGGCTTCCCTAGTAAAAACACGTTAGAAGTTTCTAAAGAGAAAGAGAGATGCCCACACGTTAATTGTCCAAACAGCAATTGCTCAAGCTTCAGATGTAAGGTCAGCTGACATTGATGTGCTGGTAATTTTAAATTATTATTATTTAATATTATTATTGTAATTAAATTAAGCTGTACCTAAGGATCAAACATTATGCCTCGTAAAATCAAGCAAAGGCAAAATCGCAGAACAAATTGACGATAGCAACAGTTTTGGAAATTCTAATTTAAAATCTTTGATTGGTTTTATACACGCTTTTTCGTGATGTGATATGAAATCAACCTTTTTTTATGAATAAAAAAATAGTAAAAGCTCTCGAAAAATACCAAACACTATTGCAGCTCAGGTTGAATGAATGAGCAAAAAGTGGCGATACCTAATTATTAATGTCTCGGCTTCGTTGGGTCCTTTACATCCCAACATAGCTGCAGGTCATTCGAGACTGATCGCCTTTGTCTCGTTAACTGATCTTCCTAACCGATTCTGGTAACAAAATTGTATCTCCAAAATATCTCTGTCTCAATCCGTTGAGTGGTGGAGATCCTTTGCGGACATGGTCAACAGTTCCATCTTTCTCCAGAAACCATCTGCACGTTGAGTCATCTGTGACACTAATCTTGTGAAGATGGCCCCTCAGGTCACAATGTTCTGTCAGTCCACAAGAATTCGCAGCTCTTTCCCCAGTAGGCCGTGCGCTAGATACCCTTATATTTTCCTTGGCGCAGGTAGAATCGGTTGGGGTCCATATTGTTCAAATGCAGCCTCCATATTTGTTAGACCACCCACTTGTTCATTCCCGTGTATATCCGAATGATCTGGGACTTACACGAGTTTGATTCTGCAACTCTTCCTTGAGAAATTATTCAGTACATCCTTGCATTCAGACACCAGTCGCGAAGTTACGACACTGGGCCTAAGTGCAACTATCGCAGCACTACAGTCTGAGCATATGTTTATTACCCTATGTTCCTCTCATCGAAATGTGCGCCCAATGGTTCCTTTACCAGTGCAGAAAGTACATATAGCCTTCTTGGTTCCAGCCTCAATGTGATCATTTCAGCTTAGTAGTGAGTTCAGATTTACTCCCAGGTATTTAACTGTTTCCTTATGTTGAAGGATCCTTCCCATCAATGTAATTGTGGGGTGTCTCCCTATTTTTCCCTTTTCTGTAAAGTGTATCACCTCGACCTTATCCAGGTTTATTCCGAGCTCTTCACTGTGGCACCATCGCTCCGCGATCCAGAAGGCTCTTAATATTTGGTTACCCTAGGTCCCTGTTATCGCGACCAGGTCACAAAATGACCAGGTTGTTGGCATATGTCTGTTAAGTTCAGCATATATTAGTCTCTGAGTCAACATTGCTCTGATTCATGCAACTATTGTCGGTTCAGAGCCTTATGTTTGTAGAACATTACATATTGAATCGTGAGATGTATTATCAAAAACCTCTTCGATATCGATAAAGGTACCCAAGGCGGAACAAACATTCGACAGCGCGTTTTTAACTCTTGTGAGTCGATGTAGCACCGTGTCTGTAGATTTTTCTTTCTGTTATAAAGGATGTAAGGAACACTGTATCATTACTCTTACTTGATTACATTTCTTGAGTCTTTAATAAGAAACTAGTCAGGCTAATAGGGTCGAAAGACTTAGGGTTTGTGTAGTCCCTCCTTCGTGCCTTGGTAATAAAAATTACTTTTGTTTTCCTTCACGCCATCGGCATGTAGCTCAATCTAAAATACGAGCCAAACAATTTTATTAGATGGCTTATTACAATATTGGAGAAATTTTGTAGTAAGGGAGAGAATATATCATCCTTGCCAGGTAACTTGAAAGGGATAAAAGTTTCCATAGACCATTTTATTCTTTCATTGGCTACTATTATTTTAACTAACTTGTTATCATGATGTACTAAGGGCGATTTCTGTTGTTCTTCAAATTCGCGCTCATATTGGTTTGAGTCTGGAAAGTGCACTCTTAGTAGCTTCTCTAGAGTCCCCTCTTCTGTCGTCATTTAACATCTTTCAGGAAGAGCTAGTGCTCCATTCCGGGCATCAGGATATCTAGACATTATTTTGTTGATGCGGGATGCTGAGGACCTACTTTTTTTGCTCTTGCATTATTTCTTTCACATATTACTCTGTGAGTTCCTTATTTGTTTCTTGTATTCTCTCTGGACAGTTTTATATTCTTCCCAGTTAAGTTCAGTTCGTTGCTTTAGCGCTGTTTTAAAGAACTCTTTTTCCGATGGTTCTCTATTTGAGAGTTCCACACATCTTTGAATTCATTGGTCTTCATCTTATTTGGCAGCTAGCCTCAAATGAACCCCGAGGTACATTACTGATTTGTTTGGTAGCGATCTCTATATCGGCTTCGTCATGGTATCTCGATAAAAAAGCTACGACTCTGCTTACTACTTTTTCCGGAAAAAGATCCTAGTTTGTAATACTAGGATTTCGATATTCCGCTAGTCTATGTCTTGCTCAACGTCAACTTCAAATGGGATGTGTCGGTGATCTGACAGCGAGAGTTCTGGACTATCTTCCCACTTCTTCACTCGCATAAATTGTACATGAACGCACATATTTGTGCCGCATGCCACACAACGTCAATTTTTACTAATGTGGACGCGGCTTTACATAGGGCAGATGAACGTTCTTAATGGATTGAGATTTGCCGCTCATTTGGGATAGGCCGGCAGAGACACAGAGAGGTCGTTCGATCTCTTGTGCTCCAAGGTGTGAACGTTTAGAATGAGAGAGATAGTATTAGCCCTTTATATCCTTGCCAGGCCACGGCTCATTGTTAGTTCGCTATACCATATGACAGGTCCATATCCGGTGTTTTAGATTTTAGTGAACCAGATCCATCAAGTTTAAACTGATCCTGTTAAGAAGAACGGGTCTTTCAAGTTCGACCCACTTTTATATTGTGCACTGATTACTTCAGCGATCTATTTAAATTGATTTTGTAAAATATGTCGAACAAAAGAATTAATATTTTCCGATTTTCTCCAAAATTGGTGTAGGTGGGGGGGGGGGGGGGGAGAGAGTTCAGGGATGCCAATTATAAATTTAAAAGCAATATTTTAAAATTTAATACGGTCGATTCAAAATTAGTATTAGGAGGTTTTTGGGGTAGATTGTGAATTTAAAATTATTTTAGGTTTACCTAAGATTTCGTTCTTTGTAACTTTTTTTCGGATTGTTTTTTACAGCAAATTTTGATTTTAGTAGTAATTTGTTTCATTTCGTGTTAATGTGCCTACAAGAATTCCAACTAGAAATAAAAATGTAAATAATTATTTCTCGCTTTTTCGCTCATGTTTTAATATATTTATTATTATATTCTAAAAAAGTATTGGCTCGTAGAGATAAATATAAATTTTTTAAATTACTTTTTAAAATTAGTCAATGTACTTACTGTTTTGCAAATAGTAACTGAGGTATGTTAGGCAATTAAAGTAAAGTAAGTTCAAAGACCTCAGAGGTAATTTTTAGTGTAGGAAACTTTTGAAATGTAAAAATCTAAGAAAAATACACTTTTGGTAAAATGTATTCACTTTTTACAAATTTTGCGTTGGACATTCTCTGTCAAGCTGATGTCTTTCTACTCATAGTAGTCTTGATCCAATTTACGTCTGCGACAACTTAAATCACAGCTTTGGATATCTATCATTTTTGATATCCAACATGATTGATTCACAATAGCCACTAAACTTCCAAATGGATTTGGAAAAAGCCGTTTTTTCAAATTATCGGCATAAATAACTTGGGGAGTAAAGGTCATTTAGGGGTTAAGTGTGCCTTCTTGACGATTTAGTAAAAAATCAGCTTCCAATCCGGAAACAAAACTTTAAGTACAAACGCTGTAGAAAATGAAACAAGACATCTTACAGTGATCTTAAGGTTGACCTTAAGAGTGCCCTTTAACGTCATTCCAAGTTCAAAATAATTTTTTTTATGGGAAACACATCTTTTTTATTGCATATATCTGAAGGTCACTCGAATGGGGACATTGTACTTTTTCGCTGAATTAATAAAAAAACGTATTACATGGAAACTTTAAATACTGAACGGTCATCTCATTGTGACTTTGAGGGCGATTCTTGAGATTCTTTTAATTATTTTTGTTAATACTTCACTGTTTACTAATTCACTGAAAAAGTACAAATCCCCTTCAAGTGACCTTCAAACAAAATTTGATCCTCCAGGTTATAAATGTATTGGATGTAGAATATATTTCACTTTCATACCTGTAATAAAAAAATATAGGTTCCCATAACAAAAAATTAACGACTCTAAAGGTCACCACCAGATTTCCCGTTTCATTTCATACAGCTGGTGAGCCTAAAATTTCTCTTCCTAACTCATTGTTTACGCAGTATAGGTCGATTTGAAGGGTCCTTTGATTCGTGGCACAGACTTGAACAGCGGAAAAAAATTGAGGAACTGTTTATAGGTTCTGTACCGACTTTTTTATGAGTATATTTTTTGTATTGCGTGACATGTAGCTAAACAAATATATATATATATATATATATATATATATATATATATATATATATATATATATATATATATATATATATATATGTATATAATTTTTTGGTTCTAAATTATTTTCAGTTTAAATTAGATACTATTTTAAATTTTTATTTTTAAATATTTTGAATATTTGAAAAAACTGATATATAAATTTTTTATTCTAGATCATTTTTGACATATTATTAAAAAAATAAAGATATACTTATTCAGGATTTCTCATTTTAAGTTCATAAGAATTTTTGATCTTATTTTGATAAGAGGATGCGATTATATCTAATGTTTTTAAAGAATTTTCCAAAAATAAACATTTCGAAACGTAGGTAATGTTTTTATCAAAAATATTTTAATGTTATGAATTGCTGTAACACGACTTTCAACAAATGCTATTCTAATTACCTTATTAAAAATGTGTTAGATAATTTACATTAATCCATTTATATAGACCTGCATTATCTCAAATTAGTCAGATTTTAACAAACATAAAGATTACTTAGATAAAATGTATAATAATCCTAAGCTTTGTGGACGTAAAATTAGCATTTCTAGTACTACAGTTCTTCTGTGAATACATTCGTCTGTTAACATAAACTAATAAATCAAGAAAAAAACTAAATTAAAATTATTTATAAAATGTATTTGGGAGACGTGGGAAAATAATATCAGCTTTAGAAAGGTAATTATCTATTTTATAAAAATGCGGAACTATAATTTATATTCAAATTTTAAGATGATGCGTTGGTTTCTATATAAATTAATTCAAAATTATTATTAATTCAATATTATTTTCATTATTCAATTTTTAAAGGCTTACAGTAAATCTAAGGAAGTGGGTGGAGGCAAACCTCATCCACGACGTCACCATAATATGTTGGAAAAAATGGCATCATCATCGTCAACTGAAGAGCCTACTTCGTATAGTCCTGGAGCAAGTTCGACAGCACCTCTTATGCCTAATTTCCCGGTTGATAGTGAGGAAAATGAATTCTATAAGATTTTTGGAAGAGGAATTAATAGACGAAGGGGAGCTGTTAAGCATCAGAGGTAAATATTAATGATTATAGCATTTAAAGTAACATATTGTAACAAGAACTACCTGAATATGATCCTCTTCTTTATAGAAATGTCATCTAGAAGCTTTTATTAGTCATTTTTCTAGGGAGATTCTAGACTTTTATTTCAGTATGTCCTATACATGAATATAAGTAGGTGTAATATGAACTAGGAGTTAGCTTTAGTGAAAGTGTAAACATGTCAAAAGTGAGGATTATGACCTTATTTGCAGAAAATTTTATTTTTAAACCAGAAGAGATAGCGAAAAACTGACTTCACCACCGGATTTATTATCAAGTAATATGGTAAGACTACTTTTCGATAAAGTTCTAGAACTTTGTATTTTGAAATCCCAAAAAGTAGCGAAAAATAGACATCACCATCGAATATATTACAGGAAGGAAGCTTAGAATTGAATTTTCGACAAAATTCTAGAACATCCTATTTGTAAATTAGAAGAGGTAGCAAAAAACTGACTTCACTATCAAGTGTCTCATAAAGGAAGAAGCTAGAACTGATTTTTCGGCAAAGTTCTAGAACATGTTATTTGCAAACTAGAAAAGATAGCGAAAAAATGGACTTCACCATCGAATTTGTCAGGGAGAAAGAAGCTTAGAACCGAATTTTCAAATTATTTCTAGAATATTCTATTTGGGGTTTAAAAAAGAGAGCGAAAAACTGACTGCATCGTCGAATGTATCATCGAGAAAGAAACTAAGAACCGAATTTTCGACAAAGCTTTAGAACATTCTATTCGGAAACTAGAAGAGATCACGAAAAACGGACTTCATTATTAAATTTAACGTCAGTGAAGAAATTTGAAACCGAGTTTTCAACAACAAAAATTTTTAGGATAAAAGTATGGGCTGATTTTATGGAACGTATAGCAACACGTCGCCTTAAATACAAACAAGAAAAAGAAAAATATTATCAAGAAATTTAAAGTAAACTTTGCAAATGAGTACAAGAGGTTATTGTAGAAGAGCAACAAAAATTCGAACAAATTGTATCGGGACAAACGCGAAAGTTATGAAAGAGACAGGCGAAGTGCGATAAGAAGTTAAAGAAATCGTAGATGGGATAGAATCAAAAGAGCGTTAAAAGTAAATAGTATTGAATCAATTATGCAAGAAGAAGTAGATATTATAGAGTCTAAAATGGAGCCCCTTCAGATAGAAGTCAATTAAATAAAAAAGTATGACCCCTCTGATAAAGTCGGACAGAACGACAAACCCCCAGATTACAACAGTCAAACATCTTGGATTATATACAAACACCAATTTTAAGCTGCTACTATTGTAATAACTGGACCAGTCCTGGAGTTGCTACAACCCAATAAAAAAGACTACGAATTCCTTAGTGTTGCACTGGAAAGAAGATTTGGAGATCAACATCGGCTCAAGTTTTACCAGTCACAACTTAAGTTAAGACTTTTGAAAAATAGAGAAGGTTTGCAAGAATATGAAACATATATTAGACGCCTTGTTCATGAGTCTTACCCAAGAGCTTCAGAATAATTCCGAGAAGAGCTTACTTTCCAGTATTTTATTGATGGAATCAAAGATCAAGAAATACAGCATATGTTGCTTGTAAGCAAGTTTAGTCATTTTAGTGAATCGTTGGATAGGGCTTTGGAAATAAAAGGAACCTATAATTTGTCAAGGCTAAAAATGAGACCAGCTACCGTAGAGGAGAACAAGAATATATTGAATCAAATAACGGAGAAAATGTTATCTAAAATTTTTAACAAACTGAACACAATAAGTGACATTTCACGTTGTCGAAGAAGCCAGATAGAGTGCCAGATGTGGAGGAATTGGACATATGAGAAGAAAGGAACTCTCGAACGCGAAAAATATCTCATTCACCATCCAGAGACTGCACCAAAGAGAACCAAGAAAACTACAATTAGTCGACATTAAGAAGCTATATTCTAACCAAGGATGTAGTTTTAAATCTAAGCTTTTTCAAAAACTTTGCGAACTAGGAGTACTTAGCATCCACAAAACAACGGCAATAGTTTTACATCCTCAATCTTATGGCAAGGTTGAACGATTGATCTGTAGTTCATAAAACTACAGGAGTTACATTAGCCAAGGTTTGGAAGAGAACTTAGATTGTCTTGCGACATAATGTTTTGTTACTGAATTGGTGAAAGTATGAAGATTGAAGACTGAACCGGTGCCTTACAAGAGAAGTTGCGAAAAGTTCATGAACTAATTAGAGTCGCATGGATCTGACCACAGACAGAATGAAAACAAGCTACCACATTAAGACAAACTAGGTAGGGTTCCTGAAAGGTGACAGAGTTTGGTTATGGAGTTGATGCCAGCATTGGAATGACCCTATACTTATTCTGAAGAGAATTAATGATGTTTATAGAATCCAATGAAGTCCGAAGGCCAAAATGAAAGCAGTACATCTCCACGGGTTGAAGCAATACCACGGAAGTAACGAAACTGATCGAGATGATCAGGTTTCAATGGGGGCAGTGTAATGTGGACTACCTGAATATGACCCTGTTCTTTATAGAAATAACATCTAGAGGCTTTTATTAGCCGTTTTTCTAAGGAGATTCTAAACTTTTATTCTAGTATGTTCTATAGTTGTATATAAATAAGTAGGTAGGGTATATGCTAGGAGTTAGTTGTAATTTAGTAGTGAAAATATAAACAAGTATTTATTAAATAATTGTCGGTAATTATTGAAAGTGTGTGAAAATCGTAATAATATTGTACAATTTTGCAATAATTTAAACATCATTGTGTGACTTACTTTTGACAAGATTTCCATATATAAACTTGCAGCAGTTAGTATATAATTCCCATCTGTACTAGTAATTGCATAATGAATCAGTTTTACAAAACGAATTATGATTATGATACAAATGACGGTTTGATCAAACTAGTTACTATCAGATTTTAGATTTATTGAGCGATAATTGTCGCAGGCAAATTTTTCAGTTGTTGGAAATTAATTTTTAAACACAATTTAAATATTGGGTTCTGTTCCTATAAAATAAATAATTAAGAAGCAGCGTACTAAATAAAAACACTATATAATTTAAAAGTTCATTTGCAAAATGATGAAAATCGATAAGTTTTGTGCTAGGTGAATGTAAGCTCTTTTACTAATTTTAGTATAACATTTGATTACCAAAAGAGTATTTTTTTTAAAATTAGGAATCTTTCCGGAGTAACTAATGAGTTACCTACAGAAAAAACTTTTAGGCTGCTTGAAACGTGTGTAGGTGGTTCCAAAAAAGAAGAAGAACTTAATATGTTGGTTTTATTCTCTCCTTCTTTATTTTTTAGGGTACATTTTGTTAAAGGACACAAATTCATGGCAAAGTTTTTTCGTCAGCCAACTTTCTGTGCATTTTGTAAAGATTTTTTGTGGGGATTTGGTAAACAAGGCTATCAGTGTCAAAGTAAGTACATTATAAGTGTCTTATATTATTTAATGTGTTAAATATTGAAACACAGATTCACTAAAACGGTTAAATGCTTTTAATATTGTGACAATTACATTAAATATGCCAACAAATAAACCGTTAGCGGTTAATCGACCCCTTTATGTGTTAATTTAAACCCTTTGATGTCCCTTTAGACCAGTTCTAAAGTTAGACCATGTTAGTAAATTGGTGAGTGTTTTTATAACAAACAAGATATTTAACCTTTTAGTAAGATTGTATGAGTTTTTAACCACCACGCAGTAGTCAAATTTTCTGGTATATATTTTACTGGAGAAATGATTTAGTATAATTAAATCCAAAATACTGTATTAAACAATTTATTATTCCAGCCAGATTTATACACAAAAATATAGTATCAAATATGCATGCTTAAAAAATCAGATTCATTTTATGTTGTGTCTAGATGGTTCTCCTTATATTTTATGAAAAAATCTGGATTTTTTAACAGTCTTTTTTATTTTAGGTTGTCAAACAGCTGTTCATAAAAGATGCCATGATAAATTATTAGGAAAATGTTCAGGGTCGGGGATTAATTCCGAAAGTACAATGGTAAGTATATATTATATTTATATCTATAATTTTTCTGTGCATGTATTCGCAAATAGGCATATTGTGAGAATATTCTTACATATTCTTTAAAATTTATCTTTCCTTTTATAGTAAGTTATGCAACATTTTATATTTTAATTTTTTACAAAATATTTTTAAAAATTTATTGTGTACGTCTATGAACGCCTGATAAATTTTTCAATCAAATTAAAACTTACTAGATTGGAATGCTCTACACATTTTAAGTTACTTTAACAATGACGTAACTTTATCTATCTTTTAAAAGTCGATTCTCTCAAATAAAAATAAACCTCGGAAAATATAAAAATCTACGCGGTTTCCCAAGTGCACACGAATTGTTTTTGCCAATGGAAGATGAATTATTTGGAGTGGGCTTTTATTTTGATAAAGGCAAATATTTATTGTTTCCGTCTTTTAACTTGATTAAATTTTAAAAATCGGTTCATTGATATAATTATTTTGCTAAATATATAAAATATAAGTAGGAGATATGCTTAACAAATTTATACAAACAATAAAAATAAAAATTAACTTATTATTTCTAGTTTACTCCTTTGTCTTTTTTTTTTAAATCAAAAGTCAGACCCCTCAGTGGGCGCCAAAGACTTTCAAGAGGCTGGCACTGAGTCCACGGACAACTAGAGGGCATTAAGGTGACCAAGGTGGGCGGTGGAGTACTGAAGAAATTAATGATATATACATTGAAAATTTTCATCTTATTAGAGCATAAGTTTTTAAAAATGAAATTTAGCTATATAATTCGTTTTAGTTTTATCCGTGACAAGTCTTTGCAAGTTTGTAAGTAATGGCAAATCTTACGTGATTCACACATTCTAGCTAGCTAGCATGTTAAGACAAGAATATGGGAGCTTGTAATTACTTGTTTATACAAAGAGCGCGCCAGCGTTGCAGGCATGCAAGTCGACGCGTTCACGATTCGAATCTATAAAAACTAAAGATCTATTAATTAATCTTACTACTTATATTGTGCTTTGCTATAATCCGTATGTGTGAGTGATACATGATAGAAGTCATTAATCATAATAAATAATATAAAAGTGGTAATAGTTGATTAGTAAATTAGTAAATTTATTGAAACAAAATTTACCTTTTATCATATCTGAATCTAAGAAGAAACGCCGAGAGTATAGTATTGAATTTTTGAAATAAAAAATTACGTATACTTCTACAGAAGAATCATTACCTACGTGCGTAATTTGCCAAAAGGTTATTTCAAGTGAAGCCATGAAGCCGTCTAGACTACAAGAGCATTTTAATAATATGCATGCTGATAAAAAAGATGAATATGTATCTTATTTTCAAGCACTGGAAAAAAATATTTGAAATATCCAATCATATCAAGCCTTTTCGTGTTGTTTTCTAGGCAAGGGGAAATACCAAAAAATAAGTCCTAGATCGGCTCAATCGGATTATTAGTAACGAAAGAGCTGTCACATGGGCATGTTAGGGATGACTTAATGGTAAACAGTTCATTTCATCAAAAGCCGTATGCTTACAGTATCAGGAAATCTACAGAGACAGCGCTGCACGCACTAGTCAGCATAGTGGAAAACGGAAAAGTGATTTTAGGAGCATTTCTAGACATAGAAGGGGATTTCGATAACAAGTCATTCCAATCAATCACCAAAGGAATAAGGAACATCAATTTAGAAGAGACCTGTTGCAGGTGGTGCTAAAGGTTTGGTTACACAGAACTGTTTGGAGAAACGCTGATGGTGCGGTTAATTGGAAGATGTCCGCAGGGGGAGTTCTCTCTTCATTGCTTTCGAGCCTGGTAATGGTTGGACTTTTGCAAATTCTGAACCGGGAGAGAAACTCAGTACTAAGATATGCTGATGACTCGATAATCTTAACCCAAGGTAAACTCAATACAATTCTGAGAGAGGGAATGCAGCAGGCTCTCAGAGTTGGAAAAAGAAAAGAATTACTCAATATAAGTTCCCTAAAGACTTATTCTAATCCTCTTTACAAAACGGAGGAAACTAGAGGACCTCGGTCCCATTATCTTACAAGGAAACATAATACCACTTTCCCAGGAAGTACAATATCTAGAGGTAATCTTGGATCTGGAACAGGCACATGGAGAAGATTACAATAATATCAGAAGCAACCCTTATGGTTGTTGGAAAGTTGTGAAGGAGAACATGGGGCCTCTTATCCAAGACGGTGCATTCTTTATACACCAGTGTGGTGAGACCAGCGACTATATATGCAGCCTTGGTTTGGTCGCCCAACATAATGCAACAAATGCTATGAACAAGTTAGGCGGCACATAGATAATCGGTTGTTTGAGCATCACTGAGGCTATGAAATCGACCCCGATCTCAGCGATAGAGTGCATTCTGGATCTCTCTCCACTATATTTAGTGATTCAAGGAGAGACAAAAATGAGGCTCCATTGGCTTCACCACTCAATGCCAACAGCACAAATGTAGATGACAGGTCATAAAACTATATGTAACAAAATCAGGGGTCCTGAGTTGGAAATGGACACAGATCGTATGACTTCGGGCTATCCCTCCAATATACTGTTTGAGGTCACTATAGAGGATCTAAGGGTTAAAAGTTAAACTCGAACCATCTTCTGGTACACTTATCGGTATACTAATGGTTCAAAAACCGATGAACGTACCGGAGCTAGGATAATATGGATTACAACCAGAAAGAGAAATTATTTTTCACTTGGAAAAATACTCAACAGTATTCCAGGCAGAAATATATGCAGTTTTACAATGTGCAGATGAAATAAAAAGGAGAGCTTACAAAGAGAACCAGATCTACATTTATTCTGATAGTTAAGCAGCCCGAAAGACCCTTAAGGGTTTAAAAGGTTTCATCTAGATTAGTTTAGGAATGTCAGATTCCGGTAAAGAACATCAGAGTTAAGTTACAGTGCGTACCATGACACGAAGGCATTGAAATGAAAAGCTTATAAGCAGGCGAAAGCTGGTTAATCATCTTAGTATATTAGCCCAGAATCAGCTCTTGGGGTGCCACGGTGTGCAGTACGAGAAGTTGTTAAACAATGGATCAAAAAAGAGCACAAAAATCACTGAACAGCCAGACAGCGATTTTATTAGGAATCCTGATCCGAAATTAGCAAAGAAATTACTACAAATGAGCAGGAACCAATTAAGGGCAATCACAAGTATAATGACGGTACACAGGGCCGTCAAAGTTCATCTGAATAAAATGAATCTTTACAACGGAGACTTCAGCTGCTGATTATGTGATAAAGTCGAGGAAATGATAAAGCATATCATATGTGAATGCGAATCACTACATCGGAAAAGACAGCAAATATACTCACTTTTTAGCGGACTTGTACAAATTGGTTCAACAGCTGGATTCTGTGCCAATAGAATAGAATTCTATTAATAGATTGAATTCTACTTGTCTGGTATTCTGTCTTGCAAAATAGTCGCCCGATACCGATTATTTATTTCGCTAGGAAGCGAAGTGTCTACATCTGCCGTTTTCTATTAAATAGTATAATCTGTACTAATTTCTTGTTCTGAGGAGAAGAATATACAGCTCAATGGATTTTTTAAAGATTTTTTACATATTTATTAAATTAAATTTATAAACATATTAACTTTATCTGCGTCTTCAGTCGAGTGACACTTTGGAAATAAATAACAACTGTTATAAACAAAAGCAGCTTTTATTAAAGTAATTGTATATTAAACTTAAAGTTTGATCACTGCTTTTTAAGGTGACTATGTACATTAAACATACAGTCAGTGTTCACCGAATTTGAGATATGTTACATATATAATGCACCAACATTAATATGAAACTATCAGGAAAAGGTGGATATTTTTCCCATAGGTAGTATTCGCCATCTAGACCGGTTTCGAACTCATTGGTTCCCGTCAGTACGGGGCAGACATGTACACCTCACAATACGAAAATTTGAGTCCTTTAAGCAAATTATATCATATTAAACAAAAAGTTCAATACAAGTTGCGCCATCTCCCGGAATCTCATGCAATTTATATTGAATAATAATGCAATTCCTTTACGGATATTGTGCACAGAAGTTGAAATATCTTTTCAGTTACTTTATTGAAACTTAAAACACCATTAAATCAAACTTAATGTATAACGAACTGATATTTGAATGAATTGCTTTAAATTCAAAGTAAATGTATATTATTCACGATTTTTGGTACAAAATCATTAAATTTAATATATAATGGACGTTAAGTTTGCATTAAATTTAAAGTTATTTTTAACAGCGTATATAATAATTCTTTTTGAAAAATAATTTCTTCCAATAAAAATTCTGTTTACAATAACTGTGACATTTACTATAAAAAAATCAATTTATTCTTCTTAAAATAAATTTCAAATAATATTATATCAATAAAGCACATGATTTTTCAATAATGTAAATTTTATCTATTTTAACTTTATAGTAACTTACCCTCAAATCATGAACTACTGGGTGGCAACAAAATCAAATAAATGTCATTTCCAGAGAGTTGAGTCAGTATTTAAGGCGATATTAAAAGCTTATTTGTAGACATTTACTGCTCGTTTGAAATGCCCCATCAAATAATTTTATGGCTTTTTTACTCTTTCTGTTGAAAATAATATATAAAAATAAATGTTACCAAATGCTTTACTTCTTTTTATTTAGTGGTCAAATACAATTAAAATTATTTGAAAACAATCATCAGAAGAAGTAACTTTGCACAAGGAATAGGTCCATCAACTAAATAAATTTTACCTGTCTTGTAGGCATTTATCAAAGTATTAAAATTTTAATTAAATTCTTAGAAGAGTTACATAGTGTGTTTTGTTTTTTAAAAAAATATAAATGCGAGACATCTTACTTGAACTACGGAACTAGTGGGTAGTTTGGTTGCCGGTGACGAATGATGTGGCCTCTATCCTTTGAGAATCATGTTCCTGTATCGAGTTTTAATATATTTATTTTTGAATGTACCGTCGCGCCATCACATGGCGTTTGTATTGCTCTTGTGTTGTTGAATGAGTCGTCGAGATGTCGCTATTCGTGTCTTGTTTGCTATTTTTTCATTTTAAAAATAGTTATAGGTCACAATTTGTTAGAGAATGGATTGTATCACAAGCAATAGCATGATGAGCCTCATACGATAACAAAACATGGCTGTCGTCATTTCTCGGACCCGGAGATTCCCCATTGTTTTGAAGTTCTCCGCACTTTTTAACACGAGTAGTGTTTATCAACAGAAAAGAAAAACGACCATAACTTTGAAGTATTTTACCAACAACTAAATAACACAGTAAATAGTGTAAAAAAGGAGACCATAGCTTAGGTGAAAGTAATGAACATGGTGATAGACTGTTTGAATTTTGCCAGGATAACGACATGGTAATAACAGACACATGGTATAAGCTGCATAAGCGAAGAATGTATATGTGGAAAATCGGGTGATAATCCGACTCATGTAATAAGAAATCAAATTGATTACATATTAGTTAACAACAGATTCAGAAACTGTATAAAAAAGGTTACAACATATAAAGGTGCTGATATTGGGTCAGATCACAATCCTCTAATTGCCGATACTAATGTTAAGTTAAAAAAGATAAAGGGAGGTACTTAGCTGAAAAAGTTTAATATAGCAGATATAAAAAAGATCATATGGAAACAGACATCAACAACCACATAAAGGAGATAAATTTTACTAACAATGTAAATAAAATGTGGAAACTAGTTCATGATCTAATCTCAAGCTTAATGGAGAAACATGTTATAAATAACACGTAACATAATAAACAACGATGGATGACTGAAGAAATATTAGGTCTCATGGAGGAGAGGAGAAAATATTAAAACAAATTAAAGGAATATAAAAAGAAGCAAAAAGAGATCAAACCAAAGATTCGTGCAGCTATGGAGAAGTAGATGGGAGACAGATGTAGAGAAATGGAGGAATTAGAGAGAAAACATGATAATTTCAACATGTATAAGAAGGTTAGAGAAGTTTCTGAATTTTTCAACAGGAGGACCCTTAATATACTAGTAGATACAACAGGCAAATCTCTCATTGATGAAGAAGAAACCTTCAATACTTGGAGTTCCTACAGTCCAAGTCTCATGATTCATAACTTGAAGGTTCTTCTGAGTATAATTCATCGTAGAATAAAGGATAAATGCGGAATCAGCCTAGATATTCCCAGTTTGGGTTTAGAAATGTCCTGAGTACGAGTTAATGATACACTTACCAAATAATGCCAAATTTAACGAGGCGTTAGACAGGGATGTATTCTCTCTCCACTGCTGTTTAATTTATATTCGGACAAAGTTTTTAAGGAAGCACTATATAACAATGTATTTGGGGTTAAAATTATCAGCGAGCTAATACACACGATTCGTTTGACCAATGAGACGGCCATCATAAGTGATAGCCTTCAGGGTCTATAATAACTCTTAGATTCTGTCAATCGGGTTGGGAAAGAAATGGGACTCAATATAAATGTTGCTAACACTAAATTTATGGTCTTCAGTCATATATTGGTCATGTTCTGAGAGGAGATCGGTACAGAATTCTTCAGCTGATAATGAAGGGTAAGATCGTGGGTCGTAGAGGTTTTGGAAGGAAGTAGATCTCTTAAGTGAGGAACATTCGAGAGTGGACAGGAATTCACAGTTCTAAACAACTATTTGGAATAGCTTTTGGAATAGCAGAAAACCGCCATTGTAATTGTCAATGTCTGGTGGACCTGACATGTCACGGAAAGAGAAAGAATGTTTATCAACAATCTTATATCCGCACGGCCTAGAATTTTCTATTTAAAAATTACACCGACGAAACTTATCTCATCAAATGTTTTCTCCATAACCTCATCAAGATAGGCTAGACTTGTTTTCCATGTAAGTCCTCGCAGTACTATTTCCATTAGTCGTTAAAGATGAGAGGAGCGTTGCAGAGTCCGAATGGCAAAACATTAAAATGATACAGACTAGCCCCACTAAAAAAAGCCGTCTTCTCTTTATCTTTATTTTGGATGCTTACGTGCCAATATCCACTTTTTAGACCCAGCATGGAGAACCATTGTGATCCAGCCAAGGTTGTGAAAGTGTCATCAATTCTAGGAAGTGGATAACTATCTTTTTTACTGATGTCATTAAGCTTCCTGTAGTCAACACAAAATCCTTTGTAGCTACCAGCACAACTGGAGATGATCAAGGACTACATGAGTCTTCTATAACTCCCTCGTTCAGCATTTGGCTATGGGAAGTCTTTTAGGTGGCTGGCGTATTGGTTGTGCACTGCCAGCATTTATTTCATGCTATATGATGTTCGTTCAATCGGTATTACTTTTTCTGCTTCAAAAACATCACTATGTTCTCATATAAAACTCTTGACTTTCTCAAGTTCTCGTTTTCATTCTGTCTGGAGCTTCTCAATTAGTCCGTTACATAAAAATTTTGATATATCTTTGTCGGCTTTTTCACATTTTACCACTCATTTTACGGGCTCGTATAATGTTACTGCATCTCCTATGAATTTGACACAGTTAGGGAGAATATTGGCTACTCTGATAGGTATGATGTAATCTGAATTCACTAATGCCTTTGCTACCAGGTATTTACAGGGTTTATTGTGGTGTTGAATCAATACTACGTGGCTTCCAGAACTTTTGTCCAGTCTTCCGTAAACAATCTTCTCTGTATTTACCTTCACTCTAGTTGTTTGTTCGGCAATGACTCTGATTGGTTCGGTACTATAGTTCTTTGGCAGAATAAATTCTTCAGTGCCAAACGTTAAGATGTTAAGCCTGTTGTCGAAAGAAAATCCATGTTGACGAATTAGGTCAAGTCCAAAAATAAATTCATCTTTGTCGGCAACTAACACCAAATGATATAATTTTAGCCCTCTAAGTCGAAGCTCCACTTGCATTTCTCCAATTACCTCAGCTGCTTCTCCATTTACAGTTCTCAACATTATTTTTCTGGACAATGGTAGGATTCTAAATTTACCAACAAGATTTGACTGTATCAGAGATACTCCTGTATCAGTGTCAACAGTTGGTGTAGCATTGACTTTTCCTTCAATTATAAGCCTCTCGGCGGTCCATCTTAGGCTATAAATGGAAAGGGTTCTGGGGGCCTTCTCGATATTGGTCAACACCCGACCCTTAATATTGACTAATTGGAGTTTTCCTGATTCTCTTCTATGCGGTCTCTAGATGGTGAACGAGACCTTAATCGCACTCGACAGTCTCTTTTCATGTGTCCAGTTCGTCCGTATCTGTAACACTCTATCTAGTTTCTCCTATAACGTGAAGCATCACCTCTTGTGTTTAGTTCTTCCTGGTTTCTTTTATAACGTGAAGTATCACTTATTGTGTCCAGTTTCTTAATTATTTCATATAACATTTTCTCCGTTGTTTGGTTCGACGAATTCTTGTTTTCCTCTATGATAATGCCTCTAATTTTTAGCTTTGACACATTATAAGCTGCTTGTATTTCCAGAGCCCTATCCAACGCTTTACTTGCTTATACGCAAGATACGCTGTATTTCCTGATCTCTAATTCCATCAATAAAATATTGGATTGTTAGCTCTTCTCGAAATTCTTCCGTAGCTTCTGGGTAAGCCAAATGAACAAGGCGTCGGACATCGCATTCATTTTCTTGCAAACTTTCGTCATTTCTCTGATGTTTTGATTTGAGTTGCGACTGGTATAACCGGCGCCGATGGTGATCTCCAAATATTCTTTCCAGCGCAGTACTAGGGATCTCATAATCTTTTTGTTGGGTTATAGGAATTGTTTACAAATATTCCAGTGCTGGTCCACGAAGTGCAATTACTAATGCAGTAGCCATCTCTTCATAATTCCGGTTATTTGCACTAGCGGCAGCTTCAAATTGTCGTTTGTACATTATCCATGATGTTTGATCATCTTAAGTTGGAGGTTCAATGCTCTGTCCGGTGGTTATTACTTTATCAGAAGGGTCAAGCTTGTTTATTTTATTGATTTGTCTCTGAAGGTCCATTATTTTAAATTGTACTTCTTGGCGTACCTTTGATTCTATCCCGTCTACGATTTCTTTCATTTCCTGTCGCACTTCTCTTCTATCTTGTCGCACTTCTCTTACGTCTTATCGCACTTCTCTAGTCTCTTCCTTAAACTTTTGCGTTTATTCCCGTTGAATTTGATCGAATTTTTCCTGTTCTTGTACAGTGACCTGTTGCGTCTATTTGCAAAGTTTATTTTCATCTTTAATGCGATGTTCTTTTTATTGTTTGTTTTTAAGGCGACGATTTTCTTCTTGTTGTTTCCCTTTAAGGCGACGGTCTTCTTCTTGTTGTTTTTCTTTTTGGCAGCGATCTTGTTCTTCTTGTTTTTCTTTTTGACGACGATCGTCTCCTTCTTCTTCTTTTTCTTTTTGGCGGCGATCTTCTTCTTCTTGTTTTTCTTTTTGGCGGCGATTTTCTTCTTCAAGTTTTTCTTTTTGGCGTTGATTTTCTTCTTGTTTTCTTTTAGATGACGTTTTTCTTCTTTTTTACGACGTGATTCTTCTTCCTGTTTTTCGTTTAGACGACATTATTTTTCTTTTAGGCGACTTGCTTCTTCTTTCTGTTGGTCTTTTAGACGATATTTTTCTTCTCTTATGCGACGGTTCTTTTCTTCCTGCTTTTCTTTTGGACGACGTTGTTTTTCTTTTTGACGACGTGAGTTTTCTTCGTGTTTTTGTTTTAGACGACATGGTTCTTCTTTTAGGCGACGGTCGTCTTTTTCTTGCGTTTCTTTCAGGACGTTGTTCATCTTTTGATTTTTCTTTTTGGCGGCGAGCTTCTTCTTCTTTCTCCTCTTTTTGGCGCCATTTATCTTCATTTGTTTGTGTTTAAGGCAACGTTGTTCATTACTTTCCATAAAATCAGCCAATACTTATTTATTTGCTCCATTTCGACTGTTTGCTGTCTAGTATTTACCATAGAATCTTCTAGAATGTTGTCGAAAATTCGGTCCAAGCTTCTTTCTTAGTGACAAATCTGATGGTGATGTCCGTTTTTCGCTATCTCTTTTAGTTTCCAAATAGAATTTTCTAGAATTTTGTTGAAAATTCGGTCTAGGCTTCTTTCTTAAAGATAAATCCGATGATGAAGTCCCTTTATCTCTTTCAATTTTCAACTAGAATGTTCGTCGTAAATTCTGTTCTAAGCCTCTTTGTTAATGACAACTTCAATGGCGAAGTCAGTTTTTCGCTACTTCTTTCGGTATTAAAATAGAACGTTCTAGACCTTTATCGAAAAATAATCTTATCTTCTTACTTGGTAACAAATCCAAAGTTGAAACTTGTTTTTCTCTATCTCCTCTAATTTCCAATAGCATTTTCTGGAGACCCGATGATAATCCTCATTTCTGACATCAATTGTTTTATTTCATATCTTCTTCTGAAAAACTAAAAATCAAACAAATACAGGTAGTTAACAAACGGTTAAACAAAACTAATATGTAATTAAAATACTTACAAATTAGAGTTTCCTTCTACGAAATCAACCCTAACACACTCAACATCGTGATATATGATACATCATTATTATTACTTCTTTCAAAATTATTAAGGTACGGTCGATAACAAAAAAGAAAAATTATATATATATATATATATATATATATATATATATATATATATATATATATATATATATATATATATATAATAATGAATCAGGATACTTTGAAAGGTTATTCTACGTGGTAAAATAAAAGTTGTAAGTCATGTAATAAAAAGCCGAAAACTCAGTATTTCTTGTGTTGCCTGTAATTTTTTTTCTTCTTTTTAAAATCTTGCCGTTAGTTTTTAACTTGCCAAGTTGATATTTTTCCAGGGACTGCCCTTAATGACTTTTACCATTCTGTTATAAAAATGTTTCGGTACTGTGTCACCAGAGCTCACTTAACTCGAAATTTAAATTTTATTTTTCAGGTATTTTTTTGGCTGATAGTTAATGGAAAAGAGGACACGTGAAAGACAAAAAGTAACTAATAAAAAAGGCACTCCTTATTCGAGTCCATAAACTACACCGTTTAGGCGACAATTGGAAAAGTTTCCATCAGATTCAGTTTTTTAAATGGAAACAAAAAATCAAATTCTCATGCTCAAATTTTCCTGTCATATTTTGTATAACTTAGCATCGATTTATTATTTTTAACGAAAATTCTTTACATCGTTTATTGGCGTTTTATAAACGAAAGCGTTTAAATGCCTCCAAAAAATTCCATTGTATTGATATCGGGCGAGCACGGTGCACAAAGTATCGGTCCGCTTCGTCTTATCTCTGTCATGGAATGTTTTGTTCAGGTATCTCCGCACATCCAGATTAAAATGAGGTGAACATATTGAAGTAGCCAAACAATTATTCTTATTTCATTGGGAAAATTTTCCAACAATTGTGGAAGATCATTCCGCAAAAAATTTAAATAAGTACCTCCATTTAACGGCGCACCAAGAAAGTGAGTTCCTACCAGTCTCTTATAATTCCACCCATATACATTCAGAGGCGCTGATGTTGCCAAACCATAATGACATAAGAGTTTTTATAAGAGTTTTGATGGGTGTTATGAAAATTAGCAATAACATCACTCGTAAATGTAGCTACGTTGGCGAATAATATGAATTTAATGTGATTTTGTTTATATTTGGCTAACATTTGATGTTTAGTCGCAATTGTTCCTCACTCCCATAAAGGCCATTCATGTTTTATATATGAAAAAGGTAATGAAGTTCCTCATGAAGAACTTCCCAAGACGTAGAATTGACAATGCTCTTTTCTAAATTCATTTGCTAGTACTAGTATTTGGATCGGCTTCTATGTTTTAACAATTTTTTTTCCATTTGACACTTCTAACCAAACTTGATCTTCCTTTAGCACCAAAATTATGTTTGAATGTTCTAATTTCGCTCAGCTTCTATGGACGCTGGTAAACTTTGGGCACATGAGATATTTCTCTCAGGATTTTCTTCCAGGTACAACCGTCTTGCTTCTTCTGCAGTTCCATTTGCTGTCCTATAGCAGAAACGCGTGTCGCAATAATCAATATTTGAATATTCATGCGCCATTTTGTAAATAATTAAATACCGTGGTAATTTTTACGTTTTTACTAATTTCACGTCTACTGAAATTTAAAAAGGAATTTTACTTATTAACTATACGAAAAAAAACTTTTCTTAAATATTTGTCAGATTTAGTTTGAAGAATAGTAACTTCTTTTTCTCAAACACAATTATTTTAAAAACTATAGACTTAAGGTATATTCAACTCATAATAAAAAACTTTTAAACTTATATGTTATCTCGAAAAAGTGATTATTATACAGGGTGTCCTATTTAAAAAAATAACACTTTTTGCTGCCCTTATATATAAATCCTTTATTTACTCATAGACTACACACATATCTTAACAACTAAATTCATATTTTAAAATTAAAAACAATAATCAAACATCGTTAAACTTTGCAGAACAACGACATACTAAACTGACACAAATTTAAAAAAAAAATAAAGAAAGTTCATGTCCCTCAAGGACAGACCCTATTAACAAAATACTGCTTCAGACACTGCTTAAACTTATTTAGATATTTTAAACATTTAATATTTGTGGGCAATTGATTAAAACTGTTTAAACCTTTAAAAATACAGAGGTTTGTGTTTGTCTCTTTAATACTGGAGGAATATAAAAGTCATCCTTCGATCTAGTGTCATATGCATGTATATTTCTATTATAATTCATATGATTTTGTAAATATGTAGGACAACTACCCGATCTGATTTTAAAAATAAAGATCATTGTTTGATAGTGAAAGAAGTCCTCCACCGACAACCATTGCATTTCTCTCAACATGTAGTTAATTGATGTTCTTCTTGTACATGAGAGTATAACTCTCGTGGCTCTATTTTGCAATTTTTGAAATCTTGCCTTTTCATTTTGATTAAGAAGGAACAAAATTGTGGAGCAATAAATAAAGTGCGGCAATACCAGAGTGTTAAACAGGATTGTTTTAGTCCACCTTGTCAAAAAATTAGAACATCTTTGAATATAGTTAATTTTATAAGAAATTATTTTTATTAAGTTATTAGCATGTTTTTTAAATTTAAGTTGTCTATCTATGATTACTCCTAAATATTTAAACTTTTCCACCATTTCAATTGTTTCATTGCCTACTTTAATAATAGGATCTCCAAGAGAAAAAGTTTTGTAATGATTCTCATTGCAGATTATCATAAATTTGGTTTTTTCCACATTTATTTTTAATTGGTTACAAGAACACCACCAATATAAATTTTGTAGAGTTAAGTGTGTCAACCAATTGAATACCATCAGAACATGCAAAATATAAAAGAACATCATCTGCAAAAATATGTATAAAACAATCATCAGCTGTATTTACTATATCGTCAATATATATAAGAAATAGTAATGGACCTAATACACTACCCTGTTGAACACTCATGCTGCTTTCAATCTCGTCAGATACCACGTCATTCAATTTCAGTCTTTGTTTTCTATTAATTAAGTAATTATTCATAAATTCCAACACTTTACCCCTTATACCGATATTTTCTAATTTTTTAAGTAATCTTTCCCTATCTAAAGTCTCAAACGCTCTCCTCAAATCCAAGAATACAGCACCCGTAATAAGATTTTGATCGAAACTATGTTTCCAGTCATTAAGGACATACTGCACTGCAGTTTCACAGCTATGCTTACCCCGAAAACCAGATTGCATACTATTTATAATTTTTTTGGCTTCTATAAATTCTAACAGTTATTTCATCACTACTTTTTCCATGATTTTTTCAACACAACTAAGCATGTTAACAGGTCGCAAATCAACAGCGCTGTGAGAATTATTTAGTTAAGGAACCGGAACTATAGTCGATATTTTTAATTCATCGGGAACTTTATATGCTAAAAATGACGAATTTATCAAATTAAGAAGTGGTAGAGCTATGTTATCAAAACAACTCTTTAAAAACTCAACATTGATATCATCTGATCCATTTTTATTTGGTAGGTCAAAAACAATCTCCTTAAGTTCCTCAACAGTAACAAGCTTAAAGTTCTCCAAATACACGCTTCCATGTCTAGGTAAAATTGGAAAATCTGGTCCAGATTTATCTATGTCCCCAACTATTGCTCCAATACTGGTAACATAAAAGCAGTTCAATGAACTTGCCATATCATTTGGATCTGAAATTATTTCATCATCAATTTTCAGTTGCAAATAACTGTTAGTTTTACCTTCATTAGGAAGCAAAGTTTTGAAAATATTCCACAATGCACGGGAATTACTTTTATTTTCGGTTCTTCTATCTCTATAATATTCTCTTTTTTCCTGGTGCATAACTTTCACAGCAATATTTCTTTTTTGTTTGTAGATCTTCAAATCCTCAGATGTTCCATAGCTGACATACCGCTTATAACTAACATCTCTGGCATTTGTAGCAGCCTTAACTCTGTCATTCCACCATTCCTTGTATTTTGGATATATTTTTACAGTTCTTTTTGGTGCAACATCATTAAAAATGTTCTTCAAAGTTGAGTAAAGGTACTGGTATTTGAGGTTAATGTCAACTATTTTATAGTTCCAGTTTATCAGGGATAATTTATTATTTATAGTACTATAATTAATATTTCTACCTCTACTTCTTATTTCAATAGTTTATTGCAAGATTGCAGCTGGTAAGTAAAGGAAAACTATATAATGATCTGTGATTCTGGGTGTTTTTATGACTTGAGCCACGCTCTTTTCAAAATGATTAGTAATTATTGGATCTATTAAAGTCCCATCATTTGCGCAAGGCCGAGTACACTCTGTAACCATATTCTGCAACCCAGCATCAACCACAAATTGATTGAACCTTATACTGTAGGTGTTATCAGCCTTCCAATCAATATTAAAATCTCCAGTTATAATTACTTGACAGTTTTTATCCTAAATATTTTCATCACACCAACTCTCAAAGAAATCAAAAAAAGCCAGACAGCTACCATTTGGAGATCTATACAAACATACAATAATACACCATCTTTTGTTTAAACGAATCTTTGTCGACAAGAACCAGTACGTCTTTTGCTTGTATGATCTCTGGCACTCCATCACCGTAACATTACCCCCAAAATACACCCCCCCCCCCCAGTATGTCTACTCTCACTGTCAGCTTTAAAAATGGAGTAGTTTGCAATGGAAATCACACTATCATAAATTTCACCAGTTAAACATGTTTCTGAAATACAAATTATCTCAGGCCTTTTTTGTACAACTAAATTGTAAATCTCATCAAAGTGAGCAGGTAAACTTTGTGCGTTTAGGTATAATAACCTTGTTTTTTGAAACATCCTGTCAAATCCAAATATTTTAAAAATGTGCGCATAAGTTATCCATATAATACAGTAAATATAGTTTCTTCGTTAATTTTACCCAAACAGCGTAACCTTAGTTCATCCAATCGTTGACTCACCCTGTACAATTAGATCTGAGTCATTCTGTATTTTACATCATTACATAATATACTTTTCCGGTTGCGTCCAGTGGCGGCGTGTGGGATGTTCAAGGGTGTGTTCTGCATTGAAAATACGCGAAATACGCAAAGCAAAAAAAGAATTATTAGACCTACCTGTATTCCTTCTAAGCTCTGGTACAAGGTACAAACATGCAACATGCAATCCTTTTGTCGCAGGTGGTAACCTGGTAGCACATTGAATATAAGGGGCAATAAATGTCAAAAAACGAAAAACAACAACAAAAATTTAAACGTTTAAAAAAATCTAAAGTTCACTTTTTATATATCAAATCAATACGTCTTTGTTTAGCTCTTGCAAACTTCTCAATTACTTTCTCATTAAAATTGGGGTCTTTTCTAATAAAGGCATTTTCTATTGACAGCATAGAAAGTGCGGATAATCTACTTTCACCCATGGTATTGCGTAGGAAAGTTTTAACTCTTTTTAAAGTAGAAAAACATCTTTCTGCCTCTGCCGTTGTCATAGGAATAGTTATAATTATTTGTAATAACTTGACAGTTTCTTTGAAAGACTCATCCAAATTGTTAGATGTAAGTAAATTTAAAAATGCTACTGCCCCTTTAAGATTCCTAAAATCTGGCCTTATGTAAATTATGGACAGTTCAGTCTTTAGGCGTTCTAGTTCAAATAAAGGGTACATAGTTAGCACAGAGTTTAATATCCCATCTGGAAATTTTTTTGAAAACTTCTCGAACAATTCAGATGTAAATAACGTCGCGACTGCTAAATGATCTACATAATCAAATCTAGTTTTGGCAGTATGAATTATTGTGTCGCAAACTTCTAATGCTGCCGCACGAAGGTTCTCTTTTGAAAGACAAATTCGTTTAACAGTGGGCTCCAAATCCTGTCTGAGAAGATTTCCTCTGTCTATTACCCCGTCAATATTATCTCTCAACTCTTGGATACACTTTTCAAAAGTATCGACGCAGTTTTTAATTTCTACCGAATCGGCTTTCCTTGTTTGTAGTTGGTTATATAAAATGTCAACATGCGGCATAACATGATGAAAAATATTTAGCCAAAACAGAAATGATTCATCATTAAGCGAACGTTCTATAGCAACTGCCTGACTTACGACTATTCTATTAGCAAACCTCCGTTGAATTTCTTGCATACATTCTATTAAAGAATTTCTGTGCTCATAAATAACGTTTATTGCTCTGCTTTTAAAATTCCACCGAGTCTGAACGGCGCGTGGTAATCTTCTCCCTACTACTTCGTTTAACACATCCATTCTTTGAGGAGAATTCGAAAAGAAATTTACAACGTCATCTACATTTGAAAAGAATACCCGCACTTTTGTATCTTGAGACACTGCCTGGGCCATTATTAAGTTGAGTTGATGAGCGTAACAGTGAACAAAATGTGCCTGGGGATATTTTTCCTTGATTACTGTGTGTACTCCTCTATGTCTGCCACTCATAACAGCAGCGCCATCGTAGGTTTGTGCAATCAGCTTGTTGAAATCTTTCGTTAAGAATGGATCTATAACGGATTTAATACAGGCTGCTAAAGATTGAGCGTCATGTTGCTCAGGATTTATAAAACCCCAAAATCTTTCAACTGGGCTTCCTTGATGTACATATCGTAAAACGACCACCATTTGAAATTTTGAGGCAACATCACTAGTTTCATCTGCCAGAACTGCTAAATAATTTGATTCATTTATTTCATCAGAGATTTTTTCTCTACATACCTCCAGCATGCATTGTAATAGTTCATTCTGCATGTCCTTTGATGTACCTTTAAATAACGTAGCAGATTCTAAATGTTTTTGGAAAACGTTGTCAAGATCTGCACTAAAATTCACCAATCCACGAAAGATTCCGGGATTATCAGACTCGTCACTTTCATCGTGGCCACGGAGGGCTAACTCAAACGTTCCACAAAATTTTATACAATCAATAATACGCGATAGCACATAACGATTTTTATCAACTTGTTCGTTGTGCCGTTTTACATTAATCCAGTAGGCATTATCCAATTGCTTTTGGATGTTTATGTTTCCTAATAATGCCAGGCTTACCGTATTGGAAATATGCTTCTGTGTTCCTTCGTGCCGTTTAATGTTTTGGCTTAAATGTCCCAAATCTCTAAAACCCGTAACTGTCCACGATTTGTCACCTCCAAACAAAATACAAGGGAAACAAAAAAGCGCGTGTTTTTTGTCACAACCGCACAACCACTTTGTATTGTTATAAACCGTGTCATTAAACTGGCGTTTGTATGTTTTGCTTCGACTTGAACCGCTAATTTCAATGTTTAATTGTGGTGTCGATCGACCAAGTTCTTTAATTTTAATTTTGTCCTCGTATGCCAAAGAGCTAAAACTATGACTCTGCAAAAACTCGATCGAATTCATTATAATTAAACTAAATAAAACAACAGGACAAAACAAATAGCCGGCCGCGCGCATATAAAATTACAAAACCACTGCTGGGTGCTGCCGTCCTGCAGCCGCAAATTTTCCATAAATCGCCGTATTAAGCCACGTGCAGCGTTAAACCAATCACTCGCTTTGTTTTCAGAAATCATTAGCTGTGAACCCAAATCCGCGGCGGGCTCGTAAGCGGCGGCCCTACGCTCGAGTGTTCAGGCCGGAAAACTTGCGGTGTTTTGTTTGCCATTTTGCCAATGCTATTAGAGAAATAATTTAATATTTTTATTGTTTAGTTTAGGGATACACTACATTAAAAAATATATAATTTGTCGAAATTATGTGTGTTCTGCAGCTCCGCAGCACTTATGAACGCGCCGCCACTGGTTGCGTCTCTTTATATGTCCGGGCTGATCACGACAACGACTAAATGAATTTTGATTTCGTTTTCACCATGTGTTAGGTCGTTTCTTGAGGAAAGTTTTGGTATTTGATAAGCTGATATTCAGGATGTAAAAACTAGTATATCAAGCTTCTAGAATAGATAGCATTCAACAAAATAAGTAAAATCCTTTTGTTTGTGCACTTAAGCTAACATGTATTCATGTTGATATAAAAATAACAATTTTAAGCTAAAGGTAACACAGAATAATATTTATTTCAAATTCAACTTGATTTAAGTACTTAAAAAAACACAAAGACATCTATAGCAATTTGCTTTAATCAAAACAAATATCCTAAGATTTTTATAACTAACAGAGGTTCTAGAACACAGTCAAGGGAGACCTAATATAGTTACATGCCAAGAAACGTATTCTGTGAAAATGAGAAATGCAATATAAAATATTATTTAGAACAAAAAAATCTTGTTTTAGTTTTTGAAAACAATTTGTAATTCCTGAACGATCTTTACATCATACGGGAGAGGGAGGCCTCTACCTTCTCTGTTCCTAATCATATAATAAATAACTTTTCTTTAAATTAGAAACCTGCATTTCTTTTAGTATTTTTATTATTAACATTCACCAATTTGTCAATAATACCTCTCGAGTTCAATTGTCAGAATATTCAAAATTAAAAGTTATGTTACAATTTCAGGTATTTTATTATTATTGCATATTTAATATAATTTGTTTTTAGGTTTGTGAAGATCAAACAATTTTAATTTTTTTTCTTTTCAGTATTTAAGAGAAAGATTCAAAATAGACCTTCCACATAGATTTAAGATTCACAATTTCATGTCTCCTACTTTCTGTGAACACTGCGGCTCATTACTGTATGGATTATATAGACAGGGACTCAAATGTGAAGGTAAGATTTAATTAACTATTTTTTAAAAATAAAAATAACAAATTAGCCTTCTCTTTCTATCATTTTTGGCGAAGGTGCAAGAACAGAAAAGTTTGACTAATCTTGTAATTTTCTAACATGTTATTTTTATATTCTGATAAAATTTAGGGAATGAAAACATTTTGCCAATATTTACCTTGCGCAATAGTTGGTAATGGATATTATTGTGTTTATTTGTAGTAACTGAATTGAGAGAATTTTTGTGTATCAAGTTAAAAATGGTTAGGAAAATACAAATTGATGGCGCCCAACGCTTAGTAAATAAAAGTTAATTCTTACAAAAATTTAACTTGTAATTATCGCTTATTACACTAGTTAAAGCAACTTAAAAAATGCTAAATTTGATTCTACGCCGTCTTACTCGAAAGTCAAGAATTTTGTTGCTTATCTTCTCGCTATACATTTAATGGTAAATGTAATAAGAAAGTCATAATGAAATTGAGTTTACTATTGGGCTGAAAGTCGTAAGTCCATTTATGTAATAGCTGTGAGGACTATATTATGGCTATTATTCTGAAGTATAATAATTTGGAATGGGTTATTTGGATCAAGATGTAACGTTGAAACATTGCGGATGGTTAAAATGTAAGATGCGTTAGTTTTTAGATTTTTTAGACAAAAACTAACTTAGGTTATATATGCGGGGTGTCCAAGTAGTCATGGATAACCTGTCAACTGCAGCTGTTCCACATGATGATCTACCAAATATTCAACTATGATCTTCGCAAAAGTGTTATGGTTTTTCAGCTTTTTTGAAGCTTTACTTTTTTTGAAAATCACTACCGGTGCTCATTTTTTTTCATGTCGTTTTTACAAACTAAAACCTTTTTTCGTTCTGTGTTACTTATCTTTATCTTAAATGATTCGTTATCGATGAAGAATAAAGTATTTTTAGTAATTAGTTTTAAACTATTAGAAAAAAAATATCCTAAACAAATTTTTGGTTCAAAATTTTTTCAATCTTCAATTTTTGATCAGCCGTAATAAAAGAAAATGTCACGCGTGTTGTGCAAATCATCTTAAAAACTTACTTATTTAATGAAGATTCAAAAATGATATAAACGTTATAACTTATATGCATCATTATTATAGTTATTATCAGATTTACAAGCCAAATGGCTTCGCACTCTATGGAGATCTTCCCATGTTATCGGGTCCTAGGTGGCGTGGCTTTCTGTACTTGCTACAAACTTTCAGACGGTTCTCGCGGTTGCAAGGAAAGCTGCTTTCTGAATCGGTTTATACAGATGCTCACTAAGGCCCAGTCCCTTGATGTTCTGCAATAGGTTCTTTGGTATCACTCCAGTTGTTGATAGTATTATGGGAATCGTGTGGATTTTCACCTCCACATCTCTGTATTTGACGACCATCTCATTGTATCTTGATCTTGGGTTGTTCTTACTAGGTATAGCAATGTCAATCAATGTAGTTCGCCTAGAAATATTATCGGTTAGTATAAGGCCTGGCCTATTATGAGCAACTGTTTGATTTATTAGAACCTTTCGGTCTCAATATAACTTGAACTCATTGTTTTCAAGAATAGGCACTGGATTGTATTCGTAGAAAGGCACTTTTCCTACCTGCAATAGTTTTAACTTATCTGCTAATTCTTGATGGAGTATATTAGCGGCTGAGTTGTGTCTTTTCTTATACTCGGTTGTGGTAAACGCTTGGCATCCTCCAATTATGTGCTGGATTTTCTCTGATATTCGACAGCCATATCTACATTGGTTATTTTCTATTGAGGGATCTCTGAAGATGAACTTCCGATAGTTATTCGTCGGAATAACCTGGTCTTGAATAGCTGACAAGAAGCCCTCCATTTCCGAAAATATTTGTCCTGAAATCAACCAGTAGTTCGACGATGAGTGGTCGATATTTTCCTGGATGACCTCATTTGGATGCCGTCTATGAAGTGGCTTGTAACTTAACTTGGTCTGTTCGGTGGTTAGAAGCAATATCCTGTTCTCTTAGCTGTAGCGGTGTTGAATCGTCTGCCTCGCATATCGCCTAGATGTAGTGTGGAAGAGTCCGCTAATCTGTGGAAATATGAATGTAAGTTTATTATTTGTTCATCGAGCTGTTTACCAATATCTATCAATCCTGTTCCTCCTTAGTATCTTGGAAGCATTGTACGTTCAATAGTACTGCGAGGGTGGTGCTTGTGTGCTTTTGTTAAGAGTTTGCATGTTTTCGATGTCCGTCCAGCTCCATTTTACAATTCCTTAAACAAATTTCTACTATTTAGACTAGTTCGTAACACCTGTCTTACTCTTCTGACAGATTCGGTTGTCAGTTCGGCCTTCATAGTGCTATGGCCAATTCGTTTAGCTTGTTTCATATCTAGGTATTTGTATGTTTGTTCTGCTGCCATTGCAGCTATAGTTTCATCGTACTGCATTTAAAATGCTCCCGGTTGTATATTTCCTTTAACGATGTTCAAAATATGGCAGTTTTATTGTTATTACTATTTGAATAGCAAAGACTGCGTTTTCGCACATTTCTCAAACTTCAGTTCTGATATTAAAAATACTTAAGTTATGTGGATATTGGTCTATGCAAATGAAAAACACCAAATGTGTTTACGTATTATTTTATAATAGAAAAATTACAAAATATGTTCAAAATGGCGTTTTTGATCTCTAATGCATGCCCTGCGCTTCTTAAAAAATATCTTTTAATTTGACCTGCATAATCATCAGTATTTATTTGTAGCTGCTCAATCGTAGAAATTGGTGTTTGATATATCAGTGCATTGAGATAGTCCCAATAAAAAAATTCTAATGGATAAAATCCGGGAACCTGGGTGACCACAGTACTGGACCAAAGCTTCCTATCCATCGCCGTGAATATCTTTCGTTTAAATGTCGCCGTACTTGAATGACGTAATGAGCCGAACATCCAATATTTTGGAGCCAAACGACCTGCCTTGTTACTAACGGCACGTCTTCTAGAAGCTCGTGGAAATGGTTTTCCAACAAATTCAAATTCATCTTGCCATTCAGTATGGCTCGAAGCTCTTAGGGCCCAATAATTTGATCATAAATTATCCTTGTTCACAGATTAATTTTAAATTATGCCTGGAAAGGATCTTCCCTCGTGAGATGCGGATTTTCTGGAGCCCATTGACGCAAATTGTGTAAATAATATTTTCAGACATAATTTAAAATTAATCTGTTTACAGGGATTATTAATGGTCAAAATTATTGGGCCCTACGAACTGCTAATCACACTCAATGGCTAAATGAAAAACCATTAATACGAACTTCTAGAAAATGTACCATTAAGAATGAAGCAGGGCATATGGTTCCAAAATAATTCCACGTTCGTCTCAATACACCATTCAGGTACAGCGACATTCACACGAAAGATATCCACGAAGATAGATTCCTGGATTTAAATCTCCTTTTTCTTTGTTGGGGCTGTCTCAAAGACCTGGTGTATCAAGCAATTTCTATGATTCAGCAGCTTCGAGAACGCATACATTCAGCCGCTGAACAAAAAAATCCGGAGGATTATGTCCGTAATAATAAAATATATTTTATTTAGAGGTTCATGGCGTGCGTTAGAGCGGATGGACGCCATTTTGAATATCTTTTATATTTTTTTATAATAAAATAATACGTAAACATATTTGTCATTGTTTATTTGTATCGACCACTCTGCACAAAATTTAAAAAAATGTATTTTTAATATCAGAACGGCAGTTTTAGAAATGTGGGAGAACCGACCCTTTGCTATTCAAATAGCAATAACAATAAGAAGAAAGCATTAAAATAATAACTTTTATACCATTTTAGAATCTTCATTAAGCAACTAAGTTTTTTAAGATGGTTGGCACAACACGCGTGGTATCCTTTTTTTTCACCATGGCTGGTTAAAGTTAAAAGTTGAAAAAATTTTGATAAAAAAATTTGTTTCAGATATTTTTTCTAATATTTTAAAAGTAATTGTTGAAATACATTATATACTTTATCGATAGCGCAATCATTTAAGATAAAGATAAACAAAACAGAACGAGAAAAAGTTTTCATTTGTAGAAACAGCATGAAAAAAACCGAGTACTGGTAGTGATTTTCAAAATAAACTTAAACATTCAAATTACTCAAAACCGTAATACAGGTCATCCGCGGATGACATGCTATTCATGACTTCTTGGACGCCTATATATATATATATATATATATATATATATATATATATATATATATATATATATATATATATGCTTATATTGAGATGGAGATCTACGAATAGAACAAAAAGTTAACGTGAACATGGGTCTGGTGAGACTTCTATAACATGGTGTTAAAGATTTTTTGAAATTATTTAAAAAAGGTTTAGGAGATGTACAAAATATTTGGTGTGCGTAATACATTGATGAAGAATAATATTTCGGATAAAAATATTAAATTATAACTGCACCAGGGACATACGTAAAGCCAAAAGCCAAAATGTATCTTAATTAAAATCTACTAAATCTTATAATTTTTTGGTGTGCTAAAACCGAAACTAAACCTATCGTTTTATTATAAGTTCGTTTTAGAGATACGTGATGTCATGTCCCCCTGTATAATAACATTGTAACCGTAAGAATGCACGTGGTATATTTGTATTGTTATAACAATAGATAGGGGTGACATTGCCAAATATACGTTTTTCCCAAGTTAAGGAAGTTTTACACAACTTGGCAACTCCGCATCTGGGATGACCCCCCCCCATATACGAAGTGCTTAAGATAAGAGAGATAGCCATTTAAACCCATGTAAATCGACTTCTATGTCTACTTTATACTGAACCTGTATACAAACAAATGATAAACGCCACTATTGCGAATATTATGGAACTGAAAGGAAAATTCCCGAATATTCTCTAAAAATGTAAAACCCGTATTTGAGTATATGCAGCTATAAAGTGAAGTGGTTAGTCAGTAGAAGTTAGAGAGTTGAATCGAATAGTTGAGATTGTAAGATGTCTCGAAAGTGTGTAAAAAATCCAGATCTGTTCTGTTTGTGGTGAGGTGACTTTTGCGTCTCAGAAGCGGTCTATTACCCCATTGATAAAAAACGCATATCAGCTTTATCTCGGCTGCAATATTGGGGATCAAAACAAACAGTGTGCGCCACATACCTGCTGTAATGCATACGCTTCAAGTCTAAAAAACTGGTTAAATAGTAAAAAACGGTTTGCTGTCCCAATGATTTGGAGAGAGCCTTCAAATCATATTAATGATTGCTATTTTTGCATCATACCTCGTGTTAGGCTAGGCACAGGTATATCCAAGAAGAAAAAGTCGGTTATCAATTATCCAAATATACCATCTGCCATGAGATCTGTGCCTCACAGTGACGAACTTCCTATTCCAGAACCCCCAGAAATATTCAGTTACTAATCAGATAATAATGATACAAGAATTTCCCAAGAAGAATATATGCCATCAACATCAAGACATCCTGATTTCACAACCAACACGTTATACCACCAAACACATAAAATGGCCCAATCAGAATATAACGATCTTGTAAGGGATTTAGAAGTTTCAAAAAGTAAAGCAGATTTACTAGGATCAAGATTGCAGCATTGGAACTTATTAGAAGACGATGTTTCAGTATGTGTTTTTCGTAAACACTATGAAGGTCTCGCACCATTTTTTAACATGAAACAGAATTTGGTTTTCGGCAATAACATTAGCGGTTTATTCGTGGCTGTAAATATAAACTACAAGCCAGAGGAATGGGAATTGTTTATAGACAGTTCAACATTGGGTTTAAAGGCAGTACTACTGCATATGGGAAATATTTTACCATCGATTTCTATTGGATATGCAGTTCACATGAAAGAATCATACGACAATATGAATTACCTATTGACAAGTATAAAATACGATGAGCACCAATGGTAGATCTATGGCAACTTAAAGGTGACTGCACTTTTATTGGGTTACTGTTAGGTTACACCAGGTTTTGCTGTTTTTTTGTGTGAATGGAACAGAAGGTACAACATATGCCATTGGTAGACCCCAAAAAGACTTTGTTGTCACCACTGCAAATCAAATTAGGCCTAATGAAAAAACTTTTTTAAGGCACTGATTACAGATGGGCCAGTTTTTCAGTATCTGTTTCAGAAAATTCTAAGGCTAAGTGAAGCAAAAATAAAAGAAGGTATTTTTGTTGAGCCACAGATTTGAAATATTTTGAAAGACAAACATTTTGACAGCACTCTATCAAAATGCTTGGAATGACTTTCTCCTCGTGGTCACTAATTTCTTCGGAAAAAAAGCTGACAATTACGTTACTCTTGTTGAAGATATGCTGTCATCGTGGTTGGGTTGCAATATGTCTCTAAAGATTTCTTACACTCACATCTCAACTTTTTTCCTGACAACTTCGGAGCGGTAAGTGATTAGCACGGCGAACACTTCCATCAGGATATATCGACAATACCAGGGAAAGTGAAATGCTTCCATGCTTACCAACTACTGTTGGACTCTTATTAGAGATGCTTCAGAAACAATTCACAAAAGAAAAGCGAAAAGATAGGATATTTAGTGTCTCTACAAGTGTAAAAGTATGTATTTTTTATTATTTCTTTAAAAATATAAAAAAAAATTGTTCTTGAAAATTGAAACTAAATTTTTAATTTCATTGTCATTTTTGTGTTTAGCGCCCCAAAATTAACAAAAGAATGCACTTTTCATACAAGATACAACAAGTAAACTAAAATTTGCTTCTTAGTGTTATTATTTTCTGCAATTTAGGCAATTTATTTTGCGGAAATTAAAAAAAAAACACTGATTTAAGTAGCCGCCTCTACAATTAAACAGTTAAGAGCGCACAAATCGTCATTGTGAAAATGTCTTCATAAAAGCTGCAATGCCTTATGTAAACTATCCATTTAGGGAATTAACTCACATATTATTAGTGTACGGAGATTCGAAACAAAATTCAAGAGAAGCTGTTCGTTTATATTACAATAAATACCTTAATCGAAGGGACATAAGTACTACTCGGTGATTACGAGAACACAGAAGATTTAAAGCACAGAAAATTAATCCAGGTATCTGTTTGGAGGGGGGTGATATCATAAAAATACAGAATGGCAAGTGAAAGCAAGTTATCGACGGGGGGGGGGGACACCAGCAGTTCTGAATTTCAAGCTCCTCGGGGGGGGGGGGGTGATCGCAAACAAAAGCGAGTTGTCTACTACGTTGGAGGGGATGAGATGTCAATGCCAACAACATTCACATTCTTAGGTAAAAGGCAGAGTCGGGTTTATTTTTCTGAATTCAGAGCTCTTAGGGGGCAATCACAAGCGAACGCGAGTTGTCGGGGGGGGGGGGGGGGAGATGCCAACGGCATTCATATTTCTAGTGTAAAAGACAGAGTCGAATCTTTTTTCTTGAACTCGACACTTTTTTGGGGGGAATGGCCCCCGCCTCAATTTGATCCTCCACTGGCTACGACTAGTCTTGGTACCTATTCGAATATTTACATTCGATTATCTCAGAAACTGCCTCTCTAACTGACCCCTACTAGCAATAAGTTTTTTGGATAAAAAATGCAAAAAAATAAGCATTTTCAATTAGACATTTAATAAAGCTAGATACAACAAAGTTAAGAAGCTTTATATGTAGGCCGGTAGCGCCCTCTGAAATATATATGGAAACTCTAAACAGATCTTCATTTTTTATCATAAGAAACCCCAAAGAAACAAATTGTGTGCAAATCACACTATTTTTAAGTTAAATATTTACAAAAAAGTTTTAAAAAAATATCACTTTGACACCGTATTTCGGAAACTATGAACTTTTGGACTTAGATAAATTGGGCTAAATTCTCATATTTTAGTTTCAAGAATTTGCGGCAGTGTTTTGTACAGACCTTTTAGAGATTGTTTGTATACTATTGCAAAAAAAGTTCAAAAATTTTATAGAAGTAAAACATAAAAATTCGAATTAATATCAAGCCACTTTTTTTGGGATGCCCTATACAATTAAAACATATTTTCAATATGTTTAGAAAGTATATTAAGGATTTTACAGATATTAATATTTATGTATGCGTTCGTATTTTTTGGCAAATAGCTTTGAAATCTCATTTGTGTTTTTTGGTTCTATCATCACTATTGTTTTAGCTTGATGATTCAAAATAAATAATATTATTATACAATTATCGTTTAGGGGCCAAATTTTGATATTGACAACTAATTTTCTTGAAGAAATACTGAGTTAATGATGAAACTATATGAAAAAAATGGTATCGATCATTTTTTTGATATTGTAGACTAATGTCTACTTTTAACTTAACTAGTGACCTGCTCCAGCTTCATCCCAAGAAAGTTGGAGGGGTAAATGAGAGGAGAATATTGTAAAACAAATTCAGTCGGGTATGTCTGGGTATACTCCTCTAAAACTGGCTATATTGCACTTCCGTGGTAGGTTAATGAATAGAAATGAATTTGCAATCCATTTATCACGTAATATGTTAATGACAATTAATACAAGAGTTAATGTTTAAGCTTAAGAAAAGATTTAAGAATAATGTTATTTTAATCAACACTTTAATAACTACTTTTACTGTTTTATACCACAACTAAAATATAGATGCTATTCTATGTATTTATTTACACCGATAGAATATATTCAATTAAAAATCTAGAATTCCACTAGAAATGGGACTAACAATAACTAATCAATATAATATTTTTAGAGAGACATGTCCGAACTCAGACAGTTCTTCGTTACAATATTTCTATGAGGATGCGGCCGAATTCCTCTACTCCTTCGTTATACTGCCCCTCCTATTTCTGATCTTCCCGATCACCTTCGATAATTTCTTGTTATAGTTTCATCCTTTGAAGATGTACTGCCTTCATTTTCACCTTGGAACTTCGTTGGATTTTACAAAACAACGTCATTGATTCTTTTCAGAACAGTATATGGCCCTTTCTAGGCTGGCATCAACTTAGGTGATTTGCCTTTCTTTTCTTATGGATTGCATAACCGAACCTTGCTGGAACCTTGCTGTGTTTGCATTGGTGTCATATCTTGTTTTCATTCTGTATGTGGGCATATCCATGCATTCTCTAATTCGTTCATTAACTTTTGGCAACTTCTCTTCTAAGGTATGCGTCCAGTCTTCAATCTTCATACTTTCATTATTTGAGGAATCAAACATTATGTCGCAAGGCAATCTTCCTTCCACATAAAACCTTGGCTGGTGTAACTTCGATAGTTTTATGAACTACGGATCGGTAGGCCATGAAGAAGATTGAGAAATATTTGTCCTAATCTTTCTGATATCTGTCCACAACCTCTGAAACGTGCTCTTGAGTGATCCTATTAAATCGGCCAATCATGCTATCTGACTAAGGATGTACCTTTGCTGTCCTGGTTTTAAGAATGCTAGGTAGTTCGCTGAGTTTTTGACAAAGCTTAAGTTCAAAATTATGTCATTGGTCAGAATGTAGCTCCAAAGGAATTCCAAATCGGCTAAAGACAATGTAGACTAGGACTTCAGCTGTTGAGATCTCCTGGTTAGGGATGGCAAATATCTCAGATCATTTAATGAAGTAGTCAATAGCAACCACGATGTATCTGTTGCCTTTACCTTTTTTTCGGAATGGTACAGCTCTATCAATACCCATCCATTTAAAAAGAATTCCAACATCACACTTTTTCATTTTTCCTTTAAATCTTGTGCTTGGACCTTGACTAGCTGCTCATTTAGAGCACTGTATACATAATGATTTTACATCTTGACATTAGTTGACCTAGTAAAATATTTCTCTAAGTTTGTCCAGAGATTTTATAAACTTTTAAATGAGCATCAGACTTCCCATTGTGAATTTTCTCTAAAACCATAGGATCTTTGATCTTTGATCAATAACTAGTCCGACTGAGTTCAAAGTGCCTTGCATGTAGATCATTTATTCTAAATGTCTTTCCAACTCGGACGTCTTTCATTATTTTTTTTTAAGTTGATGAAATGGCGCTAATTCATTGTCTTCAAGTTGGTCTTTTCTCATCTGAGCTGTACTTCACTCTGGATCAACATCAAAGGGGACTCTCCGAATAGGAAATATTTCTCTTTGTTTTATTTTGCTACAGGACTTATATTCATCTTTACATTGTATTCTTGCAAAGGCATCTGCCTTGTCTACGCTTGATTTTAAAATTGAACTGTTGTAGTTTTTCAAGTTATTTGCAATTTGTCCTTCAGGTTGCTTAATATTTAGGAGCCATTTAAGAGTTGTGTAGTTTGTTTTTATTAAAAATTCCTGTCAATACAAATATTTAATTTATTAAAATGTTGGATAGCTGTGATTATGGCGAGTAGTTCTTTTTTTGTCGGGTTTTAAGTGCACTTGGCTGAAATAATAAATAACTCGTTCTTGGCTATCCTGTATCTGAGACAATATCCATTGTTTAGATCTAGTGTGGAGAACTCTTGTGATCTAGCCAACGTTCTCAAAGTGTCGTCAATTCTAGAAAGTGGATAGCTGTCGTTCTTAGTGATGGCATTAAGCTTCCTGTAGTCAACACAAAATCTAGAAGTCCCATCCTTTTTAGCCATGAATACTACATGAGATAACTAAGGACCAGACGATTCTACTATCATTCTCTCATTCAGCATTTTGTCTACCAGTAACTTTACTTTCTGTCTTTTCACTATGAGGAGTCTTCTAGGTGGGTGGCGTGTTGGTTGTGCACCGTCAGTATTTATTTCTTGCTGGACGATGTTCGTCCTACCAATATTACTATCTTTTGCTTCAAAAATATCATTATGCTTCCTTATAAACTTTTTGGCTTCTTCGAGTTCTTGTGGCAAAAGATGTTTTCAGTTTGTTTGAGTCTGCTCAATTAGTTTGATATAGCTTTGCGAGTTGTTCACATTTTATGACTCATTTTACTGGCTTGTATATTGCTACTCCGTTCTTTTTAATAATTTTTTTAACATAGTTAGGAAAAATATTGACTACTCTTATTAGTATGATGTCACCTGAATTGACTTTCGCTACCAGGTATTTACAGAGGTTTATTTCGAGAATGTTGTTGAAAAGTCGATTCTAAACTTCTTTCTTGATGTTAAATTTGATGGTGAATTTCATTTTTTACTTTCCAAGCAGAATGTTTTAGAACTTTAGAAATTTTGGTCCTTGATGACAGATTCAATGACGAAATCAGTTTTTCGCTATATCGTTTAGTTTCTAAATAGAATGTTCTAGAACTTTGTAGAAAATTCGGTTCCAGGCTTCTTTCTTGACGGAAAATCTAATAGTGAAGCTAGGTTTTTCTCTACCTCTTCTAGTTTTCTAACAGAACTTTGTCGAAAGTTCGATTCTAAGCTTCTTTTTTATGACAAATCCCATGGTGAAGTCAGTTTTTCGCTATCACTTCTAGTTTCCAAATAATTTGTTCTAGAACTTTGTCGAAAATTCGGCTCTAAGCCTCTTTCTTGATGACCAATTTGAAGTCAGTTTTGCATTATCCATTCTTTTGGGTTTCAAAATAAAATTGTCCGGAAATTCGGTGATAACCTCACTTCTGACACCAATTGTTACGATTTTCTCTCCTTATATTCACTCACTGGCTTCAAATAAAAAAAAACACACTTTTCACGAATTACTTTCAACTCTTTAATAACTACTATAGAACATACTCGACTAAAAGTTTAGAATTCCACTAAAATATGACTAATCGATAAAATATTTCTATAAGGACAAGTCAGTTCTTCGTTACAATATCCTTATAAGGACGCGGCTCAATTTCCCTAGTTCTTCGTAACAATATTTTAAAAGTTAGTTGAGGATTGAGGTTAAGGTAGTTGTTATTGTAAATTGTTGTAGTTCAAAGGAAAATTATTATAATAATAAAAAAGTGTACAGACCTAAGATAACGTAATTTTAATTTTTTGTTTTCAAATTAAATATTGCCACTTCCTGTTATAGCGCTTGTCGATTTACAAAACACGTGTACTCCTTTATATAAAAGTTATTTGTGGGGACAAGAATGGTGGATTGTAATTCAATTAGTTAGCTAATCCAGTAAAAACGAATGTGCTAACGGTACATATCGGGGTAAAACGAAATATTGCTGTAAAATAAAATGACAAAGAATGGTAATATTTTGGAACATTAGTGCAATAGCTCCTACTATAAAAAATCTGTTCTTATATGTATAACTCGTTTTGTTTTTAAATTCATATACTGAAAACATAGTAACTAATACATTAGAATACAAACTTGATAGTGTTATGAATATGACAACCGGTTACTTAATTAGCTTTCCTGCAAAATTTTGCACCGTGTGTGATAACTACATAAAAAGATGCATAGTTTTTTAAATTTGTTTCACACAAACGGCAAGTATCCATCTAACTCTAGATTGCATATTTTATTTATAAATTGAAAGCCATCAGACAAATATTAGATATATTATTTCCATAAATTAGTTTAAAAAATGTAATATATATTATTTTTTCCACCTTCAAAAAGAACATTTTTACAATATTTTCCTTTTTCTTATATAGTACGCTTTACTTGTTACTAAAACATATTAACAATAAAGACTAAGAGTTACTATTAGCTCCCAAACACAATACCACAAATGAATTATAACAATCATAGATCTGTTACACGTTACGTACCATACATTGAAAAGTTATCAACAAAAAGTCTGTACAAATGTCTTGTGTTATAATATCACGACTAACATGTACAAACAGAAAGTAACATATACAGAACTGAAAATAATTAAGAACGTCGATGATACAACTAAATACAATGAACGAAAATACTAAAAGCTACGTCGGGATACCACTGCATATGAAAACCCTCTTCCGATTTCTGCTTGACGTATTGCCAATCCAAAGCATTTCTAACACCAAATTTATTACGAAATTGCGTTGTGCTGATTTATGTCAATTTATTACTTTTATTTTTTGCTTATTGGGGTATTGTTTTAGTCCATTAGCCTACTTTTATAGCTTACAATAGTTACGAATTTTAGTTACTTTTTGTTAATTTTTAAAACATTTAGACATATGCTGTAGCGAAAATTTGTAGAATGGTTTGAGATCTACAATTTCGTCATGCATAGTTTGGAGGTATATAAAATGATTTAGTCACCATAAGCCAAGAGACCGCCCAGACCATTATTTGGCTCCGACTTACTTCGCTATTGGATCTGATAATATGGCCTCATTTCCTCGGCCTTCTTCTAGGATTCAATAAATTTGCTTTCTTGTTTTCCTCTTACTGACCTTAGTTGAAATAGGTATAATTGATTGCAGTCATTTGGTTAGATCGGGGATACTACCATTGGTAAACGATCTGTTTCTTTGTTAATCCGAGTTACCAAGTACTTGCACGACTCTGATTGTGCAGCCGGTCTTTGTCAAGTTGTCAAGGACTCTCTTGCACTCAGACACTTATCGTGAAACTGTAACACTAGACCTCAGTGCCAATATTGCAGCCCTACTGTATATTTTATTGTCTTATTTCTGTTCATGTTTTCCATGAAGCCCCATTTCTGAACAGCATTATTTTTCGTTATATATTGATGTATTATACATCAACACCTTCCTTGGAAAACGTCCTAACCGGTGGTAAAAGCCGGTCCCACATTTATTCTAAAATTCTTGAGATTAGCCCGAACATACATATGATGCATACTTTGTAGTGACGTTGGACTATTTTGGTGTTAATAAAACATATTAGTCTTGAAATATTTTTTTTCTGAATTTCCGCCTGTTTTTTATAATAATTTTTAACACACAAATTAAACTTTATTTTCTTCCAATCCTTAAAACACTGAATTTCAGCAACTTTGCTGGCATATACAGGGTGTCCGGGAAAATGTGAGTAATTCCCCATATATGAAAAAACACGTGAAAAGAATATTACAAGTTCATATAAACTTTTTTCGTACAGGCCTTATCTTCGGAGATATGGACTCCCAAACAGCTGCAATGAAATCAACTTTTTTACACATAATTATTGAATCACCAAGTATATTTCAATTTTTTTTAATATGATGTATACCAGGTAAGATCTTTCAAATTACCATCCAACAAAATGTTGTGAATTACCCACAGCTGCAGACGGACTAGTTGTGACACTCAGGACCCCATTTTTTTTACGCACTGTATGATAAGAATTTTGGACAACGTTTATTTATTGACTAAAAATTAAGTTCTCTTTATTCATGTCGCTAATCCTAACCATTTTCGAAAAAACATCATTTTATTTACACTGTTATTGCCCTAACTTCTGCCGGGCTGAATATGAAAAAGAGAAATCTTTCCCGTTTCAATAAAAAGTTAAACTAATAGCTTAGTTGAAAACTTCGTAAGAGGGTTCAACATGGGCTCCGCGAAATCTCACAGCTGCAGACACTCGCAGGCACTACGGATTGAGGATTGCTGTACTCACCACATTAACTCAGCATTGTTCTTTATTTGATCACAATGAAACGTAATTCTCCGTAGAAGTTCCTCACTACTATCGACCGGAGTGGAATACACCAAGGTCTTGAGGTGTCCTCACAGGTAAAATCCAACGGCGTTAAGTCGGGAGATGGAGGACGCCAGGTAATAGGTCCTTCTCTACCTATCCAATGGTTGGGATAGATGTTATTTAGGTGCTCCCGCACAGCAAAGCTGAATTGAGGTGGTGTCCCTTCGTGCAAGTGGTAAGTGCTTTTACTAAATCGGGAAAAGCGTTCTGGAGGAACTCCAAATAGAATTCTCCATTCAGTCATGCCAGCAATATGAATGGTCCAATTAAAGCATTGCCAATAATTCCTGCCCAGACATTAATTGATTGGAACTGATATTGATGAAGAAAAACAATAGTTGAATGAGGATTCTCATCAGCCCATATATGTGAGTTGTGTAAATTTATGATACCATTTTTGGTAAACCCTGTTTCATCCGTGAAGAGAATAGTGCTAATGAAGTTTATATTATTTCGTTGCTGATCCAACAGCTAATTTTCAAACTACATTCTACAGGAAAAATCTTCAGGAATCAGTTCATATCCTTCTTTCAAATGATATGGATATAACAGCTGGTTTCGACGTATTAAACTGCGCTGATAATTTTCGAGTGCTCGTCAAAGGAATATCATCTAGAGCATTTAAAATATTTTTCTCTAACTTCCGTACTGTTCTTCCTCGACCAGCAGCAGTTCTTCTTTTCCCAAAATTTCCTCAAATTATGAAGAAATTTAATAATATTACCTTATTAAATGGAATCGCCTACCGTTGTCCATTAGGCGTTGGTCAACTCGTTAAAATGTTTACTAATCTGGAAGAGTATTATTAGGATATTTGTCGTGAAATAACCTCCTGGCTTCCAAAGCATTGCAAGATGCAAGACAATACATCGAATGCATATCTGCATATTCAATAAAACTGTATTTCATATTTTGAATTATTTCACAATTAATTTCATCACGAAATCCAAAAAACAGTAACTTAATATCCAAGTACAGAATCAATATGTCAGTGATTTGAAAGTTGAAAAGTTCTAAAATGTAGGGTATTTATTTCTTTCGAACCCAGCAACATTTGCAACAACAATATTCGATAGGAACAAAGATGTATCTTTTATCGAAATACGCCAAATATATGATGTAAATAAAATGATGTTTTTTCGAAAACAGTTAGGATTACCGATATGAATAAAGAGTATGTAATTGTTGGTCAATAGAGGTATGTCAATAACGTTGTCCAAAGTTCTTATCATACTTAAGAAAAGTAGTAAGTAAAGAAAATGGGGTCATGAGTGTCACAGCTAGTTCATCCCTGCAGCCGTGAGTAATTCACATCACTTTCTTGGATAGTAATTTGAAGGGTCTTTCCTGGTATACATCATATTAAAAAAACATTGAAATATACCTGGTGGTTCAATAATTATGTGTAAAAAACTTGATTTCATTGCAACCCCTTGGAAGTCCATATCTCCGAAGAGGGGGCCTATACGAAAAAAGTTTATATGAACTTGTAGTATTCTTTTCATGTGTTTTTTTTTTCATATTGGGAGATCTCCCACATTTTCCCGGACACCCTGTAGATGATATTAAAAAATGATTTCCCATTTAGATAAAAATATAGTTGGTACTGTGATAATTTCTTGCTATTAGTAACAATAACTTTGAATGAATGAATGGCTTAAATAGGTGATATTAGATCATCTTTGGTTCCTTAACATTTCACCATGGCTGCGAATTCAACTAGTCGAGTTAACTGAACCTGTTTGATGTCTTCAGCTGACAATATATCTCTACCGTAGTCCATTGACTATTGGACTCATCCATGATATCAATATTATGAAGATGACCTCGAACGTGACATGTTCTCTCCGTAGTCCCATTACGATTCGCAGTTTTTTCCTATCCAAGTAGCGCATTAGGTTCAGTTATATATTCCTTGGCACATCTTATTCTAGGGGTCTCCCTATAGGATTAAATAAATATACTTTCCAGCAACAGTTTTGGTATTCTCTTACCAATGGTAATTGGAACAGGTCGAATTGATTGGGGCCCGAATGGTTCAATCACGAACCATATATTTGTTAGACGATCTGCTTTCTCGTTTCTGTGCATACCCGAGTGATTCGGACTCATACGAGTCTGATTGTGCAGCCGTTCCCAGTCCGACTATCCAGTACATTTTTGAATTCAGATACCAGCCCTGAAACTACGATACTGGAATTTAGTGCGAATATTGCAGCCCACTGTCTGAGTATATGTGAATTGTCTTATTTTTGTTTGTCCCTCCTATAGAGATGGCCGCCTGAAATATCGTTACATATTATCCAAGAGAGTAAAATTATCTGAATCCCGTGCTCCTACCGAATACATCAGGATCCATTACTCCTTGCACTCTTCTCTGTTCGACAAAAGTGTCTCAAGATAGTGTTTAGTCATGTATTCTGTTTGCATGTGGAGTGATGGATATCTCTCCAACACGCTTGCACAGCTACACCCGTAACCACCAGTTCCAATTCTAAGCTGTTCTAGGTAAATGAGATGATAAACAACCCACAAGGAACTTTAGGTGTCAGCTCCCATTTGCAAAGGCTCATTTACAAGCTCAGAAAGTACCTAAGATCTTCTAGGCTCGAGCATCAATGATCATTCCAGTTCAGTCGTGAATTCAGAATTACTCCCAGGTATTTAACTCTTACCTTGAATTGAAGGGTTCTTCCCATTAATGTAATTATGGGCAGTCTCCCTGTTTTTCTTTAAAGAGTACTACTTCCCGGCGTTGGTTGAGTACGTTCTGAGCTCTCCCTTATCGCACAGTGTTTCCGTGAATCAGGAGGCTCGCATCATTGGCACCTCAAGTCTTGGGCGTAGGTCTATGTATAAAAACCAGTGATAAAACTTCTACTTGTAGACAGTCCCTGCTGGGCAGAGCTTTGACAGTTATATTGTTAAACTCAGCACAATTAGTCTCTGAGTTGACACTGCTCTGATTCATTCTACTATTGACGGTTGAGAGCCTCGTCTTTGTAGAGCATTGTATATAGAATCGTGAGATATGTTGTCAAATGCGCCCTCGATATTGAAGAGGGCACCTAAGGTAGAACGACCACTAAACAACGTGTTGTCAACTCTCGTAAAGAGTTGATATAGCGCCGTATCTATTACTCCATTACTCCTTCCTTGATGTGACGGTCTATCAACGCAATGTTTTTAATAAGAAGCTGACTAGGCTGATAGGGTGGAATGACTTAAGATTTATGTAGTCTGTTTTTTCACCTTGGGAATAAAGATTGCGCTTTTTTCCTTCACGCCATCGGCATGTATCCCAAGTTCAGGTACTAGAGAAATAATCTTATGAAATGATATGTTATAATATCAACAGTTTTGTAGTAAGGCTAAAAATATGCCATTCTTATTAGGTGATTTGAAAGGCGCAAAAGTTTCCATCGGCCATTTTACCCTGTCACATTTGACCATTGTTTTAGATAACTTGTAGTCATGATATGCTAATGAGAATGGTTGTTTTTCGTCATATTCACTCTCCTATTGATTTGAGCTTCGAAAATGCACTTTTAGTAGCTCCCTTAGGATCCCCTTTCCTGTTGTGGTTTGATCTGCGTGAAGTTCCAATCTGCTTATCAGAATCCCGAGATAGTATCTTGTTAAGACGTGATGTCGAAGGTATGCTTCCCATATTCTAGTAATATTCTATTTATTCGATCGCGAAATTACTAGATGGATTTAAAAAAGGTGACATAATGGTATATTATTTAAGACGCTCACGATGTTAAAAGTTTGAGATGTCAGCCGAAGGCGGGCGTCTTAAATTATCCAAATAGATGTAACCCGTGTGTAATAAAACATTGCATATAATCATCTGGTAATAAATAGCACAACTTAATCAAAAGCAGTTAAAAAAGCATTATTCAAAAGTCGTTAAAAACAATTTTTGTACACTTCCTGAAACCTAATATTTATTTTATATTTACTAATAAAAATATTCTTTCCTAAATATTCCTAATATTTTTTCAAATGGAGTAAAAATTATCCCCAAATTTATAAATACATTTATTGTGATTTATTTACTACAAATAAATCGTTTTTATTCAATTTTACAATGAAGTTTGTATATATTTTACATGAATTTCCATCAAAGTATAATAAATAAAGTATAATTTATTCAGTTTAACGAATCGTTTTTCGATATATGTTATAGTACTTTCATATCAAAAAATTTAAATTAATTTAATAAGCAAAAAATCTATTTGGCGATGTATTTAATTATTTTTGCTTTTGACATGACTTTATTGACAATTAATTTAACGAGATGAAGTAAAAATATGTTAGTGTTTATATGAAATAATTTAAACTGCCCAGATTTAATTTGCTGGTTTAAATTAATTTTGGCAAATATTTAAAAATACAGGAAATTTTTAATTTCTTTAAACGCTCATAAGGAGAAAAATTTTAAACTTTTCGACTTCTTCGGCGTGTATATAGACTTTTAAAAATCAAAATTTTAGTAAGAAATAAAATAAATCTGCTGTGTTTAAATAATTACTTATATGTATTCTCCTTTCAAGCAGATAAAGGAAAAAATATATACAAACAGTTTATTTTCTGCAATACAACTCTTTTCCTCTCTCCATACGCGTTTCGACCACCTTATGGAGCTGTATCGAACCGAGAGCAACATTCGAAATAAACTTCTATATAAAATATAAATTCCGAAGCGTGTGGGTAAGATATTAAAAACTTGCCGACTTTGACATCAGACTGAAAAATATCACCAGTCAAACGGCATCTATATTCACCGGAGTTGCGCGAAATTTTTAAAAATCAAAATTCACTCTGTTTGACTGGCGATATTTTTCCGTGTAACATCAAAGTCGGCAGGTTTTTAATATTTACCGGCATGCTTCGGAATGTATATTTTATATAGCAGTTGTTTCTTGCGAATGTTGCTTTCGGTTCGATACAGCTTCATTGACGAGACCATAAGGTGGTAGAAACGCGAGTTGTATTTGCAGGAAATAAACTGTTTGTATACATTCTTTCCTTTATCTGCTTGAAAAGAGAATTCATATAGGCAACTATTGTGTATATAGATGTCGTTTGACTGTTGATTTTTTACACTCAGACATCTAATTAACAAATACAATATTTTACCGAGAAATTACGAATATTTTAGGTTTTCAGTAAGGGCAGTAGTGCCCCCAGTGGATGCTGAAGCATTTCAAGGGTGCGATAGCTGGTTCAGGGGCAACTCGAAGGTGTTAAAATGTCAAGGTGGGCGTCGGCCTATTGAAGAAATTAATAAAACATACTTTGAAATTTTTTATTTTATTGTTGTCGCACAAGTTTCTAAAAAATTAAACATTATAATTAGTTTTAGTTTTATCCGTGACAAGTCTTTGCAAGTTCGTAAGTATTGATAACTATTAGGCTAGTCACGCAATCTAGCTAGCTAGCATGTTAAGATAAGGCTATCTGAGCTTGTAATATCTTGTTTACAAGTGCGTCGGAATCATGAATAAATGAATGCATGCAAGTCGATGCGTGGCCGATTCAAATTCGTATATAGTAGGGATCTAGAAATTATTCATTACTGACTTGTGCCTTGCCAATAAACCTTATGGATGAGTAATACACGATATAAATTATTAATCATAATAGTAGTGTAACTAACGTGGATCTGTTACACTTCAAGCTCACGGTTCTGGATGCCCTGTGTCCATCCCAGAAGCCGTGATCGGTCACCAGCCGGCAAAAGAAGCAGCTGAAGATCAAAGGAAGCGACAAAATGTTACCTGACAGGTGTAAAAAGGTCCCTATAGACGTATATATGGTAGCCGAAGAATCCGAAGAAGTGTCAAAGAAGTGATCATCAATGACGCCACAAGTCCAGTGGCTGTTGAAATAGTTACAGGGTGTGCTAAAAGTGTGTTAATTAAAAATGAAAATGTATGTAAATGAATGGGGATTGTATATGTGTCTGTGTGTGTGTGTGCCGCGCCACGCCCTGTACATGCAAGGTAGAATAGAGGGTGTAATTAGTAACACCTGATGTTAGAAGTGTATATTTGTTATACAGGATGTATCAAAAAGCCTAAAAATAGGCTTTTGATACATATACACCTCTAACATCAGGTGTTACATACATTTACATTTTTTATTAACACACTTTTAGCACAGCTTGTAACTATTTCAACAGCCACTGGACTTGTGGCGTCATTGATGATCACTTCTTTGACACTTCCTCGGATTCTTCGGCTACCATATATACGTCTATGGGGACCTTTTTACACCTGTCAGGTAACATTTTGTCACTTCCTTTGATCTTCAGCCGCTTCTTTTGTCGGCTGGTGACCGATCACGGCTTCTGCGGATGGACACAGGCCATCCAGAGCGGTGAGCTTGATGTGTAACAGCTCCACGTTAGTTACGCTACTCATAATAAATAATATGAAGGTGTAAAATTGATGGCAAAATCTGTCTTTAATCACATCTTAATCTAAGAAGAAACGCAGTGCAGTATATCATAGTACAGTACAATACAGTACTGTATTGAGTATTTGAAATATGGATTTATGTCTTTTCCTGCAAACGAATTATTACCTATGTGTTTAATTTGCAAAAAGTTTTCTAGCATCAGTACTTTCTTATTAATACAGCAAGGATGCATACGGTAGGCTAGTTATACATTTCTTTTAAAGGTAGTTGTGATATTTTTTAGTTATTTTATCGGCGCCACCTGTTTTACATTGTTTGAAGTATTTATCTAGTGTATAAAAACAGGAAAACATATAGGCTTCAGAATTGATAATATATACAAAAAAAGGAAAAGTTCCTATAATCTTTGTTTGATACTAGCCTTTCTTGGTAGTAATGACTTAGATATGTTGCTTTAAATTGTTAAATTAAAACTTATTCATTAAATTGGATTGGATGCAAAAACATTTTAGAACCTTATCAAATGCGCTAAATTATGGACGTCTTGGTTCGAGACCTGAATTTCTGGTGTTTCACTCTTTAAGCAATAGTAGTCTCATTAATCAAAGCACTACAAATTCTTATTTGTATTCATAACGGAATTTCAGATCAAATGTGTATGATACTTACATTATGTAAAAATCAATTTAAAGGTTGATCAAATTCAAAAGCCAAAACCCTGAAATAAAATCCTTTTTTAGAAAATTGGATTTAAAGACATGAACACAAAATCCTACCCCATTGATTTAATAGACTGGATTTAATTTGAGTCAATTTTCACATACCAGTATGTCATTTCCAGCTCAATTCGCAAAAGAGATATGCAGCCATACGTTTTATATGTTCAATCATCAATAGAGCAAGAAAATTCTTAAAATAGTTTCACATAACAAATTTAGTGACTTTTTGTTTCGTGGAGAACCTCCACTTGGCTACAAACCTACTCGGATTAGTAGGTAATAAATAAAAAGGTGATCTATGGAAAATGATAGGGAAGATAAACGTGAACAAAACAGTCCGAAAATACTAATTCGCTACAAAAACAAACTTTACAAAATATTACCGATTCCATACTGTGTTCTTAACTCTACATGTTGTGATTGTAGCAAAAGACATATATTCACAATCAATGAACACACTATAAGTGCATATAACCTCATATTTCTTTTTTTTTCTGATCCAGCTACCGAAGCTTGCATACGTTGCAAAAGTGATCTAAAAAAACTTCTATTATTAACACCATCTGTTTGAGTTTTTCTTTCCTTATTTTAGTTAGAGCTCATTCAGTAATAAAATATTATTTAGTTGATTGGTAAGAGAGAAAAAATTTTTACGTAAACTAACTTCTCTGCCATGGGTAGGGAATTTCTTTTAATGGATCCGGTAGAATGAGGTTATAATGATGAAATAATGGTTGATTTACAATTTAACCAAGGAAAATAACAGAAAATAAGAAGTGTTAATAAATACAAATTGAATATCTTAGGGCCATTTATGGTTACGGTTCAGGTTCGGAATCAAAATATAGGAAATTTTCATCCAGCAAAGGAAATTATCAATCTATACATTTCTCATAAAAAGAACCCCTGAGCAAGGGGGAAAATCGTATAATGGTAGAGTTTGACTTTCCACAGACAGCAGATCAATTTGTAGATAATGAAATATTAAAAGGGAAATTTATGAAATGTTTATTCCATACGTCAATGTGAGATGCAAAGGTGTGGTTAGGGGTATTTATAAAAAACTTATTATCGAAAAAATTAGAAGGATCCCGAAAGTCCGGTCGATATTTTAGATATAGTGAGATTAAAAGGGTAGAAACAGATAGAAAAAATAGAATATATTTGAGGGAAAAAGTCGTCCTAATTAACACCGCGTAACATGCAAAATGTAAAAACAAAATTTTACATTATGCATGTTACGCGATGTTATGATTGCTTCCTGTTTGGACATGTTACAAGTCATTGTAGGAGTAAATCTAAGTGTCACATATGTGCTACGGTACATGAAGGGTGGAGTGATAGTGCCTCAAAGTGCTTTCACTGTTATAGCTCAAATCATGTTTCTACACTGAGAGATAAATGACAGACAAAGACAATTTAGGTTCTACATATCAAGGAATGCGATATTTTTTTTTGGAGCAGATAAATTAGTCGTTCCAATTAGAAAAAAACGCCACTTAGAGATAACAAGAACTTTTCAATACTCAAAGGCAATAATCAGGAGTAATAAATTATATATCAAATATAATAAATAAATCTTACTTCTCGGAAGCAATACTTACAACAATCAAATTCCATCATATAGCAAAGTCACGACATATAAATGACAAAAATCAAGATCACTATCTCCCCAACCAGAGTATAGTAAAGAACAACATGAAACGTGTTTATTTCAGTCAGCAACTAGATCGAGGAGTGGTTCTTTATCGCCACTAAAACAACATTTCTTTTTCTTTAACAAGCCAGGGCTATTCAAGTTTCGTAGACCTGGGTAAGTCACAGTACAAAATTTTTATTTTAAATTGATAGCAGGTTGTCTGAAAACAACTCTTCCTAATACACTCTTAGACTAATGCAGTGAAATGTCCTTAGAAATGAGAAGAAAATGGCTCGACAAAAATTTATGTTAAAAATTGGACTTGACATATAATCCACTGTTAGCATTACTTTAGGAAATTCAATTAAATATAGATAGGAGAAATGGCAAATATTGGAATAGGAGGGAAATTCCATATGCAATACAGACGTTCAGGGAATTACAAGAGGAAAAAGACTTTTTTATACAACTGTAATAAGTATTGATAATGGACTTGGGATTCATTAAGTACATTATGGGTAATAAGGGATCCCTTGCAAAAGTAATGGAAAAGACTAAAGATTATAAATGGATTTACATCGCCGCTTATAATGATAGCATAGCCAATATAGTAGGATTCGGAGTATAATGTAAATCAGAAAATAGTTTTTCCCAGTGGCTATCTAAATTCACGCAGATTTGTACAGCCGAAATTATAGCAATTAACAAAGCTTTATATATATACATGAAAAATAACATAAAAAGGTTATCTTATTTACATATTTAAAGATAAATAAGACTGGCATCTCAACAAACTTGGATCACATTACATACTTTACTAAGCAGTTCATCATACAAGCAAATCAGAATAATTTTGATACAAAACTAGTGTGGATACATGGTCATTTACGTGTTCACGGAAATGAAAAACAGACCACTTGGTTAACATAGAAATAATTTTGACAATACTTCTGGTATGTAAAAGGAGCACCAACGAAGTTTATCTATACATAAAAGGAAAGATTCAGAGTCAATGGGTTAGGCAAGGGAAGGAGTCCTTTAGGGAAAAGGGCAAGAGGTATGCACTGGTGCAATCACAATTTATAAGAAGACCCATAATATACAATAATAGAAGGCATCTCCCGATTATTATCAGAATTAAAATAGGTCATTGTTTTACCCAGCACATCTAAATAAAATAGGTCTATTAGGAGACCCAATATATGAGTGTGACACAGGAATTGCGGATATATAACATATTTTGTTTAATTGTCAAATCATGGACAGAAATCTATATCAAGAGATCTTAAACATGGGCATGCCGGAGCGCAACTCAATACCGGTTATGTTGGGTAACGTAAACGATAACTTAATTAAAATTATTATAAAATACCTAGATCGTAATCACATGAAGCTTTAAAGTAATAATCTGTTTTTTCCATAATTATCTTTCCTAATTCCTAAAGCTTTAATGCCCTATTAGGTCATTATTCTAAAATTCTTTTAAATAATAAATATTAAAATATTACTAACGCATCTTGAATTTAGACACAGTTCAAATGCTTTACATCGATAATCCATATCAAGAAAAAAATACAAGCTGGATAAATGCGTTAAGTGCGAAGCACATAACCAAAAAGCAGCAGTAGCAGCATAACCACACATTTTTTGACCAAATTGATAGGAATTTGTTTAAAATAAAATATTTCATTCTGTCATATTCTAATATTAATCAAATAATATAGTATAGGAACTACAACATTTTACAAATCTAGTTAAGAAGAAAAAAGTGATCAACTATAAGACAATAAGGAATGAAAAAATATATCGATGTTTGCAAAATTTTATATTACAAAAAAAAATTAACGTTTAATTAGGTAAAAAATATGTACAATTATTAAGTTAAAATTTAAAAATATGTAGCACTGGGGCAAACTGATAAATTTAAATGATAGGAGGGAAGTCTTTTAGACTACAAGAGCATTTGATGATGTACGCCGATAAAAATAAATATTTGAAACAGCCAACCATACCAAACCTTTTTCCATCGTTTTCTAGATAATATGATGGACTACTAGCTTCATATAATATTTTATTATTAATCGTAAAAGCTGAAAATCACACACAGCTGGTGAAGAATTAATCTTGTCGGCAGTGAATGACGTATTAAAAACTGTTCTTCATCAGAAGAATGAATCAGAGATTATCAGGAAAATTCCTTGGGGTAACAATTCAGTGTAAAGAATAATTGATGAAATGGTTAAAGACGTCGAAATGTAATGATACGATTACTTGAAGGTTTGTCATGAGGATTTCGCGGAGACGTTCCAGAATATTTTAACATGAACATATCGAGTTGGATTTCTCAAATGTAAACGCAGCAGTATCAAAATTCGAAAAAGAATTGGTAGAACTAACAACTAACGAAGAACTTAAAGTAAAATTCAGAAATGGATACTAAGAGTTCTGGCTTCAAAAATCAATATCAGAACTCTACCCTGGTTTGTGGGAAATAGTTCACAATTTTTAATTCCCCTTCTCATATTTGACTGAACCCTGGCGCAGTACGGTACGAAATTTACTTTCCAAGAAAAAAAACAGTGTACAGATCACTATTTGCAACTGTTTTTTGTGAAAATTGGAATTCGATTTAACAGATTGTTAAACTCTTTAACTTTTTTATTACTTATTGTTTTGATGGTGTTTTAATTTTTAATACGATAGTTTAATATTAAATGGAACTACTATGAAGGAGGGGGCGTTCTCTTATTTTTTTCTTGCAAAGGAGGCCATGGTCCTGAAAAGCTTGGAAACCTACGCTTTTAAATCTTCAACTCAAATGCGCCCAATAAATTAGCTAACTTTTCTTATGAGAAATTGTGAAACGCAAACAAAAACTTTATTTGTGTGATAAAAACTACTCTTATACTAGCTGAAAACATATGTATAATAATACCAATATAATAATATTTGTATCTATGAATAATATTCAGATATTTTAAGAATATCGATATGTAATTGCTAAACTTAAATTAACTTTTTCAATAAAATCAACATATGAACGACTTACGCCCGTTGTTGTTCCAGAAATAAACATATATCCACCTTTATGCTCAGACTATATGTTTAATCATCCGTAAACTCTCCTTAAATTTTCATAGTTCATCAAGTATGAACTGCCCGAAGGATAAACTAAGGATAACTTAGCACTAATGTTTATCCAGTAAACAGAGGAATTATGGGACCTTTAGCAAGGATTAAGCAACCGACTGTAAATGTACGTGTCTGTTTAGTTTGATATCATGCCTTTGACAAAGTTATTGTTATCGTTCAGGATGTTATTTCTTTCCTTAAGCTAAAATAGTTACATATGTCTCTAATATATTATAATTTTGGGGTCTTTCTTTCATTTTGCGACTTGCATTTAGGTGATATTTTGGTCGATGTGTATTTCTCGGTTGTTTTATATTTTCATTGTTCGGCGAAAAATTTTATATAGCGCATCTTTAAAAAAAATCGCTGTGTTGTAAGTACATCTATCTTTGGTAAATATTCATGGAAACCTATCAGGTGTCTGACAAGTACGCGAACATGAACATTTTGCCGAATTTCTCCTTCCAGTTGGAAGGAGAGATTTGGAAAAAGATTCATGTTCGCGTACAGTTGTACAAAGAGGTGTGATAGTTTTTTTCTACTTTTTCTAAATATTTAAACGAAATTTCTTTGAGATGTAGCCTCATCAAGAGAAATCAAAATAAGTTGTACTGGGCTAAATTTAGACTGGGAGAGAGTAGGTGTACCGTTAGAATGCCCTTAATGCTCAACATTTATGTGTAATGAGGGACACATGAGTAGGCTTATCAGTGTTATTGCTTATCAAACTTATGTATAAATTCTATACTATTTTATCCAATTTACACAAATTAAAAATAAATTGCACCGAGAAATAACGATCAGTCCTTACCCTAAAAATTACAGATAAGTTAAATACAGAGATTATAAAAATCTATTAAATAATTTAATTAAAGAAACTGAAGCTAATTATTATCAGAATAGATTAAAAATTAGTATAGGTGATTTAAAGAACTGAGGGATTCCGTAAAAAATATATCTTCATTACCTAAAAATAACCAAATTAAGGAGATTAGAAATATGATAATGACTTACCAATGGATGAAAAAAATATATCTAATATTTTTGTGGATTTTTTCACTAGTATTGGTGGAAATTTAGCAAAAAAATGCTAAAACTCGCATTCTTCTATCAAGAGGTACATCTTTCAATAAATTATTAAAATTTTGCTGCAAAAATTTTAAATAAATCTCACCATTGAGTCTTCTTTCCAAAACAAATAGACCTATAAGGTTATTTACGATGATGCCAACCCACACATTTACAACAAACCTTTTTTGGTGTTTGTTTTGAATTATAGCACGCGAGTTTTCATCAGCCTAAAAATGTAAATTGTGCGAGTTTATTATGCCATCTCTTGTAAAACTGGTCTCATCGCTAAACAAAATAGGGTTAGAAAAATTTAGATTTAGATTATGTTGCTATATAAACCAATTGGAATATTGAAGTCTGGTGGGATAGTCATCCGGAGACATAGAGTGTTCTTTTTCAACGTGGCACGAGTAAAATAACTGTTCTGATAGAATTTCATGTACAATCAATTTTGTAACATTGTGTCGTGATCTGTTTTATGCTATTTCTAGGATTATCAGCAATATCTTGCAAAAATTGTTCTTCTCCTGGGAAGGCCCTTACCGCCATGTCGCGGCAAAAAATTACCCTGAGTAAAATATGTAAAAAATTAATTCGTCAACTCTAATAACTATTTCCTAAACATATTTTACCTGTTCTCCTTAGGCTTCGATCAATCCTTTAAATGGTTTTTGAACTTGGCAATGTTCGAACGGGAAATCTTTCAGCATAAAGTCTTCTTGTCTTCGAAGAATTTGATAGCGCTTCACCATAAATTAAATGCATATCAGCATATTCTACATAAGAATATTCTTTCATTTTTCAAAGTTATTTTTACTTAAAGGAGGTTTTGACAAGTTCCGTCAATTCATTATGTAGGTATTAACAATAACAATTAATCTCGAAAACCGCCAGTTTTATCGAAGTAAATTAAGAGTACCTTTTTTGAAGAGGAATGACCAAAGTATTTAAAAAAACAGTTTTCAACTCTGTAAAATGACACCTGTCAAAAATTAGATCCAACGAGTGTGGCTGCAGTCCGTTCCTGAATTCTCTGATGATCTACTGGCTCTAAACTTAGAGCCGATAAGGTAAATCGCTGGGTATCCCTTTAGGGCTCTGTATCTCCGTTAAGGGGCACTCTTTTCTATGACAAAGTGGGATTATTTTGATCTCCCCTGTATGCTCCCGAGAAATTCGGAGGTATTTACCGGACACCCTGTATTAAACCAAAAACTAATATATATTTTTTAATAATTTATATAAATTTGTAACATTTCTTTTCTTCGTTTCCTATTCAATTCATTCAATTATTGCAGAGATATTAATATTTTGTTATTAATAATTTTTGGAAAGAAAGTTTTTTTTTCTATTGGGTCCAGGGATTACACATTAATTTTTTTTTAAGTCTGGTTTTAAGTAATAACCGGTGGCTTAATTTGTTATTGGTAACAAGGTATGTTACTAGTTTATTATTTCTATATACTTTTCTAAAACAGATTCAATAACATTTTAGTTTCATGACATTATTTGTTTTGTTCTTGATGCTTTTTATACTTTTTTATTTCTGTTCTTCGTAACAAGTTCGGCTCTATGTACATACAAATCCTAGGGACTTAACGGCTCTCCCAGTTTATTTACGACATATCTTTTCTTCCAAACAGGTACATGTAAATGAGAAATAGTGTAAATAAGTTTATTATTATTAAACGACAGAAAACATTGTATTTGTATTTAGAAAATCAGAATAATCGCCAAAAAAATTGTTAATTGATGGATTAATGTGCAAACTATCAAATTTTTTTCTACCTGTTTCTTTTCAGTGCTACCTCACTTGAATCGAAGTGTATATTTTTATTTGATACTAAATTTAAAGGTGGCAAATATCTTTATGCAAGAACATGCATAATATACCCGTGTTATTACTTAATTCTGAATGCATAATGGAACTTAATTCTTAAGATTTATGTTCAAAATATGCAAAATTTATTTTGCGTAAATACACCTACGTGTGACCTCATTCTATTCCATCATGTCATGTTGTCCACATCTTGACTGCATAGGGTAACTTAAGATAACGATAACATAAATTTGCATAAGCTTGCACCAAGCTAACAATGGTGTTAATTCGGTCAACTACGGGGGCAACTAGAAAAAAATCTACTAAGCAAAGACATAAATAATGGACACTTAGTAATTTAACTAGTGTGAAAAGAAAATTTACCTTTTAATTCATTAACATGGACTAAAACTGATATAAGTTGATAATAATAGCCAGATTCAATACAAGGACTTTTAAACCTAATCAAATTGCCTTAGAAGTTAGATCTTTTAGTTGGTTAGTTATGTTTTGTTTATAATATTGTTGTAATTTTTATGATACCTTCTGTCCGAATATAAAAGGGACTTTTTAATTTAAACACGTTACGTAGAATCGCATGTGATATTTTGTTACAGTTGATACAATGTAAGCGACAATCATGTGGAATTTTATGAGGCTACCACATTACAACAAACATACATTGCATAAAATACACTACAATACAATGCAATGCAACGCAATGCAATACAATACAACACAATACAATGCAATGCAATGCAATGCAATACAATGCAACGTAATGCAATGCAATACAGTACCGTGCAGTGCAGTGCTGTTCAGTGCAAGGCGGGTAGGGCGGGCAGGGCGGTTAAGGCGGGCAGGGCACATATATACACCTTTTTTTATTTATGAATTATAAGAAATAAAATAAACAATACAGTAGCTTAAGGAATTTCAGTTTTATAACTATGTTTGTATGCGTTGGTGCGTTGCTTCGTTTTTTTTTAAATTTTATTACTTTCAATATATTTTCTTTCATACGATACAAAGCATTGATCGTAATACTTCATTTTCAGAGCTAATAAACCTGATGTAGTTGAGAGTTTCCTTTGTAAGATGTTTTCTCGCAAATAAAAAATTTGTTAGTATCTATCACATAACTATTACAGAGCACCGCTGATAATTGTGATGATATTGATTCTTGGCTAAGCTTAACTTTTATACATTCCTCAATATTATCTTTACTTAGATCACTATTTTGTCTTTTTAAATTTTAATTTTTACCTTTTAAACTATGTAAGGTTTTTAATGTGTATATTTTTTGTAGCATCCATTGGTCATGTGGTACTGGGACAAATCTAAAAATTACATAAATCACGTTCAATAATCACATCTTATATTGAATTAATGCTTATTTAAAGTTATTTCAAGCTAAGTCAAATGTTTGAAGTCTGGAATTATATGCATAAAGTTTGCTATAAAGTAATTTTACTTTTCTTTGTTGTTATATCCAAGCGACAAAACACAGTGACTCGATACAAATCTAAGGATATTTTGTCCTTTGATGATTTTTGAGGGGGCGCTTTATTTCGAAGATACAGGGCGAAATAAATTCTCGACAAATCTAATTTTGGTATTTTTCAAATTATGAATGTAGCTGAAATAAAAGTATGGCGTCCTACATCGGACTTACCAAGTAATAAAAAATTTATAAAAATGCGTTATTTTTAACAACATTCGAATTACTGCGAACGGCTGCACACATTGAATTTCAATACGTTATTGATCATTTTGCATGTGTCGAATTTATTGAGACTGATTGACGTTGTACTAAAGAAAGAAAATACATCAATATTTTCTGTCTTTAGTACTGAAACTGTTGTTAGTGAAGTCCTCTATCATGAATCGGTATATGAATGCCGAGATGACTGACATGTATTTCATTTATAGATTTGCTAATATCAATTTATTAAAAGCTAGGCGGTTGTACAATGAACGATTCCCTAACCGTAATGTTCCTGTTCATCAACGCCTTTTTGAAACAGGAAAATTGAGGCGAAGTGGAGAACCAGGAAGGCCAATGACAGTAAGAACGGTAGAAGCAGAGGAAAATATGCTGGACTACTCGAAAAATATAGAATACTTTGAATGTAAATAATGGAACTCTGGAACATTCTAAGGGACGCCTTCAGATACTTATCCCTACTGATTTTCCTCCACGTATTGCATTCTGTCAATGAATTTTGCATAGATTGGTTCAATTCCCTCATATACTGACACTGATTCTTTTTACCGATAAAGCAAATTTATCAAAAATGTAATAAGGAACTTCCACAATAAACGTGTGTGGGCTAAAGAAAATCTACATGAGGTACTTGAAAATTGTGTTCAACATCAGCTTTCGTTGAACGTTTGGGTTGAAATAGTGACTTATCGGCGAGGTATATCGAAACTTTTTGGAACAAACGCTTTCTTGCCTTCTGGAGGAAGTACCATTGCTATAAAAAAGCAATGTAGTTTATGCACGTTGGTACATCAGCGCATTTTAGTGCGGTTGCTTGACAGTTTTTAACAGTAACATATGAAGATCGCTGGATTAGTCGAGGTGGACCTCACTTATAACCTGTTCGATCTCCGGATTTAAACCCCTTGGATTATTTCATATGGGCGCCATCTAAAGTCATTAGTTTATACTATTCCCGTGGAAGATGTGGACGATTTAAGAAATCGGAGAGTTGCTGGGTGTAACTCAATAAGGAACGATACTGGTGTTTTAAAAGAAGACTAAATTCATGAATCAGAGCTGGAGGTAGCCATTTTGAACAGTTCTTGTAGATTAAGAAACGTTACGTGTAATTTTTGGATAAAAAATGTTTTTATTGTCGTAAATTTGTTTGACCCTGTATCTTCGAAACAAAGGGGCTTTTCACAAATTGAATAGTCCAGGGAGTAACCCTTTGAATTTTTTGGCTGTTTGTTTAATAAACGTATATATATATATATATATATATATATATATATATATATATATATATATATATATATATATAAGTAGATTTCCACTTCCCTCATACACAGTAGGGCGCACGCTATAATTAATGAAACGCTATTTGTTTATGTCGTTAAAAAGCAACACATATATTACATTTTCGCATTGCGATAAATACTGGCTTCTAGGTCTTGACATAAACTATCAATTGTTGGGTGCAGATTTTGTAAATATTTGTTAATCAAAAGTTATTTATATCGAAAAGTATCAAAAAATGCCAATTTCAAATGTAACAAGGAACACTTACTGCTTGGAATCGGCCAAGAAACACGAAAAACTTTTTTAAATATTAACAATTTTTACCCTCGGTATTCGTAATCAAGGGGTCAAAATACATATAAAAAACTTTGGTGGAGCCATGTTTCTTCATGGGGTTTAAAAACTCACTGGGCTCTGGGACTAGTAAGATGAATAGTTGCGAAAATAAAAACAAAAATCCATTTTTACCGATTTGTTAATAAAATAAAGAAAATATTAATTTCTTCTATTTTTATGGTTCAAAACCTCGTTGACTCATGGTTGCATTTGACAGTTAAGACCGAAACAGCCAGCTATTCTAAAAAAGTTGCTATGGATGTTGAATCTTTTAGTTAGACAATCTGATTTTCTTTATGATATTGTTACATTTTGTAATGAATGAAATAATAAACGTGGTGATATTAGATTTTCAATACCTTGGCCTCGTTAAATTCCTTACATCCATGTTTGCAAGTTGTTCGAGGTTTATTGCCTTTGTGACGGTTTCATCGTCGTCCAGATTCCATGCACTTTAGTTCATCCATAATGTCAATGTTAGGAAGATGGCTTCGCAGGTGACAATGTTTTGTCAGTACTTTAACTACGATTCGGAATTCTTTCTATCTATCTAATAAGTAGTCCTTCTATATATTTCTTAGAACACCCATTCTAAGGGTCAAGGTCTAGGACTCAATAAATTTATTTTCCAGTAGCAGCTTTACTTCACGGTTATCAAGGATAAATGGAACAACTATAATTGGTTGGTATCCGAATGGTTTAATCACGGATCCCATCATTACTAGACGATCTGCTTCTTCGTTCCCGAGTAACCCCGGACTTACACGAGTCTGAATGTGCAGTCTTTCTTTGTCAGACTACCCAATACAATACTAGAATTCACAGCCAATATTGTAGCCCCACTATCTGACCATATGTTTATGTCCTCTCACAGAAGGTGCCATTTTGCAGAATAGCATAAATTTCTGCCTGAAAGATATGTGATTCGAGAGAATAAAACTCGTTGACTTCCGTGCTCCTACCGAACACACCAGCTCCAGCTCTTTTAGCTTATCAAGATATATTTATACCATTAAGATTCATTTTTCGGAACAGGTTACTCCTCTTCTCAATCCTCTCTACTCAATTGAGCTTGTTCGCATGGGAAGTGTGTAACTTGCTCAGTTGCGCTGGTAGCCAGCAGTTCCAATTTTAAGTTGCCCTAGGTAACTAAGACGGTAAGCAAGTTTCAGTGCTTCTTTCTCTCTATATCAGCAGAGAGGAGTTATGGAGATAAAGTATGGCACAATGGGCTGGTCGTTAAATTAATTAGATTAGGTATTCCAAATATCTAATAAGACTGTTTCTAGGTTTTTTTTTGTTAAACAGAAGCGTTGCAGTGTTGGTAGATAGACAAGTATCGCAATTTAAAGCAGTGAGAGCTGAGGTTCTGCAAGGATCTCCATTATCTCTTGTCTTATTCAGCTTATACATTAACGCTATCCCTAAGGATAATTTGACAGATTTGGCTGATGATACGATAATAGCTTCTTCTTTAGCAAAATACAGGCTAGTTAACCTAAGACTTTAAAGACCTATTGATATACTTGAGAGATTTACGTCCGACTGCAAAAGCTCAAATTGCATGGAAAAAAGAGGCAAAATATTTGGGACTGATCTTCGACAGGTGACTCCCCTTGGTTGGTAACATAAATTATTTTCTGACAACAGCAAGGGATGCACTTTATGCATTAACCCATTTCTTCACATAAACAGCAAACTCAACGCTGGAATCAAAATTCTTTATACAAGTTATTTCTTCGTTCCCTTATCTCTTTCGGTGCTCCAACTTGGATTTCTCTATCCAATTTTAGGTTGGGAAGAATTGAAAGTTTTTAAAATAAAATATTAAGGCTAATAGTTAACGTATCCTGGTTCGTTAGAAACACAATCATTCATCGTGATTTAAATTGCGAAGACTTTCAATTCTTCTTAAGAAAAATCATTACAAACTACTGTGATACGTCATCACAGCTATGCCATAGAACCGCTTCAGCTACCCCTGAAAACGGCTGACAATCCGATTTTGATGTTATTAATTGTGTATTTATTTTGAAGCCAGGAAAAGGGTAATACATATAAATAACCATTTAAATTATTGAAATCATGATTTTTTTAAAAAATTCACACTACTCCGGGGATTCATAAATGTCGTTTGACTGGCGATATTTTTCAGTCTGACATCGAAGTCGGCAGGTGGCAGATTTTTAACATCTTACCTTGAAATTTATGTTTCATATAGCATTTGTTTCCTGCTAATGTTGCTCTCGGTTCAATATAGCTCCACTGACGAGACCATAAAGTGGTCGAAACGCATATAGAGGGAGGACCAGAGTGGTATTTGCAGGAGATAAACTGTTTGTATATATTCTTTCCTTTTCTCTGCCTGAAAGGACAATATGTATAAACAACCATTAAAGACGGCAGATAAATTACTTTATTTCTTAATGAAATTTTGATTTTTTAGAAATACTACGACACTGTTATCGAAAAAGTTAAGTATCCTAAAATCACCCTTTTTACCTACGAACTTCGACCTAATTTTTTTTTGCTGCGACATAATAACTATATGCTAATCAATTCACCATGATAAATCACAGTCACTTTTTAATTATAAACACACTAGTAAATAACGGAAATCATTTAATTAGTCTACCTACAAACTTCTTTAATCTGAGTGTTGATGAATCCTGTTTCCGATTATCAAACGCTGCAGTATCTACTCCGATAATTTGATTGAATCATATGAATCTGTTATTCAAAGTAATTTTTCCAATTTTTCAATTTTTTCGAATATTCGATTTTATTTGAAAATTTGAGTTTGAAAACTTGAAAAATTGAATATTCGACTCGAACTCGACACTAAAACTCGATTTGACACGAACTCGAATTTTCGAACATTCGCACACCCCTATAATATTTACATAGGTCGGGAATTTTTGACAGGGTTTTTCTTATTTGCGTGTGTCTCTGTTTTAACTTAACATTTTGGTATAAAATGTCTAATTTAGCTCCATATGAACTGATATATATATATATATATATATATATATATATATATATATATATATATATATATATATATATATATATTTGCTGTAAACTGATGAAAAAAGAACTCATATACAAGGATTGATCGCTATATTCCAATCTTGACCTAGTTAGAATAAGACGGGAAAAAATTTGTACTTGATTATTTTTCACATAATTGCTTTCAATTTTCATCCATTTTTTCGAATGGTGTTCCAACATGTTCATTGATTCTTGAATAAAGTTGTAGGATATTGGCTTTTAGCTTTGGAATTATATCGTAGTCACTGGAAGTTAGGTCGGTCGAATAAGATGAATGGTAATTCAAATCCCGTTTCTATAATAGTACTTATGGTAATACAAGATGTGACTGGTTGCGTGAGCCTGATGGTACCATACCTTTTGTTAATTTTTTCTCCAGTTTTACAATCACTATACGAGTTTGTTTTTAAGACAGCAATTTTGCGGATAACTTATTCATTCAGGGAGCCACAGTTTAATAATGTCATAAAAGCAACATAGCAATTGAAAGTAGTCCTCGTGAATTTGGATTTGACTGAATTTTTTTTTTCGCGACCCGCTCTGTTCATAAGGATCAGCCCTCATATGTGATGAAATAATGGCCCTTGACTGCCTAATTAAAACCTAAAACAACTAAGTGTTCGACTTTATGAGTTTTGAAAAAATGAATTGGACTAATTTCTGATTTACCTGGTACAATGCAATGTCGCAATAGATGCGGTGGGAGAATTGCCAGTAAACGTAAATAATTAAACCTTTCCAAAATTTTTATTATGATTCATTTTGGCGACATACCATTCAAATATTTAGACGATAAAAATAATAACAAACCATTATTTCAGTCATTTTCTAAAAGAAATTTGAAAATAAAATGTTTTCTATTTTCATGTTATTTTCTCGTCTGATCCTGGTCGTGTCGAAAGAAATGAAACTAATTCTAAAATTGTTTTGTTGACAACAAAGTGTCAGGGTAATTTTCTCAAACAATTTGTATATGAGGCAAAATAAAGCTCTTCGACAAAGCTTTCTTTGAAGAAAACAATGGGAGACTCGATTTGTTTCTTTCGCGGCATATTAAAGTTAACATTTTTCTTTTTTTTTTATTAAATACATCTTTTCACGGAGGATAATAAAAAGAGTTATTCATGATTTTGTGTCAAAAGAAAAAACGTATTTCTTACTCCAAAAGTCAATGCAGTAGTGTAAAATATTTTACAACGGATTTATGGAATAAATCAAATATTTGGTACCGGAACGCGTGGAAATCATCGAATAGTTCAGTGAAAATAGATAAAAAAAGTTCGCAAAAATTGGTATAGGTTTTAAATATACTGTGACAAATAAAATATTAAAAGTCCCCACGTATCCTACGTCTATTGAAATTTTTATCCAATGTCAAAGGTAAAAAATACTTATTTTTCGTTTTTTTTTTCGTAAACGGTAAGCTGGAAATATCCCGATTCCAAAATTTGGAAAAGTTGTATTCTACATAATATACACACATTGTCGCATTTTTTAACGTGATTTCCTCAGTAGGCATACTCTACGACCTATCGTGATTAAGTTTTATTAGACAGTATTCTATTGACTGAAAAAATGGTACTATTGGTAATAATTATAGTGGAACGGATTATTGTTGATTTTGGGAAAATTTTAGTCTGACTATTAATCTTCAAATGATACTTCAACAGTAATGTTTTCATCTTCGCTTTCTTCTTCCTCTTCTTGCTGGATTTCTGTAGAATTCTCTAAGAAGAAAGATGCATCAATTGTCTCCTCATTGATACCATAAGAATACTCAACTGTTGTATTTGATTCAACACTGGAGCAAGACTGGCTTTGACAATTGGTACATGATGGTGAACAAAATAATCCGATTTTTCTACATATACAATTTTTACTACAACCCTTCTAGCAATTATAGAAATAGTTTCACTAAAGTAGATAGGAGGAAAGTTTGAATTGGCTCGAAACTGTTATCTATTAAGTTCCAACCTCAGTGTTCTAGATCCAGTTGATTGCCTAGTCATCCTAACTTAATAGTATACGTGATATAAATGTTGATAAGCAGAAGCAGATGTGGGAGGAAGACAAGATAGTTGCACTCTTTTATTGCTTCGTGTATTTATTACAGAACCTAAATATCTACATTTGTCTATACAATTACATTTTTTTGGACCTACATATATAGCAAGAAGAAACTGAATCCTATTTGTGATGATGACTTGTGGAGAAGAATCAATCTTTTTTCATACTTCAGCGCAATTATATAAATCTATACGTTTTTCTAACAATTTAAATACTATTGTTTTACCTCTTTTGAAAATTGATGATATAGTATCGGAGCTAGTTATTGCATGCAAAAAAAAAAAGGTGAGCTTGACCTTTTGGATATGCAGATAAACTTTCCGATAAATATATTTTTATTTGTACTTGAGCTTTCCCAGGTTTAAAAAAGTAAATTATCTTATCAATTGGAGTTCGTGCAATCACTAATGTTAACAAATCAACATCTTCATCAACAATGATAGTTATATTTGTTCTACTGAATTTTTCTGTTGCTGTTTCGAGGACGTCTTCGTCATTATCAGCTTATTTCACTTGTTCGCAGCTGTAAAATTTTCACATAACATTGAAAACAAGCGAGACTTATTGTGAGTAGGTGCAAGAAATTATTAATGTATCATACTGTGTGAGTCACACAAACTAATACTTCCATATTTTTACTTTTAATGAACATTCTATGACGTATACAGACCGCGCAACAGTGCATATTAGTATTTTCGATGTTGGAAATGGCGGTTACTCGGGAATGGTGATTGCATTTTTATAGAGAATTGCATGGTCTTCAACTTGCTTACCTGTTTTTATGATAACACTTTTTGAGAAAAAAATGCGAAAAACCTACATTTTTGACCCTTGATCTTGAATAAAATTTTTACCAGAATCGGTGGAGAGAGAGAAGGATTTTTAACGCGTAGACAATATAAGTCATTTAGCGTCTAACCCGGGTGGGTTTGGGAGTATTGGGTTTTATTACTTTTACTTCCTTATATCGTGCTAAGTAGTTCGATGTCCTTCAAGAAGGAGATTACGTTGTTTATGTTCTGTGTGGAGAGAATAACTGTAATTATTGCGTTGGTTTTGATCATTGCAAAAGAATGTGATTAATTGTCAGAGGAGGAGCACATGTAAGATACAGAGGCTGATCATGATTATTTATTAGGTATTCGTTTGTAAGGCGCATAGGACAAATGCGCGGTCTAGTGAGCACTACAAATTCCATTCTAGTGAGTGAGTGGTGTATTGTTTTGTTGAAGTAGGAGTATTTGATGTTGTGTAGTTTATTTTGTTCCTTCTTTGTTCGGAGAAGTAAGCAGACACACGAAAGTGGTGGATGTGAAAAAACGCATTGTTACTTTGAAATGGACCCGGATAGGACACATCGCTAGGCAAGACTATATAAGGTGGACAAAACATATATTGCAATGGAGACTCAGGTCGTCAAATAGAAGTATCGGAAGACCCCAAAAAGATGGATAGACGACATAAAAAGGAAAGCAGGTAGAAACTGGCACCGGATTGCAGAAAATAGGTTGGAATAGAAGAGATTAGAGCAGGCCTATGTCCAGAAGTGGACCAAATTGGGCTGCTAGAAAGAGAGAGAGAGAGAGAGAGTTTATTTTCCTCTAGTGTTAGATCCCATTCAAATTGGATGAGATTGTTGAAAAGGTTGTTGGAGTAGGTATTAAGGTCTTTGATATAGAAGATATAGTCTATGACGATGGGATTGAAGGGTGTGGCTAGGGATCCATAGGAGAATTTTATGTTTATTGTGTATGCGTCCCCTTTCGTGGATATATTTTATTTCTGTAGTTAAGGATTGTGTATGGTTGTAAGAGATATTTTTTATTGAACCGAGTGAATGGGTAGCTATTATCCATTTTGCGTGGAGAGATAATATTGATGACTTAAGGGCCCTGTATATTGCGTATATACTGCAGTTAGAATACTGGTTGTTTTGTACATCATAAAGAGTAGATTGCTGCTCTGGTTTGAATTAATTGAATGAAGGTTTCGCCTGTGGTGTGTGATGGGTGAATTGAGTAGCTCAGAAGGCACCACTGCCGGTCCCAAGCCCGGGTAAAGAAGGAGGGTTATCGAGTGAGGCTAGCTACCTGCTCGATGTAAAAGAAACATGGAGCTCACAGAACCGAAGACGCGGCCTCGGAACCAGGACTGATCAATACGATAACGACACACGCTATGAAAAGGAATAAACGATCATGGAAATCAAAACGCAATGTCACTAGGTTAGGATGCTGGAATATAACCTCATGGAATGGGAAAGATCAAGAATTAATCATGGAAATGGAAAAACATAAAATAGACATATGCGGACTATCAGAAACAAAACGAAAAGGAAAAGGAACATCTCAATTTGGCCGATACATCCTAATTCACAGTGGGAAAGCCAAACATGAAAGAGCCCATTCGGGAGTCGGTATACTGCTCCACGAGAATTATAAACAATGCATTGAGGACATACAATATATCAACGATAGAATACTTAAAGTATCCCTAACATTAAAGCAAACCATAATACATCTTATTAGCACATACGCCCCGGACATATCAAGACCTATAGAGGAATCAGAAAACTTCTACCAAAAACTGCAAGACTCTATAGAAAACATAAACAAGAATGAAAAAATAATAATATTCGGAGATCTAAATGCTCGAATAGGAGATGAAATCATTCCAGGCGTTAAACAGAAATACAATGAACCTATAATTAACGAAAACGGAGAGCTCTTAATAGATTTCTGTGCTAGAAACGAAATGAGAATTACTAATACTTTTTTCCCACACAAAGATCAACATAAGTACACATTTATGAATACCAGAGGTCAAAAGTCAATGATTGACTTCATAATTACCAATAAAGGAATAATGCCAACACAAATACTTGACGTAAGGACCCTGACTTCCGCTAACCTGAGAACAGACCACAATCTCGTACTGTGCAGGTTAGTCTTGGAACGACCGCACAAAGTCCGAAAAGCACCAGTCTTTATCGAAAAGTACAACATAGAATCTCTAGAGTCGGATAGCACACGAAAACTGTATGAAAACAGACTAACAGGCAAACTGAAGGAGTTCGACTGTAACGCATATGACGTGGAGACCTGCTGGACAAAAATTAAAAATACCATACATCAAGCGGCTGAAGAATCCATTGGAAAGAGAAAAATAAACATAAATTCAACAAACAACACCAAACCATGGTTTTGCCAGGAAGTAAAGGACCTCGCAGAATTAAAAAGAAGAAGCTACTTAACATACAAAAGCACACCAAACCAACAAAAACACGCAGAATATATAGAAACTAGAAACCGAGTCAATTCACGTATTAAGGCCATCAAAAGGGAGCATTGGAATAAATTCACAAGCGATATGGATCATGATATACATGGCGCCCAAAGAAAGGTGTGGAAAATGTTAAAGAACAGAAAGAAGCCGGTGAATGAGTATGTTCAAAGTAAAGGAGTCGCAATAGAAACTTGGGAAGAATACTTTGGTACACTATATAACGCTGAAGAAATACAAGAAATAGAATACCGGACAGCATCAAACGCAACCGTCTCAAAGACGGAATCAAGAGAAAGACTAGGAAAGCTAAAGAACAGAAAAGCACCTGGGACAGATGGAATACCTAACGAACTATTAAAATATGGTGGCCCGGAACTTGTAACAAAACTTACCACTTTATTTAACAAAATCCTGAGTACAGCGAAAATTCCAAACGACTGGCACACGAGCATAACAATTCCTATATTAAAAAAGGGACAAAAGACATTGCCCGAAAATTACAGAGGAATAACTTTACTGTGCACAACTATGAAACTGTTCACAGGAATAATAAAAGAGAAGCTAGAAAAGCTAATAGTTAATAGGGAAGAGCAACAAGGGTTCAGAAAAGGCAGATCGACTACGGACGCAATATTTATCATGAAACAAATTAAAGAAAAGGCCATAGAATATAACACACCAGCATTCGTCTGTTTCGTCGACCTCACTAAAGCATTCGACAAAGTCCAACTAGGCGACGTCATTCGAATGCTTATTGATAAACAAATACCCGCCAATATAGTAAAGACAATTTGCAATCTGAACACTGCCAATACAACACAAATTAAAACAGAACAACACACCTCAGGTAGCATACCAACGCCCGGAGGAATCAGACAGGGAGATAGTCTCAGCCCCTTCCTGTTTAACCTCATTATGGATAAAATCATAGAAGAAGTGGCAACATTAAACATCGGGTACAGAATAAATAACACACGTATCAGCTTGGTGGGCTATGCCGATGATACCGCAATCCTCGCAGAAACCGAAGACGATCTGCAGAGACAGCTCTTTAAATTATACCAAGTGGGACAACGACTTAATATGAATATCTCCATCGAAAAAACGAAAAGTATGACCATCAGTAAGGAACCCATTAGATGCAAACTAGTAATCCAGGACAGACCCATAGAGCAAGTGATGCAGTTCAAATACCTTGGCGTAAATATATCCAGCAGTCATGAACCTATAAAGGACGTAAAATGCCAAGTCAACAAAGCCGCAGCAACCACAGGATGCCTAAGAGAATTTGTATGGAAGAATCAATATATGCGAATGGACAGCAAAATTAAGATCTATAAAACATGCATAAGACCCATAATGACATATGGAATAGAGACGAGAGAAGACACTAGTAAAACGAAAAGTATACTACGGGTGGCTGAAATGAGGGTAATGAGGATGATAGTCGGTAAAACCAGAAGAGATCGTGTAAGAAATATAGACGTCAGAGAACAATGCGGGATACAGGATATAGTAAGATGGGGAAGACAAAGAAGACGGGAATGGTATCACCACGTAAAAAGGATGTCCGAACACAGACTACCCCGCATAGTACTAGAGGGAAAACCAGCAGGAAACCGACCACCAGGAAGACCACCGAAAAGATGGAGAGATAGCTGGCAGTCCACATCACAGGAAATGATAGGGAGGCACGACCGGAATTAACAGATCAACAGATCTCATACAAGTAGAAGAAGAAGAAGAAGAAGGTTTTCCTGATCAATTGAGGGGAGGTGTTGTGTTTGTCGTATGTAGTAAGGGAAAGGTCTTATACAAAGTGGACTATACTCCATGGAGGAAATGTGCATCCATTGTTATGCGGTATAAGGCATGGAGGAAGAGAAATTTACAGTTTGTCCTTGAGATGTTCAAATCTTTGGCTAGAACTGGGGGAGTGGTATTTATTATAGGGAACTATCCATGGATAGGTGATTCTTTGGAATAATTTTGATATAGAGAGGTTGGACCTAGAGAAGAGAGAGTGACCATATTTGAGAAGTTGTTTGTGTCAGATAAGGTTTATGGGTAGGGTTTCAGCTTCACACATGATACTGTTAATTGGGCTTGTATGAAAGGAGCCTATGGCCAGCCTAATTCCTTTGTTGTGTATGGGATTTAACCTGTTTAGATAAGACGGGAGGGCGGAGGCAGAGTCATATATAAAGGAGGTAAAGAGGAATAGCTAATTTTAGAAATAATGCAGACTTGATGTATTTTTATAAGAGATATTCTCTGATTAAGAGCCCCATGTAATGCCTTCCAAGATTTTTATAATTTTGAAATCGGACTTGCATTTATCCTTGAGCTTATCAACGTGATATTTAAAATTTAATAATTCATCGAAGGTTACTTCAAGGAGTGAATTTTTTATTGCGGGTTGTATGGGGATATTATTGGGATGCATGTTGGAAATTTTGGGACAGTTTCTTATACGATAAAAATAAACCATGTTTGATTTCCCAGGAGAGAATGTAAGGTTTTTATCAGATCAAGTGGCGAGGGAGTTATGACAGGATTGGAGGATTGAGGAGCTATAGTTGGAGTCAGGCGAAGAATGGTATAGTAAGATGTCATTAGCAAATGTTTTTATTTTTGTTCTATGATCTATGTGCTAAGTGACATCATTTATAGCTAAAAAGAATAATGTGGGGCTAATGGAACCATTATGAGAGAGAGTAGTGAATTTATAGTTTTTTATTTTAACGGCAAGGTACTATTGTGCAGGAAGTTTTTGATATATGATAGCATATTGCCCATTATGTTTAGGTTGGTAAGAGAACTGATGATACTTCTTCTGTCAAGTTTATCGAAGGCTTTATTGATGTTTAGAAAAATGGCTGTAAGGTGTTTGCGCAGACGAAAGGAATTTCGTATTTCAATTTCAAAACCAGCGAGATGATCGGTGGAAGGCTAATTGTTCTGAGATTAGCATTTTATATTTCTTTAGCAATCGCTAATTTATCATTCGCTCAAATCGGTGGAGACTTTTGACATTTTATTTATAATAATGTATTTAAGACTCATACAAATTCTCAGCTTTATACGAATTTTTGAGGAGACAATTTTGACTAGATTTTGTTCTTGAATTTTTAAGGTTTCAACTTCGTAGACTGTTTGTTGCACCTTGCCATTTTGCCCCTTTATTGTCAATCGTCAGCTTTAATGTTAAATCATATTAGTGAATTAAACGGTAAGCTTTTCTGCGATGACTAGGTTTAAAAACAATAACAGCATAATAATCAATGCTACTCACTTAAACTTCCAAAGTTTTAATGTGAAAGAAGGATGACTATTATAATTCCGGTAAGCAATTGATAAACATTACAATAATGAAAGAAAAATAGCAGATAAAGCATTGACAACCAAACCTTAAATATAAGTATATTTTAATATAGAATAAATGAAAAATGAGCCTTTTCTCAAAATTTTGTTTTGGCGTGGTTTAATAGCACTCAATAAAAGGGCAATCTTTTAAGTTTTTGTAAACGACCAATACATAGCGCTATTATGCTGTTGATATTTTCATAAAATTGACATTTTTTATTGTGAAAGAATTGTAGGTTAGAAATTGATTGAGTAGCTTATCTAGAGGAAGGGAAAATTTCAAGTGAAGGTTTTCGTTAAATGATTTGTTATGATTTTATTAAAGGCCTAACAATAATATATAGAATCCTTTCGTTCAACTTTTGGTAATAAAGCACCATAAGAAAAAATCTGTCTAAAATTGGTTTGCAGAATTTTTCAGTAGTCCTAGATCTGTCAGTGATGAAGTTCGTAAAAGTAGACTGCAATCGGTTGTTACGTCAAAAAACACCAATGCTGTGAGCCATATGATTGAAGAAGATCGAGATGTGACTTACCGTGAGATAGAGATATCCTTAGGCATATCGAAGACTGCAATACATTCGATTTTGCATGAAATCTAAGAGTAAAAAAATCTGTTCCCTATGAATTCGGTATGAAGCTCAAAAAAGGCTCATATCAATTTGTGTTTTTCAGATACCAATTTCAGAGTAGAAAAAATATTTCTAGAATTGGTTTGAAGGAAAGCATATGTGCATAAAAGTTAAAGGCGAATATTTTAAAACATGTTTTGAATTTGGAACTGTTTTCGGGGTGATTTTCTTGAGTTCACCAAAAACTTCAACTAGGACGAAGTCAAGTAAAGCTACTGATTATTTGCGTTCTACATGATGACAAATTTAACCCTGACAGAAAGGAATATAAAATCTACTGGAGAAATAAATGAAACATTTGTTCTTTTAATATTTTTTTGCGAAACATTACTTTTTTCATTAATTATGAAGATATTTTAATAAACAAATTAAAGTCACCAAAGTAAAAATAAACTTTTATTTTTGTCGTCCTTAGGATAATATTGGATCGAAGATAAAAATATCTTTGAAATACGTTGGGTAGAAAGAAATATTGATTTAGGTGGGCCAATATGATTCACGTGTTCTATACCTATAAAATTTGTTTGTTTTAAAAAGCACCTGTTTGTCACAAAAATAATTCGAACTCTACAAGTATTTTAGACGAAGTCGTTATTTTTCTATGGCAAAAACTGGAGGAAGAGATGCGTAGCAATTTTAATGATAACCAATTTAGCGTATTTTAGATTATGGAGATACGTAAAAATTTCAAACTTTCCTTAACACACTGGACCTGACGGCTATCTTTCTACGGGGTGAGGATTTTAAAGTATTTGAAGGCGATATGGGGGAAAGAGATTGAAATATTTTAATAAAAATATTCATGGAGTAATAAAGTGGCAGGGACACAGATTTTAAGATATTATTGACATTTATTCCATCTCCACATATAAAATCCCAAGTGTTAAGTGTTTTTTTTTTCGAAATTTCGATTCTCTGTAAAAAACCACTTATGCATGCTGGCAATTCCATTTATTTCAGAGGAAGGAGTCAATGATGTCAAATGAGGAACGGTCTCTCAGTAACATATTGTGAGGTACTAGATCAAATGTGGTAATAATAACACTACGCAACAAATTCTTGGATTACTTGTCTATTTTGTATGAAAAGTGCATATTTTTGTTAATTTTGGTGCACTGAACACAAAAATGACAATGAAATTTAAAACTTAATCGCAATTTTCAAGAACAAGTTTTTAAAATTTTATTTATAACAAAATAATAAAAAGTACATACTTTTACACTTGTAGAGACATTAAATATCCTATCTTTTTTGCTTTTCTTTTGTGAATTGTTTCTGAAGCATCTCTAACAAAAGTCCAACAGTAGTAAGTATTGACGCATTCCAGTTTCCCTGGTACCTTTTCTCCATTGTTGATATATCCTGATGGAAGCGTTCGCCGTGCTCATCACTTATAGCTCCGCAGTTGTCAGGAAAGAAGTCCAAATGTGAGTGTAGGAAATGTATTTTTAGAGACATATTGCAACCCATTTTTTGAAGAAATTAGTGACCACGACGCGAAAGTATTTCCAAGATTGTGTTCAATATCTCACAGAGTGCTGCCAAAATGATTGTCTTTCAGAATATTTCGATTCTGTGGAACAACAAAAAGACCTTCTTCCATTTTTGCTTCACTTAGCCTTGGGAATTTCTGACGCAGGTATTAAAAAGCTGGCCTATCTGTATTCAGTGCCTCAATAAAGTTTTTCACTAGATCCAATTTGATATGCAGTGGTAACAATATCTTTTCGAGATCTACCAGTGGCATATATTGTACATTCTTTTCACTTGGCCCTAATGATTGTTGATCAGAGCAGTCTTCTCTCATGTAATGAAGTGCCTTGGCCCGACTGTCCCATTCACACAAAAAATAGTAAAATTTGATGTAGCCTAGCTGCAGCCCAAGTAAAAGTGCAATCACCTTTAAGTCGCCACAGATTTGCCATTGGTGTTCATCGTATTTTGTACTTGTTAATAAGTACTTCATATTGTCGTACGTCTTTCATGTGAACTGCATATCCAACAAGAATAGATGGTAAAATATTTCCCACATGCAATAGTACTGCTTTTAAACTCAATGTTGTCTATAAAAAATCCCCAATCCTCTGGCTTGTACTTTTTATTTAAAGCCGCCAATAAACCGCTAATGCTATTGCAGATAACCAAGTTTTTTTCCATGTTAAAAAATGATACTACGCCTTTATGGCGTTTATGAAGAACGCACACTGAAACATCGTCTTCTAATAAGTTCCCGTGCTGTAATTTTGATCCTAGTAAATCTGCTTTACTTTTTGAAAGTTATAAGTCTTTCACAAGATCGTTTAATTCTGATTGGGTTATTTTATCTTATTGGCGATATAACGTGCTGGGTGTGATATCTGGATCTTTTGATGTTGATGGCATATTTTCTTTTTGAAAAATCGTTGTATTGTTAATATCTAATTTGTAAGTGAATGTTTCTAGGGGCTCACTATGAGGCACAGGTCTCATGGCAGATAGTATATTTAGATAGTTGATAACCGATTTTTTATTCTTGAATATACCTGTGTCTTACCCAACACGAGGTATGATACAGAAACAGCAATCATTAACATGATTTAAAGGCTCTCTCCGAGTCAGGGGGACAGCAAAACTCATAGATCGTTTTTTACTATTTAACCAGTTTCTCAGACCTGAATCGCATGCATTACAGTGGCGCCCACTGTTTGTCTTCACTGGAAGCGAAATAAAGCAGATATACCTTTTTTATCAATGGGGTCATAGACCGCTTCTGAGACGCAAAAGTCACCTCACTACAAACATAACATAAGTGATTTGGATTGTTATTTGATAATTATATATATATATATATATATATATATATATATATATATATATATATATATATATGAAGTGGAATGCGAACAGTAAATGCAAACTTCTCTCCATCATATCCTTTCTATGTTAGAAATTGCACAGTTAGAATAAATTGTTATAAAACGTAATTTATCCTATTCCACCACCATCGAGATGATGGCCTACCTCTACCACAAAACCGAGAAGAAAGTCAAAACTTACCCTCCCCGCTACAGTGATACGGCAGAGGTAGATGTTTCGTCTCTACTAGACTCATCAGTGTACCGACATGCACCTGGCTGTGCAAAGGTTAGATCGGAAGAAAGCATGCAAATACTGAACGCGGGTTCGCCGACCTCGCGCCGGATGGCGTATACATGTTTATGCGGCTTTCACGGATTCCTCCGTATGAGATGCAATAGCAGTGGATATATCCCCATTATGTCGTTGTAGTGCTGAAATCACATTCAGCAAACGTAGAACTATATGCAGCTCCGTGTAGGAATGAAGTGGAATGCGAACAGTAAATGCAAACTTCTCTTCATCATATCCTTTCCGTGTTAGAGGTTGCACAATTTGAACAAATTGCTACAGAACACAACTTATCCTATTCCACCACCATCGAGATGATAGCCTACCTGTACCATCATACCGAGAAGAAAATCAAAACTTACCCTCCCCGCCACAGTGATACATTCCACTTCATTCATACACGGAGCTGCATATAGTTGTCCTTCCTTCCGATCTGTCCTTTGCACAGCCAGGTGCATGTCGGTACCCTGATGAGTCTAGTAGAGACGAAACATCTACATCTACCGTATCACTGTGGCGGGGAGGGTAAGTTTTGACTTTCTTCTCGGTATGATGGTACAGGTAGGCCATCATCTCGATGGTGGTGAAATAGGATATATTACGTTTTATAACAATTTATTCTAACTCTGCAACCTCTAACACAGAAAGGATATGATGGAGAGAAGTTTGCATTTACTGTTCGCATTCCACTTCATTCATACACGGAGCTGTATATAGTTTTACGTTTGCTGAATATATATCTATATATATATATATATATATATATATATATATATATATATATATATATATATATATTTATATTAATATAATTTAATAATAATAGTTTCGGTTTTAGCACACCAAAATTGGTAAGATTTAGTAGATTTTATTTTGGATATGTTTGGGTTGTTGTCCAGTGTAATGTTAAAAATACAGTATATGGTGGTATGTATTTGAATACGACCTTTTTTCTTGAGAATGGACAATTTGCATTTCGTAGTTTCTCAGTAGGAACTAAATCTTCCTGAATCTACGTTCATGTCTCATGAACCACAGATGACACGTAGAATTTAATTTTTTACTTAGATTCAGGAGGTTCCTTTTGGGTTTTGCAGTAAGTATATCAACCCCTCTCATCAAAATTATCCCGACAACAGTCAGTTGAGTCAGGGTCTGTGAGTCTGGAAATTAATAATTATTTTTTGTTTAATTTCTGATATTTACCATTCAATTATAATAAGAATAAATATAACATATTCTTATTTGGTGTTTCACAATACAGTCTACCAGCCAGCGTTAACTTTATTAGCTATTTGAACTTGTTTGGGAATATTACATTAGAACACTGAGAAACACAAAAATACGCTACTCTAAAGTATCTTTGAGTTTTATTTTAAAATTTGTTCATATTGTCTGGGAAGTTAAGCCTAAAGTTCAAATGGAATTAGTTATTTTGTTAACTGAATTGAAAAGAATGTTATCATTACACGTTCATGTCACGTCAGTTAACCTGCTTGTCGAGCAAAGTTGATCAATATGTAAAAAAGTGACGTGAATACACAAAACGCTTTTTTTTTATCAGATTTAGCTTGACAAGTAGTTGGCAAACTTCTATTAGTCTATTTAGAGACAACTAACTTGTTTTTTCACATTTTTTAATTCGAAAGCAGCCTTGATTACTATTATTATTCAATATTACATGGACCATAATAGTTGAGTACAGTTATCAGGGGATAGATGAATTGACTTAATAACTTTAAATGAAAAGTTATAATTATTAAATTGCTGGCTCATTGTTTATTAATTGTTTAAATAAAGAAAAACCTTTTTAGAATATTTGTAATAAATCGATAAATTTTTAAAATATTTTGCTCAGAATGGCGGATATAGGGTTTATAAAGTCTTTGAATAATAATATGAGATTTAATTTCAAACATTTAAAACGGCTGATCCAAAATGGCGAAGATTTGGAAATAATTTTATTAAAAAAACGCTATACTTTAATGAATTTCTAAAATATTTTACACAATATATGTAAAGGGTTTTTCAAGTCGCCGAATTAAAATAACATTTTAAATTTGATAATTCAGAATCGCCGATCCGATCCGAATATTTTGAAATAATTTCATTAAAAAATGCTAAAACGTAATTAAACTTGAAAACATATAGTGTTTAGAGAAAATTTTAAAAATAATTTGAAAAAAAAATAGAAAAAATAAAGTTGTTTAAAAATTAAGCAATTTTATTTCGATACAAATATTCTAAATAATTCGAATTAATAAAAACATAGAAATTTATACTTCGTCATCTGAATCTTCATCTGTTGTTCGTTTCCCAATGCACCTTTGTTTCTGTCTTGAATTTCCTGCACATGTTCAACAATATCTGAGAACTAAGAAAGTTCTTTGAAAAATAACTACGAGCAGACTTCGGAAGCGGCCATGGCATCTCCACTATCATCTGTGGTGGCTAACATCTTCATGGAAGCTTTCGAAGAAAATTCCTTGTCTTCTACTCCTCTAAAACCTAAATTTTAATGCAGATATGTAGATGATACGTTGGTAGTTTGGCCACATGGCGCAGATAACCTTCCTAATTGCCTGGATCATCTAAATCAACAACACCCTAGCATAAAATTCAATATGGAAAGTGAGTCAAGAGGAAGGGTTTCTTGATGTACCAGGTCAAAGGAAAGATAATGACAAATTAGGACATCCTGTGTACAGGAAACCAACACATACAAATCGATATCTCAATGCAACGTCACACCATCATCCTTCTCAAAAACAATTCGTCATAAACTCTTTGGTACATAGAGCACTTTCAATATCTGACGAACCATCGCTGAAATCAGAAACATAAAAACAGACTAATGCTCTGAGAGGCAACGGAGATTGCGCTGAAGAAATAAGACGTTCTATTAATAAATATAAAAACCCAACTCCTAAACAACTCCTAAACAAAATCAATCTCCTATGGACAGTGTTGTCTTACCTTATATACACGGAACCACCAACAAGATTACCAGATTGCCCCGAAAATCAAACATTCGGATAATTTTCAACACATGTAAGAAAGTTGGACAATGTTTGAAGTCTCCAAAGGATGCAATTCCATTTCAAACAGAGGGCGTTTACAAGATACCTTCCTCTTGTGGTAAAGTGTATGTTGGTGAAACAGAACGGTCTATATTCACTAGGCTTAAAGAACATGATAGATGTATAAAAACGAAACAATCTGCAATAGCTAAACACCAGCATTACTCAGGTCATACTTTTAATGTAAAAGAAACTAAGGTGCTAGCATTAGTGCCTGGTTTCTTTAAACGTAAAATTAGAGAATCAATCGAAATTTGTAAATATCGAAATAATATTAATAGAGATGCAGGTTTCAGTCTACATGACACGCGGAAATCGATTGTAATGCTGGGTCACGGTTCGCTGAGCACCAGTCAGGTATAAATACCGGGCTGTTGCTCCTTGATAGTCATTCAGTGTCTAATCTCGTAGAGTAAAGATCCCTGAAGATGCCTCGTGCAATCGTAGGTGAAACGTCGGATAATAATTCCAATTTGACACGGTCTAAACCCAAGAACCATGATTTTCAACTTCACCAAAGCCGTGAAAGCTTTCGTTTTTTATTGGAAGTTATGGTAGTTAACTTCGATGACACATTTCAACTACTGATTGATGATCATTTCGTCATAATGCAAGTAAATGAGTTTAAATATCTGACCCGAAATGTTACTGGAAGGTTTAATCTGAAACAACAAAGTAAAGAATTGTAAGGACATCGGTTGAATCAGTCCTGACTTACAGCTCCAAAGTATGGATTATCTGGGATTAAGGTATTATAATGAGTGCGGAATGAAGATTAAGAGGAAGTATGAAAGTCAATGAAACTGTAATTGCAAGAATATAGGAGAGTGAATATCTTTAACAAATATATCAATGGAGACTATAAGGATGGAAGAAAAGGAAATTTCTCAGGCAACTCTGAAATGAGGGCCTGCGAAAAGTGACGGAAGATTCAGGACTCGAAAAAAGAAATGTCCAGGATATAACATGGCATTTAGGTGTAGAGACGCGGCTACAAACTGTCTGAACCGATAAATATATTATATAAATTGGTAAACGTAGCTTAAGCGTAATACTTTTCAATAAAAGTATTCACTAAATGCTGTTATGTCGAAATTTTTCAAATTTCTTAAACTTAAGATGAGGAATCTTCGAACACATTTTGCGAATAATGTAAAGAAAAATGCAATATATCTTATCTAATTGCATCATTAAAGATCTATTCAACGATATTTCACTGTACAGGGCTAGCGAAAACTTTTTTCAAATTTACCTTTACATATGGATGGATGTACGAATAGATACGACGAAATTATAAGTGTCTAACAGCTACGGAACGATAAAATAATATTTTGTAATAAGGTAGGTTTTGCAAGATTTCCCTTTCATTTGATAAATTTAAATTATCTATCAGACAATTTACTGAATAAACTTTAAAACAGCTTACGGTTAAATTAAAAACTACTTAATGAATAATATAAAATTAAAATCGCTTTACTCAAAAACTGGATGAATGACTAATTTGCTTAGGGCTTAAAAAAGTAGCAATTTTACAAATGCTTATTCATAATTTAATTCCGGCACCCCGAAACTTTTCCGGGAAATAATTAATGGAAAGTGTTATTTTCCCGTTTTGTAATTAGTTGATTCTGTTTTCAGATGGGTTTAAAGATTTTATTTGTTATATCTCGACAGCTATGTAAAATATGACATACCATTTTTTTCTTTTTGAAACGTTGCTATGAGTTGTCGGTGAAATTATTATTATTATAAAATCACTAAAGTATTTAAAAATTTATATTGTGTTATGTTAGCCGTTACTTGATTACGATATAATAGTTAAATAATACAATTTATTATATTTTCCAATATATTAGATTGATTATAACAATTGTTTCAACACACAGTGTCTTCTTTACATAGTAGATAACATCTAAACAAAGTAAAAAAACCTGTGTCACCCAAATTTACAAGTCTATAAAATTATGGAAAAACTAAAATTATTTTTATTAATTCAGGTTATTGTAATTACATATTAAATAATGGGGAACTTAAATCCAATTCGTCATTTAATAAAATGTTTAGTTTTTTATGTTTGTTGATTTTTGGCGTTCTAATAAATTTAATTTTAACGATTTATTTTCCAAATGTAAAATATCAAAATTATCATTAAAAGTATGTTGTTCACTGTTTAAATATAAAGCGTAGTGAGAATTGGTGTGCTTTTTTAAATAACTTGGTTTGTGTTCTTTTATTCTCTTAATAAAGTTTCTGTCCGTTTGCCCTATATATATATATATATATATATATATATATATATATATATATATATATATATATATATATTTTAGGGCAACTTCCACATTTTAATTTATAAACACCAGATTTATTTTACTTTTTAGTTTTGGTTTTATTATTTTTTATTAATTTTGCTAGACTATTATTAGCTTTGTGTGAAATCTTGAAGCTTTTTTGGTTAAATGTTTAGCTACTTGTTTCGTAAGTTTACTGGTATATGTAAGAGTTTTATACACTATGTTAGTTGTGACTTCTGTTACTGAATAAGCTAATTTAATTGCTTTATTGTATTGTTTTTTATTGATGATTTGGTCAATCATGTTAGCCTGATATTCATTGTTTATTGGCATTTGTTAAATTATATTTGGATCTTTATTATAATTTTCTTGTGTAGGAATATTAACTAGTTTATGAATGAATTAATTATATGCTGAAATTTTGTAGCTATGAGGATGATTAGAGGTATTGTAATATCTGTATGGGAAGGTTTGCGATATATAGATAATTCCTGTCTATTGTTAATTTTAGTAATTGTTAAATCTAAAAAGTTGATGAAGTTATTTTGTTTTATTTCTAAGGTAAATTCTATATTTGGATGTAAATTATTAATAAAATTAAGAAAGGTTTGGAGATTTGTGTCAGTAGCCACGAAATAATCAAAAATGTCTTGAACATACCGATACCAGTAAAGCAAGTTTTTATTTTGACCATTTTGGTAATTATTGTTTTTTAGGTTAGCCATAAATATTTCGGCAAGGAGAGGATTCAAAGGATTTCCCATTATTAACCCTTCCTTAGATATATAAATTTCGTTATTAAATTTAAAGTAGTTTTGGTCTAAGCATACAGAAAGTGTATCCAAAATATCTTGTACAATCAAATTTGTATTATTTTTAATCAGTAAGTTTTCAACAATACTTATTACATCATTCAGAGGTATACTAGGGAAAAGACTTTTGACGCCAAAAGAAATAAGTTTGGCATTATTAGGAATCACGATATTTTTAATCCTGTCAACTAATTCATAAGAGTTTTTTTTATGTTATATTTAGGAATAAAGTTGAGAATTTCTATGAGTTTTGTTGACAACTTTACTGAAGGAGTAGTAATATATGAAACTACGGGTCTAATTGGAAGGTCTTGTTTATGTGACTTGATTAAAGAATACATTTTCGGCACTTGAGGGTTTATAATTGTAAGTTTTAATTTTACTTTTTCCTTGAAAATACTTAAATCTTTGATTATTTCTTTAATTAATTTTTGGATTGTCACAGGTAGAAATTTATTTTTTGAAATTTATCCGGATTTAGGAAAGTTTGTGTTTTGGATACTTATTGATCTTTATTAAGGGCAACAACAGTGCTACCTTTGTCTGCTCTAGCCAGTATAATATTGTTTTCTGCTGTTTTATTTTGAATTAATTTTAATACTCTATGATCATGAGAAAATTGGACCTTAGGTAGGTTATATTTATTTGATTGATTAATATTAGCAATAATATTCTTTTCAAGTTCTGAATTTGTATCATTACGTAATGCTAATTTACACTCAACATCTAAATATTCCTTTTTTTACTATTATCATAAGATTTGATATTGTAATTAAAATCCTTACTAACAATGTAGTTTCTTTATTTGAAAATTCAGTATCTAATAAGTTTACAAATCTATCGTAAAATTTGTGATTAGTAAAATTATTAACTGGTTCTTTATTAACAGATATATTTATAGTACAAATTAAATGGTTAAGTTTCCTTTTTTGTGTTACAATCTTTATGTGTGCAATTCCTTCTGTTTGTAATCTTACTTTTTTATGTAACATGTCCAATTCTATGTTGCAGAGTCTCCATCAACTTTTTAGATTTAACAATAACTAAAACTTACAATAGACATGAATTCTCCATATATCACAAACCTTTTCATACAGATATTACAATACAATACCTCTAATCACCCTCATACCCACAAAATTTCAGCATATAATTCATTCATTCATAGACTAGTTAATATTCCTTTGACACAAAAAAATTATAATAAAGAACTAAATATAATGAAACAAATAGCAATAGACAACGAATATCAGGCTAATATGATTGACCAAATCATCAATAAAAAACAATACAATAAAGTCATTAAATTAGCGTATCTAGTAACAGATATCAAAACTAACATAGGGTATAAAACTCTTAAGTATACCAGTAAATTTACGAAACAAGTAGCCAAACATTTAACCAAAAAAGGATTTAATAATACTCTAGGCAAATTAATAAAAAAATAATTAAACCAAAACTAAAAAAGAAAATAAATCTGGTGTTTACAAATTAAAATGTGGAAGTTGCCCTAAAATATATATAGGGCAAACGGGCAGAAGTTTTATTAAGAGAATAAAAGAACATAAAACAAGTTATTTAAAAAAGTACACCAATTTTCACTACGCTTTACATTTAAACAATGAACAACATACTTGTAATGATAATTTTGATATTTTACATTTGGAAAATAAATCGTGAAAACTAAATCTATTAGAATGCCTGGAAATCAACAAGCATAAAAAACTAAACATTTTATTAAATGACCAATTGGATTTAAATGGTTCCCCATTATTAAATATCCAGTTACAATAACCTGAACTAATAAAAATAATTTTGGTTTTTCCATAATTTTATAGACTTGTAAATTTGGGTGACACATGCAAATATCTTTTTGAATGTAAAATTTAAAGTAGTCTTTACTTGTTTAGATGTTATCTACCATCTGAAGACGACACAGTGTGTTGAAACAATTGTTATGGTGAACGTAATATAGTGGAAATTATAATACGTTGTATTATATAACTATTTCAAAATTTATTATAATTTTGAAACTTAGATATGGATAATTCAGACTCAAAGTTCGTTGAATGTTAGTAACAATTTCAATGTGGTTTATATAAATACATTTGCAGGTAGTGAAAACTTGAGTTAAAACAAACTGAGGCATCGTAAAATAATGTTGCCTGCAAAGTTGGGAAACAGTTGCTTTTAAGGTAAGAGCAATCAGCAAGTGGTATATTGTGAGTTTTACATTTTGTAATTACTTAAAGGTTTTGATTGTCCGTCACATGAAATTCTCTTACCCTCTAGTTCTCTAATAGATTTGGAGCCCATCCACATACAAGAAGAATCATTAATATACTTTTGTAACTTCTTGTGTGACTTAATTATGAATAGACTGACAACTTTTTCATCTGCGAAAACTCTGGTTTATTCCCTTTCCAATTTTTTCCGTAATAGGTCGGTTTCCCGCCGTAAGAAATTTTATAAATATAATTTTTTTTCCAGTGATAGGCATTAGATTATTGAACAGAAAGCATGAAAAAAGAATTGTCCGACAAAAATTGTGTTTATAAAGGATTGTTTTGGAGATATACTGATAACAAGCTATTTTTTTTTCAGAATTGTTTGATAAAAATATGTAAAAGTCACCAATGATATTTTCCGTCAAAATACATTTTCCGATTTTCCATTCTGATGCAGTGAATTCGTTGCTCCTATGACACCACGGTATTTATTAATATTTGTCGGACAAAAAAAAAAGTTTGTGAACTTATTATCTATGTGTGATCGAAGTGACCGACAAAAATATCGGTTTAAACACCTCTGTCCGACAAAAAATATTTATTTTTTTGATGTGCATAATAGCGTACATCAGTCATGTAAGTGTTATCTTATTTGCAGTGTACATATATGTATATATATATATATATATATATATATATATATGTATATATATATATATATATATATATATATATATATATATATATATATATGTACACTGCAAATAAAATAACATAATAACATAATAATATATATATATATATATATATATATAAAGTATTCGCATAGTTACATTTTTTTTAATACTTTCTTGGGTATATATATATATATATATATATATATATATATATATATATATATATATATATATATATATATATATATATATATATGTATATATATATATATATATATATATATATATATATATATATATATATATATATATATGTACACTGCAAATAAAATAACATAATAACATAATAATATATATATATATATATATATATATATATATATATACCCAAGAAAGTATTAAAAAAAATGTAACTATGCGAATACTTTAGACCAGTTTCAGTTATGACGCAATAAATGATTCTTATTTTTAATACTATTTAATATTTGATAGGCATTTTTTTCTTTCTCATTTGTTGACGGATTTATAATAATTTATTAATTACAATTGATCTAAAAAATATTTAGATTTAAATTAAATTATCAATGTTTATTTTTAATTATATTCAAAAAAGTTAATAAGCATGGAATATTGATAAACTTTAATTCATCAATTTGCATTTTAATTTTATCGCTTGACTAAGTACAAAATAATATTTCAAAAATAATATAAATTTCAATAAAAAAAGATAACATTTTTTGTTGGATAACTCGTTAATCATATTCTTTTTTTTTTTCCAAAACCAAAAAACTACAAAAAAAAATTGTTATTATTAAATACCGTGCTGTCATAACAGCGACGACTTCAATGCATCGGACTGGAAAATATATTTTGTCGGACAATATTATTGTTAGCTTTAGTATATTTTTATCAGACAATTCTGAAGAAATTAGCTTGCTATCAGTAAGGACAACCTTTTATAAACCAGAATTTTTGTAGGACAATTTTTTTCACGCTCTTTGTTTAATAATTTAATGCAATTGGAAAAAAATTATATTATCGTCGGGAAACCGACGTGTTATGAAAAAAATTGGAAAGCGAATAAACCTATTACGATAATTTTTGCCGAGGAAAAAGTTGTGGGTCTACTCATAATTAAGCCATATAAGAAGTTACAAAAGTACATTAACGATTTCTCTTATATGTGAGCAAGCTCTCAAACTTTGACATGGTCTAACTTTAAATACGTTCTAAATTACCAGCAGCTGGTTTAAACTGATTTTAACAACAATAAGTGTTAAGCCCTAAAAATACAAGCAAAAAAAAATTATTCCCATTTATTACTGAACCGACAAAAATTGAGAAGTTTATATGTTTTCGGGATACAACTATTTCTCTTACATATTTTTCGCTAGGTTCTTATCCTTAATATCCCTATATAAGCATTTATTTGTTAACATATGTAATATAAATTATATCAATAACATAAGCAAAACAAAACTGACCGACTAGAAGATCTAAATTCCACGGCAACTAAAACGGGTCTAAGTTTTAAATCTTCTTTGTGAATCTGGCTGTTACGAGTTTCACGGTCTGGAGTCAGGAAGTGCTACCTTGTTAAATGGCCATATACGCAATGCAGATGATTTACTTGCCAGAAAATTAGATTAGAGAATTATGGGTCATATATACATAGGAACATTAAGGTAATTATTAAGGTAATTGCTGATAAACAACTAGCCCTACATGACAAATTACAAAGTATTATTACGACGCCTTTTAGTACGATGTCCTAAATTCCGTGTGCCACTATTGTGATCTCCGAAGCAGTTACATGAGATCAGTTATACTGCTGAATATACAGGGCATCTCTGAAAATAAAATGCTAGCCTAAATTCTTGAGACTAAAATATGCCGATCTAGTTCAATTTTCCTTAGTCCAAAAGTTTATAGTTTCCAAAATATAGGTGTCAATTTTTTTTTTGCATTAAATTTGGTATTTTGGAATTGTTTAGGATAATAAATCAAAATTTTATTACAGTTTCGATGTTCGTTGCAATGGGTGCCACAAGCAGCACCTCGCCTATGCCCGAGTATAATAAATATCTAAGTAAAAATTCTTATTCCCTTACAATTTATCCAGGCTTAGGACTGGTTCAAGAAATTTAGAGCATGTTTAAGAGCCAACAGCTCAATAACAACAAACATTTACAAGGCAACGAGTTAATAATGATAAGTATTATCGTTAGTTACAAAAGTGTATTATCAAATAAATCAATCTGAGAAAACTTTATGGTTTAATTCTAAAATTTATCATTTAATGCCTAAATTTTTCACTATAGCCTGATATGACACTAACGCAGAAGCAACTGTTATGATATTAGTTTACGGTTATTGCCAAGGAAATGGTAGGGAGTCGGTGGGTGTATATAGAATAAGTTTTCCAAATAGACTCGTAACAAACCACTTAACATTTGCTGCTTGAAAGGCGTTTTCGAGGAACCGATAGTTTTGCTCCTGCAATGATTGATTATGAACGGAATCTTACGACAAGAACACCAGAGATTGAGAAAGAAATTTTAGAATGAGTTGAAACAATCCGAGTCTTCATTGGTGAGCACATGATGAAATTTTCATAAAACAATTTTATCTACCTGTTTTACAAGAAGATGTATGCCAAATTTACATAATGAACATGTTTAAGCTAACGAATACTCGCAAGCAATAAAGGTTGTACATTGTCGAAATGAATTTAAAATTAACGTGTGATCAAGGTACATCAGAATCATGTCACCACTTCTTTTAAATGGTTTGAATTACTTAAAACACCTAGTAGTGCAAAAGGACCTTGCACACAATGGAATTTCATAGTATCGTCAAATTGGATGAAAATGTATTATGTGGTAGTCCATGACTTCGTGATCAAAAATGCCTAAAGCTGCAAAGCTCCAAAACCCATAGATTTCGAGATATTGAAGGTTAAAGATTGCGTAACCGGTCATTTAATAGTGATGACAAGTCAGTTGTTTGATAAAAAATAGATTTATCGGGAAAAAGCTTCAGATAAAAATGGTTGGGTTTGGAGTGAGGCATCTTAAGGCGATCTCGACTGTGATCCATGAGTCAAGGCCAAGCGTCAGCTCAAGAGCAAAATAAAATAATAATCGGAAAATTCTATTTTTATGCTAGATATACATTACTGGGTTTAGAGCCAGGGTCAAGGGGAAGTTCCAGGTCAAAATAAAATAACTTTTATGGAAGATACTTATCAAAAGTTTTCATCGCTCCAAGACGTTAAATAGTGATATATGACGCCTAGAGATAAACAAAGAGCAGAAGTAGTTCATGAACGATATGATAAAAATTCTTCATGAGACGGATTTTAACAAAAATGGGTCGAAAAAAAGGTATGAAGTTTGAAAGAGAACGTTGAAACTTTTCTTCGACACATTTTTGTTAAAATCCGTTTCATGAACAATTATGATACCGCTAATGAACAACTTCTTCTTTTCGTTCATCTCTAGAGGTCATATATCACTTTTTAACTGCTTGGTATGAAGAAAACTTTCGCTGAATATCATCCATTTCCGGGATAAATAAGTTTCACAAACTGTTATTTTATTTTGACCTTGAACTAACTCTTGACCTAAGCTCAAGGGTCATAGCCAAGGTCATCTTAAGATGCCTTATTTTAAACCCAGCAACTGCTGTATGACACTTATCTTTAAAAAATCTATTTCCTATCAAAAAACTGATTTACCTTCACTAATAAATGACCGGTTACGAGACTTTTGACTTTCAATATCTCGAAATCTATGGATTTCGGAGCATTGTGGTCATAAACGTTTTTGATCAGGAAGTTATAGACTACAACATACTACAGTTCCTGCCAATTTGACGGCGTTATGAAATTTCATATGGTTTTTTATTATACCATGGTCTATTGGTTACTAGATAAAATATGTGACTCACTCATTACTGGGGACCCCCACATTAAATGTTAGAAATCATTTAAATAAGAAATGAGATCGACAGAAGAAATGATGCTCCTACAAATTGACCACCCCGTTCACCAGACTTAACGCCTTTGTATTACTTTTCATGTGAAACTATTAAATAAACAGATGGTATATTGTAAACCTGTAAACACCGCAGAAGAATTGTGGATACATATCGAAAATTCAGTAAACAAACACTTTATGCTTAGATGTAGAAATGATGGAAATGGTACAGTTCAACTCTCTACGAGGAATTAATCCTTGTGGACATGAAAACGGAGATCATTTTGAAGATTTACTTGTAGAGTTTAATTAAACAATTAAATAAATAAATTTTTCCTGTATTGGTTTGTTATTGACTTTGTATGTTATTCTTATCAATCTTTGTGAGTTTGTGAGCTCGTTGCTATGTACATTTATATTGTTGCTTTCTTTAGCCCTTAAACACATTCCAAATTTCTGAACCCAGTTACAAGCCTGCATAAAGTGTGAAGGGGACTACGACGACTGTCAGTACGCAATAAAATATTTAAATTCGATTATCTTAGAAACGGCATCTCGAAGCGACACCTACTAGGTATAACTTTTTTTTTAGATAAAAGATTACTCCACATGATATCGTCGCAACCTTTGCTCAGCATTTTCAGTTGTGCTATTCTGATCACAGTAACGTTAATTCTTTTTACATCAACTCGATAGACAAGGTTGTACATTTGCAATCCCATATGATTACTATGGGCGAAGTTCGGAACAAGATTGACTCATTAGACGGTAACAAGAGTGCAGGACCCGATTGAATATCGCCATATTTTCTCAAGAAGTGCATGGTTTCTCTTGCACCACATCTATGTCACATTTCACAGAAATCTTTTAATAATGGAATATTCCCTTCGAGACGGAAACAGTCTACCTTGTTCCCTATTTTCAAGCTTGGTGATCGTAATTGTGTTGAAAACTGTCGGGGTATATTATTGCTGTGTATATAACTGATGAATTGTTCAATGCTTTTAAAACTTACATCGGCCCAGAACAACATGGTTTTTTTCCAAGAAAGGTCAACGGCTACCAATCTGGCTGTTTATCAAGATTTTTTAGTTCGAGGTGTGGAGGCAGAATATCAAGTGGACTCTATATACACGGATTAGTCTAAAGTTTTTGATAGTGTTTGCCACAAGTTGCTGGTGTACAAGCTCGAGTGTCTCGGTTTGTGTAATCCATATTTAAAATGGATAGCCTCATATCTCTCTTCGCGTACGCAGTGTGTTAAATTGTGTGGTAACATATCGAAGAAGATCCTCATGTTATCTGGAGTCCCCAGGGGTCTCATTTATGTCCAATTTTATTTTTAGTGTTTATTAATGAGGTTATAATTGTTTTAAAATTTTGTCGTTGCCTTTTGTATGTTGATGATTTATGAATTATTTGCAATTGTTTCCTCATTGGATGATTGTGTTTATATTCAACGAGAGCTTGATTTACTAGTCAGGTGGTGTAATAATAGTTTTTTTTAACTCATAATGTAAAGAAATGTAAAGGTAGGAGATTTTTTAAATGTTTTTCGCCTGTGATAAATTCTTGTCATATCAATCATTTCAATTTGTAGTGTGTGCCATTTTCTAATGATCTCGCGGTTATCTTCGATAAAGAATTAAGTTTTAATATGCATATTGACAATAATGTACTAAAGAGTTTTAAGATGTTGTGTTTTATAAAGAGAAACTGTAGACATATCGAAAACACAAGGGTTATCCAAACACTCTATAACAGTTTGGTGCGTAGTATTATGGAGTATGCTTGTATCATTTGTCCACCTATATATCAGTGTCACACAGATAGACTTGAGAGAGTACAATCAAAATTTGTAAAATTTTTATTGTATAAACACCGATTCCTGTAAGAGAATTTATCGCACGAAATTCGTTTATCGTTGGTAGGTCTCCCAAGTTTAGAAATGCATAGAAGAAACCAATATTTGTTTTTTTTATACAAGCTAGTAAATGATTTGATAAATTGTGATAAACTTCCTGGCCAGCTTAATTTTAGAGTACCCAGCCGACATACTCGACGCAGTCAATTATTTGCTGTAACAGTACACCGAACAAATTATGGTTCGAGAGCATTCGGCGATTGCTTAACCACAATTTATAACCAGTACTTTTTAAATGTAGATATTTTTTATGCAAGTTTGTATCAATTGAAAAGAATTTCTGGGTTGTCATGGTAAAAAATTTATCTTAAATTTACTATGGGTAATTTGGTTCATTTTACCTTCTTTTTGTTAATATTCAGGTTTTGGGCAGCACTATATCATTGTTATTAAGCATTTCTCTTTTCTCCTTCGCATAACAGCCTAATATTCATTGCATTTTTGAGTCCTATTGCTTTTCGATCCATTCCAAATTTCACTTCCTTGCAAATTAATTATTTTCTTTATCTTTCAGTAATTTGCCTATAAGAAATACAGCCCTAATTAAAATTCTTTCATAACTTGTATTTTTAGGTCGGCAACTCTACGTCACTGTTTTAGGTTGCTTATATTTAAATAGAATGTTGTTATTTACCTTTTTATAAGATATCTTTTTTTTTGTGCTGATTATTTCAAATTAAATTGTTACATTTATCTATCTTAGTAACAGTTTTCCGAATTTTTATTTGTAGTATTTTCAAGGATTTTTTTACCTTTTGTTGGGATTATGTGACCTTTTCAGCTGACGTTTAGACAAATTTGCATCCTTTTAGGCCATTGGAGTTTGGGAGGAAATTTGGGTGAGTAACTAATACCGTGTTGCTAATGGCTGAGGGAAAATTCTTATTTCCTATTTTAGGGATCAACAATGAAGTCCTATTTCATTTTGAGTCGGAAATGTCAACGAATTATTAGTTAGCAATGCTGTTTAAGCCCACTATTTTGAGCTGTCATTTCTTTTGTCGCATTGCTACTTGCTTAAGGTTCCTTTTGTCTCGCGTCCTATGTTGAGGGAAAAAGAAGCTCATACAGCGTAGGTTTCGGGCTTCCTATAAAATGGCGAGAATTTAACTGTCAATCCTACTTTTTCCTGTGAAGTTTTGCATTGTTGAGTCGAGAAAATTCCACCCTGATTTATTGCCGTCATCCTGCGGGTTTTTGATGGAATTTTTTTTGCGTGCCTCCATAGCATTGCGGTGATTGTGGATTTGTTTTTTTTTGGCTAGTTATCGAGGTACGCCCTAAAAACAGGGATTTTGTCGGCCCCTTGGCATTATCATCAGGAATCAGTCTGACTCCAGAAAATCGGGTAAGGAACTTTAAAATATTTACTGCTAAAGCGAGCCTGCTTAGTTTTTTTAAATATTAAAAGATTTCAGCTCAAAATTGATTATTACGAGTACAATTTAAGCTTACTTTAAAACTAACTGTTTCTGAGTTTACCCGGCTAAAACTCAGTGGCGCCTATAATAAATACCCACCCCTACTCTGCGGCATAGAGGCTAGCTCGGCACTTTGCTAACTGGTGCCGCCTCTAGCTTCCAACTCTGCTCTGCTCGCTCAAGACAGCTATTTTACTTTTTTTACGCCTTTGAACAAATACCAGCAAATTGGCGCCCAACGTGGGGCCCAAAAAACATGACAAGATATTGAAATATTACTAATGTCAAATAAATTTGTCCAAAAAAAAATATGGACATCGTGATACGTCCAGGAGGCAAAATAATGTAAAATATAGACCAAATTACAAATGATGATAAAAATTACTCTCAAAATTAACTGTTACTGATGACAAATTATAAACTTTAGGCACTGCATGGCAGCAAATATTGAAAAACTCAAAAACTATAAAAAATTGCTGAACTAAATTTTACAAAAAAATATGATCGGCCCTAAAACCCTAAAATACAACTTAATAAGATAACACGTGGTTAATTTAAGGCGTAAAAGAGATTTAAGAGTAAGATACTATGGTTAGTTTTAAAGTAGGCTTAAATTGTACTCGTAATAAACAATTTTGAGCTGAAATCTTTTAATATTTAAAAAGACCAAGCAGGCTCGTTTTAGCAGTAAATAGTTTAAAGTTCCTTACCCGATTTTATGGGGTCAGACTGATTCCTGATGATAATGCCAAGGGGCCGACAAAATCCCTGTTTTCAGGGCGTACCTCGATAACTAGCCAAAAAAAAATATACTAAATCCACAAATCACCACAATACTATCGAGGCACGCAAAAGAAATTTTCCATCAAAAACCCGCAGGATGGCGGCAATAAATTGAGATGAAAATTTCTCGACTCAACAATGCAAAACTTCACAGGAAAAGTAGGACTGACCGTTAAATTCTCGCCATTTTATAGGAAGTCCGAAACCTGCGCTGTATGAGCTTCTTTTTCCCTCAATATAGGACGCGAGACAAAAGGGACCTTAAACAAGTAGCAATGCGACAAAAGAAATGACAGCTCAAAATAGTGGGATTAAACAGCATTGCTAACTAATAAGTCGTTGACATTTTCGACTCAAAATGAAATAGGACTTCATTGTTGATCCCTAAAATAGGAAATAAGAATTTTCCCTCAGCCATTAGCAACACGATATTACTTACTCACCCAAATTTCCTCCCAAAATGCAACGGCCTAAAAGGATGCAAATTTGTCTAAACGTCAGCTGAAAAGGTCACATAACCTCAACAAAATGTAAACAAATCCTTGAAAATACTACAAACAAAAATTCAGAAAACTGTGACTAAGATAGATAAATGTAACAATTTAATGTGAAATAATCAGAGCAAAAAAAAGATATCATTTAAAAAGGTACATAACAACATTTTATTTAAATATAAACAACCTAAAACAGTGACGTAGAGTTGCCGATCTAAAAATATAAGTTATGAAAGAATTTTAATCAGGGCTGTGTTTCCTACAGGCAAATTACTGAAAGATAAAGAAAATAATTAAGTTGGGAAGAAAATGTGCAAAGGAGTGAAATTTGGAATAGCTCGAAAAGCAATAGGACTCAAAAATGCAACGAATATTAGGCTGTTTTACGAAGGAGAAAAGAGAAATGCTTAATAACAATGATATAGTGCTGCCCAAAACGTGAATATCAGCAAAAAGAAGGTAGAATGAACCAAATTAACCATAGTAAATTTAAGATAAATTTTTAACCGTGACAGGGTAGCCGTATATCTGTATTAGCAATATTGTTTTTGTATTCATTCTGTAGAATCTATGTCCTATTTGGACATTATTCTGTAATGTATATGTAAATATAAATAAATAAATAAATAAATAAATAAAATGGGATCAGATCTTGACGTCTTACCCTGAAAAACTCGAAACTAGCAAATTTACTTCAAATCAAGCTGTTATTAAGATACGTATTTTCACAAATTATGACTTTAGCACCCTGTACTTCGGACACTGTCCACTTTTGAACTAAGGTAAATTGGACTGGATCCTCATATTTTCACCTCATGAATGAACACTTTCCTTGATGATGAAAATAGATTTGTGTGATACATCATTAAGTTCCAAATTAAATTTGTATTCCATGTACGAAAGGAAAAGTTCAGTTTCGTATTTAAAATCAATGAGTTGATTCTGATACCTCAAAACTAATAAAAAAGAAAAATAGTAGTTTGTTCTTACCTAACTTTTTTTGTTTGTCTCAAAAGTTTTCGAGTTACTAAGAAAATTAGTTTTTTGCGTTTTTCATATCGTCTGTAATATCTCAGAAAATAAAACTAATTTGGCAATATTTCAATTGTACTGTAAAAAATTATCAAAAAATGCCAGCTTAACTGATCTCACGACTTTTACGATTTCGGAGATATCCATGGGGACACACGTTATTTAGGATACTCTGTATATACCTAGTGTCCTATTTTAAAATATTCACCGGATTATTTCTTTGGGAAAGTATTTAAAAAATTATTCAAAAAAAAAATTAAGGAGAAGGGAGATATATTTTTTTTAAGGTCAATTTAATTTTTTAAAATTAATTTGAAGATTAAAAGAGAAAATCTTACATCTCAATGTGTTATCATAAGGGATCATTTGAAGGTCAAATAAATCGGCGATATAATAACTGTAGATGAAACATGTGAGAAATATAGGTCTATATAAAAGTTGTAGAGGTTAGTATTCACATTCAATAGAGACTTGGATTTTAACCTTAACCGTTCGATCACTGAGTTTAATCAATAATCCTTATAACTTTTGTCTAGAATCTTTTCCCTTACACGTTTCATTAGCAGTTATTACAATCGTAACTGACATGACCTTCAAATTAATCTTAAGGATCATTTTGATTCCATAGCATAATAACATGTTTAAACTTAAAATTTTTCTTTTCGAAGTCAGACAGAGATTTCCATTTCAGAAACCATATTAACTTTGAATAACAGCTAAAAATTATTATAGACAACGATGTTTCTCGTGAAGTAGTGGATATTCTTCCATTGTATTAATTTTGTTGTAGAATATCACGACGTTTCGGTTAGTAGTTATCTCTAGCTGTTTTTCAATTGAATTCAAATTCACATGAAAATTTAGAAGCTTTCCAATTACATTCTCCTAAATGAGTATTTTAAATCAGTTGAAGAACGATTGTCGAAGAAGCTAAATACGAACTTGACATATAAAACTGTACTGTCATGAAAATAATTTTTGACCCCCTTCTTATTGCTCACCATTACGTGCAATATCTTAGGTATTTATATAGAATTAACAACATTCATAGTAATGTTGAAATTCCCTTCATAATAACGGAGAAAGTGTTAAAGCAGTCTATATTTAATAGCTAATCTATCTAAACAAATCAATATTTATTAAAACACTTTAAATATAAAAAGATTGTAAATTTAAAAGTGGGATTTTGACATTAATATAACAATTTTAAATCTAAATATATACATAAAGATTTACTAGCAACTTTGAATTTTTACACTAGTTCAAACTTTTCATTTACATAATTGCTTGAGGATCTGGAATTAATTTTACCTAGAGTTGAATTTTTGAAAGTACAATCAACCACAGCTTTTCACTACTTGGGGATTTTCACGACACAAATTTCATTATTGTTTCACAATTTTCGTTTTATTTCCTTAAAATAATAAGTAATAATTTAATTATAAATTTATATTCAATTAATAAAATATTCAAACAAAAGGTTAATATTTTATTTTTAGCCAAAACAAATACATAAAAGTAAAATTTATGTAATTTCCAGACATGCTTAATATTATTGAAAAATTTCATATTATATGCAATCATTTATTTCTATTTTAATATGCATATTGGTCGTTAAATGTATAATCATTTTAAATTATAACAGCATACCAGTTTCGATGTTCAGCTTTATATGTCAATGGAACATGAACTTTATGGTAAAACGATATTATTGTCTGTTAATACACATCTAATTCAGGAGATTTTTGTAGTGCCACGGTATGTTATTAAGTCCAAGATTAGTTGCTTCCAGATTATTAAATCAAACAGTGGTCCATACCTTTTTTTAGGCAGTTTATTTGTAAGAAGCACATCACAAACTCCTTGCTCATCTTCTTGTATAAAACTATGTCCAGAAAAGCGCTCTGAATAGATTTACTCGTTTGGTATATAAAAGAATTATGAACATGACCAAATTGCTTCAGCCCTTGAATTTGAAGTTTCTTTTCTTGCAGAAACTAAAATATTGAGAAAATTTAAGAATTATCATATTATATCCATAAGATTAAACTTGTTATTAAAAATTTGAATCTAGAATAACATTTTAAATTATAATTATTATTAATTATCAGATGAGGTATTTGCATGTCCTACAGTGAAGAATCGTATTTTTTAAAGTAAGTTAAACTTAAAATTTACGTTCTTGTTTGAAATTCTCAGTAAAACGTACAAAAATGCACAAAACAAGCAAAATCAAAAATAAGTTCTTAGCAAGTTGAAAAGTATTCAGTCATAAAGGGATATTTTGTGAGTCAATGTCAAAAATACACTTTCACCAACATAATAAAAATTTAGGGAATTCATTGTTGTTAAGTCAGTTTTTTGCACGTAATGGTACGGATCACGGTGGGGACATTTTTAATATAAAGGAGATATTATACGTAAGCAGTCTAGTTTTATATGTCAAGTTCTTAATACTAGAATTCCGATATTTCCCAAGGCAGCCGTGCTTGTTAAGCACGTGAAAACGGTCCTGGCTTTAAAGGTCAGTAATATAAACTAAAAAAAAAATGAAAAGGAAGTGTGCAAAAACCACCTTTACGCGATATACTTAATATTTCTGTTCAAATAATTTTTATAATTTTCATTCCATAAATATGACATATCTTCATAAATACCGAAACTATTTAATAAAACTTCGTTTTCTTTGTTTGCCATTTTCGCGCGTCACCATCCAGCTCAACTCGCCCGCATAGAAATATGATAGATATAAAGTATTATTATATTATATTATATACCGGCAATAATTAACTAAAAATATATTTCGTAACAAATGCAAAGAATTAGGAGGAATATTCATTGATCATACCAAGGCTTTGTGCCCGCGCAAATTTAATCCTATTTTATTTTAAAATTCCCTTATTATTATAAATTTGTTACTATATATCATCATCTCTGAAATATGTTATATATATATATATATATATATATATATATATATATATATATATATATATATATATATATATATATATTGCCGCAAATAGTCATGCCCCTGATGGAAAGAACGTATGACTAGCGATCTAATTTTCGACCACCGAAAATGTATGGATGTTTCGTCCCGATACCGGTGGTGGACTCATCAGTGGGATCCACCGGTATCTTTCCCAGACATCCTGTTTGTCATGCTTTCTACAAAACTTGGATGCCTATTTAGCCAAGTTTTGTAGGCAAATAATGGTGAGATGTTAGGTTTCACAATTATATATATATATATATATATATATATATATATATATATATATATATATATATATATATATATATATATATATATATATATATATATATATATATATATATATAAATAAACATATTTATACAAAGTTTAAAAATCTATAAGCAATTTAAAATTATAACAGGTAACTTAAATTTTAACCCATTCTATTACATTAAATCATGTAATTTGAATTAAAAAGAAAAAAAAACTTTGTGTACATAAAAACAAATTGATTGCATTAAAACAAATAAACTATAAATTAAGATTTTAATTCGGATTCTATTCTAGCTTGATTAAAAGCTTTTTTTATTTATCGCTTTAAAACTGGCTCACTATAATTTCGTAAACAGAAATTATAACTATAAAGTATGTTTGAGTAATTATTTCAAAAAATCTCTTTGTTATTTTAGTAATTTAGTAGAGAAAAAAATATTATAAATATATTTCTTAAAAAGCGTATTTTACTATTCCGATATTCAGGCATCTTAATTGAGTTAAGCCTTTTTTCGTTCTCGATGGGCAGCGGGCGACCGTAGAAGTATTGTCGTAGTGGATACATGGAAATGGATGCATTATATCAATAGTAAGAGAAAGAAGAGACCTTTCCATCTTTCTTTAGAGATTCTAAAAAAGATCTTTATCGTGACTTTTAACTTGATCTCTAAAAGTCACTTGAAGGTTATTTTCAGAATTCTTTACATTAGCATATGAATTTGGCCATGTAGTCAAGGTCAAATTTAAGATTGGGATAACCTGTTTCCGACTCCCCCTCAACAATATTGTTAGACCTCATAACTTGCCCTAACTAGTTACTTCCAGCATTTTGGATAATCAGAATTTTATATACATGCATTCAATACAAGCGTCAGGTAGGGTAGGACGAAATGATAGCAGAGTTTTTCTAGATCAATTCTCAATCCATTGTGACCTATACGTTACATTATCTTTAACACCACTTCTATAAAAATTAAATAGTTCATTATTACGTCTTTTTGAATCAGGTAAAATAAATCTAAAAAATTTGTATATTACTTTAGACTCTGTTACATTTTCGGGAACTTTGCTATTACTCACTGCTATACTGTATTTATTTAATCCCCGCCATATGATTTTTGATAGTTGTAACCTCACATTCAAATAAGCTTTTTTTCATTACGAAAAATTAGAATTGTCAGGTTGCGATGAGATTTATAACATTCTCAGTGTCCACTATTTTTTTTTTAAATTTACTTAAAATTATTTCTAGGTTTCACCAAATTTTTATTATTTTGAGTCATCCAGGGATAATTATTCGTGGTGAATTTAGCTTTTTATTATATATTTTCAATATCAAATATATTTCTTGCCTGGATCTACCCATGATTTTTTTTTACTTCGAGTTGTCAAAATAGATCTACTGTTCATTACCTGTCACAACTCGATGCATCCAGTAATTCTTACAAATCTGCATCTTCATACTTTTTTGACTGACTTGGATGCCCCTTGACTTTTACATCAAAATCACCACTTTTGAAGCATTTAAATCATCGTTCGCAAGGTTTTTGGGTTCAAACCTTCTCACCATATGCTTCAACTAACAATCGATAACTTTCAGTAGCTGTTATCTTTAAATGAAAGAAGTTTGTTCGAACCTATAAGGAACTATTTTTTTTGTACAAAAAGCCATAGATGTCACTACTATATACCAACAAATGTATTAATGACGCCATCTCTTAATAAAATCGACATTATCAATCCAAACATCTATTAGAGAAACTATTTTAGTTCTCAACCAACCGATAAATCTTATACAATAAGGACAGATGTACTTTGTTCTAACACACTTAAAATTAAAAACAATGTACCATCTCAGACTTCAAGGAAGTACCAGAAACAGTGAAAGCCTCGCTCACGGCAATGCATCGCCACCTGCAGATTGATTTCCAACTCATTGGTTATCATCAGTACAGGTAGGCAACTGCACCTAAACATAAGGAAAGCGACTCTTTTTGAGCAACCCATATTACACCAAATATGAAGTCCAATACAAGCAACGCCTTTCCCCAGCATTTTGCTCAATCTGAATTTCGTACAAATCTAAATACAATATACTCCTAACTGCAAATTTTCACCTTAACCCCACTTCACAGCAAAGAAAAATGACAAAGTTATAAGCCTGTGACATACAGACAGAAGGATGAACGAACATGGTGAAATTAGAAATGTTCTTAATGACTAGAATTGAAGAAATTCTGCACAATTTTTTACAGTCAGTGACTCAAATAGTTTTTCTAACTAGTAAAGGCCTAAAATAAATATAATAGATGTTTCCGTGTGTTGCATTTTTTATGTCACATGCCCATATTAAGAAAATTACAAATAATAAAAGTTGCTTGGATACAGTGGTAGTGGTTTTGGTTAAAAATAAAAGCAAATATAGAAATTAAGGAAGAAAGTAGCATTTTAGTGTAGTCTTCTTCTTAAAAGAAGTTTGTTACTCACAGTGAAAATATTCAGCCAAGATCAGTTGGAGTTTACATTATAAATTGGGGGAAACAATTTTTCGTTTGCCTACGTTTCGCTCTCATTAAAACATTTACGATAAAAAAATACACATAGATAGATTTATAGTAATAAAGAAAAACAATATATATATATATATATATATATATATATATATATATATATATATATATATATGTATATGAAGTAAAATGGGAACAGTAAATACAAACTTCGTTTCATGATATCCTTTCCGTGTTAGAGGTTGCACAGTTTGAACAAATTGCTACAGAACACAATTTATCCTATTCCACCACCATCGTGATCATGGCCTACCTGTACCACCATACCGAGAAGAAAGTCAAAACTTACCCTCCCCGCCATAGTGACACGGCAGAGGTACATGTTTCGTCTCTACTAGGCTCATCAGGGTACCGACATGCACCTGTCTGTGCAAAGGACAGATCGGAAAGAAGCAGGCATCGCTGAAAGCGGCTTTGCCGACCTCCCGCTGGATGGCATATATATCTTTTTGCGGCTTTCACGGATTCCTCTTTGTGAGATGCAATAGCAGTGGATATATCAACATTATGCCGTTGTAGTGCTGAAATCACATTCAGCAAACGTACAACTATATGCAACTCCGTGTATATATGAAGTAAAATGCGAGATAAAAGAACTGTTTGGTCTCAGCGGACAATTTAGCGATTAAGTTAGATTAAAAATATTGCACTATTTGAAGAATATTCATAATAGAATTAGATATGTGTGCTTTAATATTCACATGTAAAGTAAATTTCTAATAGGTTATAAACTCCCGGACGGCCTCCGTCGAGATATTAAGTTAAGTTAAATTTTCCCTGAAAAACATTAAATCTATTAACACTTGTTTTAGTATTAATTATTGTTTAACACATTAGCGGTAGCAAAAATAAGATGGTTGGTATAATTTTTAAAAGAAAAATAAAAATATCATTGAAGTTTAAAAAACTCTTAAATTACTGAAATGATAATAAAAACTGCAATAAATTCTGATATAAAAATATTATATACGATATTGTTACTACACCTGGATGTCGTCCAACTAGGTTTATAGAAGCATAGAGCCTATAGTTAGATGCAATTTGTAATGTATTTTATAAGCCATTTAAATTGCTTTATTTTAAAATAGAAACGTGTTTAGCTTAAAATGTTACTGGCGTCAATGTTAGATCTTTAGTTAAATTTAAATGCTTCCTACTTCCTACGTCAGGAATCTATCTGTACAATAAATCTAGTTGTTTATTAGTTTATAACAAACATACATGAAAGTAAAATTTTACAGTAAATTTTTTGCATATGCCAATATCTTAAAAACTGTAGAACTTACCAAGATAACAGGTTTCGTATAAAATATGTTTTGACTTTATAAAGAATTAGAAATAATATAGTATACAAGATGTCCACACGTCCCTCTTATAATATGTTTACTATACGGTCTATGCCCAAATCTGGTTAATAAATCCAACTTGTTGTTTTTAATCTCTTAACTAACTTTTATTTTTGATAAGATTTTTTTGAAAATTTAAAATTAATTCACATTTATGAATTTGTTGTTAAAAATCGGCTAGTCACCGTCTATTATATTAATAAAAAAGCATAGTATTTTTTAATCTCAGTTAAATTAAATTGGCCGACAATGATCAAGTAACAGAAACTCTAGGATTTTGATGCGCTGAATCCGAATCTGGCTTTAGAATTGCTCCATCATGTCAGGTTTTTGAGATATCTTAACATAAAAATGCAAAAAGCACTCCGTTCGCCTTGTTATATAAAATCACCAGGTTATTTTTTTTACGTAAAACTAGTAGGAGCACCTAAAAGTATGATTCTTTCGTTCTAAAATCAATTTTGAAGTGTAGATATCTTTTTTTTCACGGAGATATGCTTATTTGAAATTTGAATTTCACCAATCTACTCGAATGCAAGCCAAAAACAGAGTACAAGCTACCTCTTTGAGTGTACTTTTCTAAATTCTGCTATTTTAATGAACATTACTATGTAAATATTTTTGGGGTTGCTGATTATAAATCCACCATCAGATTTTGAAAATTAAAGATGGCGAATCCAATATGGCCTACAAAAATTTCAAAAAGTTTTAAACTTTAAAGAAAATTTATGTATAGGTTTCTGGAGGTTACTGATTACAAATCCAAGGTCAGATAAAAAACAAGCCAGTCAATGGTGACGTTACTTTTAACCTGGCAATTACCTTTATAGTTAAGTCAAAGTCATCGATTTATTTTTAATAAAAACCCTTTATTTTTAACGTAAGAAATCAATAGAACAGAAAATTTAAATTTCTCGGCTGTCCGTATTTTCAAATTCTGACCGAGGATTAGCAATCTCGAGAATACATATTTACACAAATTTCCACTAAAATTAAAAACTTTTTGAAATTCTTGACCGCCATATTGGATCCGCCATTTTGAATTTTTAAAATTCGACAATGGATTTGTAATTTGCGACACTCAAAGAGGTAATATTCAAATTAGCATGTCACGGTGAAAAAAATATATCCAAACATTTCAAAATTGATTTTAAAGAGATATGATTATACTTTCAGATGCCTCTACTAGTTTTGTAAAAAAAATTACCTTGTGATTTTACGTAACCTAAAATATGTTAAAAAACAGTGTTTCTTGCACTTTTAGGTTGGGATACCTCAAAAACCTGATATGATGGAGTAATTCCAAATTTCAATCTCTATTGAAGGCTTTAACAAAATTTTTTGTAAGCCCTGTGCAGAGGAGGTAAATAAATCTTTTGTTGCGCTATTAAGGGTTCAGACTGGATACAATGTTTTCACGTAACAGCCATTCGTTAACGACATAATGTTGATTTCTGTCTCTGCTGTCCCATTCGCATAAAGAACAACAATATTTGTTGTAGCCACCCTACAGTCCTGTAAGTATATTGGCACAGATATTCTATTTATGATCTTCGTATATTATGCTTTGAAATAATATAGGCATGTTCTCGGACGTTTCTTTCATATTTACAGCACAACTCACGGATTGTTTATTTCCATTAAACAATAAAACTGCCTTTAGACTTGTCTTGGAAGAGTCAATAAACAGTCGCTAATCGGAGGTTTATAGGAAAGGCCAAGTTCATTGATTAAACTAGAAATATCATTACTGTCATTTGTTATTAAGAAAAATACTGCCAGTATAAACTTCCTTTTCTAAAACATAGAAATTTTCACTCTTTTTTGTAAGAGGTTCCACTAGTGTAAACTAGATTCAAATAGCTGTGACTTTGTTTTGTAAAGATCCAAATCACGAATGAGATTGTTGAGTTCTTCCTGAGATATAAAATGGGGCTGTTTATTGCTATTACATTCGTAATCGTCTTTCTCTTGAAAACTTGGATTGGCAAAATCATCTAGTTCATCCAATTTTGAGTCGATTTCGTATTTTTCTGGAGGCTTAGAAATAAGTGTACTAGAAACGTCAAGTTTCATGGCTGAGAGGATATTAGGATATTCAATTTTGCGTTTTTTTGCTAGAAAACCCTAGAATTTTTGTTAAGCAAAAGTAGCAATCATCAACATGATTCTGAGGTTTCTGACAAATCATTGGTAATCCAAACTTCATAGACTGTGAGTACCTAGTAGCCATTCTGCTAAGGTTTTTCAGCAAGTATGGCAACAAATTTGGGGAGCCTAAGTTTCGTGTTAGACACCAACTTTTCGCCCAAAATCTGGTGTTTTCTAGAAACATCGAGAATCGCCTGTAACGACATAATTCCTGTAAACAAAAGCTCTTCGATAATTAGCTGACTCTTCGACGACTACGAGGTATAGTGAAATTTGGAATTAAATGGGATTTAATGGGTATCTTCATTATTTTAAGTTCTAGGGGGTTAAGACTTCGTAGATAGATTATGTGCAATTTCTCTAAACCTAGGGAAAACGTAGACTTGGCAACGTCACGTCTCGATATGCTATAACAAGTTATGTCGCATAGATACATCCTTATACCTGCTTTGCAATCAATTAAAACATGTTGTTGATGTTTTGTAGATTTTGCTACGTCATTCGATAATTTACAGGTCAGTGTAAGGATTACATAGGTAGAAATTTTCGAAATACCACATTAGTTTGGCTGGGAGGATTTTCATACAGAACAGTGTAATAAATAATAAAATATTACTTGGTAAAACAGAATATAAGTTATTGTAAATTTTAAGGGCCTATATACTTTAAAAATAAGAGGAATCGTCTATTTGTTTAACCTGCAAAGTGATTCACGATGATTTTATAAAACTAATTATCTTTGCACGTTACTTGCCGTTGCTTAACTCATTCTACATCGCAGTATGGCGACTATAGCTTTCTATTATCTTTAAGGCAGAAAAACTACTTTCTACTGGGGCTAAGATTACAGGTACTGTGACGATAATACTAATAGATTTATACAGGTCCGGGATATAACTGTATAAATCGTTATGAAACATAAATTTTAAATATTCGGTAGGGGTTTTACAGTTTCCAAATATCTGGGGCTATTATACGTTACAATTAATGCTTTTTTCAACTAAATTTGGTTCAAAAATGAATAGTGTACCAAGAAGCCGTCCAACAAATTTTGGGGAAAAGACTCAAAATACAGTGGAAGTTTCAAATGTCAAAAGATCAAAAAATTTTAGTTTTTGTAAATCACCAAATCTATTTGAATAATAATTCTATCTAATATTTCCACAAAAATTTGTTTATAGGTTGTTCTCACATACGGTAAATGAAGATGGGTTTTTCTTTTTTTTTCGAAGTGTTTCGAAGTTTGAAGGTGTTGCTTGGTAAATATTATTAAAATACTGATCATTTTAGCGATAATTTTGAAGAGTTTGAATTAAACTAGTTATCCCCTATTTTGAATAGTTAATATCTGTTAACTTATATTGCAGAATTGTTCAAAAATAATTTCAAATGCTTCAATTAAAAAGCAAAACCTCCTTAATACATTGTGTGTCGTTTTTAAAATCTTCTCTGTTAATTATGACATGACAAATTAAGCAGTGGTTTCCCCATACTTTTCACAATATAGGATTTAGTTTCTATGTTTAATGGGCTAAAATTATTATTTATCAGCGAATCAACTATATCATTGCACTATTTAATTTCTTCATCTTTAATCATTTTTAACTTTTTATTACTTACTTGCAAAGGCACTCAAATCTTCAAAAACACAACAAAACAAGCCTAACTTTAAAAATACAAAACCCCGAAACCGGCAAAAGTTAATTACATTTCAACACAAACGTAAGAAAGAACCACCCTCCTCGATAACAACCTGTGTTTGTTAATTGAACAATTCATGGTACCCCTCAATGAACAATAACTTGCAAATTTTGCTAATCGTTTCCGATGTGGCCCGATATTGGCAAGTGGGGCTACCATACCTTGACTTCTAAAAACTTTTCCGTGGTTATAAATTGAATAATTGATGGCTTCTCTTGACGACAAATTTTGCTGATCGTTTCCGATGTTACCGGATGTGGATAATCGAGGCTACCTTCCTCTTACATACCTATAGCATAGTTATCGTTAAATAAAACGTAACTTATTAAGAGACTAGTAGCGTAGAGGTGACGGCATTAGATTTTATTGTGAGTGTGAAATTTTTATTGTCGCTTTAGGACTTCATTATGAAAATAAGATTATAAGTGGCTATTATTCTGACTAAGATTTTATAATAATTATGCAATTTTTATTCCCGCTTTAGATTAATTTCCTCAAAAATGTATCGGGAGGCTTAGCTTCCTTTGCCTCCTCTGAGAAAGTGCCATTGTTTTCACATCATGAATCACTTTCATATCAATACTACCAAATTTTGATTAAATGCAATAAATATCATAAAAATTGCATTTCGTTACTAGCTGCGGTGAAAGAAAAAACAGCTTTTTTTTAATCTGTTTTACCGGCCTATAGTTTTCATAAAAGGTATTTTCAAGACTATATTTATGGGATCTAATTATACTAGATATTTGTGACACTATTTTATTTATACTCGTTATAAACAGTTTTACGCCATATTGGAATCACGTTAGAAAACAATAAAACTACCTACTTTTTATTGTTGTGAAATTAGGTCAAACTAAACAATTTTTGAAACTAAATACATAATCTAAATAACGGGAAGTTAAACTTAGTTGACTCGAACTGACTATAGACTTTCTAAAACTTTAAGACAAGTTTGCAACAACGAAATGTTTGTTTCTTGTTTTCAACGTGTCACATTTGTGAAAATAGTCGAGAAATTACCGGAATTAAACAGAATGGATTGGGAAGTTGGGAATTTTCAATTTTCTAGGAACAGTGCTAAATGAATTAAAACCATCTCTGGGGTATATGGTAGTATGTTAAATAAGGAAAACAAAATTTACCTTAGTTAGTCAAACTTGTACAAAGTTTATAAAATTATACAAAGTTTATAAAATTTTTCCGTCCTGCTAATTTTATAGAAACATATAATAATTTTGTTTGTGGCTCAATATAAACACAAATTTTACCTCGTCATTTATTACAACGTATTTGAAGTAACGAGATTAAAAAAGTTTTTATCTTCGAAAACCAGATAAAAAGAACTTGTCAAGTGCATGTCGGATACGCTTTATGTTAGGGCTCCGTAACAGTTATTGAGGTCGCTAGTTTTTTCCGAAATTTTGATGCATGTCTATCTTTGAGTTGATTCAAAGCGTGTGCCTGTAAAATGTTATCACAAAAGATGGGCTTTTTGTTAGAAAGTATATTAAACATGAAATATTTTTTGTGTTTTATAAATTAGTCTTGTTTCTTAACTAAATGCAAATCTATTGGTATTCAAGATCGGCTCCTTTCATGAATACGAAGCTATCTTACTGGGAGAATACAAATTGTACAATATAAGAACTACTTGTAACGTGAATGCATGGTGCAACTTGGGGTTCTTCAAGGAGCGCATTTGGTCCCTTTTCTGTTCAACTTGTTTTTAAATGATGCTGTCTAGTCGTTTTCGCAGGGAACGGTACTACTTTTTGCTGACGATTTAAAATTTTTTTAGTGCATTCGATTTCAACAGGATTGCATCGATGTACAGTCTGATTTGGATGAATTTAGTATATGATGCACTACTAACACATTGTATGTTAACATCGGAAAATGCAAGGCCATACGGTTCTGTAGAAAAAATACCTTAATGGAGTACAATATTAAGATTGCCGGTATGTCTGTGGAATTGACAGATCTGATGCTGATATAATATTAGATGGTCAGTTAACTTTTAAAGAGCATATGTATATATATATATATATATATATATAAATATATATATATATATATATATATATATATATATATATATATATATATATATATATATATATATATATATATATATATATATATATATATATATATAATCATATCGCAAATAAAGGAATGAAATTAGTGGGGTTTGTCACACGGATCTTTTTGACTTCAACGATATCAGTTGTCTTAAAAAAGTTTAATGCAGTGTTGTGTATTCTGTTTTGGAATATGCCTCACCAGTATGATTACCTTTCTACAATGTGCTGGAAACGGTGCAAAAATGTTTTTTAGATTCTTAGCCTATAAATTAGATATTTCTAAAGAAAATATTAATTACCCTCATTTTCTACTCTAGCTAAAGGATTTGTCTGTTCATCAAGCTTGCCAAATATAATATAAACTTAATCATTCAGAAATAAATTAAATATGAATTAAAACCAAAATAAATGACTTGTTCTTAAGAAACCATTTTGATATTCTTTTAAGACTTAGAATCTCTATTTTATTATATAGAATCACTTAACTAAATTTCCTGAGATTGTTTCTGGACACCAAGTATATTATTATTCTTAGATAGTATATTTTTAATGTACTTAGATACATACATTTGACGTAAATTCTCCTAGCGTAAAATCACATTGTTTTCAACTTGAGTTTGCAAAGCTAAAATGAATCGAAGAAAATTGTGGAATAGACGTTTGTGATGCATTTTTTAAGCTTTTCGATGGTGTACTTAGATTTTTGGAAATTTCATGTTTTTAATTCGAAAAAATACAAATCGTGTTATATTTTAATAACCGAATAGTCAATATTTCTTACTCATCAATTTCCCAAGAACGCAGCACATTTTACATGCTTCATTTCAGCAGTAGCGAAGGAAAGTGCCTCGTTCACTTGGAATTGATAAGCAGTATAATGTTCATGGCTTTATTTCTCGAAAATACCTAAAAAGTCCCTTTTGGAAAACGACCTCAGCATTTGATCTAGACCAGGGGTTTCTAAACAACGGCTGTCGGCCAACACCAGCTCGCAAGCACCACCGATAGTTTATTTGATTACATTGTAAAATTTACAAACTAATACCTGACAAAATGTGATTCGCATAAACAGATTAAAATTACTTTATTTGTAATTGCTTTCTTATCATAATTTGTATATATTAGTAGTTATTTATTTCATTTAGAAATAATTTGGCGCCGACTTCAAAAATTTCAATTTCATATAAAAATTTCTAGTTATTTTTCACTTTTTAGCGCACTTTAAGAAGTCGGTTCAATTTTTTTATAAAAATTTTATTTTTCGATTTTTAGTTTTGAATTCATTATGACATTCATAAATTATTTGAACTAAGTGCTAATCGAGATTAGTGTACCTCACAATGACTCCAAGGTGGCAAACAAGTACCCATTTTATACATAATTGTAAATCACCCTAAAATGAACCACTAAAAATTCTTTCATTCTTAGAATCCTCCAAATACCAATGAAATTGTATCAAACAAATATTTAGTCTGTCATAGTAAATCCACTATATTAAATTTCAAATTAATTTTAGATTGGTAATATAGGACCCAAAACCTTCCAATATCGATATTTAAAGAATTTGAGATGTAAATTTCTTAGTCAGATATATTTTATATTGCATATTGAGTTTCTATAAGCCCCAAGAACCCCGCAATATCAATTTAAGATAAAACCGGAAAATGTAAAATTTTTAGTCCCTCATATTGTATCTTATAAACCTAAAAAATTAAACTTCATATTCGTAATACACCACCCTCCAACTCCCTAATACCAAATCTGAAAAAATGCGAATAAGGTAAAATTTTCAACCCACTATATTGGATCCGCCATATTAAATTTCAAAAAAATACTTTTAACATCTTAATCTAATCTAAATCTATACCCTTCAAAGCCCCCTAGTACCAATTTTAGATGAAATCCAGAAATTTAAAATTTCTAAACGATCATATTGGATCTGACATATTAGATTTTCTTAAAATAATTTTATATTCGCTATTTACATCCTCAAAAATCTGATTTGAACAAAATCGAAAAATGTAAAATTTTTAGTCAGCTTATTGCCTTCGCCATATTGAATCCAGAAAAAATGCTATTAAATTCATAATTTACACCCTCAAGAACCCTCAATATCAGTTTTGGAGAAAGTCGAAAAATTTTTAGAACACCATATTGAATCCACCAGATTGAGTTTTTAAAAAAATATTTTGATTTTGTAATTAACACTAACAAAAATCCCCCAATGCTGACTTTAGACAAAATCGAGAGATGTAGAATCTTTAATCCTTCATCTTAGATCCGCCATATTTATTTTTTTTTAATAATATCAAATTCGTAATGTGCTATCATATCAATTTTGAAAAAAATCGGACAAAATTAATTTTTTATCCACCATATTGGATACGTCATATTGAATTTTTAAAAAATAATTTTAGATTCGTCATGTGCAACCCCTTACCAATTTTGGAGAAAATTGGACAAAATCGATTTTTTTGTCCGTCATAATAGATCCGCCATATTGAATTTTTTAAAAATGTTTTGAATTCGTTATGTGCAACCTCGAAAACTCCCCTATACCAATTTTGGAGAAAATCTGACAAAATTAATTTTTTTCTGTCCGTCATATTGGATCCGCCATTTTGAATTTTTTTAAAATTATTTCAGATTCGTTGGTTACAACCCCGAAAATTCCTCCATACCAATTTTGGAGAAAATCGGACAAAATTAATTTTTTTGACCGTTATATTGTCAGCGCCTTCTTGGATATTACTGTACCAATTTCGTCCAAAAAAATATGGGACCACCGCAGCAACTTCCTGAATATAACGTAAAAAATTTCATTCAAATCGGTGTCGCCGTTCCGGAGTAATCGGTGTACCTACATAAAAAAAAATACATAGTCGACGAATTGAGAACCTCCTTCTTTTAGAAGTCGGTTAAAAATGAAGATATGTCACATAATCATAGCACGATAAAGCAATTCGAAGTATCTAAAAATCAAAATATGTGTGAACTTAAGTAGAAATTCTCTGTATGAGTTCTTTAATTTCTTGTTTATTACATTTCATATCACTATTCATTAGTAATGACAAAAACTATATAAAAACTATTTTGTCTATCGTAATGAGAAAAGAGCATAACCTCATTTTTATCTTTTAAGTTGTTAATATTAAAGTTGAATATTTTTCATAATTTTTATGTTCATATTGTTTTTTTAACTGTGTGCATGATTTGTTCTGTGTAAAGGCTTCGCTGGCGTTGGAGACTGTACTCCAAATGTATTGAAAGAGCTTATTTACTGTTTTCAGGGTCTGAGCCCTTAGGATGTTCGAAGACCCAAAGCACTTGGCCGATAATTAAAAAAATAAACACTGAAATACATAACAATATCTCTCTTTTTCTTGATTTCTTCGGCGTACAACCTGTTAGTAACTTATTTGTATACTTCGACTAGCCAAGCTCCACACCAGATAGTGTTATACTACTGTAGCTTTGCCACATCCTGTACGTAACTTCTTTTCTTTTCGCTAGATGTCACTACTACACTTTAAACATAGTCGTAGCAATACGTAATTCACAGCACGCGCGTCTGTAATCCGCGGTGCAACTGAAGTTGCGAACAGAGCGGAGTCCACCCCCGTGATTTGTTCCATAGATATCTCACTTACCAGCTAGTCCTAATATGAAAATTTGCTTATAATTCAAATGTACAGTACGTTGACATCAAGAACCAGCTTTTGGAGTAGTAAATGTGGTCCTTAGGCTAAAATGTTTGGATACTCCTGATACAGACTATCAAAAATGCAATTTTTGAGATATTACAGGTTTTGTATTTTTTCAAGATTAAAACAGAGAAGTTTTGAAAAATTCCACTACACCATCGAAAAGCCGAGTAAAAAATACATGAGTACTTTTCTGTCAAAATTCTCTTCAATCCATTTTAGCTTAGCAACACGAGTTCAAAACAGTTTCCCATCGAATGTGGCGCTAGGAGAGTTGATGTGAAAGCCTCCATATACAGGATGTCCGGAGATTTTACATATGAAAATATAAAAAAAATTCATATGAACATGCATTCGCAAATGCGTGATAAGAGAGCAATGGCCATTTACAAGCGGCCCACGAAAACGGATTCTTATTTAATGTATTTGGAAGCTTGAACCACCGATGTGCTTTCCAGTATTTGAACTAACATCAATAAATGTTTTTTTAATGCTAACTAGAGGCGTTCCAATAGGAGAATAGTATGGTTTATTTAGCTTTACATTTTTACATGATACTTTTTTAAAATTCTAGCTAAAAATTATGATTTCACAAAATAATTTACATAAAAAAAGATACGCTTGTAAAAAATTACTATACTCACAGTTTAGAAGAAAACTCATACTAACAGATACTAAAAAATCCTTGTTCGAGGGCCACCTTTAAACGGTCTTAGTTTCCTTATGATGCATTCGCATGTTAAATCTCTCTTCAAATTATACGAGCGGACACAGACATACTGTATAGAAAATGGCGTGTTTGATTAAGGCAAGAAAAGTAAATATTTTTAAAAATACCTGATTAAATTTTAAACTTGGACTTTCGCAGTGAGTATCTTGTTCAAAAGCGAAATTCTTCAATATATCTTGTACTTAATACAATAAAAAAAATTGACTTCTTTGTACCAGATGTGAGTATACGAGTACTTATCGTAATTTTTTGTTGTTTACATCTTTGAAATAATACCTTCATAACTTACAACCCACTGATTATGTTAATAATATATGAGTAATTACTGATAATTTTTAAAATTTGAGCTTCGAAAAAATGAAGAAAAATAATGAGTGGCACACTATTAAAAGTGAGTTTTTCTTTAAATAAACGTATATCATTGCTCGAAAAAATTGCCATTATCCGTTTTTTTTTATCAAGTCTTTCTGGAAAACTATATTTTATAATTTTTTGCTAGTATAGGCAAATGAATTATTCTTTGCTGTATTGGTTACACGGGTTTGCAAAAAGAAAAAAGTTTACATTAACGAAAGGACTTATATAATGCCAAGTATTTACTCCAACTGAAATCAAATCTGAGGTCATAATTACAAGTAAGGTTGAGCTCCTAGAATTGTTGTTCCTTCTCAGAGTCGAATTGATTGTAAATTTGAAGGCATGTGTGAAATAATTAAGTACAAACGCACGTTCAATAGATTTAAAACAAACCCTCAAAATAGGGTGAAAAGTAGCTTTAATCACCAAAAAGCTTACGTAACTACTGAAAAAGCTCGAAACACAAGTCTTTTTTTTTTGAATCTATAAGAAATTTCATTTTGAATTAATAAGTTGTAAACAACTGCCTCAACAAAGCTAAGAAACAAAACAAAAAAAATTAGCAGTTTCTAATTTATAGCGGTGGCTTTCAACTCCAAACTATATTGTGACAGGATAAGATCCATTAGCGACTCGGAATTTTTGTTGTTGTTGAACATTATTCAATAGGTCCTTTTCACAGGTGAAAATGACCTTGATAAGAGAGTAAAAAACCATCCCTTCAGTAAACACATAACAATGTTTGAAAAAAAGGTCATTAATACTTGCTATTTTATTTAGTCTTTTTAACAAGCGATTATTATTTTTCTTTTAATACAGGGCGATCATAATTAAATTGGGATATCGTTAATTTGTATAGTTATGGGTTAAACCATATTAAATATTGTTCAATTTTTAGAATTAAGGTTTGATGACAAAAATAAAATTACATAAAATAATATAAAACTTGTTTGAACAAATTACTTAATAAAGAATAAAGAAAATATTATAGGATTAAGTAGTTCAGCGCGAATCTAGTAGGTGTTTTCACATGATTATTTGCAAAGTAACGATATCAACAGTTTACAGTATTTTACATTAGATAAAATTATTTTTTCATGATTTCTATCATAAAAAATGAGTTACGTTATTTATTGCTATTTTCAATCAAGCACATCATTTTTCAGTAAATAGAATTATTTCAGTTTAGCTAGATTTATTTGTTATTTCAAGCATCAGTACCTTGAATTTAAAAAATCAGCGGAAATTACTCATATAATACACGGGTTGCTGATCTATCAGCATTGAAATCATCCATAAAATGAATGCGATGTCGTTTTCAGATCAGATATGTCATAAAACGAATCCATAATAATAATTTGACCACACAGTGTAGCTGGTAGGCCTTAATGTCAAATAAAAATCCTGTATTTTCAAAATTTAAAAAATTGAATATTATTTCATTAAAAATAAGTGATTCAAAACGAATCAATTCTACACCTTTGAATAAGAAATGCAGGATGACATTGGGAACATAATTTATCCTTGCCGACTCTAACCACTTTCTAGAAGCGGGCAAAAAATACAAGCCTGATTCAGGCTACGGAATTATAGACCAGGGCTTATCTGTAAAATATCGGGGTTTCATGGATGTGAAATGGAACATGGAGATTTTTGCATGAGAGCCTTTAGAATAACCTGAATAACAATAAAATTGATATGCCTTATTTCAAAAAGTTGGGCAACATTGTTTTTATTAATAAAAATATAAAATTAACGAAAAAAAAAACATTTTTTTCAACTTTTCTCTCGTGTAAATTGGAAGGTATTCATTTTAGAGAAAAGTTGAAAAGGAAAAAAGTTTCATGATTAAATTTGCTATAAGATAGGGTTGGTTGAAACTCCCTAAATATATTTCCCTTATTGCAAAATAGCAATAATTAAAAAAAAGGTAAAAAAGCAGTTTTTTAACCAATTTTTTTTTCGACCATTTAAATATCGCTGAGGATCTTCATATTAGAGCAAAGAAAACTTTATGCCATAATAAAATAACATGCTAAAATTCGTTAGGATCAAACCAATAGTTTTTGCACAATAATTTTGCAATCTGATTTCGTTTACAAAAATGGTCCATTTTTCAAGTTTGTCCAAAATATCACGTTAAGGTATTTAAATTTATTTTTGACATATAGTAGGGAACTCAAGTTTTCCAACGCTTTTTTCAGAATCAAAATCGGATGATTTGGACGTCCTCAGGAACTGTTTAAAGATCTTGTGGATATTTTTGCTTAAAAACAAATAGATTATCTCGGCGGATTTTAATTGGATTTTTTTGCAATACTTGGTTTGAAAGTACTTGGAAAGACGCTTCTGTTCGTCAAAAAAATTTCAAATTCGTTAATTGGTTTCCGAGATATAAACTGTCAAAGTTGACAGCCTGTTACGGTGAATCTATAAACAATACAGACCTGATTCTCGAACCAAAAACTTTATCTTGCCAAGTTCTTTATTGATACAAATATCTTAATGTTTATGTTGTCGGAAACTTTAATAAAAAATGAAAAGAATGTCGCACACGCGCGTGAAAAATGAAAAAAAGAGAGGTGGGGATCTCTCATTTGAAAATTGAATTCGAAGATTCAAAATATATATCTGAAAAAAATTATTATTTTCTCGGCTTCTAATGGAGCAATTTTGATCATTTTTTTTAAACCGATGTACCACGAATAATGAAGCTCAAATATCATAATGCCATGTGCCCATCATACATTCATTTTGTTATAAACAAATGACGTTATTTATGCATCATACTTACATCATACTGCACCCTATAGACTTTCCAAGCGAATTTTTGTCTATTAATGTAACTAAGCATACTATAACGATATATATTTACTTTAATTATCGAAATTGTTTAAACAATCATTGTTTAAACAAATTGAAAAAATTTTGGTTTTAAATTATTTTATTCGTAAAATACAGATAAAAATAAAATAGGTAATCTAAATTATATTCAAAAAATTCAGTAAAGCACTCTTACGCTAAATATTATATTACAAAATATACAGAGCGCAGAAAAACGTTCTTTTTTTATATTGAAAAACTACAGGCTAACTCTCTTTAATGCCTATTCTATACCTTTAGAAAGCCAGTTTCAGCAGATGTTTCTTACTCCCACCCCACTACTTTCATGTTAACGGTTACATTTTAAAGCATCATGCTCTCATCTCCAAAAATATTGTATCTCCAAATATTTGTAGAAATATTGTATTACTTATAACTTAAAAACTATTAAGTTTTCATATATGATTTATATAAAATAATTATTTTATTTTTATCTATATTTTACGAATAAAATAATTTAAAACAAAATTTTTTTCAATTTGTTTAAACAATGATTGTTTAAACAATTTCGATAATTAAAGTAAATATATATCGTTATAGTATGCTTAATTATATTAATAAACAAAAATTCGCTTGGAAAGTCCAATATTATAAGGTGCAGTATGCTGTAAGTATGATGCATAAATAACGTTATTTGTTTATAACAAAATGAATGAATGATGGGCACATGGCATTATGATATTTGAGATTATTCGCGGTACATCGGTTAAAAAAATGATCAAAATCGATCCATTAGAAGCCAACAAAATGAAAATATTTTTCAAATATGTATTTTGAATCTTCGATTTCAATTTTAAAGTCAGAAGGTTGGAGACCCCTCTTTTTTCATTTTTCACACGCGTGGGCGATATTCTTTCTCATTTTTTATTAAAGTTTCTGATAACATAAACATTTAAATATTTGTATCAAAAAAGAACTCGGCAAGACAAAGTTTTTTGTTTGAGAATCAGGTCTGTATTTTTTATTGATTAACCGTAACAGGCTGTTAATTTTGACAGTTTATATCTCGGAAACCAATTAACGGATATGAAATTTTTTTTCACGAAAAGCGCCTTTCCAAGTCCTTTGAAACCATGTATTGCAAAAAAAATCCAATGAAAATCCGTCGAGATAATCTATTTATTTATAAGCAAAAATATCAACAATGTCTTTAAACAATTCCTGAGGGCATCCAAATCATCCAAATTAAATTAAAAAAAAACCGTCGGAAAACTTGAATTCCCAACTATATGTCGGAAATAAATTTAAATACGTTAACGTGATATTTTGGACTCAGATAAACTTGAAAAATGGTCAATTTTTGTAAACGAAATCGGATTGCAAAGTTATTGTTTAAAAACTATCGATTCGATCCTAATCAATTTTAGCGTGTTATTTTATCATGGCATAAAGTTTTTTTTTCTCTAATATGAAGGGCCTCAGAGAAATTTAAATGGTCGAAAATAATTAATCAAAAAACTGCTTTTTATACTTTTTTTTAAAAATTATTGCTATTTTGCAATAAGGGAAATATATTTTGAGATTTCCGATTAGCCCTATCTTATGATTTAATCACAAAACTTTTTTTCCTTTTAAACTTTCCTTTAAAATGAATACCTTCAAAGTTACACGAGAGAAAAGTTGAAAAAAAAAAGTTTTTTTTTCGTTACTTTAAAATTTTTATTAATAAAAACAATGTTGCCCAACTTTTTGAAATTACGCATATCAAAATTATTGTTATTCAGGTTATTCTGAAGGCTCTCATGCAAAAATCTCCATGTTCCATTTCACATCCACCTAAAAACAGATAAGCCCTGGTCTATTAATAAATGGTACATTTTCAGCTTTTTGTGTTTACAATAGTTATGAAAAAGTATAGTATTTTATTCGCATATAATTGCTATTCTCATTCAGATGATTAATATCATTCACCTTCGGTCCGTGTTTCAAACTTTCAACCTCGTGAGTAATAGCCACCCTTACATGCTGATTGAATAATAAATAATTATTGATTAAAAATATAAGTTCGTAAATAAAATTGTTGTCGGTTCAGTTCACTGAATATGGCAAATCACGTAGGTATTAAAAAAAGTTTGAGAATTGAAAATTTTAAATGCATTCACCGGCCAAATAACGTTACATGTTTAATGCCGATTGGGAACAGCAAGTCTCAAATGTAATTCTGAAGAAATTAATGGAGTTGTTCCCGAATGTTATTAAAATAAACTTGAAGTTTGTTTACAATTTTCTAGAGAGTATGGAAGTAATTCAAATACAACCCTCAAGAAATGCGATTTAACAAAAATAATATTGTTTTGGGAAAAACAGAATGATTTAGAAACAAAAGGGAAGGTAAATAAAATATATATTTTTATTAAATTTTTTATGTATTACCGTACTCCTCCTCAAACGTTAAAGCTAGGCTTTATATTAAAGCTTTAATCCGAAAACGTCGCTCCAAAATTTACTGATATCGTTTGAAGGGCACACCTATTCTTTAGCTCCCTATTTCTTCCCTATAATCCCCGTATTTTTTTTTTCAGTCTTTCATAGAATTAGGAAAAAGATAAAGATGCATACAAGGTGTGCAAAATAAGTGACACCATAATACACACGAGGCCAGTTAAATTAGAGAAAGGTTGCTTTTTCTGGAGTACATTTGAGCATTGATTAAATAAAACAATACTTTTACCACTTATAAACGCCTTGGCAATTATTTTTGCTATTTTTGGCGAGATGAGAAATTCCAAGTATTAAATCCAACTCATTCAATAAATTTTTTATAGTAAATTGTAGTAATAAAATTTTTATAAAAGAAATTGAACCGACTTCTAAAAGTGAACTAAGAAGTGAAAAATAACTATTAATTTTAATATGAAATTGAAATTTTTGAAGTCGACGCAAAACTAATACCTGACAAAATGTAATTCGCATAAACGGATTGAAAATATTTTGTTTGTAATTGCTTTCTTACCATAATTTGTATATATTAGTAGTTATTTGTCTCATTTAGAAACAATTTGGCACCGACTTCAAAAATTTCAATTTTATATCAAAATTAATAGTTATTTTTCACTTTCTAATGTATTTTTAGAAATCGGTTCAATTTTTTTTATAAAAATTTTATTTTTCGATTTTTGGTTTTGAATTCATTATGATATCCATAAATTATTTGAACTAAGTGCTAGTCGAGATTAGTGTACCTCGCAATAACTTCAAGGTGGCAAAGAAATACCTATTTTATCCAAACTTGTAACTCACCCTAAAATGGGTCACTACAAATTCTCTGATTTTTAGAGTTCACTAAATTCCAGTGAAATTGTGTCAAACAAATATTTAGTCTGTTATAGTAAATCCACTATCTTAAATTTCAAACTCGATTTTTAGTTTTGAATTCATTATGATATCCGTAAATTATTTGAACTAAGTGCTAGTCGAGTTTACCTCGCAATGACTCCAAGGTGACAAAAAAAGTATCCATTTTATTCAAAGTTGTAAATTACCCTCAAATGAACCACTAAAAATTTTTTAATTTTTAGAGTTCTCCAAATACCAGTGAACTTGTATAAAACAAATATTTAGTCTGCAATAGTAAATCCACTATTTTAAATTTCAAATTGATTTTAGATTGGTAATATAGACTCCAAAATCTTTCAATATCGATATTTAAAGAACCTAAGACGTAAATTTCTTAGCCCCATGTATTGGCCCCAAGAGCCCCGCAATATCAATTTCAAACAAAATCGGAAAATGTAAAATTTTCAGTCCCTCATATTGTATCTTATCAACTTAATAATTTTAACAAATTAACTTTATATTCTTAAAATCTGAAAAAATGCGAATAAGGTAAAATTTTCAACCTACCATATTGGATTCGCCATATTGAATTTCAAAAAAATTATTTTAATGCCTCAATCTAATCTAAATCTAAACCCCTTAGTACTAGTTTTGGATAAAATCGAGAAATTAAAAATTTCTAGACCACATATTAGATTTTCTTAAAATAATTTTATATTCGCTATTTACATCCTCAAAAACGATTCAGTCTCACATTTGGACAAAATCAAAAAATGTAAAATATTTAGTCCGCTATATTGCTCGCCATATTAAATCCTGAAAAAATACTATTAAATTCATAATTTACACCTTCAAGAATCACCAGTTTTGGACAAAATCGAAAAATGTAAAATTTTAGGACACCATATTGAATCCGCCCGATTAAGTTTTTTAAAAAATATTTTAAATTCGTAATCAACACTAACAAAAATCCCCTAATACTGATTTTAGACAAAATCGACAGATGTAGAATCTTCAATCCGCCATCTTGGATCCGTGATATTTAATTTTTTTAAATAATATCAGATTCATAATGTGCTATCCCAAAAACTCTTCCATATCAATTTAAAAAAAATTGGACAAAATAAACTTTTTACCGCCATATTGGATACGCCATATTGAATTTTTAAAAATAATTTCAGATTCGTTATGTGCGACCCCAAATACTCCCTCATACCAATTTGGGAGAAAATCGGATAAAATTGATTTTTTCGACCGCCATATTGGATCTGCCATATTGAATTTTTTAAAAATAATTTTAGATTCATCATGTGCGACCCCGAAAACTCCCCTGTACCAATTTTGAAGAAAATCGGACAAAATTGATTTTTTTGTCCGCCATATTGGATCCGCCATATTGAATTTTTTAGAAATATTTTGAATATGAGCGACCTCGAAGACTCCCCCACACCAATTGTGGAGAAAATCGGATAAAATTATGTTTTTTTCTCCGACATATCGAATTTCTTAAAAATAATTTCAGATTCGTTGTATATGACCCCGAAAATTCCCCCATACCAGTTATGGAGAAATCGGACACAATTAATGTTTTTGGCTGCCATATTGTCAGCGCCATCTTGGATTTTACGGCACCAATTTCGTCCAAAAAAATATGGGACCACCGCAGCAACTTCATGAACACAACGTAAAAAATTTCATTTAAATCGGTGCCACCGTTCCTGAGTAATCGGTGTACATACATAAAAAAACATACATACTCGACGAATTCAGAACTTCCTTCTTTTAGAAGTCGATTAAAAAAGCAAGACATGAGACGATGCAGTGTTGCCGTGTTGAATAGTAAATCTACAATACGGGTATAAGTTTTTAATCCTTTCGTTTATAATTCATTTAAATTTATAAAGCAAATATTGCCATGAATCAGATGATCATTTTATATTGATGAATTCTTATGGGTAGGAAACAGTACTATTTATTATCCATTTAGATTTAACAGGTGATATACTTGAGTTTTTGGGAATGTAAAATATGAAAAAGTTTTTAAATTCGAACGGTATATATATATATATATATATATATATATATATATATATATATATATATATTTTATTTTTTTGTTTTTCTTGGGATTATGGTCCGTTTAAAAATGGAATTAAAATGTAATGGTGGTGTTGTATTTTATATTACATTTTTTTAATACATTAACGTTTCGGTAATTTTTTTTACCTTCGTCAGAATGTGTAGCTAAAAAGACAAAGTATTTGGTTGATTTTACTATTAAAATATTTACATATTATTTATTTACCTTGAACAATGATTCAGGAACAACACTGCACTTACATATATAAATTTATTTGAAAATTTTGTTTTATTAAAAATTTAGTTTTTGCGAGATTCACAGAGTTCAAGATGACCACGTGTGTCATCTTGAAGTTAAGATGGTACTGAGAGAACAGATGGTATTTTTTTGTAGATAATGAGGGTTGTTTTGGTTATTGTGGGTTAAAAAAGGGTCTTGTTCGAAAATGCAATGCGTTTTTGGTTTTAGAATTTTAATTTTTTTTGGTTCTATATATATATATATATATATATATATATATATATATATATACATATATATATATATATACATATATATATATATATATATATATATATATATATATATATATATATATATATATATATATATATATATTCTTCTTCTTCAGGTGCCATCTCCTATCGGAACGTTATTTGTTTCGTTCACTAGTTCTTGGAGTTCTTCAGCGGAGCTAGCTATTATAGCAGTGTCGTCTGCAAATCTTATGTTGTTTACAGCTCTTGCATTTATTATTATTCCCTTACTTTCCGTTAACAGTGCTTTTTCGAAAATCGATTCACTGTACACATTGAATAGTAGGGGTGACAAAATGCATCCTTGTCTCACTCCTCTTCCTATTTCAATTTCCGGACTTGTTTCGTTATCTACTATTATTTGTGCGCGTTGATTCCAATATAGGTTAGTTATTATTCTTAAATCTTATATATATATATATATATATATATATATATATATATATATATATATATATATATATGAGTTTGTGTTTATCCGGGAATACATCCGTTCGTTAGCTATTTCCATGGTTGGAATTTGCAGACGTTTCGCCAAAGTCTCATTTGGCATCTTCAAGTGCTCGTGTCCGTAGTTGACGATGAACAGTTCATCGTCAACTACGGACACGAGCACTTGAAGATGCCAAATGAGACTTTGGCGAAACGTCTGCAAATTCCAACCATGGAAATAGCTAACGAACGGATGTATTCCCGGATAAACACAAACTCATATTTCTCCATCCATGAAACACTAAAAACTAACATATATATATATATATATATATATATATATATATATATATATATATATATATATATATATATATATATATATATATATATATGTTTCTTTATTTAACTGATATGGGGGAGTTTTCGGGCTCGCACATATCGAATTAATTTTTTTTAAATTTAAAATGGTTAAATATTTTAAATTTCTTAATTTTGTCCAAAATTGGTACTGGGTGATTTGTGAGGGTATAAAGTACGAATATAAAATTATTTTTGAAAAATCTAATATGGCGGACTAAAAATTTAACATCCCTCGATTTTGTGCAAAATTGGTACTGGGTGGTTTTTGAGTGTGCAGATTAAAATTTTTAAATAATTTTCTTTTAATTCAATATGAAAGACTAAAAATTTTATATTTTTCTAATTTTGTCCAAAATTGATAATGGGTGTTTTTGAGAGCGCAGATTCTAGCTTTAAAATTATATTTTTAGGATTATTTCAATAATTAGGGGGCGGGGCGAACATTACAGATGTAAAAGTCAGTTCTGCAAACTCAATAGGCTGAATGAAATATGTCAGACTAAAAATGTACATACCTCAATTTGTTTCAAAATCGGTATTGGGCGATTTTCGAAACGTAAATTAAGAATCAAAAATTAATATCTTAAAACTCAAGACACGGGACTCAAGACGAACTAAATTTTTATTTTGTCACCAAACTTTTCAAAGAGTATTTTTCTCTTATTGCCAGATATTTTATACAAAAAATATCCTATTTAAATAAAATAAATAAAAGTTAGGAATACCATTTTATTTTTGTGTCAATAGTGGGGATGATTTTTATCCCATCCACGTGCAGCTCAGGATATAAAAATACATGGCAAGTAAGTATATATTATTTTATGAAATACAAAATATGATATAAGCACTACCAAAAACAGGCTTATTTTCAAAAAAAACCTTATGGGTGTAGTTAACCCCATTAGATATTCGTAATTAATATCATGACTGTATTTAGTTAGTATAGTTGTTTATTAATTTCTTAGAAAAAAATTAAATAAAATTTTTAAAAAAATCATACAGAGTAGTGATTCACAGGATAAATATTATTGTGAAAAAAGTCAATATTTATCAATTTTATTTTTAAAAATCGTATACAACTAACGAGTTATTGACTGAATTAAATAACTTTATACATTTATTGAATAGCAATAGCGTAAGAAAAACGTTGTCACTTCTTTAAAAAAATTAAATTCACGCTCTTACAAATGACAATACCTTTTCGTAAATCTAATAATATGCAAGTGATTTTACATGAAAAATTAGCCTTTTAAATTAAAAAAAAAAACGATTTCAGCGATAAATTTTGGGGGTTATTATTACTCTAGAAATGCAATTCAAGACGAAATAATATTTTTATAAAGAAATTGAACCGACTTCTAAAAGTGCGTTAAAAAGTGAAAAATATCTATAAATTTTTATATGAAATTGAAATTTTTGAAGTCGGTGCCAAACTAATACCTAACAAAATGTGATTCGCATAAACAGATTAAAAATACTTTATTTGTAATTGCTTTCTTACCATAATTTGTATATATCGGGAGTTATTTATTTCATATAGAAATTATTTGGCGTCAACTTAAAAAATTTCAATTTCATATAAAAAATTATAGTTATTTTTCACTTTTTAGCGCACTTTTAGAAGTCAGTTCAATTTTTTTATGAAAATATCATTTTCCGATTTTTAGTTTTGAATTCATTATGATATCCATAAATTATTTGAACTAAGTACTAGTCGAGATTACTTCGCAATGACTCCAAAGTGGCAAAAAAAGTATCCATTTTATCCAAAGTTGTAAATTACCCTCAAATAAACCACTAAAAATTTTTTGATTCTTAGAGTTCTCCAAATACCAGTGAACTTGTGTAAAACAAATATTTAGTCTGTCACAGTAAATCCACTATTTTAAATTTCAAATTGATTTTAGATTGGTAATATAGGCCCCAGAACCTTCCAATATCGATATTTAAAGAACTTGAGACGTAAATTTCTTAGCCCGACATATTCTCTACTGCATATTAAGTTTGTATACGCCCCAAGAACCAAGTAATATCAATTTTACGCAAAATCGGAAAATATAAAATTTTCAGTTCCTCATATTGTATCTTATTAACCTAATAGTTGTAAAAAATTAGCTTCATATTCATCATACACGACCCCGAAATCCCCCTAATACCAAATCTAAAAAAAATGCGAATAAGGTAAAATTTTCAACCCACTATATTGGATCTGCCATATTAAATTTCAAAAAAATAATTTTAACGTCTTAATCTAATCTAAATCTAAACCTTTCAGAGCCCCCTAGTACCAATTTTGGATAAAATCAGGAAATTTAAAACTTTTAGACCGTCATATTGTATCTGACATATTACATTTTCTTAAAATAATTTTATATCGCTATTTATATCCTCAAAGACGATTCAGTCCCACCTTTAAACAAAATCAAAAAATGTAAAATTTTTAGTCTGCTATATTGGATTCGTCATATTGAATCCTGAAAAAATACTTTTAAATTCATATTTTACACCCTTAAGAACCCCCTATATCAGTTTCGGAGAAAATTGAAAAATGTAAAATTTTTAGGATGCCAAATTGAATCCGCCAGAGTGAGTTTATCAAAAAATAATTTAAATTCGACACTAACAAAAATCCCTCAATACTGATTTTAGACAAAATCGAGAGATGTAGAATCTTTAATCCGCCATCTTGGATCCGCCATATTGAATTTTTTAAAAATATTTTGGATTCGTTATCTGCGACCCCACATCAATTTTGGCAAAAATCGGGCAAAATTAAATTTTTTTGACCGCCATATTGAATCCGCCATATTGAATTTTAAAAAAATAATTTCAGATTCGTTGTGTACGACTCTAAAAATTCATCCATACGAATTTTTGAAAAAATCTGACAAAATTAATTTTTTTGGCTGCCATATTATCAGCGCCATCTTGGATTTTACTGCACCAATTTCGTCCAAAAAAATGTGAGACCAGCGAAGCAACTTCCTGAACATAACGTAAAAAATTTTATTCAAATCTGTGGCGCCGTTCCGGAGTAATCGGTGTACATACATAAAAAAATATATATATACGTGACGAATTGAGAACCACCTTCTTTTAGAAGTCGGTTAAAAAATACTTGTCGCATATTCTTTAATGTACCACAACATATCACAGAGAAAGGAGAATGATTTTTCAAACTTTTTTACGGAGAGCTGCATGGAAGAGATTAACCCTTTGAAATGGTAGATTTCCATTATATGACACTCATACTTAATGTACCCAATGGTTTGTATCGTGAATTTAGATTATAGACAGAAAGTCAAAAATGGGCCATTTTTCTTAATTTATTTTCCAATTTTTTTTTAGGAAAATAACATAATATCTCTAAGATTATTAGTTTTATTTTGTATAATGTTTTTTAAATTCTACATTTCCGATACTTTTCTAGAAAAACTAGAAAAACGAAATAATCATTGAATTTAGAATTTCCTTTCTTATTTCGACTGTATTTATTCTGAATTTCTTGGTTTTCGTGTTTAAAATAGAAGATTCTGAACTTAGCTTATAGACAGAAAGTTGCAAATGGGATGTTCGTATTAATTTACTTCCAGAATTCAATTTTAAATGAAATACGAAAATATCTCCAAGGTTATTACTTTTATTTCGTATAATATTTCAAAAATCCTGTATTTTCAATACTTCTATTAAAACTTCTCTAAGAAAACAAAAAAATTACAGCATTAAATGAACAAAAAAACTAAACAAAACCATCCCGCTGAAAACGTTACGTGGATGACATTTTCATCATATGGCCACAAGGAAGATCCAATCTAGACATATTTTTAGAGGAACTAAATAACATTCATTACCACATACAGTTCACATTGGAGGTCAAAGTAAACAAGGAGCTACCTTTTCTTGACCCTCTAATCACCAGACAAGACAACCCAGGTATCGATTACACGGTCTCCAAAAAATCTACACGTACAAACAGATACCTGAACGTCGAATTTCACCATCATCTATCGCAGATACAATCAGTCACCCTCACACTGATATTCCGATCCTTGCTACTAACCAAACCCACAAACCGCCAATAATAACTCTACAATATCACAACAGCTGTCAAGCAAAACAACTATAAAGACCATAAAACAGAACAAAAATACAAAAGCAGACAAAAAAGAAGATGACAAATCCACACCAAAAATCACACTGGCATACATAAAATATGTAACAGACGTAATTGGAAGAATTCTAAGAAAGCATGACATATACACAATTCACAAGCCACAAACAACAATACAAAAATTATTGAACAATCCCAAAAACAAAATACTATTGGAAAACCAGAGAGTGTATAGCATTCCATGTAGAGACTGTGAAAAGGAATACATTGGCCAAACAAACAGAATAATTTCTATCATAATACAAGAACATAAAAATAGCATAAAGAGTAAGTAAACTACATCACCTTTAGACAGACACATAAGTTTCCAAGCAACCAAACAGATCGTATCCATAAAGCACTATAGAACGCGCATCATAAGAGAAGCTCTCGAAATAAAAAAAAAACACTAAAAACCTTAATAAGAGAGATGTACAAAACACCCCAAATACATGGAGAATCCTAATCAAGACGCAACCAAAAATAACACATCAGAAAAACACCATAGCGAGCCGAGAGGAAGCCCGAATCCAGGGAAGCAAGGAAACCAACCAGGTAGAATCAAGGTATAACCTGCGCAGGCGCTAAACTATAAAAAGGCAGACAGAGGACCAGCAAGCTCATTATAAGACGAGCAGCCGTCAGGGAAACATCACTCGAAAATTACTGCTATGATGTTGGCGAAACTTCGTGAAGATTTTTCTATTGACGAATGGATTGAAAACTGGAAAAATATCAGTGCACATTCCACCATCCGTCAGTAAAAATTTGAGCTCTCCAAAGACGACTTAATGGTAGATCTGGAAGGAAGGGATTTATTGGCATGGTCGACGTTTGGGAGACTTCAGAGAGAATCTGACATACGAAAGATGCGAAGAGCGTAAATTATTAACCAATATATCCTTCCAGTCCAGAAAAGAGATAGCATACTCAATTTAGAAATCATAAAAAGAACTTAAGTAACCGATGTTGCAGAAAATGTTTGTATCTTCTTCTTCGGGTGCCATGTGCTATGCTGCACGTCGGCGATCATTTGTCCATCTCATTATACCTAGGTGCCCTCCTCAGCCTGTCTAAATATGGTTGCGGCGTCTGATATACCACACCAGCTTCTTATATTGCGAAGCCAAGAGTGTTGTTTTTGACCTGGCCCCCGTCTGCCTTCAATTTTTCCCTGTAGTATTAGCCTTGGTATGGAGTAGCGAGGTCCTCTTAGTATATGCCCTAGATATGACACTTTCCGTTGTTTTACAGTGTCCATTAGTTGTCTTTCTACGCCAGCTCCTCGTAGAATTTCATCATTTGTTATGTGAGCAGTCCAGGGGATACGCAGTAGTCGGCGGAGTGTCCACAATTCAAAAGCTTCGATCCGATTCAGCATCCCAGCCTTAAGTGACCAAGTTTCTGCACCATATAGTAGAATAGGCCATACATAACATTGAACCACACGTTCTCGGGTATGTAGTGGCATATTTCTGTGAATGAGAAGATTCTTAAGTTTAAAGAAAGTTGCTTTTGCACGGCCACTTCTTCCCTTCACTTCTTCGTCACATTCCCACTTTTCATTCAGAGTAGCGCCAAGATACGTGAACCGTGCGACACGTTCAATATTTTCCCCGTTGATGTTAAGAGGAGTGATCTACTGATGCCTACTAATCACCATCATTTTTGTTTTGGCAGTATTAATATGTAGCCCGAACTGTTCACCGCACTCGTTGAGTTTTTTTAATATTGATTGGAGATCTTCAAAGTTGTCAGCTAAGACTGCAGTATCATCTGCATAGTGAATATTGTTTATTGGGATGCCATTGACTTAGATACCTCGCGTTTCATTTTCTAATGCTAACTGAAATATTTTCTCAACGTAAATATTAAACAGAACAGGTGACAGTACACATCCTTGTCGGACTCCGTTCAGTATATTAAAGGTCTCTGTTGACAGATCGCCATCAATTTGGATCTCAGCTAACTGTTGCCAATAAAGTTACCGATCTCCTGTAATCTTTCCAACAGCGGCTCGTGCTTTACGTTGTCAAAAGCTTTCTGATAATCAATAAAGCAGATGAAAACATCTTGCCTGTGGTCATAGCACTTTGGCACAAGTAATTTCATTGAGAAGAGAGCTTCTCTAGTGCCAAGTCCCTTGATAAAGCCAAACTGTGAGTCGCCACTCATATCCCCACACTTTCTGTATATTCTTGAATGGACTACTCAAAGGAACGTTTTAAGAGCATGGCTCATCAAGCTTATGAGTCTGTAGTCTTCGCAGTTCTTGAGATTTGACACTGATGTTTTCAGTGTCATTCATCGGGGCATCTGTTCTTTGATTACTGAACAAAGTCTCAGCATAGTTCTTCCAAGTTTCCTTTAAGTCATCGGTATCCAATATCGGTCTTCTTTGTCTATTTCTTATTGATGGCAATGCTGTTGTTCTATTTGTTCCAGTTATTTCCTTGATTTTTCTATGGAAATTAAAGGAATCGTGCTGCTGATGAAGTCTTTCAGCCTCGTCACATCATTCCTGAATCCATTTCTCCATAGCTTCCCTTATCTTTCTTTTGACAGTGCGATTCAGGTCCTTATATTTATCATGCTGGTTTTTAACAATTCGACGTTCAGTCATCAAGTTCAGTATTTCGTCGGTCATCCATGGTTTAATTTTTTCTTGTTTCGGTCGACCAAGAACAGTTTCAGTAGCTGATTGGATGTTTGTTTTTAGCGTAATCGAGATCTTATCAGCTGCAACTTCTTGACTAGGGTTATTTTCTTGGCAAAGCCTGTCCAATGTAGTCTTCATGCTTCTCTGCACTGTGGGTTTGTATGTTGAAGTGAAATTGAGCAGGACATATTGGAAGATAATGAATGTCCGCGAAGGATCATAGAATGAAGGCCACGAGAAAATCGGAGAAATGGAGGCGGTCTACAAACGTGATGGTCAGATGATGTGACAGGACATGACTCGATGAGAAATACACATGGTAGATGAAAGTGGCAGAAGTTGAAGAGACTGACATCCCATAATGTGAAATAAGCTATCTAGGTAGCTAGGTAGTAGTAGTAGAAAAAGTGATTTTTACCCTACGGTTACATGTAAAATCGGTTGAACTGTTGCAGTTCCCATATGACCCTATAGGATTTTTTCACAGTGACCTTCAAGATGTTACTTATAAACAGTTTACCAAGTTACACTCTTACTTGTTATTACAATCATTAATAGAAATTTTCAAGAACATAAGAATCATAACTCCTCATGTTAAGTGTAGCTTATACAGGTGTTAAAATTAAGTCTGCTAAGCCATTCCACGTCACAATTGGGCATTAAAAATAGTTTGATTTGGCACAAATATCTCTGTTATTCTAACCGCGGTGTCCAGTATTCGTTTATACCGCGCGTAAGTAACAATTCTGAAATATTTTACTCGAGATAAGAACTTTTGTTACGAACTTGGTCCGATCGAACGAAAAAAAAGACGGGAATTTTAAAACATAAATCAATCATTTTTCGAATAAATTTTTGAAAAGTGCATTATAATAATTTATAATCATATTTTTTATTTTCAGTGATAGTGTGTAAATATATAGGTACCTATATCATTTAAAGGATTATAAGAAAGTGTTTTCACAACAGGTGTTTATGCAAGGGTAAACTATTTTTTTCGACCGCCGTTTATTTGATCTCCAAATACAAGATCTTTACAAAGTAAGAAATATTAAATTGGATATTTCAATAATTACTTGTTTAATGCCCGTCTCAAATTAGACAACTATATTAACTATACAGGGGCAAAAATTAGTAATAATTATAAGAATTCTTTTTAGATATCTGACTCAACCTACAATCACAAGACAATTTGCCTAACAATCAAAGTTTGTGTTTTTAATAACTTTTTTATTCTGACAGATATGCTATTTTGAGGAAAAATGCATATATATATATATATATATATATATATATATATATATATATATATATATATATATATATATACACGGTAGCGCATCACATTTCCGTCGGTTTATATACTGAGAATGATAAATAATTTTTAAAAAAATTCCAATAGGGGATGTGTAGGTCTATTGTTACTACGTTAAAATTATTTTGAAATCTACATAGTGGCTCAAAAAAAATTTTACACTAAAGTTGTCAAAATTTAAATGCAATGTTTTGTATATTATTACACCTTTTGAAACCGAGGGCCAAATAAACGTAAGCTATTGTTATGTTTCGTATACCTAAGACAAGCTGTTTTTGAGATATTTAACTAGTCTTGAAATTGTAGATTAAAATTTAAAAGACGCGCCTGTCTTGCCTACTTAAACTAAATGTTTTAAATTATATTGCTTTTTTAGTAAAATCATTACAATTTATCGTAAAGTAAAAATGATCTAAAAAATTTAAGAAGGTTGAAAAGAGCTTACATTTGACTTTTATTATCATTAAAGCCAAATAACTTTGTTATTTTAAATGGAACACCTTATATTTATAGCGAATTTATTTTATAATTTTAACGATTTTTATAATTGTGTTAAGGTTTTTTTACCTATATTTCATATTTTTTTATGATTGAGCATTTTCAATTTTTGGCAATTTATTTTCAAAAAGTAACCATTGACTGAGCTAACATCATCATTCATCATATACAAAAATTTTTGACAAATAATTTAGTTACAATTCTTGTTAGTTAAATCATTCTCCTTGTTTGGGTAATTTGAAACCCCTATTTAAAGTGACAATTTACCCTAAAACGAAAAAAAAATATGATTTTAATAATTCGGAAGTTTGAAGAAAATTGTTGCTAGCATTAAGAATTTATGCTCAAAATATCCTAATAAACATCATCCCGACAAGTTTTCACTAGATAATTTGTTTCATGTTTTTCGATGAACGGGATGTGTGACTGAATACAGTCCGCTAGAAACCAATTACTGGAAATGAAGAAAATGAATTTATGAAATAGCAGGAATAAGTAGCCATAGCAAAATAAACGAAAAAATTTCATTCATATCGCATGGAACTACATCAGGAACTTTTAGAAGTAGATTGTGAACAACTAATCGAATTTTGTTTATGGATTCTAGAAATGTTAGAAGATGATGAAAATTTTTTTAATTTGGTTGTTTTTTCGGACAAATCCTCTTTCCATAAGAACGGATTAATTAACAGGCACAATTTTCATTATTACAGTGATGAAAATCTCAATTTATTTACAACTGTCTATCGTCAGCATAAATGGTCGGTCAATTTGAAGGTTGGAATAATTGAATCGTGTCTAGTAAGTCCATACTTACAGACGTATTAGGTACAATTTACCTATATATAAATAATAATATTTTTGGAGAATGTTTCACTGAATTTTCAAGAAAAATATGACTGCAACTAAACGATGCTCCTGCGCGCTTACAAGTTAATGCCAGAAATGAGTTAGATACTCAGTATCTCAATAGGTGAATAGGGCGTATTGGAACATAATACTGATCAGCAAGTTCTCTGGATCTAACAACTTCGGATTATTTCTTATGGAGGACAAATTAAAAATATTGTTTATGATAAACCGTTAAGGACACCTGAAAATATGAGAGAATGATTAAGAACAGCGTTTCGCTCTATAACACCAAATATGTTAATTAAAATACTCCACAACAATTATTTCAGAAAAGGGTTCACTTGTGCTTTGAGAGAGATGGACATAAGTTATATCATTTGTTAAATTATTAGTTTTTTAAATTAAGCTTACTATCTTTTTAATAAAGTACACTGTAGAAAGGAAATGCATTAAATTTGAGGTAAATATGCTGGAAGCAAATTTCATAAACCGTTTCTTAAATTCAATTAATGTAATGCATTAAACTTAATAATTTTTACATTAATCTACATTAACGTATTCCATTAAATTTTATGTAATCATACATTAAATTTAAAGTTCGATCATTACTTTTTAAGGTGACTCTGTACGTTAAATATACAGCTAGTATTCATTGAATTTAAGATATATTATCAAATATTTAATGCACTAACATTAATATGAGGTTAAAAAATTCTGCTACCAGGAAAGGGTGGAAATTTTTTCCATAGGTAAAGTACCGTCATCTATACACCTGTTTCGAATTCATTGGTTTCCGTCAGTACCGGCAGACATTTACACCTCATCATAAGAAAATTGAGTCATTTAAGCAACTTATATCATACTCAATAAAAAGCTCAATACAAGTTGCACCATATCCGGGAATTTCATGCAACGTTTCATGTAAATTCCGTTAATGTTATGGTACATGTGAATTAATTTTAATGTTCAGAAAGTTGAAATATCTTTTCAGTTACTTTATTGAAATTTAAGATACGATTTAATCAAATTTAATGTACAACGAACTGATGTTTCAATGAATTTGCTTTATACTCAAAGCAAATGTAATTTATTTACGGTTTAAAGTACAAATACATTAAATTTAATGTAGATGTACATTAAATTTGCATTAAATTTAAGGTTATTTTTAAGAGTGTGTGTATTTGCTATTAACCTAGTTATGACTATTATTTTAACTTTTTAGTGATCATATATCACCTTTGTAAGTAATAACAACGTCAACTCCGTCAATGTCTACTTTTCGAGAATAAATTGCAAAAATTCATGTCTAAAATGGAAAAAGTTAAATTACTAAAAAACTAGAAAAGATTGGTAAAGAAAACCTTAATACAATTTTAAATATTGTTAAAATTGGCATGCAAATTCGATAATAATTACAGGGTGATCCATCTAAAATGTTATTTGGTTATAATTGTAATAAAAAACAAATGTAAGTTTTCAAAGATTCTGTACAATTTTGTAGCTGGAATAGTTAAGGCAGGCAAGCTTGTTAAATTTTGGTATACAATTTTAAAAATAGTTAAATATCTCAAGAACGGCTTGTCTTATTAAAAAATCAAAATTTCAGTGAGACATGAAAAAATCTATCTGCCGTATTTAAATGGTGGCCTATACGTATTATCCTTTCAGGATGAGAAAAGGAAAGAATATTTACAAACAGTTTATTTCCTGCAAATTCTACTCTGGTCCTTTCTCCATACACGTTGCGACCACCTTATAGTCTCGTTAGTGGAGCTGTATCGAACCGAGAGCAACATTCGCAGGAAACAGCTGCTATATAAAATTTAAATTTCAAGATATGTCGGTAGAATATTGAAAACATGTCGACTTCGATGTCAGACTGAAAAAATCACCAGTCGAACGACATCTATGAATCACCGGAGTAGTGTTAAATTTTTAAAGAATCAAAATTTCAGTAAGAAATAAAGAAATTTATATGCCGTATTTAAATGGTTGTTTATATAAATTATCCTTTCAGGCAGAGAAAAGGAAAGAATATATACAACAGTTTATTTCGGCAGGTTTTCAATATCCTACTGACATAGCTTGAAATTTATATTTTATAAAGCATTTGTTTCCTGCGAATGTTGTTCTCGGTCCGATACAGCTCCTCTAACGAGACCATAAAGTGGTCGAAACGCGTATGGAGAGAGAACCAGAGTGGAATTTGCAGGAAATAAACTCTTTGTATGCAGGGTGATTCTTAGGGAAATTTATCGATCGATTGTGGGATAGCTATGATTAGGAAGAATCTACAGACAGTGTCCTAACGTACAACAGTCGGCTAAAATATTTTCAAGATGGCGGAACTTCAGGTTATACCGGAAGTAGATGTCAACTTGTTTATTTTAAATAGAAAATCCTATATATTATTACATTTTCGATTTCTACGTAAAATTCTAGACATATTTTAGGTATAATGTTCTATATTTATGTCTCACCGTTTTGGACCTATTTAAATTTTTATATCAAAAATGACGTTTGTGGACAAAAACTTAATTATAAATTTTTCGTATAAGAAAGTTTTTATTATTCAATTTGGGCTGGTTTTCTTATAGACAAACATCAACTTTAGTAGTCTTTTTATGATATTTTGAATATTATTAGTATAGGGTGGTCATCAAAAAAAAATAAAAATTATATTTAAAAAAGCGTCAAAAGTCAATTTTTTTAAATAGAAAGCACCTATTTTTATAATTTTATCATATTAAGCATTAAAAATAAGGGAACTTTTTATAGGATTGTCTATTCCAAAAATTTGTCGTTTTCAAAATATTGACGATTCAACATTTTTCTATTGTAAAAATGTTATTAGTTGGCCATGACGGCGAGGTTGGCGAAAATAAAACAATTGAACCCTACAGAATTGTCGCTATTTCTTGCTATTTGACATTCATTAATAACAATCATGCCTGGGCGATTAAATTACACGCACGAAGATTATTTAAACTTATTTATTATTTATGGAGAATGTGATAGAATTATTTCAAGAACATATGCGAAACATATAAACAACCACGGCTTGTCTTAGGTACATGAATCACAACAGTGTGCCCGTGCTATCAAAATATGCAACAATATACAGGTCATTTCAATCAAATTTTGATAACTTTGGTGTTTAGTTTCAAAATAATTTTAAAATGTGGTCCTAATAGATCTATATATCTGTTATGAAAGATATTTTTAAAATATTTTATCGTTCTTTGTATATTAACTGACGGAAATGTGGTGCGCCACCTTGTATATACTTACATTATATTGATATATTTTTTTTGTACTATGTTAATATCTATTTTTATCTAAATGGTAAGGTTTATCGAAGTGAGGAACGAGATGTATTTAATATTTTGTCTAGTCTAGTTTGATCATATTTGTAATATTGATGATAGCAATAAACTTCTACTGGCAAGTTAAGGAAACATTGTTGTTTGTAATATTAGACCAGACTACACCTTTAACTCACACGTCGTGCCAAATATCAACTTGATCTATCCAGAAATAAATAATATTAATTCAAATCCAAACAAATTACTAGCAACTAGGAAACCGTTCAGATTGTGATATTTTTTGGAATGAGTTGCTACTTTTATTTTGTCACATAGGTTTTCAAATGTTCAAATCAAATACTCTATGTATATACGTTTTTATTTTAAAGCATTTATCTCATTTGGTAAAACTTCATTCTTATAGAACATTAACGAAAAGTTTTGTTTCTAATAAGGCTTTTCAGTGCATTTAAGAAACTATATTTTCTCTGTAAAAAGGTATATACAACATGCCTTTAAAGCATAAAAATTCAGTTTTGTAAAATATGCCTTGATTGGAATAAACACTTAAAACTTGGCTCACACCAAAGTAGCTTCTGGTCTTAAATGAAATGGAGAAAAAATAAGGATCCATATATCTTCAAGGGTCAAAAAATTTCTCTGCTTACTCGATATTTGTAAGAAGAACCAGAATGAAATTCGCTAAAAACAATTACTTTTTCTATTAACATTTTTAGGAATGTAATTTTAAAAAGTTGTTTTCTTTTTATCAAATCCAACATTGTGTTTGATCTTCCGTTATTTAGTTTTTTAAATTTAAATATTTATACCTCACTTTAGTTTACACCTTAACAGATTAAATATCTTATAAGTATGTGTTGTTTGGTTGAAAATACAATATCTGTCATCATATAATATTTTTAAATCTTACTTTGTTAAATATTAGTAACTTGTGACTTAACAGCTAAGTTAAAAAAATAAATTCGTGTCAGGTTACACGTTTGAAAGATTCTGTTATCTAATCGTATGGAAGTACTAAAATATTTTCAATCTTGGACATAAATTTTAATAAGTTAATATTCATGATTATTCTTTTTGGAAAAAAAACCTTCGTATAAACACCTGCCATGTCATTTATTCCAATTATAAAAGGTACTCTAGCACACAAAATACTTAAATATAGTGGAAAAAGACATTAAAAATATCATAACATCGACAAAAACAGGTGTTTATCACCTACAACCTTTTAACTCATTGCCAAAACTTTTCGTATTTTGAAAACGTCACTACATCAAGATGCCATACTATTCCGAGCTTGGAATTTACACTCCAAGCAGTAGTTATACATCGCCCCTAATAAAAGGTCCATACTCTTGCCATTCTTCTATCCTAGCCTCAAATATCCTACCCCCTTCCTCCAAACAGTATAATAGAAGTAATTTTCGAAGTTTTAAGCCTCATTTGATGCCTATAAGTGAATCGTCTAACGTGAATTTGCCTCTAAGAAGAATAAATTCGCCCAAACTTCTTTATCATAGTTCCCCTAAAGTGAGAGTGCAACGTCCTATAAAAATAAATACAGCTGATATAGATGTGTCAGTAAACAGATTCAGGAAATATAGCCCACAATCTAAGTCACCAAGGACTTCTCCGGACAGTAAATCGCCAAAGCCACAAAAAGAGTTAAAACCACCTGATGAACCCAAAGAAGCCAAACCAAATGCTGTTATAAAGAGAGATAGAGCTACTATAAGACTTCAAACTATACACAAGGATGCTCTGGAGAAAGAAATTGGAGAAATAAGAAGCTGGAGAGACAATTTTAAACCCGAAGAGTTAGTGACTGAAGCTAAACGCCAAAGAAGGACCCCCGGAGAGATATTAAAAGAAAAATTTTTGATTAGAAGTAAAAGCAAAGATAATTTGCCGAAATTAGAACCCTCCAAAAAGCTTTCTATTAAAAAGAGTCCAAGTTTTAAAGACATTTGCGATGAAATTACATCAGATCAAGTAATTGAAGATCTCAACCCCGGACAACCGGTTAATATTCGTCGAAGACAAAGCAGAAAACTTTCACATAATGATCTTATAAGAGAGTTGCATAGGAGTTCCTCTACTTTAAGTGTGGAGGAGGTGCAAATATTAGATGCACTGTTACAAGCCGAAAATGAAGTAGGTCTCTATGATGCACCTCCTGTAGTTGAGGAACAACCAAAGAATGCCAGAAAAAGAAAAGTTGCTAAGAAAAAATCCTCGGAACTAAGTACGGAAGATAAAAAGACTGAAAAACAAGTAAGTAGCGCTGAAAAAGCTGCAATTCCAAATTTAACTAAATCCTCTGTAGAGTTAAACTCAGTACCTAAAAAATATATAAGAAAGTCTTCTAGTGAGATTAGCATTCCAGATACTTCTGTAACGTCACACTCAAGACTGCGGAAAGATAGCTCACTTAAGGATATGGTTAAAGATATTTCTCAAGTAGAGATAGAAATGATTCCTATTAAACAGAAGCCTGTCATAACTGGATATGTTGACACTATTGAGGAAAAAGCTAAAAGTAATTTGAAGGCCATAGTGGAAGATTTGGACATACAAGAAAGTCCGAAACAAGTGAAAAAAGAGAAGAAATTTAGGTTTAATGTGACTGTTCAAGAATTTCCTGTCAAAAAGATAATTACTGCTCCCAAATATGAACTGAAAAATGAGAATTGCGGCATAATACAAATTCCTTGCATTCGAAAAGGACTTGTTACCAGTATCTTAAAAAAGAACGAGCAATTTCAACAAGGAATTTGTGTAGGTGATGGTAAGGTATTTAAAAAGAAAGAAGAAAAGCCGGTAGAAATAAATTTGAAGAAAAAGTTAGTAAAAAGCCTTTCTGAAGTGCAAGTTAAAAGTTCAGACCAAAATCAATTAAAAAAATCTGAGAGTAATGATAGTTTGCATACCAATTTTATAATTAGAGTGAATAGAACTAGAAGTGATGAAACTTTTGCAACGAATAGTGATAAGTCAAGGGAGGGTACTAATAGGAGTTTAAATGAAATAAGAGGAATTCAAAGTTTAGAGCAAAGTAAAACAACTGTGAATTCTAGTAATGTTACCTCAGATGTTCAGGAAGGCATTTTAGAAGATGATAATAAAGTTAACAAACTAGATGAAATCTGTGAAATTCAAATTTTAGAGCAAAATGAAACCACTACGAATGCTAGTAATGATACCTCAGGTATTCCGGTAAGCATTCGACAAGATGATAATAATACCAATAAATCACAGCCGAAAGATGAAACCAATAAGCCTGAAGTTTTATTTCAATCAACTAGAAAAGATTTAAGAGCTGGTACGTTTTTATGTAAAACTGATATTAATAACAGAGATAGTGTACCTAAGTGGGCTGAAAGATTTAGAAAAGAAGAAACAAATCTTGAAGAAATTCCTTTAACAGATAAGGAGGAATTGCCTAACAAAAGTATGTCTGCAGAAGAAAATAGTATTAATGACTTAAAAACTGACACTAAGGACGAAGAAATTTTTGCTCCCAAACAAGAAGAAGGGGAGAAAACGGATAATAGTGAAAATATTGATAAAGTTGATACTGATAGCGATTCATCGCTAAAAATAAAATTAAAAGAACTTAATATTGAACAACACAAGGAAGACTCTCCTAAAATAGAACTCTTGCCTAAATCTTCAGCTAAACTTAGAAAAGAAGAAAAACCTGCAACAGACGAAAATGATAACAAAGTAGACTTTTGGAGTAGCCAAGAGGAGGAGAAATACGAGCCTCCAAAACTAGATAAATTAAAATTAGGATTAAAGGATCCGAAAACTATTCTTGACGAGATACAAGAAAGTTACAAGGAATCTGGTTTGGAAATACCTGAAACTCCAGAGGAAAAAGAGAAAAAAATGATGTCCAAAAGATCCTTAATTGAAAAGGCGAACAAAGAAGATCCAGATTTACACATTTTTGAACCACCTACCCCTCCCACACCCGTACCGGTCAAGTCACCTTCCCCAGAACCATCCTTCGTACCTCTTCAGTCCAATAGACTTTCTCAATGGATGCACCCATGGAAAAAACCAGAACCAAAAGAAGAACAGCAGCGCGAAATTTACGCGAAACCCAAGTTTATACGTGCGCGACATATACCGCGAAGGTGGCAACAACAAGTTGCTGTTGAGAGTGAGGACAGTACCACTAGTGAGGAGGATAGTTCTAGTGAGGATAGTGATGATGAAAGTGAGGAAGAAAGTGAAGAAGAACAGGCAGAAGGTGTGGAAAATAAAGTTGGAGCTAGCACGTCGAGTAATGATTCTGGATTTGATTCTGGAAGAACTAAAAATGATGGTTAGTAAATGTTTTTTTATATGTGTTTCTGTATGAGTACTTCGTACTTTGTGCAAAGGTACCAGTTTTCAAATTAAATATTTTTGTTCTTTTTCATCCAATTGGACCACTTTTTAAATAGATTTGTGTTGGTACTTTTAAATGACTTATTTCGTATTTTTTTTTATAAGGAATAGCTAACAGCATTGAAGAATCCAAGTTTGATGGAAATATTCAAAATATTATTTTTTTCTATAATTTTTGGTATGAATGGTGATCTTGCCCTAGAATATGTTGCCATTTTGTACTGAATCAGCCAAAAATTTCTATCTCCGATCATAAAAATAAAACAATTTAGATTGCTGTTCTATATATTTGACGCTAAAAATAATTGATATTCCATATTAAAAAAAACGAATTAATCTAGGTTTGTCAACATAATCTAAAAGAAAAAGGTAGTCGAGGTGTTTATTCAGTAAAGTTAATAAATTATTTTTGACAGCGCCTAAAAGTTGAGAAAAATTGGGAAAAACTACGCTTTAAATACCATTGTTTACAATCGAATAGTTAGCCATCAAAAACGATAGATGTTTCTAACGCCTACGATGAAGTCAATCATGTGATTTAGGAACTTTTTCATGATTAAGTTTATTTTAAAAAAGCCACTTATTCGAAACTTTTACCTGGTTTGTAAAGATCGGCTATTAATATAAAAAAATCGTAATATTTATTTCAGCTATCTAATTATACTTCACTATAGTCAGGGAGATTGGGGACATTATCAAGACGGGTAGAGAAAGCGCACTTGTTGAATCAAATGGCATTTTGATTAAAACAATTATTTTATTGTTTTTACTAAGTTGGAAGGAAATACATGTGTATTAACAATAGCAACGCGAAAAATTACTTATATTTCAGTATGCAAAGTAAATGATTAAGTTTTCGGAAGAAAATGGAACCAAATACTTTAAGAAAGGGTAGTAGAAAGTCTTAGTCAAATGGTTGTCTATGATTTACAAAATTATATGAACAGATAAAACATATAGACGTTCGTAGGTATTAAGTTTTTTGGTAGATTTCAATAAACAGTACCGCAATTACTTTACTTACTACCGCGGAATTTTGCTTAACTTTACCGTCTAGATTTTCGAAATTTCAGAATCTTGACGCTTTCCTTTGAATTATACTACCATTGGTTGATAATATGAGGTTGAAAAAAAATTAAAAATGATCTTTCTGAAACCTACAGATTTCTTTTTTTGCAATAAAACATTTAGCTTACCGTAGGGTTTACTGAGATACCAATGAAAAGAAAATATAAAGTTTAAGATTAACCTGCATTAAAATGGAGTCGAAACGTTTGACAAGGTTGCATGAGCGCTCACTTCAGATCTTTCAATTATTCAATATGAAAACTTTGATCCATTGATATATGGAAGAATACAAACTAATTATTGTGACATTCGTAAATAAATACAGGGTGTCTGGTAAGTATCTCCTAATTTCCCGGGAACGTACAGGGGAGGTCAAAATAACCCTACTTTGTCATAGAAAGAAATTCCTAACGTGCTCCTTAACGAAGATACAAAGCTCTACAGAGGTACCCAGGTATCTTATCGACTCTAAGTTTTGAATCGACTTGTATAATTTAATGAAATTTTAATATTTTATAGAGGCCATAAAGACTTATTAAACCATACTATAATAAATGTTTTAGATCAGTAGAGAAGTCAGGAATGGACTTGCAGCCACACTCGTTGGGACTAATTTTTGACAGGTGTCATTTTACAGAGCTGAAGACTGATTTTTTAAATACTTTGGTTATTCCTCTCAATTTATTTCGATAAAACTGGCGATTTTCGAGATAAATCCGTTTTTATGAGAAAAACTCAAAAGTTACTAATGCTAAAAACCAACAGGTAAAAATCAGGTTAATACCTACATAATGAATTTCTATTCACGGAACTTGTAAAAATCGCCTTCAAGTAAAAATAATTTAAAAAAATGGAAGAATATTCTTACGCAGAGTATACTGATATACATTTAATTTATAGTGAAGTGTTGTCAAATTCTTTGTTGGCAAGAAGACTTTACGTTGAAAGATTTCCAGCTCGAACGTTGCCAATTTCAAAAACCTTTCAAAAAATTCTTCGAAACCTAAGATGGCTAGAAAATAATTAATAGAGTTAACGAATTAATTTTTTACATGTTTTATTCAGAGTCATTTTTGTCGCGACGTGGCGGTAAGGGCCCGCGAAAACAAGGTTACAAAATGGATTGTACATGAAACTCTAACAGAACAGTTACTTCACCCTTACTATGTTGAAAAAGTACACGCTGTGTCTCCGCATGATTATCCCACAAGACTTCAATACTCTAACTTGTTTATACAGCAAGATAACCTAAATCTAAATTGGTCTAACCTTATTTTCTTTACCAATGAGGACAGTTTTACAAGAGATGGCATAATAAACTCACACAATTTACATTTTTGGGCTGATGAGAACCCGCAAGCTATAATTCAAAACAAACACCAAAAAGGTTTATGGTAAATGTGTTGGTTAGTATCATCGGAAATAACCTTACAGGTCCATTTATTTTGAAAGGAAGACTCAATGGTGAGATTTATTTACAATTTTTGCAGCAACATTTAAATAATTTATCGGAAGACGGTTCTCTTGATAGAAGAATGTGGTACATGCATGATGGTGCTCCACCTCATTTTAATCGTATAGTACGTCAACACCTTACTAACGTTTTTGGCCCTCTATGGATAGGCCGAAGAGGGCCTATCCATCGTCTTCAGACCTAAATCTCTAGTTTATTCACCATCACTAAATACTAAAGAAGAACTACTAGCGAGAATAGAACAGCATTCTAACGAAGTCCGTAATAATGCCGGAACATTATTTGCAGTGCAGCGGGTAAATATTCCAAGAATAAGAAAATGTATTGAAGTACGTGGAGCCCATATTGAACATTTGCCAAAATATCATTTAAACGTTTTCACTATTTTTGAATTTTAATAACATTGTAAATTAAATAAGCCCCGATCAATCCTTGGAAAGGTTTCTAGACTTGACAATGTCTGAGCTGGAAACTTTTCAACATAACATCTTCTTGCCTTCCAAGACTGAAACAGCGTTTTCCCATAAATTAAAGTACATCAGTACACCCTGCTTATTTTATTTTTACCTGTTTGTGTTAAGCATTAGTAATTTTTGAGTTTTTTGCATAGAAACCAATTTATTTCGAAAACCGCCAGTTTTATTATATTTAAAAAATCAGTTTTCAGCTCTGTAAAATGGAAAAAATTAGTTCCAACAAGTGTGGCTTCAAGTCTGTTCCTGACTTCTCTGATGATCTAAAACATGTATTGTAGTATGGTTTAATGAGCCTTTGTGGTCTCTATAAAATATTAAAATTTCATTAAATTATACTAGTCGGCCCAAAACGTAGGGCTCTGTATATCCGTCAAGGGGCACTTTAGGAGTTTTTTTTCTATGATAAAGTAGGGTTATTTTGACTTTTATTGTATGCTCTCGAGAAATTAGTAGGTACTTACCGGACACTCTGTTTATGTATTTATCAAATTAATACTTACCGAAAGCTAATCTGAACTTATTATTAACGTTTATAATGTGTGTTATCTTCTTTATAGCTACTTGTATCAACTAAATTTACACTATTATATTTTATGTATTTTACATAAAAAATGCTTACCACCCCAAAAATTTCCTCTTTAACGATATGTCTTAAAGATAATGATAAATCACAATTTTTACATGACAAATCATCAGCATTACATTTCTATCACTCGTTCATTAATATGAACACACATATCTTGTGGAGTGAAATTTTCTTCTAATTTACGTCTTTTCTTCATTCAGTATATTCTGACGAAAATGTTTACCTTTAAGACTTATAAATTTACCAGCATCTTTGCCATGATACATTTGAATATTCTGAGTAAAAATTGTATTATTTTGTGAACTTATTTATTATGAAAGAATAGGATTAAACTACCGTCTCGGACACATAGATAGCAAAAATACAACGTTGCCAAATTACACACTAGTTATGACCAGGTATTTTAAATGAGTCAAGTGAGGATACGTATTTAATTATTTTCTTATAATATTTTCTATTTCAATGGTAAATGTTTTGCAAACTATTTATTTTTAAGTTCTATTATTTATTCCTGGCAACCATATTAAATTATATGGACGAAGGAGGTCAGATGCTAAGGGAAGTTAGAGAAAAGAAATCGTCCTTATGTAAATACTCTTCTCTCGATTTATAATATCATTCTAATCGTTTGGCGGAAATTGTCGATGATTTCAACAGCTATCAACCTTAGTGCCATCTATCTGGTGTTATCTAACAATATATTTAAGTATTGTTCATAGACCTTTCAAGGGTATTTGACATTGTTGACCATCAAATATTATTTGCTGATCTGTTTCGTTATGGAGTTAAAGGAAAGCCCTAGATTATATTAAATCGTATCTGAATAAAAGAAAGATAACAATAAACTGTGCTCAGAGACAAAGCTATTGAAAGAGGAGTACCGCAGGGATTCATTCTTATATATTTCCTGTTTTTAGTAGTTGTGAATGACATCAATTATATATGCAACATGGCAGAAAACATATTCGTATTTTCGTACGTGGACGATACAAACGTTCTATTTGATAAAGACAGCCTTACTACGTTGAAAAGAGTTGCAGTATCTTAAAATAATTCTATAGTCTGAAAATATGAGCTTATTTAAACTGAAGACTAGTATAGTAAATTTGTCGCCAAGTTTAACTAATCCTAATTTTAATCTATTTGATAATTCCTATATTTATTTTAAACCGGCCAACAGTACTAGGTTGCTAGGTATTACTTTTGATCGTAACCTAAAGTGGTATTCTTAAATTGAAGAATTTTGCTCAAGACTGCGTAGTTTTTGTTATGCTCTTCGTGTTATGCCAATGTACTGTAACCAGGAAGTGCTCTTATTCATTTACTTTGCCACTATCCATTCTCGAACGATATGGCATTTTAAACTGAGAAAAAAGTGCTAATGTAAATGGGGTTTTTATTTTACAGAAGCATGCTATTCGTATAAATTGCTGATTTAGGATGGATATACTCACTGAGAGATGCTTTTAAGAGGTAAAACATTTTAACGGTTGTTGATATTTACATTTACGAGGTCTGTACTTTTGTTTATCGGAATAAGGGTGTCTTTTAATATGTTAGATTTGCGTATAAGTACAACATTAGACTTAAGACATTTTAATTGCCAAAAAATCACAGATCTAGCCTGCGTTAAAAATTTATTTATTTCACAGGATGTACATTTTTAAACAAATTAAATTGAAACATTAAATATACCATCAAATTAAAACTTTTTAAAAAACATTTGATAAAATATCTACTAGATCAAAATTATTATAGTTTAAAAGAATTCTTTTAAATTTTTGACTTTGGAAAATGTTATTTTGTTTTATTTTTTGTGTCTTTAAATAATGTATATTTTGACAATATTGGAATATTTATACGTTTTAATTATAGAAATAAACGACTATTATTATTTAAAGTTAAAATAGATAATAAATATGAGTTATCTGAATAATGTTTAGATACCTTTCGATATTATTAGGTGTTTTCGAATATTTTTAAGCACAATGTTAAGATTCTATTTTATTTTGGGTTTAACAGGGAAAATTTTTAGTTTAAAAGAAATACATATAAATAAAACAGGCAACGTTTGTAATAATTACTCGTAATGCTGTTTCTGTCACGTCCTTAAGGATAAATTTCTGACACAGATATTTGAAAACTCATACAGAGAAGTGTTTATCTATTTATCTGTCTGTACGGGTTAATCTTCGAAGCGGCTGAAGCCATTTCGATAATTACAGAGTTGAAAAGGAGGTTGTCAAGAGTGATATAAGCTGCCTCCTTCTTCTGTCTGTCTATCTGTACAAGCTAATCCTCAAAGTCGGTGTGAGGCTTTCGATGAAATTTTACAGACATAAAGAGGAGGTTGTCAGATGTGATACGAGCTGTTTTGTTTTCTTCTGACTGTACGGGATAATCTTCAAAACGTCTGAACTGATTTCGATGAAACTTTACAGACATGAAGGGGATGTTATCACGAGTGATATAGGCTGCTTTTTTTTTGTTTGTATGTCTACTGTACGGGATAATTTTCGATACGGCTGAACAATTTTCCATGAAAATTTATAAACATGAAGGAGAGGTTGTCAGGCTGCTCTTTTTAATTGTTTATTTTTTACAACAATTGTATTTAAGTTTCACGTGGACTAAGTCGTTGGTAAAAGCTAGTTGAAATTGAAAAAATAAATCAATTAAATAATAGTGTATTCGTGAAAGTAGAAGAAAACTCGTGTGTGTGTGTTTTTTTTTTGTTGGTTAAACTTGGTCCGCGCTATAGATACATTATTTTATTTAGTATCATTTTTCTAAAATAAGGTGTGATATTGATTTATACTACCGGCAAGCGTTTTATTTTAAAACCACCATGAACTTAAATGTTTATTATTTATATGTTTTTCTATTTTTATTTTCGGCATTGACTAACAGCCAAAACAGAAAAATGTATACGAACGACCACCACTTGAAATTTTGTGTTTGAAAAATAAAACCATCATTCAACAATCAATGAAGTACGTTAGTCACATGCTGCATTCTTTATCGGTTATACGCAGTGTTTAAAATCTGGAATAAGTTCACTAATTTTGAGGAAATTTATTATAAGAAGTTGTTGATTTGGTTATTACATAATAAAAAAACTAAATCACTAGTGAATCGTTCTGGTGGTCAGTTTTTTAAATAAATTATAGCTGTAGGTTAGAACTTGTAATTCTGATGTTGTTCTTTCATAAGGCGAATTCCACTATTACCATATTTATTTGAAACTCAAAAACACATTACCTGTGTTAGTTATAAGGTGAAGCTTTTTAATGGTAAATATTTTCATTACATCAAAATTAAAGGGCAGGCAATATGAGATCTGGTAACCTTATTTAGATACAAGATAACAAATGGGCAAGTAAATGCTTGTGTCTATTTAAACAAATCATTTCATCTACCTACATAACTTTTTCCATCAGTAAGTAGATGATAAAAGGGAATGCATTTGACTAACCAGGAAGGTATCTGAAGTGTTAATCTCCGATTTTAATGAAACTTCAATATGTTGTAGAGGGTACAAAAATAAGAGATACGTATTTTTCTTTATCAGCGGAGATTCATTTTAACGAGGCCCCTAAATTTCACCCCTAAAACAATATTTTTGAAATATGTCAAGTTCTAAGTGAGATATTTTTACAAAACAAAATGAAAGTTACTTGTAGTTACTTACGGTTAAATTGTGGTATTTACACCCCAAAGATATCATCCCCTATTTTTTATTAGGGTAAACCATATATTTACGCATGTTATTTATTTCTAAAAATTACGAAATTTAATGGAATTGTTTGAAAATATTTTTTTCACGAATACCATAAGTAACTTAAGTTGACAGGTTTCGGGGTTTCTAAAAATATGTTAGTAAGAAGGGCGAGCCACCCCCAAATACGTTTTTTTTTATTTGAAGTTCTTATTGAGATATCTTTACAAAACAAAATCGAGATTACCTATTATTTGAATTGATGTTGAACTATGGTATTTTCACCCCTAAAAATGTCATCCCTTGTTTCTTATAACGGTAAACCATCTATTAGCGCTCGTAATTTAATTCTAAAAATTAAGAAATTTAATAAAATTGTTTCAAAATATTTTTTCACAAATACCATAATTATCTCAAGTTGACATGTTTTGGGGTTGCAAAAAATGAAGTAGTAAAAGGAGGAAAGTCCTACCTAAATACATTTTTTTCAAATCTTAAATTCTACTTCAGATATCTTTACAAGAAATTACTTGTTAGTTAAATTGAGGTTATACCATGTTGTTTTTACCCCGTAAATATCATCCCTTTTTTTAACGAAGGTTAATCTTCTAATTTATTTACATAATTTAATTGTGGATGTTACGAAATTAAACCAAATTTGTTGATAATATTTTTTTACGAATACAATAAGTAACTTAAGTTAAATTGTTTGGGAGTGACCAAAAATAAACTAGTAAAAGAGGGTGAGCCACTCCAAATACGTTTTTTTTATTTTTTCAGGTTTAATTAGGATATATCTACAAGAAAAAATTAAAATTATTTGTTATTCGAAATAATGTTAAACTATTTTTACTCCCAAGGATATCCTTCATAAACCGTCATTTCATACATATATTATTATTTTTAAAATTATCAAATTTTAATTTAAATGAACGTTACAGCATTAGAAATCACCATTTGTCATGAATTATAATAATTAACAGACATGAATGCTTAACCAATGAAATAAGTTTATATTTTCTTATTAATTAAAAGAAAAAATTTCAGTAAGCTTTGTAATTTTAAGAAAAATTTCATATGTATGAAATGACGTCCTTCGAATTATATCGTTGAGGATGAAAATACTATACCTTAACTTCATTTTAAATAACAAGCAATTTCCAATTTGTTGGTAAAGTTATCTCAATTAGAATTTCAAATGAAAGAAAAGTATTTGGGGTGCCTCATCCCCTTTTACTAGTTTATTTTTAGAAACCCCGAAACACAACAACTTAAGTGACTTATGGTTTTCGTAAAAAAATATTTTCAAAAAAATGAAATTCCGCAAATATATGGTTTACCGTAATAAAAAATAAGGGCTGATATCCTTGGAGATGAAAATCCCATCGTTTAATATCATTTCGAGTAACAACTAATATTCATTTTCTTTTGTATCTTAATTAGAACTTCAGGTATAAAAAAAAGTATTTAGGGGTGAGTCGCCCTCTTTTACTAGTTTATTTTTAGGAACCCCGAAAAAGGCCAACTTAAATTAATTATGGTATTCGTGAAAAAATATCTTTAAGCAATTTTATTAAATTCCGTAATTTTTAGAATTAAATTACTTGGGCGAATAGATGGTTTACCCTTATAAAAAATAAGAGATGATATTTTTGAGGATGAAAATATGTTAGTTTAATGTCATTTCAAACAGCAAGTAATTTTCATTTTGTTTTGTAAAAATACCTCAACTAGAACTTGAGATTTAAGAAAAAAAAGTATTTGAGGGTGGCTGACCCTTTTTTACTAGTTATTTTTAGAAACCCCGAAATTCGCCAACTTAAGTTGCTTATGATTTTCGTGTAAAAAATATTTTCAGACAATTATATTAAATTGCATAATTTTTAGAATCAAATTACCGGCACGAATAGATGGTTTACCCTTATAAAAAACTTCGGATGATATCTTTGGGGTTAAAAAAACCAGTGTAACATCATTTCGAACAACAAGTTATTTTCATTTTGTTTTGTAAAGATATTTTATTTAGAACCTTGAGATATTTCAAAAATATAGTTTTGAGGGGTGAACTTTAGGGGCGGTTTTCCCCCGTTAAAATGAATCTCCGCAGATAAAAAAAAAATATGTACCTCTTATTTTTGAACCTTCTACAACATATTGAAGTTTCATAAGATCGGAGTCGAACACTTCAAGTACCTTCCTTGTAAGACCCATATTCAAATAGCATCATAAAAATTGAATGGTTTGTCTCATAAAAAGCACTCCTTCGTCAAAACATGTTAAGTATGTCTCGTTACCTAAAATGATGAAATTGGCACAAATTTTAACAATGGGCTATAAGTAAAAGAATAAAATTACTCGGTTCTTTCCGAACATGTGTTTAGATAAGGTTACAAACTCTAGTAAGATATCACCTGGCCTTTAATTTTGAAGATACGATGAAAATATTATAAAGGGTGTGTTTTTAGGGGTTTGGTTTTTAAATTGGCAACACTATTTCTAATGACTATAAATTTGACTGTGGACAGTAGATTTGTAGTCAGTACGTTTTGCCATTTTACTATGAATAGACTTACGCCAGAACAACTTTTGCAAAATGTGCAAGTTTATTTTGAGAATCATGGTTTAGTTCGCCCCACTTTCGTGCGCCACGTCCATTTTACGTTCGACATAATCGTCCATTCGAGCAAGTTATTCGACAAGTCATGGATCATTTTTGCACTACGTACACTTGGGTTGATAATACGCATCCATAAAGACGCGCACAGAAGAAGTTATTGGTGCCGTAGAACGTATTGTTGAGGAGGACTCGAATAAGTCGATTCGCCATTGTGCACAATAACATCTACTTTGTCCAAGGTTTTGCGGAAAGATCTTGGATTACGAACTTACAATATCCAGCTTGTGCTAGAATTGAAACCGCGTGACCATCATGTGTGCCGTACATTCGGTGAATGGGCCGACAACAATATTCAGCCTTTGTTCAGCGATGAGGCTCATTTTTGGTTGAATGGCTACGTACATAAATAGAATTGCTGAATTTGGATCTGAGAAAACCCAAAAGTCTTTACTGAGACGTCCTTATATCCATCAACAGTGGACAGGTGGAATTATTGGCCCATATTTTTTTAAGCATGATGCCGGCCATAATGTAACCGTCAATGGAGAGCGCTATAGAGCTATGATTGCTGACTTCTTTGTTCCTCAGTTGAATGGTGTTGATGTGACAGAGCTCTGATTTCAATAAGATGGCACACACAGCGCGACATAATCAATTTATTGCGGGAAACATTCAATGAGCGCATAATTTCTCGCATGGATCTGTGAATTCGCCATCACGATCAAGTGATCTCATACCTATGGATTACTTTCTTTGGGGATATGTAAAGTTACCAGTCTACTCCGATAATCCACAAACTTTGGATCACCTGGAAGTCAAACAGCTCAGTTGCTCGATACAGTGTTCGAAAATTGAAATTCCCGAATGTGCTTCATTCGAGCCAGCTTTGGAGCTCATATGCCTGATATCATATTGAAACACTAATTACTTATAATTATCTTTTAAATAAAGCCAGAACAATAACTATTAACATTATTTATATGTGTTTTATTTCATTTTAAAATTGTATACCGCTTTATTTGTCATTGTAGAGTAAATAACGTAACTTTCAAAGAATTTACGTTTTATGTGTCTATGTCTTGCCGTTATGACTACGGACAGAGTTAGTTTTTTAAATAACTCTTTTAGTGAGCATTCTCTAGAAGAAAAGCTTAGAATAAATTATTCAGAACGGCAATTGCCTGATTTATAAATTGAAAACTAAGAAGAACTAGATGAAGGGTGACTGTAAGGAGATGTACGAATGTAGTGATTTGCATTTTTCCATTGGGTGAAAATACCTTATAAGAAAGAGTGAGGTTAGTTCAGTTTTGCTTCCGTTTTCGGAGAAAATATTTAACTTCTAGATCACTCATGGTTAACCTTTAAAATTGGTCTAAGTTGATTAAAAATGGCCTAAACTGACAAGTGCAACAATATCTCAAACCAGCCATATTTTTAACGCTAGACTAAAAGAAATTTTCTTTTTATTACAAAGCTGTCTAAAATGAAAAATTTGTCTATTTATATAGAAAAATTAAGGTAGTCTATCGGCTAACCGTGTTTCTATATATTTTTTGACACGTCGGTTATTCATTGTTAATACAAATTTCCGTAATATTGCAAAATTTCAGACACTTTGCCCATTTTATAGTCAAGATAATCAATATACAAAATTTAAAATTTAATATGAACTATATGGGAAGAGCGGTAGTTAATGTGACAAATCATACCTAACTTAAAAACCTTCTTATATATTTTTCTAAAAAGCGAATATATGATGTATAACATTATGAGGCATGATATGCTAGAAAATGAGGATGCCCATCCATATCGTTAATTCACAATTGTAATGTAAATTTTGTCATTTAATAATATTTTAAGCAGTCTTCACGTGAAACTCATACTAAAGTGGAGAAGGTGTAACGTTTTAAGTAAGCGCAAGCAAGTTATATTTTTATTGCTTGTGAAAACGTCATTAATTGAGGGTTATATATCGACGGTCATTAATAATGTGTTACTGGCTTCTACACATTACATATAGGTTAAATGTCCCTCTTTCTGGACTACAGCATAAGGTATTAGATCAAGATAAACGTTAAACAACGATAAAATAAACTAAGCAATTATTAATTATTTATCTGTCCCACGTGGTATTTGTGGTATTATTTATGATTTGCTCGTATGAGACAGTACAGTTAGCGGAAAATGTTCTGGAGAGAAGAAGGGGGCGTGTCGTATGAAAGAGCATTGCATCGCCTTTAATAATTTTAGCTACGATTACATCCGTTGAATGACCTTAAGGATTAAAACCTATAGAAAAAACCTTGGAATCCATAGAAGGGATAGTTGTATCCCAAAATTAGCAAAATTGATTGAGAGAGAAGAAATACTACTTTTTGTTCTTGGGTGTTAAAGGTTCAAAACCTCATTGATCTATTAGATTTAAATTGACTAGACTAGCAACCCACACTTTGAACATTAAAAATATAAGAAAAAAAGGGTTTGATTTATTACTAAACCAGCCAAACTGGAGAATTTTGTTTATTTCCTGAGATAATTATTTCTCTTACGGATTTCAAGGCTTGATTTCAATGTTTTTATCTTTAATTTTTGTTTGCTGACATATATATTAGAAACTATAGTTTTATTATAAACAAAGAAAACTGATCAACTTGAAGATCTAACTGCTAGATCGAAAGTGAAAACTTTTTAGTGAATATGACTATAAAGATTAAATGCCAAGGATCTAAAAGTACTAATATAAGTTTATAATACTTGAACCCTTGAAATTGAAATACCTGCTTTGAATTTAAGGTACTATTTTCCAGGATTTATTGTGAACGTACACTTAATTTATTATATTTTCGTGCAGAGTAGCAAGCAATAAAAAACCAAAAAGTATGTATTTTCATAACTATGACTCATACTTTCGCATTTTATAAAAGTTTGCGTACCTCAAAGTACGTCTGTTATATTTAAAACTTTAGTGATTTATCTACAATAGTAAATTACCATAATGTCAAAAAACAACTGCGCGTGAAAAGCTGAGAGAGTTTAAAAATAAACTGTTTAATAAAAGTTTTCAGATGGGAAAAACAATTTAAGGTTTTTTCATCGAACCGAATAATTAGATTGTTAACTACCTGGAAATTGGATTTTCAATGTTTAGTTGTAAATTTTGGGGAAATTGGCATGCCAAAAATCGCATCGACAAAATAAATAACGGCAGTAAATAGAAATTTAAAACATAAAAATAAAAATTAAAATGAAAAATAATTTCACAATTCATTGAAAATGTGCTCGTCTTGTAGCTCCGTTTAATTGTAAAGAGAGATAAGATCAAAATAGAGACCATTAGCCCTATTCCAAATGATACAGTTATCTACAGACAAAATTATCATGAATACGTGAAAAAAAAAATGATACCGTTCTATGCGTTATAACAAAGTCCATTCCACACATTTATTTATTTTTGAAAGTTATACACAATTACACCATTTCATCCTGTTACAATATTGAGGTTTTCAACTCCACCGCAATATATTTTTTTATATATGAACATTGATTACTCTGGAACGGCGGCACCAACTCGAATAAATTTTTTACCTTATGCTTAGGAAGTTTTTCATTTTGGATGAAATTAGTGCAGTAAAATCCAACATGGCGCTGATAATACGACGAAAAAAAATTATTTTCTCCGATTTTCTCCAAAATTGGCACGGGAAAGTTTTCGGGGTCACACATAACGAATCAGAAATTATTTTTAAAAAATTCAACATGGCGAATCCAATATGGTGGCCAAAAAAAGTGATTTTGTCCGATTTTCTCCAAAATTGATACTGGCGGAGCCTTGGGGTCCCACATAACGAATCTGAAATTATTTATAAAAAATTCAATATGGCTGATCCAATGTGGTGGACAAACCAAATTATTTTTCCGATTTTCTCCAAAAATTTTACGGGGAAGTTTTCGGAGTTGCACATAACGAATCTGAAATCATTTAAAAAAAATTCAATATGGCGGATCCAATATGGCGGCCAAAAAATTGATTTTGTCCGATATTCTCCAAAATTGATACTGGGGAGTTTTTAGGGACGCACATAATGAATCTGAAATTATTCTTAAAAAATTCAATATGGTGGATCCAATATGGACAAAATGATTTTTGTTTTCCGATTTTCTTCAAAATTCTTATAGGAAGTTTTTCGGAGTCAAACATAACAAAACGGAAATTACTTTACAAAATTCAATATGGTGGACCCAATATGGCGGACAAAAAATATTAATTTTGTCCAAATTTCTCCAAAATTGGTTTAAGGAAGTTCTCGGGGTCTCACATAAAGATTCTGAAGTTATTTTTAAAAAATTCAGTATGACGGAGCCATTGAAACAAACCAAAAAGTTTTATTTTTTCCGATTTTTTCCAAAATTGCTATGAGGGATATTTCGGTGTCGCATATAATAGATCTGAAATTAGTAAAAAATTAAATATGGCGGGTTAAACATTTTCCATGGTTCGATTTTGTCCAAAATCGTAATAAGAGGATTTTTGGGGGTGTGAATGACGAATTTAAAATTATTTTTGAAAAATTCAATTTGGCGGATCCAATATGGCGTCCAAAATTTTACATCCTTCGAAATTCTTCAAAATTGATTCTTGAGGGTATAAATTATGAATTTAAAATTATTTTAAATGATTCAGTATGACGAATCTAATATGGCGGACTAAAAATTTTACATCTTTCGATTTTAGTCAAAAATGGTACTGGGTCGTTTTTGAAGGCCTAAATAATGGATTTAAAATTATTTTATGAAAATTTAATGTGTCGGATTCGATGTGACGGTTTCCAAATGTTACATTTACAAATTGGTACTAGAGATTGTGGATACAGATTTGTATTAGATTAAGAGATTAAAATTACTTTTTCCAAATTCAGCATGGCGAATCCAGGTATGGTGGGTTGAACATTTTACGTTATTCATATATATTTTTTTTTAATTTGAGATTAGGTGGTTTTCGAGGTCGTAAGTTACGAAACCGAAGTTAATGTTTTTAGCTTAATATGATAGATACAATACGGAGCACTGAAAATTTTACATTTTTCCGATTTTGCCCAAAATTGATATTGGTGGTTTTCTGGGGCGTATACAAACTCAATATGCAGGATAAAATATGACGTAGTAAAAAATTTACGTCTCAAGTTCATTAAATATCGGTATTGGGAGGTTTTGAGGAACTATTTTACTAATCTAAAATTAATTTAAAATTCAAGACAGTAGATTTTCTATGGCAGACTAAATATTTGTTTATTACTATTTCATTTAAAACTAGTATTTGGAGATTTCTCAGAATGAGACAATTTTTAGTTGTTTATTTTAATGTTGTGTACAACTTTGCATAAAATGGATACCGTTTTCAGACCTTGAAATCATTGCATAAGATACATTAATCTCGTTTAGTAATTAGTTCAAACAATTTATGGATACCATAACAAATTCAAAACTAAAAATCGAAAAATAAAATTTTTATTAAAAAATTGGGCCGACTTCCAAAAAGCGAAAAATAACAATATAAATTTTGAAGAACGATTTTGATCAATTTGAAAATCATGGGTCTTGGGTTTGTCAAATTGGAATTACTATCCGACATTTCGCTTACGATTGCTCCAGGAGCAACAGCCAGGTATTTATACTCGACTGGTGCACAACGAACCATGATCCAGCGTTATAATCAATTTCCACGTGTGATGTAGACTGTAACCTGTATATCTATTAAAATTATGTAAATATCCAACTAATATATAATATATTTGCAATATATGCAATGTTACTTTTGACGTGAAATTTTTCTACACCACAGCATCAATTTTTTATATCTAGTTGCGTTTACAGCGTTGATATAATTTAGAATAACCAATAATTTTATTTTTCTGGGGAGTAACGTCGACACTACTATTAGACGTAGGGCTTATCAAAAAGCTTGACGTACAGGTTAGGGCGATTGACCGAATTTCCAGAGAAAATCCTAATGTAGATATGTTGACTACTGATTTAGAGAGATTTGATGCAGGTTTTATCACAATGTTCCATAAAACCAGTATTGAAACTTGGTAAAAAATAACTTGTTATTATTTCAAATAAAAACAAACAATATATAATATGAAATATTTAAAAGTAGGAAATATTTTGTACCTGATATAGACTAAGACCGCATTTTCTCAAGAGCGAACTTAACATTTGGATGCGGAGAACAAAGCACATTATATTTGTGGATTGCTAACCTTTACACTTTACAAATCCCACTAAAGCTTCAGCGCGTGTATGACCTTTGGAAAATCTATAATTAATAAAGAAAAACTGTTTATTTTAAAACAAAATATTAGGAAATACTTGAAAAACAATTCAATCTTTTTGATGCGGGCCTTAAGAAATATAATTCCTGTTGATTTTTTTTATCAACTGCGCACAGCACAACTAATGAAATTTGTTTTTGGTTTTTATAAAAACTATTGGTTTAATTCAACACGTTTGTTAATAGAGGCATCACAATCTAGTCAGAATTTGCAAGAACTGTTAGGTAGCAGTCAGCAAAATATTTTTAGACGATCTGATTGGTACTGACTAGTTTCTGATTACTTCGAGAACGAGGTTTATATAACTGCTTTGCGAAAGATTACAAAGATTTTAATCTGTTCATGGCTGTTATGGCTACTCGTCATTTTTCGTGTTCAAGAAGCACGAATGGAAAGAATGCATATAGTTTTCTCAGAAAAAAATATTAAACCTTACATAACATTTTGTTAAAATATTGCAGAAAGTACTAAAAATCGACCAAAAAAGAGTTTGGCCCGTCGGTAAACAGATGCAATGTTGCCGAATATTTACAAACAATCATAAAATAATACTTGTTACACTAGTTAATTCAGCATTTCATTCATTTTGCATGTTTTTTTGATAACAGATTACCAATATTGGGTGACATCACAAAAGAGTGCATCAGATTGAAATTGGTGGAAATGTACTGAAATTTGACCAGCTTAGCGTTAGTTTTATTTCCCTGGCTATTTAGTCAACCTTAATTTAGAAGGGAAATCTTAACCACAAAGACATGAACTATGTCTTTTTTAAGTACTTAGGAAGTCCAAATGTCCTTAAAATAATAATAAGTCTGAGCTAAGTTAGTTCAAGTTTATATAATATCTATTGATAAATGGCTCATAGAAAGTAAAACAAAATTTTGTTGCCGTAATTTAACTTCACGTCTGTTTTTGAGTTATTTAATAGCATGTTCCTAAAAAATTTCGTAGCAAAAGATAGAATTTTTATCAAAAAACATCCGAAATTAAATTCTAAACAGTTTTTTATACCTCATAAATCAGGGCCCGTAACTTAACTAACAATTTTCATTGGATATATTTTGCAAGCGCTATTGGGCCAAATTTTTTTCAGACGATATGATTAAATAAAAATGTTATACAAAGTATTTAATTGCATTTTTGGAGATCTCTCTCCAATGGTTTCCCACGTGATGGGATAACGGAAAAAAAAACCTACTTTTCATGTAGAGAGAGGTACACAAATTTTATTTAATTTGTTTTATCTCTTTTTGAAACCATGTACCTACAAAATTCAGTTGTAAAAAAATAAAAAAATACGGTTATAATGCTGTGCTATTCAGATGGTTGAATGCAAGAAAAGACGCACACGGACGGACACTAATAATGAGTTCTTTAAAATTTGGTTTTCATTTATGTCTAGTTTTTGTTGAAATAGCTTATACTACATACATAAATACAGTATAAACCTGAACTTACCTGGCTCATAAATAGTGCTAGAGGGAGGATAGATTTGTTCTATTTATTTAAAAAATGTATAGTATATATCTTTATTTCTGGGAAATTTGACTAATACTGATCAAATTTAACTAATTTTAACCTCATGGGCCATTCTGTCATGTTACCGAATCGTATTTCTGTTAATCTCTTTTTAAAAGTGAACCTGTTCCTTAATAATCGAGTTTGAGACAAAAAAAAGTAAATAGAGTGAATTACTGAATTGTTATTAGAAGTATGTGCAACTTGATAGTTGTTAGAAATTCAGCACCAATTTGCCTTCCATGTTCAAAGTTCTTTAGATTTTCTTTCAGTGACATAATTTAAAGAAATAGTCGGAAAATACGGTGAAAATATATTTTTTTTGGGGGAACTACGTGTCAAATCAAGAAAAAATTTCAGATTCGTGTTTTGTGATTACAAAATAGGATGTAGGTAAAAAAAATCAGCGAAAAATTCGGTGTTTCTACTATTCGGAATAAATACTATCCTTTTAACAGTGGTTCATAAGAGCACATCTTAATAGTCTATATGTTATTCTTCTTTCAGACAGAGAAAGAGAAGAGAATACATAGAAACAGTTTATTTCTTGAAAATGTATTCTCGTTCTCTCAACATACACGTTTCGACTACCTTATGGTCTCGTCAGTGGAGTCGTATTGAACCGAGAGCAATATTCGCAGGAAACAACTGCTATATAAAATATAAATTTCGATACGTGTGGGCAGGATATTAAAATAATATTTTATATAGCAGTTGTTTCCTGCGAATGTTGGTCTCGGTTAGATACAGCCTCACTGACAAGACCATAAGATAATTGAAAAGCTTATGGAGTTGGACCAGAGTTGCATTTGCAGGAAATAAACTGTTTCTATATATTCTTTCCTTTTTCTCTGCCTGAATGGAGAATAATATATAGGCAACTATTTATACATGGTAGTTTTATTTATTTCTTACTGAAATTTTGGTTTTTAAAATTTTACACTACTCCGGTAAATGTATGTCATGTCCACTGGTGATATTTTTCAGTCTGACATCGAAGTCGGCAGATTTTTTATATTCTGCCGATATGAATCGGAATTTGTATTTTATATAGCGGTTGTTTCCTGCAAATGTTGTTCTCAATTCCATACAGTTCCACTGATGAGACTGTGAGGTGGTCGAAACGCGTATAGAGAGAGGATCAGAAAAGGAGAATAACATAGAGACAACTCTTTAAACATGGTGGATTTATTTATTTTTTACTGAAATTTTGAATTTATGACATCTTGATGTTTCTGAAATGATAATATACATGTATTTTAATAGGAATGAATGGACGTTTTCATGACATAATGAAAGATACGAATTTTTATGTAGCGTACTGGTACGCATATTATTTTCTGCATATTAAGTATATTGGCATTTACTTTTGCTAAAAATTAGTGAAAATATTTCTTTGAAATAGTTCTTTTCCGCAATTTAAGGTATCTGTTTCATACTTTTTGAACCACAACTATGAAATAGATAAAAGAATTATTTCATTTGTTTAAATTCCGATACCGTAAGAAATTTCTATTTATTGTTCAGGAAAAAAAACTATTTTGTAACAACTCTGCGCAATGTTCTCTTACTAATATCAGTGACTTGTAACGATGATGTTGATTTTTGTAGCCTTTGATCTTTTTCTCTTTACAACTATTTACAAATTTATTGATGTAAAACACAACACATTCAAAATATATCATTATACAGACACACTTATAATTTATTTAAAATTCTATGAATCGACTAGCAACTGATATAGGCTTCTATTTTAAAGTTGTATTATCTAGTATAATTTAGAAATACGTTTGAAAGGTTTACTACAATCTTTCGAAATAAAATGCCGTCCTCCCAGGTAAAACTTCAAAGCCACGGAGAATTGATTTACATACTATATTGCTTTCTGTTCGCCTCTGTGCCGCGTCTTTAATAAATTTGTAATATACGAAAGGACGTGTATTCAGGGAATATTAGATTTTCTTTTGAAATTAAAAGCGTACATCAAAAACTCAAACTTAATAAAGGTGACTTTAATGTTTGTTTTGATCTACGATAGTACTATACAGTCTATATACTGATTTATTTGCATTTTATTATTAATCTTCTAAAGTAGCGATTCCTAACCTTTTTCTTTTTGCGAACCCCTTTTAAAAATTCGATTAAATTGATAGGTAAATGATCAATTGCACTTCCTAGATGTCATGGTAAACCGTTCAAATGAAACTATTAAAACTTCAGTACATAGGAAGCCAACAAATACTGGACTATATCTTAACCATAGTTTTAATCAGTCTGTTGTAACAAAATGCGCAATAATTCGCAACCTCTATAATCGCGCTATATCTATATGCAATAATGCCGATTCATTGGAAAAAGAGGTAGTAAACATTAAATCCGATTTACAACAGAATGGTTATCCTTTAAAATTAATTGATGTTATTATAAATAACTTTAGAACAACTACCACCTCTAGACAGCAAGAAATATATCCCTTCTTCACAATTTCGTAGATTAAGGGAACATCGGAGAAAATAAGACAGCAGTTATAATAAAAACAATTTTTTATTCCAGGAAATATACTCAGAGCTCATTTAATAAAAACAAAACTAAAAACTATTGATCAGAAAGAATACGTTTCAAAATTCCATGTGTAGTGGCGGATCCAAGTGTGGCAACTGCTCTCTGCCCTCCAAAAACTTGGACTTAAGGAAAATAGACCCGACTCTGCCTCTTACACTGGGAATATGAATGCTGTTGGCATCTTCTCCCTCGTAGACAACTCGCGTTTGCTTGCCATCGCCTCCCCTCCTTTAACTTTAAATTCAGATAAATAGACTCGACCTGCTTCTTACCTAGGAATGTGAATGTTGTAGGCATCGCGATCTCCCCCCAAGAGCTTTGAATGCAGAAAAATATATGTGACCTTGCCTCTTACCTAGGAATGTGAATGTTGTTGGCACGCTCCCCCCCCCCCCCCCTACCCCCCGTCCAAATCGTTTTCGATCGTCCACCGAGCTTCTAATTCAGAACTGTTGGCGTCTCCCCTCTCCAGTCGTCAACTTGCTTTCACTTGTCATACTGTATTTTTATGATATCCCCCTCCCCCCCAAGAGAGAAACTGGATCCGCCGCTGCATGTGAGTGTGACCAATAGAAGTTAGTGAAGTAAAACTTTGGGTTTCAATGGACACAGTCTCTATATAAGCTCGTAGCCTTAAGACAAACCATTCAGATTATATTTGATAACGATTAGAAATAAAACCTAATCGAAACGTAGTAAAAATAAACAAAAATAAAGATAATGCAATTCCGACTACCTCATATTGGACAGTATTTAGGCCTGTTGAAAGAGAGTGCACTAAAAATTTCAAGTGGGAATTGTACAAAAACTAATTACCGATAGTGACTTGGTATATCACATCTAAGGTTCATTTGTTGGTACTTTTATTCTTTATAATTCGTTTGTTTATACCATCGAGATGCATAAAAACAGAATTATCGACGCGGGGTAATTATTTAGAGAATTTCTTGTTATATCAAAATGATATCTTCTGGTTCGTTTTTAATTTTTATTCTCAGAATAACATATAAAATGTCAATTTGTTAATATTTCGTACATTATTAACTTTTTAATTTACGATATTACATTTAGAGAAAAAGGATAACCTTATTAACTATAAAAAAAATGAAAAATAAAAATTTTTCCTATAGCTTTTTTAGGAGAAAAATTAAGCTAAAATCTGATATACGTACTTTAAAGAATGTATTAATCATAATGGAGTTGCATATATAAGATAAATATTGGCAAAATGTTTATTTAAAATTTAACGTCTATCATGAATACTTTTTTACTTTAGAGTGCGACGTCAATTGCCATAAAAAATGTCAAAACTTGATGGCAAATTTGTGCGGCATCAATCAAAAGTTAGTCGTAGAAGCTATAGAAAAAGTTAGAAAAGGTAAGTCAACATAATTTGTGTTTATTATTAGTCTCATTCTCTTAACACATCTAATTAAGTCCTAAAAAATGATTTTCTATTTTTTTTTAAACAATTTTTAGTAAATAAAGATCCATTGTAGAAAATTCATAATTCTCGACTTTTAATTGTGTCTAAGAATACAAGTCAATGATAATAACCTTTTTGCAAATTTTAAAAAAAGAGCTCGTCTGTGAATTTCAAAAATCTACAAGGAATTAAGAAAAAATTCTGTAAAGAAATTTACGAGCGTGGCAATTACTTTTAGGTCATGGAATCCGAAGGTTATTGATTTTAACCTTAAATAGGTAGAAAATTACAGAATCTCGACACTTCAACCTCATTTTACCTCCCTTTGTAAATTTGTTCAAGTAAAGATTTTGATATACTTACTAGATACAGCAGCATCTTTATTAAATCTTTCTAGTTGCCAGATTTCATACAGTTTATTCTCTAGCACGTGAATGCGGGACATTCATTTATGGATTCCTAGATGTCCTCTCAGGAAGTCACTGTTCTCATTTGGTTGGGAGATCTAGTATTCTCTTCTTTTCAGTCCTTCTCTTCACAGAATCACAAACTAAAGTTTTTGGTATGCTGAGTATAGACTCAGAGCTACAAACATGAATGCAGAACTATTTCTGGTCAGGGAGTCCGAACAAGGGTGACTATACCATTGTATTTTATGATTTAGATAATCTTCATGTTTTAGATTTGGGTAGTCTATTTGTAAATTTAAAAATCTGATTATGTGAAAAATAACACTGGACAACAGCCAAAATGTATCTAAAACAAAATCGACTAAATTTTACCATTTTTGCTGTGCTAAAAAGAAATTAAACTTATCTGTTTAATATTAGTTCGTTTTAGAGCTACGTGATGTCATGTCTCCCTATATATTAACAGTGTAACCGCAAGAATGAACGTGGTATATTTATATTGTTATAATAATAGAGGGGTGCGAAGTTGCCAAATATCCGTTTCCCCAAGTTTGGAAAATTTTGTACAACTTGGCAACACCGCATCGGTGATCTACAAGGATTACCCCCATACACGAAGTTCCAACCCCCCAGGGCTTAAAATAAGGTAGATAGCCATTTAAACCCATGAAAATCGACTTTTATATCTGCTTTGTACTGAACAGCCCCTGTATACAAACAAATGACAAATGCCACTGTTGCGAATATTATGGAATTGAATGGAAAATTTTCGAATATTCTCTAGAAATGTAGAAGCGGTATTTGGGGATATAAGCAGCTAAAAAGCGGAGGGGTTAGTCAGTCGAAGTTAGTTTCGAATCAAATAGTTGAGAGTGTAAGATGTCTCGTGTGTAAACAATTCAGATCAATTGTGTTATATTTGTGGTAAGTGACTTTTGCGTCTCAGCATTATTTCAATTGCAATATTCGAGATCAAGTCAAACAGTGGGCGCCACATATCTCCTGTAATGCATGAGCTTCAAGTCTGAGAAACTGGTTAAAAAGTAAAAAATGATTTAGCGGTTTGCTGTCCCAGTGATCTGGAGAAAGCCTTCAAATTATGTTAATAATTGCTATTTCTACATCATACCTCGTGTTGGGGACACGGGTATGTCCAAGAAGAAAAAAGTCGGTATCAACTATTCAAATATACCATCTGCTATGATACCTGTGCCTCATAGTGACGAACTTCCTACTCCAGAACTTTCAGAAAGATTCACTTACGAATCAGATAATAACGATACGATTTCTCAAGAGGAAGATATGTTATCAACATCACGAGATCCTGATTTCACACCTGATTCCTGCAATAACATTAACAGTTTATTGGCGGCTTTAAATATAAACAACAAGTCAGAGGAATGGAGATTGTTTATAGACAGTTCAACATTGAGTTTAAAAGCAGTACTATTGCATATCGGATATATTTCACGGCATATTCCTGTTGCATATGCAGTTCACATGAAAGAATCATACGACAATATGAAGTACTTATTGACGAGTATAAAATACGATAAGCACCAATAGCAGATCTGTGGCAACTTAAAGATGATTGCACTTTTACTTGGATTGCAGCCAGGCGACACCAAGTTTTTTGCTGTTATTTGTGTGAATGGGGCAGTCGGGCAAAGGTACTTTATTATAAGAGAAAAGACCGTTCAACAATCATTAGAGTCAGGTGAAAAGAATGTACAACATATGCAACACACCATATCAAATTGGGCCTAATGATAAACTTTGTTAAGGTACTTAATACAGATGGGCAAGCTTTTCAGTAACTGCGTCATAAATTGCCAAGGCTAAGTGATGTAAAAATTAAAGAAAGTATTTTTATTGGGTCACAGAACTGAAATATTCTGTGTGTCTCTAAAGATCCATTTCCTACACGCAGATCTGCGGAACTGTAAGTGATGAGCACGACGAACGTTTCCATCAGGATATATCAACAATGGAGAAAAGGTACCAGGGAAAGTGGAATGCTTTCATGCTTGCCAACTACTGTTAGACTCTTGTTGGAGATACTCCTGATCAATTCACAAAACAAAAGTAAATATACAGGATATTTAGTGTCTTTACAAGTGTAAAAGTATGTATTTTTATTATTTAAAAATAAAATAAAAAAAAAACTTTTTCTTGAAAATTACAACTAAGTTTTTAATTTCATTGTCATTTTTGTATTCAGCGCCTCAAAATTAACAAGAAAATGCACTTTTTATACAAGATACAACAAATTAACTAAAATATGTTGCATAGTGATAATTTGATATAGGTATGTAGATTTAATTCTAAAATCACGGTAGGTTCAAATCAAATTATTCAAAGATATATTTTTTAACTTTCGAATTAGGGCTCTTAAACACCGACTACTAAAAAACTGGGCTTTTTTTTTAAATCTATTATTCCAGCCATCATTTCAAATTTAATTTCTTTTCGTAATAAAATTTCTTAAATGCCTACAGTTCAGATTAAAAAAGACTGGACAAAATCTGAATGTTAAAGGAATACTGGCTTTTTTAAAAGCACCTTTGAGAGTAATTTAAATACGTAGAAGGAACGATCAACAAGTTTAAGTAAAAAAATCATTCCTTATTCTCTTATTTACAGATAAAATGATAAAAGTTTTATGACAAATGTGCGACATTTGACTTTTTGATAATAAGCACTGCAGGAGATCTTTAAAGTGTTTTATGAACGACTTATGTACTATTATGTCGGTTTTAAATCGCTGAAGTTATAAAGAAAACGGGCTTTAGGAAAGGGAAAAAGTTTTTCAGATAAAATGAGAATATTAAAATGTAGAAAGAATTAAATAGGGTGTGTCAGTCAATATATCTATGAAAAACTTGTTATTTTTTTTTCATCATTTCTATAACCTTATTCATGTAAATATGTGTTATACTGTGCACCTAAAAAATATAAGGGTGGATGGAAATACTTCTTTTTTTATGAACATATTGTAATCTTCAAAAAATATACTAATTTAATTAAATAGGATCTTTTCTTAGTATACATCTATACAGGGTGTCCGGGATAATGTGGAAAATCTCCCGGATATGAACAAAACCGTGAAAGAAAAACTTTTTTCGTATAGGTCTCCTCTCCGGAGATATGGGCTCCCAAAAAGCTGCAATGGAATCAAGTTTTTTACAATAATTATTGAACCACCAGGTATATTTGAATTTTTTCTTTAATATAATGTATAATAGGTAAGACCCTTCAAATTACTTTCCGAGAAAGTGTTGTGAATTACTTACAGCTACAGAAACGGACTAGCTGTGACACTAGTGGCCCCTTTTTTTAACGCCCTGTATGATAAAAACCTTGGACAATGTTTTTACCTACCTTTAGCTATTGACTAGAAGTTAAGTACTCATTCGTGTCGCTAGTCCTAACCGTTTTCGAAAAAAACGTAATTTTGTTTACATTTCGATAAAAGATTTATCTTTGTTCTATCAAATGTTCAAACTTATGATAAAAAAAATTCGATCAAAAATTAGAGTTTACTTCTTTAGTTAAAAAGTCTATATCTGTGAATTTTAGTTCGACCTAGGTTGGCAAAAAATGTGCGTTTTATTTTATCGGCACCAAAAACAAAGTATTGTTGTTGCAAACGTTGCTAGGTTTGCTAGGTACGAAAGACATAAATATCCTGCATTTTGGAACTTGTCAACTTTCACATCGTTGAAACATTGATTTTTTACTTGGATATTAATTTATTGACTTGTATCTTGCAATGCTTTGGAAGTCAGGACGTTATATCACGGCTGATATTCTAATCGTACTCTTCCAGATCAGAAAACATTTCAACGAGTTGACCTACGTCTAAGGGAGAATGGTGGTTGATTCCATTTAATCAGATAACATTATTAAATTTCTTTATAATTTTAGTAAATTTTGGGAAAAGAAGTACTGATACTGGTCGAGGAAGAATAGTATGTATGCCGCAATTAGAGGAAAATATTTTCAATGCCGTAGATGACGCTTCTTCAACGAGCACTCGAAAATTATCAGCGCAGTTTAATATGTCGAAAACAATACTATATGCAGTTCTTCAAGAATAGCTGTTATATTCATATCATTCGAAAAAAGTGCATGATTCCTGAAGATTTTCCCCGTAGAATGCAGTTTGCAAACTGGCTATTGGATCAGCTACAATCACTATTCTCTTCACGGATGAAGCAGGGTTTACCAAAAATGATATCATGAATTTACACAACTCACATGTATGGGCTAATGAAAATTTTCATGCCACTATTATTTTCCATCGTCAACATCAGTTCCAACCAATTAATGTCTGGGTAGGAATCATTGGCAATTTTTTGATTGGACCATTCCTTTTGCCGGTACGACTGAAGGGAGAAATTTACTTGGAGTTCCATCAGAGGGCTGTTCACGATTTAATAGAGCACTTACCACTTGAAATTCGCCGAAACATTAACAACATGCACGATGCGGCACCACCTCATTTCAACGATGATGTGCGGGAGCACCTGAATAATGTCTATCCGAGCTGTTGGATAGGTAGAAGAGGACTTATTGCCTGGCCTCCTCGATCTACCAACCTAACGCCGTTGGTTTTTTATCTGTGGGGACACCTCAAAATCTTGGTGTATTCCACTTCGATCGAGTAGGGAGAATTACGTATCATTGTGGTCAAATCAAGAACAAGTGGAGTTAATGTGGCGGGTAGAGCAGTCCTCAATTCGTCGTGCCCGTGAGTGAATAAAACTTCACGGAGCCCGTGTTGAATCCTGTTACAAAGTTTTTTAATAAGGAGTTAGTGCAACTTTTTATTGGAACTATTGTTCTCTTTTTTATATTCAACCCGATAAAGTTGGGCGACTAACAGTGTAAATTAAATCCCGTTTTTTTTTTTGAAAACGGTTAGGATTAGCGACATGAATGAAGAATACTTAATTTTTAGTAAATAGTTAAAGATATGTAAAAAACGTTGTCCAAAGTTCTTATCGTACAGGGTGTAAAAAAATTGGGCCATGAGTGTCACAGCTAGTCCGTCCCTGCAGCTGAGAATAATTCACAACACTTTCTTGGATAATAATTTGAAGAGTCTTACCTGGTATATATCATATTTAAAAAAATTAAATATACCTGGTGGTTCAATAATTATGTGTAAAAAATTTGATTCCATTGCAGTTCTTTGGGAGCCCATATTCCCGAAGAGGAAGCCTATACGAAAAAAGTTTATGTGAACTTTTAGTATTCCTTTCACGTGTTTTTTTCACATCCTGGAGATTTTTCACATTTTCCCGGATATCTTGGTTAACAATAGAGTCCACTTTGATTTGATGAGAGGCCGTAATATATAATGATATATACTTGAAAAAAAATCTTCGAAAAGAGGTTCAGTTGATTTTTGGTTGATAATTACAGGGATACACAGGAACCATCCCCATAGAAATTGAGGCTCTGAATCCAAATCCGGAATCCAAATAACCTGATTAGGTCAAGGTTTTGCGTAAATCCGCCACAATGATCAAAAAATGCTAAAATTGTCCATTTTTTCGGATTGAATGGTAATTCTGACAACTTACATTACCTGTATTACCCTGACTAAGTTAAATTTGTGTGTTTACACTTTCAGGAAGATATGTAAATTACCTGGTTCAAGCTTGGGGGGAGGGGTAAAGGTGTAAAAAACGTTTTTTGCCTGAATTTTCGAAATATTGTTCTATGTCTGTATGTATTGATGTCTTGGTGGAAATCTTTGCCTCTTCAGCTCTGCTTCAGAGTCAGTACATCTGAATACATAGTTACTCCGATAGGGGTTATTTGAAAATTACGATTCTATTCGGGAAATGGCTAATATTGGCATTTTTGGAATATTTTCACCGATTTGGAGCATTGGACCCTGGATCTGGATTTAGCTCATCAAATTTTATTGGGGTAAAATGGTGTAGTCTGTGGGACAAGATACTTTTCTTATGTGCCCGTATTATCGTAAAAATATTTTAAAAAATTTATCACGTAGGATTCAAAACAACTTATTGTTCATTGAACCATTCCATTACTTTCAGTGGATAGGTAGGATTTTAATTTACGAATTTTTTTAAATCGAGAATTTGGAAGTTCTTTTCAAATGAATATTTATGACCTAAAACTAACAGAGCCTTTTTTGGCCATATATTGTAGAAAATTAGGATTAATTATTGAAAGTAGAAAGAAATCAAAATTTGTTATGAAGAATATGTTTCTACTTTTCAGGAAATTCAATATTTAAAATGTTTTTGATTTATGACCGCTGAGCACTTAATCAGTTTTCTGCAATATTTTATCGATTATTCATCCTTAATGATAACATTAAAATAAGATCCAAAGAGGATATGCAAGATATTAATTTTTAAAATGTATATGGTGACGTACGAAATATAAAATTATTTTAATTATTTTTTCAACCAACTAATTTAAAACCTATTTAACTTTTCTTTATGAATTTAATACAAAATGTTGATGTCTATATATTAAAAATATGTTTTTTAACAAATATGAAAAAATAGGATCTTCATTCTTGTATATACCATATAAAGAAAAAAATACCACGATAAGGCTCGAACCTGAGCACGCTTGGTTGTGAGGAAATAATTTACATTTAAAACTTCTTTATAAACATATTATGTACTAATCCACTGAGATTACTACCTAATAAACGTTTGGAATTTGTACCTAAGTTACGATGTGGGGCCCAGTGGTTTGGGATTATTTATGGTTTAAGTTGGTTAGGTAGTTTTGTGAGTGTAGTTTATATAAATTCATAATATTCATGATTATTGCATTTACGATTGTTTAATTGCCCATATTATCTCGTTATGACAATCAGTATTTTGTGCTGACTGGAAGAGAGCTCTGTACTGTGCATGCAGTACTGATGCGATGTAGATAAAGGTCTGTTTTCTCTCTATCCCTCTGTCTTTTTCTGTCGGCTTAATGCTTTTAATTATGTTTGACATTACTCCATGTATAATAGCTTCATGATAGCTCGCCGTTTCGAATGTTTCCCAAAGGTTAAGACACACTAAATCGTTTCCTAACATTAAAAAAGATCGGCATCGTCTAATTAGGTTCCAAACTACCTTTAATGCTTTTCACCTCAGTGAATTTAGTTTCTAACTCAGTTACTGAATATCGAATGATTTAGTAGACTCTCAAAAATTGTTTCAGAATTTAGCTTATGTTTGTGAATTAAATTAAAACTATACTTTGACTTAAGGTTTAGTGTGTTGTAGCATTTTTAAGCTTATTCTTAAGTATAAACATTTTTATTCTTTCTCTTAATTTTGGGAATATTATTAAAAATTTACATTTTTAATTCTGTATATGTTACTTTAAAGAATCATGAACGTTCTTTAAATCATTTTAAGTGAGTCTCAAGAAATAAAAAAGAATGTTTTAATATATTTGCGTTACCAGAGTGCCTACAGCATTTTATTTTTAATTAAACAAAATTCCCATATAATCCTCAAAGCCGGTGTAAATATAATATTTCAACCTTCTTGAGGATTGGCAGCGTAGGCGTTTTTTGTTTTGGAAACTGCACGTTTTTCGTGGTGCAGTTTTATAACAGGACGAAGACGTGACTTTATCAGAATTTTTTCTGAATATTCCTGGTATTTTCTAGGAAAATAATTCTAAACTGTATTGGAAAAGCAAATAAAAAAGAAATGTGGTTCAGAATTTTAAAAGGATGGCAGGGGATGTTAAAGAAAGTCATTCAGTGATATCTAATAATTTCCTGCCTATTTTGCTTTTATAAAGATGTTCCTGCAACGTCTTTGTGTTGGTTGAATCATAAAGAGTTTTATTTTATGACGTTGGATTTCTATACAGCATTATGAATTATATTTTTATACTCCTTTTATACTTTTAATGGTTTTCAATTTCAAAAAGAAATGGAAAATAATTTTTTTTTAAATTTCATAATCGTGTAAGATAGAAACTATCTATATTTTTTTCCACTCAATCTTTTCTCAATTTTAATTTTTTAATCTTTAAAATACTTTCGCTACTTTATTTGTAGCTTCGTGGTACAACTGTGTGCTTATTGACTATCTAAGTATGTGTGGATACACTTTTTATTATTCTTTCATCTACATACAGTGTGTATGGAATTGGTGACGACAGCATTGAAATTTTTAAATTTATAAGAGAGAGAAGAACTAATAAAATTTTTATAAAAAAATTAAACGGACTCCTAAAAGTGCGCTAAAAAGTGAAAAATGACTATAAATTTTTATATAAAATTGAACTTTTTGAAGTGGGCGCCAAACTAATATCTGACAAAATGTGATTTACATAAATAGATTAAAAATACTCTATTTGTAATTGCTTTCTTACCATAATTTGTATATATTAGTAGTTATTTATTTCATTTACAAATAATTTTGCGCCGACTTCAAAAAGTTCAATTTCATATAAAAATTTATAGTTATTTTTCACTTTTTAGCGCACTTTTAGAAGTCGGTTCAATTTTTTATAAAAATACTCGAGATTAGTGTACCTCGCAATGACTCCAAGGTGGCAAAAAAGTACCCATTTTATCCAAAATTGTAAATCACCCTAAAATGAACCACTAAAAATTCTTTGATTCTTAGAGTTTTCCAAAGACCAGTAAAATGGTGTCAAACAAATATTTAGTCTGTCATAGTAAATCCACTATCTTAAATTTCAAATTAATTTTAAATGGGTAATATAGGCTCCAAAACCTTCCAATATCGATGTTTAAAAAACCTGAATTTCTTAGCTCGATATATTTTATACCGCATATTGAGATTGTATACGCCTCAAGAATACCACAATACCAATTTTTAGTATTTAAAGAACCTGAGATGTAAATTTCTTAGCTCGATATATTTTTTATTGCCTATAGAGTTTATATAAGCCTCAAGAACTCCACAATACCAATTTTAGACAAAATCGGAATATGTAAAATTCTCTCTCTCTCGTATTGTATCTTATCAACCTAATAGTTGTAAAAAATTACCTTCATATTCGTAATACCAAAAACCCTCTAATACCAAATTTGATTGAGGTAAAATTTTCAACCCGCCATATTGCATCCACTATATTGAATTTTAAAAAAATTATTTTAAGTTTTAATCTGAATTAAATCTAAACCCTTCAAACCCCCTAGTACCAATTTTGGATGAAATCCGGATATTTAAAATTTCTAGACTTATATTCGCTATTTACATCCTCAAAAACGATTCAGTCCCACCGAACAAAATCGAAATATGTAAAATTTTTAGGACACCATATTGAATCTGCCAGATTGAGTTTTTCAAAAAATATTTTAAATTCATAATTAATACTAACAAAAATACCCTAATACTGATTTTAGATAAAATCAGGAGATGTAGAATTTTTAATCCGCCATCTTGGATCCGCCATAATGAATTTTTTAAAAATAATTTGAGATTCGTTACGTGCGACCCCGAAAACTCCCCCGTACCAATTTTGAAGAATATCGAACGAAATTGATTTTTTGTCCATCATATTGGATCCGCCATATTGAATTTTTAAAAAATATTTTGGATCCATTATGTGCCACCCCGAAAACTGCCCCACACTAATTTTGGAGAAAATCAGACAATATTAATTTTTTTTGTCCGCCATATTGGTTCCGCTATATTTAATTTTTTAAAAATAATTTCAGGTTGTGTCCGACCCCAAAAATTCTCCCGTACCAATTTTGGAGAAAATCAAACAAAATAAATTTTTTTGGCCGCCCTATTGTGATGCTGCATCTTGGATATTGCTGCACCAATTTCGTCCAAAAAAATATGGGACCACTTCAGCAACTTCCTGAACATAACGTAAAAAATTTCATTCAAATCGGTGTCGCTGTTCCGGAGTAATCGGTGTACATACATAAAAAAAACATACTTACTCGACGAATTGAGAACCTCCTTCTTTTAGAAGTCGGTTAAAAATAATACCCAACAGTGATCTTGTGCGCTGACCTGCTAGGTCTCTGGACATCTTTAGATTTTCATATCTGGGGATAAGTGAACAATGAGGTATACGAATTTGATTCCTCTGAAAGTGGAGAAGTTCTTGAACAAATAACTCACAATACTTTGGTAATATTAATCAAAATACCATTCATCGTGTAATCAGAACCATTTTGAAAAAATAGCAACAGTACATAGAAAAAATGGTAGACATTTTAATCCTTATTTAGACTATATAGTTTGTAAATATTAAATAACATTTTTAAAATAGGCAACTCAGTCTTATGGAGAAGTGTTGGTATTAGTTTCCATTTATTCTTAAGTAAAAGAATTATTTAGAATTTCGGTGTTGTCAAATATTGAAATTTTTATTAGAAATATATTTTTAGATATTTTTAGGTCATAATGTTGTTTCTTTGTATTAGTCTCTCATATAATGTTATGGAAAAAATTAAGTACTTTGCGTTGAGTTAAAAATTCAATATGTCGTTATAAGGAAAAAAAAAGTTAAAAATGATGATGCTTCCAGAAAACCGAAACGTTATAACTAAAATTTGATTAAATAGACATATTCTGCGTAAAAACTAACCATACAAAAGTGTTTACAGTTTTAAAAATGTTGGGAAATAGAAAAGTTTTGGACACACTTTATTATAGGATTGCGTACATTTTTGTCCCAAATACTATAATATTTACTCAAGGATCGAATCATGTCCAATATAATAGAAATAATTACATTTTTTACAAAATGCTGTAATTGTCAAATATTCCAACATAAACCCTAATATATTGATAGAAGCAGTTCAAAAAAAGACTTTCCAGTGGGTAACATAACTTTATTTTCAATTCTCCAAGTAAACAAATAAAATTATATCATCGTATCACCTACCATTTATATTTTTAGCAAATAGTATCCAAAAATTCCTATGTATTTTCTATTTTTAAACCAGGTAGAAGTTTTTTTTGAAAAAGAAAAATAACTGTTTCACAAATAATATGAGGTGCAACAATGATTATAAATTGGGTGCCAAAACAGTTTTGAATTGCGTAGAGATCTGTCATATCTTATTATATTAAATTTTTATTTTTTTAAGCTATTTTCTATGCCATTAGTTTTTCGCAAATGTGTTTGTCATTAATTTTTTATTTTTTAATATTTTCTCTTTGCGACGCGACAATTTAATATGTAAATTTTTATATGAATAGAGATGCCAAAGAAGTTGTTAAAAATACTGAATTAATCGCCGGCTATAGAGATAGCCATCTATAAATTCTTTTTTTGACAAACACTTTTTAACCGACTTATAAAAGAAGGAGGTTCCAATTTAGGTATGTATGTCCATTACTTCGGGATGATAGCACCGATTTGAATGAAATTTTTTGCGTTATGTTCATGAAGTTGGTCTTGTATTATTCTGGCTCAAATTGGTCCAGTAAAGTCCACGATGGCACTTATAATATGACGGACAAAAAAAATAATATTGTCCGATTTTCTCCAAAATTGGCATAGAGGATTTTCAGGGTAGCAGGTAATGCATCTAAACTTATTTTAAAAAAATTCATGACGGCAAATCAACGGATTAATAATTTTACATATCTCGATTTTGTCCAAAATCGTTATGGCGGGGTTATTGAGAGTGTAAATTACAAATTTAAAATTATTTTTGAAAAATTCAGTACAGCAGATCCAATATGATGTCCTAGAAATTTTTCATTTGTCGATTAATAATATATAATATATTTGTTGATCATTTTAGTTATAACAATTATACAGACCAACAAAATTTGATTGATTTCTAGTAACAGAAATTCTAGTATACTAAGTCCGAATCTGCTTCAGGTCAGGTTTTCGAGATATTCTAACCTAAAAATGCAAAAACACTGTTTTTTGACATATTCGAGGTTATGTAAGATTACTAGGTATTTTTTTCACAAGACTAGTAGGAGCACCTTAAAGTGTGCTCCTTTTTCTTTAAAACTGGTTTTGAAATGTCCAGATATCTTTTCTTTGACCGAGATATGCTAATTTAAATTTTGCGTCTGACCAGTCTATTTGAATGCAAGCCAAAAACATAGTACAAGCTAGTTCTTTGAGTGTACTTTTCTAAATTATGTTATTTTGAAAATAACTTTATAAGCATTCTAGGGGTTGCTGATTACAAACCCACTTTTGAATTTTAAAATTTCGAAATTGCGGATCCAATGGCTGTCGAAAAAGTTTTTAATTTTAGTGAAAATTTATGTAAATAAGTATTCTCGAGATTGCTGATTGAGAATCCACGGTCAGATTTTGTAAATATCAACAGCTTAGAAATTCATCAGCTATATTGGATCTATCGTTTCAGTCTTTTAAAATTTTCGCTGTATCGATTGCTTACGTCAAAAAAGGGGTTTTTATTATAAATAGAAGGATAACATTGAATTACCTATAAAGGTAAAAACTTCCCGTCACCGCTGACTGACCTTGGATTTGTAATCAGCAACCTCTAGAATACTTCAAAAAGCTATATATACATTTTATTTAAAATTTCAAAGTTTTTGAAAATTTTGTCCTCCATATTGGATCCGCCATTTTGGATTTTCAAAATTTGAGCCACCCCTAAAATACTTATATGGTAATTTTCATTAAAAAGTACACTCAAAGAGGTGCTTGTACTCTGTTTTTGGCTTGTAGCATATCTCGGTGAAAAAAAAATATATCTAAACATTTTAAAATTAATTTTAAAGAAAAATAATCATATTTTCAGGTACCAGTTTTGTGAAAAAAATTACTTGTGTGCGATTTTACATAACCTCAAATATGGCGAAAAACAGTGTTTTTTGAACTTTTTGGTTAGGATATGTCAAAAACTGATGGAGCAATTCTGTGATCAGATACGGATTCAGCGTAACAAAATCCTTCGGGAAAGTATACTAAAGTTTACATTTCTTTACAGGGATTTGATTGAAATTAAAATATTTAATTTATTTAAGCCATCTCCAGAGTATTTTTTAACTAAAAAAAACGAAAACATGGTATTTGGATAAGAAATTTTAGAAGTTAAATTATAATTTTTTTACCTTAAAAGCAATTTTCTTTGAACAACTTATTTAACTAAACTAACGATTTAAATGAAATCCATTTGTTTTACTTTTTTTAAGTGTAGTATTTATATAGGCTACTGCTAAGGTTTAACAAGGGCTTTTAAAAAAAAGTTTGTACACATCTGCAGCTTTATGTTTTAATACGATAGTCATTAGGGATGCATCGATACGCACTTCTGCTGATACCATACCGATATCGATATTTATTGAAAGTACTGTAGGCTTCAAAAGGAGTTAAAAGTAAAAAAACTGTGGGTTTAGGATAGAAAATATAGGAACAGATGACTTACTTATATCATAGAAGAAATATACCAAGAATTCCTATCTTTTTGGCGCTCCTAAATGGTACGCCAAACTGGTACGCCATCTCATTCATAAAAAGCAATTTACAATATTGTCAATGATTAGATATCGGTATTTTAAAGGTTTGATCATTACAACGTTCCCTTTGTAAACTTAAACAAATATAATAAACCTAGGGATAAAAAAAACTTGTACCCGTAGTTTAGATCAACTATCCAATATGGCAACACTGCATATACATCATTCCTTGCCGTTTTACTATTTATGGTAAACACTACCTTTTATCAATGACCTAGTTTTATTACTTAATGTCTCCAATTCTCCCATAAGAATCAAATGAACCGTCTTAGTATAATTCGTCAATGTTTATATATATATATATATATATATATATATATATATATATATATATATATATATATATATATATATATTTCTGAAATTTCTTGGGTATGAGGTTTTTTTGTTTTTAAAACAATCTAATCAAAATTTGACGTTTCGCCCATTTTTTTTTGGGCTTTATCAAAAATATATTGTCAGTCAGTCTATGGATAAAATCTACAGAGAAAAACAGAACAATCAGCCATCACTGAAACAATTAAATACACTTAAAATAGACATACATATTTTATAACTAACACACTGTACAATATTAAAAATGTAAATTTAAAATTCTTTGCTAGATACGCACCCGTTGTAGTTGTGCCGTATATAATTCAACTAAGAGTATACATTGTCAGTATGAAGGAATTTGGTATTATCAGTAAAAGTTTTTTTTTTTAATATATTTTTATTAATTATTTGTGGAGCAATTATTATATTATTAAAGAATCAGATATTTTTTTTTTGGTATTTTAGTGTTGTATTTGTTATAATTTTTAATGCAGTTTTTAATTAATTAGGTTATTATAAATTTGGCTAAGATTTTTTATATCTTGTTTGTCATTTACGACATGCTTTTCTTTTTTAATGTGAATCATCTCCTTAATAAGCAGTTTGCGGTAGCTTTGGTCCTGGGCTAATATCTGTGTATTTGCGAAATCAAATTCGTGTTTTTGAGAAGATTCGTGCTTATGTAACGCAGTTGAAGCATTTTGGGTGTACTTGTGACCATTCAGTCTACTATCCAAATATTGCGTTGTCATGCCTATGTATTTTTTTGGGCAGTTTAGACAAGGTACAGCGTATATTAAATTTGACTTCTTTTTGGTTGCTACTTTGCTTTTTAATGAAGTGAAAAGTGAAGACAAAAGATTTTGAGATTTGTGGCATACAACAATGTCGTGTTTTTTTAAGGTGTATTTTATTTTTTCTGAAAGTCCTTGAGTGTACGGCATAGCTATGTATTTTTTGTTACCATCTGGGTTCGTTGATTTGTCTATATTACTAGTATTATAAAATTTATGAATTCGTTGTTTAATAATTTTATTAATTTGGTATTCTAAAAAGTTATTTTCAATCAGAATCTTTTTGACTTTCTTAAGTGTTTCGGCTCGATATTCAGGAGACGTTAAAGTTAGTGCTCTGTCTGTTAGACCGATGATAACGCTTTTCTTTTGAGATAGGGGATGGTGTGAATTGTAGTTCAAATATCGGCCAGACCATGTTTCTTTTGTATACCACTTCGTCTTAAGGCATTCATCAACATTGTTTCTTATTATTGTTATGTCCAAAAAGTTAATCCTACTGTTTTGTTCAATTTCTGATGTAAATTGTAATTTGGGGTGAAAGTTATTGAAGCAATCTAAAATGTCTTGTACATGGATTTCTGGAACGGCAGTAAGGCAATCATCAACATACCTTTTGAAAAAGGTTATAGGGATATTAGTATTATTTAAGACAAAAGAAACATGGTCTGGCCGATATTTGAACTACAATTCACACCATCCCCTATCTCAAAAGAACAGCGTTATCATCGGTCTAACAGACAGAGCACTAACTTTAACGTCTCCTGAATATCGAGCCGAAACACTTAAGAAAGTCAAAAAGATTCTGATTGAAAATAACTTTTTAGAATACCAAATTAATAAAATTATTAAACAACGAATTCATAAATTTTATAATACTAGTAATATAGACAAATCAACGAACCCAGATGGTAACAAAAAATACATAGCTATGCCGTACACTCAAGGACTTTCAGAAAAAATAAAATACACCTTAAAAAAACACGACATTGTTGTATGCCACAAATCTCAAAATCTTTTGTCTTCACTTTTCACTCCGTTAAAAAGCAAAGTAGCAACCAAAAAGAAGTCAAATTTAATATACGCTGTACCTTGTCTAAACTGCCCAAAAACATACATAGGCATGACAACGCAATATTTGGATAGTAGACTGAATGGTCACAAGTACACCAAAAATGCTTCAACTGCGTTACATAAGCACGAATCTTCTCAAAAACACGAATTTGATTTCGCAAATACACAGATATTAGCCCAGGACCAAAGCTACCGCAAACTGCTTATTAAGGAGATGATTCACATTAAAAAAGAAAAGCATGTCGTAAATGACAAACAAGATATAAAAAATCTTAGCCAAATTTATAATAACCTAATTAATTAAAAACTGCATTAAAAATTATAACAAATACAACACTAAAATACCAAAAAAAAAAATCTGATTCTTTAATAATATAATAATTGCTCCACAAATAATTAATAAAAATATATTAAAAAAAAAACTTTTACTGATAATACCAAATTCCTTCATACTGACAATGTATACTCTTAGTTGAATTATATACGGCACAACTACAACGGGTGCGTATCTAGCAAAGAATTTTAAATTTACATTTTTAATATTGTACAGTGTGTTAGTTATAAAATATGTATGTCTATTTTAAGTGTATTTAATTGTTTCAGTGATGGCTGATTGTTCTGTTTTTCTCTGTAGATTTTATCCATAGACTGACTGACAATATATTTTTGATAAAGCCCAAAAAAAATGGGCGAAACGTCAAATTTTGATTAGATTGTTTTAAAAACAAAAAAACCTCATACCCAAGAAATTTCAGAAATATATATATATATATATATATATATATATATATATATATATATATAATATCTATTTTGAATGTTAACTAACGAAATTTGGAAATTGTAATTTAACAAAATATCAATTATGTTTTGAAAATTGTAATTTAACAAAAAATTAGTATTTTTTTTTTAAAACAGCAATTAAACAAAATATCAATTAAATAATAAAGTTTAGATTAGAAATTAATAATTAAAATTCACATTTATGAGATTTTTATTTAGAAAACAAAACATCCCTAAATTATTAGGTGAAGGCCGATTTCGTAAGTCTGTTTGAGTGAGACCTGTCGTTGAGAATAGCCTTTCAGATGCGACAGAACTCATTTGGAAACTGAGATCATTTTCTGTAATTTTTTTCAAATTTGGATATAGAACATCACTGCGCCAGAAAAGGAGAGGATCTGCTTCTCGTGATATATTGGGGGATCTCAAATATCTCTTTAATTCTTCTTTGAGCGAATCAGTGCTCAAAAGAGAGAGAAGCTCATCTTCTTCAGCCGTTTTAATAAGATTTTCACAAACGATCTATTTCTCACGTCTCTCAGAACTTGTACTTGGTTATTTCATTGCCGATTCTGAAATAGATTGTGAATTTTGTAATTCTCCAAACCGTCTTTTTCCCATGCTTAGTAGATTGTTTATGAAATGTTCGAAGCTTATAACGCCGATCTAAATAATACGATTCTTCATTTTCCAAATAATTAAATTTTTCGTTAAGAGGCAATATCATATCAGCCTCCATAAGTTTTGATACATTCCCTCTAGCAAAAGACTGACCGTCTGTATCTTTGATGTTCTGAAGCACTCTTCGAAGATTGTTAATTAACGGAATAACGTCGGATAATATAGCTGTGGCTTTGCTGATTGATTTTCTAACAACTTTAAAATAACGTAAAATGTTCACCATTTTATCCAGCAAACAAGCTTGCACTGCAACTTGTCGCTCCCGCAATCACCTTAATGCTTGCAGTCCCATCGCGTAGATACATCTTATGTAGGTACATGATTCGGAACGTTATGAGCGTCTTGCATTTCCTTTAAAATCTTGCTGCTGCTCGTAGAATGATTAAAATGACCAATGATAGACTGTGATTTAGTAATCATGACATTCACCTGATCTTGTTTAAAAAGGCTAGCTTTAATTACCGGTTGTAGTGACATAGCCAAACATTTGACGGGCACTAAATTGTATATTTGTTGAATTTCTCTGATGGCGACACCCATATTTGCAGCGTTGTCGGTAACTATGGTTCAAATTCTATCCCGTATATTCCAATACTGAAAAGCCTTTTTTAGATTACATGCTATGTTAGATTCTGAGTGTTAGTTAGCATCTATCCCACGAGTTGTTACGCTAATAAAATCATTAGATTGCGGAGAAGAGCCACTTGTCCACATGTCGGTGGCTATCACAATATGCAACAACTCTTTCCGTAATGTGGATACGTGATACCATTTTGTAATTCGGACATAGCTTCTTCAACAATCGTTGATGGCTACCGTGATGACTAAGTCGAATGGTTACACATCGACGCATATTTACACAGCAATGGTACGAGTTATTTCTTTTGCCCTATTATCGTGATTTTTTATCGATCATCTTCGTTAGAGTTGCATGACTCTTAGGTAGTGAGCCATTGTCATCACTCCCTGTTGTCGTCGGCTCTGAAGTGGTGCTCAATTCACTCTGGTGGTGTATTTTCATGTGGATCCACAAGTTAGATGTGTTATAATAATATATAATTAAGTTTTTGAATTGGTACCACGGGACACATTTTCTTTACAATACATACATATTGATTTAGAATTTTCAGATGCGGATACTTCAACTTCAAAGTGATTCCGTATAGAACTTTTTTGTTTCGAGGTTGACATATTTATTGATTAACTTTTGTCTTTTACCACGCTAATGATTACGTAATTATTATCTCTTCTTCTTTTTCTTTCTCAGCCCATTGACGTCCACTCCTGGACATAAGCCTCTCCGATGGCCCTCCACTGGGATCTGTTTCTCTCCTTCCGGAGCCAATCTTTTCCAGCAAACTGTCTTATATCATCTACCCATCTGCGTTGTGGCCTGCCACGACTTCAGTTCGTTTCTCGCGGTCGCCATTGCAGTAATTTACTCGTCCACCTATCGGGCTGTTGTCTAGGTATGTGCCCCGCCCATTGCCACTTTAGTAGTGATATGCGTTCAATGGCGTCAACTACTTTGATTCTTGATCTTATTACTTGATTTCGTATTTTATCCCGTAACGAGATTCCTAACATTTGTCTCTCCATGGAGCGTTGAGTGACTCGGAGACCATTTGCATCTTGTTTGGTTAGTGTTATCGTTTCCATGCTGTAAGTAGCAACAGGTAAGACACACGTGTTATACACTTTCCATTTAAGGTTGATTGGTGTGTTTCTATCTCTTAATACGCACTGCAACTTTCCAAAGGCAGCCCATGTCAGCCCTATTCTCCTTGTTATTTCCGCCGTTTGATTTTCTTTGCTCAGTTTCATGACGTGGCCTAAATAGATGTACTCTTGGACATTCTCTATGATTTCATTTTGAATCTCTACTTGTACATTTGCCTCAGGGCTCATTAACTTAGTTTTCCCCAAGTTCATCTTAAGTCCACTTTTCTCTCATTGAAACCTTGAAACATTTGTTTTAGCTCTTCTGGGTTGCTAGACATGACAACAACATCGTCGGCGAAACGAAGATGACTAAGATAAGAACCGTCGACTCTCAAACCTTTCTCATCCCAATTTAGTTTTTTAAATACATCTTCCAAAGCTAGCGTAAATAGTTTCGGAAAGATGACGTCTCCCTGACGCACACCTCTTATAACGTTTATTTTTTCGGTTTTTGTGTCTTCGTCGATTTTAACCTGTATAGTTGCGTTTTTATATATGTTCTGTATGATACTGGTATATCTGGAGTCAGTTCTAGCATTATTAAGTGATTTCAAGATCGCCCATGTTTCTATAGAGTCAAAGGCCTTGTGAAAATCTACAAATGCTAGGTGTATAGGAATGTTATATTCCTCGGTTTTTTCTAGGACTGTGCGTAGGGCTTTGATATGATCTATCGTACTAAATCGTAGATACTATATTCGTATTTATTAAAAAAAAATGTCACAATCACAAGTTACTGCCGCAAAGAAATTAATTATTTATTTTATTATGCGTCGAAAGCAACAATTGACACCAATCAATAAAATTATAAAATGCAGCGTTTACATGCACAAACTAAGCGCAGGGATGGCACGTTTTCATGATGGATGGTTATAGCACGGAATTCAAAATATATTGGTGTATCGGCAAACTAATATCGCCGATTCCGATACATCGGAAAACCAACGATATACCGATATATTGGTATCGATATCGGTATCGGATGCATCCCTAGTAGTCACAAATATAAAAGACCACTCGTGTCACTTCTGAAATTCATGGTACTGGGTCCTTTCTTTTACTTACTTTCTTTGTCTATTATTTTGACATTATTACAATCAGGGTTATGTAAATCAATGGCATGTTTTGCTAGTGCTGTATTCTTGGTGTTGTGCCGTTGAATACTATATTTATGATTTTGGGTCCCACTATTTTAATACTCTTATGTTTGATTACAATCAAGCCAATTAAATGTGTAAATGAGGTTTGTTTATTCTTCCTTGGGAATATCTGATTTTAATTTACTATAAAGACCTTTTAAATGTTAGATGGTTTTTCGGAAAACAGAATATTATGTGGTTTATCAAATTTTTGTGACTGGATTATGTCCAAAATTGGTATTAGAGGATCTTTGAGAATGTAAATTATGAACTTGAAATAATTTTTGAAAAATGCAATATGACTAAAAATTGTACGTCTCTTGATTTTGTTCAGGATTGATAATGGGGGATTCTTTTGGTGTCAATAACAAATTCAATATTATTTAAAAAAATATGGGGGTCTAAAAAGTTTACTTCTGGATGATGTCCAAAATTGGCAATAGGAGGTTTTCGAGGATGTAGATTAAGGTTAGATTATTAGTTTAAAATTACTGTTTATAGTGGATTGAAAATTTTACGTTATGTATATTTTTCATTTTTCGGATTTTGTAAAAAATTGATATCGGGGATTCTGTTATGGACAATATTACTGTTTTAAATTAATTCGTTAAACTCAATATGTACAATAAAATAAAAATTTTCATGTCTCAAGTTATTTAAATATTTATATTGGGGTTATAGGAGGCCTTTATTACGAATGTTTGTTGCTCAATTTAGTGTGGTTTATAACTTAATATAAAATGAGTACTTTTTTGCGACATTGGAAATATTGCGACGTATACTACACGTCTCGCTTAGTACTTAATTTTTGTAATTTATGGATATCATAATGAGTTCAAAACTAAAAATCGAAAAATAAAATTGTTCTGTGAAAATTGAACCGACTCCTAAAAATGCACTAGAAAGCGGAAAATAACAACATAAATTTTTACTAAGCGAAACAAATAACTACTAACACGAGATATATACAAGCTACGGTAAAATGGCAATTACAAAATAAGCATTTCCCAATCTTTTTATGTGAATCATATTTTGTTAGGTATTAATTTGGCGCCGACTTCAACAATTTCAACTTCATATAAAAATTTATATTGGTTCAATTGTATGATAAAAATTTTATTTCAAACTATACAGCTCGTTAAGGTGGTTTGTGTTCTCATTATTAATAATTTTTTTTCTAGTTGATTTTATTCGATTTGTAATGATTTTAATGAATTCCTATCGTTTCGTTCTTCATTCCGTCCTTAACTTTGAATGCCACAGTCTTGTCACTTCATCATTTATCCATTTTTCACAATGAAATTTTGCAGGATTGTGCTCTCAATTATTCCATAGTCGAAAGTGTAGTGAACTTGACGAAAAAATTAAGGTAAACTTTCCCGTATATAGAAAACTGGGGTGAAATTGTTTTACTTTCGCTCTCCATCGACAGTGTTATTGTTAAATATATCTTCAAAAATGCAAGTAAATATGTATGTAACATAACACTTTTTGCTAATCACTTCATTTGTGAAACAAGCTTTCAAAGTTGCTTACAATATGTTTTTCTCTCTCTTTCCAATGGAATTTGTTATGGTTAATTTATATACACTAATTTATGAGATGAGTCTAAAAAAAGCTTAAAATTAATCCCTCATATTTCAATGTGTTTTCCGATAAAACCTAAATTGCGTATAAATTAATGTTTTTGATTAAATAATAAGATAATATACGAAAAATAAAGGTTTCCTCAATTACTACGATACCATAACGTAATGAGTATCTGACATGCACTTTTTTCAGCGGGCTTTTACAAAATAAAGCGTATTCAACTACGGAAGGGGTTCATTACTTTCTAATTTATGAAATGAACAAAGGTTAAAAGAGGTATCGTTTTCAGTCGCCCTAGATCTTTTTATATTTTGTGTAGCCCCTGAAGATTCTGGAATATTCAAAAAGGATTTATACGTTACAAGGTTAAAAGGTAAAAATTGAATACTTTATTAAATTCTATACCTTCTCTGCATGTACAAATATAATAAAATGGAATGATGTTGAAATTTCAATTGAAGAAAATAAACTTAAATCTTTAATAATATTAAACTCGTAATAAAATTAAATTAAAATTAAATCGAATAAGTCCGAGTGTGACCTGATAATTCTATATCAATGACAAGATTTGCCCTGATTTTAAGACTTTCTAAGTCAAAAGTATGGCAGCGGCTTTCCCAACCTCAAATGCATACTTGTCTGACATGAAGGGAAGTAGGTCAAAAATGAAAATTAAATACTCTAATTTCGACAACTCTGAATGGGAGTTTATTAGCTAGTCAAAAGATTTTAAAAATTTTAATTCTTATGTTTAATTGAAACCAACTAATAAATGAATAAAAAAAAGAGTTAAAAAGGTATGATTAATGATATCAAAAATTACATGTAATCGAAAGTAATGAGTTTTACTAGTTACAAATTGTTAAAGAAAACTAAATTATCCTCTTTTGAATAAAAGGTAGTTAAAGAACTGTGACATTTTAGATATATTGTAGTTTTAAGGTAAGGCTGTAAAATATTCCATACATTTGATCTTAAAACTTCACATTTTCCTTGGTTAAATCTAAATCTTTGACAAGGTGGTTTAGCTCCGATTGACTAATAAAATGTGGGCCAGGTTCATCGCTATCTTCTTTCAAAGAATTAGATGAACCTGATGAATTTTGAGTACGGGAATATCTGGGGAATGGGCCAGCGGTATTGAAATTGATGATACATAAAAAATTTTGCTGATATTTTCAGTTTTTTAGACAAACCCTTCACATTTCTCAAACACAAGTAATAGTCCCCTATGGGTTTTTTCAGTTTATGCTATTGCACTAGCACACCAACAGCTATTTTTTGTATATTTCTTTGTATCAACCCACTAATAATTTTAACCTTAAAATAATCCTGTTCACATTTTTTAAGCAGCTAGGAAATTGTTTTTTTTTTCACTTTTAAGAGTGAATTTACCACGAACATAACAAAACAAGTTAGTCGAGTTAACACATGTTGTTGATTTATGAATAATATTAATGTTTTTTACACAAAAAACAAATTTTTGTGACTGTCCCAAAAAAGTGTTGCGATGAGTAAACAAAACAAAATACCCCTTATTTATGTTTTGAGACGTATCGAAATAATTTTTTTTTAGCTAAATGCAGTGCCTAATACAAAACACTAATTGAGATATTGGTGAATTTTTTAGTATTAAGTAGTATTATTTTTGGATAAACTTTGATGATCTGTAGTTATAGTAAAATTTTACGATCCTCCGTTGAGTGTGAGTGTTAGTGTGATTGTGTCTTTTAGCTTATATTGGTCGGCAACAATGCTATTATTCAAGATGATGAACTTCATCTTCTTGGACCTTGTTAGTTCCGGATGTTGTCTACTATAATATCCATTCGGATTTTATTTACAGCGCCCCTAATTAGTTGTAGGGTGTTTTTCCATATCATTTTTGAAGATTAGATAGTCAGGAAGTTCATCTTCTACCTACGAGACCTCTTTTACCGTTAACCTTGGATCATATTCTGTAAATAACGTAATAGTCCAACCTTCTATCCGTAAAGCAAGGTGGAACATAATATATATATATATATATATATATATATATATATATATATATATATATATATATATATATAATGCGAACTGTAGATGCAAACTTCGTTCCATCATATCCCATCCGTGTTGGAGGTTGCACAGTTTGAATAAATTGTTATAGAACACAATTTATCCGATTCCACCACCGTCGAGATGATGGCCTACCTGTACCACTATACCGAGAAGAAAGTCTTAACTTACCCTCCCCGCCACCGTGATGCGGCAGAGGTACATGTTTCGTCTCTACTAGACTCATTAGGGTACCGACATGCACCTGTTTTTGCAAAGGACAGATTATGAAGTTACCTTATAAAAGGTCAAAAACAAATGTGATCAAATTTTAATAGCCCTATTTGGATTTTGTAGAAAAACACACGTTTGATATGGCGCTACTTTAAACAAAATGTATCTGGAATGAAGCATTGTCAAAACTAAGAAGTTTTATGTAGGTTGCGTTAAGTCTTATTTTGCAACAGTGGTGCAATTTAGAAAAATGGACAAAAAATCTAAATTATTCTATACAACTGTAATTTTGCATACAAGCTAAAAATTGCATTTAGGAAAACTTTTTCTAATAACTTTTTTCGATATTTTAGGATTAACCCAACTTTTGGATTTTTTTGGAAAAAAATTAAAATTTTGACAGGTAATGGTAATCACATGACTATTTTTTTGGTTAATTTTTATCTCGTTCGAAATAGAAATTATTGCCGAAGTCAAATTTCCAATAAAGCTATTAAAAAAATAAAGATGTATGAATTTCATGTTAATATTTCTAGAGCATAGCAGAGACTTCATTTTAATGAACATGGCATTTAATTTGCACTGAATGTTCCCATTCCTCATTTAAGGTCCATCCAAGTTAGCAAAACTTTTTAATGCTTTCCAACAGTTGCCTACCGATTACAAAATTTCCTGGTTTTAATTGAGTTTTGCTTATGACCATGTATGTAGTTTTCTCCTTATTGATTTTCAGTTCATATTTTGCATTCACATCGTAAGCTCTGGCTAACAGCGAGATTTTCTGCTAGTAGTACAGTATCGTTGGCGTAACGAAGACCTCTTCCTTTCTCCTCGAGTTATATCTATAGCACCATACAGTTAACTATCGATTGTTACCGTCACTTTCTGATTCCAGTAAAGATTGGTTATCAGCTGGATATCCTTGGAGTCGATATCTACTTTATTTAAAACGTTTACTTATTTTTCATTTGGATAACTGATAAACGCTTTAATGTAGTCTATAAAGCAGACATACCCATCGTAGTTGATATCTCAACATCTTTAAGTACGTGAATGGGAAATAGTGCTTCTCTTGTACCAGAATTGATTACTTCTTGAAAATAGTCACATAGATTGACTAAAACCAATCCTCTGGGCTTGGACTACATGGAAATATTAGACTATGTTATAGTTATGTTATTTAAAAAAAAACAAATATTTTTGTTCTCCATAATTTCAGGTACATTGTTTTACTTTTCCTGAAATACTTAAATAATTATATGTCAGTCAATTATTTAAAAATTTTCGGATTCCGACTTTAAAATGGGGAATAGAATTTTTTTTTCAACAGTTTTGCATATAAATCAAAGCGTAAGAATTTAGTTAGCATATGATATCTCTTTTAACCTAATAAAAATAAGAAAAAAAAATTGAAGTTGATAATTAACCATCTCGTGATGTATTTTAATGAATTTCACGTGCTTATCTAAAATAAAACTTGCGGCTTTATATTTAAAGTGGAAAAAATTAACTAGACAAATTTTGAGTGCAATGGTAAATACAATTCAGATGCCAAAATATTTTTGGATTACGTATGGCCATGTCACCTATTATTTTTGACATTTTGACAAAATTCAAGTCGTTAAATTAACCGATTTAACTTTTTATCAATTTTGGGAAAATTAAATTCTATGAAATATTTTTGATTTGTACGCTTTATCAAATATAAAGTTGGCATATGAAATATGTGCGTTTGCTTTGGTCTAATTTAAGTTGAAAATAAACGGTTAAGTTGGTCACTATTCATTCAGAATTTTAGTGGATGTAGCAAAAGTGCGTTCTTTTTGTTCTTTAATTTGTTTCTCAGTAAATTAAAATGTTTATATATTTATAATGAAAATAATAATACCATAGGCTAAGTCATATATACTATACCAAAAAAGCAACTTATATTTGCACTTAATTCATCGTGGACAGTAGGGATAACTGATATATTCTACCCGAAATAACTATAACTTTTGAATTTAAACCGCGGTATATGTAGATTGGCATGTGTCATTTTTTAGGTTGGTACAACTCTAAGTGATCATCCTATGAAATTCCATGACACTACATCAACACTTTCTAAAACACAAGGTTCAGTGCACATTCGTAACGTCATCACATTTGGGCCATTCATTTTTAGAGCGTATATATCAGAATACAAAGAAAGTACAAAATAACTTTTTTTTTTCGTTAATTAATTATAGGTTTCCGATTTAAACGGCGACTGTCGGTCATGAAATGAACCCTTTTAGGCACTACCTTACGAATTTTAACGTATTTTCAGGTACAAATTCTATGGTTAGAAGTCGAAAATATTAGAAAATATCTCATACATAGTTATTTTGAGCAAAGTTTATAAATTGTCAATTAACTAGTTAATAAAATGACACAAGCAATAAGAAATTTCTGTGATAATGCATTATGAAGTTTTTACAACTTTCGACGTAGCTTATATGAACAAGAGGGCATCGATGAACTTAATTCTTTATACGACAATAAAGCACCTACAAAAACCACTTTATATCTGTGATTTAGTATTTAACCGTGACCGTCGTTCGCTAACGGACGAGTCGCATGAAGGTGGTTCAAAATCTCTAGCAGCAAAAAAACATTGAAACTGTGTGTAAAATAATAACGCAAGATCGTTATGAGTCCTACTGTGAGACTAAGGCATATCTGGGCATTAGTAACACTGGCTTATACTGTATGATATATTGTATGAATGATTGTGAAGAAGCTATATTTTCGTTGGATTCCGCATAATATGACAATCGCTCAAAAAAGGGCTCGTGTCGATTGGTGCATGGAAATGCTACCAAAAAACGATCATGGTGCTTTAAAAGACATTTACAAGATCGTGACAGGTGACGAGCCTGGGATTTATGCATATGAGCCTGAAAGTAATTAATAGTGATCTGTATGGGTCTTCCAAGAAGAAGCAAAACCAACAAAAGTTGTTGCTCACTAAGCATTTTGAAGCAAATGATGCCTTGTTTTTTTTTCAGAAAAACTAAGCATGCGGTTCTTGCGCCTTTAGAGAGTGGTAGAACAGTCAATTCTGAATGGTACATAGCTATTTATTTGCCGAAAATCTTCGGTGAATTGAGGAAAACTCACCATCACAATAATAATTGTGATGGCTAAAATAACATCGCATCAAAACCATTCTATCTAAATGTATTTCGACATGTGAATCAGAATGACCCACAAATTGCAAAATGGCCTAGAAATATTGACATTGGTCATTTTTCGGATTCAATAGTAACTCGAACAAATGGAGTAAATTTTATCAGAATTCGTAATACAAACCTGATATGTTGCCTATATGTATTCTCTTTTCAAGCAGATAAAAAGGAAAGAATATATAGAAACAGTTTATTTCCTACAACTATAATCCTAGTTCTCTCTCCATATGCGTCTCGGCTACCTTATGATTTCGTCAGTGGAGATGTATCGAATTGAGAGCAATATTCACAGGAAACAACGAGTACATAAAATATAAATTCCGAGGCATGTCGGTAAGTTATTAAAAACCTACTAACTTCGTTTTCAGACTGAAATGCGTATGGAGAGAAAATCAGAGTTGTATTTACAGGAAATAAACTATTTCTATATATTTTTTCCTTTTTTTTTTGCTTGAAAGGAGAGTACATATGGGCAACTACTTAAACAACCCAGACAGATTTATTTTATTTCTTATTGAAATTTTGATTTTTAACTAACCTGATATATGCTGTTTTGTACCACCTAGATCTTCACAAGATCTGTGAAGTGGGTTTTGCTTTCGTTTATCGTCTTTTGAAATATGATCACGTTTCAGTGACTAGTAATGTTCAGTTATCATGTTGTCTTGACCCTTTTAAAAACTAAACCGAACAGCTTTCTCAATATCTGAAATTGTGATGAGTTTGGAATGTCGCAATATTTTCCTAATTGGAGGTTTATCGAAAATTTTGCTTATAAAAGTTGTGGGAATTTTTCGCTCAGGTAAGCGAAGTAACCCCGTTTTTAACAAGAGTTTTGACAAATTGTTTCATAAGGGTAGTCTTGGTATGAAGTAAGGGAAGTAATACCTTTTTAGGATCAACTAGGGTTTTGGCAACGATGTTTAGTTGTCCTGTTTCCAATTCTTTTTGGTCAATCTTATTGAGTAAAATGATGCCTTCGTTCTCTGCTATCCCATAAGTATACAATTATGCAACTCTCTTATGCCAGAAATTAATAATTTTCAGAATATAGAGCACTTTAAGGACAGTCTTTTTAACTACCATTGTAATGTTGAGCCCTATAGTTTGAACGAATACTTAGTGTTACGTAAATAAATTGTTCGTTTTAATGTACGATGCATGTACATACAGGCTTACACTTGGGCTGAATCTGTTCTTTTAAAAGTATTTATGTATTATTTATACTTTGCATGTAAATATATCGCTGACGTATTTCAAACTATGTGCTGACCAATTGTTTTGAAATACATTCCATTCTATTCTATTTTATTTTATTCTAAAAAAAGTATGAGTAACAGAGTACTATACACACACGCGTTCTTTGCCGTATGGAACGTACTTTTCCTCTTCCGAGTCTTCACTATCATAATTTCATTCATCATCCTCATCCAATGCATAAACATTATTCTCAGCATCATAATTTTTATTCATGCTGCTTACTGCTTGAGACTATTGTGAACAGCAAGGCGAACGTTTTCACCAAGACATTAAAGAAATGAAGGGTAGATACTAGGTTCATGGAGATGTAAACATGATGGCTGACTAGTGTTGTACATTAAAACATGATCACCTTTCGAAATTTGATAAAAGAAGGCGAAATCTATTTTACAGATCTTTGGAAGATAAAAGAGTCGGCTATAGTCGGAAAATATAGATATATTCTCCTTTTTTAGTCGTTGTAGGTTTTATAGGTTGTACAGAAGAGCATATACCTTTTTTTTATATCTCGAATTGTGATAAAGTGCATCAAGTCAATGAGTGTATTCACATTTTAACATGATGTCAACACAGTAAATATATTCTAATTGTCCGAGTTATTTTATCCAAAAAATTATCAATATCTGTAGTGCTTTAGTCTTTTTTGCAATTTATGGGCTATCTGGATCTCATGGGATTATTCTGGTTATGGATTCGGATTCAGCATAACGAAATACGCGGAGATAGAGTTTAGAGTTACTATTAAGTCCAGAAAATGGCAAATATCGCATTTGTGCAATTTGCTAGAAATCCTGATCTGGGAAATTCTGGCTACAATACTGAAAGTATAGTGGTCTAGTCTATTAGATACCTAATTATTTTTTCTTGGATGCCTCAGTTATTTTTATTAGACTTCATTATTACAGTCAATGTAGTCGATACCTATTTGATATCTTGGAAATAGTAAACTTAATAAAATGGGCCTCAGCTTCTTTGATTGTAATATATAATTTTTAATCTTCTTGTAGAATATGAGAGACGACTAAAAGTAAAGTTAATACACGAAATAAACACTGATAATGAAACAGCAGTTGAGAATAGTTATAAAGATAATAATTCTAAACCAAAGTTGTTTAATTTTAAGCACTTTTTTTTCTGAATAAAAAAATCCACTATAGCAGTCAGACATTTTGTTCTTTAATAATAAGTTTTTATTTTTGTCTGTTAAGTTACGTTCCTTTTAAAAATACGTTTTATATAAGCAAAGTCAAATTCAATTTATTAGGTAGTGTAAGATTTACACCTTTGTTTCTAAAAAACGAACCAGATCAATAAGTAAAATCATGAAATCCAATAATAAGAGTAGCCAGATTCAATATTTTCATCGAACTGAGAAGCAGCAATGATAGTACTTTAGATTAGAAATAATTACACATTACATTGCACATTATATTTTTGTCATATTATTTTGTTAGAGATATTCCGAATTTAAATTATTCTTGCCTTAAATTAGATAGACATTTTTTTAACTTTTATGCTTTTAAATTTTAGAGAACATTTTTTTCTGGGTGACCGGATAATATATAAATGTTAATCATTTATTAAAACATACTTTTCTCTCCTTTTCTTTCATATTTTGCTTCCACGATGTTTTTAAACATTTTGTCAGTGATACAATCTCGCCGGGAATGTATAGAAATCGATACAGAAATCTACTTTTCAAGCAGTTTCTGATGTTTGCTATAGATAAAAGAAAGTTCGTATTAGGCGGGACTACCTCGGGGAGACATTCTCATTTTTTCTAAAATGTCCGAAATCAAATATGATTTCAATGTATTTTCGATTCTAAGAGAATTTTATAAGGGTTATTATTACGAAAGATGCTGAAACCACTTGAAATATAAGAAACAAAATGAACTTAAGATTGTGATGTTTAATTTTATAAATTTATAATGCGCGTTATACTAATTATGTGACGGTATGACTGAATTTAAACTTTGACCAAAAATTATGGAAAAATTAGTATTTTCAAAAAGATAAAGGGTGTTTTTTTATAGAGGTATAGTAAAGTTCTAAATAAGTTGGCAACACTTTTTTTACTGGCGGCCATTTTGTCAGCTGTCAAGTGATTTATGTTTAGTTTGGTTTGGCATTTCAACATGAATAGACTGACGCCTGAACAACGCTTCCAAATTGTGCAAATTTATTTTGAAAATCATGGTTCTGTTCAAAATACGTATCGCGCACTACGTCCATTTTACAGTCAACATAATCGTCCATCAGAGCAATTAATTCGATTAACTATGGAACGTTTTCGCACCACGTTTACTCTAAATAATAATACGCATCCACAGAGACGTCGTACAGTGCGTACAGAAGAAGTCATTGCTGCTGTAGAGCGTAGCGTAGAGGAAGACCCGAATCAGTCTATCCGCTATCTGATATGGATATGTGTCCATTCACTTTATGGAAGATTTTGCGGAAAGATCTTGGTTTGCGTGCTTAGAAAATCCAACTCGTGCAAGAATTGAAGCCACACGATCAATTAGCAAGGCGTAGATTCGGTGAATGGGCCCAAAACAAGATTGCCGTTGATCCCGATTTTCATAAGCGAAATTTTGTTTAGCGATGAAGCTCACTTTTGTTTGAATGGATACGTCAATAAACAAAACTGTCGTATTTGGAGTGATGATAATCCTCAAGTGTATGTTGAGACACCGTTACATCCAGAAAAACTGACTGTTTCGTGTGTTTTATGGGCTGGTGAAATCATTGGTCCGTACTTCTTTAAAAACGATGCTGGTCAGAACGTTACAGTCAATGGTGACCGCTATAGAGCCATGATTACTGACTTTTTCGTTCATCAATTGAACAACCATGATGTGCAGGAGCTGTGGTTTAAACAAGACGGCGCAACATGTCACACAGCTCGTGCCACAATTGATTTATTGAAGGAAACGTTTGGTAACCGCATAGTTTCACGTTTCGGACCCGTGAATTGGCCTCCAAGATCGTACGACTTAACGCCGCTAGACTATTTTCTGTGGGGATATGTGAAGTCGCTAGTCTACGCCGATAAGCCCGAAACGATTGATCACTTGGAGGACAACATTCGTCGCGTTATTGCCGATATACGGCCACAAATGTTGGAAAAAGTCATTGAAAATTGGACCTCCAGATTAGATTACGTCCGAGCCAGCCGTGGCGGTCATATGCCAGAAGTCATATTTAAATTATAATGCCAGAAGGTTATCTTTCGAATAAAGTAAATTTCATGTCAATTTAAAAAATTCATCTTTGTTTTATTCCATTTAAAAGTTCTATACCTCTATAAAAAACACCCTTTAGTTTTCCTTTATATCTCGAGTAACATTTTGCTCATCAACTTACATCTCTTATTTTGGGTTTGGAATTGGTTTTATTTTCGTAGTCAGTTTGGAACCCTTACAGTTTCGTTAGGTCCGTTCATACGTCCGTCTGTATGTTAGAACTTCATTAGTTTCATCTTTTGCAATAAAATTTGGTAGGTACATTGATTCAATTAACCCAAAAGTAGGCCTGGGAATTTCGAAAAAAATATACCTTTTCCTGGGTGAAAAGTAGAATAAATTAAATAGGTTTTCAAAAATTAAATGAAATATGTTATAAGGCATTTTTATTAGCAAGATATGAACCTCCAAAGTTGCTTGGAAATATTTCTCCCTCTAATTTTCCAATAGCAAATTTTAAAACTCTGGTACTTACGAAATGCATTCAATAAAAATTATTACGGTTAAGTTGCTGCTCACTAATTTAAGAGATATAAAAAAGCTGTATAAAATTAAATTTTGTTTTTTTATTCGATATTGTTGAATAGGTTTTTCAAAATGCAATTAATAGTGATACACCGGGCGTCCGCTAAATACCTCCTAATTTCTCGGGAACATACCGGAGAGGTCAAAATAAACATACTTTGTTATAGAAAAAAATTCCTAAAGTTCTCCTTACCGGAGATACAGAGCGCTAAAGGGGTACCCAGCGATTTAGGCGATTAGGTAAATCGCTGGGTACGCATTTTGGGCTATGTATATATGTTAAGGGGCACTTTTCTTATTTAGTCTTTTCATTCATGAAATATAGGACTCAAAATCGTTGCCAATTGTCGCTGTATCTTAGAATTGTTACTATTTGATGAATGCGCTGGATAAGACAGTGGATAGATCAAAAATACATTTTGTTTCTTCTGTAAGGGATGCAGATCATGCGGGGCTCCTTAATATGGAAGATCGGGGTTTAACCTAGTTTAACTCCGTACGTATATGAAGTAGGTTAAAGGTGGTCAAATAATTTTGAAAAGTCAAAATTAGTTTTTCTTTTGATTTCATTTTACTCCTTCTCTTTCGTCAAAAATAACTTGATTGCGCACTAATTATATGTTTAATTCTTTTAGCACAGATTTTCCCAGTATTTTATATATGCAATTAAATTACTAAATATTTCTAATTTATAATATCGTCAGCATTTGATCCCAGAAAGGACTTTACGGAAGTAACAAATTTGGTTATTATTTGTTCAAATTTCTGATTTAAAAAAAGACGTTTATAGCCCAATAAACAAGAAATAAAACGCTATCTTTTTAGATAAAAACATATAAGGCAAGAGAAAAAAATCGTTACTTTTTAAGGTTATGGGGATAAAACGCCACAAAAAATATTCTAGAATTCTCTAATCACTTAACGCAAGTTATAGTCAAAGTATTGAAAGAACTTAAAAATGACATATGACATTAGCAGTAAGTCTGAGTGATTTTGGTTTACATAATTTTATTGAGTTAGTAACATGTTAGTATAAAGTTCAGGGCCGGATTTTATATTTCACTTCTAATTTTATATAAAATTATTCCAATTAAATATATTAAGTACACAGCGTAAAAGATTAAAATACAGTTTTTTTGTATTTGTATGCGCACAACAACCCTATATTACAAGATCGGTGTCATTTTTGTATTATTTGTCTCTCAAATCAACATGTTCTCTCAGAACTTTGAGTAGGTGCTTAACAAAATTGAATTAAGAAATAATAGTTTATATGTGCAAATAATAAACATGTTACGAGAAGTTATATTTTCATAAATTTCATATTATATATTCTTTTGAAAAAGAAATAAAATTTAGAGCTGGGAACTCGGGAGTTTTAGATTTTTTTTTAGTAGTATTAGAATATTGATACTATTTAAAAATAGGCGAATTGGTGACTTTAAACAGTTTAATTCTAAGGATTTTATAAGAAGTAATGTTTTTTCATTGTTATAAGTTTATTAACTTGGGTGAACATCACATAGTTACTTTTTTCGAGAATTACTCATGAAAAGAGTATTGAATAGCACAAGCAAATTTTCTTTACGAAATTGGGTTAAACGTATCTTTTGAACTTGAGAATTATCTACTTAGAAAGAGAAGGCAAAAAATAATTTAATTTTATGATTTATTATAGCAGTCGTAAAAAACTTTACACAGACGAGATTTAGAATAGGGTAAGTTAGGGTAAAGTGGTGACGTTAGTAAAAATTTAATTATATTTTAGAACTCTTTAACACCCATATTTTTAAAATTCTCTACATCAGGCAGGCGAGTCTATATTTTCTGATATAGAGCTTCTGGAGACGGGGGGGGGGGGGGAGAGCGATGCCTTCCCTTCCTTGAATTCGCCCTGATATTGTCATTCAATGCGAGAAGTGACTTCTCCTCTGAAGAAATTAGATAAACTAACAGTTCTTAAAAACGCAACGAAAATTTGTAGGATTGGTAAGTTTACTAATTTATCAGATACAAAAAAAGCATTTTAAAATTTAAATTGTGAAAATTAGTATCTTCGATAAAAACAATAAAATAATACAAATATAAAAAAATAAGTGAATAAACATTTGCTATATAGTCCTAACATAATGCGTTTCTAGCACACAATTGACATTTTTTTACTGACTGTATTGAAACAGTGTAAAAATATTTGTTTAAAGCTTGTAGACAAAGCTGAAGAATGACCAAAATGTGGTCGGACTTGCATTGTCTTTATTTTTATTTTTTTACGACTTTTCGATTAGGTTGTATCTCTAATCGTTATCAAGTATAAACTGAATGTTTTGTCTTAAGACTATGAGCTTATATAGTGTCCATTGAAGCGCAACGTTTCGCTTCACCATACACACCTCAATGATTTGATGTTACAAAGTAGTGGTTGCCAAAAATTAGGTATCTCAACACTCGGTTTACTGAAGATTCCATTATTGTTTTTAATGTATGCTGCTTCTATAAATTTTCTTTTTTTCATATTGGGTTCCATATATATTACCACAGCCTCAAACCATTTTATATGGTATTGTTTATCCCAGGAGTGTTCTGCAATACCTGATCTCGACGTTTCCTTTTTTTGTGTATGAGTTTTATGTTCCTTAATTCTAACTTTTAGCGGTCGTTTGGTTTCTTCATAATACATTTCACCACACTCATATGGAACCTTGGAAACACATTCTTTCTTATCGGTAGTTTTAGGTTTTGTTTTTGTTAAATGAGCTCTAGGGGTATTTCCTGATTTAAAGGCTGTTTTTATATTATAACTACTGGCAATTCGTCTTATTTTTCCGACGTTCCCTTAATGTACGGAATTGTGAAGATGGAATGCGTTTCTTGCTGTCCAGTGTTCGTTGTTCTAAAATTACTTATAACATCATCAATTAGTTTTAAAGGATAACCATTCTGTTGTAAATCGGATTGAATATTTGCTACCTCTTTTTCCAATGATTCGGCATTATTGCATATAGATAGCGCGTGATTATAGAGGTTGCGTATAATTCCTCGTTTTGTTACAACAGAATGATTAGAACTATGAATAAGATATTGTACAGTATGTGTTGGCTTTCTGTATACTGAAGTTTTAATAGTTTCGTTTGAACGGTTCACCATGACATCTAGGAAGGACAATTGATCATTTACCTCTTTTTCCGACCACATTTTAGTCATTCTCCAACATTGTCTACAACCTTCAAACAAACGTTGGAAAACCGATACGGACCCGGTATCAGCGACAAAACCAAAGCGTACAAGAAAATAAGGGTCAAACTTGCTAAGGAGGAAGCCCACTCCTCATTTTTAATACAAGTACCAGACAGCAACGTCATTCCTATTGGTTTCAGATTGAAATCACAAATATCAGGTAGTAGAGTACGCCGTATTCTGGACAACGCTAGTAAAGCACTACTAAGAACACAAATAAATTATTACCGATGGCGAAAAGACATTCTTCTGGATGGAGCTACACTACGCTACGAAGAAATCAAAGCCGAAACTTTGTCAGATGATTATGCGCCAATTTTCAATAAAATAGATAATAAATGCAACAAATTGAAAGAAAATATGGCGAGGAAACACCAAAATAAACTAGAGAAACTAAAATCACATCAACAACCGACTCCACCTGAAACAACTTCAAGAAAAACCATCATAAATTTATCTTCAAGAATACTTTCAAGAGCAGAAGAGCAACTACTAAGCAAGGGGCTTAATTTCGCAGTAACACTAAAAAAGCATGCCCGTTTTAGATATCATAAGCTCTGTAGAATCTATACAAGTAGACGAAAATCATTGCGACGAGTTTAGGTGGAAAATAAAATCAACTTTGGAAGACAAGAAAAATCCAGTTCAAAATCTCTCCAAACTAAAGGCATCAGACTTAAAGGAACTTCGTAAGGATGAATCCATAAAGATTTTACCAGCGGACAAGGGAAATGCAACAGTGACAATGGACATCCTAATGTACGACCAAAAAATCGGAGATATCCTGGAAAAAGGAAAATATAGACAATTAGCCCGTGACTCCATAGAGTCAAAAATCTGTGTTCAGGAAATATCAAAACAATATACCTGACAACCTACGATCGGCCCTCACACCACACTACAGTAAGTCACCACATCTTTTCGGACTTCCAAATATTCATAAAACGAACATACCATTGAGGCCAATAACCAGCTCCAGGGGAACACCAACAAATGCACTGGCGAAGTTTCTCTTAAAAATCATACAACCTTTAGAAGGTAAGAAAAACATATATGTTAAAAGTCCTACACATTTCGTGAACATTATTAGTAGCATCAATCTAGAGCCAGACGACAGACTAATAAGCTTTGATGTGGAAAGTCTGCATACTAATGTACCATTAGGGGAATCGCTAGACATAATCAAAACTAGACTTTCAAATGATACTATTTTATCAGATCGAACCACGTTACCACTGGACGGGGTGATGGACCTTTTGGAGTGTTGCCTGCGTAGTGCTCACTTTCAAGTAAAGGACAAGTTCTACGCTCAGGACGACGGGCTTCCGATGGGTTCTTCACTCTCTCCATATATATATATATATATATATATATATATATATATATATATATATATATATATATGTATATGTATATATATATATATATATATATATATATATATATATATATATATATATATATATATATGTATATGTATATATATATATATATATATATATATATATATATATATATATATATATATACATATATATATAGAATGGTTTGAAACTCATGCCATAGAAACGGCAATAGTAAAACTCAAAGTCTGGTTGAGATATGTCGATGATACTTTCATCGAATGGAAGGGCAATGATCAAGAACTTAATGATTTCCTAGATGTCATGGTGAACCGTTCAAACGAAACTATTAAAACTTCAGTATACAGAAAGCCAACACATACTGAACAATATTTTAATCATAGTTCTAATCATTCTGTTGTAACAAAACGAGGAATTATATGCAACCTCTATAATCGCGCAATAATGCCGAATAAACATATTCCTTCTTCACAATTCCGTACATTAAGTTCCATGTGAGTGTGGTGAAATGCATATTGGAGAAACCAAACGATCGCTAGAAGTTAGAATTAAGGAACATAAAACTCATACACAAAAAGGGGAAATGTCGAGATCAGGTATTGCAGAACACTCCTGGGATAAACAACACCATATAAAATGGTCTAAGTCTGCGGCAATATATATGGAACCCAATATAAAAAAAGAAAATTTATAGAAGCAGAAACAATAATGGAATCTTCAGTAGACCGAGTGTTGAGATACCTAATCTTTGGCAACCACTACTTGGACTTGACACAGTCCCTATATAAGCTCGTAGTCTTAAAACAAAACATTCAGTTTATACTTGATAACGATTAGAGATACAACCTAATCGAAAGTGTAAAAATAAAAATAATGACAATGCAAGTCCGACCACATTTTAGTCAGTGTAAAAATAACTACATATATTTGTAGAGAGCAATGTTTTATTTCTCTTGTGGGATTTCCTTCTTAGTAGAAAAAGAATTTTATTTACTAGTTTCTTGCAAATCTTTTGTTCCAGATTTTATAAAATGTGGCCAGAAAAGTCGAACGTCTTGATGCATTGACGTTAATCTTACAAATGTTGTAATAAAAGCCTTGTTAGTCTACACTACGTTGCCTCCATAACCGTTATGAGTCTAGAGGCGAAGCAATATTATACGGTGTTATTTTTTTGATTTTATTATTTGGAAACATCCGAGCTAATGCTTTCAGAAAATAAATTCATTTTTTAGAATTTTTTACAATAAAATTAAGCTAAATTTTAATGACATGCCAGTCAAGATAAGGAAAAGTTGATTCCTTTATAAAAAATTATTTTTTGAAAAAACTTATCCCATATCAGACTAATTAATATAAATGTTTCCGAAACATGTGAGTTTGTAGTAATTTCATTTTAAGTTTACATATTCATATAATTTTGCTCATACAGGGTGAATATACAACGCTAGCGCAAATTCTTGAAGCTAAATTGTGACGATCTAGCCTAGGATCTACCTTACTCCAAAAGTTGATAGTTGTCGAAATATAGGTTGTCGAAGTTATAGTTTTTTTAAAACTTTTTTGAAAATATTTATCTTAATACTAGTCTAATTTGCACTAAATTTGGTACTTTCTAGAAGGCGTCTCCAGCAGCAATTTTAAAGTTCCATAACATTTTTGTGCCTCGATACCAAAAAAAGAAAAGGTCTTTACAGGACGCGTGATTTCACTTTTAGCACGTTTAAGAAGCTTCAAAACTCGTCGTTCCAGAGAACTTCAGAAGTTTCAAAAATTCATAAAAATTGCGCTTTGGACAATATCTAATATCCGTAGTCTTGAATATGTAAAAAAATTACGCTCATTGAAAATATGTTCTTTCTTTTTATTGGTATACATAAAAATAATTACATATCCAACAAGTCCTACCAAGGAACGCATGTCTATGGTTTAATAATGTTCTAATGTAACGTTTGGTTTCTTCTGGTAGGCTTAAACAGCTTTGAAACACTACAGTTTCAAAAATCGAAAAGCATGGTTCACAAGTTTCAAGTAACCAAAACTACAGACAGGTGGGCAACAGTTCGCAAGTTTCCTAATCTACATTATTTATGAACAACGAGTTTCACATGCACAAGACCTCAAACAGGAAATTTTTAATTTTCTAAACTAATGGGACCAAGGTACAGTGAGTTATATGCGTCCAAGTCCGATGCTAGGCAAGCTTTAAGCTCCAAGCTCTCCAACTCACCTAGTCGGATGACAGCGAGCTGTACTTTATCAAGATTGCTGATGAATACGAGGCTTTTTGAAAAGTATAATGAGAGAACAAATGAGGAGGAGGATGAAAAGTGTTGATGATACGAGGTTTTTTGAAAAGTATAATGAGAGATTTGAAAAGTATAATGAGAGAAGAAAAGAGGAGGAGGATGAAAAGTGTTGATGATTTACTCTTCTTACTCCTCCTCCTCCTCTTTCCTTCTCTCATATATACACTACTGGTGAGGGCAGCGAGTATTAAACCCCATGCTCACTAAATTACATAATCATGAAACCGTGAGTTTTACGTACGGAAAACCGCCGACAGGCGAGATTTATTCTTGAAATACTTTAAACTACGTAACTGGGAGCAAATTGTGGCCAAAACTGCAGGCAGTTTGTCTGTGGAATTTCGAGATTCTCGGGCTTATCAGAAAAAAAAAAAACGTTTTTTCAAGGTGGTGAATTTCCTACATGATACGATCAAAAAGCTTAAAAACTCGCAGTTCCAGAGGGTGTTACAATTTTATTTTTTGTTTACAAAAAAATAATGTTTGTCAATCGAACAATTTTTCTGGATTTTCAAATTTTCTATGAAATCGCTAATTTTGACGCTTTTTGAAAGTACTAAAATCGAAAACCTATCTTAAAAAGACCTTCTTTTCTTGTTTTGGCAGGTTCAAAAAACTTTTGAAATCGCGTTTTTAGAGACAGTTAAATTTTCAAATATCGAACATACTTTTTACTAGAAATTTTAAAAGCTTATAGAATGGTAATACTTGAAGTTAAATATTTAATTATAATATATATCCATTCTAAAACTTTTTCCCTTTCGAATGCCACCTGGATCATCTCTGTAGCTCTCTTATTTCAAGAGATACTTGATTTTGCCCAAAAATAAAAAATTGGTATTGCCCGAAAAGTAATGCAAAAATTGAAGGAGACTCACAAGTTACTCGAAAACTTGTTTATGTATGTTTATGAGTTTGCTGCAACCAAATTTTAAGCAAGAATTGTTAAATTTTTTAAACTGCGAATTTTAAGATGCACAAATTTTCCAATACTTTATGGAAATTACAAATTTAAAACAAAACCTATGTCCATATGTTTTCGAGGCTGCCAAAACCGAATCTCAATTAAAAATTTTGAAATATTCAAAATGCTAAAATATGTAAAAACCACTTAATTAAACCAAAAACTTGTACTCGTGTAATTTAGCAGCTGCTAAAATTGAATCTGAGGTAAACCTCTTAAGATTTTCAAAACTTTTTTTAATATTTGGGGTTGAAATAATAGAAAAAAAGCATAATAATAATAATATAATATAATTGAAATATACTACAGCATAGAAAACTTATGGTTAAAATTCATAATAGCACGCGCGCTATACACACTCGCTTGCACATAAATTTTCTTCTTAAAATATTATATAGAAAACTGAATATATTCTTGAACATCATATAATCTTTACCTTACTGTAGTACATTATGCGGAATTTCATAATGAAGGTGCGTATTGCTTACATTAATACGCAAAACAATTTTCTAAATGAAAACGATTAAAGTGTTTACTATCATAAGGTAAATTCATTTTACAGAATGGAAATCGGCAAATAACACTGAATATGACATTGTTCCAAAGTGGTCGTATCACTTACGATTATTTAGGAGGTTATTCACGCGTCGACGGTCACTTTCGAAATGATATTTCGAATTTTGCACGAATTTTTTGGCAATATCGATTACCATGTGGCGTGTTTATGGGTCAGCGTTTCCCATGCGGTGGTCGCAAACCCGCAGGGGTTTGCGAGCCTTATAAAGAGGGTTCGCGAAAAAATATTGTAATGGTGGAATTTTAAATTAAACATTGCAACAGGCAACAATTTGTAACGCGACGAGTCGCTACGCCGCTAGCGATGCGAGTACATTCTCGAACAAGTCGACAACTTCTACTTCGGCGAGTGCGTGCCAAAGAACGAGAATAACGCCTGCCAATTTAAAAAGGCCGCAGATGGAAGAGTAGAGTCGATGTGAATCTTACGATGGGCTTAAGAATCTCGAGTGATTTCAAAAAGATAAATCAGTTAGTAGTTAAGGCATAATGTGTACATAAATATTAGTAGTGTAAACCAGTTTAGTGATGTCTTCTTGTGTAAATAAATTAAAACAAATACCCAGGTTTTATAAATCGCACGTGCATACGTCCAATGTAAAAGTAAATAATTATTGCTCCGTAAATGTGTGATAGATCGTTGCTTTATAACGGGTAGATTAGTCAAGTCTGACGAAAAGTTAGACGATCAATCAATTGCTTCATTTCATTCAGTCCTTGATTTGGAACCAACACAAGGTGACAGTTGTAGTGAGCTACCATCTCGCCAGACTGAAAGTAAAGAAAAAATATGAGAACAGAGTGAGAAAATATGACAGTGAATATTTAGAAATGGGTTTTTATTTTACCGGGGAGAAGTCAGAACCTAAACCGCTTTGTGTGATCTGTAATGAAATCCTTGCCAACAGGAGTATAAAACCATCCAGATCTATGAATGCAATACATCCGGATCACAAGGATAAACTTTTTGAGTACTTTAAAAAAAATTGTCAGATAATAAAAACTTTAATGTTTCTTCTATTCTAACAGATTTAAACGAAATTAGTAAAATGACTCTATAGGTATCATTTCGAGTTAGTGACCGAATTGCAAAATCTGGACAAGCACATGCAGTAACTGAAATTGTGATTGGACCGTGGAAAATTAACCTTATTCCCTTACCAAACAATACAGTGTGGTGCAGAATTAATGATTTGGCAAATGATGTGAAAAGTGAACTTTTAAAAAGATTAAAATTGAGTTATGTCACTATTCAGCTTGACGAGTCGACCGATGTAGCAAGCCCGACACTATTTTGAAAAAAATGACACAAATTGTTTTTTCTGTGTGGCTTTCTGCGCTGATGTGCAAAATCGATTACTGGAACATTTTCTGGTCTTGTGGTACAGGTAAAGAAGATCAAGAATATTGAATGGACACATTGTTGTATTCATAGACAAAAACTGACATGTAAGTGCATTCCTTCAGAGTTATCAAGTACTTTAAAGCAACGCTGTCGAAATTGTAAATTTTGTAAAATCGCGTGATACAAATTGTCGTCTATTCCATGCGTTTTGTGAGGACTTTAGAAGCGTTCACAGTTCTTCACTGCCTCATAGAGAATTTTAATGGCTTTCTCGTGGCAACGTTTTGTCCCGCTTGTTTGAATTGAAGTCTAAAGTTCAAATATTTGTTCTCGACCATCCATTACATTTGTCCTCTTATGAAGTTGATATTTTTTGGCTAAAAAAACTGGCATAATCCGACATTTCACCATTTTCAATGTGCATGATAGAATAGTAGCCATGCTAAAGAAATTTATTTTTTGGATTCAGTGTCTGCAGGTCAATGAGTAGACTGTTTCGGTTCTGTCAGCACCAGTTTATTAGAAAATGCAATTAACCTTAACGAAAATATCCAAAGGGCAATTACTGAATATTTTAAACAACCTCAATCAACATTGAAGGATTGTTTTCCTAGTAAACCTATTATATTTGTATCGAATAGCTGGTATGTAATCCTTTCAAGGCGATGTAACTTCAGATATTTCTTTAACTTTACTGGAGAAACAAAAGCTTATTGACTTACCCTCTGACAATTTCCTAAAAACTGTCACTGTTTAATTGAGTTGGTCAGTGTAAGAGATGGGTATCATGTTTTGATGAAAAAGGTCATTAAAGTTTTATTGCCTTTTTGAACAACATATCTGTGTGAGAAAGGATTTTCAACATATACTTACCTGAGAGATAAAGAAACAGATTAAATGCAGAATCTGATTTTAGATTGAAACTTTCAGACATCGAACCAAATTTTGAATTTTTTTTGTATTACCAAACAGGCACAAATATTTCACTGAGGATATTTTTCAAGTTTTGTATTACTGTATTCATTTCGTAGGCTAAGCTATGACTTTAATTTTAATAATGTTTTTCTGTAAATGTTTTACGATTATGTTTTAGTTTTTCGTTATGAATTTTAATTTAATATGGAAAATAAATTTTAATAACTCAATTTTACTGTTTCATTTACTGTTCCTAGTGGCTACACGGGGGGTTTGCTAATTTATTCAGGTTTTAAGAAGGGCGTAGCAAGAAGAAAAAGGTTGGGAACTGCTGGTTTTTAGAAGGGCATCGCAAGAAGAAAAAGGTTGGTAACTCCTGGTCTAGATTATTGAAGAAATCCTAATGACCTGCCAGGACTCTTTTACATTAAGTCAGCTTAGAAATTTGCAGCGTGAAGTTTTCAAATCACTGATCTTTTACAACGGTTTTTATTTAATATTGGGATAGTTAGTGGCCATAAAAGACATCTAGTGTCATGAATCTCATTAAATCATCAATATAAACCTGGTAAAATATTTCTTTATATAAAATTTAAAACCTACGTTAATAAATTTTGTAAATATCCAAAACTAAACAAACAATAATTATCTTAAATGGATCTTCGTGACGTGGTTCTACCGCAAATTTTTGTTTTTGCGGATCGTCAAAATTTTGGCTCTGCCTCGTTGAGTATTTTTAGTAGTCCACGTCACATTCGGAATTATCGTGTGACTTAGCTTGTCTAGTTTAAGAGCTTTATTTTTAGACAGGTGGTATACAAAGCAGTAATTTGTGGGAAGGTGATAATTTTAATAGCTGTTTTAAAATTACATGATTTCGAAAGGAATTCTATATTAATTTTGAAAATATTAAAACGACTTTTTACGGAGACGAAGAAACATATTTTCTATAACTCTTATTATTTGTAGTATCAAGTCTGGTGAGCATACATAGGAGGTCAAAATAACCCTAATTCGTCGTAGAAAAAAAATCCTAAAGTTCCCCTTAACGGAGGTACAGAGCCCTAAAGGGGTATCCAGCGATTTACCTTGTCGGCTTTGTTTTGAACCGACTTGTATAATTTAATGAAATTTTAATATTTTATGGAGGCCACAAAGACTCACTAAACCATACTATCGTAGATCTTTTAGATCATCAGAGAAGTCAGGAACGGATTTGCAGCCACAGTTGTTGGGCCTAATTTTTGACAGGTCATTTTACAGAGCTGAAAACTGATTTTTAAATACTTTGATCATTCCTCTTCAAAAAAGGTACTCTCAATTTATTTCGATAAAACTGGCGGTTTTTGAAATAAATCGATGTTTATGCGAAACATTCAAAAGTTACTAATGCAACACACAAACAGGTAAAAATCAGGTTGTTATTATTACCTATATAATGACGGAGCTTGTCAGAACCACTTTTAAGCAAATATAATATTAAAAAATGGAAGAATATTCTTACGCAGAGTATGCTGATATGCATTTAATTTATGGTGAAGCGCTGTCAAATTCTTCGAAGGCAAAAAGTCTTTATGCTGAAAGATTTCCTGCTCAAACATTGCCAAGTGCAAAAACCTTTCAAAGGGTTGATCGAAGCCTAATGGAAACAGGTAAAGGGTGATTAGAAAATAATTATTAGAGTTGAAGAATTAATTTTTTACATGTTTTATTCAGGGTCATTTTTGCTGCGACGTGGCGGTGATGACCCTTCTTGGAGAGCACGAGACCGTTACGTAGAGGAACAAATTTTGCAAAATACTGCTGACAACCCTTCAAATAGCATATGAAAGCGGGCGACACAAAACAATGTTACAAAATGGATTGTTCATGAAACCCTAACAGACCTAAATCCCTTAGACTTTTACTTCTCGGGACATATAAAAGAATTAATGTATTCAACACCAGTAGATACTAGAGGAGAACTACTAACGAGAATAGCACAGCATTCTAACGAAGTCCGTAATAATTCCTGAATATTATTTGCAATGCAATGGAAAAATATTCGTAGGATAAGAGAATATATTGAAGTACGTGGAGCCTATATTGAACATTTGCCAAAGTGGCATTTATACGTTTTCACTATTTTTGCATTTTAATAACATTGTAAATTAATTGAGCCCCGACCAATCCTTTGAAAGGTTTCTGGACTTGACAATGTCTGAGCTGGAAATCTTTCAGCATAACATCTGCTTGCTTTCGAAAAGTGATACAGCTTTTCCCCATAAATTAAAGCACATCAGCACACTCTAGGTATTTTGTTTTTACCTGTATGTGTTTACCATTAGCAACTTTTGAGTTTTATCGAATAAACTGAGAGTACCATTTTTGAAGAGGAATGCTCAACATATATAAAAAATCAATTTCGAGCTCCGTAAAATGACCTGTCAAAAATTAAATTCAACGAGTGTGGCTGCAAGTCCTTTCCTGACTTCTCTCATGAGCTAAAACATTTACTGCAGTATGATTTAATGAGTCTTTATGGTCGCTATAAAATATTAAAATTTCATTAAATTATATAAGTTGGTTTAAAACTTAGAGCTGATAAGATAAATCACAGGGTACTTTAGGGAATTTTTTTCTATGCCAAAGTAGGGTTATTTTGATCTCCACTGTATTCTTCCAAGAAATTAGGAGGTACTTACCGGCACTCTGTATATATTCGTTGACTCGTTCGATGTATTCTCTCTATATATGTTGGTGTCTTCATTGATCATTATTTTTGTTTTATTTTAATTCACAATCAAACCTATCTTTAGGGAAACTTCATTAGTTGGCTGATGTCACTTGCTGTTACAACTATAAATGCAATAACTGGAACAAAACCTTTCAAATAGTAGATCTAATACCTTTGTAAAATTACTTGCTTGATCGACCATCAAGCTGAAATTTGCTACAGTAATAATGCCTAAACACAGACTAATTAGATGCGATAGCTTTGGTGGTCCCTTTGGATTTGAAGGGTCTAATTTTCATGTCCTTGGTTGCCTCTCACCTCTAATTATATTGAGAAAAAATGTTAAAATTAGGAATATCGTTGTTACTCTGATTCAAAGTAAAATAATTATTAGAGTTTTTTTTTTAATTTGGATCATTACATCACTTTTTTTCTTTTCATCCTCATTATTTATGACAATAGATATTCTAGGGAATTTTCGGGGCTTTAATAACAAGATATATATTTTCTCCAGTTTTCGGCGTGCAGTTACGTCAAACGCAGGAATTTGTTTCTGCAATTTTTAAACAAAAATATTTATTACAATATGATCATTTCGCTCACAAAATATAAAATTGGCAAAAATTACAAAAATAAAACAACACAACAGAGTGCAACATATATAAGAAGGTTGGGTTCAATCTAGCTCGATATATCGATCAACGTGATTTAGTCGCCAGAAAACTGCAAAGTACATATCGGTATGGGTAGTGCGCACTTCGTTTGCCTGACACCAGTCACAATGCCTGGTTGCAATTTAGTTTATTGCAACACTGGTATATATATATATATATATATATATATATATATATATATATATATATATATATATATATATATATATATATATATATATATATATTGTTGTAATATGCGAGAGGGCTGCGTGTACCGGTTTAAAATAGCCCCTACCTTCCGGTTCTCAATTTGGCTCCATAGCCTGAGAAGCAGCCTTCACATATACAATCTGAAAAATTTAGGTGTTTCGTCCCGGTGTCAGCCATAGGACTCATCAGTGGGTTTCGGCTGACACCTTCCCAGACACCCGTTGTCGTACTATATAATTTTCGGATGTTATATTTGAACTTAAAGTGTGAGGGGAATTGACGGTGAGATGTAGTGTACACCACACCCCCCCCTCTAGACAATCAACCTTCCTGGGAATTGGAAATTTGTATACCAGATTACGATTATAAGGAAGGTGTGATTGTTAATTAATTAATTTGGGGCCTGAGAACTGCGGGGACTAACACCCCGTCGGGATCCAGCATCAGTACGACGCTCTATTGCAGACCCCTGTCTGCAACGGTCCCCACCAGGGATGCCATGTTGTAATATGCGAGAGGGCTGCGTGTACCGGTTTAAAATAGCCCCTGCCTTCCGGTTCTCAATTTGGCTCCCTAGCCTGAGAAGCAGCCTTCACATATACAATCTGAAAAATTTAGGTGTTTCGTCCCGGTGTCAGCCATAGGACTCATCAGTGGGTTTCGGCTGACACCTTCCCAGACACCCGTTGTCGTACTATATAATTTTCGGATGTTATATTTGAACTTAAAGTGTGAGGGGAATTGACGGTGAGATGTAGTGTACACCACAATATATATATATATATATATATATATATATATATATATATATATATATATATATATATATATATTTATTTATTTATTTTCTTGATTCTTGAACCATAGATTATATCATTTTTCTTAATTTTGTATTTTCTTGGGTTTAGGTTCTATAATTAATAAAACACAAAACGATTGACGTTTCGCCCTTTATTCAAGGCATTTTCAAAATTTATTTCTTGACATTTTGCTGTTCTGTTTCTAAATTTAGAAACAGAACAGCACAATGTCAAGGAATAAATTTTGAAAATGCCTTGAATAAAGGGCGAAACGTCAATCGTTTTGTGTTTTATTAATTATAGAACCTAAACCCAAGAAAATACAAAATTAAGAAAAATGATATATATATATATATATATATATATATATATATATATATATTGTTGTAATCGCACGAAGATGTAAGTCCCTGTACCCGGCGATATACAATCTGAAAGTAATTGACCTTAAAATTTTACAGCGGTGTTTCGTCCTCGACGTCGACGGTAGGATTCATCAGTGGGTCCGTCGACGCCTTACCCAGACACCCTGTGTTGACGTACTTATATATAGTTGGATCTTGTATTTGTACTGATTTTTGGGCGGAACGTGTCGGTAGGATATTGATTATTTGTGGTACTGCTTATCGACCAGACGTCGTGATTTTTAATTTTTATCCGTAGTACTACGACAATATATATATATATATATATATATATATATATATATATATATATATATATATATATATATATATATATATATATTGCTACACTGGCATTTCAGAAGGGCGCAGAAGGGCGCTAGACCTCGCAGAGAGGTGTAAGATAAATGAAAACGTAGCAGAACAGAGGTGAAGGCTAGTGGCAGCACCATTGAGCACCGTACCAAGCTAACCCATATTACGGAGAGTGAGGGTGGGTGATTAAGGGCGCCACTGCATTTGAGCCAAGGTAAAAGCAGAAACGCACTACGTTAACGTGTGCACCTAGCTTTCACCTTACTCTGACCAAAATTTAAAACAACAAAATAAAAAAAAGGCAAAAGCAAGTAGTTCGGGGATCAAATAAAACTGTACTAAACTTTCAATGATAGACTTTAATTAAAAATAGGATTATGTAATAAAATCTTCATTTCATTAACCTCTAGACTGACACTGTATACAAGATGGTTGCAAGAATTGTTGGTAAGAGCCTGTGTGCTGTACAAAATGTGTACCAGCGTTATGAGGAGATCGGCCCGAAAACCAGAAGACTAGAAACCAGGGGAAAAAGCGCAACCTCCCAAAGATATGACCGTTTTTTGGTGTCGGCAAGTCTGCGGTATAGAATAGCTTTTGCAGTTTTCTTGCGAAATCAACTCCAAGAATTTAGAACTGTAAATGTTAGTGAATGGACGGTTAGAAGAAGGTTTCGTACTGTTGGATTGTCTTGTAGGATGGATAAAGGTCTACCATTGCAACGCCGGCATCGAATTGCAAGATTGGCTTTTGCCTGAAATCACTTGGCATGGAATAATGAAGGCTTGAGCATGATACTATTTTCAGATGAGTTGCGTTTTGGCCTCAATGGGTCAAATGAACGTCGATGAGTATGGCTAAGACCTGGAGAACGATATGTTTCAGTTTGTATTGACGAGCAACTACTATTTGGCGGTGGGTCGGTAATGGTTTGGGCTGGAGTCTCATCACAAGAATGCACAGAGTTAGTCTTCATACCGAATGGTTCCCTGACAGCTCACAGGTAGATTTCGGAAGTTCTAGAAGACCATTTTAAGCTTTTCATGATCACTATGGGTGACCATGGTATTTTCATGCAAGATAATGCTAGACCTTGCGCAGCCAGATTTATTACGGGATATCTCGATGAAGTGGGAATTAGGCAGTTTAATTGGCCAGCACTCAGTGCAGACATCGAACAAATCTAGGATGAGTTCTGCCGACATATCCGAAAGTATACACCAGCTCCAAGAACTGTCCAGAAGTTGCTATTGCAGGAGTTGAAAACCATCGGCCAGAATATGATCCTTAATTTCATTGAAATAGGAGGGAATACACGTTATTAATGATTAGTTTTTTCATTAATGTGGTTTCTTCCATTTTTTAAAAGTCCTGATAATAATAAGTGGAACTTTATTTTTAATATAAATTTGTTGCATTTTCAGAATAAATTGTAAAATTCAAAAAAGAGGTTTACCGATTTAACATTGAATATTAAGTTTAGTCTACAAAATACAGTGCAATGATTTACAATTTGCAAATATAAGCTTAAAACAGAAAATTCCAAAAAGACATCTCAATTTCAATGTGACCTAAATTTTTTGCTCGCCAGTGTATACTTTATCTATATTAAAATAAATCGCTATAATGCTGCAATAACCAATAAAAATGCTGCGACCCCTAAAATATCTCGAAAAGAGAATAAAATTTATTTTACTCTATTTTGCTTGTCATTTTTATTATTATTTAATAAAGGCACGCGTGAGTTCATGTTTTATTCAGTTGCCGATAACATTTCGATGAAATGGCTTGTAATAACTGATTGATTTGAATTACTGCCAACTAAGCCACACCGCTAAAATGGACGAGGAAGCGATTTTTCAGAAACATTTACTTGTAAAATCTAACCACGGTATTATTTTAGTTTAAAAAAATATACCTAGTTCAAGAACCTTCTTTTGTTTATGTTGTTTTAACTCTTCTATTAGCATTTTATATCTTTGTAGAACTAGGTCAGAAAAAGTAATATAATTCTTAAAAATAACTGACCATGAATTTCCTTTCTGAAAGATTTTTGCTTCCTCCAAATGATGCTGGATTTAGCATTGCTAGTCATGGTTCATGTAGATTTTCAGGGGTCTATGTCAATAGAAAAAAGTTCGCGAAAGTGGATCCTATTTCGGCAAATCATCACCGAAATTTAGGAGTTCGGTAAATGTCACAATGTACCTAACCAAAATTGTACCTATATACTTACACAATACTTAAACAAATAGACACAGAAATTATTTATTTATACATTAACTTTAGTACATTTCATTAATTCAGTATAAGTAACTACTCGCTTTGTCATCACACTATTTGCAACTTATAAAAATTTGCGCAGTTGGTAGCAAGGCATTGCCGTCATACGCATGATAGCAAACAAGCCTTGAAAACAAAAATGATAAATATATTCAAAAATAAAAATAGGTGTAGCAAATCCAAACCGGAACCTGGACGTTTCTTAAGTAAGATAAAGAAAATACTATATTATTCATCAAATCGGAATGAGACAGAAAATAAGCATCGTAAGCGTCGACATACGTACTTAAATTTATTAAATTACCAGTTTGGCCCTAGGGTGAGGGGTAATACAATGCTGGCGCGGTGAGAGCGGGCGGCAGCATACTCCACGCCCTAGCACAACAAGAGGATTCCAAGTTATTTGCTTTCATTCAAGCCGTCGAAGCGTAAGTACCGAGTATTGGTATTTCCGTGTTTCGCGCCAAATTTTTTTTATTTGAAATGGTAGTTTATCCACGGAACAAAAAATGCAGATTATTAAGTGGTACTATTCTAGTAAAGGTATGGATGAGATAATCGGTAGATTTGCATTTACGTGCGAAAATCATCCTTGAAAATTTAGAATTTCGGAAATTATTAAAAATTTGGTTGTCTAAAAATCTGTAAAAAATGCACTGATAATAATGAGGAGCAACCGGTTCCTCAAATTACTGAAGAATGAGCAAATCGGGAGACTGACGTTTGTAGTTTAGCAGAGATTAATTTTCCTTGCAATAGTACCATAATTGCCGAAGAACTTGATATGAACGCTCGAACAGTTCGGAATATTTTAAAGCGGAACCGTATTTTACAATAGACTGGGTTATTGTTTCGCTCAAAGTGGAGGCCTGTTTGAACTCCACTTGTAGACTTTTAGGTGTTTTTGTTGATTTAAATTGAATTTAATTATTTGTTTATTTATTTACAATTACTGAACGTGTTACTTTTATTTCTTATTAGAATCAAAGTTTATTTTTGAGAATGATTTGTAATTTTAAAGTGGTTTATTAACTTATTTACTTAGAAATTACCGTTGCGTTTCATTAGTACTTTTATTAGAATAAATGTTTATTTTGTAACAGAAATATCAATTTTCTTTACGATCAACGGTCAACAAAAAATATTTTTTTTATATTTCGGTTATTTGATGCATTTAAAACAATCAATGTATCAAATAGTCATTAAATATTCCAAATTCCGTCGATTACGTTATAAGTTAAGACGAAAAGTAAATATACCCATTCGTTCGTTTCAAGGTACTGTTCGTTTTCCTATCGCACGGAAGTTAGCGGGGGTAATATTGCGCGTAGGCATTCCCTACGATCTTCTGTCCCGAACTAATCCAAAAGAAGTTAGAGGAGCTTAGTGAGTCAGAATTTGAGAAAACGGGCCAAAAATAATTTCTAGTTAAGAAATTTCAACTAGAAGGTTGGCTATAGTAACGTATCTATTAAATCTCGGTAATATGAACGGCCAGTCTTTTGTCTCTAAAGTTTCGACTCAGGTCAAAGGCAACAGTGTTGTGGTTGCGTCGCGCCCAGTTACATTTGTGCGCCGCTCTTCTATTTGACATTGGATTGTCGAAAGTCAAATATCAACGATTACGAAATTGGGCTAAACAGAAAGGCAGGAATAAATTTTCGCCGTACTCTGGTGCGTAAAATACAAAAAAGCATGTTATCCACATGACGATTATCTAACCTCTACTAAATCAAAAGCCGAGGTTAAATTCCAAGGCTTACTGGATCACACAGTGGATCGAATTATATTGCGTCAATTAGACGCCCTTGAACAAATCGATAAATTAAATTTGTAAATAAAAGTTTCATTTGCAAATGGGGCTTCGACGCAACGTCAGGTCAGAGCCAGTACAAATTTAAATTAACTGATCCGAATATTTCTGATATAAACTTATTCCTCACCTTAGGAAGCACTAATGATGGCAACACAGCTCGACGTTTCTTTGAGAACAGTGATGAGTCAATTATTATAACAAGAGTAAAGCGAAAACTGATCCTCCGGTTTCTCGTCATTTTGCAAACTATTGGAAATGGACATTAAACTGCAATAGAGAAGATTTGGGAATACACACTTCAAACAACAAGATTGTTTTTCAAAGAATATTCTTGGCACAATATACCAACAGGAATCCACAAATAACTTACCCCATTGACCAGACATCATAGCATTTGCAATATTACCGATAGGCAAACTATCGAAAGATGCACAAAAATCAACGGACAAGTTGATAAGAAACTATCGTCTAGCCTTGGCCCGAAAATCTTCTCGAGAAAAAATATAGAGGATGTGTTACAAAACTTTTGGCGTCGATAGACCCTTACACTGTTTTTGATATCATAAGGATTCGGATAACAATTCGTACGTATTGGAGAATGAGAAAAGAGCTGTTTACAAAGAAGGCAATGATTAAAAGTTCTTTTTATTATTTTAGTTACATTCGTATTATTTATTCATTTATGTGAATCAATAAATATTATATTACTTACAAATTATTCGTATTGATATTTATTAAGAAGTCCTAAGCATAGAGGAAAAAGTACTTTCGCTTTTTTAACTATGATCGATATCCATGTATTTATTATTATAGCATTATTTTTAAAATGCACTTTGAACTCAAGCGCAATATTTTATTCATGGAAATAAAATTATTCTTTTTATTGTGTTTTCAATTAGCACAGTTATTGAACCACATTAGACGTTTTTCGAATTTATTTTCATGGTTTTAAAGATTCAGTCTGGTATGTTGGATCCGATTTTTATTTTTAATATTAAATCCGTGCTTTCAACCCACTGTGTTTTGACGACTCCCCCCCCCCCCCCCAACCATCTTTGCTGGAAACCAGCAAGCAAGCTACGATAAAACGGTATGCTTCTTCAACTTGACTAAACGGGTTGTCCGTCTCTTTCTGTTACATTCCCATTATTTAGAGGTTCTGTTTTGGATTTTTTACACCTGTATAGGTTAAAGTGAATCAATATGGTCTTTTTTAGAAGACTGGAGATAAGTAAGTACATTATCCTTTTTAATTCCTCTGATAGTCCCATTGTCGATCATGACTAGTATTCTAATTAATCGCTCCCAGACATATTATTATTTTTTAATGTTTTAATTATTTTGTTAGTTTTTTGTTTTAGCTACAGGTATTATTTACTTTCTGTATTCTCTTTTCTTTCCATCTCAAACTTTATAGATAAAATTCAATGGTGTATAACTCTTCTGTACCTAACTATAAAATACCAACGACAACTACAAAGATTAAAATAAGGTTATACGTGGGAATTCGAATTGCCAAGGGTCGTCATTATGAAGTAGTTTTATTTTTGTACACAAATAATTTCTACTAAACATAGCCGAATCTAAAAGAAAATGTAGGCAGTATAGTGTTAATTGAATCTGAAGGCCGGTTTCATTCAATCACTGTCGGATAAACACCTGCCTATGTACCTTTATATGCAACAGTTTTAAGCAAAGACGCTATACAGCAATCCAAGTTGGAGTATTATCTAAGAAGGTGTCATCCTGAAACAGGTAAAGATTTTAACACTGGAAGAGAAGCTTCGGAAGACCCACTGTAAACCGTATATTACCTTCAGTGTCAAAAAGAGACGATGATGGTCCGCAGACATCTTACAATATATCTTTACTGATAGCAGAAACAAGGAAACAACATACTATCGAGGCAGAGCCAATTTTGCCAGTTATTGAAGAGGTTGTGAAAACTGTTCAACACAAACTTGTATATAATATACCCAAGACAACCCCTCTGAGCAACAGCCCAAAGAAGTATTGATGAATTGAGTCATGATGTTGCAAGCCTCTTGTGTAATTATCTGTAAACAATACAGTTCTCCGTATAACTGGACGAATCAACTTCACCTGGTAATGAGACACTGTTATTGGTATCGGCAGCAACAGATGAAGTACCTGCCACGGTTGGACATTTTTGTAGTTTTACAAACCATTTAAAACATAATTATATCTAGAATATTTGCAATTAATTGTATCATCCGTCAATAACATTTAGTTGCTAAAAATATGAGTGACAGATTGCATTAATCTCTTCAATTCCTCATAAACGCAGTTAACAAAATTCGTAGCAACACGTTGAATTTTGGTTACTGCATTATACTGAAGTATGCCGGTTGTCGGACCGTTTATGTTTGATAAGTTTTTTTTTCAGTTTTTGAGACTGTTTTAGAGTTTTTGGATGTTCAGGATCCAAGACACCAGACATTGCATTAACAGATTTGGATACCAAATTTAACGACGTTAATTCACAATTGCAAGAGGACACTCTGAATTTAACAAAATAATGTTCACCACGGGAGCGTTTCTTGTCAGAATTAACTTTATAAAACCCAACATTGGATAGTTAGAATTTTCCAGTTTCCCAACTTCTAACAGATATGCTGCCAGAATGGTTAACCTTCATTTAAACACCCCGTACACACACTTTAAAATCAGATTTGAGGATGTTTCGAGCATGGAAATAATACAGTGGATTATCCACCCATATGGTGAATTGGATGTCATATTACAAGAATAACTGAAACTCATCCGAATAAGTACTAACGAAGAACTTAAGGTGCTGTTTAAAAATAAATATTATGTTGGGTTCAAAGAGACATCCCTGCTACTTATGCTGCATTAACCCATTAACGCCATTTTTTTGAAATGTATGTACAAAATTTGAAATGTTTACTTTTTTCTGTGAAATTTGTTAAAACATAAGGATACAAAAAGTGTAACTTGGCATTTTGAGAAAAAGGTACGAGGTTTGCTTGTGTAGTTACTTTGCTGACACTTTTTCTGCTTGGTTCTTCCGATTCCATGATTCATGCTGTCATATCTTACACCATTTGAAACAACACTGCGTGATGTGGATGGTAAACATACCCTCTTTTTAGATAAGGATAGGTCACATCCATTCGGAACTTCTTTATCCAGATTTCCTTCACTTCCTGATATGTCATATGGTAAATTACAAAACCATTTACAAAAGGCATATCAATTATACCTGTAAAAAGACGCCAATATCATTTTTTCCTCGTACTGTAATGTGATAATCAACACCAGCCATGGGCTTGTTGTAATTTGCAGTGACCTCTAAATAATCTTGCACTTCAGTGTCTATAAAAATTTCTGTTCCTCTTGGAATAACTTTCACCACCTTAGTTAACTCGTCAACTTCTGGAGGTAATACCAACATATCAGAATCTATGTAATTAGAGTATTGATAATTTGTGGCTTCTTCAAGATTCTGAAAATATTTTGTACTCATGGTTGGAAAACACTTACGTTGCCTAAAAAAAAGATTACTCTATTAGTTCAGTAGTCAAATTTGACAGATTGTTATAGGCTAAGTACAACAACTGACAACTAGAAACCAATTTATTTTCAAACATGCATATGTGTAGATAAAAACAAGATTGAAATACTTTTCTTACCTTTAAGTATAGAAAAAATATTACTCAAGATATTCTAATGTGTTTCACTATATCTCAACTAAAAAATAATCAAAAAAGATAGCTGCAACTAAAAGTACAGGGTAATCTACTAAAAATCGAAAACATGCGAACAACCTGTCTAAAGATTCGCCTGAACAGGTCTGAGAAAGACTGTTGATGTACGACGTCTATCAGGTCCCCTAGACACTGTTATCCTTTCTTAAATTTACTGTCCTCAATGCAAGACGCTGGGCGTTAATGAATTAAGAACGATCGCTAAAAAACTTTTGATACCTGTTCCATCTTCATATCTCGTGGAAAGGGATTTCAGTGTTATTGTCAATATTTTTACGAAAAAGAGCCAGATTGGAAATCACAGGCTGACGAGATTTAAGATTAAACCTGACTAGTTTGATGCTAAATATTTAAAATTTGTAGTCAAGGCATTAGACTTATCCCTCCTTTTACGGGTATTTTATAACTATTGTCAAATTCTATGGTAGGTGGGGAACGATGCGCCGAAAGGATGCAGCAACTTGTGCGTTCTGCTATAAAATATGACGAGTAGAATACAAGGATTGATTTTTTTATGTGTATTTAATCTATGTAAAAAATTTATTAGATTCTATTGTGTGTCATTTTAATTAATCTTTATTAGTGACCAGTAACTCAAACAATTTTTATTATTTTAATACTTTCTAATATACGGTAAATCCTATGAAATTGCGTAGCTCTGTGTTTGATGATAAAACTCATAATCCGGCGACTCTCGGCCCATTGTGAGGCATATTATCAAAAACTGGCTGTTGTTACTAGATTACATACTATTCCCGACTGACCACGTTGAGCGTTAGATCACCAGCTCAAGCTTCAGCTGTCAAAAATACGTTTAATTTAATAGCTTAGAAAGTCTGCAAGGTTATTTATTCTTTCCATATAGACGTTAGAGTACTAGTCGGCAAGGTGATATATTTTAAGAAATACCTGGAAAAAGTACATAGGTATAATTTAATAGAATACAGTTCAGACTAATATTCTCTAAAAAGTTAAATGTTTTAGACTTTACTATAGTCTCTGTCAATTCTTTTTAATTTGCCAATCAACTCGTTTGACGTGAAGTTAAAACAAAATATGCTTTCGCAGAATCACGAGGAAGCAATTTTTCATAAATATCGACTTTTGAAATAAATAACAAGGTATTTAAAAATATTTTCAGTTGAAGAACTTTCTTTAATTTGTGTTCCTATTTGAGTTTGGTATTTTATTTTTCGAAAAATTTTTGCTTGATTTAAATGGCTTTGGGCTTAAAATTGCTAGTCACTCTACCACATTTATTTTAAAACTACAAAAAATATAATTACTTCAATGACTTAGTAAAATAGACAAAAAATCCAATTTGTAACTTTTACGCTTGTCTGCTCTTTCAATTTAAACGTTAAACTACCAGTCGGCGCTAAGATACATCTTAATAAACACCTGGAAGAAGAACGTATAATTTAACGTTAAGAAAAGTCGGGCGAGTATTTTCTGAAAAGGTTAATATTTTACATCTTGACAGAGTCCTTGTCAGGTCACTCAATCCCATTAAATTTGCCAATCAATTTACTTGACGTGAAGTTCGGATGAAATGTGTCTTGGCAGCATCACGTTGCAGACAATCTATGTTACACCGTTAAAATGGATGAGGGAGTAATTTTTCATAAACATCGAGTAAAAAATCTAACAATAGGATTATTTTTAGTTTAAAAAATATCTTTAGTTTAATAACCTTCTTTTGTTTGTGTTCTAGTTTCATCTCTACTCCCGTTTTGAATCTTTTTAGAACTACATTATAAAAAATAACATGCTTTTTAAAATAATAAACCAAAAATTTTCTTCCTGAAAATGTCCTGTTTGCCCCAAATTAATTTGTGTTGAGAATTACTGATCCCTCAATCAAATCTATTTTGAAACTAAACAAAGGTAATTTCCGCTATAGTTGAAAACAAATATTTGCATCAGTGACTAAAAATCCAATTTAGAAATTTAATACTCCGTTCTTTCATTTTAAACATCGGAATGCCCGGCGATCGCGGAAGTTGGAGGTGGTGACGAAGAGTTGGTAATATGGTAACCAGAAAATCAGAGTAGGGTCTGCAGATGTGGCAGCTTCTCGATGTAGTCTTTAATGTGTTAGATCGATATTGTTAGTCAAGTCCTCGATTCTTATAATCCTGTTGAATTTTTTTTGTGTCGGGTAGTACCATTAGCCGAACTTCAAAGTTAGTATTTGTTTCTGTTAACAAGACATTTGTGCAGAGTTTTCTTATAAAACAATGCATCAGTCTGTACGAAATTGTGCTGTAAGTCCCGTGGCATGTTCCCTGAGTTAATTATTTTTTACAAGTAAGATCAGGTTGAAATAACATTGGAATAAAATAAATTTAAAGCATTGTGGTTTCGGAACTGTTAAAATAATCATTGAGGTTCATTAGGGGAGTACCGCTTTACATGCCCGATAGAATTCAGTTTACGGTATGCTCCTTCTATTTACCTTCTCTAACTTCTTTGCCGCCGACTGGCAGAGAGATACGTCATAATAAATATCTGGAAGAAGTACTTGTTATTAAACATTGAGAAAATTGTGATAAATATTTTTTGAAAAATACTAACATTCTATTACTCGATATAGTCCTTGTTATGTCTCTCATTTTCATTCGATTTCTCAGTCCATTTATTAGGATTCAAAGTTAAAAGAAATGTATTTTGAATTTATGGTGCAGACAAATTATGATATATGGCTAAATATGACGTAAACTTTTCAGAAATATCTAAAACAACGGTATTATTTTTAGTTCAAAAAATATCCCTAGTTCAAACACCTTCTTTTGTTTGTGCTCCCATTTCGGTTTTGCTCTTATTTTAAGTCTTTTTAGAACTAGGTCATAAAATATTCTAAAATAGATATTAAGAATGTAACATATATAAAAAAATTTACTTAATGAGGACTAATTTGGTTTCTGAGAAAATGTAACACAAAAAAGATAAATTTCACTTTATTTGGTAAAATTTTCGCAGGCAATCTATTAGTACTATGTATATTTTATTTTAAATATAGAGTTAAAGAGTGATTAAAAATTTTGGGAATTCAGTTTAGTTGCTTGATTATTTTATCTCAAATTATTTTGAAAATATTGTAGTATGTTCTAATGAAGTGACATGATCTTTTCTTTAGGAATTTCGGGAGACGTTGATTTTCAATTTTTTTTTTGTGTTTAAGAACCGAAGTTGATTTTTAATTTTTTTTTGTGTTTAAGAAACGAAGTTGATTTATTAAATTTCCTCTTATTTAGATTTTTTCCAACAGATCCAGCGTGTTAATGGGGTCAATTATCGTATAGAGAGAGATTTTTATTACATCTTCTGGAAATAATGTTATCCCTGTAGGGTATCGTATTCATCAGTACAAAGTATAAAACAAAATCCCCACGCCGCTAATGGATAGAGTGTGTCACGAGGAAGGTTTAGGTGTATAATTTGTGGATTAAACAGTAACACTAGCGGGTCACTAAGAACATATAAAATAATGAAGGTTATGTGATCTTTCAGAACTTGATTATCATCTTATTTTAAAAAGTGTATTTGAAATTTTTAATAAACAATGACGAGACTCGACACGTAACAATCTGAGATTAATTTAAATGACTGTATATATTGCCTTTGAAATTATATCATATTGCAGTTCTGGCTGCAAAATAATATAAATTTACAACAAAAATAAATTTGACTGAAATGTGGTTTTCCGACTTGCATTCTCTTTATTTTTGTTTGTTTGTGTGTTTCGATTAGGTTGTATCTCTAATTGTTATCAAGTATAAACTGAATATTTCGTTTTAAGGTTACTAGCTTATATATATATATATATATATATATATATATATATATATATATATATATATATATATATATATATATATATATATATATATATATATGTCCATTGAAATGCGAAGTTTCGCTCCACTGTACCTTCCTCAATGATTTGATGTAACAAAGTAGTGGTTCCCAAAAATGGGGCATCTGAACACTGGGTTTACTGAAGACTTAATTATTATTTTTAATATGAGCTGCTTCTCTTTTTCAACTTGAGTACCACATGTATCACTGTAGTTTCAGATCATTTTTATGATGTTGATTATCTCAGGAGTGCTTTGTAATACCATATTGCGACGTTTTCACTTTTTCTATATGAGTTTTACGTTCTTTAATTTTGACTTCTAGAGACCGCTTGGTTTCTCCAAGGATGCCACATTGTCAGATCGAACTACGTTACTACTGAACGGGGTGGTAGCCTTTTTGAAGTGTTGTCTTCGAAGTATTTACTTTCAAGTAAATGAAAAGTTTTACGCTTAGGGTGATAAACTTCCAGTGGATTTTTCGCTCTCTCCAGTGAAGTCCAACATATATTTGAAATAGTTTTAAACACATCCCATAGAAATAGCAACATTGAAATCGAAATCCTGGTTGAAATATGTCGGTGATACCTTTATTATCTGGAAGAGTAATAATCTAGAACTAAATGATTTATTGACATGTACGCTAGAAATTAAAATTAAGGAACAACATACACATACAGAAAAAGAGGAAACGTCAAGATCTAACATTGAAAACACGCCTGAGATAAAGAACACCATAAAAAACGATCTGAAGCTGCAGCAGTATATATGGAGTACATAGAAGGAGCTTACATTAAAAATAATAATGGAATCTTCAGTAAGCTCAGATTTGATGTACCTCATCTTCGGCAACCATTATTTTGTAGCAACAAATCATTGAGGTATACACAGTGAAGCAAAACTTTGTGCTTCAATGGATAGAGTTAATATATAAGCTCGTAGCATTAAACTGACAGTTAATAACTATTAGAGATACAACCGGACAATTCAAGTGGGACAATCACATTTTAGCCAATGCCTTCAACTTTTAAACAAACGTTAAAAATAATTTCTTATAGTTTACTTAAGATTAACAGACTTATGTTGGTACAAAGTCGCCACAGTAAAGTCAAGTGCTAATGTGAATTTGTTGTTTAATTTGCAGACGAAATTCCAAACTTAATAAAACGAGTCTTAAATTATTCAGATTTCAATACGCATCTAGATCTATGGGGAGAACATTTATTTGTCAACCGTAGTAGAACTTATGGTCACAGTCATAAGTTATTTAGTTATTTTAAATTTACAGTCTCCTTCTAAGATTTAACCTGTAGAATTTGTCAGTCATCCCATTTCAATAAAATGGCTTAAAATATTTTGTCTCGATCCTTCGTTTCGCAAGTTAACGAGATCTCTTATTCATTTTGTTCTCTCCAACTCAGTGATGCTAGGATCAGTTAAAGAATAAGAAATCATGGCAATGTTCGGAAAACTAAAAAATACTACTTCTGTTGACATGGATAATATACCCTCAACTGTATTTAAAAAAATGCTTAAGTACTGTAATTTTCGGTCCCTTAAGAGAGAAGTGTTTCCGGATATCTTGTAATTAGCGATGGTAGTTCCTCTTCTTAAGAAGAATAATTAACATTTGCTTGCGAATTATAGACCTATTTACCATTTAATCTGTGTTTAGTAGAACGTATTGTATATGATTCGATTTTAATCGACCTTTTTATGGATCTCAGCAAGACTTTTGACCTTGTTGACCATGACTTTTTCCTTGAAAAGCCTTTTGGGTGTGGTTTGGGGGATAAAGTCCACGAGTGATTGCAGTTATATGTGTATATTCGTTATCTAATTGTTGGTATTGATGAAACTAAATCTGATAAATAAAAATCACCCGTGGGGTCCCTCAGGGATCCGTCTTAGGTCGTCTTTTGTATTTATATTTATTAACGATTTGCTTGACATAAAAGAAATGTAAATTTGTTTCTTGATGAGAGCTATCTGGTGGCGAATAACAGTATAAAAAACTATTCAAATAGTTTAAAAAATGCTTAGCAAATCTCACATCTGGTTTGGGGGAAAAAGTCCACGAGTGGTTGCAGTCGCATATGTATATTTGTTATCTAATTATTAATATTGATAAGAGTAAATCTAATAAATAAAAAATCACTCGTGGAGTCTCTAAGGGATTTGTCCTAGGTCTTCTTTTGTTTTTATATTTATTAGCGATTTGCTTGACATTTGCAATAAAAGAAGTGTAATTTTGTTTGAAGATTGGAGCTATCTGGTGGCGGACAACAGTATAAAGGAAACTACTCGAATAGTTTAAAAATGCTTAGCAAATTTCACATCTCGTTTACTGCAAACAAGTGGCATTTAAGTATGAACAAAATAGGTTTTATATGCTTTAGTAAATAGTAAATCAATACCTCAAGTAGAGAGTGTAAAATTTTAACGTATTCACGTGCATACAGACTTTTCTAGAACACGCATGTTGACAGGCTTTGTAAGAAATTAATCACTAGACTAATGACTATGTACTTGAGAAAATAACTCAAAGGTTACCGTTTTTTTATGGTTTCATACTTATAATTGACCCAATATGATAAAATCAGAAAGTACTGCTAAATTAAGGGGGTACGTTTTTGCGATTAAGGTAGATTTGCCCACTTCTCAGTTTTTTTAGTTTTACTCGAAAACTATTCATTTTTCATATGTATATGTATACAGAAAAATTATAGATAATTAAATTTCCTTTCGAAATGATACCTCATGATGTCAAAAAGTCATTTTTTAAAAATGCTCACCAATAAAAAATAAACAAAGTAAAAAATGCAAAATTTTTTGTTTTCAATTTTTTCCCCTGCATGAAAAAGAAAGCTGACGCTACACTCATTAAAATGAGCATCTGCAGAGACCTATACGATGAAAAATAACCGAGATATGTTTCTGTTCTCGATATTAGCAAATTTTTTCTTTTTTTTCTTCAATTTTCATCCTAAAGCTTTTTTGTCAGTGAATTTAAGATTGTGTGGAAATCTCCCGAGATAGTCTACGAAATAAGTATAAAATATATAAATCATTTAAAAATTGTGTACACAAAAGACACTGTTATTTTTGCTGGCTACTCTGTCGAGAGGTTACGTCGAACCATACAAGACGGTCTGGGAGGAAATAACTTAATTTTTTTTCCATTTCCTCGCTTTTTTTTTAAATTTTGCTTTTGGGGTATATTTTGACGAAAACTTACTTGTTTTGGACTTTTTGAGGTACTACTTCGATAGAAAATTTCATTACCTAAAACTTTTCTGTAGACATGTAGCTTCGAAAAATGCATAGTTTTCGAGTGAAACTCAAAAAATGAAAAGGGGACAAATCTACCTTCATCTCACAATCGCACTCCTTAATTTGGTAGCACTTTATGATTTTGTCATATCTGGAGGTCAATTGGACGTATGAAATAATGAAACCATTTTAACGTTTTAATTCCTGTTGCACCTCTTTTTTTCGACATAGTCAATAGCTTACACTCTATTCTATGCTATATAACGCTTACAATAAATTTCAGCAGTGGATGTTATTTTTTCCTATTATTATAGCCGAATAAAATTTAGTTTGGTTTTTTGAGTTAACTCGTCTCGTAATACAGAAAGAAAGTTCACATTTAAAAAATCGATTTAAAAAAAAGTCAGGACTTTATTGAAAAAATGTTTATTACATATTAAAATACATTGTTTGGGAATTTATTTTTTAAAAATGATATCGTCCAAATGTAATCCATTGCGCTCACGGCATTCATTTAACCGAGCACTAAAATTGCCCATGACGGCTCGGCAGGTATTCTCCGTGATGTCTGCCATTTCGTTGCGGATATTTTCTTTTAATTGTGCCAGGGAAGTCGGTTTGTTGGCGTAAATTTTTGATTTGACATAACCCCATAGGAAAAAGTCCATAGGTGATAAATCAGGACTGCGTGGAGGCCAACTTATGTCACCTTTCTTTGAGATCAATTTGCTAGGAAAAATTTCACGTACTCGTGGCAGAGACATGTTGGACGTGTGTGAAGTTGCTCCGTCTTGCTGGAACCATGTTCTTTGGTTATAGCCAGGAAAATTTTGCATTTCAGGCACGAAGAAGTCGTCTAACATCTCCACATACCGCTCTGAAGTCACTGTTCCCTTTCATCTTCAAAAAAGTCCGGGCCGATAATTCCTCGCGCCGACATCGCAGCCCATACAGTCACTTTCGGCGAATGTAGAGGTTTCTGATGTTTGTGTTTTGGATTGTTTGCACTCCAATAGCGGCAATTTTGCTTGTTTACATGACCATTAAGATGAAAATGGGCTTCATCTGAAAATAAGATGTTGGTAAACGTTGAAAAGCATTCAGTCATCTGGTTTACGAAGTCAAGCCTCTGACCAGCATCCTGAGGCTTCAATTCTTGCACCAACTGAATTTTATAGGGGTTCAGCTTTAAATCTTTGTGTAAAATGCGGAATAATGATGACCTATGCACATTTAAAGCAACAGCATGCTTACGAATTGAAACGTTTGGGTCGTCACGAACAGACTGAGTAACACTTTCTACGTTTTCGACCGTTCTCAAAGACCTCGGACGCCCGGATTTTGGTTTATCTAGTGCTGAACCGGTTTCTTCAAACTTCTGGACCCATTTTCCAATAAGCCGAGCGCTTGGCGCATCATTTAAGTGATGAATATGTCGAAAATTGCAGAATTTTCTACGCGCTACGGTCGCCGAATTACCATTTTTGTAAAACTCACATACGCACAAAGCACTGTCCGCTCCTGAGATACGCTCCATAGTGACTAAATTCCCAAGAGCCAGGCTACCGATCGACATACCCCCCGCGCCGCTCGGAATAGTTGCGTTCACGCAATAAGCAAAACAAATGTGTACTTTCTTTTGAGACACCCTGTACAATAATTAGTGGAGCATATAGATTAGCTACATTTAGACCCCTATTTCAACAATACAGGACCCCATGTTATCTTCGTTATTTATCTTTGAGGCACTTATTTTCTCTAAAAAAACACTTCAAAAATGTGATGAAAACATCATTTTAATAATTATGAGACCTATGGTCGTTTAGATTTCAATAAACTATGATATAATTATATGAAATAAAAATACCTCTAAAAGGATCGTCATCAAATATTTAATACCATAAAGCTATTAAAATATTCAAGTGTGTTCAGACAGTTAGATGAGTGTTTTTATATTTTCTCTAAATATTATAATAATTTATTTATTATATTGTTTTATTGTTTTTGAAGTTACTTAAAAATTTACTCTTTCTGGCCTATTTCCTTGGAAGCAATTGTCCTTATATTTGGTTTAATCCCTACTTGTATGCCTACTATAATATACAAGGGTTAAATAAATAAATACTTCATTTCTTTTAATTTCTAGGCTGTTATGTCCTCATATGGAGAGATTTGTACACCCTGATAAGATCTTATTAAATAAATTTATTTCAATCACTGCTTTGCAATAGTTACAAATTAAATAACGGATTAAAGGTTTGTTATAAATCACTTGTTTGTTAACAAATATATTTATTTTTAACTTTCTATCGCCCGCACATAAAAGCACAACCCGTAAAAATATATCAGACATGTAGAGAAATTTTAATTGTAAATGGGAATTATTTAATGATGAACAAAACCCGAAATAGTTTATATTACATTCGTTGCGTGATTCTACATCAATTGCATCAAATTTGTAATAATGATGGAGAGAAATAGGAAATAATTTTACGCTGAAATAATTGCTGGAAATGTAAACAGAATAACGCCATTATCGTAGGCCACAATTACTAATTGGTTAAATGTATTTGATGTTGTTGTCCAGTGAGATATATATATATATATATATATATATATATATATATATATATATATATATATATATAAATGGCAATTCGTAGATAAAAAAAATAAATTCGGCACCCAAAAATGTATTTTGTATTTTTTTTATTGTTTTAGAAACCTATTTATATTTTGTATATACTCAATATTTTTTTTTGTAATAAGCTGAGATTCGAATTTATAAATATAAACATCCATTTCTGATTGCATAATTTAAACTAGTATAGCGCGTTAATCGGTAAGTAAATTGTAGAATAAAATATTTACCGATAAATATCAGTTTTTGAATCCTTTTCTTCTTCATATTAATTAGAAACTTCCCATTTGTTGTAATTTGGGACATCTAAAAACACTTGACGGAGTCACGGCTTGCAAAAAATTAAAAGCAAGATTAAATATAAATATTTATGTCTGTCAAATATCAAAAAAGCCTTTCTCCAAAAACCATAAACAATGTTCAAATAAATTTATTGTTGTTTAAATCTATTGGTATGATCGAAGCTCCAACGGTTCATCATCGTTTCAGTTCTTGATTTGCCGTACTTCACTGAGTCGACTGTCGATCTCATAAGAGTAAAATTAACCTTAATTTATTTGAAAAACTGGTTATATTAAAATCATTCAAACTATAATTGTTTTCTGTAACTCTGTATATAAAACATTTTAAATAAAGGTATTTTGAAAATATCCCTTTTATTTAAAGATAAATTATAAATCGATACCTCAATGCCGATTTACATCACCCTGCTCAATTATTTGCTGTAGTGAAATCAATTGCGTTTCGATCGCACTTTTTTACAGATCAAGAAAATTACCACAAATAGATGAATATACTGCAAGATGCCCTATCGAAAAATGATTATAAAAAAGAACATATAGACAAGGCTCTAAGAAACAAAGGCTTGGCCCCGAAAAATCTCGAAAACCAAGAGAAGAGTTTAAAAGCTTTTTTTCCTTATGTCAGAGGCATCACAGACAAAATTGCAAAAATTCTCAAGAGACATAAAATTGAAACAATTTTCACCCCAGACCGTAAAGTAAAGGATCTTCTACAAACACCTAAAGAAAAAATTCCTCTTGAAAACCAGGGAATGTACAAAATTCCATACTGAAAAAGCAGCTCATCTTACGTAGGACAAAGAAAGGTTGCGTTGAGTCTTATTTTGCAACAGTGGAGCAATTTACAAAAAATGAGCAAAAAATCTAAATTATACAGTTGAAATTCATATGGGTTAAAAATTACATTTAGAAAATCTTTTCTAATAACTTTTTTCGATATTTTGCGCCACTTTTGAATTTTATTTAAAAAAAAATTAAAATTTGACAGATATTGCTAATCAGGTGACTACTATTGTTCATCTCAATCTCGATCAAGACAGTAATTGATGCCAAATTCAAATTTCGAATAAATAAATAAATATATATATATATATATATATATATATATATATATATATATATATATATATATATATATATATATATATATATAAATATATATATATATATAGCGACTGGAAAATAAAAAGTATACATTATTTCCCCTAATTCTTTACTAAATCCTCTTTTTTTTTTCAATGTAATCCGATTTTTAAGGGAAAAATATTTTCATGATCGACTTCAGCGATCTTGAAAATTAACAAAAACAAAATAATTGTAAGGACTAGATGCTGATGGCTATCTCCGGCTATTTTAGGGCATCAATTTTTATTAAAAAATACAAAAAAAACCGCTGAAAATCGTTTCTTATGCTCTCGAAGAATGATTTCCAATAAGAAAAATTTTATTTACAGTGGTTTGTTATTTTTGCTTGTTATCAGTCTAATCTTTCTGGCCTAAAGAAGTTCTGTTCTGTTCTGCTTGCACCCCTTCTTTCGAAGGGGCAATGGCTTTGCTGCAAGGCAATTCGCCAGCTCGTCCCACGGCCTAGCGCTTAGCTAGAGCCAGAACTACCCTTCTGGATAGGTTACACGAACTCCGGATTGTGGGCACTAAACGGGGAGGATTCCCGGATAGTCGGGTTTGTACCCCCAAAAATCCTCTACTAGTACATAACTTAAACAATTGACATATAAACCAAAGCTATGAAATGCATGAACTGTCGGATGTGGAGATAATTGCACGTTACAAGTATATCCTTCTCTGTCAATGCACAGAGCACCGTTTCGTAGGGCAAAAAACACCCCGCTCACCATAGAGCACGCGACCACGGTCAAACTCCACCCCTTGCACAATAGGATTTACCCTGTAACCAGCGCTCCTCCCAACACCTCACAATCAGTCTGGACTCCGTTTTCGTCCACAAACGTCCCTACCTCGTTTTTTCTTGCACCCGGCAACGTGTTGTCTGTTCAACAACCAAAACAGAAGTGGCCTAAAGAAGTTAACCGAGGAACTTTTTCAACCTGTCGTATAAGTACTTTTTTCAATGATCTACCTACTATTACAATACATATTATTATGGGATATTTTTACACATAGGATTAGTTGTTATGAACTGATTTCACAAGTGACATAGATTGTAACTCGTGTCCTTGGTGGTACTGTTAGGATGTTTATAAATTTCGATGAATTTTTTTCTTTGCAGACATCTAATACCCGATACCGATATAAAAATTTTGGAATGTTCTACATTATTGACGTATCCATGTAAATGTTGGTGATTCTGGTGACTCTGCGTATCTAAAAAAATTATAAAAATAAAGAAAATGTTTAATGTTCTTAATTCTATTCGAATAATTAGAGTTCGATACATAACTCAAATTGAGACAAAATATGTTTCATTCATAAATAGATAAAATCGTTCATTCCATCAATAATATTTTAGGTTAAATATGATAGGGGCTTAAATAATAAATCCAAAAATCGATGGTAATTCATGTGGCTCGCAAAAAAGGAATTACAGGATTTTAGGAAATTGTATTTATAAAATTAGTAGGTGACAGTGAATCAGATTTTACGAGATTCCTAATACGATTTCTGCGTTTTTTTGTTTAGAAAATAAAGATATTATTTTTTAATTGGCAAGCTAAAAAAAGCCGACCATGGTCAATCATATTGTATTAATGGTTCCAGATGTTATAGCGGAGGCAAATATTTTTCATTTTATTCATCTATTTATTTCTTTCTGTTTCATTTTACTAAAGGTATTTTTAAATAAACTTAAAATTAAAAATGTAGTTTAATAAGTGTTGTTTTAAATATATCAAATTTTGAACTCAAGTTTTTACTTGATCTCAGTTTTCATGTCAGTATTTATTCAAGTTTAATTAGTTTGTGTGTTCTCATTATTATTGAAATAAAAAATGAGTGAAAACACATAAATGGTTAAATTGGCTACTTTAATATAAGCAATAATAGCTCATCCGTCTAGTTATAATTTTCTCTCATTTCTAGTTCAGTTTTATGATGATAACAAGTTCGAGTTTTAAAACTATTCTTATTCAAGTAGTTAACATTTACTTTATTCCTTTTATTAGTTGAAATGAACTCTAATAGCCAATAATTTGCAGACAAAAGCTTTGAAGTTAAACAGAAATTAAACTTAAACTGACATTTCCACTGATGTTTAAAATTTTAACGAAAATGCATAGATTACAAGAAGTGGATAAAATGTAAAATAATATAAGGAGAGAATTAGTTTGTATTGCTATCTCTTTAAAAGATCCATATTAGAAGGTCTACGAATTGAGGTCTTATGTGGTTTTGCAACAGGTATAATTTCGAGCGTATAATAACGAACAAACAAACATAAAATTTTCATCGATATGGTAGAGATTTTATAAAAAATTGAAATTTCAGTAAGATATAAAGAACTCTTCTATGGCCGCAAAATTGGTTTAACAAGTTCTTCTTTAGGCTGTTAAATGGATAAAAAGGAAGATAGTTTATGTTTTGCGAATCTAACTCTGGTTCTCTCTCCATACTAGTTTCGGTTATCTAATAGCCTCGTCAGTAGAGATGGAATAAACCAAGAGCCGTGTTCTCAGAAAACAGCTATTTATATAAAATCTAAATTCCGAGACGTGTCGGCGGGAAGGTCACCCGGCAGACGTTTTCAATGCCAGACTGTAAATATCACAGTCAAAGAACATCTATGCATACACCGCAGTAGTGAGACGCTTAAAAATTATGTATGCATAAACGTTGTTGATTCTTAATATTTTACAGTCTAACATCGAAAGAAAAGAGAGCTGGATCAGCAAAAAATAACTGCACATTTCATTGTTTCTTTTAGAATGACAAACAACGTATAATATTTATTATCTTTTATAGGTTCAATAGACAGTCGAGACTCTCCTGGTAACACTCTAAGACCCGCCTCCAATCCAGCATTTGCCTTAGATTTTAACGATCTTCCAGAAGAAGTAAGCCAAAGTAGTACCTACCAAAGTTTTCAGAGAAGTGGGAGAATTACTCCTCCAGCTACTACGATTCCAAGGTTTAGAAAGTACTGTGTGGATGACTTCAATTTTTTGAAAGTTCTTGGCAAAGGCAGTTTTGGAAAAGTAAGTATTTTGTATTATGTATTAACGATGAATATAATATACCTGCAGTTCGGTGTATAAGTTAATTCATTTTAGAGAAACTACTTTAGTTCGCAACCAACTAAATAAACCTTATATTATAAGGGCATACTCTATTCTAATACGGTTAGAGACAAAACACTATCTTAGATTGCAAGGAAATACCAGGAAAGGGTGAAAGCCTCTCCCATGGCAGTAAATCGCCGCACCAATCGTCACTTTTTCGTTTCAAAATCATAAATCTCTGAGAAAAACAAGATATCAAGACAATTTTTTTTATTTAATTTGGAGCTTGATTAATGTAGATTAGAAAAAAATAAAGAGCATGCTAGCTCCCTTTCACAAAACCACTGTTAAGTCCCTAAAAATGCATATTTTGAAAAATGTATCTTTATCACAATATTTTCAAAACCTACGGATAAAAGTCTTTAATAATGCCCAAAGTGAATCGCAAATTTAGGTTCTATGGGTTTCGGGTCCATTGATCTAGGTTATATTGCTCAGATTTAATGGGTCTAGGATTTATGTTTCCAAGATCTGTGCCTATGCATTTAGAATAATTTAAAATTCATCGATAAGACTCCTTTCAATCATAGTTAATGTATTTATAGTATAAATTTTAGGTTAGGGTGCTTCTTTAGATTTCGGGGCTTGGAGGTATGAGTTCAGAGTTTTAGTTCATGTTGCAATGTTAAATGAAAAAGACATTTTTTCAAAAAATAATGCATTTTAGGGGCTTCACATTGATCCTATAAAAGGGGGCTAGCATGCTCGTTATTTTTCCTGTAATCTACATTAGTCAAGCTACAGCTTAAGAAAATTGTCTTGATATCTATATTTCTCTTAGAGATTTACGATTTTGAAACAAGAAAGTGACGATTAGCCCATAGTGCGCCAACTACAGATCGGTTTCGAACTCATTGGTTCTCGTCTGTCCATGGTAGGGACGCACACCTATATAAAGTCATATACAAGTAACGTCGAAATAAAATATTCAGATTGCGTGAAATGCTGGGTGATGACGTTACTTGTATTGGACTTCATATTTTGTCTTATATGTATTGCTTAAAGTATGGTCTTACTCCGTTCTCGTCGTAATCGAGATTTTGTCTTTGCACTAATCGTGAAGAATTTTGTCGGTATCCCTAGCAATAGTGCCGTATAGAAGACCTAATTCGTCGCATTTGGAAGTATTCAGAATCATAGAATACCGCATCATTGACCGAAGCTAATGAGCTATTTAAAGAACTGTTTCTGGAATGATGTCTGCGGTACGAATGTCCCATTTGTGGATTTATCCAACCAGGATGTTTGAATTGAGAGCGTTGAACTAATATGCGAAGTGAAAATGTATTTGTCTAAGATGAAGCGTTATCTTGGATGTAGAGATTGTTGAATCTTGTCAAGTCTGACGCGACTCCTTGTGGAGGCGCAGAGATCTTGCCAAAATCATCCAGGGAGTCATGAATGCTACCCCTCTTCATTTGACTTGAAATGAAGAAACGTTTTCTGTTTCGGGACATTTTTCCGATTAAACTAATTTTATATTAATTTAGAATCAAATGGCATGAAGTAATAACTCAAAAAGAGCCGTGATGGATTAATCAAGGATATTTATTAATTGAGAAGTTAGTTTTTGGAGTACTGCTTATTTGTTTACTTAATCGGAAACTGATTAAGGCTTTGGGTAAGTTTTAACCTAAGTTAAAATTTCGGTGGGCCGACTAACTATGTGAATAGTTAGAATGAAGTTAAGGCTGCGTCGTTTCTCAGAATATGACTAAGGTGAAGTTTACACCAACTTTTGCGCTAGAGTTGAGGAATTAATGGTTTTCCGAAATTGCTGAAGCGTAATTCGTTTGACGAAATTTTGAAAAACTATTTGGGCTCGGGCGTGAGTCCATTAATTTCTCGAAAGTGCTAGAATTAACCTTGGTTAGAAGTAAATGGAAAAAAATTAATTAGTGAATGACTGTGTCGATTACGCGGTAGAATATGTAACAATTCCACGCCACCGAATACTTATCAAGGGGCGTTGCGTTAATATCGATGAGCGCGCACTACAGACGGATTAAGTTCAGATCTGACTTCCCGATCTTTACTGGATTGAATATTCTTTTATTTTGTGGTCCCTCTCCTATTACTAACCTTTCATAGATGTATGTATGTGCGTAGAATTGGGGTATGTACACTGCGACCTACTAGATCTATTGTGCCCCCATACTCTGCCAAGTCGTAAGAGTTACCTTATCGGCTAGAGCAGGTCCTCCAGTCCTGCTTATCTCAGGAACCTTAGGATGTTGGACGGATTCAAGGTGGGTAGCTCCCCTTCTTCGATTTAGTGTGTTCCCAAGAAGCGCATGCTAAGGTTTTCTAGAGCGCTGCTGAAAGAATATGAATAGAGGTTTCTTCATCCTCTTCATAGAATCTGCACTCTTCTCCTTCTACCAGTACTAGTTTCTTGAGGTTACCCTTCAAGTGGCAATGCCCCGTCAGGACTACTGTCAGAACTCTGAGTTGATTTTTACTTAAGTTTATGCATTTTTCGAATCTCTTCTGTCCGTAATTCGCAAGAAGTATATTCGCTTGTATCAATCCTTGCAGCTCCGTCTACTAATTGGATCTCCTGCTTTGTTCTCCTATCTTTTGTTCTTTCCGCATTACGCTGCTACTGACTCCACAGAAAGGCTCTGGCCTCATAAATGGTGTCTCAGTCCCTTTCCTCGCAAGCCTGTCTACTAGTTCATTTCCCTCTATTCCGGTGTGTCCCGGTATCCACATGAGGGTGATTTTATTATTCGTACGTAACTCATTTAATTCCTCTAGGCATTCTCAGACCATCTTGGAGCTGATGACTTCAGAGCTCAGCGCACTGATGGCTACTTGACTATCCGACATGATGATAATCTCATAGCCAAGATAGTTTTTTCTTTGTTGAATTGAATACATATCCCAATGGCATGTATTTCTGCCTAGAAAATGCTTGGTAACTTACTCAATCTTTCGTTGGGTCTAGTGTCCATATACTCCTATTCCAGTTCCCTTTGTTATTTTACAGCCATCTGTGTACGATATAATGGATTTCTTATTTAGTTTTTCAATGGTGTTTCTGTCCCATAGCTTTCTTAGATACCAGAGTTCGCCATCTTACATTTTACGTCCAAGAGGTGAGATTTCTTGGTCTTTCTGAGCAAAATCTTCTTAGGTTTTCTTGCTTTATAATGAATTTCTTTTATTTTAGTTTTTGGCAAACGAATTAATTTTGCTAGAAACCTTTATTTCTTGTTAAGTTGCGTAGCAGAGTGGCCCTCGTTGCATTAAAACAGATGAATGGTTCGCTTGAGGGTGAATGGGGTGCTCCAGGAAAATCTCTAATTTTTTTGGACTTCTCTAATCACGTCTTGATTTAGAAAAAGTCTTTCTGGAAGAGAAACTCAGTAGCAATTTTTTTCGAGAGTACTAAACAGTCGTCCATCTATCGAAAATTCACAATACTTCTGTTGTAGAGCAACTACTAGGTAGCGGTCGGCGATTTTACGTTCCGGAATTAAGTGAAGGACCTCGGAAACACTTAACTTTGTCATTGTGAGAACCTAGAGTCTGACTGTTTTATTATACATCAGATTTTGCTACTGAAACAAGAAAATGTTTGCATTTTACAGTTTTCAGGAAACATGTCCAGTTTCTTAACAAAGATCCAATCACAGCGTCATATACTTTATGAAAACTACTTGTTAATTATCCGACGAATCAGTGTTTTTTGGACAGCGGTTCTACAATAAAAGGATTGACTTTTCCTATGTTTAGATGTACTTCTCTCCTCTATACTGATGAGGACCCAATAACTTCAAAACCGGTCTGCTGATGGCGGTGCACTGCTATGGAAGATGCTTCTATTTTTTCCTGATATTTCCCTCCAATCTGAGATATTGCTTTGCCTCTAAATGTGTTAGAACGTAGGACGTTTGCCCTTATAGTATAAGGTTTTTTCAGTTGGTTGAGTACTAAAATAGTTTCTCTAATATAAATATAAGTATTTTATATTGTGTTTTGTATTCTGATTAGCTTCATGAGAATGAAATTCCTCCATTTTTGAATAAATGCTGGTTTTATTGAAAGAGTGAAATAGAAGATACGTCATGTGTTTACTATTTTTTAAAAATAGCTTACTAATATTAAAATAGACCTCCATACATCTTCGGAATGGACGATTTAAAAAATTCAAAAACATTGTCAACAAACATTTTTAAAGACCACTTATTTTTGGAACTTTCTCTAGAAAATATTATTTTTATAACCAAACATATGGGTATATTACTCACAAACGATTCAATTTTGAAAACTCTTTACTACTCTATCATTGAAATAAGCCAATTTTATGTCATAAACTTTTGTAAAATGTGGATTTTATTGAATACTGTTAGCACGGGCTCAATACCATACGTATATTCTGTCAGATGTTAGGTGGGCAATTGTCCTTCAATCAATTTATTGCCAGTCTCAAGGTCACTCATATTTATAACTATCTGAATAATTATAATTTTTATTTTATAATAACTCGTTCTCTCTTTCTGTTTTATCTTCTTTCTTTAGGATACGCCATGGTGCTTGAAATTTTCAACATTTTATGACGATGTTCTGGAAAAAATCGGTATTTAGCATGCTTTATGTACAAAGTTTAATTTTTAAATTTTTAAAGAAATATGTGAAGAAAAAAATTCAAAATCGAATCGACTACCTTTAACGCTACAAAGTCCTAAATTTAAATATGAAAAACGTGTCAGTGTCGAATTATCTTCTTTAAAGATTTTAGTTTTTTGGGTTAATCTTAAGTTCAACATTTATTCCAGACAAATAAGTGCCATTCAGGCAAACAAAAGTGTTTTCTACTTATATCTTATTACATGTGGTTTGCTTGAAAAATTACTTTTTAACATTTGTAGATGGGAAAACTAAATCCAATTTTTAGACTCGTACCAAAAGTTACCTCACCCTTATGGTGACCTAAGTGTCTATATGTATCCATACTTTTTGAAAGGATTTGGCTCAGTTGTAAAACATGTTTGCTCGCATCCATGATCTGCCTTATCCATCTAGACACACTGAGGCGTCATTCATTTGGCGCCCGTTTATTTTTCATATTATAATTTAAAAAAACTTATTTTGAATTCAGTACTATATTTTTTACTGAATTTAATATAATAGAAAACTACAAACATGCATTTATTATGAATAATAATATATTTTACTCATTGATTCTTTAAACAATATACTTATATTGTTTATCAGTCACGAAAGATTTATTGGAAAGCAAGAATAAACAAATAATTAAAACCTTATTTTTCTAGCTTCTTTGTCAGCAAACCCTCTGATAAGACTGGTCAAATCTAGATTTTCTGAAACTTGATTTTCAATGGACAGCGAGGCAAAAACAAGTTAGTCTTGTTTGGGACATTGTAGACCGCAACTACATTTTTATCAATTTTAAATTTTAGTTTGGAAAAATTGCGTTACCACTTGCAACAGTCACTGGTATTGTTAACAGAATACGTAGCGATATCCAGGTGTTGGGATATAACTCTTGAAGTTGTGCTTCTTGATAAAGTTTAATACTTATAGGCGTTTTCTGACTTTCCTCGAAATAGTGTTGCAGACCTAAAATTTCATCGCACAACAAATCTCTATCAATATCTGATTTAAACTTGCCCGTTAACTTTTCTTGGAATACAGAACGATGTCACATCAGTTGTTCTTTAATTTGATTTTTTTTTAATGTTAAACAAGAAATTTTAAGTGACAAAAATTTTGAAATGTTGAAATCTTTCCTTGATAGACATATGCACGGTGTCCAAAAGAACATTAAAAATTCTGCTTCAAACTTTTTTTGGGTTAGTTATTGGTTCATCAACAGCCTCTTCACCCGATCTATGTGTAATTTTAAACTATTTATTTTTTAAGCAAACTATAATATATCTCTGGTGGTCCATTATGTTTAATAGTAGAAAATCATCCGTCGTCGCTTATTTTCCTTTTTGCATTTCAAAAACAGTTTTACCCATCAAAGTAAACAGAACCATACATATTTTTCTTTAAATTCATTATTTATACTTTTGCCAAATGTCGATCGGGCCAGTTTTTCAACTAGAATGATTTATTTAAACAAATACATACTATTAAAGAATTATTTGATGGAACAATGACCGCGAAAATAAAAGTTTGTCTCAACTAGTCCTTGGTAAAATATAAAGGCAGTATATAATTCTTGATTCTTCGCTCACACCTATTGCTTCCATCTGACGAGGAGTTACAGAGGCAGGATCATTCTCATTTTCCCTGACAGTCAGGGAATACTGAGAGAGCCTGCATGTCATCAATATAGGTCAGATAACATCAAAAAAGGTCAGGTATTGTCTTCAAAATCGTATCGCTCTGGCAAAATACAACAAGGTTACTTTTGTGTGGGTGCCAGACCACAAGGTCCTTCAGGGCAATTTAAAAACGAACCAACTTGTAAGATGATGGTTTGCTACTACATTTATTGAACTGAAACCTGTATTTGACATTACTTAGGCTGCCACTCGCGGCTGATTGTCTTGGTAGGTAAACCATTAACACAAGTTCTATTGGAACCACACTGCAAACTATTACTGAGCAAACTATCCGTCAGATTTAGCCTCGAAATCCTGCGTTCAGGTAGACTATAGTTGGCGACGGAACTAGTAATAGATCAATGCAGCTTAAGGAAATATTTACACATAATGGGCATCTATATTGAAGAACCCACATGTAGATCAGATAATGAAGAGGAGAAAACAGCTTCACACCTCATTTTCGTATTGAAGCTCTAACCCACTGGAGATAATTTTAAGGAACAATCAATCCTGAAGGTTTATACCCAGAGGACACATTTGTGAACAGACTGCTAAACCTGATTAAGACAACCAACCTGTTCACATAAAACAAATATAATAGGCGACACAATAAGTTATTAGGTTGCAAGGCTTCTTATAGCTTGCTATATCATACAACCAATCAATTTTCATACTTTCTCTATTTCTTCTCTCTCCATTAAGTTCACAGTCGCTCTTTTCATTCTTCATTCAAACTGCAAGAAAATCATTCTCTTTCTTGTGAAAATATGAATATTTTGGCCCGTTTTAAGCTTAGAGATAAATCAGACTCAAGAAGTATATAGTAACAACTTATGGTCTCATCATTGGAACTGTATTAAACCGAGAGCATTATTCGCAGGAAACAACTGCAATATAAAATATAAATTCCAAAGTGTATCGGTAGGATATTAAAAACGACATCTATGAATCACCGGAGTAGTGCGAAATTAAAAAAAATCTAAATTTCAGTAAGGAATAAAGAAAACTATCTGTCATATTTAAATGGTTGTCTATAGGTGTTATTCTTTCAAGCAGAGAAAAGGAAATAATTTATACAAACAGTTTATTTCCTTCTGTTCTCTTTATACGTATTTCGGCGACATTACGGTCATAGAAGCTGTATCAAACAGAGAGCAACATTCGCAGGAAACAACTGCTACATAAAATATAAGTCCCAAGGTACGTCGGTAGGATATTAAAAACCTACAACCTGCCGACTTCGATGTCAGACTGAAAAATATCGCCAATCGAACGACATCTATGAATCATCGAAGTAGTGTGAAATTTAAAAAATATCAAAATTTCAGTAAGAAATTAAAAAAAACTAACCTCTGTATTTATATGTATTATCCTTTCAGGTAGAGAAATGGAAAAAATATACACAAACAGTTTATTTCCGGCAAATACCACTTTGGTCCTCTCTCCATACGCGTTTCGACCATCACAGCTCCACTGATGAGACCATAGGGTGGTCGAAACGCATATGGAGAGAGGACTAAAGTGGTATTTGCAGGAAATAAACTGTTTATATATTCTTTCTTTTTCTCTGCCTGAAATGATACTGTATATAAACAACTATTTAAATTCGGCAGATAGTTTTCTTTTTTCTTACTGAAGTTTTCGCTTTTTAAAAATTTCGCAGTACTTCGGTGATTCATAGATGTCATTCGACTGGCGATATTTTTCAGTTTGACATTGAAGTCGACAAGGGGCAGGTTTTTAATATCCTACCGACCTACGTTGGCATTCATACTTATGTAGCAGTTGTTTCCTGCGCATGTTGCTCTCGGTTCGATACAGCTCCACTGATGAGACCATAGGGTGATCGAAACGCGTATGGAGATAGGACCAGAGTGGTATTTTCGGGAAATAAACTGTTTGTATATATTTTTTCCTTATCTCTGCCTTAAAGGATAATATATATAAAGAACCATTTAAATACGGCAAATGGTTTTTTTTTTATTTCTTACTGAAATTCGGATTTTTAAAAAAATTTTCGTTCAGTTGCAGTGACAGAGTTGAATTTTCAACCGAGAAAATGCATATTTTGTCGAAATTGACAGTGGCATTATTAATCTTAGATTCGTATTCATGAAAGTATGGTCTTCTGGAATAGTGGAAACAAACTTCTATTTTTCAGCATTAAATATTATCTTCATAGTATCTATTTGTTTGGCAATTAATTTGATGATTAATTTAAAAAAGAAATATGTATAATTTTGTGGTTGAGTTTGAAGTGTTAAAATATTTTTAAATCACAAAATGTCAAAGGTCCTACTGTGCGGCGCCCGAGTAACACTCGCATATGAATAGTTTTTTAATAATATAAATTTTTCGCTGTTTTTAAACATAATTTCGCTCTGTATATTCTGTATCTACAACTAAATAAAAAAAAACTATTTTTATGTAATTTGGTATTATACGACAATACCGAAAATGAACGAAATATAATCCCAGTAAAAATCATCCAGTTCTAACAAAAAAATCTACAAAATTTGCGAATATCTAGGGTAAACTTGACTATTTTTGTGATATATGCATCAAATTTCTAGGTATTTGGGTTAATGACTTTTCCAAATTGTTTTTTTCTTTCTGGTTTGTATTTTTACCTGCAGTAATTTTTCAAAATAATTTAGTTAATATGTCATTCTAAAAATAGCAGGAAAATTTAGAATTTTAAGACGGATTTTTGCAACTTTTTTTTAAACAGTTTTTCTATGTTTTAGTAGGTTTTAAATGTTTTGTAAATGGTATTATTAGCCTAAATTCTAAAACAAAATTATTTCAGTTTTGTGGGAGACAATCTGAGAGTCAGGGGCGGATCCAGCCTCTCTCTTTAGGTAGGGTGGTGATATCATAAAAGTACAGTATGGCAAGCGAAAGCAAGTTGTCGACAATGGGGGGAGATGCCAGCAACATTCCCATTTCTAGTGTAAAGGCAGGGTCGGGTCTATTTTTCTGAATTTGAAGCTCTTGGGGGAGGCGATTGCAAGAAAAAACAAGTTGTCGAAGGGGGGTGGGGAATTCCAGCAACATACACATTCCTAATATAAAAGGCGGAATCGGGTCTATATTTCTGAATTCAAAGCTCTTGGGGGGGGGGGGCGATCGCCCCCACCACCACCCTTTTGGAACGGCGCCTGTTGAGAGTTGGGCTGCTTTCATATCGCAGTCTAAAGAGACATTGTGAGGCAATTTATATTGTATCTATTTAAAAAGTTTTATGTCCTTTATTGGGTTCAGTAATCTTTTTACTAGCTTTTTCATGGATGCTAATAACTTGTGATTATGGTCCTCTAGGGGCTTATTTTGTTTTTAATGAGCAAGTTTTCTGCCTTCTCGCTTTTCTAGTGTTTGATTAAGGTGAAGTGGTAGGTTATCAGTCTTATCACATGCGCTAATTGTTTGGTGATAAGTTTTGAAACTCTAAAGCCCAACGTTTGTAATATTGAATTTAACGATAATATAGGCCAATAGAAGTTGACTAATTTTTAGTAACAGAAACTTTTATATACTTTTCCGAAGGAGGGCGCTGAATCCGAATCTTGCTTCATAATTGCTCCATCATGTCAGGTTTTTCATATATATCAACCTAAATGTGCAAAAACACTGTTTTTTGATATATTTCAGGTTATGTAAAATCACAGGATTTTTTTTTCACGAAACTAGTAAGAGTGCCTGAAAATATGATCCTTTGTCTTTCAAATCAATTTTGAAATTTCCCGCTATCTTTTTGTTTCAATGAGACTTGAATTTTGTGTTTCACCAATCTACTCGAATGCAAGCCAAAAACGTTTTTGAGTGTACTTGTCAAAATTCTGTTATTTTATTAAAAATAATTTAGGAATGGCTGACAACAAATCCACTGTCGCATTTTAAAAATTCAAAATGGTAGATCCAATATGGCGGTCGAAAAATTTTTTAAAAAGTTTTAAATTTTAGTGAAAATTTGTATAAATAAGTATTCTCGAGATTGCTGATTGCGAATCCACGGTCAGATTATGAAAATGTGAACAGTTGAGAAATTTAGCAGCTTTATTGAATCTGTTGTTTCAGTCTTTTAAAATCTGATAGTGTATTTAACATCAATGATTTTACAAACCTATTTATAGATTGTCCAAAATTTCGTAGATAGCTAGATAAAATATTTTTCAAAAAGGTCAATGGCTTGAAGAAACTTTAAACAAGAAATACAATAGTGACCTTAGTGCTTAACTTGACAATGATCTTTTAAGTTATTTAAAAGTCCTCATTTTTTTCAACAAAAACCCTTTTTTTGACCAAGGCACTCTAAAGAGAAAAAAATTTAGATATGTTCGTGATGGTTACAAAAATTTCACTTACAAACCTCAAGCCTACAAACCACAATCCCACACAAACAAACCCTATAAACTCCAAACCTACCAACCCCAAGCTTACAAAGCACATCAATCACAAGCCCATAAATCTCAAGACCATACATATTTCAAGCCAAAATCGCGGATCCAATATGCTGGACAAACATTTTAGAAACTGTTTAATTTTAGTGAAAATTTGTGTTTTTGAGGTTGGAATTCCACTTTTCTTTTTGAACTGTAGATCTATTGGTTGAGAGTTTATGGATTCACACATTAAGATTTGAATATTTATAGTCATATGTATGATCTTAAAGCTTATTCGTGATGGTTTGAAATTCATGTTTAGGGGTTACTAAAGTGGGTTTGATAAGTTTACTATATTTGGATTCAAAAGTTTTTGTTTAGTTAAAAAACGTATTAGCTTTTTTTAAATAAATATGAATCTGTTATCATTTAGCTGTAAAAACTTTGCCCGGAATGCACCTTTTATTCGTAATCAGCAACCTCTAGAATATCTTCAGAAATCTATACATACATTTTTAAAGTTTAAAATTTTTTGAAATTTTTTTCCGCGACCCCTAAAGTACTTATATAGTAATTTTCATTAAAATAACAGAATTTAGAAAATTACACTCAAAGAGGTAGTAGCTTCTCCTCCGTTTTTGACTTGTATTTGAGTTGATCGGTGAGAAGCAAATTTCAAATTAGCATATCTCGGTGAAAAAATGATATCTAGACATTTAAAAATTGATTTTAACGAGACAAGATCATACTTTCAGGTGCACCTACTGGTTTTGTTAAAAAAATTACCTTGTGATTTTATATAACCTCAAATATGGCAAAAAACAGTATTTTTTGCAATTTTAGGTTCAGATATCTCAAAAATTTAACGTGATGGAGCAATTTTGAAGCCAAAATCGGATTCTTCGGAAGAGTATATTCGAGTTTCTGTTACTTGACCCTTCTTAACCTGTGTAATTTACTGTGTTGTTGTCTTGGAATGAATTCCAGTTGGACTGATGTTGCAGTTCAACTGTAGCACCGATTGAGGTTTTCGGAATTCCGTAGACAGTTTCAGGAACCACAAATGCATTTGCAGGTCTATTTCGACATTTTCATTGTTTTCTGTGACACCCATGCAATCGTAAATCTTTTGTAACTGGCCAAACTGCAAAGAAAAATCTGAACTTTAACGGCTAGCTGATTAGCTGCAGGTAATGTCTGCTTCACCGTTCTTCATCTTTCTTCTTTCAGCAGCCCTGGACAGTCTATTCCTAAACATAAGTCTATTTTCTCTTTTTGTGATATTTTATGCCATTGTCTGCCTACTTTGCCTTTGATGTCGCCAAACCAGTGTATTTAATATTTTCCGATGCTACGTTTATGTAAATGTGGTATCCGTTGAGTTATGTATTTAATCCATCTAGTAGTGTCTTGGCGTTGTCCAGCCCAGCTCCATTTCAATTTAGTTATACCAGCTATGACTTGTCGTTCGCTATACGGTTTTTCAGACTTGTTCCCAACATCACTCCAGGGGCGGATCTATCGTTTCTCTTTGGAGGAGAGGAACAATATCATAAGGACAAAGAAAAGGTCACAATTACTCCCACTCTACTCGTGTACAGTACAGTACAGTATGACTAGAGTTGACAGAATTAATTCAATGTGAAATAGCCCAAGCTACCACGATCACATAACATGGGTTCAGCGAGATCTATATTTAGCAGGTCATAAACCCAAACTAAAAACACATAACTAGGTAATTGGAGGGCAGCTCGATCGCCTTGAAGGGGCGGCGATATCCCAAATGTACAGGGGAGAGAAGTCAGCAACATTCAAATTCCTTGTGTAAAAGGCAGGGTCGGGTTTATTTTTTTTTGAATTTGGAGCTCTTGGGTAGGGGGAGCAATCGCAAGCAAAAATGAATTATCGAGGGGGGGGGGAGATGCCAGCAGCATACAAATTTTTAGTATAAGAGGCAAAATCGTTTTTTTTTTTAATTTGAAGCGCTTGGGGGGGTTATCGCAAGCAAAAACGAATTGTCAATACGGAAATGGGGGAGATGCCAGCAGCGTACACATTTTTAGTATAGTAAGCAAAATCGAGTCTATTTTTGTAAATGCGGGGAGCGATTGCCCTCACCGTCCGCCCCCACCCCTGGATATGCACCTGACCCCACTTTACAGCAAGAAATTGTATAATACATTTCGATACTACCATGAGAATGTTGATTCTTTATGAATGGGAAGTTTGTTGCTCAAGCGAAGCGAACTCAATATTTGGAGAAAGCTTGACATAGCGCGACTGATGTGCGTAAAATCGAGCTTTGAACCAGCAACATTATATTACAGCGTTTAAATGATGGTACGTTATTCGTGTAGTATTTTTCAAGGGTTTTTCTTCAAATAATATCCATATTATGCTTGATATATACCTATTAGATATCCTACACTTGGAGTATGTAATTTTGTGAGCTGGGGTTTATTAAAATGAGGTAAAATATGAATCTTCTGCCCGCTCCTATACAGGTATATGAATTTAAAAGTTTGCTTTTATTGTTATTCAGTGTATTGGAAACGTGGGTCGATATGTTATCTCGTAAATATCGATAGGTACAACAAAAATTTTTTTCTGGATTAGAAGCTCTTGGGGGAAGGGGGACGATCGCACCCCTTGGATCCACTCGTCCATCATTCTATCGCCTTCTGAATAGTTCAAAGTGTGTTTGCTGACTTGACTATAAGCAACGTGATTTTCGTGGCAATGTATAACTGTTAAAAATTTTCCCTTTTTGATTGATAGAAATAGTGATTTTTTAAATTTATATGACATAGGGTCTCACTCATAGCTTAAGGAAATCCCGTTTCCTTTGAAATGGGTGGTATTGCAGTATGTTGTGTATTTTGGTCCCCTGAATAAAAGTTTCCAACCCTCAGGTTTTTCATATATCCTATGATTATTATCGTTACTTAAATGCATACGCTCCCTCGTAAATTGAAAATAATATTTACGTTGACAACTTTTCTATGAAATATCAGTGAGTCTTACTAGCGTATATTATGGTTTTTTTTTGGGTAGCTAATTCCGAATCTGAGTTCGGTTAACGTTCCTCACGTCAGAATCAAGTTCATTTGAAGATAAACTCAAGAGGAACCCTTGAAAAAATGTGAAAAAAATTACATAAATGTTTTTTGAGTCGCTGAATCCAACTATATCATTTTCTTAACCCTACAAGATAACTTGGAAGTAATTTCAAACCTGAAAACCCATCGAAAAAATCTGAAAAAATTCATGTATAGGTTTCCGGGGTCACACCTTTCAATAAATTCCAATCACTTCTACTTTCAGATTTTTAGATCATTGAATTTCAATCTCGGTCTTACTTTGGCTTAGCGTAGGTGTCAACTAGGGAACTGGGCGGAGTATGCTGGAACTATAAGAACCCCGAACAAGACGGTCTTAGGCTTGCATTCTTGTTAATGGTTTAAATCTGATTTTGATGATGTAACAGAGACTTGGCGGTTATGAAGATTATAATAACCTCGAAATTACTTTCAGGTTACGTTGTAGAATTAAGCAAAATGACATATACGGATTCAGCGACTCAAAAAATATTCATGTAATTTTTTTCAGATATTTTTAATGGACGTAATGGAAGTTAACTGATCTCGGATTCGGAATCAGCTACCTCAAAAGCCCCAGTATGCTCTAGTGGGATTCGTTAATACGTCATAGATAAAATGTCGATCTAATTATAATTTTCAGTTTACGAGGGAGCGAATGCCTTTAAGTGACGGAAATAATTAGCGGATATTGGAAAAACCTGGAGTTTTCGAATTTTGTGCCCATTGAGATTTTAGTCAGAAGACCAAAATATTTTCATGAGCTCTAAGTGGGGTCCCTTCCTGTAGTTGCCAATGCCAAGCGAACAAGTGTGCTATTTTTTGCAGTTTAATTCTCCGTACCTATTTTTTGTTATGGCCCATAAAAACCTGTTCGTCAACTTTTTCTTCCCCATGCGTATTATAATATTTCTGGAGGTCATGACTTTTGTTTTGCTTAGGTTCATTGTTAGTTTTCTCTACATTCTGAATCGAGTTCTTGATGCATAAAGCGTAATTCATCAATGTTTTGAGTGATAAGTACAATATTAGTGTATATAATAAATTAGTGTACATAATGAACAAAGATGTATTATGAATGAATCCAGCATAATTTCTGCCTTCATAATATTAAATTGTTACAGTTTATCACTGCCATTTTAACAACCCTTCTTTACAACAAAATTTAAGTTACGTAAAACTTTGTGGTTGAATATTTTGCAATAAAAGAACTGTTATAAAAGGTAGTCGAACTATTCTATTCATAACGTTATTTATTAATCCAACTCAGGACGAGGACTTTGAAACGTTTATAACTTTCACAATATATTTTTTTTTATTCCAGGTCCTTTTGGCTGAACTTAAAGGCACGGAATATTACTATGCTATTAAATGTTTAAAGAAGGATGTGGTTTTAGAAGACGACGATGTAGAGTGTACTTTGATAGAGAGAAAAGTACTAGCTTTGGGTACTAAGCATCCGTACTTATGTCATTTGTTGTGTACGTTCCAAACCGAGGTAAGTTGAAAATTGTTAAATTCTTCTGTTCTGGTAGATAGAAATTGTATTTGATTAAAATTGCTGTTTCCAGTTTCCAAATTCATATACCAGAAATGCTAAACAAACTTTGTGTTTTAAAAACTTATATCAGTTTCTGTTAAATCATTTTTACCGGCTTTTCCTTAGGTCTGCAGGTTTGCGCAATAAATATAAGTACAAATATTCTTTTAATTTCTACTGATAACATTGGACGACAGCCAAAATGTATCTAAAATAAATATTACCATTTTTGATGGGCTAAAACCGATATTAAACTATTTTTTTTTAATATTAGCTCAATATTAGAGATACGTGATGCCATGTCTCCCTATGTATTAACAATATAACCGCAAAAATGTCCCTAGTATTTTTGTATTGTTATTGAAAGTTACAAAGTTTTTAATTTTATTTTCATTTTTGTATTCAGAGCCCCAAAATTAACAAAAAAATGCATTTTTCATACAAGATTCCACAAACAAACTAAATTTTGTTGCGTAGTGTAGTTTAATAGTTAAATTAAAATCAATTTTGTACCTAGATTACATGCGAACAGTATTCAATTATTGAAATAATTTAACTTACTTCATCTAAATATCAAGAATAATTTGTCTGTATTACAGTCTTACGCCTGGAAACATTATCGCTTTGCTGATTTGCAATTTTAGTGCAATCCAAGCTAATCCATTGGAGCGCATATGGAGTTGCCTATCTAAGACGTGAAGATATATTTCGTCTCATAAGCTTAATGTAGATTGCAAGTCGACTTGCAAACCTGTGTTTAATTTGACCGCAGCGTTGCTACACCTCGCTCAATTGAGCGAGATCTTACCCTTTTTCTTCCCTATTCACTCTCTTGCTCCTCTTTGTTGAATCTCGCTCGTTTTAATACTTTTATCACTGCCACACACAAATTAGAGTCGGTGTGATGCATGAGTTTTGTCAAATGTTTTTCACATACAAAATTTTTTAAACTAGAAAATATTTAAAAATTATGCTATGTATTTAGTTAGTAAATCAATAAGTTGACAGTCAATCTTAATAAATTCTGTGAGAGTAGTACTGGTAATTTAGTGAAGAGCTTGGCTATTTTAATTGACGTGGCATTACTTCTAATATTTATGTGGTTGTCTATATCTTATTTAAATACAAATGGATCTGAAGATAATTTTTCTTCATGATATTATCAAACGTCTTAATTTCTAATTAATATAAAATAATGTCCAGTGACCAATTGACTTATTTTAAGCTTTTAAGCAAGTACTTCTGGAAGCAATATTAAGTGTTCCGCGCGCATTAATAGTAGAATGAAAGAGAAAACAAATAGCTGTACATGCTATCTTTCTCACTTCGAAAAATTTAGTTTTGATTCTCTCCTTATCACCATACGTTCGGAGCGACAGAGATAGCATGTACTGCTATTTGCATTTCTTTTCTACTATGTAACTCACCCCAAATTCTGTATGCAGTTTCTAATGGTATAGGGTCGAAGTTTCAACCAAAAAAAATTTCGCGCTTTAATTAAAATTATGTGCGTTTCTGTGGAGCTTTCGAGATCGCGTCATGAAGATACGATGAGTCTACGTCTTCCTCTAATCCCGTGACTTTTGAGGTTTAATTGATTTGAGTGCTGCGTTAGATGGTTCTCTGAAACAACATTTGGAAAAATCATTGGTATTTAAAGGTACATCAAAAACCATTCACAATGAAATTTTACAAGCAATGTTTATTGTATATGAAGAGGAAATTTCTACAGAAATAAAAGAAGCGGATTATTAGTCTGTAATAGCTGACGAAACTAGTTACTTATCAAATATCTTTAGATACATTGTACGGGGCTGGCCGGCTGAGCGATTTTGGGATTTCTTAGTGCCTTTAGAACATGACGCAAAAACTTTGGCTTCTGTTATACTTAAAGAACTTGAAAAGCACGTCAAAAGTAATAAAAACAAACTCATTTCGCAAACATACAATGGTGCATCAGTAATGAGCGGCTCGTCGAATGGGGTTCAAGCAACTATAAAAAAAACTATGAATATGCTGCTTACGTGCATTGTTATGCACATCAATTAAATTTGGTAATGTTAAACGTTGCATTCGCCAATAAAAATATCCTCATATTTTTTTTCAATTTACAAGGGATTTGTTCTTTTTTTTTTTCAAATAGTTCTTAAACAATCGCAATAGTAGATCAAATTGTTAACAAACACTTACCTCGTTCAGATCCCAACAAGATGGAAGTTTGTACCGTATTCGAATCCAAAGATAGCATTCAAGAGACAATGGAAAAAATATTAGATGACAGTAGAAAGGTTAAAACCACGAACCAGTCCTACAAGTATGTCAAAATTCTCAAAAACAAGAGTGTTCTTTCATGGTTATACTTATCTTACAAAATAATGCTTCAAGTTGATTTGTTATTTGGTAAGTTTCAAATAGGACAAATTGACGATGTGGTCGCAAATATCAAGTATCAAACATACTTCGAGAACCTATGCATAAAGAACGACACCATTACAAATAGTTGCCACAGAGTTAGAGATTTCTTATTATTTTGCTCTAAGCTGTGACTTTTTAGTTTAAACTGAACCTCATACTATTACACGCTCATTCGTATTACACCTCAGAATACTCTTTTACAATAACACATTCAGTGTTCTAATCTTATGAAGTAAACATTCCTAATTGATGAATAGAATATGAAAAAAGGCAATGAAATAATAAAAAATGAAATATACGCTGCACCAAAAATATATTATCATTTCAACTAAATTTAGCAGAATTTAGAAACAATATTATCTCAAATGAAGTTGAGCCATCTGCATCTACTTCAAAATGACGTCAGCTCGATGCTTCCGCGGAATTTTCTTGGGAGGTAAAAGAAGTTTGTGATATAATTATTTGTAAAGCAAATGAAGGATTTAGCTTTACAAGTTACTTGGTAGCAGCCAGTCTTTTTTTTCGGAACAGTATGTCGAATGTAGTATATGTTTTCCTGAACAAAAGTTTAAGGATATGATTAAAATTTACTCCCTTTTTATCGAACAAAAACACCCTACAGAGCTGACCGTCATATATAAAACTGAAGAATTTAGATCAACTTCGGGATTTCTTGTACTTTATGGCTATCTTTCGTAAAACATCGAGCTAACTGAGATATTTAGTGAAGTTCTAAAACTTCTAAAAATTATTTACTATTTCGATGACATCGGATGAAGCAGAATGGTGCTTTTCTACCCTTAAACGGAAAAAAATGTTTTTACGGAATACTATGAGCCAAGAAAGACTTTCTGCTTTGGCAACTCTTTCTAAAGAAAGGGATCTTATTGAAAGCATACCTGATTTCAATCAGGGGGTTACTAATAAGTTTGCTAATGCCAAAGATCGGCGTATGGATTTTTTTATGAATAATTCACACAGTAAGTTATACGTCCATTTTGTTTTGACTGTTATATTTTTAAAGCTTACCACCTTCCTTATGTTTAGTTATTTAAAATATACTGCTTTGTTTCATACTGACTCAATTTTTAAAAACTTTTATTTTTTCATTCACCAGTGCCCCCCACGTTTTTAATGTACCATTGGATTTACAAACCCTATTTTTTAATACATTAGCCGCCACTGCTATAGATGAATTTGTGAATGCACTACATTAACATCCAGTCATAACCAACTATTACTACTCATTAAACATTTTTTCATAAATATTAAAACTTCGGATTTTAGTTGTGTTACAAATATTTTTGGTGTTACCTTATCTTTTTTTTTATAGAAATTAAATTATTATATTACGTATTGTTATCCTTATTATGCTTATTGTTTTTCCTAAAAAATATATATTAGAGTAGTGAAGCTGCCTAAAATTTAAACTGAGAATATCAACTGTGTATGATCAATTATCCGACTGAATTATATTTATTTTAATTACCTTCGGGACACTTTCAAGCAATTAACTAAAATTCACACGCTTCATTTAACTAAGATTTTAACAATTATTACTCAATATAGCAGAATAAATTGGAAATTTGAGATCTCACCCTTTGAATAATATTTCATATATTTTCCGTGTCAAATGCTTCAATGTTCAAAATACATGTTCTATATTAAAATTTAATGTTTGTTAATAGGTCGGGCGGTTTCGTGGTATTATTAATCCCGCCTTTTCGCTCTCACGTCGAATAATTTTTCACGTAATTGCATGTTTTCATAATAAATTAATTTCGAATTTTGACGCACGTGAAACTTTAATGAGATTATTAACGTATTACCGGCCGGATTTTAGATCAACCGGAAATTTCGGATTTTGATTGGCGGTTATTTAATATTTATGGTAAACATAAACATTATTAAAGCATGTACGTGATTAGTATTGGGCACAATAAAATTAATTTTTTCAGTAGATTGATTAGTCAACTGAAAATTTCCACTATCGCAATTAATAACGATTGACAAATTTTTAATTAAGTAGTCCTTAATCACTAATTATAATAAATATTATAAATATAAACTTAAATGTCAATACGATACATATAGTATGGTTGAAGGGCATATGAATGTACGTTTAAATATGCAACAGAACATATCAACGTAACAGCGTCGCGTATTAAATCTATACGCTACTTAGTAGCGGCTGATCCATTAAATAGTAAGAGTTACCATAGGCACCAGTGGATGAAAAAATAGAAGTCTTTAAAAATTGAGTTATTATGAAAAAAAACAGTATATTTTAAATAACTAAACATAGGGAAAGTATTAAATCTTATAAATATAGCAGTCAAAAGAAAATGCACGTATAACTTTCTGTGTGAATTATTTAAAGTTCAAGAACTTCACTAAATGTCTCACTTAGCTTGATATTTTACGAGAGATAGTCATAAAGTACGAGAAGTCTCGAAACTGATCTAAATTCTTCAGTTTCATATATGACGGTCAGTTCTGTACGGAGTATTTGTTCGATAAGAAAGGGGTAAATTTTAATCTTATCCTTAAATTTGTGTTCAGGAAAACGTGCTACATTCAACATGCTATCCCGAAAAAGAATACTAGCTGCTACCAAGTGACCTGTCAAGCTAAATCGTTCTTTTGCTTGACAAATAATTATATCACAAACTTCTTTTGCTTCCCGAGAAAACACCGCGGAATCATCGAGCTTACGTCGTTTTGAAGTAAATGGGGATGGCTCAAGGTCGTATTATTTCTAATTTCTGTTAATTTTGATTCAAATGATAATATATTTTTATTTGCGATAACAGCTTAAACCAATTTATACTGACAGAGAACAAAAATAGAACAGATAGAAAGCTATAAGTATCTAGAAATCTGGATAATGACTAAACAAATTAAATAAAAAGGCTAGATGTGTGATTTTTAAAACAAAAATGTGCTTTGGGTTTACTGCTATATTTTCTCGACACTTCTTTATGGAATGAAAAGCTGGAGACATAAACAAGAAGCAATCAAAAGATTACAATCATTGGAAATGTGGTATTATAGAAAGATGTTTTAGTATATCTTGGATAGAAAGGTTAACGAATGTAGAATGCAGCATACATGGTGAAAATTTTTAAGATGATATCCAATCTTCGTCAGAAGATTATACTGGAAGAAGAAGAAGAAAAAAGTACACATTACTGCGGTGGCCAAGTTCCGAAGAAGCAAGTAGGCGTACGCAGTGTATGTTATATTTTTCACCGCCATAACATTCTCCTCCGTTGAGCGAGAGACCAGATTTGCACCATCTTACTAAGATTCTTGGCCTTAGAGCTTTGTAAAAATTGCCTATTTTAATTTCTATCCATTTAAAAGTTGGAGTCTCACAAAAATAGTTTATTTTTACACTTACTCACCCATTAAGACGTATTGTGTACAGTGCCTTTGTCAACAATATTGAAACTTGGCATAAACATATACCTTAGGTTTCTAGTAAAGAAAAAATCTAAAAATCACAATCTACTACGAGACAAACGTAATTTTCTCCACATAAAATATTTATGTGGTATGTAACAGAAATTAAATGAACGAGGTTTAGTGAATTTTCGAAAAATACTAAAGCAAACTTGATTAAAATTTTAGAATAGCAAAAACAATAATGTGAAAAATGAGATATATAGTCTTTCAAGATTACTTCGGTGACAAAAAATTGAGATCCAAACAGGCGCGGATCCAAGGGGGGCAGGGCGGTGGGTACTATCGCCCCCCTACCCCAAGAGCTTTGAGTTCAGGAAAATAGATCCGATTTTGCCTCTTATACTATAGTTTATTCAAGAACTAGAGAGAGTAATAAATCATTTTTTTCCCTTTTTTTTCTTCGCAAACTGCTTGTGTTCTTTACTCCGGTGTCTTTGGCAACATCTGTTACACAATATATTTTTCATAGGAATGGGTTATAAATTTTATAATCAAAAATACCATACTATAGTAATGGACTATTTGGGTTGGATAACAATAGATATTTGGATATGCGAAGTGTTAAAATGGATTTTATCCTTGTGATAGGCGTCGGAAGTAGGTTTATTTTATCACTAACTATTTATGGCATAGAATATTATTTCGGTAATAAACTTAAAACAAAAAGTTTTTATAATATTATTTTATTTCTTTTGATTTCTTAATAATTCACATACATTAGAAAATATAGATAATTTTGACATATTTAACACAAATCACAACTGTAATTTTATTATTTTTAATTTTGGCATAGAAACCGTTCAGTTTATTTATTTATTAAACTATCTGCAGAATTTCAATTAAACACTAAAAAGGGATTCAAGTTTTTATACGTTACAGAAAATTTAAATAATAAATTGTGTTTACGCTGGTAAACATTATGTATCTAATTCGTAATCAAAGTCAGTGAAGCTATCTTCGCTCAAATTAATTACAATTGCTTCCTCTATCTCACCAATCATGAGATCGAGTTTGCACATTTTCTTTTATTCTTTTATAATATGGATTTTTCCCAATTTTCTGCAGTAACTTTATTCAAAAAAATCTTTCAAAGATTAGTTAAATTACTAATTTTGTAAGTTGTGTTATTTCTAGCAACTCTACCTTTTACGTGAGAGATATTTCCTTCTCCAACGGACATTTTTCGGATGACTTATAAGAACAGATTTGCTATCTGGTTTTTCCCAGTAAAAATTAAGTTATCTGGATAATTTCCAGAGCTCAGTTCTTTTAATTTCAGGTAAATCTCGATCTTCATTGATTTTAGTTAGAATTTTGTGGACGGTTGGGATCTTCTTCTTCTTCTTCTACCTTCTATAATAGGTCCCTGACCTGTTCCTTCTTCGATTTTCCTCATTCTGGACTTAAATTATCGCTCCACCTTTTCCGTGGTCGACCTCTACTGCGTGTACCACTAGGTTGGGATCTGCTTTTCATAATAAAATGTATGTACAATTTCTTTTATTGCAGTTTACACTTCTTCCTCTAACGAGGTTTTTCGTTTGCCTGTGATCGAATGTGACTTGGGAGTACTAACAATTCCAGTCCTTTTTTTCTCCTTCAGTATTCGGTACATAGTAGATTTTCCAACTACCGTCATGCTGGAATACATCTCAACATAGTTTTTAATATTATTATCTAGATATTGATATCTTAAGGCATCATAAACATTCATCGTAATAAGTTTTTCGTTGAGGAAAAAATACACTGGTTTAACGATTTTGGAATAAATATAGATGTGGAAGCAATACCTTTTGGGTATCTCACTAATCTCAAATAATTTATAAAAACAAGCACAAACAAGATAAATGACTAAGGATACACTGTAAAGTGAATTTTGCTCACTTTATTGTTGCAGTAAATTTATAAAAGCTTTAAATATTTAAATATAATTAGATTTACGGCAGTCCTCAGTTACCTGCGGTACTGGAGCAGGTACGTTGGAGGCTTCGGTAACAGTTTTATTACTCTCTGTAGTTCTTGAATAGAGTATAGGATTGTGTATGCTTGCGATCGCCCTTCCCCTTCTCAAGAGCTTTGAGTTCAGGAGAATAGAACCGATTCTGCCTTTTATATTAGGAATGTGTAGACTGCTGGTTTTTCTTGCAATAGCCCCCTCAAAGAGCTTTAAGTTCAGGTAAATAGACCCGATTCTGCCTCATATTCTAGGAATGTGTATGCTGCTCGCATCCTCTCTCCCTCTCCAAGAGCTTCAAATTCAGAAATATAGACCCGACTCTGCCTTTTACACTAGAAATGGGAATGTTGCTGGTGTCTCCCTCCCCGTCGACATCTTGCATTCACTTGCCATACTGTACTTTTGTAATATTACCGCCCCCCCCCGCCCCAAAAAAAAAAGAGAGAGGCTGGATCCGCCCCTGGATTCAAATGGGTGCCAACTTCGGTTTCCAATGAATATAATATCTTTTAAATATTCGCGATTTGAACTCGTAAGTACTTAGATTCATGGTTACTTCTTAATCAGGAAACAGTTCTAAGGAATATTAATAAAGAATATATGGGTGCTGTTAAAACTTTCACTTAGCAAGTTTTTAGTTGACACATATAGAAGCTTGCAAGTGAAAATTTTAATAGCAGGCATATATTTTTATTGATATTCGTTAGGATTGTATCTGAATTAATAAATACCGATAAATCTAAGTACATATAAATGGAAATTGTGAAAATTTACAATAACTTTTCTTTTGAAACAAAACTTGGCACATAATGCCGTTTCAATTTCTTAGTCACCGAAATAAACTGGAATGACAGAGAACTTTTTACCTTTTTCATATTTAGGTTTTTGATGAGATTTTATTTACATGGTTAATTACTTGGTATATGCACATATGGGCCAAAATTTCTATTTCGATTGACTCGTGCCTATCACTTTTAAAAACAGTTATTTTTACTTATTTAAAGACTAATGATTAATACATATATTATTAAATATCTTTGGAAATATTACTACTTAGTAATTATATTTCATTATTCTCATCTCATAATTAAAAATATGTGTAAACAGTTTGAAAATGGTGCGCCAAGAATTAATTTACTAAACAATCATTGTGTCGCAGTTCGCATTATTTTTTGCTTTCATGAAATATCTCATTTAAGTGCCAAAATCTGTCGGTTATTCGTAAAGTTTTTCAGAATTGGAGGCGTTTCGTGGCCCGAAATTCCAGAATACATTTGAAATAATGTTATGGATGCAGGAGCAATTCCGGAAATCGAATGATTTATCCCCGATAGGCAGAACATCTGGATTGAAATGATGTTATTTGCAAATTTATTTTAGGAATCAGCGATTTTACCGTCGATTAAACATAGACTGCCCAACAATTACGTAAAATCACCTCAGTTTTTCATGAACAGAATTAACAAAAAAATGCATAAATTGTTTAAACCGATGTCAAAGATTTCCATAAATTATTTTCGACATTTAAAGCTAACCTGAACTAACAATTTACGACCGCACAGCCGAGAACATATATATATATATATATATATATATATATATATATATATATATATATATATATATATATATAAATAGATAAGTTTTTGTCCATGTAATTTAAAATAAAATAGAATAAAATCTTGGCTAAGCGGACGTGAAATTTGTCAATCCACATCATTCTCGTGTTAAAAAGTGCGGAACATTCCAAAGTATGGAAAAACTATGGGTCCGAAAGATGGCGACAGTGCTGTTTCGTCCTAATATGAGACTTGCCAGGCCACCGCATTCGGTACAAACCATCATCCCGCCTTTGCATTCTATAAAGGTGAATTTAAAATCAAAAACAGCAAACAAGACGACAAAGGCGACATCTCGATGGTTCATTTGATAACACAAGAACCACACAAATTAACAAAGTTTGTACAAACGGTCATGTGATGGCGCGACGGTGAATTAAAACAGAAATATATACAATCGAGTACACGAAATGCGCTACCCAAAGAATTGGGGTCGCATTATTCGGTTCTAGGCAACCAGGCTTACTGCTAATTTCAGCAGTAAAAGCCACGTATCGCACCAAACGATCCCCCCACCCATGAGAGCAGCGTTTAGCGTGTTTTAAAGCCAAACAACACGCTAAACCGTGCTCTCATGGGGGATCGTTTGGTGCCACACGTGGCTGTTGCTGCTGAAATTTGGAGTAAGCCTGGTTGCCTAGTATCGAATAATGCGAACCCTATCCTTTGGGTAGCTCATTTCGTGTACTCGATTGTATATATTTCTGTTTTAATTCACCGTCGCGCCATCACATGACGGTTTTTACAAACTTTGTTAATTTGTGTGGTTCTTGTGTTATCAAGTGAACCATCTAGATGTCGTCTTTGTCGTCTTGTTAGCTGTTTTTGATTTCAAATTCACCTTTATATGATGCAAAGGCGAGATGATGGTTTGTACCGAATGCGGTGGCCTGACGAGTCCCATATTAGAACAAAACAGCGCTGTCTATTAGAACAAAACAGCGCTGTCGTGATCTTTCGGACCCGGAGTTTTTCCATACTTTGGAATGCTCCACACTTTTTAACACGAGATTAATGTGGATTGACAAATTTTACGTCCGCTTAGCCAAGATTTTATTCTATATGTATATATATATATATATATATATATATATATATATATATATATATATATATATATATATAAATTCGATAATATACGAATGTCCATGGGAGCAAACCGGCTAAAATATTTTCGAAATGGTAGCACTTTCAGTTATACCGGAAGTAGGTGTTAACTTGCTTATTTTAATTGGAACATTCTGTATATTATTGCATTTCTGGATCCTGCGCATAACTCTAGGCTCATTTTTTGCATCATCTCTTATACCTAAATTTAAGCGCTTTTGACATATTTAAGTTTTGATATCAAAAGTTACGTTTGCGGGCCCTAAAATAATTATTAATTTTTCTTATAAGGAAGCCTTTTTATTTAATTTGGGTTGGATTCCTTGTTAAATTTATTACATTTACATAATATATTTGATAACCAATAATACTGGATGTTCAAAAATTAAATGGAAGGATTCGTCAAAAGTCAATTTTTCAAATGGAAACCCCCAAATTTTCTAATTTGATGTAATTCAACATTAAAAATAAGAGTAAGTTTATGTAAGGTTGTCTATGCCGAAAATTTTTAATTTTTCGAAATATTGCCAGTTTAATATGGTGACTTTGCCGTGAATGTTTAGTTCAGTTATAATCTTAGTTGCCTATAATATTTTACTCATAACTTGCTATGACGTTATCGAAAAACAATCAAATGCTCAAGAATTGTGTGAAGCTGTGTCCATCTGGAAGTTATTAATAATCATGTCGGAGCGCATAAATTATACAAATGAAGATTACTTAACCTTATTTTTGTTTATGGAGAATGTGATAAAGTTATATCAAGAACATGTGACACTTTTGCCATTCGATGTCCAGAAAAACAGAAGTAATCACAATGTGCTGCTAAACAAATTATCGAAAATTTTAAGAACATTAGATCCGTTAAGACACTAGTGTAAAGAAATAAAGCTCTTGTTAATAATGAACATATTGAAATTGTAATGTTGGGATATTTCGCTACATATCCAACAATGTCTGTAAGACAAGCTGCTTTAGAACCAGGATTATCCAAACCAACAGTTCAAAGAATACTACGTAAATATGAATTTCATTCATACATATTTTTCATGATTCACATCTAAAAGAAACTGATTTTCCAGAACAAATGGCATTCTGTGAATTTATCATAACTTGGACGTAAGGAAACAATTTTTTTCTAGACAATGTCATTTGGACAAATGAAGCTATATTTACAAAAAATACTGTATTTAATTGACACAGTTCCCATTATTGGAGTGATTCAAATTTATATGTATTTAGAGAGCAAAATTTTTAGGAATTCTTGACAGTTTAATGTTTATTGTGCACTTAGTTGGCATCGTGGTACTAAATTTTTATCACGGAAATTTAAATAGAAGTTAGACGTTTTTGAATTATTCTATATAGAAAATAAGCTTCTTAACTTTTAGGTGAATGTTATTGAAATATTTTATATTATTTTGAAAAGGACTATTTAGGCAATTTGCCTCTCGCTCTTCATAGAATCCTGTTTTATCACCTTGATGACGCACCTCCCCATGGTGGCTACCTAATCGATAATTCTTTGCAAAATACTTTTGATGATCGATGGATAGTCAACAATGGTCCTTTCCTTTGGCTACCCAAGTCCCCAGATCTTTCAGTTCTCGATTTTTTTATTTGGGGTATAATTAAAAATCGAATTTATAACACTCCTATAATAACTATGGAAGATTGCATAGATCGAGTGAGGAATGAATTTACGAGTCAATAAAAAAGCAATCCATGAGCAAGTGTTGCTCAAATGCGAAAAATGTTTGGAACGTTTCTAAGGTTCTTAAAATTTTTGATAATTTTTTTAACAGCACATAGTGTTCTTCTGTTTTTGCGGATATCGAATGGTAAATGTATGACATGTTCTTGATATAAATTTACCACATTCTCCATAAATAAAAAATAAGTTTAAATAATTTTCATATCTATAGTTTGAGCGCCCCGGCATGATTATTAACAATTTTCAAATGGTTGGAGACAGCTTCATACATTTCATTAGCATCTGATTGTTTATCAATTCCGTTATAGTCAGCTATGAGTAAAACGTCATAGCCAGCTAAGATTATAACTGAACTAAAAATCCGCACACAATCGCCGTATAAAAAAACTAAATTGGCAATATTTCGAAAACTAAAAATTTTCGGCATAGACAACTTTCCACAAACTTACCCTTATCTTCAATGCTAAATGAGATAAAATTAGAAAATTTGGGAGTTCCCATTTGAAAAAATTGACTTTTGACAATTACTTTAATTTAATATTTAATCTTATTTTTTGAACACCCTATATTATTGGTTACCAAAATATTATAAAAATCTAATAAAGTAGCCTTTTTTCAACAAAGAATCCAAGCCAAATTAAATAAAGAAGGCTTCTTTATACAAAAAATTGCTAAATATTTTAGGGCCTGCAAACGTCATTTTTGACATAAAAACTAAAATATACCAGAGACGCTTAAACTTAGATATAGGACATGATACACAAAATATGCCTAGAATATTACAATATTACGCAGAATCTAAAATGCAACTTGACACCTACTTTCTGTGTAACCGAAAGTGACACCCGGGGAGTTTAGTATGTTACTGAATATATAAGTATAACAATTTTTTACTTCATCGCTATCACTGAATTAATTGAAAGCAAATGCCTGCAAGATTTCACCTCAAAAGAAGAAAAAATTATGTTGAAAGGTTATGATATGCAGACGGACGGATGGACCTGCGAAAATTGTAAGGGTCGTCAGTGGCTACGGAACCTTAATAAAGCAAGTCTATGTTTAAAAAATTAAATTAAGGATAATTTCAGAGAAACGAACTTAACAAGATAAAACTTATTGCCGATTTGGAGGAATCAATAATTTTCGAATTATTAGGCGTGTTTCTTAAGACGTTTTATAGCAGTCATAGCATAAAAAATTATGATACCATTTGAAATCAATAATATTTATGCCGAAATTTGAGATGAGAATGTGACACGTACTCATTTTTGGCACACTAAAGTGGACAATTATTATTATGGTTGAAATGAATTTTTGTAATCATTGGTTACTTTCATACCTTTGTATAAAAACATTTCTAAAGAAGATTCGAAAATGTTTAAAAAATTACTTATTAAAGAGATCTATTTGCTACCATTTGGGTCAAATGAAGTGTAGTGCCCAATATTTGACAAATTAAATTAAAATACTAATAAAAGATAACCTAATACAACGTGGCACTTACTCATTTTTGGAACACTAAAGTGGACAATTATTATTATGGTTGAAATGAATTTTTGTAATCATTGGTAACTTTCATACCTTTGTATAAAAACATTTCTAAAGAAGATTCGAAAATGTTTAAAAAATTACTTATTAAAGAGATCTATTTGCTACCATTTGGGTCAAATGAAGTGTAGTGCCCAATATTTGACAAATTAAATTAAAATACTAATAAAAGATAACCTAATACAACGTGGCACTTACTCATTTTTGGAACACTAAAGTGGACAATTATTATTATGGTTGAAATGAATTTTTGTAATCATTGGTAACTTTCATACCTTTGTATAAAAACATTTCTAAAGAAGATTCGAAAATGTTTAAAAAATTACTTATTAAAGAGATCTATTTGCTACCATTTGGATCAAATGAAGTGTAGTGCCCAATATTTGACAAATTAAATTAAAATACTAATAAAAGATAACTTAATACAACGTGGCACTTACTCATTTTTGGCACACTAAAGTGGACAATTATTATTATGGTTGAAATGAATTTTTGTAATCATTGGTAACTTTCATACCTTTGTATAAAAACATTTCTAAAGAAGATTCGAAAATGTTTAAAAAATTACTTATTAAAGAGATCTATTTGCTACCATTTTGGGTCAAATGAAGTGTAGTGCCCAATATTTGACAAATTAAATTAAAATACTAATAAAAGATAACCTAATACAACGTGGCACTTACTCATTTTTGGAACACTAAAGTGGACAATTATTATTATGGTTGAAATGAATTTTTGTAATCATTGGTAACTTTCATACCTTTGTATAAAAACATTTCTAAAGAAGATTCGAAAATGTTTAAAAAATTACTTATTAAAGAGATCTATTTGCTACCATTTGGGTCAAATGAAGTGTAGTGCCCAATATTTGACAAATTAAATTAAAATACTAATAAAAGATAGCCTAATACAACGTGGCACTTACTCATTTTTGGAACACTAAAGTGGACAATTATTATTATGGTTGAAATGAATTTTTGTAATCATTGGTAACTTTCATACCTTTGTATAAAAACATTTCTAAAGAAGATTCGAAAATGTTTAAAAAATTACTTATTAAAGAGATCTATTTGCTACCATTTGGGTCAAATGAAGTGTAGTGCCCAATATTTGACAAATTAAATTAAAATACTAATAAAAGATAACCTAATACAACGTGGCACTTACTCATTTTTGGAACACTCAAGTGGACAATTATTATTATGGTTGAAATGAATTTTTGTAATCATTGGTAACTTTCATACCTTTGTATAAAAACATTTCTAAAGAAGATTCGAAAATGTTTAAAAAATTACTTATTAAAGAGATCTATTTGCTACCATTTGGGTCAAATGAAGTGTAGTGCCCAATATTTGACAAATTAAATTAAAATACTAATAAAAGATAACCTAATACAACGTGGCACTTACTCATTTTTGGCACACTAAAGTGGACAATTATTCTTATGGTTGAAATGAATATTTGTAATCATTGGTTACTTTCATACCTTTGTATAAAAACATCTCTAAGGAAGATTCGAAAATGTTTAAAAAATTACTTATTAATGAGATCTAGTTGCTACCATTTGGTTCAAATGAAGTGTAGTACCTAATATTTGAAAAATTAAATTAAAATACTAATAAAAGATTACCTAATACAAAAATTAAATAGTTTCAAAAACATTTAACCTTGAAATAGAAACTACTGTAAAAAATAATTAAATATGGCTTATTTAAATCAACGTTTGTTTAAAAATATGGCGAGGAAACACCGAAATAAACTAGAAAAACTAAAATCATATCAACAACCGACTCTACCTGAAACAACTTCAAGAAAAACCATCATTAACTTATCTTCAAGAATACTTTCAACAACAGAAGAACAACTACTAAGCAAGGGGCTTAATTTCGCAGTAACACTAAAAAGCATGCCTGTTTTAGACATCATAAGCTCTGTTAAATCAATACAAGTCGACAAAAACCATCTGACGAGTTTAGATGAAAAATAAAATTAACTTTGGAAGACAAGAAAATTCCAGTTCAAAATCTCTCCAAGCTAGAAGAATCAGCCTTAAAAGAACTTCGTAAAGATTAATCCATAAAGATTTTCCCAGCGGACAAGGGAAATGCGACGGTGATAATGGACATCGTAACGTACGATCAAAAAATCGAAGATATCCTGAAAAAAGGTAAATATAGACAATTAGTTCGTGACCCCACTAAATCTATAAAGTCAAAAATCTAAAGAACACTAAGGAAATACCAAGACCATATACCTGATAACCTACGATTAGCGCTCACACCACACTACAGTAAGCCACCACATCTTTACGGACTACCAAAAATTCATAAAACGAACATACCACTGAAGCCAATAACCAGCTCTAGAGGATCCCCAACAAATGCACTGGCGAAGTTTCTTTTAAAAATCATACAACCTTTAGAAGGTAAGACAAATACATACGTTCGAAATTCTACACATTTCGTGAACATTATTAGTAGCATTAATCTAGAGCCAGACAGGCTAATAGGCTTTGATGTGGAAAGTCTATATACTAATGTACCATTAGAGGAATCACTAGACATAATCAAAACTAGACTTTCAAATGATACTACTTTATCAGATCGAATCACGTTACCACTGGACGGGGTGATGGATTTTTTGGAGTGTTGCTTGCATAGTGCTTACTTTCAAGTAAAGGACAAGTTCTACGCACAGAATGACGGACTTCCAATGGGTTCTTCACTCAGTCCAGTCATCGCCAATATGTATGGAATGGTTCGAAACTCATGCCATAGAAATGGCAACAGTAAAACCGAAAGTCTGGTTGAAATATGTCGTATGGAAGGCCAATAATCAAGAACTTAATGATTTCTTGAAACATCTAAACACCATTCTACCCACAATTAAGTTTATCATGGAAACAGAGGTAAATAATCAATTGCCCTTCCTAGATGTCATGGTGTTCAAACCAAACTATTAAAACTTCAGTATACAGAAAGCCAACACATACTGGACAATATCTTAATAATAGTTCTAATCATTCTGTTTTAACAAAACGGGGAATTATACGCAACCTCTATAATCGCGCTATATCTATATGCAATAATGCCGATTCACTGGAAAAAGAGGTGACAAATAGTAAATCCGATTTACAACAGAATGGTTATCCTTTAAAACTAATTGACGATGTCATAAATAAATTTAGAACAACGACCACTGGACAGCAAGAAACACATTCTTTTTTCACAATTCCGTACATTAAGGGAACTTCAGAGAAAATAAGACGAATTGCCAGTGGTTATAATATAAAAACAGCCTTTTAATCAGGAAATACACTTAGAGCTCGTTTAACAAAAAAAAAACCGAAAACTACCGATAAGAAAGAATGTGTTTACAAACTTCCATGTGAGTGTGGTGAAATGTATATTGGAGAAACGAAACGACCACTAGAAGTTAGAATTAAGAACATAAAACTCATACACAAAAAGAGGAAGCGTCGAGAATAGGTATTGCAGAACACGCCTGGAATCAACAACACCATAAATAATGGTCTGAGGCTGCGGCAATATATATAGAACCCAATATGAAAAAAAGAAAATTTATAGAAGTAGCATACATTAAAAGCAATAATGGAATCTTCAGTAAACCGAGTGTTGAGATGAAAAAAAGGAAATTTATAGAAGCAGCTTACATTAAAAACTATAATGGAATGTTTAGTAAACCGAGTGTTGAGATACCTAATCTTTGGCAACCATTACTTTGTAACATCAAATCATTGAGGTGTGTACAGTGAAGCGAAACTTTGTGTTTCAATGGACACAGTTCCTATATAAGCTCGTAGTCTTAAGACAAAACATTCAGTTTATACTTGATAGCGTTTAGAGATACAAGCTAATCGAAACGTCGTACAAATAAATAAAAATAAATACAATACAATTCCGGCAAACACATTTTAGTTATTTAAATCAGCTGATTGGAATTAGTTGGTGATTTAGCAACGTTGTATTTTTACTGTTTATGTTTATGCTCGAGACAATCTAACCTTACTCTTTCATAATAAATAAGTTTACAAAATAGTTCATTGTTTATTTGTAATATTGGAATGTCTCATAGCAAAGATGCTGGTAAATTTGTAGGTCTCAAATACAATGCAAACAATAGCATCAGAAAATATTGAACGGAAAAAAACGTAAATTAGAAGAAGATTTCACTTAATACGATGTACATGTTAATATCAATAACAGAGTCATAAAAATTAAATGTTTTAATGATGATTTGTGATGTAAAAATTGTGATTTACTAATATCTTTAAAACACTTCATGAGATGCGTGCGTACTCATGCAGTGTTGCCAAACGTTTCCACTTCAATGCAGAATAATCTTAGATTACATTTTTGTTCTTCTAATTGATATCTTAGTAAACCCCAAGGTAAACTAAATATTTTATTGCAAAAAAAATCCATGTTTAGAAAAGTTAATTTTGAATTTTTTTCAACCTCATCCAATTAACAAATAGTAGTATAATTCAAAAGAACGTCCTAAGGTCTTGATTTTCCATAAGACTCATACAAATTTTTACATTTTTGAAAATCGAATTTTCAGAATTTGCATTGTAAGGTTAATCGAAATTCCACGTTAGTGTAGGTTAAGACTTAAATGATTATAAAAAATTGGTTTTCATTACGATCTTATATTTTTTATTTAATATGGACAGCGACTGAACACCCTTAATATAGCCTTTGAATATTTAATAAAATGTTAGCTTAAGTATCAAACAGCTTTAAATAAACTTTGAGAACAATTTTATATGTAGTTCAAAAATACAGTTAAACCTTGAACTCAAACTTTTCGAACGTCACGTAAGTATTTTACGTACTTAGAAAAAAAGCGGATATGGAAAACTTTTCTTTCAACACTCGGGACTTTCTGCCGACTTATTCGTTGTTTTTGTCAAACTTCCAGAGTCACTTTAAGCAGTTTTAGAGCTGCCTTCAATTCGCTCGACTTGCGTGCATGTCATGCATATATTTTCAGAATTATAGAGTTTACAGAACCGACATAGTCTTTCAAGAGAAAACCAATTAGTTTTAAGTACTTTGCTTAGAGTAACCTAATGAAATATTAAGTCGTGTTGACAATCAAAATATAAACGTCAAGAATGTTAGTTTATTTTATATTTATTAAAAATGGTTTATGATGAAAAAATAAGACGATATAAGCAACCATTTAATATATACACATGTTAGAACCACAGCTCTCAATATTTTTCTTCGGTTTTGGTTTTATATAAAAAAATAATATTACATACTGAAACGAAAAGTAAAATATTAAGGCGAGAGAATAAACTGCAATAAATTTTTTTCAGAAATCCATAAGCAGATAGCAAAAGGTTTATTAATAAATATTCCATAGGTTTGGTGATAAATCCCTTACATCATGTGGATTAGTTAAAATCCTTAAAGCTTTAATTGTTTAGGTTTATTTTTACGGTAAGTATTTAGTTAATAGAGATGTATTTTGGATAGTAGATAAGAAAATGAAAACCAAATTTCTCGGAAATCTTTTGTTTTTGAAATATATATTTTTAAAATATACCCAGTTTGCAGGTTCCTTTCTCTAGGGTCATATTTGTCCTCTTTATTTTATCTTAAATCATAAAAACCACCTTTGTCTTACTTTGGGAATATTTAATATTTTAGTGAAGAGATCTATGTGTTTACTGTTGTTTAGTTTAATGTTAAAAATGCTAGATATTGAACAATTGTTACTGTACAAAAATTCAGTTTTCTTTGTTGGTAATGGTTGGTATTTAACACTATTTTATTTAAATTTGATTTCAAATATTTTTCAATTGAAATTCCAACTGATATATTCTAAAAACAATTGAATTCAAATATACAACTTATTTTAACTAGTTTTACTGACTGTAAATAAAATTGGGAAATAAAAAAACAAATTAATAAAATACTTGTAAAAATGTTCTACCATCAAAAAAAAAAATAATCTAAATTTTTTACAGATGGTCGTTATTCTTATTTAGATTGTGAACCAATTTTAAATCTCCTTTAATATTTGAATATACCAACATAAAATGGACTAACAGAAAGAAAAAGAAAGGAAAAATGGTAAATTTGTTCACATCCTAACGTCCTCCAACGTAGGTACATATCAAGAAGGATTATCTCAAAAATAAACGTTTAAATTTGTTTTTGAAGTCTCTGGTGAATGCAAAACTAGATTCGAGGTACTTAGAAATTATTGAGAACATTTATAAACAGGCGATCATACTACCGTTAAAATAGCACTAAAAAAAGGAGTACGTCAGGGCATACCTTCCTTCCTAAGTTGTTTTCGATAGCTCTTGAAGATATTTTTAAAGAATTAGAATGGGAAAAAAGAGCGTCAATGTTGATAAAACCGGATTAAGTTATCTTAGATTCGCAGACGATATGGTTGTAATAGCCAATAACTTCAGCGAACTAATGAAGTTTCCCTAAAGATAGGTTGGATAATGAACTATAGTAAAACAAAACTAATGATGAATGAAGACACCAATGTATATAGAGAGAATCCATTTTTTGTTACTCTAGCTTTCGAGAAATTTTATTCTCTTCATTAGGACTTCTACAAAAGAGAAAATACCCTTCCTTAAATCTATTTGTCGTAAAATAAAAATAAAGAAAAATCTACCAAAGTGAGTATGAACAAAATCCAGGTTTCGTTTAACAGAAACAGACATTTTGCACTATACACTAGGATCACATATTAAGATAACACTAAATATTTTAAACAATCAATTATTTGAGGACTTAATTTCTAGCGTGGACATTGTCGAACCGCCATTTCAGAATGAATGAGATTGACAAATGACAGTGGACGTTAAAAGTCTATTTTGGTAAATAAAGCCACACACTGCTCACAAAGAGGAAACCACTCCGAGGGCAGAGGTAACGGTTGCAGTAAAAATTTTATGTTATTGTATAGAATGTAGATAAAAGATACAAACTGCGACTTAAGATTGTCATAACTGTTGGGGTGTAATGTAATTAAGTAAATAAAAGGGCACGCTCGGCACCCGGTTGGACAAATGTAAGAATAACAATAAAGACAGTGACTAAACGGTATCTGATGGAAAAGATTGAACTGTGAGTGACCGACAGCCGTTGCTCTGTAGTTGTAGCAAATTCGATGTCCCGTCTTTTATTCACAGAAAGTGACTCATTATTTATGTGAACCATTTCCAGGAAAATTTGTTTGTGAAAATTGTTTTCTTTCGCTAAAATTTTTGGTCTTTCAAAGTTTATCATAGGACCGTTATTCAAAACATGCTCGGTGGGAGCACAAGAAAGCACTTCTCTGTTGCAATCGCTCTTATGACAACTGATTCTACTTGATAGGTTTCTAGAGATTTAACCTATGTAACCTTAGTCACAATTGAGACATGGAATCTTATAAACAATGTTCCAATTTTCCTTCAGTGAAATCGGTGTTTTAGTTTTCAATGAAAGTAGTGCGATTGTTTTAATTTGTTTAATAGGAATTTTAACAGAAGTTTTATTTTGGAAAACTTGCTTGAGTCTAGGAGTTAAATTTCCAATAAAGAGTTGCGACATGTAGGTTTGTTGTTGAACTTCAATCAACTCAACTATCACTGTCAGTTGAGGATAAAAACGCAGAGACATGGCCAAACTACCTTCAGACGTAAGAGTCAAAGTGGCCTGGAAATGGGCTACATACCATATGGAGACGGGCCAGCATTAAGTTAAATTGCAAATTGTCGGTTCTTTAGCCTCTCGTTTAAATTTTATACATGAACTTTTACCTTCGTGTCGAGCTATCTATACCTATATGGTAATTTTTCCAAGTTTGGCGCAGTTTTTAACAAAAAGCCGTGAAATGTACTGACGCGTGAAAAGGTTAGAGTTGGCGTTGTCTGTCTCTTTTTGCATCATTGATCTTTAAGCGATCTCGAAATTGGGTAAAAAGAGACGTTAAAATTTATCGTTTAGAGAGGCAGAGATAAAACGTCCGACGGATTTTACCTAGAGTTCCTAAATATTTGCGGTCTTAATTTAAATGTAACATACGTAAAGTAATTGTTTTTGAAATTGTGTATTTGCCAGAATGTCAATTTTGATTTATTAATTAAAATGCGTATTGTTTTAATATAACGGCAGGACATGTATATTTTATGTAAAATTTGAAATATTAAAAATATAGATTAGCTTTTGTTGATCTGTTGGACTATCGCGTGGGGGCGAAGTTTTAGCTAGCCTTCGTTAAATAATTTTAAAAAAGCTATTTTAGGAATACTTTAAGAAAAGGCAATTGGGGACGAATATTTTTTCAGAAAGCTATCCCAAATCCTTCGAGTAAAAAATAGAACGATCTAGAAAAGAGTTTTTATTCTACGTAAATTCCATTTTGGTAATTTTTGATGGATGCAGGGCCTCCTCAGGGAGGCTTTATGATAATTTGGAAAATAATGTAAGAGTAAAATTGATGTCAAAGAATTATTTTATTCGAAAAAATTTATTAATTAAAAAAATCACCACTGTTTTTGACATATTTTAAATTTTATGTCAAACATGGTATTTGCTGGCCTAAACAACCACTTTATCCTACGTGAAAGTCTTCATTATTTAATTGGAGTTGATTTCTTTCCAGAAATGGATATATTTAGTCGACTATGTTGATATTTTCATAATAAATAAATACAGGATGATCAAAAACTAACATTAGATATTCACTTAAAAAATCGTTAAAAGTCAATTTTTTTAAAATGTAAACCCCTATTTTTATAATGCTATTTTATTTAACATTAAAAATAAGGATAATGTATAATGTATAACCAATGTATAAGGTTGTCTATTTCAAAAAATTGCAATTTTTTAAATTATGACAGTTTAACATTTTTGTATTTTAAAAATATTAATCGGCTTACTTCCACATGGACACAAGTTATTTTAATAAATGTTCAAAATTTCCACCCTGAACTTTCAAACTTATTTCTCATCTCCGAGTTAGTTCGGCATGGGTCGCCGCTCTAATTGAATCTGGAGATATACTTGCGAACGCGTCCCTTATCCATGGCATACAGTCCTCCATCGTTGTCAATGGATTACAATGAACGATGATTTTTATCCCATATAAGATAATCTAAGACAGTCAAATCGGGGGATCGAGTAGACCACAGAAAAAGTCTAAAAGAATTTATTGTATCTGAAAATCTAATTTATTTTTTTATTTTGTCAAATGGCTCTGGAATGGTTTCTTTCTTTTTGAGCTTATTCGGCTAGCTCCAAAAGGGGCGGAGAATGGTCGGGGTAATACTCCCCCCTGCTTTGGTGCCCTAAAGGTTAAGGTAGAGACTGGTCTAACATTAAAAACAAAACAGGAAACCGAATTCAAACTCAAAAAATTAAAAACAAGTATCTATATATTATGTTTTACAGTGTAAATGTAACTAACCGCCGAGAGTGGTCTAGCGCTTCTCTGCTCAAAAGAATATGTTTGGGATGGACAGCTGCTTTTTGACGATGTAAACTTAAAATGATTAATTTAAAAAAAAAAATTAAAAAAAAGTGATATAATGTAAATAATGAATATATGCGTAATGTGATAATTTGAGTGCACTCTACCTATGTAAATAGGCCTGTTTATTAAAGTTAACAAATGTGCCCTTTATATACGTGGAGATATTAACTACATATGGTTGCACGATTTAATTGATTGTACCATATGAGGAAACACAATAATTTTTAAAGAGGTAAGTACACTGATTATTACTTAACTATATATACAAAAAGAAAAGAAACACTACGATGGCTTTAAATTTATAAGCTGTACCGAAGACAAAAATTCAGCGGATTGAAAGTCTATAATTCCCTAAGACGATACAGACACATAAAACCGGATTAACGGAGGCTTCGTGACGCCCTGACGTTGAAGTAGACCTTGGTAGGCTCTGGATCACTCAGTACTAGGATGGAATCTGGTACGTACAGCATACGAAGCAGGTACCGTAGAGGAAACAGCAAAAAAAACTCGATGTTAAGCAAAATGTGGCAAAACAGCTGGGAAAAGGAGGAAATACTGAGAAAAAAAAGAGGAGAAAGAGAGAAAAAGGAAAAAATGAAAAAAAAAAGCTTGTAACAAAAAAATGGACTTAGAAACACATGCTATTTCTAGGTTACGAGTGAGGTAGGTACATCAACTCATATCCCTTTTCTAAATATATCTATAATGAGTAATATACAAGACGGTAATTAGTAACATAAAGACTTACCAGTGGTGTTGGGTGGCCTGTTGGTGGTAAAGAAGAAAAAAATTTAAAAAAAACTAGATATAGGGTTATTCTCAGAATTGACCAAATTAATATCAGTATTACATTTTAAAGGTTTACCAAGTAACTCTATACTCTAAAATTTGGTCTGGGGCCCGAAATATCCTCATTAAAACTAGCAAAAATGTTACACAACTTTTCTCGGTGCAACTCTGCAGGAAAAATGTAGGTCTTATCAAAACTAATTATTTTTTCTTCTCCAAAGACTGACGAAATGGCGGGAAAAGATACATGAATCTTTAATTTAACACTTTGACAAGTGACAAGCCTTCCAAACAATGGAAAGAAATAATACCAAATTTTAAAATTATTTCAAGAATTATATGATTTACTAAGGAAATTGTGGTATGTTTCAAAAATTTTTACTGATTAGAAAAGGCTTTATTGAGGTTGAACTCACTTACAAGAAAGGTTGAGTCAGTCCTAACCTTAAAGTTTGCTTTTGTGTTTGACACTTATGTTTTTTGCTTAATAAAATCCCTGATAGTTACAAGATAACTGACACAGTGGGAAGATAAAAAACAAAATACATAAATGACGGAGGAGGTAAGCGTAAAAATGATTATTTTTATACGGATTTGAATAGGAAAAATAAAAACGTAACATGTATGGTGAAACTCCATCGTATTGGTAAAAAATTTGCCTATCTTCTGCCAAAGGTAAATTGCTTAAATATTGATTGTCAAACTCTTCTAGAATATTTAAATGTTTAAATTTTCTTCATAAAATTATAGTTTTATTTTTTCATCATTTCTTACAGCACAAAATGCGTTAAATTGCCAGGTTTCTTCAAAATTCCATAACTATACTACACGAGGGTTTCAGTCACTTCAAACATGGGAATTGTGTCTGTTAAAAATGCCATTTTTCGCATATTTTGCTTCATAAATCCAAATTATATAGTCCAAGTATCGAGGGTCGTCTTGTATCCTAGTAGATATAAATTCGCAAAATTGCACTCTTTTCGGCAAATCAGTATCTCTTAGGTGTTGAACTAAATATATTAAATAAGGGTGGAAGTTGTCATAGGAGGTGCTGCAAAATATTCCAGAATTACAATTTCGATATTTCATTATTGAGAATAGGTTTTCTTTTCAGCATTTTTACCTTAACGGTGTCAAAATTTTTGAAATTTTCCAATATTCGTTTAACATTGTCCCATAACAATTTCTGTTTACCTAGATATCTATTAGCAAATGTCTGACATGTTTTTATTAAAACCTTGTTACATTCTCCATGGACAATAAACAAATTTAAATAATATTCACGGGTATAATCTAATTGCCCCGGCATGATTTTTATTAATAATTGTCAAATGGCAAAGAATAGTAACATTTCTGTAGTGCTCTATTGTTTTCTTTTGTCGCTTTATATTTAAAAAAATTGACTTTTAACGATTTCTTCAAGTTAATATTTACTGTTAGTTTTGATCACCCTGTATTCCTTTATTATCAAAATATCAACAACTGAAGTAGTATAATAATGAGGGTAAATTAACTTTCTCACTTTTTCAGGAATATTACACAATTTTAAATTTACCCAACCGATAAATTCATTATAACAAAAAGTGATGTTTAAACTGACTCAGCATATTAGTCATAAAAATGGCTGGAATATGATAAAAAGCGAGGACCATATGACAATTGAGTGCCCGTAGCACTAGCACGTCCGCAGCTTTTATTGTTATTTCATTCGGTTCGCTGACTAGTCTGCCGAGTTGATTTATGGATAATCCTTCGATATAATTTAATTATATAGGGTATCTCTAAAAGGTCTTTATAAAACTGTAGCGTAAATTCCTAATCTTAAAATATGAGAATCTAGCCCAATTTTTCTTAGTCCACAAGTCGATAATTTCTGTAATACGAGGCGTCAAAATAATATTTTTTGTAACTTTTTTGTGTCTAAGCATATTAAGGTTTTAATTAAAAGTTCTTATTTCTCGACATTCTTCGTCTAAAAAAAATCTAGCGAGTAGGTGTCGCTTTCAGCAGCCATTTCTGAAATAATCGAATTTAAATATTTTATTGTATACTGAGACTTGTCGTAGCCTCTTTCACACTTTATCTAGGTTTACGATTATTCCAATAAATTTGAAGCGTGCTTAAGAACAAAGCACAAGAAAAATAATACATGTAGTCAATAACATAGCAAAATGAAATAGAATATCGTATTTAAGAGTATTTAATTTTTAATGAAAACCTAGTAAATGTTCAAAATAAACTTTGTTTTCATATACAAAATATTAATTGTACGTAGAAAGATGAACTGGTTAAAATTCTTTTTCGGTGTTTACAGGTCTACAAAATATCATTTGTTTAAGAGTTTCCTAGTAATCCATAGGCGTTAAGTTTGGTGAGCAGGGTGGCCAATTTGTAGAACCATCATTTCCTCTACTGATCCATCGATTATGAAAATTTTCATTTAAATAATTTCTAACATTTAATGTGCGATGTGGGATTCACCATCGTGAATAAACGACATATTTTGTCCAGTAATCAAGATCATCCCATAAATTTGGTAAATCTACTAGACGTTTAAGGTAATTCAAACTATTTAAACGAGGTGCTAATATGACGGAGGACGTATAATAAATCTGTCAATGATTCCTGTCCATTAGTTAGTTTTAAATTCATGTACAATGCACAACCTTTATTGCAAGAGGGTTTTCGTCGGCATAAATATGTTCATTATGTATATTTGTCATATCCCTTCATATAAGGCAACACTCATCGGTAAATAAAACCTTTTTATTAAAATTGTTGAAGATCTCATTTGTCCAAGTACTATAGAGAGACAAAGAAAGCCTTAACGACCCACTGGCTATCTACCAAATCTATAATTATATGTTCTGAATTGACAGAAGCCTAGTTTCAATTCGAGGTTCAAAGATAAAAGCCCATGTAGTGTATGGAGTGGAGGTGGAATGGATGCATGATTCGAAATATATATTTTTTCTCCTATTCATAGATGGTATCCAGCCTTTCTTTTTGGAGGAAACGGCGATATCATATCACAAAGGTACAATATAACAAATGAAAGCGAGTCGTTGACCGACAGGGGAGGGGTGTCATACTCCAAATACAACAGGCAGGGGCGAGTCGATTTTTCTGAGTTCAAAGTTCAGAGGGAGGGCAATTGCCCCCACTGCCCCCTTCTTGAATCCTCGCCTGTTCATATATATATATATATATATATATATATATATATATATATATATATATATATATATATATATATACCAGTTTTCAATCCGTTCGTCAGTAGAAAAATCTTCACGACGTTTCGCCAACATCTCAAGTGATGCTTCCTCGACTGCTGCTTCAAATGGAGCAGCCGTCGAGGAAGCATCACTTGAAAATGCCAGCTGAGATGTTGGCGAAACATCGTGAAGATTTTTCCATTGACGAACGGATCGAAAACCGGAAAAACACCAGTGTATATTCCGTCATCCATGAAAACAATGGCGGGGATGGTAAGTTTTGAGTTTCTTCTCGGTATGGTGGTACAGGTAGGTCATCATCTCGATGGTGGTGGAATAGGATAAATTGTGTTCCTTAGCAATTTGTTCAAACTGTGCAACATCTAACACAGAAAGGATATGATGGAGAGAAGTTTGCATTTACTGTTCGCATTTTACTTCATTCATACGCGGAGTTGCATATAGTTGTACGTTTGCTGAATGTGATTTCAGCACTACAACGGCATAATGTGGATATATCCACTGCTATTGCATCTCACACGGAGGAATCCGTGAAATCCGCATAAACATATATACGCCATCCGGCGGGAGGTCGGAGATGCCGCGTTCACTATTTACATGCTTCCTTCCGATCTGTCCTTTGCACAGCCAGGTGCATGTCGGTACCCTGATGAGTCTAGTAGAGACGAAACATGTACCTCTGCCGTATCACTGTGGCGGGGAGGGTAAGTTTTGACTTTCTTCTCGGTATGGTGGTACAGGTAGGCCATCATCTCGATGGTGGTGGAATAGGATAAATTGTGTTCCTTAGCAATTTGTTCAAACTATGCAACCTCTAACACAGAAAGGATATGATGGAGAGAAGTTTGCATTTACTGTTCGCATTTTACTTCATTCATACGCGGAGCTGCATATAGTTGTACGTTTGCTGAATGTGATTTCAGCACTACAACGGCATAATGTGGATATATCCACTGCTATTGCATCTCACACGGAGGAATCCGTGAAATCCGCATAAACATATATATATATATATATATATATATATATATATATATATATATATATATATATATATATATATATATATATTGTTTTTCTTTTTTGTTATCGACCGTACCTTAATAATTTTGGAAGGAGTTTATCGGGTTGCGGTCTGTAGGATAAGAATAATTAACTCATTTTTCTTTTAATACTCAATATTTCGACATTTATTTTATGCCTTCTTCAGGAGTAAAAACTAAAAGTCAAACACACAACAGGTAGTTCACAAACAGTTAAACAAAACTAATATGTAATTAAAATACTTACAAATTGGAAGGAAACTCTAATTTGTAAGTATTTTAATTACATATTAGTTTTGTTTAACTGTTTGTGAACTACCTGTTGTGTGTTTGACTTTTAGTTTTTACTCCTGAAGAAGGCATAAAATGAATGTCGAAATATTGAGTATCAAAAGAAAAATGAGTTAATTATTCTTATCCTACAGACCGCAACCCGATAAACTCCTTCCAAAATTATATATATATATATATATATATATATATATATATATATATATATATATATATATATATATATATATGTTTATGAGGCTTTCACGGATTCCTCCGTGTGAGATGCAATAGCAGTGGATATATCCACATTATGCCGTTGTAGTGCTGAAATCACATTCAGCAAACGTACAACTATATGCAACTCCGTGAATAGATGAAGTAAAATACGAACAGTAATTGCAATTTTCGTTCCATCATATCCTTTCCGTGTTGGAGGTTGCACAATTTGAATGAATTGCTACAGAACACAATTCATCCCATGACACCACCATCGAGATGATGGCCTACCTGTACCACCATACCGAGAAGAAAGTATAAACTTACCCTCCCCGCCATAGTGATACGGCAGAGGTACATGTTTCGTCTCTACTAGACTCATCAGGGTACCGACATGCACCTGTTTGTGCAAAGGACAGGTCGGAAGGAAGTATGCAACACTGAACGCGGCTTCGCCGACCTCCCGCCGGATGGCGTATATATGTTTATGAGGCTTTCACGGATTCCTCCGTGTGAGATGCAATAGCAGTGGATATATCCACATTATGCCGTTGTAGTGCTGAAATCACATTCAGCAAACGTACAACTATATGCAACTCCGTGAATAGATGAAGTAAAATACGAACAGTAATTGCAAACTTCGTTCCATCATATCCTTTCCGTGTTGGAGGTTGCACAATTTGAATGAATTGCTACAGAACACAATTCATCCCATGACACCACCATCGAGATGATGGCCTACCTGTACCACCATACCGAGAAGAAAGTATAAACTTACCCTCCCCGCCATAGTGATACGGCAGAGGTACATGTTTCGTCTCTACTAGACTCATCAGGGTACCGACATGCACCTGTTTGTGCAAAGGACAGGTCGGAAGGAAGTATGCAACACTGAACGCGGCTTCGCCGACCTCCCGCCGGATGGCGTATATATGTTTATGAGGCTTTCACGGATTCCTCCGTGTGAGATGCAATAGCAGTGGATATATCCACATTATGCCGTTGTAGTGCTGAAATCACATTCAGCAAACGTACAACTATATGCAACTCCGTGAATAGATGAAGTAAAATACGAACAGTAATTGCAAACTTCGTTCCATCATATCCTTTCCGTGTTGGAGGTTGCACAATTTGAATGAATTGCTACAGAACACAATTCATCCTATGGCGGGGAGGGTAAGTTTATACTTTCTTCTCGGTATGGTGGTACAGGTAGGCCATCATCTCGATGGTGGTGTCATGGGATGAATTGTGTTCTGTAGCAATTCATTCAAATTGTGCAACCTCCAACACGGAAAGGATATGATGGAACGAAGTTTGCAATTACTGTTCGTATTTTACTTCATCTATTCACGGAGTTGCATATAGTTGTACGTTTGCTGAATGTGATTTCAGCACTACAACGGCATAATGTGGATATATCCACTGCTATTGCATCTCACACGGAGGAATCCGTGAAAGCCTCATAAACATATATACGCCATCCGGCGGGAGGTCGGCGAAGCCGCGTTCAGTGTTGCATACTTCCTTCCGACCTGTCCTTTGCACAAACAGGTGCATGTCGGTACCCTGATGAGTCTAGTAGAGACGAAACATGTACCTCTGCCGTATCACTATGGCGGGGAGGGTAAGTTTATACTTTCTTCTCGGTATGGTGGTACAGGTAGGCCATCATCTCGATGGTGGTGTCATGGGATGAATTGTGTTCTGTAGCAATTCATTCAAATTGTGCAACCTCCAACACGGAAAGGATATGATGGAACGAAGTTTGCAATTACTGTTCGTATTTTACTTCATATATATATATATATATATATATATATATATATATATATATATATATATATATATATAAATTCAGCACATGTTCACGTGTGGCAGCATATGAACTATTACGCAGGCATCAGATTATTTTGATGGTACCACCATAGTATACTGTCATCGGAACTATATAGGTATGCTAAATCGGACCTATACGAAATATGTTGCAAAATTTCCTTAGAGGCAGGTGTGCAAGTAAAGTTAAATAAAAGCGTCTAATGTACGAAATTTAGGCTTTAAATTCTGCCTAATTAAACTTGTAGATATTTTAAATGAGAAATTATTGTTTAAAATTTTTTGTTTAATTTGATATTTTAGGTTTTTCATAGTTAATTCTTATATTCACTTTTAGTGAGAGCTTATGGGAGATATGTAAATTCTTCTCAGTATTTCTTCGTGATAACTTAAAATTTTTTAAATTATATTCCAAATTTAATTACAAATTGTATGAAAGAAATGTTCAGGTATTTCATAATTATTTATTAATACCGTAGGAATTTTTATTTTGCGAGAGGCGCTTGTAAATTTTTAATGATTTTTAAAATTCCTCTTTTAGCTATAATTTAATTTTTTACATAAATGCGATTCTTGTCCCAATTTAACATTCACGTAAATGTTATTTATACGAACATGCAAATAAAACGGAGAAAATTAAAGAGAGTTTTCGTAATTACATAAAAGATGACTTGAGTCGTTTTTTTCATTAGATGTTGTAGGCAAGCATTTGTTTAATTTGGTTGATTAATCTTGTTTTATTTAAAAATATTTTTTAAAAAATATTCTGAATATTTTAATGACACTACAAAACGTGCTTTGCCCTAATATTTATTTTATCATTGTTTAAATATTTATTCTACATAGATTACACTGAGTGGATTCTGAAATTGGTTCTTTGTGAAACATTTTTTAAATGCTTGTAAATGAAACATTTTTTGCTTTTTAATGCTCCAGTGGTTTAATAGAGTTAAACTCTGTTTCGTCTTGTGAGGGCTTTTTCAAGAATACCTTTAATACTAGTAATAATAATACAGTATTAAATGTACTCTTGAGACAGTAATAATTTTCAATCTCTCGTTAACTAGCATTAGTTTCTTCTAATTTATTATCGAATTTTATATTTTTTCTTTCACTCAAGAGTTTTTTTTGTGTTTTCTTCTAGTCCAGTTGTTTTATTAGTAGGCTTGGTGACTTGCATTTTACCTTGGGATGAATAGTTCTAACAATCAACTTAGTTTTTTTTGAATACTTTTAAACTAGTCTTTATAATTACATAGCAGCTTATCTATGTATGAATTATATCTTTGTTTATACTAAGTTCTCTTTCAGAATTCGAATTTCACCTCTTTATGCAGATATGTAGTTCTTTAAATCTTAAAGAATCATTAATATTTTTAACAGCGCTATCCGTCTCCGAAAAGCTTCCATTCTTTCTTCGCTTAACGTTTCTATTAAAAACTCACACCTTTTTTTTTCAGTAAAAATATTAGCATTTAAAGTTGTTTTAAAATATAAACCTAAATAATTATTGAAATAAAAAAATAATATACCAGATTTTTAAAACTGACTAAATAGTTTAAAATTTTAGCCTCACGCAGACTTATAGCCCCATACAGATTCCTAACTCTATACACATTGTCCTAAAAATTTGTGATTGTGAATTTTTAATAGCTATGAAAATACTTGTAAGATTTAAAACCAAAAACGTGTGTGGCATGCGATAGTTAATCGTAAGAAGTGTCGAGATTAGCTGTCATTGAGAAAGTTCATACAACAGTTATTATTTATTGCACCCCCTTTTTTCATTTTCGGTCTTACGAGCATTTCCTTAGCCATTAACAATATACAACTATAAATTTTCAGGACAATGTGTAGGGGGTTATAAATTTGTAGTGGACTAGGACAAATTATTTTATACCTTTTAGTCTATTTTAAAAACGTCGTAACTATATTAAAACAAAATTATTTAAATAATTATTTGCTATTTTTACCCGACTTCTAAAAGAAGGAGGTTCTCAATTCGCCGACTATGTATTTTTCTTATATATGTACACCGATTACTCCGGAACGGCTGCACCGATTTGAATGAAATTTTTTACATTATGTTCAGAAAGTTGCTGCGGTGGTCCCATATTTCCTTAAATGAAATTGGCGCAGTAAAATCCAAGATGGCGCTTACAATATGGCGGCCAAAAAAATTAATTTTTTCCGATTTTCTCCAAAATTGGTATGGACGAATTTTCGGGGTTGTATCCAACAAATCTGAAATTATTTAAAAAAAATTGAAAATGGCGGATACAATATGGCGAACAAAAAATTTTAATTTTATCCGATTTTCTCCAAAATTGGTATGGGGGAGTTTTCGAGGTTGTACTTAACGAATTCAAAACATTTTTAAAAAATTCAATATAGCGGATCGAATATGGCGTACAGACTAATCGATTTGGTCCGATTATCTTCAAAATTGGTACGGTGGAGTTTTCGGGGTCGCACATGACGAATCTAAAATAATTTTTAAAAAATGCAATATTGCGTATCCAATACAGTGGAGAAAAAATTAATTTTGTACGATTTTTTTCAAAATTGATATGATAGCACGTTACGAATTTGATATTATTTTTTAAAAAATTAAATATGGTGGATCTAAGATGGAGAATTAAGGATTCTACATCTCTCGATTTTATTTAAAGTCAGTATTGGGGGATTTTTGTTAGTGTTAATTAAAAAAATTAAAATATTTTTTGAAAAACTCAATCTGGCGGATTCAATATGGTGTCCTAAAAATTTTACATTTTTCAACTTTCTTCAAAACTGATATAGAGGGTTCTTGAGGGTGTAAATTATGAATTTAATAGTATTTTTTCTGGATTCAATATGGCAAACGCAATATAGCTGACTAAAAATTCTACATTTTCGATTTTGTTCAAATGTGGAACTGAATTGTTTTTGAGGATGTAAATAGCAAATATAAAATTATTATAAGAAAATCTAATATGTTAGATGCAATATGACCGTTTAGAAATTATAAATTTCTGGATTTCATCTAAAATTGATACTATGGGGTTTTGAAGGATTTACATTTAGATTAGATTAAGGCGTTAAAATAATTTTTTTGAAATTCAATATGGCTGATCCAATATGGTGGGTTGAAAATTTTACCTTATTCGCATTTTTTCAGATTTGGTATTAGAGGGTTGGAAGGTGGTGTATTACGAATGTGAAGTTAATTTTTTACAACTATTAGGTTGATAAGATACAATATGAGGGACCAAAGCTTTTATATTTTCCGGTTTTATCTAAAATTGATATTGTAGCGTTCTTGGGACATATACAAATTCAATATGCAATGTAAAATATATCGGGCTAAGAAATTTACGTCTCAGATTCTTTAAATATCGATATTGGAAGGTTTTGGGGCCTATATTACCAATCTAAAATTAATTTGAAATTTAAGATGGTGGATTTACTATGACAGACTAAATATTTGTTTGACACAATTTCATTGGTATTTGAAGAACTCTAAGAATCAAAGAATTTTTAGTGGTTCGTTTTAGGGTGATTTACAATTATGGATAAAATGGGTACTTTTTACCACCTTGGAGTCATTGCGAGGTATACTAATCTCGATTAGCACTTAGTTTAAATAATTTATGAATATCATAATGAATTTAAAACTAAAAATCGAAAAATAAATTTTTTATAAAAAAATTGAACCGACTTCTAAAAGTGCGCTAAGAAGTGAAAAATAACTAGAAATTTTTATATGAAATTGAAATTTTTGAAGTCGGCGCTAAATTATATCTAAATGAAATAAATAACTACTAATATATACAAATTATGGTAAGAAAGCAATTACAAGTAAAGTATTTTTAATCTGTTTATGCGAATCACATTTTGTCAGGTATTAGTTTGGCGCCGACTTCAAAAATTTCAATTTCATATAAAAATTTCTAGTTATTTTTCACTTTTTAGCGCACTTTTAGAACTCGGTTCAATTTTTTTATAAAAATTTTATTTAGTTAAAAGTCGATTTCAAAATTTGTACCCAACAGATAAATAAATGAACAGGCAGAAAAGAAAGCAAGTTAATATTGCATTGTTCTCCAGTTCTGAGCAATGTTTAAAGTTTCAAGTCTTTAGCTCATCGGGAAGTTATTGAAAAATCTGTTGCAAAATCTGTAGCGAAGAGATAATCAAATAGATAGACAAGAGGTTGAGTTAATATTGCATTGTCGCCTAGTTCCGAACTATGTTCAAAGTTTCAAGTCTCTAGCTCATCGGGAAGTTAGTTTAAAAATGATTGCAAAAACCGAACAGACAAAGAAACAGACAAGAAAGCAAGTTAATATTGCATTGTCATCCTGTTATGAGCTCTGTTTAAAGTTTCAAGTCTCTAGCTCATCGAGTAGTTAGTTTAAAATCGACTACAATATTTGCACTAAACAGATAAACAAACAAAAGAGACAGGCAAGAAAGCGAGTTAATAACAACGTGGTAAAGAACAAAGTTTTAAGGTCATAATATTGCATTATCATCGGGTGTATATATGAGTACTAAAGTTTACCTTGATTAGATACTCGGAAGTGAAGTTGACCGTGAAATGAAAAATTAGGTTTCAGATCAGTTTTAAGGTCATGATATTGCATTTTCATGCAGTTGTGGGCTATATTTAAAATTTCGAGTATATAGTTCATCCGAAAGCTAGTTTAAAATCGATTGCAAAATTTAAACCGAACAGACAAACCGACAGACAAGAAAGCGAGTTAATAAAATCGCTGTAAAATATATTAAGTCATGATTTCCGACGAATTGAAGAAATTTCTTTAGACAAATGGAATTATTTTATACCAAACTAAAAAGAAGTTAACTTTTTTTTTGAATTGGTTTCAGATTTCAACTTCTTCCTAATAGATATTTTTGAGTGGTAATACCAATAGGCATTGTCCCTGTTGGGATAAATAAAATAATTATATCTATGTTCATATATACTCTTGTAGTTTTTTTCAAGAACTATTTTATTTACATAAAAAGTACAACAGTTCTTCATATGATTTACTCAGTCAATGTATAAATAGTTCCACTGACTGAAACCTTACCACAGTGTTTTAAAAATAATATGTATTTGGAAGCTGAAGCTATTGCTATGCCAAATGAAAACACATTTTTCTGATTATCGATTAACAGTGTCGTAAAGGCATTTATTTTTGGGGGTAGTCAAGCTGCAGAAAATGATAGTAAGATACAAGACATGTTTAATATATAAGTATTAACGGAATAAACTGAGTCTATCACCTTCATATAACACTCGATAGTATTTTCTTGTCCAATGTATGATCTGAACAGGTTAGGAAATCATTAATCTATGACACCAAGAATATTTCTAATTATCTATTTCTCATGTTAAAGAGGTAGCAGTATAAAAGACTATTTACCAGGCAAACCAGAAAGTTCTTGCCTGCAAAGGCATAGTTAACGAGTATTTGGAATATTTAAGAAAATGTCATTTAAATTGAATTTAACGAATTAAAAAATAACTTTTTATTCTTTCCTTTAATTACTATAAATATATATTTGTTTCAGTCTCATTTGTTCTTTGTTATGGAGTATTTGAATGGTGGAGACCTCATGTTTCATATACAAGCAGAGAGGCGATTCTCCGAAGCAAGAGCAAGATTCTATGGTGCGGAAATTGTTTCTGGACTAAAGTTTCTTCATAACAAGGGAATCGTATACAGGTAATAAATAAGTATATATTTCTAGGTACATTACATTCAAATGTTATGATTTGAAAGATTTCACATCTCACACATAAAATTGATATTGATACTAGTTAAATTTAAAACTAGATTCAACAAATAGGAATGTATAATAAAGGTTTGTATCAGCGATTGAGGCTAAGATAAAGACACTAAGATTGGTTTTAGAAATGAATTATAATTTTGTGCGTTTTATCTACAAGAATAATTTTAAAAAATTTTGGAACTGCTCTTATCATAAAACTTTTGAAATAAAGTGCCGATTAAAATTATTTTTAGAAAATTTGTTTCAAATTAGTTGAGGTATTACTCATGTAAATATAGGCTCGAAGATCTATGTTATCTATTAATGTAATAGGTAAATAATTTGCCCTAATACTGAATAATTTTGCTGTAATTATACTATATAAACTAATTATTCTGAATTTAATTATAACTAGTGCTGAATACACTAGCATGATTCAATTTAATAACACAACGTTGTGAGACAACGGGTCATGAAGAAAATAGACAATCAGGTTATCATTGTTTTATTAATTTCCGACTATTACTATCTGCGAACTTTGTCTTGATAATTCTGGACCTTTTCCAGTACTAATTTTTATTCCAAATTATCCGGCTCTACAGTAGGATCTATACACTTCTGATATAGTTATTTTTCATGGTGTCTATATAAAGCACATAAACATTGTGATTAAGTTGTATTTTGTGCTCCTTTACGTTTGATACCGCTGATAATAAGATAATAAAATTTATTTTAATTTACTTAAATTAGTACAACCCATTTTTCTCCCATTTTGAAAGATTACCTGTCAACGTTAAATTTCTCATTTAATATAGAAAAACAAAAACATACCAATTGACTCTTGCAAATGGTAAACGTTCAACCTTTTTTTAGGTTACGTTTATTACTATGAAGATAGACACGCTATTAATGAGCTGCTGTAATGACTTAATTATTTTAAATGTTAGAGAATGCCAGTTATAGGTTCTACTGTAACTAGAAATATTACATTGTGATTTAAATTTACGTGCTTTTAAATTTACAGCAATTTAGGAAAACATTTACATAAAAAATCTCTTCTAGAATGCATTTTTGAGTCAAAAGTTGTAGGATTCGAACGGTAACAACTAATAGTAACTTTTACTTTGATCTTGAGATTGATCTTCGAGGTAATTTTGATGTTAATTTATTTTTGTTTTAAAGAGGAACCCCATCTTTTATTTCGAATAAATTGGAAGTACGAAAAATTTCACGTTCAATTATATAAATACTTTGAAGTGTCAAATATCATCTAAAGATGACTTTTTTTCATGAATAGGTGTAAAGTCAGCCAATAATTCGGAAACTAACGGCGCTGGAGAAAACTATTAAGTACAAAAGGTATAGGAATTTAAAGGAAACATCTTAGGGTGTTAAACTAACTTTTGTATTTATTATTCTTCTTGAACTCCGCTAGTTTAAAGTTATCGGAGACAGATTCACGGAAGAAATAACGTCCAGATGACCCTAGAGCTCCATTGATATTTATATAATTGAACGTGAAATTTTCAGTAATTTTTATATCTGTAATACAAATTGGGAATATTCTTTAGAAAAAAACAACTTAATTTTTAAATTACCTCGAAGGTCAGGCTCAAGGTCAAAGTACAGATCACCGTTGGATGCCCCGTTTCGACCTTTTGACCGAAATAATTTTCTCTAAAATGCGTTTCAGAAGAAATAGATTAGAAGGTACCACTGTGATTTGCTTAATATCTCTATAATGTTTACGACTTCTCGTTTCAGTACTAAGCAGATGTGGTCTGATGTGAGGGGTTGGGGGGTCCTTAGTAGAGATCAATCGTTGCTTTTGAGTCCAGAACTTCATGATGATGATGCTGTCAACAATTTCTGTATTGATACAATTCCAAATACTGATTCTAATTTTGATTTTATTGATGAGCTTCGTTCGCGCTGTCACAATGGTTATACATTCCAATTTTCTTATGTATATACTGATATAGTTAGGCAACTAATACTTATGCAGAAGCCTCACACAATGGGATGTGATAATATCTCAGTTAAAATGCTTCAACTAGCTTTAGATTTTCTTTTGGAAACCGCTTACACACATAATAAAGATATCATTTGAAAATTTAATGGTTCCTGATGCGTGGAAAATTGCTATTTTAACACTTATAGCTAAAAGGCAGAATGTCATGATTAATAGTCTTGGAGATCTTCATCCAATTAGCTCACTCTGTGTTCCTCTTAAAGTTGCTGAATTTGTCTTACATAATCAATTGTCCCCATTTTTGGATCATAACACAATCTTGTCTATTCGGCAATCTGGATTTAGAAAGGGATGTTCTAGTTTTTGTTCCATTTTAGATCAATGTATTCATTGTGTAGAGCGGCCAGCTGCCATTTTAATCACACTACTTGATATGTCTTAGGCTTTTGGTACAGTTAAATTTGATAACTTGTTGGCTAAGCTCCACTTTTATGGGATTCGTGACAATGTTTATGACTGGCTGTCCAATTATCTAAGACATTGATCGCAAATTACTATGCTAGCTAATACTGACTTATCTGAGTGTATGCTGTGTCCTGGAAGGCTTTAGTATGGGGTTCCTCAGGGATTGGTACTTAGACTATTTTCTCTTTTTAGTACTGATCTGGTAGATGTTCCGCAGCATTGCCAGGTCCATATGTTTGCTGACGACATCCAACTACTCTACCAGTTTTTGAGCATGAGTCTTGTTTTTTAATTAACAATGACTTAGAACTTATTAAAACCTGGGCTGATATGAACTGCTTAGTGGTAAATCCATCTAAATCATTGCACTTACTGGTTGTTTCGCCTAATAGTTTGCACTGTTGTGGAGTTCTTCCTATTCGCATGGGGGGATCTGCAATAGGTACTGCCGAATATGCTAGAAATCTTGGCCTTATAGCACTTGCCGGAAAACATATCTTTGTCTGAAACAGCTGTTATTATTTAAACCATTGTTGAATGTTGAGACGAAGAAATTGCGTATGATCTCCTTAATACTCTCTTATTTTAATTACTGTGACATCGTGTATGGCCCTTAGCATTACCGATGAAGCACGTACTGCTCTTCTTAAACTGTTTAATTTGGCTGTTGGTTTTGCCACTCCTGTGCCTTCATATGCCCATATAAATCCTTTTATTCGTGAACTAGGTCTACTTAAATTTAATGAAAATAGGTTCATTCATTATGCATGTTTTGTGGTGAAAGATTTGAACACAGGAGCTCTCCAATATCTTGACTCAAAACTCGCTTGTCGAATGCTCATTCACCTTAGAGATCTGAGGAGACAGGTGGTCGTTTGAATCTTCTAGCTCATAGAACTTCGGCCTTTTGAGCCTTCTTCTCATATTGTGGTCTTCTAATTTCCAATAACATTTCAGATCTTCACAAACTTCCTGTGAGAGCTCTTACCTTTGATAGAAATATCTTACTCTTCTTGTTTTGACCTTGCACTGTCACCTTGACTTTGTTTCTTATATTCTTATTTTAATTCATTGACTAATGTTTATATTCTTAATTGTTTTTTTCATTATTTTAATTATCGACTTGCGTAAATTTGTTAGTTTTAAGTTGTTTATATTGTATTGTATTATATTTTGGGGCAAGGTTGTTAATATCATTTTATGTATGTTTTGTGAATTGCTTAATAAATTTTTTTGATTTGATTTGAGATATTTGTCCGGATTGATAACAATAACTCACCATGTTAAATGTAAAAAATTAATATTCTAAATTATTATTATAACTGATTTTGAAATGGTTCTCATTTTTCTGATTGTTATTTCTTTTTAGTTATTTCACTTCTGACCTCTTAAGTTTATCAACTTCAACAATTATTCTTTTTACAAATGTACCATGAATGAATGAATGAATGAATACAAATGATTGATTTTCGATGTTTAGGTCTTTACATCTAGGCCAATAAAAAATATTTTTTTATATAAAAAATCAGGATACCGATTATGTCGTCACACTATAAACAATCCATAGTGATATTTTATTATGCCTTCCGTTCTATATGATGATCCATTAATTTGGTATGAATAATTAAAACTAAAAAATTGAATTTTGTTTCTCGTTTTTGCTCCCAAAATCAACACTAATGAAGTAATCGCGATAATGTAAATAAATGATTTATAGAGAATAAAAATACCAAAAAATCGGGCTTTGGATCATTAGTAACGGAGAAAACAGGAAAAATCGAGCGTTTCAAAAACATTCATTTTTAGTAATTTTTCAAGTTATAGCGGTGGCCCTTCGCGAAATGTGTATCAAAACCAGGCGCTCCTGTTGGTTCATTATTCTTAACACAACTGCCGTTTGAATTTCTTTTCTTTCAGTGTGCCTCAATGCGTCATGGATGGTTCGATTTTATTTTTATAAAAATATTTTGTGAGTAGAGGTATCATTCTACAAGTCTATATTTTTACTTTGTATCAAAAAGTCCATGACATACGTGAAAAATGCTAGCAAACATGACCGAGAATAGCCGAGCTCGTGAAATTAGAAGAATAGTAGGGGCAACACGGGTACCGACGAGAGCCGTATGTATATAGACGTACGTATTTCACAGACTTTCTATGCAAATAAAAATATAGGTTTGCAGAATGTAGTGCTACAACTTGAAAAATGACGCAGACACGAATTTTTTTTTTTAAAATACTGAATTTTGTAATTTTCCCTGTTTTTCTACTTTACTAATAATTCGATCGAGTAGATGTCAGGCTCATTATATTGGTATTTTTATTCTCTATAATTTACATCATTATAAAATCGAGATTCCTTCATTAATTTTGATTTTATAATCAAAAAATGAAAAAAGAAACGTAATTTTTTGGTTTCAATTGTTTATGACAAATTAATAGATCCTAGCAAGGAGTGGAAAATACGATAAAATATCACTACGGATTGTTTTTAGTGTTATGGTATAGTCGGTTTCTTGATAGTATCTTTGCCACAAAAAAACTCTATTGATTGGCCTAATCACACCATGACTGAACGTCATTCGACGCTGTTCACTTTTGTGTCATCCTCTTTTAGGTCACAATTTGTACACTAAGTTATTACAAATAGATAATAATATATGATTCGTAGTTATTATTTCTTCCGAGAGAGAAATTCTCTGTGGGACGCATCAAGTTTAATTATGTTTTTTTTTTGCACGCTTCATCCCCAGGGTCTTCCCTTAGCATTCAATCAACCAGCTTTCAAGTAATAGCCTTAGTTCCTTCTCTTACACCAAATTTGTCATTAATTATAACCTTTTGATGTTTCTCCGTAACACAGATAATAATTAAACTTACCGAAATCAACAAAACTATTTCCGGTATTCAACAAGTACCTCTAATACGTAATTTTCCTTTTGTCCATCCATTTTCTTGATAATAAACATTTCCACTCAAACGCCAAGGAATTTATAGAAACGTTATTTAACTTGTTAAATTAAATTAAAACCTTCGAAGACCTCAAAATATTTAATTTTAGAATGAAAATAAGATATAATTTTATTATTTCGTATTCAAAACCAATTCAGAATCGGTCCCATTTATATTCCGGCAATCTGTGATGTTATCGGGTAAAATTATTTTTTTATTTGTTTATAGCAAATTCAATTGTTATAAACAATATTTAATTGCCCAAACTAATGCACAATCGTTTACAATCATACTTTGGTAATGTTAAGCATATCTAGTGATTACACAAAAAAAAAGTGGATGCCTATTTGACCAGACCATTTTATTCCTATGTAATTAGATACCCTTATAACCTCTATGACGTCAGGTTCAAGGTCATTCCAAGGTCGAATGGAGTAAAATTCACTACATAAATCTGAATAAGTAGATACGTCCATTTTTAAGGTTGCTAAATCCGAATTCGAGATTTGTTTAATTCTTTAGGTCAACCGGAAATTATTTAGGACCATTTCAAGGTCAAATTGATAAAAATGTACTAAATAAATGTGTAAAAAAAGATATATATATATATATATATATATATATATATATATATATATATATATATAGACTTTTGGGGGCGCTGAATCTGAATTAGTGGTTTGATTAACACCTCAAGGTTAACTAGAGGCCACTTCAGAGCCATTTTAACGTCAAATTGAAAAATCCACTAAATAAATCTGTAAAAGAAGAGAACACACGCACAGCTAGATCTATATCCGTTACACAGCAGACAGGCGAGCGGATCGAGTTTTTAAGCCGAAACTCAAGCTCCCAAAACCACGTACCACACGCAAACACGTGAACGGAGCGACTTTTCAAGGCGAAATCCAAGCTTCTAATACCACATATCCCTCGATATCCGTTACATGCTAGCCTTATAACACAAATCCCAAACTGTCATACATGCTGTGCCTGGGGAACTTGGGTTTTATCTCATACACTCATAAATCTTTGCTTTTCGCCTCTGTCTGCTGCGAAACGGGCATTGATCTCGCTGCCCGTGGGATATGTGGTTATCAGAGCTTATATTTTGGCAAGTTTATAAAAATTTTGTCCGGTCGCGTCTGCTATGTAGCGGCAGTTAATCTAACTGCACTCTATGTATGGTTTTGGTAGTTTCGGTATCACCTTAAAAATCCGGTCCGCTCCCCTGTCTGTACATATCTACTTCTTCAGATTTATTTAGTAAATTTTACTCTATTTGACCTTGAAATTACCTTGAATATGACGTGATAGAGGTTAGCGGACCTCAGATTTGGATTCAGGGCACCTAATTATATAAGAATAAAATGGTCTGGTCGAATAGACATCCACCTTTTTTTTTGTAAACCTGTGTAATCTTTCCTATCGGCAGAAACTATTTTTAATTGTTTATAATAAATACAATTATTATAAACATTATTTAATAATCGGAACAATTGTTTTCCGGCCATACTAATAATATCGTGATTATTTCTTGCATCTTATTACTAGAAATTATTTTTTATTGAAAAAATAAGGAAGTCACACGGCTGTGATATATATATATATATATATATATATATATATATATATATATATATATATATATATATATATATATATATACGGACGAACGGATGGACAAAATAAAATCATGAGAGTTTTTAGTGGCTATATGAAAACATAAAAATATTTTGGTAGCAATTTGCCTTATTATTTGTTTAATGTAGTTGTGATAATTTACGGCTTTTTGCATAGAAGGTGTTTGGCTGATGTAGTCCGATTGAGTCTACCTAGAATACAATTATGACAGCGATTTTCAACTTATGGGGAGAGTCCTCTTAGGGGTGCGCCATGTAATACAAAGAAAGGCCTGAATATACTACTTCTAGGGAGATATTAAACTAAAAAAAAAATAAAAAAAAATTTAGGTACAATTGCACAGTACCATTAAAAATGTGGCGCAATTAAAAGTGGTATAGAAACTCGCATTGCAAATAATAAAAGGTCAAAAAACGCTACTTGAGATATACTTTATTAATTGTTGTTTCTTCTTGTAGCATTATTCTTTCATCTTCAAAAGTTGCTACTCTGAAATAAATTCCATTTTATATTTTCTAAAACCAATATAATCTTTAGATGTTTCAAATTAAGGTAAAACGGTAGTCTTGTTTTAGAGGATCTAAATGTATTTTGTGCAGTCCTAACCTATAAAAAAATTATAAGATCTATGGGTACAATAAACGAGCTAAAATCTAAAAAATTACATACCATAGGTATTATTCAGTAGAAATCCTAAGAGGAGGGGCCTGCAGAAATACTCGCCTATGACGTCTATTTAGAGTGAGCCATTAAATTTGCTTCCACCCCTTTCATGTTTTTTGCAATTCATCAATAACCGTTTGTCGGAGCTAGTAAGCCACTATGTGTGAAACCTGGGGGATTCCAAATAAGGGCTTATCTTAGTGATGGTATATAGCTCTCTGCCTATTTTCTGCTTATACGCCGGTTAACGAATACTTGCAGTCTATGTTACATTTTATTATAGTTGAACCGCTGTATATCTTTACGTCAAAATTTGACATATGCATCAAACTAGTGACATTATTTTTTTGAGAACTGTAACAGGGTCGGAGTGGCTCATTCTACTATTTTTTTTTTTTAACAAGAAATTTGTCGAATAGTTTATAAGCAAGTTTCACAAACTAAATATCCTTAAAAAAGAAAAATGTTATACACAAAAATTTTAAAATCGAAGTTTTTCCTTCTGTTTAGACATATCGATAATTTTATATCCCATTTGTATAGGGCTATTTAATGAAGGAGTTTATGTGCTTATAATGGGTTTGATATTTTAAGTGAAATTTTAAGTATGAGATTTTAAAAGCGGATTAAAATTTCCTCTTTTATATTACTACACTAAGAGATGTACTACTGCTAAAAATAATTTACTTTACGTATTAGTACATTCTTTAATAAGCATTGCCTTTTTAATATGTTGTTAGCTGATAATTTTGAAATTGTAGAAACTATTGTACTAAAAATTTTAAACACACTCTTTTTAATTTTGGGATTAGTAGGCTGATGTCTGAAGGTACAAGTGTGGAGTGCTTATGTGTATGTTCACTTTTATAAGTGAACCTATGTTGTTGGCATGTTTCACCTATGAAATTTATGACAATAAAAGCTTTATTTATTTATTTTATAAAGTAAATCGTTTATATTCTAAATTATTGGTAACTATTTCGGTAACAGAAAAAATTATACGCAATTTGTTGATAAAGTTCTATTTTTATTATAATACTCCAGTTAGGTATAACAATATTAGGGTAGTCTAACCGAAAACTAAAAATAAATTGACTATTCTAATAGAATCGGAACTAAAAAATAGTATTCTTAGAAACAGTGGGTAAGTATACAATATTCTAGAAATTATTCAGTGTTTTATACTTAATGACTAACTTTATGATTTCTGACTGCAATAAATGAAGTAGTTAAGCTGCAAAAATATTGAATAAAAATAATTATATAATAATTAATCATCTTCATCAAATAGCCTAGTTTTCTTAAAAATAAATACATAAATTTAAAAAAAATGTATGCTTCAATAGATAATAGTTAACACAACGCACGACTCATGGCTTCGAGTCTTTTACTGACTACATTTCAAGATTCCTCATGCCCTATCCTCACAGATAAATTTATAAACATATAAATGTGTAAAATAATGAAAGGGGTTCGGTCCAGGGCATCCAGATCTAAGGCCCCAATATTGCATCAGGTTCACTGAAATAGAGTAATACATGCATAAAAAATAATACAGACATGGAACAATAGAAATCGTAAGTGAACTAATTACAATTAAGATTAATTATTTATTTATATACCTAACACTATTTTCAAAAATTATAGGTATATATACAATATCCTAGAAATGATAAGTATTTTATATTAAATTATTGTAACTTTATGATCTTTGACTGCAAAAACTAAGGTATTCAAGCTACAAAAATATTGAATAAAAATATAAATAATTAATTAGTTTCTTCTTCATTAAATAGCTAGTTTTCTTAAAAATAAATAAACAAATTTAAAAAAATGGGTGCCCCAAAAGGTAAGATTTAATACATCGCACGACTCATGGCTCTGAGTCTTTTATTGACCTCATTTCAAGATTCCACATGCAACATCCTCACACATAAATGTATAAGCATATAAACATGTAAAATAATGAAAGGGGCTCGGTTGGGGGCATCTAGATCTGAGGCAAAATCTAGGGCCCCTATGTTGCATCAAGTTCACTGAAACAGAGTAACACATATATGAAAATAATACTGCCATAAAAAAATAGAAATCGTAAATGAACTAATTATAATTAAGATTGATTATTTATATATAATAAATATAAAAAAAATGATACCATACTCTTTCTTGTTTTATATAATGCCATGGGCAAAAGAAAAAAATATCCTATATAGAAATGGAAAAAGAAAAGAAGTGCTTAAAAAATGCCAATAAAAAATTTAAGTTAAAAATTTAGAAAATATGTAAAAAAGAATGTTATGAGAATACTTTAGAAGTGGTGAAATTTTTATGTATGAAAATGCCAAAAGAGATTAAAAAAAACACAAAAGAAAATTATTAAAAATGTCTGTACATCCACATATTATCAAAAACTGAAAAGAGGATTAAGGGTCAAAATGACTTCTCTTATTCTGAGGAATCGCTATCACTCTCACCAACATGAATAATAAGTGGCTGTAAAGGAACTCGAATTTTCTTTTCAATTTCCCACTGCTTTTTAATAATATTATTTGTGTGTTCCACATAGTTAGCCCAATTCTGTTTTGTCACTGTTCCTAACGCCTTTTTCCAAGCCTCTATTGGTTCTTTAACTTGTAGAATCAGTTGGTCATAATTTCTCTTTGCCTGACTCCATACCATTTCAATTGGGTTAAAATGGCAATGGTATGGAGGCAAGCGTAAAACTTTATGTCCAGAAGATTCTATTAGCTCATCTACTACAAAGCATTTTGCAGGCTTTGGTACCCGAGATATCAAAGACCACAAAGTATCTTTTGTAGCATCTTCTCCAAAGTTGATATATTTTTCTTTCAGCCACTCTTTCATAGCGTCCTTGCTCCAACCCTTTGTTGGCCATTTTTGAAGTTGCCTACTATGATAAGGAGCATTATCTAAAACAATTAAAGGTGTTTCCAGTTTTGGCAAAATATCTTTTAACCAAGCTTCAAAGTTTTTCGAATTCATTTCTCCATGGTAATGTCCAGTTTTTGACTTTGATTTAAAAATCAGCATTGCATCTTCAACGAATCCATTTTCATTTCCTGCATTCAGTACTATGTACCTGAAAAAAAGTAGAGTAGTATGTGGCAGTACAAATTATTTGAAATATTTTGCAGAAACACAAATTGGTCTTAACCAACGGAAGCTTTCATGGTTTTGGTTAATTGAGAAATAGTGGTTCTTGAGTTTAGACCAAGTCAAATTTGAAATGTTATGCAACTTTTACCTAGATTGCTCGAAACATCTTTAGGGATCTTCATTTCACGTAATTAGAACACGGAACATTGCATGTGTTGATGGTCTTAGTTAAAGGATAATATCAAATTTAATTTATTTTTCTCAATTTTTATGTCATTAATGCCTTGAAATTGGAAAATTTATTTCATCTGTTTATTTTTTAGAAATATAATGTATTGTTAAAAATATACTGTATTATACCCATTTTTGGTTTATTTTTAAGCACCTTTATGTTGTACAAATTATGGGTGAGGAGTGTGCAATTAAATAAGTATAATACTTATTTCAAATCGGCTTTTTTTAGCACAATAAAACATGATACCATTTCAGCAGTTTCGATTGGCAAAGCATTGACTCGCCTGAGAACTCAGGCAAGAACACTGACGTACCATATTTTAATATAAAAATATTAGTTTCGCGATACAGATTTACTTCACGTTTCAGCAAAATACCTGTAAGCAGTTTTTATATTTTGATAATATATTTTTTTTTCATAATTTTTAACGCCCTGTATTTTGAAAACGAAATATTTTAGATATATGTTTATATCAAATTCTTTTATAAAGCCGCTTAAGAAATCACAAGATTTTTTTTTTGGATTTCTGGAAAGCCTGTATCAAAGTAAGATGATCATTATTATTTTGTAAAATGTAAATTAAATTATTTGGTTAACTTTCATTTATTAAGGAAACATTTTTATCATATTAAGTAAAAATTTTTCCTAAAAAAGTTCAAACTTGTTTGATAAAACATACAGAAATTAAAGTAAGAAATTTCTCAATCTCCCCAGGAAATAAAGTATTAAAGTAAAAATTTAATATTTAACATCCTGCTAATAGGAAATGATCCAAGGATTATTTAAATAAAGCTTTTTGCAACCTGTTATAGATGAAAAAAATTCAAATTGTGTAAGTGCAAATAACAGATACCTAAATCCCTCCCCAGATATTTTTCGTACTGATCGAGTGCTATCGTCTGTGGGTGCCATTTTGAAAAATCCATGTCTCGTCTATAAAGACTGGCTCAAATTTATTTTCCCCTTTTTCTTCGTTCTTTAAGTACTATTCAAGAAAGTCTCTTCTCATTTTCTGAATTTGTGGTTTCTCCATTAAAGCTCTACGTGGGTCATCCTTTCTATATAAATATATAAATAAAAATGAAATGTGTATCCTCCAAAAATAAATTACACAGGTCTCCTGTGAAAAATCCTGCTCCCTCAAGAAGTCCTATAAAAAACACAAAAAAATTAACGCTTTATATTTTACATTTACCGATATAAAAATATTTAAATTAAGTTGTCATCTGACAGTATCTTACGGTCATTATTTTGACCCAATTGCAACTGCTTTATATTTGTATCTAACATTTATTTCTTGTATGTAAATGATTGTTTACCTGTAGATAAATCCTATTTGCTTTAGTAATATGCCTAGACTTGTCCTTGCTCCATGGTATATTTCTTTTGCCTTTAATCGTTCCAACAATATTGAGACTGTTAATGAGGTACCTTCACAAATAAAAAATTGTTATGAAGAAATGACGAAATCTTGATATTCTATTTAATTTAGTAAAATTAGGTTTACTTTTTGTATTCATTACAAATATTTTTTTGGGTTTTTTTATTTTTAAAACTTATATTTTCATTATACATACACCTTGACGGGTTAGAAAATGTAAACAAAACAAGTTAGAATAAAATATAACATATAAAATTTTTTAGAAATATTTACCCTCAGAATACATCATATATATTTCATCTCTAATTTGTAATTTTGTTGCTTCCGGCGTATCTTCAGTTTTTGGTCTCTTCCTTTTTCTTGTTTCCTTTATTGTCGTTATTGGGACATTTAGGAAAGTTCTCACAGTTGTATGGGATAAGTGTAAGCATTGGGCAGTTTCCTAAGTTGTTTTAAATTTTTATAAAAAAAAATTGCAATTTAATTTCTAATTTGAATTTTAAAAATTCATAAAGTTGATTACCCAGATCTTCCCTTGCTACTTGTTTTAATTAGTAAATTAGCCTGTAAGGAAAATTTTTTAAATGTACATATTTCATACTATAAACAAATATTTTTAAAGTGATTTTTGGATAAATGATTAGGGGACACATAAACTAGATTTAAACTTAAGAATTCTAAAAGTAATTTTTCTCTTATTGACAATTATACCAGCTATATAAAATTTTGAAAAATATATATTCCGGAAACGAAAAGTAAACAAAAACTAATTAGATGAAACAATACTGTAACAAGACAAAGTGAAAAGAATGGAAGTTAATATATTCCATGGGATTTATCCGTATTTTCAAAATATTTTTAAGGTACTTGCTTACCTGAATTATAGCATTTAATATTTTACGAACAAGAGGTTGTTGGTAGATGGAGAAGTTTAATTTTGAATTTACACTGTCATACGTTTTCAGGATTCTTGGGTAATGGAATTTAATAATCATATCAACTGAATATGTATAATTATATCAGAATAAGTCGGCACATGGGTGGAAATTTAAGTTAAAATCAAAAATAGTGATTTGGCTTAAAAAAAATTGTTATACGAGTTCAACTGAGCAATTAAAGCACATCAAATTAATGATGAAGGAAGTTCTGGGTGAACAAATTTACTAATATTTTTATACATGTATATTGATATAATTTTATTGACAAATGTGCAGTCACTAAGGTTTCACATTTTATTTTCAGGGTATTGTTCCTTTATAGTCAGAAGTATGTTTTACTAAAACTGACAAACATTTTAAACACTTTCTGAATCACTTAAAAAACAAAAGTTAGAAACAAATATGACAAAAAAATGTTATGTAGTAGAAAATAAATAACAGTAGGGCTGGAGTCAACTATGTTGTTTTTAAAATCAACAATTCAATTTCTAAAAAGTGCGACTAATAACAGTTAGGTATAAAAATAAGCATAACCCAAATTTACCTCTATAGGATTACAATTAGGCAGCTTCCTTTTAACATAATCGTGAGTAAATTTAATCCAATCTTGGGCTATAGGACAGCTTCCTATGTGGCGGAATTTAGGACTCTGCATACTTGAAGAAGAAGGGTGATTCTCCATATCCTAAAACACAAATGTAAGTCGCTAAAAGTGGCCTCTTTCATATAGATTATAGGTTGGAAAAATGATAGGATCCTGTATACTAGAGAGTACATTATACTAAGAATGGAGCTACGATTTTGTTTTCTTTTCCAAAAACTACCTTAAAGTACTCTAATAATCTCCTAAATCTTCACTAAATCCAATAAATACCTAGAAATCTAAAACGTTCCCTGTAAAAATAACTAAAAAATTTGTGCATGTGTACTATTTTGTTCATCTTGTTATTTTTTTCTTCCAAAATTAAGCATTTCAGGCATATGTTTCAAGGAACAGTTTCCCTTGTTTTCAGCTATTGTATTATTCTTTGTTATAATATTTTAAATATTTCTAATTACATTCTGTACAAGCTGTATTAACTAATCATAGTGTACACATGAGTTTGAAATACTGTGTATTTTCATAAAGCTCTACAGAATGTTGCTTAACGTTTTCGAAAGAAAAACCTCTTTATTAGTTACTTACCGGTATATCAAGCTGATTAAAATTATCCATATCCAGTTAGAAAACCTAAATAAATCCAATAAAAACAAGCACTAGTAAAGTGTTTTTATTATAATAACGATAGTCTAAAATTTATAGGCTATCAAATGTTTAAAGTCACAAACACTAAACACTACAATATTAAATAGCGGCACAAAGTGTCTAAACTATTTTATATCGTAATATAATAAAAATATCGCAACGTTGTCGACAAAAATGCCTTTAATAATATTGTTTGCCGTTATTATAGAAGGACAAAATAAAGACACAGTTAGTCTGAGGCAAGGTTATGTACATAACAGCGGCTTTCTTTTGTGTTCCTTGCTCCTGACCTGTGATATCTTTTATCTCTTTCATTATTATTAAGAGAAACAAGGAGGGAAAATCATCAGTTTTTTCCGATTTATGTTATGTCTGGAGTAGATACGGAGTAGATAAGCGTGTTAACGTTCATATTTTTATACAAATATTAATGGGATATTTTGAAGAATTATAAAATTTTAGATAATAAAACATGTTAAAAATTATGAAATAAGTATAAATGTTGTTTCAATTGTAAAAATAACTTATTTTTCTCTACTCCGAGAGGAGGACAGAAAATCGAAATGAACGACCCTAGTTATATTTATGAGGAACATTTTTTTTTGATGTATGGCAACTAAAAACCGTTACAATTACTAAATTTTTAAAGATATACAGCGTTTCAAGTATAGTAAGTGTCCAAGTCTCACAAGCACACACGAAAACAAATTTGCCGATCGAAATGAAAATCCTCAATTTTACCCGGGTGTTGATTTGTAACGATCTCCAGATTCAATACAATTTACCCAAGGCTTGGTTGGTTTTTTTGATGTCATCGCTCCTAGCTTCTCTTAAAGTCGTTTCTAGGTGAGATTCATTTATATCTTCAATCGATCATTGTTGATTGTGTATGGTTATTGGAACCTGTGCGCTTAAATTAGTTTTTTTCATATATTAATTTAAAATACCGTCATTTTTGCAAAGTAAATCAATTGGTCAAGCTTTGACTGTATGACTGAAATGATTCGAAAGCAGGAAGATGCCGTCAACATAGTAGATGTCTTCCAGACTATTAATCGCTCCCCAGTTGATCCCTCGAATTCTGTCGTTTATCTCTGACATGATCCAGACCAGAAAGATAATTAAATGTAGTGGTTTCTTCTGAATTACGTCTACAGAGAGAGTTTCTTTGCAGTAGTTTGGAGAAATGTTCCTTCCATCACTACACCTGTTGTGCGTTCGTTGTTAGGAGGATACCCTACGATGATGCAAATAGACTATTCATTCTAAAAGAGTCTTTATTTAGTTTTGTCATTTGACCTATATATATATATATATATATATATATATATATATATATATATATATATATATATATATATATATATATATACAGGGTGATTCAAAAATCGATCACGAAACTTAAGGGGGTGATTCTACTTGACAAAATAAGGGTAGAGCTTCATATAATTTTTTTTCAAAATGTCATTCGTTTTCGAGTTACAAGCCGTCCAAGTTCAAGTTTTTATTTTTTGTTTTTTGAATTACTCGCTTACAGGAAAACCGATTTGACTAATATTTGAAAGATAGGCTAAGTCTTCTGCGCTTCATCATTTTAGTAACAATTCACATTGATTGTTTGCCGCTAGAGGGCACTTTACCTACATTGAAAATTGTTTTTTTGTCATAATTTTTTAGTGTTGACAGCTACAGTAGTTTTTGGCATAATTTCTGAAAGACTGATGCCAGGCCTTTAAAAAAGGTGCTCTTTATTTACATCGCTAAACCCAACGGTTAGACGTAAATCACCCTTAAAAATTAAGTGGTAAATTTACTTTTCTCATTTCATTACCACCAGCTACCAGGTAAATAGCTATCAAAGTATACTAGAGCTGTCAGTTTAACATCAAATAAATTCGCTTTTTAAACTATTTAATTTATAATCTTAAAATAACTAATAATGGCTAATCACCAATATTCAAATATCGAATATTGTGATATCCATTTTTGTTATGGAAAAGCAAATGGTAATGCAGAGTTGGCAAGAAGATATTATATGGAGAGTTATCCGGAAAGAAATATCCCTCATGCTCAAACATTTTCCAGTGTGCACAGGAGGCTTGCGGAATGTGGTTTCTTTAAAAGTTATAATGGAAATAGGGGAAGACCTAGAACTGCTAGAAACGTGCAACAAGAAGAAAGAGTGCTTGAAATTATTGAAGATAATCCAGGTATTAGTACTAGAAAAATTGGGAATGAAGTGCGGCTCTGTCAGGCTAGTTCATGGAGGATACTAAGAGAAGAACAACTCTACCCGTTTCATTCAAAAAAGGTGCAGGCTCTTTATGACGATGATCGGCCGAGACGGTTGGAAATGTGCAATCAGATCCTAGCTAAGTATGAACACGATAATCGATTAATTGGCGTCATATTATTCACTGACGAAGCTGGTTTCACTCGTGATGGCATAACAAATCTACACAACATCCACACATATGCTTACGAGAACCCAAACAATGTGGTAGAAACGAAACATCAGCGTAGATTTTCACTAAATGTGTGGGCAGGGATAATAGGAGATTACCTTATTGGTCCTCATTTCTTTGATGGCCCATTAACTGGTGACGTATACTTAGATTTTATCCAAAATCGTCTCGCATTGTATCTGGAAGATGTGCCATTGGAAGTAAGGGCCAACATGTGGATCCTCCAAGACGGAGCTCCGCCCCACTTTAGTATACGTGTCCGACAGTATTTGAATGCAACGTATCGTGAGCGATGGATAGGACGAAATGGACCATTGGCATGGGCAGCGAGGTCACCAGACCTTAATCCTATGGATTTTTTCTTTTGGGGTCATTTGAAACAATTGGTGTACGATATTCCAGTAATCAACGTCGAGGATCTTCGCTTCAGGATAATCGAAAAGTGCCAAATTATTAAAGAAACACCAGAAATTTTTCATCGAGTTAGGCGACATTTTTTGAAGAGTGTTAGGAAATGTATGGAAGAAAATGGGGGACATTTTGAGAATCTTTTTTAGTTTGTTTAGTACTGTTTCATTAATTTTTATCAATTAAATGTATATCGCAATAATCCATAATATGAATATTTACTGATTAGCCATTATTAGTTATTTTAAGATTATAAATTAAATAGTTTAAAAAGCGAATTTATTTGATGTTAAATTGACAGCGCTAGTATACTTTGATAGCTATTTACCTGGTAGCTGGTGGTAATGAAATGAGAAAAGTAAATTTACCACTTAATTTTTAAGGGTGATTTACGTCTAAACCGTTGGGTTTAGCGATGTAAATAAAGAGCACCTTTTTTTAAAGGCCTGGCATCAGTCTTTCAGAAATTATGCCAAAAACTACTGTAGCTGTCAACACTAAAAAATTATGACAAAAAAACAATTTTCAATGTAGGTAAAGTGCCCTCTAGCGGCAAACAATCAATGTGAATTGTTACTAAAATGATGAAGCGCAGAAGACTTAGCCTATCTTTCAAATATTAGTCAAATCGGTTTTCCTGTAAGCGAGTAATTCAAAAAACAAAAAATAAAAACTTGAACTTGGACGGCTTGTAACTCGAAAACGAATGACATTTTGAAAAAAAATTATATGAAGCTCTACCCTTATTTTGTCAAGTAGAATCACCCCCTTAAGTTTCGTGATCGATTTTTGAATCACCCTGTATATGTATATATATATATATATATATATATATATATATATATATATATATATATATATATATATATATATATATATATATTATACTCTGACACTTCCTCCAATTTCCGTTGTGCGACCGTTACAACCATTTCTTCAGTTTAATTTGTCATTACTTTCGTTTTGTCATAGTTCATTTTTAATCCTATTTTTGACGCTTCGTTGTCCAGCTCCTCAATCATTTTTTGCATTTTTCATATTTCTTATCTGTTATCACAGCTATATCATTCACGTATCTCTCGTGATACAATAGCTCTCCGTTTATGTTGATTCTATAATTGTCCCATTGCAATTTTTTAAAGACATCCTTTAGAGCTTGGTTGAATAGTTTCGGTGATACTGTATCTCCTTGCCTGACCCCTCGTCCTATTTTTAATGGTTTAGTGCTGTGTTCTTTCGTTATTTTGATAGTAATCTTTGCATTGTTATATATTGCAAAGGTGTAGTTTTTCCTATTTCTTTGGACTTTGCATGTGATTTGACTTATTTGTTTAGCTCCTAGTGCTCTCGAGATAGGTGAATTGTTCTTATGTTGTTTAAATTATTTTTTACTTCTTTTCGTAGTTCAGATGTTCCCAGAAATCCACTTTTGATTGTTTTTTTCTTTTGAGTCTGAATAGTTGTTTAATCATTTGCACGAAATCTTCGCATATTTGTGGCCGGTAGATACCGATGTTTTTTTTTTTTGATTTTAATACATATCTGCTAGGTGATGCTCGGTCTCCCAAAAAACCAATAAAACATCCGGAAAGTGTTGTAACTAACATGCGTATTATATTTTTAGTCTGGCTAATGTTTTATATCTGTACTTGGATTACTTTATTTTATGATTTAACCAGACACACATTTTGAAAAGTTACTCATTGAAATCGGAAAGCATAGTCGGGTAACAAATAAAATAGCTCCCGTGGAGAAGCACATGGAATTAAAACGTCTTTATTAAGCACTTTGACGCCATGTTGATTGTAAAATACTGCATCGAAAAATAAACTTTTCCGTATACCAAAGCCAAACCGAACAGATTTTCGGAACTGTTTAAATTTAATTAAAAACACCGCAAAACCCCAAAATGTCAAATATTCCTATTAAAATATCACCGAGTTCAAAGGCTTTAGATTTTATATTTGGAATCGTCTTATTATAAAATGAAATAACACGATAAGTTTATGCAATATCCCGGTGAAAACGGTGAAATTGTGGAAATTGGGAAACTAGTTATGGGGCGTGAACATTTCTGGCTGACACTTCCTCGTTTTGAAATTTAATAAATATATTTGTATTATTTTTATACAGGGTGTATTAATTATATTTTCAGTTTTATGAGAAATAAAACTAAACTTTTTGAAACAGATGTGTAAAGAGTCCAGAAAAACACAATTTATATTACTTTTTGTTACTTAAGGTACCTTTAAAAAATACGATAAAGTAAATATGTATTTTTAACGTTACGTACCTACTAGGATCTCTTATAATTGCATCACCACCTCCTATCTGCTGGTCGGAAACAGCTTTTGGTGCTCGAAGATTTAGAAAGAACTAGGTATTAGGTATTGCGTTTCATCGTTGGTTTATCCAGACAATTTTTATTATACAATATGAACAGTTATTTTGTCTATGTTTTTAACTTTCTTTTATGGCTTGGAAGATTGCCAATTGTTACGGGTTGGCATTACCCGTCTGATGAGTTCAGAAGAACCAAACAATTAACACATCACACTTTTGGAGTTAGACAAGACTTTTCTCTTCAAGTGTACGCGCTCAATCTCATTAGTTGAGAGACACGGGAGATGTGAGTCTGGTGAAAAATTAAACTCCAGGCTTAACATGGAACAAAGACTCCTGTGTAACATCGCTTGGCATAACATCGCCTTGCGAATAAGATGTCGGCTCATACTTTACAACCTAGCTAACTTTCTCTTCGGTTGGCTTACGCATAGCTGGACGTTGGCTAAACACATTGTACATATATTTTAATCAAAGTTATGATAATACTGGTAAGTAAAATGCCAAAAACTTCTTCTGCTGAGTATGTATTGAATCCATTAAAGTTAATTAAATAATTCCTGTTGAAGTACTATGAGATTAGTCAGGAATGATTTTTTTATAAAAAATGTTCCAGAATTAATTTTCATGTTTACTAAGTATTTTCTGGAATAATATGTACGAAACAATAATTATTTTAAATATAGGATATCGAGTATAGCACAGTGCACTTTTGTTTACGTTGCTTATCGTATATTAATAAATTTTTGCATAATTGCATTTTAGATTATTTAAAGCAATCTGGTTGCCGTATTCTCCCAAATAACTCAACACGGGTATTTCTGCTTTTTGTTTGTACATATCATATTCTCCAATACGAATATTTTTGTAAATCTAGGTATATTGAATTTCAAAGAAATAATCTAATCAGTTTTGGAGTTCTTTTTAGATATCCGCTAAATAAAACCCTCTTTATTTGAATGAATTAATAAATGAATAAACGAAAAGTGGTGATACTTGATTATCAATGCCTAAGCCTCGTTGGATCCTTTACATCTCACCATAGCTGCAGGTTATTCGAGGCTGATCGCCTTTACGAATCCAAGCAGCCTTGTTGATTAAACTTGCCTATCGGCTTCCGGTGACACAACTCACAGTTCTTTCCTCCTTAAGGAGAGAAGCTACCTAGTAAGTCATACGCCAGTTCAATATTCCTTGGCACACCTCATTTCTGGAACTCAGTAATGGAACAAACACTAGTTATTTTATACTGTTTAACGTGAAATATATTCTGCAAAAATGAGTATTAAAATAATTACTCTGTGGATAGATTTTATCCGTGGGAACGAGATATTATATATTTTTTATTACCACCTAAGAAAGTCTAAAGGAAAAATAAATCAATTATCGTACTTAAGCATAATCTCTACTTTATTAATTTTGAGTCGTTTAAATGTTTTTTTTTTAAATATATAAACTCAGATAATTTATGGTGACATAAACTGGAAATATCATACCCTCCTTTAATATTTATAAATAAATCTGTCGAAGAAATCCTACCCTGATTATATAACTAAAACAGAAGAGATAAGTACCGTGGGAGGTCTTAACATGTGGTATCTGCAAAATAGCGTTAAAATGTATTAAAATATTGAACGATTATCCCATTATTAGGAAACAAAAGAATAATCAAATAAAATCACTATAATGGAATATATCGTTTGACAACACGTACAAACAATTCATATAGCTACTGTTTTTCCCGATTGCAACAAGGAATTATTTAAATACCAGGTTTTCTTTTTCCAGTGGTTATCTTATTATTGTTTTCGTCATAGAAAGACCTAGAATAGTTATATTAACCCTTTCGTATAAAAAATAAGGTTAGGATGCTCCAATCTAAACCAATTCGGGAATTAAGTACCCGCTATAGGATAGCTAACGCCCTCTGAGGACGAGAATACACTATTCGAACTTTAGGGAATTAAATTGACGGTTACAAGGTGTACGACCGAAATAGGTACTAAAAGGAATTTCGAGGTAAAGGTCGAGGGTGCTCTTGTAGAAATAATAAGCTTAAGTTATAATTTGGGTTTCGTTAAAGTTCATAGGCAGAATTGAGAGCAGTGTTAGAAAATTATATGACGTGTAAAATCAGCGGTAATGAAGGTTTTGTTTTGCTTTTCATTTAATTTGGGAAGTTAACGGAATATCTTATGTTATTTTATTCGAGAATTTAGCAACTTTAATACTGTTTGTTTAAGTTATATAAATAGCTGTTTTTCGCTTTTTTATCCTTTTTCTCTGTTTAATATTTTACATTTTTACTAGTGGAACGGTCAACGGGAGCAATTATTTTAGTAACTTGATATTGTTATTTATTACTAATTTTTAATTTCTCTTTGCAAATAATTCCATTTCCTATTTATTTTTGTTAATATACTTAAGTGTTTTGAGAATTCCTGATTTTTTAATTTATTAAAAACCTTCACTCCAATAAATTCGCGGCGCGCCGTTGTGAGAGCTTCAATTCAAGAGACGTCATCTGATCAACCAGTCAGCAACTTTTTCTGAATCGTGAACTTGTGTTTGACGGTTTTGATAAGCTCAAAATAATCTGTAGTTATTTGGACCTAAAACTGCAGGAGAGAAGAAGAACGACCAGGCATCGAACCACTGCCTTTGTAATAATTATTTATAGGTTTTTAAAATAGCTACAAAAAATAACATGGGAGAGCACTATGATTGTAGACGGAACGGCCAAATGCTACCCAAAATATTCAGTTTGAAATGCTGTCACAACTCCACGATTCAATAAATTTACTTTTCAGCAATAATTTTAATTTTTTTGGTAATTGGGATAGGTGGAATAGATAGGGTTCCATAGGTCGAATTGTGAACTGCATCTTTGCCAGACAATTCACTTCCTCATTTTCGTGTATACCCGACTGACCTTGGACCCAGACGAGTCTGATTGTATTGTCGTTCCTTGTTAGAATGTTTAGTTCAGATACCAGTCGTGAAGTTACAAAACTAGACTTCAGTGCAATTATCGCAGCTTTACTGTCTGAAAATATGTTTATAATTCTATTTCTGTTTACGTCCCTTTCACAGAGATAGCCACGCTGCAGAATAGCATACTTATCCGCTGTAAAGATCGTCGCACGCTGTCCGAGAGAGTGGAACTCTGTGACTCTCGTGCTCCTACCGAACATTCCGGCTTCAACTCTTTTATCTTGCCGAGAACCATCTGTAAATCAGCAAGATTCTTTTGCATTTTTTCTTGGAGCATGTCCCACATTTGTTGATTTCTGGATAAGAGATTGGGTCTTCGTTTTATGACCTCATTCTATAAATTGTTCTCTTCGCCATGTTCTCTAGCAATATATGTAGAGGTGTGAGGTTGAGGATTACTCGCATGGCGACCGTTGGCAGTTTGTGAACTTTCAAGAGGTTAGCTCTCGAATTAATCAGACTGGTTCTTTTGCTCCAGATCATTGCTCCATATGTGATGATTGGTCTCACTATTGCAATGTACATCCACTGCAGGATTTTTGAGTTTGTACCCCATCTTTTTCCCGCTAAGTTTCTACAGAAGCACCTGGTGTATACGTCACTCTTATTTACTTTTACTTAAATTGCAGATTATTTCATTTAAAATATATAGATTAAAATTCAATATAGCAACATTTGAAAAATAATATGTTTCAAACTTTGACAAGCTTTTCAATTTAATTATATATACCCGTACATTTTAAATAAAAATCATGGATCTGCATTTCTAATTTCACAAGCTCTATCTCAAAATATTAACTTTGAACATAATCGATATATTGAGTATTTATCAAATTTCGGATTTCCGATCGAACTGGAATTAAATCGAAATTACCTGTAAAGTTTTATAATTTAAAAAAAAACGCCAATGATTAATCAAATCCCATAAATATCACTCTCTCATAAATTAACCTAAAAAATTAGATTCTCCAACTAGTGCCAAACTAATAAAACTCCGTTAGGCTTCGGAATTACCGAAATTATTTTAAATCATTTTCCGTAATACTCCTAATTGAATGTGTACCCAGCCGAAATACAGTAACGAAATTTATATTTATAGCTAAAATATGTTGTAAAATTAATGTTTATCTAATTAAAGAGATGATAGGGCGTGGGTGGAAAAGTGATTTATTTGAACTTCAAGAAATGCATTCATGAATTAACCTACTTTTAAACTGGGTGTTAGATGGCGTACCTAATAATTTTTGTTTGTCGGGGGGGGGGGGGGATGACTTCTAGTGACACATTCATATAGAAATCTTCCACATCAAAACTTATTAGTCTGTTGTTTGGCTCTAGACTGATGCTACTAATAATATTTACAGAATGTTCGTCCTAACTTTTAAAGGAAGAACTTCGCTAGTGCACTTGTTGGGCATCTTCTGAAGGTGATTATTGATCTTAATAGTATAATGCTTTGTATAATCATAATCAAAGCTAGAGTTATTTGACGATGACAGACCGAATGAACACAACTCCGATGATCTCGCTAATATAGACGCTAATATAGACAGTGAAGTTCTATCTGCCATAAGATCTGCAAAAACCAGGAAAGCCATCGGGCCTGATAATGTCCCAACCGAGTTGTTACAAATGATCCATGAGGAAAATATAGGAATCTTGGTGAAACTGTTTAATACCGTTTACGCGACTGGAGATATACCGGAAGATTGGCTGAGGTCTGTATTCGTTTCAATCCCAAAAAAAAAGCAAGCAAAGCGATGCAGTGAGTACAGACTAATAAGTTTAATGAGCCACACTTTGAAGGTCTTTCTCAGAATCATCCACAGCAGGATAAGATCTAAATGTGAAGCAGATTTAGATGAAACCCAATTCGGATTTAGAAACGCCCTAGGTACTAGAGAGGCTTTGTTCGCTCTAAATATACTTCTGCAAAAATGCCGGGACCAACACAAGGATGTATTCGTATGTTTTGTCGATTACGAGAAGGCCTTCGACAGGGTACAGCACAGAAAACTCATTGACATTTTAAATAACGTAGGGGTAGACAGCAGAGACGTAAGAATTATTAAAAATCTATAAAGGCGGCAGAAAGCAACAGTAAGGCTAAATGAAAAACTCACTGAAGAAAGTAAAATTCTGCGAGCCGTCAGACGGGGCTGCATGCTATCTCCACTGCTTTTTAATATATATATTCAGATAAAATCTTTAAACGGGCTACTCAAGGACAACGAATGGGAGTACAAATCAATGGAGAATATATAAATACAATACGATATGCTGACGACACTGTTATCCTAAGCGACAAACTACAAGATCTGCAACATCTATTGAACTGTGTTAACACTGAGGGTCAAGAAATGGGGTTCAACATAAATATCAAAAAGACAAAATTTATGATCTTTAGTAGACAACCTCATCTTAACGCTTCAATACAAATAGAAGGAAAAAGTATAGACAGGGTGACTCATTTTAAATATATTGGATGTTATATCACTGAAAATCTAAACCCAGATAAAGAGATAAGGTGTAAAATAGAGACTACTAGAGCAACTTTTCAAAAAATGAAACCACTTTTCTGCAATGATAACCTCAACCTAAAACTACGACAGAGAATGATAAGATCATACGTCTGGCCAGTGTTACTATATGGGGCAGAGATCTGGACAATTAAGGCTGCCACGATTAATCGGTTGGGGGCTCTCGAAATGTGGTGGCGAATGTTGAGAATACCTTGGACAGCTAGGCAGACCAACGAAATGGTACTCAATAGGGCCGACACAACTCGTTTACTATTAAACACTGTGAAGTGTAGAAAAATTTCATATCTTGGACATATATTCAGAGGGGAGCGATATAGAATTCTTCAGCTAATCATGATGGGTAAAATAGAGGGACGTAGAGGAGTAGGAAGGAGACAGGCTTCCTGGTTGAGGAATATTCGTGAATGGACATGTATTCGTAGCGCGGGAGAACTGTTCCAGCTGGCGCAGGACCGTGAAAGACTTGCCAACGTCAGGGGGACCTGATATGGCACTTGAAGAAGAAGAATCAAAGCTAGAATTTTGCAGGATACAGCATTATTAGATCCAATCACATTACTATTCGATGGAGTGATGGATGTGTTAAAGTATTGATTTTGTAGTGCTTTCTTTCAAGTAAAGGACAAGCTTTAGGCCCAGGATGACGGGTTTCGAATGGGTGCTTTTCTCTCTTCAATCACGATCAACATCTATATGAAATGATTTGAAAGTAATGTCAAAGAACAACGTCAGTGAAACCGAAAGTCTGATTGAGATATGTCGATCATCGTATGAAAGGGTAATGATAAAGAACTAAATGATTTCTCGACGCATATAAACTCCAGTTGACCAACAATTAAATTGACTGTGAAAAAAGCTTCAAATGATGAGTTGCACTTGCTGGATGTTAAGGTTAACCATTTAAATGAAATTATTAACACTTTAGTATTCAGAAAGCCAACACATATTGAACAATATCTCATTCATAGACCTAATCATTGTGTTGTAACAATATGCGGAATTTTACGCAACCTTTATAATCGTGCTGTATCGATATGCAACAGTAAAGATTTACTTGGAAGAGGGGTAGCAAATATTAAGTTAGAGTTGCAACTGAAATGTTATCCTCTAAAATTTTGAAGATTTAATAACTAACCTTATAACAAAGATCACTGGATAACAAAAACACATTCAATATTCACAATTTCATATATTAAGGGGAACCTCAGAGAAAATAAGACTAATTGGCAGCAGTTACAATATTAAATCAGAAACTATGCTCAGAGTTCGTTTAACAAAAATAAAACGAAAAAGTACCAATGTGCTTACAATATTCTTGTCAGTATTTTGAAATGTATATGGGAGAAACCAAACGTCTACTAGAATTAAGGAACACAAAACTTATAAACAAAAAGGGGGGACGTCGAGATCTGGTTTTGCAGAACACGCCATATAAAATGGTCTAAATTTGCGGCATTATGTATGGAATCCAACATAAAATAGGGAAAATTTATAAAAGTAATTTACATTAAAAATAACAATGGAATCTTCAATGCTCTAATTTCGTGGAGTAAAGATCCCTGAAGATGCATTGTGCAATCGTAGGCAAAACGTCGGATAATAATTCTAATTTGACATCGTCTAAGCCCAAGAAAAATTATTTTCACAGCGTTGAAATATCTAATCTCAACTCAAACAACTTTTCAACATCAAATAATTGAGATATGTACAGTGAAGCCAAACTTGGCACTTCAATGGACACAATAAGCTCGTAGTCTTAAGACAAAACATTCATTTCATACTTGATATCGATTAGAGATACAACCTAATCGAGACGTTGTATAAACAAACCAAAATAAATACAAGTCCGAAAATTATGTCTTAATTATATCCTATTGTTTAACAAATCTCGTAACATACTATTTGGGAATAAAATAGTTAAAGAGGGGATAAAATTTACCCGAAAAAAACTTAATTGTAAATGCCCATTGAGATTTTCTTAAAAAAATATAGGTCCTGACTCGATTATATGTTATTCCTGCTCCAACTATTTGTAATCTTTGAGTATTAGCCTCCCGCATCGATTGCGGATTTTCCTTCGACCAGTACCGACACTTTTGTCGATTAACGTGTCCATGTAAATTTATTTCATAAAAATACCTATTATAAACAAATCCGATTTTGATTAAGCGAATTTATCATCACCATAAATTTTTGTCAGAATTAATTACTTTTAATGTGGTTGGATGACTGATATTATAATTTAGTGCTAATTGCCTAGCAGGAGTAACAGGATTTTCCTAAAATTTAATTAAAAGTTTCGTATCTTCATTCACTATACGTTGTTTCTCTCCCGGCACATCTTCACGTAATCAAGTTTATTTCGATTTTACTAATATTACCTTATGAAATTTGTGGTAAATCTGAATGTTTTTGGAGCAACAAACAAGCTAGTTCTGCCAGAGTTCATGATCTATAAACGTAACTGATCATAATTAAAATTTCAATTCTGCGAAATTCAAATAAATCGCCTATTTTTAAACAAAATATTTATGATCGAGATTTTCTTATGATTATATTAACAAATTTCTTTAAAGCGATACCCCAAAATCAATATTACAGTTCGTTTCGTGATAAACAATTTTCTGAGGTATGTATTTTATGAAAATAATATTATCTATATATTTTGTTACAGAATAAAAGAAATCTTATGAAGTAAAAATGATTTTAAAACTTTTTTTTATAATATCCCTATAATTTTATTTATATTGGTGTGTTAAGTTCCTCTTTTAACGGTTTTCTTAACGAGGTACCACAAGACATACTTTCCATTTAAAAAAAATTGAGGCATTTTCAGATGAAATCCTCTTAGTATAAAATAAAATAACACGATCACTTTGTGCAAAATTCCGATGAAATCGGTGAAATTGTTGAAATTTTGAAACTAGTTACTGGGCTTGAACATTTTAGGCTGACACGTCCGTTTTGAAATTTAATAAATATAATTATATTATTGTCAACGGGGTGGTACGTAGACGGAAGATTTTTTTTAGTTTTATGAGGAAGAGAAATAAACTTTTGGTAGCAGATGTGTGAATTTTTTTGCTCGTAGCTCTTGATATAATTGAGATATTTTCATTGAGCGTTCAACATGTTATGGAGCGCATTTCAAGAGCCTTCCGTAATAATTTTATTATAACCGGTTGATTGGAAGGAGATTAAAAGCCGAAAAATAAATTGAAATCATTTTTTTTATCTTCTTGGGAAACATTGCCTATTTCATCTTATCTTAGTTACGTTTCTTCTCCTCTTCACTCTTATTTTAAGTTTCTTTGTCGTTAACTATTACTAGGCCTATCCATTTTGAAGACTAATTCAAACATAAAAGAATAAGACATATTATTACTTTGGAGAAATTAAATTAATTTCAAAATATTATACTAAAGAGAAAGAATAAATTAACAAACTGGTATATATTGCAATTAATTTAATAATTCTACATTTACTTATTTACACTTGCACTTTGTTAAGTTGACGTTCAATTTGAAATTTATAGAAAATACTTTCCAGCTACAAAAATACCCTTCTCAACTAATTCAGGACGAAAAGAAACTCGAAATAAAAACCTATGTAAATAATTTAATGAATTCAGGAAAATAGACCCCGATTCCGCCTCTTACACTAGGAATATAAATGCTGCTGACTTCCCCTCTCGTTAAGAACACACGTTCACTTGCGATTTCCCCTCTCAAAGAGCTTTGATTTTAGAAAAATAGACCTGACCCTGCTTAGGAATGTGAATGTGCCCCCCCCCCCGTCGACAATCCGCTTTTGCTTGCGATCGCCTACCACCCTAAGAACTTCAAATTCAGAACTGCTGGCGTCTACTCCTCCATTGACAAGTTGCTTTCACTAACCATACTGTATTTTTGTGATATCACCGCCCCCCTCCCCCTCCCAAAGAGAAAGGCTGGATTCGCCCCTGCTTAAGCCAAAAATGACGAAACTCATTATTTCCTATGGATTTGATCCACTGATTACGAATCTGAAGGCTGTTGTTGTGTGTTTCTTTAGTTTTCACGTTACTTCAAAATTTTCAAATTTTGGGAAAAAATACCTTTTTTTTAAATATTTCTTTTCAACTGTAATACATTTATTATTAGCCTAGGGTTGCAAAACGTAGTTTTTTATTATTATCAGACGATTCGGATGCATGCAATACTTCTAAAGAAATAAAATCATCGTAAAAGATCCAAGTAACTTGGACTATCTCATCATATTTGAATTCGGTAATTATTAAATTTATAATGCAAAACTTTTTTTTATTCACAACGCGCAAAACATCGTAAAAAACAAAACTAAACGTATTTAATACTATTAGTGATTTTAGTAATTAATTAATGTATAATATAATAATAATTAAATATTTACTACTAATTTTAAAAATCATTATGCATACAATAGTATTAACTTTATTAATCATAATATTAAGCTTACATATGTATTTAGATATTTTTATATTAAATAACATTACCTTTATCTTCATGTATATAGAATAAGAAGTCACCATTTACATTACATTTTAGGTTGCGAAAAAATTTTCAAAGGTTATACTGAATGTTTATAATGGTTCGATAATTTTAAGTTTAGGACAAGGTTAAATGGAACTCTTCTAAACAATATCAGATCATCAGATCTTTGATCTTACCTTAACTGGCTGGATTTTGGCCTTAATTTAACTGGTAGCATTTCCGATGCTGCTTCGGGTGGCTGGACCTCTAATTAATCTTGTCTTAAATTGCCAGATCGCAGATCTTGCCTTAACTAATTGGACCTTGTCCCGAATATACCCTTCAAAGTCAAGGAAATTTTTAGATACCCAATAACTTTTGCATCGACATTTTTTTTAAAGTAACTATTTACGATATTGTTGAGCCAGTTCAATTTGATCTTCTTCTGCCTTTAAAATTTAATCTTAATCTTATGGTCAAGGTTATATCCGATTGTAAAGTCTTGTTTTTTTCATTTCCGGGATTAAACGTAGGTGTCACCGTTTCAAATTCTGAACATGATCTTCATATGATCTTAAAGGTCATTTTACAATCTCCGTTTGATTTTCTACTCTTTTGTTTTATTTTTTTTCCTAATGCTAGTATTTACAAAGTTAGCAGAGGGGCTACTTTTTCTTAACGAAATAAATAATACAAAGTAAAAATCTAATATTTTTTTGTGCAAAATTATTTGAACTTTTTGTGTATTAGCTGATTAATATATTTAAAGGTCTGCAAATTCAAAATTGTCTGGCAATAATAAAATTAACGATTTGCAACGTTATCTTAATACCAAAAGTGTTGTCAGATGGTGGAGAATCAGTCCAATTTACTTATATTTTATCTACAGTTTTGTTCTGTTTATAAAATTTTGCACAAGTTCAAATCATCCGACAATAATAAAATAGACGTTTCGCAATATGATCTTAATAACAAAAATATGGCCAGATGGTAGATAATAATTATAATGCAATTATATTTATACTCTATTAAGTCAAGCACACATTCAAATCATCTGACTGTATTAAAAGCTATAATGTTTCGTCAAAATTAAAACAACAATCAAAATTTAGTATATGATCACTGTCATATTTGCAAAATGTCTGACTCTAGTATTTTTTTGGTTAAAATGTGAATAAACTAAAGAAATCTTATTTATTTCACATGATGGTTAATCACTTTGAGTTATATGTTTTTTGTGAAATCTTGAACAAGTATATAACATATTTTCACACGTGTAAAATATCTGATGGTAAGCATCTGCTATGTTATTTTCTTGTTATCACTTTAAACAATCTTCAGATGGTAGTTAATTGTTTCCAGTTGTACTATTTGCGACAAACAACTATTACACACGTTGTATCCTTTTGGGAGCTTTGTTTCTGCTTCATGCATCATTGTACGCGCATATATTGCTTAACATTCATAAGTCAGAGAGTAGTGAGACATGTTTGCAAATCACCAGCTCTCATTCTTTATAGTCTGCACTTTATCAACCCAGTAAGCTGGAAGCCGTTCTCCTTTTTGTTTCTTTCTTCTAGATCTCATTTTCCTACTATGTTTATAAGGTGATCGTTTGTTGTTTGTGTTGATCCTATTTGGGCATTGAAGAATTCAATAAACTAGGACCTAGTGTTAAACTTTATCGACTTAATTCTGTTCCTCATGCAATGATATTTGAATATTGGCATATAACATGCTCCAGGCGCGGATCTAACGGAGGGTGAGGGGGGATTGAGGACGAACCCCCAAAGTGGTTCTAATTCAGAAAAAAAGACGTGCCCCTGCCTGCAGCATTAGGAACGTGAGTGTCGCTGGATCTTCGAATTCAAAAAAATAAACTCGTACCCCCAAAAAGAGGCACTGGATCTACCCCTGACATGTGCTAAAGGAAACCGATAATTCTTATGAACAGAAAAATGGGGTAATAACTAGATAAAATATTGCAATATTTAACAAGTAATAATTTCGTTAAATGATCTAACGATGAAGCGTTAGGCTATTTAAGAAGTATTTAAACTGCAAGACAGTTGCTACCAAAACTTTAGTACATCACATAGGATATATCAATGATTTCTTAAATTTTTAAAAACTAACCCAGTTTCATAAATTACGACCACAAATACAACTAAGAAAGTTCCAGTTTTCTAATTAAAATTATTTATAAATAATTATTTTTGTTGGAGTTTTGTAACAATTCGAATTTTATAAATCTTCTGAGGTATTTTTTCTTGAGTTATTTACTAAACTTTTCCAATTTTTACATTCTAATAATGTCAAACTTTGTTTTTATTTGTAGACTTAAACTAACTACTAACTTTTTACATTTGGAGAAAATTGATGTTCAAATTAGCTATTGGCTATTGACACACTGGCGTTAACGGCAGTTTTTATGTAGTTTTTTCCTTTATTTTCTATATACAGATAAGAACATTATCTTAAATTGTGAGTTTAGAAAAATGTGCTTAAAAACAAATAAATGTGTGTTTTTAAGAGTGGGTATATGAACTATTCTCGAAAAAACTGATTTTTTGATATTCACGCCAGGAAAGAAATATAAAAAATAATAAATAAATCACATTTTTACAGTTAGAATATTTATAGAGTCATACTGATTAAAGTTATAATTTAGAATAACAAGATTCCAATACTACGAAAAAATTAAAAATTTCACGCCTGCAAGTTTTCTCAGCCCAAACGAATTTTTTTATATCTTTATGAAATCCACAAAATCCAGTTTGCTGGGAGAGATCTGTTCTCAATTGTTTAAAATAAACATTAATTTCTAAATTTTATTAGAAAAGTAAAACAAAAATATTTTTGATGGTATTTCATCCTTAAAATCTGGTATATGTTGCTAAAAATTCTATTACCAGTTTTGGTTTGGACCCTAAGAAGTAACGCGTCATATTTTACTAGTAGTTTTGCAAATACAACTTTCCGATATCACATTTCCGTGATTCAAAATTTAAAAAATATGTAGTTCGAGCGTTAAGGGGGAGGTTGCCACTTTTATGTCCCTTCGATATTTTCATGTATTTTATGTATTTTTCTAGGTTAGGAGTCCAAAAACTTGTCGTTTTTTTGATTATTAAAAATGTAATTGTTTGAACGTCTATAAACAATTATCTTGGCTATTTATGGGTGCTCTGCTCAGCCGGTTCTTCTTTTTATTGAAAACGTCCCTAAAAAATATTAATTAGAAAAAAAGTTCTGCACAAATTAGTGTAAAAACATTTCAATATGGAATTCCGCCTTAACTAAATTGGTCATAACTCGACTTTTGGAAGTTTAGTTTAGGCCTATAAACATTTAAATTGAAGGAAATTTTTGTGGCTTTTGAACGACCTTTGTTAAATAATTTTCCGGCTGCAATAGCAATTTGTGCATAATTTTTTTTAAATTAATTTTCCTTTGAAATTAAAAGTTCAGGAAGTTTCTAATAAAGTTTACAATCGAATTTGCTGAGCAGAGCATCTATAAATACCCAAGGTAATTGTTTATAGACGTTTAAACAATTAAATTATTAATAACAAAGAACTGACAGATTTTGGGACTGGACACTCGAAAAATTGGTTCTTGGAGCCACAAAACATAAAAATACTTGAAAATATTGAGGGAGCCTAACAGTGACTAAGAACCCCCCTTACTTTTTATTTATGTGGCTATGAACGTATATACAGGTTTGAAAATCCAGAACAGAACCTCTGAAAAAAAGGAAAGCGACGGACAACCCGTTTAGCCATGTTGAAGAAGTGAAATAAAGCATACTGTTGTATCGTAGCTTGCTTCCTGGTTTCCAATAAAAATGGTGTCGGGTAAGGACTTTTCGCTGGTTTTGGGTCGTCAAAACACAGTGGGTCGAAAGCACGGATTTGATATTAAAAATAAAAATCGAATCCAACAATAGCAGACTGAAACTTTAAAATCATGAAAATAAATTCGAAAAACGTCTAATGTGGTTCAATGCTTTAAAAATAAAATAAAAAGAATAATTGTATTTCCATGAATAAAATATTGCGCTTGACTTCAAGGTACATTTTAAATATAATACTATAATAATAAATACATGGATATCGATAATCGTTAAAAAGGCGAAAGTACTTTTTCCTCTATGCTTAAGACTTGTTAATAAATAGCAATGCAAATAATTTGTAAGTAATATGATATTAATTGATTCACGTAAATGAATAAATAATACGACTGTAATTAAATTTAATCACTGCCTTCTTTGTTAACAGCTCTTTTCTCATTCTCCAATACGTACGAATTGTTATCCGAATCCTTACTATGTCAAAAACAGTGTAAGGATCTATCGACGGCAAAAGTTTTGGAACACATCCTTCATGTTTTTTCTCGAGAAGATTTGACATTTTCTTACCGATCTTACTGCGTCAAGAATAAGAAAGTGCTCTTCCTTGTGATATATTTTCAAATAATACTAGTTCGTTTTGATGAACAAGCAATTGTATGAAGATACGCTATTGTGTCGTTAACTTTTGCCAGATTTTATTTCCCTAAACTTCTGCTTTCATCATAAATACTATTATTAATAACGAGTTATGTGAATTATGGGAAGTTCGATATAATATGTGCAAATATAAAAAGTTCAAAAAAAAAAAAACGAAGAAAATGCCGTTAATCTATATTTTCAGCGATTTTCAGAGAGGTGAAACCTTTTAAAGATACTGGATGAAAGAGTCAGTGATTTTGTGATAGCACATTATAAATCGATTGTTCGCCTATTTTATTTTATTTTCCCTTATGTACTATTCATAGAGTGACTGCAGTTTCGTAGCTGTTCTAATTTTGAGTAACTTAAAACTACGTCAACAATGATATAAATAAACAACAGACATGATTTGTAACGTTTGGACCACCACGCTTACCGGATCTAACACCATTGATTTTTTTTCTATGGAGATTCATCTACAACAAAATATATATGGGAATAATTAGTACTGAAGAAAAACGTCTTGAACTAAATCACAAAGCGTTTAGAAAAATAAGAGGTATTGATATTCTTATTGTAGTAAGATCTATAAGTAAGTGTTATGAAAATTATATTCACAATAATAATGAGCTCTTTTAAATTTCTTTCTTTCTACAATAATTTTCAAAATAACAACTTTTTTTTTTAAATAAAGTACATTTTTCGGTTGAATCAGTTTTTTTGCTACTTTCGTCTTTTTATGTAGTTTTTACTATTGGTTTCCTCATATCATTTTCTTTTGTTTTTTACTTATAGCGTACTATGACATTTAGTGAAAACATTACGGAATGTAGCTTACCTTTTTATTTTAATATGAAGTATGATGGTTATACAGAAAATTATAACTTCAAACTTATCACTTAAAAATATATTTTTATCAAACAAGTTACGATGAATAGTATTTTATCCACACCTCATATTAAAATTGTGAAAACTTCATGAGATTATACCTACAATATTATGAAAAATACTCATTAATAATTTCCAAATGTCTTTAAATAAGAAACTTGTGGTTCATTTTAAAAATTGGAGAGTGTTGAATTTTACTCTCTATCTTCAAAAAAAAAAGAAAATTTACTAGTTCTGTTTGTGACATTTTTAATTTTCTAAAAAAAAACTGCTCATGAGTATTACATTAGTTCCTTGCCAAATTTAATACCTAACAAGTAACTCAAAAAATGTATCGAATTTGGGATAAGTAATTGAGGAAATAGCTGCTTGATGGAAATTAATTTTATTTTGGCGAAATAAAATTCTTAAATAGTTTTTCCACACTGTACAACATGTTTTGATATAGTTATAGCTTCTTCGGGCACTGTATTTAAACTATGTTTCATTTAGGATATCCTGTATGGGATTATACTTAAAAATCTTAAGTTTATTGTAACCTCCAAATTCCAAGGAGTTCGTAAACTTTTGTTATAATAAGCCATAATTGTTTACAGAAACTAGGCAGTTTGATATTTATTTAATATAAGATATACCATACACCATAAATATATTTCTAAGTGCTTATTGTTTATCCATTTCAAGTCAATAAACATTTCTATTTTATTGTAAATTACTAATAAGTGACCTAGCTAATATAAATTTACATTAAAATCGTAGTTTCTTATTCAACAAATATTTTTTGTTCGTTCTCTAAGGAGGTAAAATACCAAAGGGATTATGCTACAGAAATCAGAAAAAGGAAAATATTGAAAGAGAAATGGAAAGGATCCTTTTCTTTTTGAATGTTGGTATTCTATAGCAAATTTAATTTCATATTGTTATCTTTTGGACATAGTGGTATCTTGATGCAAATTAGCAATATTTTAAATTCCTATTCGTTTCCAAACCGTGGAATTTTCATTTTATTTCCTTAATATTAAATTATAACTTGGACCTTTCCAGGACGTCTGTCTTTGTCATTTCTCCTCGTGTATACCGGGTAAAATGGTAGACTAGAAGACAATCTCATACTGTGCAGTGCAACGCTGTTTCATCATTGGATTGAAACTTTCGAGGGTGTATTCCTGTGTATCCAGATGTTTCGTCATACTCGAAAAATGTGTAGATTCCTCGAGTATAATCGGAAAAGGGGAAGTAAGCCTGGGGTGAAAGAGGGACGGACTGACATACCGTCTCAAAGTAAAAATCATAATTTGAGATCCAGCAAAATCTTTGTTGTTGGAGTTTTTGGTATTCATACTGTTCACAATGCGACTGGTGACCTCATTGACCCCGTAACGGTCTAGGACTCTTGTAGGTGGATGAAAACGGAATCGGTGAAACAAGATGAAAAAGTGTGTTTGTGCGCTAATTATACTTTTGAAAACCCCGTACTTGTGGGTAAGCACACAACCGTTTTCTTGTTATTGATCGCTTTGTTTGGTGGCATCATTTGGAGACGAATGGTACTAGTTCGACGACATTTTTAAGTTTTGCCTTGATAGTTCTGTGAGATTTAACTAAATATATCGCATTATAAGGAACTTATTTATTTGTGTTTTGTGTATTTTATTTATTATAATGAGCACCAAAAAATATATGGTGACGTTTGTTCAAAACAATGGAAAATCGATTTTCTATTCGGCCCTGTCGATAGTCAGCTGGATATTTTGTAGTGACCATGCCCAAAAGTGTGGCATTATGTTTAGGTTTTAACATTGTAAACTCAGTATTTTGAGATTAAATTTTACTGGTATAATAAATATTTTGTCTATGGGTGAGCTTTTCTAAAATTGGCGGGAATATCGGGAGGAAATTCGAGTTCTCCTTTGAGGGGATTTCTACCAAATTTAAGAGGAGTGAGTGATAAGACCTAAAATCTCAGTCTGTGCTGTTCTTCTTTTGTGCAGGGGGAGCATGGGAGGCCACGTTTAAGCCAGAAGTGACTTTGTATAGAAATGTGGCTGCTTTGGACAGAAACTTTGCATTTTGAGGCTATCGATAATTTAAAATAACTTTTTTTGTGGTAGTATCGGTCACACAGATGATCAAAAATAATGTTAAATTAGGAATTTTCAGCGGCATATACTTGACTAAACGAATGCTCCACAGAAATATTCCCGAAACCTAGAAAATACGTAAAGTCCCCCGAGAGTCTCCAGCAAAGGGGTATATGCGCAACGAGGCCCTGAAGACTGTTTATCGTCTGAGTTGCCTGGGACATCTTGGAATTGGAACGGGCGGCGACTCAGGTGTCTGGGAAAGCGCGGTAGAGAGGTGTCCATTACTCTCCATGCGGACAGACTACATGACGCCGCTTTTAAAACCCAACCTCTCCCTGGAGATATTTATGCCAAGTAGAGAGGACTGGGAGGGAGAACAAAATCTTCCGAAAAATGGATCCTGGTGGTATACTGATGGATCTCGACAAGATGAAAGAGTTGGAGCCGGAGTATTCGGCAGGATCACAGGAGTTAGAGAGTACTACGCTCTCGGACAATGTGCGACAATTTTATGCTATTCTGCAGTGTGCCCATCTTTGTGAGAGAGACATAGACAGGAATAGAGTAATAAATATATGCTCAGACGGTAAGGCTGCGATATTGGCACTGAAGTCGAGTGTCGTGACTTCGCGAATGGTGTCTGAGTGCAAGGATGTACTAAATAATATGATAAGGAAAGGTTACAGTCAGACTCGTATGGGTCTCGGGTCACTTGGGCATACGCGGGATTGAGGAAGCAGAGCGTCTGGCAAAGTTAAGTTCGGCGACCGAACCCTATAGACCCCAACCAATATTACCTGTCCCAATTGCTATTGATAAAAGGGAATTAAAATCGTTGCTAGAAAGCAAATTTATTGAATTATGGAGGGGAGCTTCTGGAATAAGGTGTGCTAAGGAATATATAACTGGGCCTAGCGCACGGCGTACTAAGGAGCTTCTCTCCTTGGGAAGGAAAGAGCTGCGAATTGTAGTGAGATTGTTGACAGGACATTGTCACCTCAGGGGCCATCTTCATAGAATCGGTGTCGAAGGCGACCCGACATGCAGATGGTGTTTAGAGGAGGATGAAACGGTTGACCATATTGTCAGAGTGCCCAGCACTCAACGGACTGGGACAGAGATATTTCGGAAATACAGTTTTGTTACCGGAAGCAGTTAGGCAAGTTCAACTAACGAAGCTGCTTCGATTCGCAAAGGCGATAATCTAGTATCACCACTCCTTTTTCATTCATTCATTCATTCACGGCAATTTATGTGTGGCGTGAAATTCAACAAAATGTCATTAATTTTTTACTTGTTCTGGAGTTTTGACCTCACATGCATCAGAGTTTTAAATAGTTTGTGTCTAGACATCTAAAAAAGTTAGCATATTATTATGTCACATAAACCATTCTAATTAGTACCTCTTTTTGGTATTTTAAGTCAGACGATACTTTTGATTTCGTTTCAATAAAATGGTAAGAATTATTGATTTTGAGGTTAAACTGGAGTTGTAGAATGGCGCCTAATAAACGGTATGTTAACCAACCCTTGAAGTATCGGTTGTGAGGTGTGGCTGTGAGGTAGGATAGTGTAATAAACGGATTAGTGGAGATGGACTCGTTAAAGAAGTGATTTGTGATGATTTTATTTAAGAAAACTTTTAAGTTTTCGTAGTAAAGATCGTTATGTATAATAGCATTTGAAACAGGTAACAAGGCTCCGTAAATGAGCCTTAGTATTTTCTTCCGAAAACTTTGAAGCTTTTTTAATTGAGTGTGATCCAATATGGATCAAGAGACACAGAAATAAAAAAACAAAGAAAATTTTTAGGGGGAGTAGTTTAAGTCTCAACTGCAGCTTGCTGTTTTTGTTGATAAGAGGGCGCTGCACACGGAATTGGCTTTGATCAGTAGAGACTTGGTATTGAATAACTATTTTGTTAGTGAACTCCAAGCAATTTTTATGTTAGAAATGGATACCTGATTGTTGGAGGTCGAAAAACGTTTTTCTGTAGTACTGACTGAGTTTTGTTTTATTTTTATTTTTCAGTGGAACTTTATATGCTTAATTTGTTAGTATGTCTTTCAGGGCTTGAGAAAATTAGCCAGCATATATCTTTTTTAAAGATTGTTTCTTTATTTAAAGTGAATCTCATTATTCTTTTTTGTTTGCTTTATGAAAACTACCAATTAACGTGTGTCAGTGTTTTTGGAAATTCTGCCACAAGTGGTTCAGTTTTTTTATTAAAATTTTTATATACCATGAACGGTTGTTGAAGACTTGGAAATTGATGACTTGAAAATAGAAGTCTTGACAATTGAGATGTATACGTTTCAACCATTAAATAAACTCTTACGCATTTTTCGAAATTCTTTTACAGGAGTAAACAAATCAATAAACACCAAATTAAATTCAAGTCTTGCAAAATAGCCGGTAACAGATAATATCACACAAATTTAAACATCTTGCTCTTACTCTAGTAACATTATAATGAGTAAACAATATTTATTTACAAATAACAATACTTTTTTTTCAGAAACCCATATTTCTTTACAGAAATTTGTAAACTTAGAGTATAAAAACTTCCTGTTTTGTTATAAAAAATATTTTTACGTTTAAAGTCATCTGGCTTTGGATGGGAAGAAACTTTTGATTTAAGATAATATTTCTATCGTTGTAATTTCAAATCAATATCGCAAGCTGACGTGAACATCATCGATACCCCGGCTTTTCTAATATTAAATTTGTCAATATTCCGAATTTTTTTCCTCAGTATTATCTTTCATATAAATTTTACTTTGTAGTTTTTATGTTCTTCTTCGTTATCTTTGCGAATATTAAAGAAGCAATCTGCTATATCAGGAACAGGTGTTGCTTGTTCAGCATATAATATTTTGTTCGAAGCCTATAAATCGGTTCCATATTATATATGGTGGTTTTTGTAATTTTTTGGGGAAAAAAACTTTATTTCTTTTTCCAGTTATTCTACTTTTAAATTATTATTTTTAAAGAGTTGTCGAAATTTTTGTATAACTGAAATATCAATTTAAACTAAACCATCCATAAATACGTTAGTTTTTAAAAGAATTGTTAAATGATATTATTACAAACTTAAATGATACTCAACATCAGGTCGCGTGACGTTAAGCCATTTTTAAAGCTGGTAAAGTTTAAAAGAGCAAACTGGACTCTTACAGAATTGAAACCGTCATTTTCAAAAGGCCACGAGTCTATCAATTAAAACTTTTCAGGAACAAGAAAATATATTTTATGTAAAAAATGTTTATGATGGTAAAGAAACTGGACATAGATGGTAATAAATAAAGTACACAATTAATATTTTTTGCAACATTTGTTAAAAAAAACATTAATCTAGCAGATATTTAGGTCTGCCTTTTTGGAAGTGACCTTTTAAATAACATACAAATCCAAATATTTTCAGAAGAACTGTTATTTTCCGTCATTATTTTCTTGATATCCATTGTTTATTGAATTTGTTTACCATGTAAAATCTTCTGTATAGAAATTTTGGTACGCAGCTGGAATAAATTTTTTAAATCTGCCATTTTCATTGATTGACACTTTACCAGCATATGCAGACATGTTAGCAGTTGGCAAGGGTGGCCTGGTGCACATTCTCTGTAACAGCTGATATTCATGACTGACTAAACAATGCACTGATTCATGTCTTGTCACAAGATCTGGTGTGGGTTTGGAAAATGTGACACCTTGGAAATAGCAAAACTTATTTTTTTATCCTTGGAGATTCCACTACCATAGGAATCTACAGACATCAGTTTCGTGATCTAACCACAATGTTTAATGTCTATAATTTTTTCAGTTTTGGCCTCCTTATTTCAAAATTTTCATTAGCTTCAAATATTAAAATCTCATACTCTGCTGGCGTGTAAATTCTTTCATTTTTTCAGTAGTTTCAACCATAAGTTTTTCATATTCTACTGATGTGAAAATCCTGTCATTTTTTCGAATATGAATATTTGCTGTCCCAAACATTCTATCATTTAGCAAGAACGAATGACTTCTTTTAGATATGTAATATTGTATCTCTTTTATAGTGCTATGTTGCGTATCTAGCAGTAATAAAAGAATACGAATCATGGCATGATTTCGATTTTGGCTGGCACAATCATCTGAAAATAGGATACCACCTCGTTAGGTTCTTTGTTCTCCTTCACAGTAAGAATGAAAGAATGATTTACCTATTTTTAGATCATAAATGTAAAACTCATAGAGCCATAGTTGACGTAGATATATACCTGTCCTGTTTCTTTTTTGTAAAATTTATTTTCTTGCCTTTTTTAAAGCTCAATATCTGTTTGATAGACTCTTTTTGAATTATCATTAAGATGTGGGATTTTTAGTTTAATCTTCAACTATTCACACAGTGCACAAACATCAATTTGTTTTCTACCAAACGATAAGTTAAAAAGTTTCATGGAAATATTTTAAATTGGACTCATATTTTACTGGATGATCTGGATATTTTTGAATGTATACTGAGTGCATAAGTTTCAAATTGAGTTACTCGTCTATATAATAGCCTGATATATCGTTATTATAGTAGTGCACCTATTTGACAAGAAATGGCCCCATTCTCCCGTATTTTAGCTAAGCTATTACCAGATACTGCATTGCTCAGTGATCCTTCTGATTTACCTCAGCGCTGTGGGCTGTTCATTCGTTTTTAATAAATCACACGAATGTCTAACTTGTTTCTTAGACTTTCCATGAATGCTGCAAAATGCTTTTTTGCACACTTTTATTTCAACACCTTTCACCTTAATGTAATATTGGTACATTCTCATTTCGGTTCTTCAGATCGGAGCCGTTTTCTCTGTATTTCCATCTTTTGAATTAATGCCCGCAAATATGTATTTTGAGCATTTTTACTATCGCAATTGTCAAGAAAAAGGAAAGTACTTTGCATAACATCTTTGGATATAATCTCCATATATCTTAAATTACATCTGCAATAAATAATACACATTATCTTATAAGTAGTTAAGCATCGCAAAGAAACTTACTTAAATGTTGAAAACGAATAAGAAATAAACAAAAACTAACCTGCAATGTCTTATTTGTTTCCACGGTGCCACATCTTTCCCAGCAATTTGGGCTTTTTTTACTATGTTATGTTTATGATTTTCAACCTTTCTTTCACCAGATACTCTTTTTCTAGATTTGTAAGCATTTTCAGCAAGCTCACGATTCTTCATTTTTGTAACAGTTTATAGAGACAATGAGAAAAAAGAAAATAGAAAGTTAAAGTGAGGTTATGTCACATCTCACAGCTGCTTTCTGTTTTACTTGAAAGGGGCTTGAGTCCAGGATTAGTGCCGTTTTCTTACAGATTTAATTTTTGATTGCCTTATAAGTTAGCTTGTGGTATATGAATATATATATGTGCCTTTATTACAGGTAATCTGTAGAACGCTTCTAGGAAGAATATGGCGCAAAAAAGTGATTTGAGAAAAAATTGGGCTCGCACCGTTTTCGAAATGACGGATTCAATTATTAGCTAGTCGGTTTATTTGTTACCACATAATTTCTTCAGACTAAATAAAGACATCAAGTGGAAATTTGATTCAGTAATAAGTCTCATTAACTTCCATATATTTCCAACGTTTAGAATAATAATATATTCTGTAAATTTGGAGGAGGTCAAGTCTGGTACTTGATTTGAAGTCGGCGCCAAATTATTTGTAAATAAAATAAATAACTACGAATATATCCAAATTATGGTAAGAAAGCAATTACAAATAGAGTATTTTGAATCTGTGTAAATTACATTTTGTCAGGTGTTAGTTTGACGCCGACGTGAAAAAGTTCAATTTCATATAAAAATTTATAGTTATTTTTCACTTTTTAGCCCACTTTAAGTAGTCGGTTCAATTTTTTTATAAAAATTTTATTATATGTGTGTCTGTATTGGAAGTTTGTGATATATATTTTTTACACTTCCTCATGTTCGATCATATTGAAATTTTGCATGTAAATATAGATCCGATGACAATATAATATTATGTTAAAATTTATTTGAACTCATGATGCAGTCGAAAGGTAGTCGGTGAAAGTCTTCAAAGACTAACAGAAGATACATCGTGTTTGACCTCGTCAGTTAGTTAAAGTCATTGAGTTGATTTAGGATGTCGATTGTTCCAAATTAACCGATAAGAAATTTTGCAATATTAATGCGATAAATGAAATGAACCATATGAGAAGCTATTGTACCATAAAAAGGAACACCAATACAGAAGGCAGAGCAAATTTAGTAGCATTTATTATGCTACATATTGTTATCGCCACTTGTACATCGACTTAGTAGCTTTATTCCTTTGACGACAAAGTTTTTTGATTTTCTACGGTTGTCGTACCGGTTTCATCTAAGTTATAAATACAGATATCATCGGCAAATTCTTTAAAACAGGAATATGTTTTTGTGAGATTTTTGCTCCTTAAATGCGGACATTCTAGAAAAACTACAATTTTCAGGTTATTGTACACTTAATATTTTCTTGTGTCGTTTTAAGAATCCTAGCACTCAATTCCTGCTGATTAATTTTTTCCTAACCTAGAAACTTACTTTTTCAGTTAATTTTAGCTATCTTGTAAGCTAAGACTCGAGTATCCATAATAATTTTTTGCCATAACATATTTTGGAACACTTAATCATTTAGGCAACTAATTTCTTTCTTTCACTTTATAGAATACTAAACGATGTTTTTACTTAGTCTCCATCGATATTTGGGTATTTTAATTAAATATATTTCAATATCTTGTCGTGGCCCATGTCTTAAGGTGACCCCACTCTACCCTACAATATAGCAGCTTCTAGGGTAGTACGGCTTTATACTTCATTCAAGGTTACTTCCCTCTCCATTTAGTTCCTGCATTTGTCTTGTGTTATTACGATCACTTCTTATTTTCGTCTATTTTACCTTAATCTACTCATCAATTAAAATCTAAAAGTTCCCACCATAAACAGAAAGATAAACTTCCACAAAAACCCTAATTACTCTACAACAAAGTCAAACATTTCAAATACGATTTCCTTAAATTTACGGAAATATTTAGTTTGTGTGTTCGACAGCGGGAAAACAAATATTAACCGAGAGTATTCGATTATCTTCGTTCCTAAAACTTCCGTCGCTTTTCCGTCTTCTGTCAATACAAAACTTCTTGCAAGTTTGACGTAATTTGACACTACTGTTTTATGAAATGTCAACGTGTTTGCTTCGAAAGCAAAAACAAAATAGTATTACTAGTTGTTACTGTGTTATTCGCATAAACAATTTATATAAAAAATAGCACCATTGCTGTACTCCACTAATTATGAAATAGTAAATTATGAAATATAGATTTTAAAAATGCTTACATATTTACGCTTATTCAATATGAATATTTTGCGTATTATTTCTTTTATTATTTTACTCTCCCAATATTCTTCGAAGGACATTTAACCTAAGGTCTGTTCAATATTGGTTTATGTTCTTTATTTGCTATCGATTATAATCCATTTCTGCCTTGTTCCAGAAATTTGTTTACCAAATTTCCGGACATCCATTGGCTCTCAGGCCTCTCTTTGTATAATTGATTTCTTCTTTCAATGTTTCTTTACCGTAACAAAATGTTAGAGTCCTTATAATGCCATATTGTCTATAGACTGATGTGATCACCTGTTTTCTCTATGTTACTAAAATGATGGAGAAAGTTCTGAAGCTCTTGATCCATTATATTTTGGCGATATTTGCAACCATTTTAACGGGTTATTAAGAGTTCAAATGTAATTTAATATAAGAACTTAAGGTAGCAATGCGTATTTTAACAATTAGTTCATGTTAATGACAGTCTCTTGATTTCTTTATAAAGTCGGTTTTGGAATCTAATTTTAGCGAGTCTTTCACATAAATTGGCACTATTTCATTTATAAACTCAATATTTAACTTAAACTTCAAGAAAGAAGTCTAACGCTCTTAGATCGCATAATCGTTGTGACGAGTTTACAGTAGTATTTTCGAGATTATACGTTCACTAAACTTATTTCTTAATAAATTTATTGTTTTACGAGACATACTGCATCTTGCACGGTGTTGTTGAAGCGACATGTTGTCTATTGACTGTAATATCAGCATCATTTCAATTTTTGAAAAAATTAGACCTCTAGACTAAAAATCACACGAAACAGTTAATTATTATGCATGCAATAGTGTCTCAATGGCTGATTTTTTATCTGAAATAATAGATCAGTTTCAAATTGCAATAAAGTCCAATCTGCAAAATTTCTATGCAGTAAATGGTGCTTGCGGTTAACTGAATTTTATAGACTTTTAAATGTAATTTTATCTGAAGAATATTCTACGTAGTGGCATTCTAGAGAACGATATTCAATTGACTGGGATTATCTATACTTCCAGCAGTATGTTTTGACATGTTGGATTTTAAGTATTATAAACATAACAAGTTGGTTACGAATTACGAGTAACACCCTTTGAAGGTTGGTAATGTTGACCATAAATTTCACTTAAACCATCGTAGATCGAATGGATTAATTATTTTTGTAATTAATTTTACAAATTTCTATACGATGTGCGACTGTGTATCTTTCCACGATCGTCTTTCAAACGTTACTAAACACCGCAAACAATTCTTGTAGGAAACAGTCCTATTTTTCTTAGGAACCGTAGGATGTTGCACGGAAGATAATTTCCTTACTTTTAGTTGGTTTGCTTCCAAGAGCCGCATTCTAATGTTTTCTAAGGCGCTGAACTTTGAAAAGATGTGAATAAAGATTTCGTCCTCTTCCTCGCAGAATCTGGATTCTTATTTTTCTGCCAATTCGAGTTTCTTGAGGTGTCCCGTCAGAACGCTCTGTTGATTTTTGCTTAGGCTTATACATTCCTTGAATAGCCTCTGGTTATAGTTGCAAAAAAGTATCCTTGCTTATCTCATTCCTTGCAGATCCGTCCAGTAGCTGAATCTCCTGCTCTTTTCCTCTCTTTTTAGTATTTCCAACATTATTCTGTTACTGATTCCACAGAAAGGTTCGGGCCCCAGAAATGTTGTTTTAGCTCCTTTTCTCGCGAGCTTGTCTATTTGATGCCCTTCTACCCCGGTGTGTCCCGGTACCCACAGGAGGGTGGCCTTATTATTCTTACTTAATTTAGTTAGTTCCTCTAAGCATGCCTAGACTATCTTGATTACTTGAGAACTCATCGTATTGATGGCTGCTTAACTATGTGACATGATGATAATCTCCTGTCCGCGATAGTTAAATTCTTGTTACATTTTTCAATGGTGTTTCTTTTGCGACTTAACTTTTTGGTGAAGTTTTGCACAACGTTGAACTTCTTTTTCATTTCATCTTGGGGCATGTCCCAAATTTATTGAGTTCTAGAAAAGAGTTTGTGCCTTCGTTTTATGACTTCATCTCTCATTATCCTATGTATTGCCTTCTTTGCCATCTTCGGTGTAAGTATATGTATAGGTGTATGGTTTAGAATTACTTCTATGGAGGCCGTTGGGTAGGTTTTCACTGCTCCAGTTATACACGTACAGGCCAGTCTTTGAACTTTCGAGAGGTTGGCTCTCGTGTTGGCCAGATTAGTTTTTTTACTCTAAATAACTATAGACTATCAAGACTTTTTTAGCTTTGTTGATTGCTTCTTTTTCGTACTTATGTTAGAGAAGTTTATTATCTAGGGTCAAGCTCAGATATTCATCTTCTGACTTCCACTCAATAACATTCCCATTCATTTTGAAGTTTTCAGGTTTCTTTTCATTTTAAAGGCTACTAGGGCAGTTTTGGTGCAGTTAACATTTAGTCCCACCATCTGGCACCATTTTTTAGTTTGTTCAAGTTCTCTTTGGACTATGTCGCAGAGGGTATTTGTCTCTTATGCTTATGACCACGGTTCAGCATAGCTCTGACAAAATATGCTGATCACAGAGGAGTCGACCTACGATTAGATTCCACATAAGTGGAAAAACTACTCCTCTTGAGGGCATCTTCTAGCAGTACAGAGGGCGAATGTCCTTTCCTATCTCTGTCTCTGCTATTCTAGTAGATAGAAGTCGCGCTATTCATTTGGACGTCGTTCTGTCTACTCTCCTGTGACTAAGTGCTCTTTTGACTGACTCATGTGGAGTATCGTCAAAGCCCCTTCTATACCAAGAAAAGCACATACTATGGTTTCCTCGCTATTCACAACGTATTGAATCTCATCTATTAATTGTATTAGTGCGGTTTCCATAGACCTGCTTGCTTTATACGCAGTAGCACCTGTTCGAGAATTTTTGTTCTTAACTGGTTTCTTCATCGTTTTTTAAAATAAACTATGTGAGGCTGATAGGTCACAGGGATTAAGGTGGTCGATTGTCCTTTTTTTCCGCTTTCGAAATGAAGGTGACTCTGGCCTTTGCCCATATTTCTGGTATATAGCCCAATTTCAGGCTACTTTGACTGATATGCACTAGATGTGGTTAAATTTCTTTTTGTCTTCGTCAGAGCAGGGCTGGGGTTATTCCATCGACTTTAGCTTTTTTTGGTGGGTCACTTACGGTACTACACTTGCTCCCCGGATATTGAGTGTTGAGTAAGAGTAATGCTCTTTTTTTCTCGCTTTCCGTGAAGATGTCATCTGGCTTTCTGAGTGTCATTGCCGTCTCAACCCTACCCTTCGCCATGACTTTGTGTAGTCTCGCTGCGGCAGGTGGAGATTAAGTGTCTTCACAAAATTTCTAGAAGCTTTTTCTTTTTTGCGTGTTTTTCAGTGCAGTTCTGCCTGAATTTTCCGTCATGCTTAGCTCTAATAAAGAGTTTGCGCGTTTCGGATTTTAGCTCTGACAGATGACCATTCCATCAAGGTGCATCCCTATGGCTAAACGGCAATATCAAAAAAAGTACATAAATAAATGAAAGGAAAGCAAGAATTTACCATACCGATTAAGATACGCTTAGCCTTGCACTCGCCTTCTCATCAGCCTCCTTCTACAGATATCATGGGCCACCGTAATAAGAATATTGCGTATATTGTGTGTGCTTGATAGTTTTACTGTAGGCTTGATTCTCACTATAGTGCCACTCTCGATACGATCTCGGTTCGATATTTTTTTTTTAATTAAAAAGAGTTTATGATATCGAAATCTCCGCGAAATCAATATTGTGAATAGGTTCATTGTTTCTCCTGTAAGAATATTTTACCGGATCGAGAGCGTATCGAGAGCGACCCTATAGTGAGAATCTGGCCTTAAGCTGTAGTTACGGTCTCATATATATAGTTGTTTATTTGTCTTTTAAAACTAAAATAATATATATGAATATTTATATGGTCATATTTCTTATATAGATTTTCTGAAGACTTCGTATGAGTAGATTTGAATTTTTCATAATACTTGCGAGACACTTAAAGGCAAAGAGAAGCTAGCCATAAAAGTTTATAAAGCTATACAGAAAGACTATTAACGGATACAAAATCTTCCTTGGGCAAGAAACATATATTATTATTGAAAAGTAATAATTAGTATCTCGCATTATACGTTTACCTGCGGTGGGATATCCTTTAATACCACACATGCTTCGCATATATTGTGGTTTACACTGTCATAAATATAGCCATTTTACTACTTTTTAAAAAACATTCAATATTTTATAACTTGAAATGAATATATTTTAATTTTAAAAATGGATGCCAAACAAATACCCAATATAGGAAAATTTTAATATAGGGCTTCATATACCTAGAAAGGCTGAAAGTTTAGCATCGAATATTAATGTGATCATATTTGATCAAGTAGTTATTTTGAATGTGAGCTGACTTTTTTTTATTACTTAATCAAGTTGATAGTCTTAGTGTATTGGGATGATATTTCTTGTACTCATAAAAGAAGACATACATCATCTGGAGGTGTTGAAGATGTACTGCTATTCAAGAATTTGAAAATTTGATGCATAGATAGGATCACAAGAAGAACTGAATCGAGTCCGTTCCTAGAATTTTTTCAATTGAATCTCTCTAGTGTTGGAGTATTAGGTTCCCGCGTAAATCAACTCATCTGGATCCATAAACTGTCTACTTAATATATTATTACCATCTGCTTTAAGTGACTTTCAGCAATTTACTAAGACGTTAAGTGTATTAAAACTAGTTGCTATTAACGAAATTAAATCATAAAGTTGTAACTACATTTTAACGACATAATGTATTTGCGAACTAAATATTGTAATTTTAAGTTAATACATTGTTGATGAAAGAATAATATACAAGATGTTAAAAATAGTTTTTTATATTGAAGCTTATGATAATGTTTGAACCCAAAAAACTTGTGAACGATGGTTTAAACATTTTAAAAATAGTAATTTTGATGAAAAAGACAAGGAGTGTTCAAGTGAGATGAAAAAGTATGAAGATGCAGATTTGCAAAACTTATTGGATGGAGACTCAACATGAACTTTAAAACAATTTGCAGAAGTATTGAATGTTTTCTAGTCCAGTATTTTTAAACTTCTACACGCATTGGGCAAGATATAAAAAGAATAAAAATAGGCATATGAACTGAAGGAAAGATACATTGAAAGGCGAAAAACCACATGTAAAATTTTGCATCGAATTGTGACAGGGATGAAAAGTGGATCTATTATTACAACCCGAAAGGCAAAAAATCATGGCTAGATCTAGACCAACCTTCAATATCACAACGTGTGTGCAACATATATGTAAAGAAGGCTTTCCTGTGTATTTGGTGGTATGGTAATGGAGCTGTGTATTACGAACTGCCAAAAGGTGATGAAACAATTACTGGCGATCAATATCCACAACAACTAATATTAAACCGAACATTGAAGGAAAAAATGATGAATATACCCCGAAAGATAGAGTTATTTTTCAATATGACAATGCTCGGCCTCAAGTTGCAAAATGTGTCCGAAACAATTTGAATTGGCAAGTCCTGCTCCAGCCGCTATATTCACCGGACTGAGCCCATTCAAACTACCATTTATTTAGATCAGTGCAGCACGGACTTTTAGAACAACATTTACATTCTTAGTGATTATTTGACTTAATACATGGTTGGTCTCAAAAATTAACTATTATTTTAGCAGAAAGATGGGAAAAAGTCGTAGCTAACGATGGCCTATACTTTGATTATTTTTTTCTGGAAACAAATGTTCAAATTTTGAAAAATAATCTTCCTTATTAACCAAAACACCTATTTCATTCATATTAGAGAAACTATTTTAGTTCTCAACCAACTGAAAGAACCTAATACCATAAGGGCAGACGTACTCTCTTCTAACATGGCTATGGACAAAGTGCCATCTCAGATTGCTTCGATATACCAAAAATGAGTGGAAACCTCTCTCATGACAGAGCACTGTAGTCTGGTTTCGACCTCATTGATTCACGTCAGTATAGGCCAGACAAGGGCCCATTTCCTTGCAATTTAAAATAGTACTTTGTCTCTGAAGGTGTTAGGATTTGCCCTTATATTATGAGGTTTCTTCAGTTGATTGAGATTTAAAATAGTTTCTTTAATATAAATGTATTTATATTTAATGTCTATTAAATTTCTTAAAATGTTGCAATGTTTACATAGTAAGTTGAACATCACAGAACAATTAACTTACAATGTGTAATCATAATCTATACAACAGTTAAAAATTAACTGAATCTTTTCAGTTTACAAAAATAAGCTTAAGCTAATTATTCAATAATTAATATTTTCGCTTTCTTTTTTCTCAACTTTTCAATACCAAGAGATATTTAATCATCATATGTGGCGACGTTGGTAGAATTTATCACACTCTTTTTGTTTATTGGACTACTTTTTACGGATAACGGCAAAGTGGATGACTGAAACCAATGTAGGGTTTTCTCTCAAACATTACCTCATATATATATATATATATATATATATATATATATATATATATATATATATATATATATATATATATGTTTATACGGCTTTCGCGGATTCCTCCGTGTGAGATGCATTAGCAGTGGTTATCTCCACATTATGCTGTTGTAGTGCTGAAATCACATTCAGCAAACGTACAACTATATGCAACTCCGTATGTAAGTGAAATATATATATATATATATATATATATATATATATATATATATATATATATATATATATATATATATATATATATATGTTATGTCGGATTACGTAGGCCAAACCAACCGTAAAATAAGCGCCAGAAGAGACGAACATATAAACGCTGTCAAGCAAAAAACAACTTCTTCTGCTCTGGCCCAACACTGGTTAAACACAGGACATAAGATAAATTTCTCGGGAACAAAAATGCTATCGAGATGTGAAAACCTGTCCACAAGAGTTATAAGGGAGGCTATTGAAATTGCAAAGAGGCCCAACAACTTAAATAGCAGAGATGATAGCCAACGTGTGCCTAATACTTGGAAAAATCTGCTTACAAAATATCAACCAGTACCACTTAGTAACGAAAGAGATTACAACTCGGCAATGCAACCACAAACACTGGCAACAGTGCCGATGACGCGCAGCAGATCACGCCACCTGATGTCTCGGAACCATTCCGAAAACGAACAGGTCCGACGCGCACACGGTACCGACAACACCGGAGTAGCAGTTCGCTCGTAGATGCCATACAGTGAGCTTTGAAAATGGTGAATGAGATTTCACCGAAACGTCAGCTGCCTTACAGTCCTGAGAGGAACTCAGCACATACACGGGATGCCCGAAAACCTTCGATTACATATATATATATATATATATATATATATATATATATATATATATATATATATATATATATATTGATAATACAATAAAAGCTATTTTTTCTATTGATAGAACGGCAATCCTTCACCCCATTCAGCTATATTGTTTTGTTGCATCCGGTTGACTAGTATATATAGTACATCAAGTTTCGACCTTTCTGAGCTACCTTCGCCCTACAGATTGTTTTAATTTTACGTGAACTACTTGCAAATCCGGTCACATGTTGTTTATCTCCATTATAACATTGTTGAAAGAATTTTATCCGTTGCTGGACTGTAGAACAAACGGAGCATCAACAATACAAAATATATTTATCAGGATATAAGTTGCTTCAGCTATAGTCTTGACCATTAGCGAGTAGACACAAATTTAGTTTAATGTTCTTGACAATTAAACATAAATTTATATCCTAATCTCGGTCCGCCTATATGTCTATCACATCAACTTATGCACGTTAATGTATTCCCTTTTCCACCAAATAAGACCTAGCACACGTCTAACTGTTAAGACGTTTATAATCGGTGTAAGTCTTTTTGTATTCTGACTTCGATTTTTCTACTTTAGCTATTACTTTTTCATAAGTTGTACACCTTTCCTCAAATTTCTGATACATTTGCATAATGTTTGAGATATTTTCGTCCATCATGACCAGCACTCAATTATACTTTCAGTGACCCTGAGGGCGACAAACAAAAAACATATGTGTAAACAACTGTACGTAATGCAGTATTAAATAAAAAATATCGACTCTCTTCTCCCTGGCCCCCTTTAAAGCCCATAATAAAACTTTTTACACGTAGAGTTAGCAAAGGCAACAAAGCCCAATTGAAGCTGAGCAAAATTTGCAAAAATGCAAAAAATATGACAACTAGATCCGGGATAAAACTCAAACTTCTTCTATGTGAATCGGGTTTTGTAGATTACTCTTTGATAGAAATAAAAATTTCAAAATTGGACTTCTGCCCGTATTTGAAGCTCTATTTTTAAAAATACTATATTTTTTGAAAACTAAAAGGAAACTTTCGGTTTCCTATTTTCTTCTTCTGGCCTAGATATTTTATACCATTTTACAACAAAACCAATACTATGTTTAAAATAAAATAATCAACATTCAAAACATATTTTATATAAAGTGTCACCTATTTTGAGATATTCACAATTGAAAAAAAAATTTCCATTTTGAAAGTATCTAAAAGATGAGTCGCGAATTTTTTTAATATACAATTTCAAAGATTTCAAATTTTAGTTTTTAGATGTTTGATGGGTATTACACTGTTTTACTATTTTATTATTTTTATTCATATTGCACGCCACTGCGAAAAGACCCTTCTTTTTAACCTTTGTAATGTCAAGATAAAAAAAAAACAACAAAACTGTAATAAAAAGTATTTTGTTACAAAATGTTTTCGGCACAAAACGAATATTTATTTGGTATATTTTTTTCAACTGAGTGGGGCTCCTACGCGAAAAATATTTTAGCGACACTTTCCAGCTATTACGTCACATATTCTACATCCTTCTTTTAAAAATACCTATTTTATTTCGTGCCAGCTTCAAAAATCTAAACATTCCAACTCCATCAAGGGAAAACCTCTCACAGACGTCCATATTTTTTCACACCCCAACAGATATTTTGTTAAATTTATCGTAAAAGAGCAATATTTTTTAGCACGCACGCAGAAAGTCTTCAAACCTGACTATCATTGGTGTAGACAGAGTTTTTAAAGACTTTTGGCTTCATTAAATAAATTATCTTTCTAGAAAAAACAAAGTAGGATTCAAAAATTTACACATAAAATAAAACATGTATTAACAACTGTTTAATATTACAATTAATTAGATCATTCTAGATTTATTTGGTCCTTTTTTGAAGTTGGTGTTGCAATAGCTTAAGGGGTTATGTTTAGATTAATTCTAGGTATTTTTTCTATATCATTATACTGTAAATATAATGTTTGATTTGGTTTCATTTCTATTTATCTTTAAAAGCTTCTTTGTTTGATTTCTGGGTATTTTTTAAAGTTGGTGCCTACTTTCAAAAGTGCTAAGGAAATAAATAAATTAACTCTTATTTTCTTCGTTTTTAACCTCTTTGCAACAATAACTATTGAAATATTTTTACGGGACCCCCTTGAAAACACCCCCTCCAACATGCTGAAAACCCAATCAAAATATCATACTCCTTTCGAAAGTTATGCATAAATGTAAACGAACATAGAATTTAAGTTGTTTAAAAATATTCTTTTATTATATTCACAAAAATTTTTTCAAAATTTTCGTCGGTAACGGAAGCAGGCGATTTTTTTTGTAGGTTTTGTTGGCGACATTCTTCTAGTAGTTTTTATGAAATAGCTTTTAAATTTATATGCGAATACCGTTTTTTGAAACTTTGAAACCATTTTGAGAAATATAAAAAATATGAAATGAAAATTAGTTCCGCAAACACCAATATTTTAAGCATCTTATCTCAAGTGGTGTTTCGCGAACCCCCAGGGTTTTGCAAGCTATATAAACGTCCGCGAAAAAAATATTGTAATGGAGGAATTTTAAATGAAACGTCGCAACAGGCAACAATCTGTAACGCGACAAGTCGCTACGCCGCTTGCGATTTGAGTACATTCTCAAACGAATTGGCAACTTCTACTCCGGCGAATAAAGACTTTTCCCGAATGCAAACGAACGAACAAGAATAACGTCTGCCTATATAAAAATGCCGCAGTTACATGTAAGGAAGAATGGGATGAGCTGAATCGTATGATGAGCTTAAGAACTTGGAATGACTTCAAAAAGATAAATGAGTTAGTAGTTTATCCATAATGTGTTCATAAATATTAGTAGTGTAACCTAGTTAAGTGATTTCTTCCTGTGCAAATAAGTTACAACAAATATCCAAGCCAATTGCACGTGCACACGTCTAACGTGAAACTGTCCGTAAATGTATCACGGATCGATCAAGTCTGATTAAAAGCTGGACGAATAATCAATAGTTTCTTCGACTTTAGTCCTTGATTTGGAATGAACACAGGGTGACAGTTGTAGTGAGCTACTGTCTCGTCAGGCTGAAAGCAATGAAAAAAGAAGGCGAACAGACTGATGAAAAAAGAAAGAAGCGAAAATATGACAGTGTCTTTATTTTAATCGGGAGGCATCAGAACCTATACCGCTTTGTGTAACCTGTGATGAAATCCTGGTCAACAACAGTTTAAAATAATCTCTTCTTCGTATCACAAGAAAAATACCTGTTGAGTATTTTGAAAAGAAATTGGCAGGTAATAAAAAGTCTAGTGTTTTTTCTTTTCTAATAGATCTAAACGAAGATAGTAAGATGGCTCTGAAGGCATCATTTCGAGTTAGTTACATAATTGAAAGATCTAGACAAACACATACAGTGGCAGAAAATTTGATTGGATCATGTGCTAAGAACATCACGAAGTGTATGCTTGGAAGAAAAGTGATAAAGAAAGTTGACCTTATTCCCTTATCAAACAACACAGTGTCGCGGAGAATTAATGATATGACAAATGATGTGGAGAGTGACATTTTAAAAAGAATAAAATTGAATTATTTCACTATTCAGCTTGACGAGTCGACCGATGAAGCAAACGCTGCAATATTGCTTGTCTATGTTAGATATATTTTTCAGAATTCCATTCATGACGACATATTATTTGCAAAACCACTGAAACAGTTGCAGCAATTTTCTATATGATCAATGACAATTTGGAAAAAAAAATGAAATAAATTGGTCTTTTTGTGCACTGTGTGCACTCATGGTGCGAAATCAATTACTGGGATATTTTCTGTCTTGTGGTGCGGGTAAAGAATATCAACGAGAATATTGAATAGACTCACGGTTTTATTCATAGACAAGCACTGACATGGAAGCGCATTTCTGCAGAGTTATCCAGTACTTCAAGCGACGCTGTAAAAATTGTAAATTTTAAAAAATCGCATCCTACAAACTCTCGTCTATTCCGTGCGCTTTATGAGGTCCTTAGAAGCCATTATCACTTCATACAGAGGTTAGATAGGTTTTTAGTGGCAAGGTTTTGACCCTTTTGTTTAAATTGAAGTCTGAAGTTTAAGCATTTTTTCTTAACCATCGAGTTCATTTGTCTCTTGTGTATCTGATATTATTTAGCTACAAAAACTTGCATACTTAGCTGATATTTATTCTAAAATAAATCTATTTTTACAAAGCTCAGTTATCACCATTTTCAATATACATGATAGAATAGCGGCCATGTTAAAGAAGTTCAACTTTTGGATTCAATGTCTGTAAGTGAATGGGAGTTTTGTTTCTCTTAGCACCACTTCATTAAAAAACGAAATTCCACTTAATGAAAATAATAAAAGAAGTATTACTGAACATCTTCAATTAATGTTCAAGAACTATTTTCCTAATAAACCTATTTTATGTGGATCGAATAATTGGATACGTAATTTCAAAAGCTCATTGACTTATCTTCTGACAATTTCCTAAAAACTGTTTTTAAAGGTCACTGTTTTTAAAGGTCACATTGATTTTTGTCTCAATGTAAGAAGTGAGTATCCTGTTTTGGCGGAAAAAGTCATTAAAGTTTCATTGCCCTTTTTTACAACTTGTCTATATGAGGAAGATACGTACAGAAACAGGTTAAATGCACACCCTGATCTAAGACACAAACTACAAGACATTGAACCAAATTTTTAATTTCCTTGTTCTACCAAACAGGCAAAAATATTCCATTGAGGGTATTTTTTCAAGTTCTGTATTACTTTATTCATTTTGTATTATTTTTCTTGTAGGTTAAGCTATCGCTTTAGTTTTAATAATGTTCGCCTGTAAATGTTTGACGACTATTATTCAATATAGAAAATAAATTTGAATAACTCAATTTTACTGTTTAATTTATGGTTTCTAATGACTATACAGGGGGTTTCCGATTTATTATGGTTTTTAGAGGCGGTGCACAAGAAGAAAAAGTTTGGGAACCGCTGGTATAGTATGGTAAACTTATTGTTTGAATTTGACTATTTCAAAACTTTAAAATTAAATACATAGACCAATGTTCTTCTTTTGAGGTTGTGCTCCAATAAATATATTGTTTATATTCCTGTTTAATTATAATGGTATCATAATTAACATTTTAATTGCTCTGTTCAAGGGCATATCGATGTGTTTTGACTTTAGTAATCGACCTTGCAAATATCCTTGGTTTCTAAAAAGAACATATTTCGCATATAAATAAAAAAATAGGTGCGGCACTGAGACATCATAAATGTTCTTATCAAGGCCAAATCCAAGTGATTTATACAAAGCAATACCATCGGAAAAATATTAAATTTTTTTCCGGGAGCTAGTCAATTCGGATTGCCTTTACGGCCGATAGCCGGTCGGCGGCTGTCGAAAAATCTCGGAATTTTCGAGTATTTCTCGTCGTAAAGCTTGAATGAAGGCCTCATAAGTGTCAATTTTTAAAGCCCTCCACACATTTAACCGCTTCGTTTTGGCCGTCCTGCATAATAGAGATTTTTCTCGACGATATTTGACGGGATAACCCAATTTTATTTCGACTATTTCTTATATTTTTATCTTCTGTTGAGTTGAACATGATCCGTTTTTTTTCTAGTTTTCTGACAAACAAGTTTTTTTATTGTTTTTCCTAATAGTCGTTAGATATTTCATTAAAAGTTTTCAGAACTGTTACTTTTACTGGTTGTCAACGAAACCAGGTATAAAAGTTATTACAACCTTTAGTCGCTTAGATGCGTTTGTTCAAATGTAAATAATAAAAAAGGTTTAAAGTTGTGTGATTTGATCTCATTTTATTCTGATAACAAACTCATCATTTCTAAATGATGATGATTTAATAGTGATCTTCGAGACTCTGGTTTTTAACGATAGCTGATCGAATTTTTTTTTAATGTGAGGTTTATTTTCTAAATTTTCAAGGTAATTCACTTAATAGAAGAAGCAATTTTGAAACTTAAAACTCGTCTCGTTAAAATATAATTCTATCCGCGTTTTCATTTATGAATTTAAAACGTGTGTATATTTGTTTTTCTACTGACGAAATTCGATTCGATTAATAACCTGTTTTTTCATAATGATCAAATTTGATAATTATAAAAAGTAATAACTTGAAAATGATAAGTGCCATTCAAATTCAAAATTTATTTATTTATCTTAGTACAATTTTTCCTTAATTTAGTCATTAACAGGACAAATAAATAAAAAATCTCCCGTTGAAGATTACGCTGTACTTGTGTTCATTTTCATTCATCTTGTTCTATCCGAAACTACAATCCCATTTGCCAATTTAAAACTATAGGAATAACAAAAAAAAAATAAATAAATAGGCATATATTAGTGAACTAAATACGTTTAAAAGAATGTATGAAAAAAAAAAACAATTTCATGTTTCATATTGTTACGAACGACTAGGAGAAACTTATTGGTACAACCTCATATACAAATATTCTGATGCGATGAGTCATCTTTATTATATTGTTCCAATATTAATATTATATCGATGAGTCATATTTCTAGATAGATCTAAACTTTTATGTTAATAAATTCTAGATTTGTATAGCAAATTCTATAGGTATATAAATAGGGATAGGATAAGAATTTTAATAGAGTTGTATAGTTGTATTTGAATAGTGAAGATATCAGGAAGTAGTAATAAGATACCTCTGTTTTAGCTGCGTTAAGAAGTAGTTAATATAAGTATTGGAAGTGTTAGTAAAAGGTATTGTGTTTTATTCTGTGACTCCAGTAAGCGATTTTTAAAGAAACAAAATCGTAACGATGGGTGTCAGGGGTGAGAATTATTACCGGGTTTCCAGAAAATTGTATTAGAAATTAGAAGAGATAGGGAAAAATGAATTATACTGTTAGATTTGTTATCAGGTAAAAAATAAGTTTCATTTTTGACAGAGTTTTAGAACATTCTGTTTGAAGACTAAAAAAACGGACTTCACTATCGAAACTAGAAAAGATAGAGAAAAACGGACTTTAATATTGAATTTTTTGTCAATAAAGAAACTTAGAACAGAATTTCCGACCAAGTTCTAGAACATTCTATTTCAAAACTAGAAGAGATAGCGAAAAAAGGACCTCACCATTGGATTTGTCGCTAAGAATTTTCGATAAAGTTCTAGAACATTCTATTTGAAAACTGAAAGGGGTAACGAAAAACGGACTTTATCATTGGGTTTGTTATTAAGAAAGATGCCTAAAACCGAATTTTCGACAAACTTCTAGATTATTATATTTGGAAGCTAGGAGAGACATCGAATTTTGTATCAAGAAAGAAGTTTAGAAACGAGTTCTCAAAAATATTCTAGAAGTTTTTATGGTAAATACTAGAAAGCAAACTGCAGAAATCGATCAAATGAATAAAACATTTGCTGATTTTATGGAACGTCTGGAACAGCGTCGCCTTTAAGACAAACAAGAAGAAGAACATCGTCGGAAAGAAGAGGACCGTTGCCTAAAGGAAAAACAATGTCGTCTAAAAGAAAAACAGGAAAAACAAGAAGAAGAACGTCGTCAAAAAGAAGAAGAACGTCACCTAAAAGAAGAACAATATCGTCCGAGAAAAACAGGTAGAAGAAGAAGAACGTCGCCTGATAGATAAACACCAACAAGAAGAACGCGGTGTTAAAAATGAAGATAAACTTTACAAATGGGTACAAGAGGTCCTTATACAAAGACAACAAAAAGTCGATCAAGCTATACAAGGAAAAACACAAAAGTTTAAGAAAGAAATAGGCGAAGTGCGAAAAGACATAGGAGAAGTATGCAAAGAAGTAAATAGTATATAATCAACTATGCGGCAAGATATAGGAGAAGTGCGATAAGACGTAGAAGTATGACAAGAAATGAAAGAAGTCGCAGACGGGATAGAATTTAAAATGAAGAGCTTGCAGATATAAGTCAATAAAATTAAGAATCACGGCCCTACTGATAAAGTAATAACCACCGACAGAACATTAAACCTCTAACTTACGATGGTCAAACATTTTGGATAATATACAAACGATAATTTGAAGCTGCCGCTGGTACCAATAAATGGAATTATGAAGAGATAGCTACTGCCTTAGTAATTGCACTTGGTGGACCAGCACTGGAAATATTGCAAACAATACCTATAACTCAACAGAGAGAATATGAAATCCTAGTGCTGCGCTGGGAAGAAGATTTGGAGATCAACATCGATGCCGGTTATACCAGTCACGGCTTAAGTCAAGGCACCAGAGAAATGGAGAAAGTTTTCAAGAACATGAAACGGATGTGTCCGATGCCTTGTTCATCGGGCTTATACAAGAGCTAAGGAAGAACTCCGAGAAGAGCTTACGATCCAGTATTTTATTAATGGGATCAGAGATCAAAAAATATAGCGTATGTTGCGTATAAGTATGCTTAATTATTGTAGTGAAGCATGGGACAAGGCTTTAGCAATAAAAGCGTGTCAAAGCCAAAAACAAGAGCTGTTATCATAAAGAAAAACAAGGATTTACCGACCAAACCATGGAGAAAATGTTATCTGAAATTCTAAGAAACTAGACATGAGGGGTGATACTAGACATAAGAGGTGACGTTATCGCAGAACCCATATCGAGTGCTGCAGATGCGGATGTACCGAATACACGAGAAAGGACTGTCGGGTGAAATTAAGAAAGCAAATAAAGTGCTACAGATGTGGACGAACTGAATACATGAAAAGATACTGTCGGGGACAATTAAGATCTAATTCACCATCTAGAGACCGTACAGAAGAGAACCAGGAAAATCTGCAACAGTAAAATTTTAATATCAAATATATACCAGAAATACTGCAGAACAAGAGTCACTTTTGACGTTGATCCAGACTGCAGTACAGCTCAGATGAGAAAAGACCAAATTCAACCCAAAGGAAAACTCAATGCTATATCTATTACGATAACTGTTGATACTGGTGCTGCAGTATCTGTGATAAATTCAAGTTTTGTTGATAAATTTAGAATCCTACCATCGTCCAGAAAAGTAATGTTAGGAACTGTAACTGGATGATGTGAGTGGAGAAATGCAAGTTGAGATTTAACTTGTAAGGCCAAAAGTAAACCATTTGCGTTTATACTGGGAATGGGCCTGATTCGTTAATTTGGATTTTCCTTCGACAACAAGCTTAACATTCTAAAGTACGGAAATTTGAAATATGGAATCTACTATATTCGTTGGTATTATTGAACTATAATAATATTCGAACGATTTATTTCAGTAAGAATAAAATAGAAATAAGGCCCGTAGCACTAGACATCATAGTGATTAAGAAGTAGGGTATTCATCTAATCGGTTTTGTATTATTCCTAGCGGGAATTTTAATGATATCCAGTTTTTTTTACCAAATTTCTAATAATTTTTGTATCTTAACAACAACATTAACAAAGCATCACGTCAACTACAATTTTAATGTTCTCTTCAATTTTTAGTAAGAAGTTTTTTCTCTACCACACTTATATGTATTTAAGTGAATAAATAAATGTATATTTTTTAGATTAGTCTTTCTTTACTAAAATAGTATAAGCAAATACCAAATACACAATTTATTATGTTTTTACTAGTTAGCAAAATTTAAGAATCTATCTATTTTGATAGTTCTCTGATCTCAGATATATAGTGGTGGATCCAGCACTGGTTCATGGAAACAAACCGTCGGACTTAAAAATAGCCAAATTCTGTTCCTATATGATTAAGCGTTCTTGTTTTTGGTTCGGAGGCGATTCATGATGTTTTTGTGGACTTTTTGGAGGTGTTCTTCAATATTGACAGATTGTGGTCTTACAGAATGCTCAGCATATCGCTGGCTTATACGACCATGTTCGAAATTTATAAACCGAGTTTTTACAATTACAGTGAAGGAGCACACTTCCTTAATGCAGCGGGTAACTTCGCCCTAATCTCTGTAGGAGATAAAGGCTGGAGATAGTCTTGTCTAATATTCAGATAATAATTAAGAAATATGACGATTCAAGGTTCATTCGTTCATATCTTTTTGTTTCTGTCTTTTTGGCATGTTTTGTTTAAAAATCAATTACGCATAGGCAGTAAGTTCAGGTAATACCATAAGATTATAGCAATATAGTAATATTAAGGTTTCCATGAAGCGCACTCGAAATCAACATTTTCATAGGACCTGGATGAATATTGTTGATCCTATTCCAATATTTTGATTTTTTCTAAATTCTGTGTAGCTACTGATAAAGGACGTTATGACCAATTGAAAAATAAGATATTTGTCAAAATCAGTCAAGCCGTTCACGCTCCACATTATAATAAAGCAGCGGAAATACATACATACATACATACATGCCGGTGAAAAAATATAACCCTACTTTTGAGATTTCATGCAGTCGAATAAAAATGTTGTCTTTATAATGCCTATCGCTATACTAAACCTTTATCTTTCCCGGGATTGTTGCGTAGAAAATTATTGTAAGATATTTTTAATTTTTATTACTTATAACTAGTTATCTCGATGCATATAAATAAAATTTAATTATTTTTCAGAGATTTAAAACTGGATAACATTCTTCTGGACTTTGATGGTCATGTTCGGATAGCTGATTTTGGTATGTGCAAATTACAAATATTCCTTGATAGAATGGCTGACACTTTCTGTGGAACACCTGACTATATGGCTCCAGAAGTAAGTATAATCTTTTGGTTAAACTAATAAACTAATGAACGAGTGTGAATCATATAATGCACAGTTGTGAAAAACTAGTTAGCGGATTTAATAGTAATTTAATTTAATTTATAATTATTTAATATTAGTCAATTTTACGAGAAAATAAGTTTAAATTTTTTGAGTAAAAAATTGTCCAATAATTTTTTAAGTGCAAGAAACATAATATATACTAGTTTTCAGAATTAAATTTTATTTAATCGTTTGAAAAAAATAAAATCAGTGTAAGAACAAAAATAATTTCAGGTATATTATTTATCTTCTTCACTTCTGTCAGTAGTTTTATAAAATAAACATTAAAAAATTGCAGTTCTGACTTACTTGTTTTGATGTTTATTACTTTGCACGGAGCTTTTGGTTTTATTAAAGTTTTTAAGGATGGGTGTATCTTATAACACAATATTTATACATAGTAGACTTAAGTTAAATTTATGTGGATTTATAGCTTTCATTCTGTGTTCGTAACCACGTGTAGAAAAATAAAAAATGTATCTCTTGTAGTTTGTTCTGCTAGGTAATAAAACTTCTGCTTTGAAGACTGAAATAAAAATAACATAAAATGATGTTAGTGCATTTTTAAGATACAAAGTTGTCATTTATTTAAAATAAAATGAGAAAAATACATTTATATAAAGAATTATTTTTCTTTAAAAAAGAAATATTTCACCAAAAATATGAATGTTATAAATGCGACACGTTCTCCTTAGTTTAACTATTTCAGCAAAAAAAAATCCTCATAGCTTGGGAGCTAGAGACAGTTTTAAGGGTCTCATTAGCATCAATGTTGTGGTGCGTTTTTTAGGTTATTAGAATGACGGTTAACACGAAAACTTAACGTTGCCAGCGCACACCCGGTTCAATGGTGAACAGTGACGCCGGGAGTATGTAAAAAAAAGCCAAAATATTTTTTTGCATCATGCTGAAACTTTAAGTATTGTTTATTTGAATTAATTATAACAGAGAAACGCAGTATCAATAATCCTTTTACTGTCAAATATACTGCAGCTAGATACCTTAGAAATGTATAAAAAGTTAACCGCTTGACACATTTGCATAATTATAAAATTTATACTAGACGAAAGGTAATCATTTGATAAGTCCTGAAAACTAGTACTATTATCGGGATAGCGGTCCAAAAGCCTTAGCAGCAATTGCGAAAGTCCTGGGCGGAGCTCCCCTTGGACGCGCGGTGTAGTGCGATTGGAGATAGAAAATTTCTCATATCACAATGAAGGATCTGCTTCATTATAAAATTTATACAATAATTTATTAAGTAATACAAATTTGTACTACTTTCATAATAGTGGGCTAAAAACTATGAAAGCAATTGTCAAAGTTGTATGGAGAGCTCTCAGTGGCCAGACGATGCGGCACGAATTTAAATTTTATTTGATGTACAAAAAATTTAAATTATTTTGCTACTGGCAGCCAAATATGACTGCTAAAAAGTGACGTTATGGATTATTTATACTTCATTTTTGCATTGAGTAATTTATGTTTTCATAAGGAGAATTATTTAAGTTTCATGATTTAATATTGAAATATCATTATTATTTATATAACTATAACCAACAACTAATTATGCCAGTCATCTTCACTTATATATTAAACTATAATATCAACTATACTAACAGTTGCACGCATCCCTAAGTCCCTCCGTTTTTGTAAGCGGAGGATTTTAGTTATCTACAGTGCTAAACCCTTCACTACACAAGATCAACTTCAAACATGGACACCAAAAAACCCCTTATGGGTTCGCGTGTCTTTAATTAATATAAATTAATCAATCAGTCAACTTTAAATAGTAAACACAGCCAGAAAAATGAACAGAATGCATCACTCTCAGCTCATCTTATACGCATATAAAAAATATGTTAAACGATTCCAAGGGTGTTCATTCATAATAGTTTTAAGCAAAATATGATTATATATTAAGTGGAACAAAAGCTATTTTGATAAAACTACATTTCCCATGCGATGATGGAGGGCAAATATTTCGGCTTACGGGGCATATTCTGAAAAAAATTATTCATCTAATATTATATGTAAGGTAACGTAATATTTTCAGTTTATCGATAGTTATAACTTTGTTAAATGTTAAAAGTGCCTACCATTAGTTAATTGATAGTAACCTAAGTGATTTATAAATTTATTCTAAACATTTATGACTACTTCTATAGTAATTTCCCATATTTCTTGAATAATCCGAATCTTAGTCTTCTATGTCAGTTCGCTTAATTTGGAAAACTTTACCTTTGAGGTATCTCCATAAAAAGAAGTTAAGAGGGTTTAAGTCTGGAAAACTCGGCGGCCACTCAATAGGTCGCCTTCTTTCAATCCACCTCTTTGCGAAAACAGGATTAAAAAAGGTGAAAACTTTTGCTATCGACGGAATATACTTGAACCATCTCAGATTTGCTGATGACATAATCTTAATAGCAAGTAATCTCCAAGAATTGAACGAAATGCTACAACAGCTAAATGACGTATCCGCATCTGTAGACCTTAAAATGAACTACAACAAAACAAAAATAATGAGCCACGAACAGGCAAACATAACAATACAGAACCAGGATAGAAAACATCGAACACTATGTATACTTGGGTCACGACATCAGACTAGGGAAATCAAACCAGGATGCTGAAATAAAAAGACGAACACAGCTGACATGGGCCGCTTTCGGTAAACTTGCATACATCCTGAAAAAATAATTCAATTCCCATAAATCTAAAAAGAAAAGTATACGACACATTCATATTACCGATATGTGCGTATGGATTAGAGACCATGTCCCTGTCCCTCACCAAAAAGTCCGCTAAAAAAATTGGAAACAGTCCAAAGAGCGATGGAAAGAAACATGCTTGGAATATCATTAAGAGACAGGATTAAAAACACCGAGATAAGATGCAGAACGAAATTCAAAGACATCGTGAAGGAGGTTGCAAAAATGAAGTGGCGACGGGCTGGTCACATAGCCCGATATGAGGACAACAGATGGATACGAAGAATCCTTGAATGGAGACCGAGGGAGACAACAAGAAGCACGGGAAGACCTCAAAAAAGATGGGTAGATGACATAAGGACAGTGGCAGGCAAACAGTGGATGAGATTGGCGAAGAATAGAGAAAGATGGAAACAATTGAGAGAGACATACATCCAGGAGTGGAGAGACAGAGGTTGCCAAAGAGAGAGAGAGAGCACTTTTGCTGCTTATTTTGATGGGATATATCGAGATTCTCTTCTTCAGGAAATAACGTCGAAAGAGCAAGAATAAGATTTTCTTGTAGAAACTGTAAAGATCTTTCACCCGTTAAATTTTGATCGACCCACGATTCCAGCTCAAACATCTTCTTTTTGTCGATACTGAGTGTGTCCCTTTCTCATCTAATTTGTGCTTTATATTGGACCAATACCGATAATTTTCTGTTTTGACATCACCATTTAAGTAAAATGTATATTCGTCGGGACAAAACAGCGTTTTTAGTAAAAATGAGATTTTGGAAACACGTTTATCGTAACAGTTCACAAAATTGAAGAGGCTTGTCATAATCATCTTCATAAAGTTCTCGAACGCCTTACATGTTGAAAGGGTGATACTACTTAGTATGCAATATAATTAATACCGTTTTGGTCGCAATATTCAAGTTGGTGGCTGTCTCATTACAGTTAATATAGCAATTATCTTGGACACTTAATAATACATCAACTTTTTTGTCATCACTAGTTGCTGTCAATTGCTTCTTGGAGCATCTCGAACATGAACAAGCCTATGAAATTTCTTTTTAATCTTACTCATTGTTAATTGACTGAAAATTTAGATATTTTTCTTGAGATAAATGACACACTACTTTTTGAGCTCTTACCCTATCGCCATACTCTGTCATTGTAGGAATTTCTATTCTCTGTGCCTCAGTAAATTGCATTTTCAATTAAAATTAACTCAAAGTGATAATTTCATAAAATGTGATAAAGGAACAGGTCATTGAATTAAATCTCTTATTCTGGTAAATAATTATTGTATTTCAATTCGAATTTTAACTATTGATAAATCGAAAATAGTTACATTTAGATATAGGATATGCAATAGAAAAAATGTTCAGAATTTTACAGGGAGACAAAAAATTGTTATTAAAAAAATGTCTATTATATTTTATTGGCCAAACAATGCCACAGCCTCAGTTTTTTAAGCGGTGGTCCATCTTGATTCAGTTCAAGTTGAACGTCTGTTTTTTTGGTCTGCACATGATGTTTTACTTGATACAAAATGCAAAATAAAAGGGTATGTCTGTACTGAGCTTTAACAGCCTTGTTCCAACTCACTCCTTACTAATTTTAATCAATTTCTGACTCTTTTCTCAACATGTATACACAATACTAGCTACCAAATTAATGTTTTTAGATCATTTTGGAATTGGTCTAAATTGAGTAAGTTATTTCCAAAAGTAATAATTTACAGGGATCCATATCTCAGAATTTATTTAAGGTAATTTCAGCTTTCATTACTGCTCACTGAATAATGTAATATTATCCCTTTACTCCCGCCAGTAATTGCAGCTTTTTACCAATTGGTAATAAAATGGAATTTGTAAGAATAACCTATTTATTTAAAGTCGTTTTTATCGATTTTTACATTAGGGAAATTCCAAATTTTGCCGTTATTCATTTGTCTTTTTTTACGATGGTATCGCAATGATGTTCGGGAATTTCCTACACAGCGATATTAAACGTCTTGTGGCGTGAAATCAATCGATCGGATGAAAATGATCCTAGGCGTTAGAGATATACCGGAAAGTGTTGTCTCGCTAAGGAAATGGATATGGTTTGAAATTATACGGTGTGCGTGTGTGTATAGATTGAATACACGTTGTGTAATGGAGTTGATCATTACTTCATAATAAATTGAAGTGGATTTTAATTATCACTTTTTTACTTTTAAAAAGTATAACGTGTTTTGCAACACTGCTGTTCCAAAGAAATTTGAAGTTTTTGATGTAAAACTATGGATATGGTGTAGTTTCCTTCTGAAATTCAATAGAATTTTTGATTTTTGTTACTGTTAGCCCTGTCAATTTAAAACCTTTCAGCCGAAAAAAAGTTCAGGTTGAAATTGGATCTAGTCTCATAAAAGTTAGATTTTCTAAGGAGCCAGTTCTTTTTGTTTTTGATATTATAATAATTGGTATAATATGGTTTGCCTCAAATTCGATTCTCCCATTGGAATCTCGGTTGTTATTGAAATTAAGATATGGTTGAATTAAAAATGTTCTGTAGAATTTAATGTTTATTTCATATATATTTTCACAATTTGTTAAAGATTTTCTTTTGTGAGATATTTTGAAAATCTGAAAATTTTCAATTTTGATTTCTATTATTACTATGTAAACTATTTATTTGAAATTAATTAAACTGTAACATTATTAGGATGCTTTTTTAATAAAAGCTGATTCATTAGAGCTTGCATACGATCCAAATAAATGTTTTCAAAACCTTAAGATATCTATAAAGGTGCAACTGAGTCTTAAAATACATAAATATTAACAAAATTAGTCAAGGCAAAATACACAATAGAACAATATATAAAAATTATCCAAGGCTATTATGAAAATGAATTCTTTGCTTTTCTGGGCGCACAATTTGCAATTTGGTCTAGAAATTTGAATAAAATGGGTCCTATCGTACTTAGAGCAAAAGTACCTTAACGTGTTCGTAGAGGTCGCTTCCGAACACTGTCAACATTTGTCGACGTGAATTAGATACATCGATAGGTTATCGGTCGTAGCAATTGGGCCCTACATACTCCACTACAGGCGCGGATCCAAGGGGGGGGCGGTGGGGGCGATCGCCCCCCCCCCAAGAGCTCTGAGTTTAGGAAAATAGACCCGATTTTGCCTCATACTATAGTTTATTCAAGAACTAGAGAAAGTAATGAATCATTTTTACCCATTTTTTTCTTCGCAAACTGTGTTCTTTAGTCCGGTGTCTTTGGCAAAATCTGTTAGACACATATATTTTTCGTAGAAATGGGTTTGAAATTTTATAATTAAAAATACCGGTCTATAATAATGGACTATTTGGGTTGGATAATAATAGATATTTGGAAGTGTGAAGTGTTAAAATGGATTTTAATCCTCGTCAAACCATGGGAAGGAGGTTTATTTTATCCCTAAGTATTTATGGCATAGAATAGTATTTCGGTAACTTTTATAATATTATTTTATTTCTTACTATTTCACACACACACACAAATTACAACTGTATTTTTATTATTTTCCTTATTCTCTCAAAAAATTCTAAGTTATAATTTAAATATTTACAAAATACCCATTGTCAAAAATACAAAAAATTAAGCATATATAAAAAAATTAATTAGTCCATATAATATCAAAATTCTTTTGAGGCTTCGGTCATTTTATTATTAATTAAAAACATTTTTAGGACATTTGACGTTTCAGTTTATTTATCTCTTAAACCATCTGCAGAATTACAATTTAACACCAAAAAGAGATTCGAATATAATTAGTTTTTATATGTTACAGTTAAAAATAGACCTACTTATTTTTATTTCTATTGTACTGATATCTTAATTTAATTTACTTTATTATATGAAAATCCGATAGCCCCCCTCCAAAAAAAATGCTAATTCTACACGCTTAAGAAAAAGACGCAAATACAATGATAAAATAATAAAAAACTTACGGCTAATTGGAATTCAATATATAAAAAGTTGAAGAAAAATATATAAAAAATAAAAAATATATATAAACAGTATTAAACAATAAAATACAACAAAACCAAAAATTTAAATAATAAATTGTATTTACACTGGTAAACATTACGTATCTAATACCTAATCAAAGTCAGTGAAGCTATCTTCGCTCAAATTAATTATAATTGGTTCCTCTATGTCACAGATTATGAGATTAAGTTTTCACATTTTGTTTTATTCTTTTATTATATGGATTTTTCCCAATTTTCCACACTAACTTTATTCAAAAAAATCTTTCAAAAGTTCAGTTAAATTACTAATTTTGTAAGTTGTGTTATTTCTAGTAACTCTACCTTTTACATGAGAGAGATATTTCCTTCTCTAACGAACAGTTTCCGGACAATCGATAAGCACAGATTTTCTATCTGGTTTTTCCCAGAAAAAAATAAGTTCTCTGAGCAATTTTCAAAGTACAGTTCTTTTAATTTCAGGTAAATCAAGATCTTCATTGATTTTAGTTAGAATTTTGTTGACGGTTGGGTTCTGCTTCTCACAATAAAATGTATGTACAACTCCTTTTATTGTAGTTTTCATTTCTTCTTCCAACGAGGCTTTTCTTCTGCCTGTGATCGAGTGTGGCTTGGGAGTACTAACAATTCCAGTATTTTTTTTTCTCCTTCAGTTGTCATGTTGGAACAGAGCTTTTAACATTATTATTCCTCGTAATAAGTTTAACGATTTTAGAATAAATGTAGAGGTGGAAACCATATCTTTTGGGTATCTCGCCCCCCCCCCCCCAAGAGCTCTGAGTCCAGGAAAATAGAACCGATTCTGCCTTTTATATTAGAAATATGTATGCTGCTGGCACTCTCTATTGTTGACAACTTGTTTTTCTTGCGATAACCTCCCCCAAGAGCTTTTTATTCAGGAAAATAGACCAGATTCTGCTCTTATACTTATGCTGCTGCCATCCCCCTTGTCGGCAATTTGTTTTTACTTGTGATCGCCCCCCCCCTCTCCAAGAGCTTCAAATATAGAAAAATAGATCCGACCATGCTTTTTACACTAAAAATAGGACTATTGCTGATGTTTACCCCCCCCCCCCTGTCGACAACTTATTTTCGTTTGCCATATCACCGCCCCCCCCAAAGAGAGAGGCTGGATCCGCCCCTGCTCCACTATATAGGGAATTTCTATCAAGAATTTACTCTTACATTCTTACAAAATTCAAATAAGGCAAGAAGTCAAGTCTAGAGATTTTATTACCAAATGGAAGTATGAACAAGGAAACAAATTTCGCAAAACTCCATTTTTAATCGACTTCTTAAAGAAGGAGGTTCTCAATTCGTCGACTATGTATGTTTTTCTTATGTATGTACACCGATTACTCCGGAACGGTGGCACCGATTTGAATGAAATTTTTTACGTAATGTTCAGGAAGTTGCTGCGGTGGTCCCATAGTTTTTTGTATGAAATTAGTGGGGTAAAATCCAAGATGGCGCTGACAATATGGCGGCCAAAAAAAATAATTTTTTCCGGTTTTCTCCAAAATTGGTATGGGAGAATTTTCAAGCTCGTACTCAACAAATCTGAATTTATTTTTAAAAAATTCTATATGGCGGATCCAATATGGCGGCAAAAAAAAAATTAATTTTGTCAGATTTTCTCCAAAATAAATGTGGGGAAGTTTTCCGGGTCGCACATAATGAATCCAAAATATTTTTGAAAAATTCAATATGGCTAAAAAAGTCAATCTTGTCCAATTTTTTCCAAAATTGGTACAGGGGAGTTACGATGTTTTCAAAATTGTTACGGAGATGGCGGATTAAAGATTTTAAATCTCTCTATTTTGTCTAAAATCAGTATTGGGTTAGTAGTTAGTGTTAATTACAAATTTAAAATATTTTTTGAAAAACAATCTGGTGAATTCAATATGGGACTGAATCGCTTTTGAGGATGTAAATAGCGAATATAGATGCAATACGACGGTCTAGAAATTTTAGATTTCCGGATTTCATTCAAAATTGGTACCAGGGGGCTGTGAAGGGTTTAGATTTAGATTGGCTTAAGACGTTAAAAATATTTTTTTTTGAAATTCAATATGGCAGATCCAATATGGTAAGTTGAAAATTTGACATTATTCGCATACTTTTAGATTTGGTATTAGGGAGTTTTCGGGGTCGTGTATTACGAATATGAAGTTAATTTTTTACAGCTATTAGGTTGATGAGATATAATATGGAGACCTGAAAATTTTACATTTTCCGATTTTGTCTAAAATTGATATTTCGTGTTCTTAAGGTGTATACAAATTCAGTATGCAGTACAAAATATATCGGGCTAATAAATTTACATCTCAAGTTCTTTAAATATCGATTTTGGAAGGTTTTGGGGCTAATATTACCAATCCAAAATTAATTTGAAACTTAAGACAGTGGATTTACTATGATAGACTAAATATTTGTTTGATACAATTTCACTGGTATTTGCAGAACTCTAAGAATCAAAGACTTTTTAGTGGTTTATGTTAGGGTAATTTGTAACTTTGGATAACATGGGTACGTTTTTGTCACCTTGGAGTCATTGCGAGGTACACTAATCTCGACTAGTACTTAATTCAAATAATTTATGGATATTATAATGAATTTAAAACTGAAAATGGAAAAATAAAATTTTTATAAAAAAAATTAAACCGACTTCTAAGAGTGCGCTAAAAAGTAAAAAATTACTATAAATTTTTATATGAAATTGAAATTTTTGAAGTCGGCACCAAATTGTTTCTAAATCAAATAAATTACTACTAATATATACAAATTATGGTAAGAAAGCAATTACAAATAAAGTATTTTTAATTTGTTTATGCAAATCACATTTTGCCAGGTGTTAATTTGGGACCGGTTCAAAAATTTCAATTTCATATAAAAATTTATGGTTATTTTTCACTTTTTAGCGCACTTTTAGAAATCGGTTCATTTTTTTTTATAAAAATTTTATTATTGATGAAGTTCATTTCCAAATTAGCGATCACTTCAATAAGCAGGAATTCCGTATTTAGGGACTGCAAAATCCAAGGGAGATTTTTTAGAGAAAAATACATTCCCTAAAAGTATCTCTAAGATGTATCTTGAGGTTCGCTACTGGAGCGGATGGAATCAGTTTAACAATTTGTGTATTGAAAATCTTTGGTTTCAACTAAGCGAAGCCTTCCGTCACACAACAACAGAAACCATAACGTTATAACGGAAAAGAATTTCAGGTCGAAAAAAATGGTGACATCAATTAGTTATCAATATTATGCTATAATGTGACACTGCAAGATATTCGACGCAAAATAGTCGTCACTGAGCCTGCGTTTGGCAGGTATATAATCCAAAATTGTTCAAAACGTTTTTTTCCTAATTTTTAAATTTGCCTTTAAACTTAGAAGGTAGAACGATAAAAACCGATAATAATGCAATAGTTCTCTATTTGCCATAACTTTAGAAAATTATCGGTGCAAATAAATGAAAATCGTGTTAAATTAAAGAGACGCCAGTAAGCGTACGACGTTTGAAAAAGCTCCAATTCGAAAATGGCCGAAGATAAAAGATTATTTATGACTATTTGAAAAGCGTGTAAACACTCCTATAGTATTATTGTGAACTGGTGGATATTGGGGTTATTATGGGCTATAAAAAATGAGATTAAACGAAAGGCACTTTGGAGTGTGTGTGATTTGTTTTTGTTTTTTTTTTTGGAACGAGGTCAAAAATATTGTTTAATGGTATTAGGATTTGATATATAGCAAGATTTTGAAACATACAGCCCGAACACAATTTTAACTTTCTTGAGATTGCGATCACATGGGTCAAAATGTTGCATATCAGATATCTATTTAAGCCACAAATTTAACCCCCTTTTTTACCCTCACTAATTTTACATATTCTTTTAGATATTCTCGCATTATAACCTCACTTCAAAATGACCGCCAACAAAAATTAGTACCAAATATCATCATTTAAATTCCCTACTAGTTTTAACCGTCTTCTAAAGGAAGAAGGTTTCAATTTGACCTCTATGTATTGTTTTTATGTATGTATATGGATTACTCTGGAGCAATGGCACTGATTTGAATGGATCTTTGTACGTTATTTTCAAGGTGTTGCTGCAGGGGTCTCATATCGTTTTGGATGAAACTGGTGCAGTAAAATCCAAAATAGCGCTGATAATATGGTGGACAAAAAAATTAATTTTGTACATCTTTTGGAATCTAAACTTATTTAAAAAAAATTCTAAATGGTGTATTCAATATGGCGGAGAAAAAAAAATTTTTTTCTGGTTTCCTCCAAAATTGGTACGAGGGAGTTTTCGGGGCCGCAGATAACAAGTCTAAAACTATTTAAAATAAATCAATATGGTACAACTAATATGGAAGACAAAACAATTATTTTTTTTCTGACTGTCTCCAAAATTGGTATGGGGGAGTATTAGGGCTCGCCCATAACGAATCTGAAATTATTAAAAAAAATAAATATAGCGGATCCAATATGGTGGATTTTATCCAAAATCGGTATTGAGGGATTTTTGATAGTGCTAATTACGGTCTTAAAAATATTTTTGAAAAATTCAATATGGCGGATTTAATATGGCGTCCCAAAAATTTTACATCTCTCGATTTTCCAGAATTGGTAAAGGGGCGTTTTTGAGGGTATATATATATCAAGAATTATAAGTTATTTTTAAAAGATTCAATATGGCGAATCCAATATGGCTGACTAAAAATTTTACATTTTTCGTTCTTGTTCAAAATTGGTACTGGGTCGTTTTTGAGGATGTAAATAGCGAATTTAACATTATTTTCAAAAAATTTAATATGTCACATGTAATATGATGGTTTAAAAATTTGACATTTCTGAATTTAGATCAAAATTGATACTCTGGGGGGTTTCGTGGGTATTGATTCAGATTAGATTAAGAGATCATTTTTTTTTAAACTCAATATGGCAGATTCAATATGGTGAGTTGAAAATTTTACGTTTTTCATATTTTTTTCAATTTGGTATTCAGGAGTTTTCGGGCTCGTAGGTTACCAATCTGAAGTTAATTTTTACAGATTGTAGATACAATACGGAGAACTAAAAAATTAACATTTTTCCGATTTTGTCTAGAATTGATATTGGGGTATTCTTGGGGCGAGTACAAGCTTAATATGCAGGATAAAAATGTCGAACTAAAAAATTTACGTCTCAAGTTCTTTAGATATCGGTATTGGGAGGTTTTGGGTGCCTATATTTCTAATCAATCAATGAATTCAAAACCAAAAATCGAATAATAAAATTTTTATAAAAAAATTGAACCGACATCTAAAAATGCGCTTAACAGCGAAAAATAACAATATCAATTTTTATATGAAATTTTTTAAGACGGCGCCAAATGAAAGAAATAACTACTATAACGAGATATATACAAACTACAGGAAGAAAGCAATGACAAATAAAGTATTTTTAAATTTTTCACATTTTGCCAGGTATTAGTTTAGCGCCGACTTCAATAATCAATTTCATTTAAAAATTTATATTGTCATGTTTCTTCTTTTAGCGCAATTTTAGAAGTGGAAAGAAAATTTTTCACAAAAATTTTATTAAAATCCACCTTTGAATACTTGGGCAATTCCATTCGGAAACAATGAACTTTGACTTGCTGAAGTAAATTGAATTTTTGAATATCATTGTCTTTTTTAATAGTAATCCAATAGGTTCAATTTAGTTGTTCGATTTTGTTCAGACTACTTAAAATAGCAAAATTTAATAATTATAATAGCTCGGTAATTATAGGAATTAATTTAGAAAATGTTAAGCATATAAATTATAGGGACAGTTGAGAATTCCAAACTAAAATTATTTCTAGATATATGGGATTACTCAAACATAAATTTTTTACATAGTACACCCTGTATAATATTTTATTTTTGATTTAGTAAGTCAGCAGAGTATTATTTCTTATTGGTCAGCATTTACAAGTATGTTCTTTTTTCATTTTAATTACTTTTCTTAGAATTCTTTCATAATAGTATTCAGGTTGATTCAAAACAAAACTCTGGATTCAAGTTTTTTGGAAAAATTTAGAATGAAACACCCTGTATAATATATTTAATTTGGACATCTCTACTGATGTTGTTTTAGTTTTACCAATCATTGTCTATACCTAAGTCCACTACTTATTGAGATATTCGTCGATTTATATGCAAAAACTTTAGTTTTTACTCCCGAAATTAAAGTAGGATTGAGCCACGTAAAAGAAACAATTTCTCGGCTTACCTGTCAGGAATAGTAATTTAAATGATAAAGTAATAACCGTTACTTCAATTTAATGTTGAATATTAAAAATGTCTCCATTATGAAACGCTAAGATAAATTTTTCCAATTTGCTGGCAAAAAGAATTTATCATGTAAAATAACCCATACAAGACAACCAAGCAAAAACTCTTGTGTAAGACCTATACAACGGTTTAATAAAACGGGAAATATAGAACATACTAAGACTGATCGAACCAGGCCTGTTTTATAAAAGCAAAACGAGTAAGCAGTAAATTTAAAAGTTATAGAAATTTCATCGATTGGCTTAAGAAAGGTAGCACGGGAAACAGATATAAGTAAGATCACTATTTTACGAATTTTGTTGAAAAATCATTCTTCAAGAATTGTACGAACATGATCACGAAAAGTGATTAATATTTTGTCACTGAGCGCAACAACAAATTCAAACAGAACCAAGAATATTTAATTTTCCGTTGTTTAATGATGTAACACCATTTCACAAAAATGGGAACAATAAGCATAATTTTCATTATTATGTCTCTGAAAATGCCCACCATATTAGTTCAGGTTCATTCAAAATAGATGATCTCTAAACATCTGGGGTGGGATAATGAGAAATGTTGTTATCGGTCTGCATTTTTTTGAAGAAATGCTTACTGCAGACCAACATCCTTAGTTTTTCATTACCTATCAATGTCCGTAATCGAATATGCCGAATATGGTTTGTACATGATGTGCTATGTTTCATCATACAGCTTAAATTCATACTTTCCTTAATTTCGAATTTTAAGAATGTTGAACTGGGAGAGGAGGACTACCTGTGTGGCCACTTAAGTGACGTGACTTAATCAAAAAGGACGTTTTTATGGATATTTGTGAAAAATGTCATCTATCATTTCGACTGCAAGCGAAATTTATTTAATAATGTTATATTTAGTACATTAAGAGATCCTTTGAAGAAGCTTAAATGTTTGTATCGAACCAAATGATTAGTCATCTTGAACATTTGATTAAGTCATTTTCGCTAATTTTGTACGATTTGTAGTAATTATCATTTTGTATTTTAATTCTAGAGTTGGTTTTGATTAAAGTTTTATTATTTTCTGTTAAGAGCGAGCCAATGATTAATTATCGTTTTTACGTTCACATAATCCCTTAAACAAATATTTACAATATACTGATAACTCGTTCTCCTCATTTAAAAGAGGCTTGATTTGAACGGTGTTATTTTATTCAACATTTCCCATTTGATTACACTATTGCATGAGCTTTATAACAGAGTTTTTGTGTGGTTGATGTGACGAGATAGCTTTCGTTATAAATTTTTGTTTCTATGTCCGATACTAGAATTGTTTACTTTTATAATAAATAAACTCTATTTCACTTTAATACTAACCAAATCCAATAACCATTTGTATTTGTGAAATTTTTGCATTAAATCGTATTTTTTCCTATTCATTATTTTAGAAGTATAGTAAAATTTTTATGATTCTTAATAATGATATAAATAAACTTTAAAAATAAACATAATTTGAGAAAAAAAGAGCATTTTTCGTAATAACATGAAATTTAAAAGAATTTGTTTTTCTAAAAAAATATCCATAAATCTTTTATGACCCTGCATAGATTTCAACACACTATATTTCGTCAAGGTTTAGAAAGAGAGAGAAGTCTAAAAATAAGAAAATATATAGGGCGTTCCACTAAAATATTAAATTCATTGCTTTATGTTTAAAAACTATTATTTTTGCCTATAAATCGACATGTGCAGTAGGGAAACGTTGAGGAACCCAAAAGAACATTAGTATAGATATCAAAATTAAATATAATATACATGGCCTTTCATTTGAATTTTTCAAAAAAACTTGAACCCAGAATTTTGAATGACCTTGTAGTCTGTTATAAAAGTATTGTAAAAAAATATCTAGAACGAAAAAAGACACATTGCAATTGTTTTCCAATGTAACGATACCGTGTGCCAAGTGTGCCTGAATTTTTTGAGAAAAGTGGTCATAAATATTTAATTACTCTGTATAGACTCCAACAACTCTATATTGAATAAATGGAAAAAATAGGGCAAACTAAAAGGGTTAGTTACTTTTATGACGATCCTATGCGAAATCTAGAAATAACTTCAGATTGTGGCTCTCAGCACTCCTTAAGATTTATGTGTTACTCATCTTTTATAATTTCTATAATTATCGAGCTATGACACTTAAACGCAGTGTTGGGCTACCCTCCATATACAGGTTGTTGAGGTATTCGATCTACAACGCTTGACAATCCTTTAAGGTTATTTTGTAATAGTTCTTAAATAACAAGAATACTGTGTTCCAAATTGGTGAGCGACCTTGCCTTTGCTTTGTATCCGGTAGCTTGCTACTGTGGAAGGTAATTCCATAACTCTATCTTATTTGTACGTTAGTGGTTGAATGGCAGTTATTTGCTATACTTTTAATTGCTTATTTATTCTTCTTTAAAAAAGTACGAAAAACTATGCAAAAATCCACATTTGTCGAATTATTTGCCCTATAGTAACAGCATGCGCAGGCTTTCTTTTAATTACTATTATCTACCTAAAAAGGAAAAATTAGGAAAATTAATAAGACACAAGAAGCAAAAATTTAATTAACCCAACAAAATTAAAATTGTCAAAAACAAAAATTTTATTATTTGTATAGACTAGATGTAGAGTGTGGGTATTGAGAGGAAGCAGTATTTATGTACAGAACGGTTTTAGATTCATTAACTCAATTGTGACCCCGAATCATGGGTAATAAGATTCTTTTCGTGTGCATGGGTCACGGTTCACTACTGTGGTCAGGCCATTCCACGTCTGATCAGCAAAGTAAACCGCCACCGGGCTCCGTTAGTACTTGGATGGGTGACCGCTTGGAAAGACCTAGTTCGAAGCCCACTTTAAAGTATAGGTCCACTCGTTCAATAGTTTTCGTGATCCATGCGACTTTAATCCAAATCATTGACATTTTCATAAATGGCCCAACCACACATTTGAACTTAAGCTACGTTCTAGAAACTAACTTATCACTAACGCTTATTCTGCGATGAAAAGCGATTCAAATATATTTGAGTATATAATATCTCCTTTAGGTGTAAAATATTTTTTACATTTTATAAAATGAAGTAAAAGTAGAAATATTTTTGTTGTTTTTCCTGCCTATTTTTTTTTTAAATAGTTTTGCAATTTTGTACTTATTATATATCAGCGGCCATTGTAGTGATCTTAAGTCGGCTAATAAAAAGGATGCAATGAAACGAAATGGTTGTGTAATCTAACAACCAACAATGTCAAAGGTTTATTTACAATATATGCAAAGATTGAGCCTTGAAGTTATTGGTTTGAACCTGACCCTTCTGATTATCATTTCTTTTAACAACAGAACAAAATAGCCTTCAAACAGATCTTGAACTGGGGACCGCCTGTCTGATTGCAGATCGTCGCCGGTGTGAGTTTACAAAACCTTAGCTACATCGGTGAGCTTTTGGCGGATTCGATTCCCGCGTTTTTCCTGGGGCTGTATCCTCGAACTGGGCAATATGAAGTGAACAGTGCAAAGGTGGCTAATGCGTATTCTTGACGTGATCATTATTCATATCCTTGTTCGCCCGGTGAAAGGCAAGCGAACGATGAAAAAAATATTTATTTTATTTTTGGTTGTAAAAATAACTCGTCATTAAAAAAAGTAATATGTTGACGAACCGTTTCTTTAAAACGTTTTATTTTTTGAATAAACACTTGAAACGTTAATTAGGTGGTACCTAGATATTTTTAATATTTTCAAATTTTTTATTAAAATATCCTTACAAAGGTGAATATGTCTCGCAAATTTTAAGTAAACTTGAGATTACAGATATATAAAATTATTACTGGAGATTCTGTTCATAAGTCAATTGTATGAGCGTGCTATTTAAAAATGTTTTTGTAGGGCTAGGCTGTTTATGGATTTAATATAAATACTTGAGTTCATAACAGCCGAGTATTTTAGTTTGAAAGAGTTAAGTCTAACATAATTCTTTTACGATGCAATTTATAATAAAGTCGAGAAATCACAATTTGTAAGCTATCTGAACCTTTTATTTAAATACGTAACAAATTTTATATTATTATGATGTTAACTACAGCAGACTGTGGTAAACACTATACTATTAAATAAATATTATGATTATAATTTATAGGGACATATAAATATGAACTCTACAGACCAACGAATGAGGTCCTTCGGCTTAAAAACCTTGTTTATGGTACATTTGATCTTGAAGCAGGTAACTTTTGGTCTTCCTCTTTTTATTTTTTCATTTGGTGTCCATTTTAGGATTTGCTTTGGTAGACGTTCGTCCGTCATTCTCTCCATATGTCTATACCATACCATGACGTTGTTCGATTTTATCGAGAATAGTTTTCTTTACGCCTATAATCTCTCTAATTCTCTCGTTGGTTATCCGTTCGATCCTTGACTTTCCGGCAGATCTTCTCCAAAAGTCAATTTCAAGAGCCAGCAGTTTACATTCTAAAGTTTTATTTATCTGCCATGTTTCACATCCATACAATACAACGCTTTTAAATATTGCATTGTATAAAAGATGTTTTCTTTCCTTGGAGATGTTTGTTGACCATAATAGTGAGTTTAGGCATCCCAGTATACAAATCTTTATAAAATAATAAAAAACTATATTAATAGTTGAATATGAGATCTGCCAATATCTTTGAAGGACGTCTTCTGTCTGGCCTTTGGTTTTAGTACCTGGTCTTAAACAGTTTCTCCATCATTGTTCAAGTTTCAAGTTTTCTTTTAAATTGAGTTGTCAGGACAGAACGTCAAGCAATAAGCGGCTGGATATTTTGTGAATTCATACAATAAATAACTGATTGAATAATTTCCTTAGTGGATTGGGATGATGGCTTTTAGTCATATTTGTAATTTACACCGTTTCAAGGTTTATCAGCGCTGGCTTTCTGCAATTACTATATATAGTAGGCATGTATTCCAATTGACATCAGTATATTACTTTATATAAATGAGTTGCTGTTTTTCTTGATATCTCTTATTCTTTATATATTAGAATCCTAAAGTACTTGGCTCTTTGTATGCATTTTTGTTTAACAGTTCTAGAGTGTCAATTTAAGATAATATTGTGGTCTATATTTACACCTAAATATTTGACCGATGGCTTGATCTATATTTTTAAATTTAATCCAGGCAAAGTACAAATATTTTTATGGCAATCAATAACGTCACAACAATAACAACACTATTTTTTTTTACTTTTGACGATTAATTAGACATACCAAAACTACTTTTTGTCTAAAATGGCGACAAAATATACTACGGACATTTTCGGTGTGACAGCTCAATTTAATCTGTCACCCATTTCATTTTTTGAAATCCGCGGTTTTTATCACGTTCATATCTGGCAACATTGCCTTTTCATGAATACGGCTTTTACTGTCAAAAGTAAGAAGTAACAGTTTACATCGCCATTCACATCATTTTTCACATCACACTTTCGAGGATACGGACCCTGGGCGTTCTATATCGTGTACGTTAACGAATAAAAATTGTACCCTAAATGGCAAGGTCAAAAATATACAAAAAAAACCTTGTCTTATTTTTTTTCCATTTGCGTTTTTGCTAAGAGTATGTAGTTATCGGAGTGTATATGTAATAATATTAATCGAACTTAACATTTCAGATAATTAAAGGTCAACATTACAACCAGTGTGTGGATTGGTGGTCATTCGGTGTCCTTCTCTATGAAATGCTTCTCGGCCAATCGCCGTTTAGTGGGTGCGACGAAGACGAACTATTTTGGTCAATATGTAATGAAAAACCTGTCATTCCTAGGTTTTTAAGTGCTGAAGCTAATTCCGTTTTAACACAGGTAAATTAATCTTCATAGTATGTTTTATTTTTTTATATTTATTTGTTTATACTTGATAACGATACGATAGAGATACAACTTAATCGAAACATCGTAAAAATAAAAATAAATAAATATAAAGACAATGCAAGTCCGACCACATTTTAGTCAATGTATTATTTTATTCTTAAAAATATTAGCTTTTACAATTAACTTTACAGTCCAGAGCAAAACAGTCATTTCATATAATTATTTTATATATATATATATATATATATATATATATATATATATATATATATATATATATATATATATATATATATATATATATATATATATATACAGTGTGACCAGTAAAGTCCCCATAATATGGGATTTTTTTATTAAGAGTCGTAGCAAGGTTAAATTTCGAATAAAGCTATTAATAAAAAAATCTGATATGATGTGGACTTTACTGGTCATACTGTATACATTTATACTTACAAACATAGAGTCAGTCATTATACTACGCACAAATATGTTCAGATGAAGACAGCTTGTGTGACGATTTAAAAGAAAAATTTGAATCCTTATTAGGAACAGTTCTTTTAAAAGAGTAAAGAAAAATGACAAAAAATGGCCAGATATAACAAACGATCGGAATCAATATACAAGATGTGAGTGAATGCATGATACAGAGGGTGCTGATACTAGATCATCGATATCTAGGCCTGGATTGGTCTCTCTACATCTCACCATAGCTGCTGGTCATTCGAGGCCGATTGCCTTTGCGAATCAAAGCAGCCTAACCGCTTCCAGTTGTATCCAAATTGTATCTCCGAAATATCTGTCTCAGTCCGTTGAGTGTTGGGCAGTGTTTGAGGACATAGCCAACAGTTTCATCCTCTTTCAAACAACATCTACATTTCGGAACGTCTTCTACACCGATCTTATAGAGATGGCTTCTTAGGTGACAATCTCCTGTCAACAATCCCACCACAATTCGCAGCTCTTTTCTTCCTAAGGAAAGAAGCTCTTTCGCACGCGTGCACTAAGCCCAGTTATATGTTTCTTAGCACATCTCGTTCCAGGAGCGCCCCTCTACGATTCACGAGTCATTCATATACAAAGTGTATTCTCAAAAATATTTGACATTAAATTAAGTCTGAAATGTTGCAGTAAATGTTGCTTAGTTGGTTGAAAGCTGATTTATAATTTCTGTAATTCGTGTTTCTGCTAATGTAGCACATTTCAAGGAATAACCTCATTTTGTAATTATCTTCATGTTCCAAAATTTTGACATTGCTATTACCAAACTGATTTCCGATTCCTTGGTAATATTCAACCACAGCATAAGCGTTTTTTTCTTAAACTAACATCGTTTATGCGCTGTATAAGCAGCCCCGAAACTTCAAAGATAAAACTTGGTTTATTATATGGTTATATTTAATAGAGCTGTTTTGTTCTTGACTCGCAAAAAATTAATAGTAGGGGAGCCCAAGAGGCTAAATGAGTAGTTACTCGAGCGTTATCGGGACCTATTGGATTGTGACGATTAGATGCTAAATAGAAAAAAAATTTATATGATGTATGCCCAATACTGGTGGGGGAAGCGAGTATAAATTTTCAAAAATGTAAAAAAAATCAGTCACAAAGATATACTCAAGCGCGTCAGACATTAACAATGTATACGCGCAACCTGTTTCTGGTAACGTTTGGATGTTAATCTGACGGCTTGCTAGATGGGGGTGGAAAATATTAAAAAAAAAGTTATTCGAACGCGTCAGATATTCAGGGAGAATGCTAAGTGAACCCTTAAAGATGTCATATTAGAAAGACTGACGATTTTGACGCAACTAGAACTTATAGCCGATTTTTGAAAGTGTAAAAAAAACCTGACCTTGAAATACTCGAGTGGGTCAGATTTATATATAGTCGGTTCAGCATGATGCCCTTATCGTGTAGACCTATAATCTGACAATTGTGTGGAGGAATTTTTTAAATAATGACAGTTTAATTTTTTTTTATTACTGAATGGAATAATTTCAATGAACAGCAAATAATATATAATGTCATAGAAAAATATATACATGTACAATTTTATCATGTATTTATGAGAAGAATGTTGAATGAAAAAAAAAAATTCAAAAAGATGTTTAATCTTCATCATCATCAGTGGAATCGTCTTCAGATTGGGAGTTCGAATCACTTTGGTCATTTTCATCTACATCTTGTGTATCTGTAATCAGAAATAGTTATGAAATTCAACAATATTTAATTTATTTCATGATATTATTAGTATCTCAAAAAGAAAACATACCTGAATCTGGAGTATTCCCTAAAATGTCAAGTGTTATGACAATATCTTCATATGCTTCTGGGAGTTTATTTTCAACAAACCAAGTCATCTCCAACTTTCCATCCACATTTTTCCACCCGAAATCTGTTGGTGACATCTCAGTGACGATTCGAAAGTGGGCATTCCTCCATAAGCATGTGATGTATTGCGTTCGTAATAATTGTTGCCGTAGCTCTGATTGGCATGGAGGCAAGTTACAAGCGTCATAGCGTGATAGCCGTCATTTTATGATGTTTCCTCTGAAATTTCAATTTCAGTGTAGGTGCTGCGTGATTTTTTTCGAACCGGCTTGGTTCGGCGATACTCCAAAATCACCATGCATTTTTTTAATGTTTCTGGTGTAAATTTTATTAATTTTTCATGTATTTCTTGACCACAAAATGCACACTTCACTCTTTTAACACTATTATCACTCATTGTAGTAATACATATAAAACTTACTGTATTTAATTCACTAAACTTTTTGAAAATACAATAAACAAACGTTATACATCTAAGAGCACAAACGTGTTGTTGTGATCAGCTGGAATAACATCATGGCGGCAGAAAGTAGTGTGGGGACAGTGCGAGAGAGTGAGAAATAGAGAAAGAATGAGAAGGGGAGAGAGGCGCGGAGTGGGAAATACATTATTCTCAGCACCTGCACGTACTACACTTGATTGATGAAATTAGCTTTTTCGGCTTGCGAAAATCGTCAGATTATATTATTTCCGTGATCCTTACATGATTTCCATTGAAATAAAAAAAAAAGAACCGCGCTCGAATATGTCCAGGTGACTTTTTTTTACACTTTTCTGCATATAATTAACTTACCTTGTCTTAATCTGACGAGCTCGAGTTACTTTAAGGATCGATTTTTTTTACTAATCTGATCGGCTGCCCTAAACACACCCCCTATATTTAAGGTTCATAACAGGTTGGTAGTTCATAACAGGGTACGAACTTTCTTCCTTTATAGTATTCTGTCGAGCTAGCATAAATCCCAAAATCCCCGCTTGGGCTCCCCTACTATAACGGGAATATTATAACATATTGTATTTCGTAATTTATAAAAGGATTTTTTTTGTATTTGAATTGTTGATTTATCTCTTCAGTAGGACCATCATAGGAGTTGGACTTATATATTAAATTTCAAGAATATATTTCGGATAGTCATTGTCGACAGTAATATCAAGTAATTTTATTTGGTTAGCTTTCAAAGAGCTTTCGTGACAAATAAGGGTATTTCAGTTTTTCATAGAGGTAACTGTCTGGTATTTTTAATTAGTGGGATAATTTAAATGATAGTTCAGAAATCTACAAGAAGCTGTTTCTTCTTTAAGCTAATCCAAAATTATTGTATTATCTTCGGTTCTTTTGTGTTGAGTATCAAGAGAAGTACACTACACTCATTTTCACACTCAATTGTGCACTCCAAATTAATTTTTTTATTTTTAGGGTTTTTATTAAATTATTGTAAGTTGTTTCTGTTGAAGTAGTGGGATCTTTTTTATTTTTATATAAGTAGGCATATTTTGTAATAATATTTCAGTTTAACTGCTCTATCCATGACAAGAGTACAACCACCCTAGTCTGACTGTAAAGTATTTAAATTCGGCAGTTCCTTTAAAAAATTTCTTTTTTTTCTTAAAGATACCGTTAAATTCAGAAGGTTGTTGAATTTGAGGATTACAGAGAACATTATTAACCACATTTGTTACCTTTGCTCTTAAAACATCCATGGATTCAAGCGGTATCTCTTCAATTAAATCTTCCACGTCTAAAACATGATCCAACTTTAACTCACTTCGTAAACAAGATACCCTAAATTTAGGTCTAAGACATAAAAAATCGGAAATATCTTTTGGAATGTCCACTTTTGATATATTTTTCAGCCACTTGGTGTTATTAACATAAAAATCCAGGCAAATCTTGACTATTTTTTAAAGCTTTATTTTTGTATATTTGTTCCTTTTTGTTCTAAAAATATGTAGCTGTCTCCTAATAAAGTTATTCAATAAATAGCCAAATATTGAGAATATGGAATAAAAGAGTTTTTGTAGCAACAGGTCGTAAACCTGAGATATCAGCACAGTTTCGGTTTTTTTTTCGAATTTTCTTTCACCTTACTGATAAATTCTCGAATTTAGTAAATTTATCTTGAACTAACACTCCGCTTGGGTCTACATACACCAGTAAGCTATTCAAGGCTAACCAAATTTGAAATAACTGGATTACGGGAACGTCAAGCTAATGGGTTTTCTGGATATTTAATGCTAAATCTTGCACAATAACATTGGACATTACAAGTATATTAATGAAGTTGAGGCTTGATGTGCCGAATGGATTAATTTTATTACAAGGTGGCTAATTTTATTTTCAACTTTTAATACTATTTTTTATTATTTTTAGTTTTTGGACAAAGATGCAAATAAAAGACTTGGGAATAGATTTTCGCCCCATGGAGATATTCAAGATCACGTATTCTTTCAACCTATTGACTGGATAGCGTTAGAAAAACGGCAATTAGAACCACCGTTTAAACCCAATCTCGTAAGTATTATTTATATTTAAACAAACATATATATGAAAAACATGATGTTTTCGCCCTTTTATTTTGACAGATTCTGGCTCTAAGTGTGATGGAAGATCGCCTTTATTGAAATACTTAAAACATTTCAATTATCTATTCACACAATGAAATATTTGACAAGTATTAAAAACAAAATGTTCATTATAATTTATTTCTTTTGAAACAACTATTTTGTTATGTATGAGAAGAAACTAAACTGCTTCTGATCTTCACTTTTCGTTTTTTGTTAAAGACACATGACATATTTTATAGCACTGCTACTTCGTCAAATGTTAAAATTGGCAATGACAAGCAAGGTTATAAAGTAAATAACAAAAAATTGCAAAAGTATTTTTTCAAATAATGAAATATATTTTCTCAAAAAAATGTGTCCATCAGTTCCAAAATTTGATTTTTTTGAAAAATTGCACAAATCACATTTACCGATAAGACCAATTGTATTCCTTGTATCAGCACCAGCTTATAGATAATCTAAGAAACTTATTGATATTATCATTGAAAATACAAACTTTATTTGAAAACTTAGTATAAAGTATTCAACAAAACTTATCAATAAGACTATAAACGTCCATATCCTTAATAATGACAAACTAGTATTTCTTTATGTACCATTGGCAGATAAAATATAAATTATCTATAACTTATTAGTAAGAAATAGAATTAATTGTTTTTACTTGTTAACAGTGCTATGAAACATGTCATGTGTGTTTAAAATATTATTTGAAATAAAACCTCTTCAGGTAACGACTACCTTAATAAATTATTTACTAACTATTCTGTTACATTTTTGCAGAAAATATGTCAATTATTTATATATAAAATTTAAATCAAAGTTTAAAATTGCACAGGATTTTGATATCATGATGTAGGAAAGTGTCAAGTGAAATTATCTCTCCAAATAGCTTTAATTCAATAATTTTCGCGATCCTTATTTGGTGAAATTACCGATTTAAAGCTACTACCAAAGTTCTTTATTAGTAATAATATCAAATCATAGTCTAAAAGGAAATAGTGATATCTTACGAAAATCAGATAAAATAGTTGTACTGCCGCTGTTCAAATTTCAGTCCAAGTTTACTATTTACTCAATTTTATCTTTGATTTGCACATATAAAAGTTAAGATCACACACAATATTCTTTTCTTTTAGTATCTTCCATAAATTCTTTGAATTAACAAATGGTATGTTTCATTTGTTGGTTTTTTGCAGTTTTGGTTTTACTACAAATTTCCGTAGTTCTACTTTGTTGTTAATTTCTTTCCCAGCTCGGTCATTTTATCTTCCTGAATTCTATATTCTTACACTACAAAATAACACTTCTATGTTACATTTATCACTCTTTAGCCGCTATTTATGTTACTCTCTTGGTATTAACTAGACTGTGGAAGGTTACATTTATTTCTATTTTTTGTTTGAACTTACTGTTACCTTTTCCAGATAAATCTCGGTTTTTTGGTTTATTATTCTAGTGCAAATATTCCTTCGTATGGCAGTTTTCTTGAAATTTATTTGATCCATTTAATAGATTTTGCTTTGTTTTCTTTTTGGGTTAGGTTTTCTGTTACTTTATAAATTGTCGAAAATTGATTTTGAAAGTCGGCGGGGTCCTCAAACTTTCAGAAAGTCGATAATTTTTGATAGCGCAAAATTTGGCAAGAAACTTGTTCATTACTTGGTCTGTGTTGGTAATAGATCCTTGATATAAGACCGACGCTATTTGTCTTTTTTACTTTTCATTCTGAAACAAGAAAAAGCCACTATGATTTTTTCATCTCCATTTAGTTAGTACATCTTTTAGGATTTTGGGTAAAAAAATAGTTAAAATTGTTTCAGTAATTGAGTTTAGTTGTTTAGTTACTTTATCTTTTCCCTGTTTGCTGCTTATTGGGTATTTTTTACTTAAAAAGCCCGAAAACGGGAATTTTAGCAGTTTTATACGTTTTCTGGGGTTCTTTTGGTTTCTCCTTTTCCTTTTTTGCCTTGTTTATGTTTTGGCAAAAACTTTCAATTTTCAATTTACGAGCATGGATATTTAGCTAGTACCTACACACTACTACATGGTTTAGCAGAGTCACAGCTAGTAGTCTCACCGTCGGAATAAGAGGCAAACTTAATATTATTTTTAATTTATATTTTAAATGTTTAAATAATTTTTTAAATTAAAGTTTATTCCTTTTTTTATAAGAAAATTTTCCTGTCTACCCCATTGATCATGGAATTTTCAGGGTTAGCGTTATGTTTTGGTGCCAGTAGGCACTACAGTTTGTAAAATATCAAATTTCTTGGTCCTTTTATATAGTTCAATTTATCTTCATTATTATTTATTGCAATTATTTTACGTTGGTTTATTTCATAGCAATTACTTTAAGGTGAAAATTTGTATTATTTAAATTGACAATTGCGCTTTTAGCATATCTAGCTTTATGCTAGCTCAACATATCTAGATCTTCGATTTTTCAATTAAAGATTGTTTTTTATTATTTTTTAGTGAGTTTTATTTGACTCACATGCTCACCTGCGTATCTATATTCAAGCTCAAATTTCATTTATTCAGATATCTATAGGAGTGTAGTTGAATGCTGGTTCTAACGAGATCATCGAAGATTTCTGTATTCAACCTAGCTACAGATGCAGTGGCGCCCTGAATAAGGCACCTCTACTCTCCGGCATAGGGGTTAGCTTGGCATATTTTTTCGCTGGCACGACTAGTAACTCTGAACTATATCGCGGTAATTTGGCTTTAATATGTATTTTAATTATGCTCTACTACTGAACTTCTCCTCACTTAACTGTGAGGTTTTATAAGAAACTACCAGCATAGGACAATTTTCTGAAATTTAATCGGTTTTTTTATCACTATATAAATAAAAAATTCTTAAATTAATTTTCTTTTGAATTCAATTTCCGTATTATTTATTTTTATACTACTTTAATTTACTTAAGAGCCTTTATTTTATAAATAAAAGTTTCCATGTCTCGAAAAGCAACGTAATTTCTTTTTGTAAATTAAAAACGTATTGAAAAGTAGAATTAAGGTGATTACCGCTCACTTTTTAACACTTGTGAATTGCATTTCTATTCATTTTTTTACCATAAAAAACATGCTTATTATTTTCTAGCCTGATACGAATTTGCCTAAAAAGTCGAGTTTCCAAATGTCAGAGACCGAATCCTACAAAATCTTCTCTCCCTCAATTGTCTCTAGTTATTTACATAGTTTTAGTATTCACGAACGAATAATACACAATTTGTTTTTGTAAATATTTCGCTTGTCACAGAACAAGAGAAATTCTTTAAAATTTAAATATTTTTGTTGAATCATTTGCTATATAAGGTGTTAGAAAGGAACCAGCACAAACTTTATGAAAAAAATCTTTCTGTTGGCTCAAACTTTGAGATTAAATAATAAATATGATGTGAATTGAAAGTCTTTGTGGAAACAAAGTTCGAAAGAGAGCAGTTTTTGAGATAAAAGGGATCAAAATGGGGAAAATAAGGCCAATATAGAGTTAACACGAGGTGGTCCTCTGAAGACCTTTCGACAGAAATCTATTTTCCATAAAGTTTATGTGGAGCCCTTCGATAAGTTCGCATTATCTTCTTGGAAATCATATAGAATTAATTGAACTGGAAAAAAGTCCAATAATTCAGGGCTCAATTTTATTTCAAAAAATTAACTCATTTCTAACCTTATTATAACATACATATATATTCTATTTATTTCTAGTCTTACAAACCTTATAAATTCAACCCTTCATTATTTTTGATATAGAAAGGTAAAAGGAAGAAACTTATTTAATATACAATTTTATAAACTTCCCGTTCTAACAGTGTCTGTCTATACACATATAATTTTTTATGTAATCACCATATCATATACCTTTTTATCCAGAATTTATCCCAAATATTCCTCCCTCGGGCAGGTCATAACCGTTCCCAAACTCCATCGTCTGTGTATCGGTCCCGACAAGCATCAAACTGTTTTGCATTTTGAAAGTTCGATTTACGAATATATTATTAGTTATTTTTTATTTGTTGGAGTTTTATGCGGTTTTTTCCAAGTAAATAAAATAAAAATGTTTTATTATTATTATCAACATTTAACTATATTAATGATTGAAAAATCAATGATTTAAAAAGTGAATTTTCAGTATAAACAAAATAATTATCTATCTATACTAATATAATCAGTTCAAGTTTGTTTGTTTCTTTAAATGAGATAATCCAACAACTCCTATAATGCAAAGACACAGCGCCGATTTCTGTCGTTAAATCAACACATCATTATCTGCTTTTTGTTACATTTATATGTATATTTACTTTTAAATTTACTTGTTTTTTGATGATCGTTATTTAAATATTTCAAACTTATGTTTAAGTGAATTATGTATAACATACTTAGCCTGAAATGTTTTATTCTAGTTTTTCCGACAAATATGTTAATGTGAGTGTTAATATAAATTATATAAAATAAAATCTAATATTAAACAACAAAACTCTAACAGCAAGTTTCACTAAGAAAGTTTAACACTTAGATCCAATCTAGTTGAAATGGAAGTTAGATCTTGTAGCTGGACAGTTTTATTTGGCTTATGACACTGTTATAATTTGGACAGAATTTGTCGATTCACAAATGCTTATGTAGGAAAATTAGTTATAAAAACCGTGAAATAAAGCTTTGGTGTGGTAAGAGCAATAACTGTTTCTTACAAATAAAAAGAATTTCTATTTTTCATGGTCTGGTAATAAATACAAACAACTTTTTATTCTTGTATTTTTAAGGTTTCTAAACTTGCTTAACTTATTGTTGCAATTGTCAATTTAAAGCCTCTTCTCACAACTTAGACCAGTTTTAAAGTTAGGCTATGTTACGGGGTAAAATTTTCGTGTATCTTCCCATTTCAAAATTTCTTAAAGGTATACGAGTAATTAGGTACTGTTATATTTTCTGATAATTGTTGTTCTAAAGTATCACCACAAAAGGATTTTTTTACTACTTCGTTCTTCCTTCACTCTGTAATATCTTTTCTATACTTACGTAGTTTGACTTCTAAATTACGTTTATTATCATCTTTAATTTGAAGTTATTGGTTACGTTATTTACGCTGCTTTAATGCTCTTTTTCTTACTACTATCAATCTAGGAGTCAAATTTTGAACATTTGCTACTTACTGCTGCAGATTTGTGTTTACATTTTCATCGCAAAAACTAGATGGTATGTTTGCTCTCACGAAATCTTTTGTAGCTTTTTCCATAGTATTTTAATTTATCGTAGTTGGTTTTCGAATAAGTTTGATGTTTTTCAGTCTGTCTTTTGTGAAAATAATTTTCGTTTTGTTCCTTTTCTCTTCTAGTTAAGTATTTTTGCCCACTTTTTCTTGTTGAGCTGCTAATTTTGTTTTGGTATTGTCCTCATTGTAATAATTGTCTTTCCGCGTCTACTTTTAATAACATTAGACGTTACCGATTCAAAAATAAACAGCACGTCTATAATATCGAAGTCGTAGTAAGCCCTAAATGTTTTAGGTAACTGTCACTATCCGAGCACTGTTCCAATATAATGTCGGCTGGCGTTAATATTGGCTGCATACTTGTATATAATGTGTTTTAAACCTTCTATAAATTGTGAAACAGTACAATTAATTTTATTTTTGAACCTTGGAAAAATACTGTTACGATTTAACTCTCCTATACTCACTCACTGAGTTCGAAAATTATTTTTTTTGTTTTCCAATCTTTATTCTCTACTTTTTTTAGGTCTCGTTATTTTTTTGTAAAATAATACAGTTATATAAACAAATTTCAGTTTTTAATAGCTGGAACATTCCCAAAGCAAAAATACCGACATTTAGTTTACCTTTTTATTTACAGCTAGTTAACAGCATGAGATAAAATGACGGTATTTTTACTTCAGGAATATCCCAGCATTTTAATTTGGCAAGTAATAGAATACTAAATAAATAAGGTAATATTTGAATAACTATTAATGTGGATCTCAGACAACTCTCAGTCTGATGATTCATACTCTGTCTCTTGGCTTTTAAGTTTGCATGAGACTGAAAGCAGGATACTGAGATTTTTTAAACTTTTTAGTGAACAAATAGTCAGTACAATGTCCAACAACGAAATTATGCAATTCTATATTAAAATATCAAGGATTTGTGACCTATAAATGTGACAAAAGTACCTACAAAATATATTTTTTTACGAAAGTAATTACCAGGGTTCTGTTAAGTTGACTGGCTGCGACACAACCTCACTCATATAACTCGCCGTATCGACTAAACTATCAACGAGTCGAGAAGAATGCGAGAGATCGTAAACTAACTTCATTTCGGTCATTCATTTGATAATTTTTAGGTGTTTTAATGTAGCAGCAGACTGTTGTAAAAATCGAGAGACAATAAGTTCAATGAAGTATTTTTATTCAAATTTAATATTAATAGTATAATTAGATAAATGCACTGAAACACTATTGATCATTTCTAGTGCAGATTTAACGTATGTACACTCAAAATTGAGTTTTGATTTAGCATTAAAACTTTAATTTCAGGAGAGAGATATGCCAGGAGACTGAGAATTTAATACATTAAAATACAATTTTTGCAAGACATGTCTTTAGGATCGAGTTTATTTTCAGTGTCATACTGAAAACAATTTAGATGTTCAGTTTTGATCCTAAATCAATTCAATAGAAGTACAAAAATATACCAAATTAGGTTAGCTGCAGAATATTCCCTCGAGAGTAGAACCACCCAAATATAGACATCTTGATATAATTCTTGCTCTTAATTTTTTCTTTTTATATTTGCATCAAGTAAAATACCGAAATATCTGGTTTTAAAATATCCAAAATAATACAAAAGAAAAAGGTAATTTTTATTATTTTTAATTCAAAGAGGACGCCAAAGAAATATTGATTCGACTTAAAACATTTTTATATCATTTTCAATCATTTTTCACTTACATTTTCTTTTACCCTTTAATGTTCACTATATGACGTGTACACAATACACCCTTCAAAAATATATTGATGGACCCTTCCATCACCGTTAAAAGCCCGCGTAGGACATGCAGCTAAAACAAAAACTTGGCAGCATTGAAATATTACCATCTTTTTCTCGCGGACCTATTTTTTGTTGTATAGCTATATTGGATGTTTTAAGTATATATTTTCGTGAATACATATTATTAGAAAATACATATAATTTTGGTTGTTTAACCGAAATTAATAAAAGTAATTCGGATAAAAATTCTCATATATTATAGACGACACTAAAGTTGGCACAAGATGAAAGACAGTGTTTATATAAAAAAGCAATCAATAACCTATTTGGTTAAATATACTTCTCTGGCACATTTATAATATTGGCTAGGAAAGGATCTGCCCTTTTCTTTTGGGAAATGACTCTAGGTCAAAGTCTCTGAAACTTATAATTCTAATAATACTTGGTGAGCAGATCAAAGGTCTCATATTTAAAAAATACAACCCTTTGAAGTTCGTGCGTACAGCAGCATAAAGCTATTAAAAATCTGTATATCACAGCAGGATAAAGTTTTTTGTTGTTAAAAATAAGAAGGGAGGTAATGGCGACTTCCGCTTTGACCCGTTGTTTTTTGTCGAAACCAAAGGGTTTGGTAAACTTTTCTTTTATCTTCGCGGTTACATGGAAATTACTTTCACGGTAATACTCATGCATAATTTACAGCAAGATTATTTCATCATGGTGCGCAATGTAGACACGTGCGTCCGCTTCGCCTGTAATTTAAGGTTTACTACCTAGATGGCTCCCTGCTAAATAACGCCCCTTTTTGTGACCAAATAATGTTCAAAAGTTGGATTGCACAACTTCCCCGCCAGGTACATAGGTTCACGAAAATACCTATGGACATCCCTTGTTTTATTTACTGCATTGATATGTAGTTTGTACTGTAACATAAATATATTTATGTTATTGAAAAGTGTTGACGACTTAACCAGAATGGCCCCATATGCATTTTAAATGGGATGCATTCTTTCTTAAAAGGTTTTGAAGATTGTTGCAAAAACCGAGTAAGTTTTTTCAGTTAGACAAGAATTGTCATATTGTCTTTTTGAGTTATTTGAGATGTTTTGTATTTGAAAAGTTGTCTTAGCTGGGTTGTTACATATACATTTATACATCCATAAATACGGACACACTATCATACATGTCATCATACGATAGCTTTACACTACCGCAGAGAGCGCATAAAGTCCAAATTTGCTTCGTTCAATACCGATCATTTTAGAGTGATTGTAAGGCTCAAAGCAAAGCTCGCATTCGACAAAATACTTATTGAACATGAAATGACCATCAAGGTGACCACTAAGGTCAAATCGAAGGTGGCCATTAAATCCCTCCTTTTTCAGACAAAAAGCTTGACCTTGACCTGTAAGGTGACTTACAGTAGCTTTACACCATGACATAATGCAAGAACACCAATTTCAAAGGGCTATATCAACAGCAAAACCCGATAATGTATCAGAAAGAGGCGATTTTGATTTTCTCGAAAGTAAGCACCCCATTTAATCGAACAACCTGAATTAAATGATCTAGTTCGGGACCTCCATTTGTCCAAAGAGTATGCTGAAGTATTAGAGTCTAGATGGAATTTACAAGCCACTGGAACCAAAGTCACAATATTTAGGAACCGTAACCAGGAGCTATACTCGTTTTTACTCTGCAGGATAAAATGTGTGTTTATGTTCATCCAAATGGTGTTATTGAAAAATTAATATTTGCACATAACCCGGACGAATGGCGTTTATTTATAGATTCTTCTAAAAGAAGTTTAAAAGTAGTTCTGCTCCCTAATGGCAACAAAAGACCCTCTATTCCTCTTGCACATGAAGTTGACATGAAGGAAACATAAGTTACATATCACTTATTCTAAATGCAATAAGCTATGATACGTCTAAGTGGCAAATATGTGGTGACTTAAAAGTCAAGACAATTACTAGGGCTTCAGGGTGAATTTACGAAGTCTTCTTTGTCTTTGGGACAGTAGAGCAACACAGAGCCATTACCAACTAAAAGAATGACTTCCGAGAGATCAGTATATTTCAGGTCAAGCTAACGTAAAGAATATCAATATCTCTTGTTGATCTCAAAAAAGTACTGTTACCTCCATTACACATTAAAATGGGATTGATTAAAATTTCGTTAAAGCATTAGATACAGGAGATGAGTTTAAATATTTATCTATATCAAATTTTTCCAAAACTATGTAATGCTAAGCTTAAGGAAGGAATTTTTGTTGGACCAAAATATTAAGGGATCAATAGTTTGATCAAAACTTAAGTAATGTTGAATTAGCTGCATGGAATTATTTTAAAAGACTTGTTTCGGAGTTTTTATGACACAAAAAAAGTAGAAAACTACGAAAAATTTGTAGGGGAACTACTTGAAAGCTACTGCAAAACGGACTGTCGCATGTGTTCTAAAATACACTTCTTGCAGTCCCTTTTGAATTTTTTTCCCAAAAAAATTGGGTGCGGTTTCTGACGAGCAAAGAGAAAGTTTCCACCAAGACATATTGACAATAGAGCAATGCTACCGAGTTAGATGGGATCCAGCAATGATGAGGGATTATTGTTGGTTTCTTATGAGAGAAAGCGATCAGGAATATAAACGAAAGTCAACATTTACAAAAAAGTTATGTACAAGGACTTACTATCAATGTATTTTCATGCGTATTTTAGTAAATAAATCCTTGATTCTTAAAATATCTTGTTTTTTTTTTATTGTTTTGAACTTACGTATAAATATTATGTTTGTATTAAATAAGAATAACTGATACATTCTATAACTCAAAATCTATACCTGGTGGAAAATTTTCGTTGTTGAATTCTCAATCAGGATGCTTTAAACTCCCACGGATAGCCATTATAACATCAGTCGCAATCTTCTTTTTATTTGCTGACTAGTATAGTCGTTAATATTTTGGAAAAAATTCCCGGCTTAGATAATGAAGGTGCTTGGTGAATAATACAAATATAATTTTTACACTGGCTTTAGAACAAAGTAAATAAATTACCATAAAGAATAGAAATATAGGCTCTTTACAGATAAAATAAAAATTCTAAAAAATACAAATTACGTTCAAATCAAAAAATATCCTTTCTCGTATTTGAATCAGATGTTGTCACAGTTATAACTTATGGTTCAATAGACTCTTCAATAAAGTAGCCAAGCTGAAAAACATCGTCAGTCAAACGACATAATAATTCAATAAGAAATAAAGAAAACTATCTGCCATATTTAACTGGTGGTTTATATGTATTATCCTTTCATGTAGAGAAAAGGAAAGAATATATACAAATCAAGTTTGTATATATTCTTTCCTAACAGGGCAGTTAGATTTCTTTATTTCTTATTGAATTTTTTTATTTTTTAAAAATAGTTCTAATAACGTTACACAAATGTATAAAAGATGTCATAAATAGAGTAAAAAGGGGAAACAATTTCATTGAGATAAGATCAAAATATCTGGCTTCTATCGGAAACTTTGCACGAAAAAGTTTTCACGCTCCTTGAAATTATTTCTGGGGACCTGCCTCGCGGATAACACCTAACTTGCTAACAAGCGCATCAAAGTATCTTACTCTTATCAAGAGTTATGCGTGAACAATAATAAGAAAATATGCGTCAAATTCAAAAATTCCTTCTTTTTTATGCTAGAAAATTATATTCTTTTAGTCAGTGAGTTGTCGCTAAAATTCTATTCTATTTAATGGAATATTTTGGAATAAGTGATTAGTAGCTCTTCGGGACTCTAGTCACTTTCTATAAAAATCAAATTCAATAAGTAGGAATTTCTGCTTATAAATCATATTAACGCTAATACATATCGAACATATCGCAATCGGCTTTATTAAATCGTTCGTTATTTTTTCAACGCCTATTTTTCAGGATTATTACCGCCGATATTTTTTCGTGATATATGTTTATAAGCGAAAATCCAATAAATAAAAACGCTTTTACCAAGTTTAAAACGTTAAATAGGATAATTGTAAAATAAATATTGTTTTTTTTGTTTATTATTTATTATATGTCCGATATTTTCAACTAGTTGTCTCTCACAAGTGTATTGATATACCTAGGTCATATTGGGTGTTAGGAATGTATTAAACAAAGGTGATTAGACCTTTACTCTGACCTCTATGTTAAAATCTTAATTTTAATATTTACCAGTGTGGTTATCAACCTGAAAAACAATGGAATGAGTTCTAAATAACTTCGGAGCACAGGGAGATCAGTATAACTTTGCCCCATGAAAATCTCATTTAGTATGTATGTATGTAAAAATAGGGATCAATGCATTGCGACCTACTAACTCCATTGTGTTTCCCTTCTGCGACCGTTAGGGATCCTTGTCGACTGGAGCATATCGTCCAGTCCTATTTCCCTTAGGAACCTTACGTTGCATTATCGAATTCATTATATAAAACAGCAATTTCTAGAGCTACTAACAATGAGGTTGGTACTCAAATTAGCTCAAATTAAAAATATGCTAAAATGTAGAATAATACCGACTTCCTTAGAGAAAGGAATGATCACGTATGTTGCGATTATTTTTGATAGAACATTGGATAACCACTCTCTTGTTAAGGACATGAATTATTAAGTTGGCAAGAAAGTAATTTTGGTTTTTTATTTAAAAAATAAATTTTAATTAATTATTTATTTTCCAATTTATTCAATAACCTATTGCCATCTTTCTTGCAGCTTCATGATTCCACGCTTATAGAAATTTTGTTCCTCATCAGCAGAAAACTGAACCAAGTGGAATTTAAGGTTATCATCATTTGTGAAAGTTTTATCATCTAAAGAGATTTGCAGACTTCGAAATAAATGGTTATCATCTGGTGTCAACTTAGGGCTGTATGAAGGACGCAACATCACTTCTCAATCAAGCTCCAATAATTTCCCACGCATTATTTAAGATGAGTAAGGCTTTGCTTTATTATGATGGAACACAATTTTTTTGCGATTTGCCATCTTTGGCCGTTTTTTTTTGATTGCTTCATCCAGTAAACATCTGAATTGGTCGTCTCGTCTCTTGGAAGCAGCTCAAAATACACAAAACCTTTGTAGTCCTACTAAATTGATAACATGATCTTTTATGGGTGCAACTCAGTTTGTGCAGCTTCATCATACTTCATTAAGAAGCTGGATCATTCGCAAAATGATTGAATCGTATTCTTTGAGTGATTTTAAGTAAAAAAGGGTCTTACAAACTTTTACGTACGACGATTACTTTCTGAGATAATTAATGTTAAATAATTAAAAAATGCGATTTTTGAATAGTAATAACTTTTGACTGGATGATCTTTTTTTAATTAATTAATTGTGTTCGCAGGAATCGGAAGTTCGAGTCAATATCTACAAGTTAAAATCAAATGACATACGAGAACGTTACGTTTCAATTGTTTATTTCCTCTTGAAACCAACAGCTTTTGATCGCTTCTATGCACGCGCCGCGTGTATGGCTCGCAAGGAGAAGTCTACTTGCAGCCGTTCCACGCGGATGAGGGTGCTTAGTTTATAGATGTGTAATCGAGATAATATTTTATATGTTAAATTAATTGACTCATTATAAAATGCTTAATAAATATATAAATAAGCACATTCGATGAATACAAAACACAGTTTGCAATAACAAAAAACAACTTGGTGGCAGTCTCGCCATATCATTTCTGAATATTTCTCAATGAAGTTTATGTTTCTGAAATACAATGAATTTTATTTTATAAAAAAATAATAAAAGGTAATAAATACTTACTGAGCGACAGGGATAATTTATTGTTATCGCAATGCCTGTTACATTATTGTTTATCCACATTACATTACTTTATTATTTATTAGGTGAACCAATAAGCAACGACATGAAAATAAAACGATCCACATCCGATGAACGCATAAAATACAACAACGATTAAAATATTATTGTTAGTATAACTTCTTTTACAGTTTATATTTTTTCTTTTTTACGACAATTAAATTATAGAATAAAAATATGTTTTCCAGGGACAGTTTAATGCAATGTGGAAAATTTATATGTCGAGCTAATTTCAGTTATGTATCTATAGTCGCGAGGGACGCCTACAAGTAGGCATCTCTCTGCGCGCCACACACGACGACAGGTGCACATAAGCGGTCAAAAGCTGTTTGTTTAAAGCCGAAATAAAAGATTTAAAAGTAAATAAATAAATGTCATTTGATGTTAGCCTGTAGATGTTGATTCGAATTTTCAATAGCTGTCAGCAAAAATTTGAAAAGTTCATTGAAAAGTTATTACTCTTAAAAAATCCTAAAAATCGCGTTGTTAATAGCTTAACATTAATAATCTCGGAAACTAAGCGTCGTACGTATAAGTTTGCAAGAATGTTTTTAAGTTAAAATCACTCAAAGAATACGACCAAATAGTTGTGCGAAAATTGTATTTTTAAAAGTCACATTTTTAAAGTAAACAGTTATTTGTTATTAACAATCTAGCGGACTTCTATCCAAATAATTCATAATACAACTTTGGTGGGTCCATATAAATTGAAGGGACGACTGGGACCCCCTTGACCCCTGCACTAGTACTAAAAATCATATGAAAAAACAAACAAATTATATAACTTCATAAAAAATTAATTTTTTTCCAAAATACTTATTATTACCTCTCAACAAAACATATCTATTGTCCAATCTTGTAATTCGGAAAATGATTTTCCTCTTTGGGACACTTTGTATATTAAAATATAAATGAACTTTTTTTTTGTTTTGCGGTCTAATAAACAAAAATCAAACGACAATAACCTCTCTAGAGTTTAAATCCAACTGAGCTATAATTCAGTTATACGGATCAATTCAAAAAGTTATTACAGCCAAAATTAAACATTTTACCAAAATTTGAAGGGACACAAAATGTAGGATACACACGCTATTAAATTTGTGGTCAGACGATGCTTCAATTTTATGACTAATAAACCAAAAACAAACACTAAAGACCAGATTTTATTTATTCCGTTTAAACTTCGGAATGATGACTGACCTAAAATCTGACCAAAGGGCAACTCTCATTCGGCACTTAAACTTAGGTTTAAACCTCAACTTTAATCCATAAGACTAACCCTAAACATACTAAATTCGATTCATCAAAAAAAGATGTTCGCTTTATGCAGCCTTGTCAGCAGTAAAAAGGACTCTTTTATATCCGATTTAAACCTTTTGTCATAAAAGGAAAGAAAAGATTAACACCAACATATTTGTTAACAACTTCTGAGACTCAAGGGGCAACCTCAAAAGAAAACATAAAAACTATAGGTGTAGTAAAAACTTACTGGTCTTTTATCGCCAGGCCAGTGCACTTTAACAGAGGGATTCGAGTTTAAGAATGGAAAAAAGTTCAATTTTGTAACCATAAAATTGAAAGAAAAACAATTTAATCATCCTTACTATTTCTTATACAGAGTGGTTCAATAGTGTGTTCAAGTGCGATAATCGTCAAAAAAATCTGTTGAGACCTATAAACTAAATTTATTTATAGATATATAGGATTGCGTATAGGTTTTCTCTATTTTTTTCAATTCACTCAATATAGCGTTGTTGGGGTCTATACAGGATCATTTAATATGTGTGGCCATTTTTCTCAAAAAAACAGAGGCACATTTAACGTCCTTTATCTTTGTAGTTAGCATAGTGTCATTTCATACTGAAAAATACTTGCAAATGTGTTCAGTTTTAATTTAAGATTTTTTTAGAACTATTTTATAGCAGTATACAGAGTAATTCCAAATTCAGGGTTCAAGTTTTCTCGATAAATTCCAATGGCATAACCTATATTTATATTTAATTTGGACACCTGTACAGTATACAGAGTATTTAATTATAACCGCGTGATGGCGTTTTTAAATATTGTAACTATGGATGTATTTTTGTTACGGCTGCGTAACATCAGTAGGTAGATTAATGTGACACCATTTGATCATAGACTCCTGCAAATGGAATATTTTGGGTAGCATTGACCATTCCGACTACAATCATACTGCTGTCCCATATTAATTTGTAGCTATTTTAAAAACCTATAAATAATTATCACAAAGACAAAGGCTCTCTGAAAGTTTGGTCGCTCATCTTAGCTTCTGCAGCTTTAGTTCCAAACAACTACAGGTTAATTTAAGGCTTATTACTATCAAAATTCAGGACTTGAGGTACTCAGGCAAGGCTGCTAACTAGCTGGTCAGATGTCTCTTGTTTGAAACGTTTATTCGCGTGAAGGTTTTTAATAAATTAAACAAAACAAGTTTCTCAAAATGCTTAAGTCCATTAACAAAAATAAATAGGAAACGGAATTATTTATAGTGAGATACTTAAAATTAGAAATGAGTAAAAATATCGCTATACTAAAATAATTGCTCCCGTTGGCCATTCTATTAGTAAATATGTAAATTTAGAAGATAAAACCTATACATAGCTTTCTAAAATATTAAACAGAAAAAAAAAACAAAAACGTAAAAAACAGCTATTTATATTACTTAAGCAAACAGTATTAAGGTCGCTCCTTTTACCCAGTGAAATAAGAACAGGATATTCCCTTAACTTCCAAATTAAATGAAAAACGAAACAAAACAAAGAAAACCTTCATTCCCGCCGAATATTCACGACACGTAATTTTCTATGACCTATTCCTAACGTAGTACCGCACTTAATGAATTCCAAATTGTCATGGAAGTTTTTTTTTTATTTCTTAAAAGGCCAAACTTGTCTAACCTCGGTACACATTTCACCCTATGGGTACCTGTAACTGTAGGTTTCATTCCCCAATAGTTCGAATAGTTAATCTTCTCGTCACCAGAGTGCGTTAGCTATTCTATACCGGCTACTTAATTCCCGAACTGGCCTTTGAGCGTCTTAATCTTAATTTTTATATAAAAACAGATCTAGGTCTTCCTATAACTAATAGAAAAATCGAAAACCACCGAAGAAAAGATTTGACCGCTATTTTACTCATTTTGCCGGTATTTCATTCATTTCTTCTTGCAATTAGGAAAAACAGTGGCTATACGAATTTTTTCTACGTGTTGCCTAAGAATATATTATATTATAGCGAGTTCTAATAATGGAAAAATTGTTCAATATTTTAATACGTTTTAATGGTATTTGCATATACCGCATGTTAAGACCTCCCTTGACCCTTATTTCTTCGGATTTAATTTCATAACCCGGGGTAGGATTTCTTTATGTCCTCATAAATTGTTTAGGTTTATATATTTTGAGGAAAATATCTCAAATATGATAAAGTTGAGTTTATGGTTTTGTATTATAATTGATTTATTTTCCTTAATATTTGTATGGTAATAAAAAATTTATACTATCCCGTTCTCACGGATAAAGCTATCTACAGAGTGATAATTTAATTACTCATTTTAATAGAATATATTTCAAGTTTAAACAGTATGAAATAACTAGTGTTTGTTCCATTAGCATAAGGAAATTACATAACTATCCTAGCGTAAGGAAATTCCATAACTATCCTAAATACTTCCGGTCGGTACTTACTCATCGGCGCAGCTAACTATTCTCTAATCTGTTCAATGGTTTGGCTGTCCTGTGATCAAGACTTCCACCCGGTGGTCGGTCTCAGGCGCCACCTTCTGGATTATTGTGGTCGAGAGCCTACTTGCATCAGCAGTTTGTTACAGTGGAATGATGGACACCGGTAAATACTTGGCGGTGAAACACGTTTCTGACCATTACAGAACTAACAAAAAAAACCGACGGCATGCAATGCGTGTGGGTATAAGTGACAGTGGGATGCAAAGAAAGATACCGACACTGCCCATACTTATAAGGGTGCTCGACAGTATCGGTAGGATGAAACGATATTGCTCGTCCTTATAAAAGTCTTAGACAATGTTGACAAATAACGGTAGGATATAAGGAAAGCAGTGGATGGTGAAATACCCTATACACACAAGCCTTACCTCACTTAAAATACTAGACCAGAAAGGCGTGGTCCGGCAGGTAACCGAGCGGTCCATTTGGACTCATAATTTGGGTGGAAAATGTGAAGTTCTTAGTAAATTCGTGGCGAGCGCGGCCTTAAATAGTTTCTCCGAACGGTGGTCGGTCGTTCGGTTGCTTTCGGTTTCCAACTATGCCGGCAACTGACGGCAAGTAGAATCGAACATACAGTATGTGACTTAGTATTACCATATACGGATGCTTTGAAAAATATCGAGAAAGCTTAATTCCTGGTAAGACGCGGTAAAACTAATCAGAGAGCGGTAATACGAAAGCTTCAAATAACCTTTTCCCCCAAGAACTACATTTTTCCCATGTATAATAACTTAGATACATTCCGGGTACTCGAACGCACTATTGGATCACCCTGTATATACTCTATATTTTATTGGCTTACGTGTTCAAATAGAAAATAAATACAAATTGTAAACGCTTATGAATCCATACAGGCTAGCACAAAATAACTGATTAAAACATATATCATAAAAATAAACGGGTCTAAGGCAATAACTTTTATTGACAAACAATGTCTAAAATAATAGACCAAAATATCGGAGAAAACTACAAGCAAAACTGGAGAGTTGCCGGGATGATTTAGTAGAGAAACTTATATTTTACGCGGCATTGCGGCCCCTATCTCAACTCGAACTGTCAACAAAAGTTGATATAATATAAAATTATGGCACGTTCTCAAATTGAGATTTATAGTTTTAGTTGAGGGTGATGCGCGCTAAGATCTTAAACTTTAACAGTGGCCTATGAATAGTCAAGTGGTAATTTTTTACCTTAGCAGCTTTATAGTTTTTTTAGTGTAATTTAAGGATCACATAAAGTTAAAATTTTGACGTATCTGTTATTTGCTTCTTTTTTTTTAAATGGGATAGTTTACTTAGCTACGTAAGATAAGTTTTGTTGCTCTCACAGGTCATTTATTTCTTCTCAAAATTATTTATGTTAGCGGCTAGACAGCTTTGCAGGCACTAAAATATCTTGGCAAAATTTCCATGGAATAATATCGATTGAAATGCACCGACTAATTTAATGTCGGCAAAAAAAGTCGATCCTTTAGCTTCTTTTTGATATTAAGCATAGCTCAAAATTTTGATGGTCTTAGTACACACTTTACTGTTCTCGAACTACGAAAATAACTGATCCTACACTGTCTACTCAGATAAAACAAAGTTGCTGAGATGATAATGTCATATGGTCCTAATCCACCATCTTGGATCCGCCATATTTATTTTTTTTTAAATAATGTCAGATTCATAATATGCGATTCCAAAAACCCCCCCATGTCAATTTTGGAAAAAATCGGACAAAATTTATTTTTTATCCCCCATATTGGATACGCCATATTGAATTTTTTAAAAATAATTTTAGATACGATAAACCGCTGTTTATTTGTTTTGTGGACTTTACACAAGCGTTCGACCGAGTCAAACTGGAACACATAACAGAATTACTGCGAAGAAAACAAGTAGATGAAGCAATCATACGCACAATATACGAACTGAATTCCAAAAACACCATAGTAATTAAAACAAATAACACTCTAACAGAGGAAATCCTTCTATCCATAGGAGTAAGACAGGGTGATAGCCTAAGTCTAACCCATTTTTAATGTAATCATGGACGAAATCATTGATGAGGTAAAAAGCACAAATATTGGGTACCCAATGGGACACAACACCATTCAGATTATATGCTTTGCAGACGATGTTGCCTTGACAGCAGATAGCGAGGACAACTTACAAAGAATGCTTTTCCATCTCAATCGAACAGCCAAACAGTATAATATGAAGATATCTGTGGAGAAAACCAAAGCAATTGTAATAGCAAAAGAACCGGGAAGATGCAAACTAATGGTTGATGACAAACATATCGAACAGGTTGGGAAGTTTAAATACCTAGGAGCACATATAACAAGTAACAGGACAGTAACGGAAGAAGTACGCACACAGGCCAACAAAGCGGCCATGATATCAGGCCAACTAAGAGACATAATCTGGAACAATAAACATATGACGGCTCAGAGCAAAGCAAGAATTTACAAGGTCTGTGTAAGACCGATACTGACCTACGGCGCAGAAACAAGAAATGAAACCACAAAGACAAAACAAATTATGAGAACCACAGAAATGAAAACGCTGAGAATGATCACGGGAACAAGTTTAAGAGATAGAATAAGAAACGCAAAAATACGCGAGGACAGCGGAGTGGGGGATGTTGTGAAGTGGGTTCGAAACCGTCGTAGGCAGTGGAGAGATCACGTGGAACGAATGAACGATGACAGACTAGCAAAAACCGTAATGAGAGAGATACCAAACACCAAACGGCCGCCTGGACGGCCCCCCAAAAGATGGAGAGACAGCTGGATTTCGACCTCAAACGAGGATCGATGAAGCATTGTATAGATAACAGAACTTGGTTCTACCTAGAAGAAGAAGAAGAAGAAGAAGAAGAAGAAGAAGAAGAAGAAGAAGAAGAAGAGAAGATTCGTCATGTGCAACCCCGAAAACCCCCCGTACCAATTTTGGAGAAAATCGAATGAAATTGATATTTTCGTCTACCATATTGGATCCGCCATATTGAATTGTTTTCAAATGATTTTAGATTCGTCATCTGCGACCCCGAAAACTCCCAGTACCAATTTTGGAGAAAATCGGACAAAATCAAATTTTCTTGTCCGCCATATTGGATCCGTTATATTGAATTTTTTTAAAATAATTTTAGATTCGTTGGGTACAACCATGAAAATTTCCCCACACCAATTTTGGAGAAAATCCGTCAAAATTAGTTTTTTTGGCCTCCATATTGTCCGCGTCATCTTGGATTTTACTGCACCAATTTCGTCCAAAAAACTATGGGACCACCGCAGCAACTTCTTGAACATAACGTAAAAAATTTCATTCAAATCGGTGCCGCCGTTCCGGAGTATATACATAAAAAAACGTACATATTCGACGAATTGAGAACCTCCTTCTTTTAGAAGTCGGTTACAAATGGGGTTCATTTTTTCGCTATAAACAATTAGAATAACTCTTCGACAATTGTTAATGTCGAAATGCCGATATGTGGATGTGAGAGCTGAAATCTTGGCGCATATTTTGAAAAAAAAAATCTATCCGACCACCAAAAGCTGAAATAAAGTTTTTTTTTTCAAAAAATCGCTGCGGTGTTGTTTATTAACTAAAGGGAATATTTGAATAGAAACAAATGGTTAAACAGGTGTATGTAGCAGTTTGCTAGTGAATTGTTTCAAAATTGTTCATGTTGCAATAGTTTAAAGTTGTACCTACTCCGAGAGTCAGAAAGTGAGCAGTGGATAGAGGGGTGGGGGCGCTTTTTCAGCCTGCGGCGCGCGGAACGCTTCACATTCGTTTCGCTGGAAAATTCTGAATTATCTCGTAAAATATTGGTCGTAGAACCTTCATCTTTAAACTATTGCAAAATCAATAATTTTGAAATAATTCAATTAAAATTGCTGCAAACAGTCTCCCTATGAGTTCCGACTTAAATAATCCCTTAATGTTAGTAACGCCGCAGCGATTTTTTGAAAAAAAAAATCTCAGCTGCTAGCAGTCGTACAGAATTTTTTTTTTCAAAATGTGCGCGAAAATCTCAGCATTCACAGTCAGTTATCAGTATTTTCATATCAACAGATGTCGAAGACTTATTTTATTTGTTTATAGCGAGAAAATGAACCCTAATTTTGTTTATCTGGTTTAACAATCTAAAATCAACAATTCATTTGTTTTTTTCTTGTTATTGTTAGTATAAGTCTCGAACTTTCATTTGCGTACCCGCAAACTGTTGTACGATCTCTAGATCGCTGGGAATAAACAATAAAAAAAACATAAAAAGTCATTATCAAATTAATTCTATAAATATTTTAACACAATTAAGGCTGCCACGATTAATCGGTTGGAGGCTCTCGAAATGTGGTTACACTGGCGAATGCTGAGAATACCTTGGACAGCTAGGCAGAGCAACGAAATGGTACTCAATAGGGCCGACACAACTCGTCTACTATTTTACACTGTGAAGTGTAGAAAGATTTCATATCTTGGACACATATTCAGAGGGGAGCGATATAGAATTCTTCAGCTAATCATGATGGGTAAAGTAGAGGGACCTAGAGGGGTAGGAAAGAGACAGGCTTATTGGTTGAGGAATATTCGTGAATGGACAGGTATACGTAGCGCGGGGGAACTATTCCAGCTGGTGCAGGACCATGAAAGACTTGCCAATGTAATTGCCAACGTCAGGGGGACCTGATATGGCACTTGAAGAAGAAGAAATATTTTTAAGTATTTTTACTTGAAATTTTGTACGCTTATTTTATGCAACAAAAGGCTCCTCCCCGTGCAGTATAAAGTTAATGCAATAAAATAATATATTTTTCTATTTTTTATCAATAATTGAAAAACAGCCATTTTGGCATGTTTTTTTGCAACAACTAACGAACAAATTATTCGAATTAGATAACTTTTTCTTGAACTCGAAAAAACTCTTTTTCACATTGTTAAATAAAAAATTTTCCCGAAAAAAGAAAATGGGACAGCATTAGCATTCTGAAGGTTTCTATGTAATCAGAAAACTAATTTTTTTCCCAGAAGCTAATTCTACCTGTCTAATACCCCATGGGTGGTGTTATATCCATCTACCATTCTCTGACATAGGAATGTAAATAACTTTGCACTCAGTAATGCTATAGCTTCCTCTCTTAAAACTGCTGAGTGATGGATTCACTTCAAATATAGTTTTGCGCTAGCTAAGGTAAAAATTATAGAAAAGTAAAGAGCTCCAGTTAGGAGGAGAAACAAAAGAGTTTCTGGCGATTTTAAAATATGTTCCTTTTTAATAAGTTTTAAAGCAATTTACGTCATGAAACTCACATATTCGAAGAAAATCTTCAACTTATATTTTAAACATTATCCTTCTGTCAAGGTTTTGCAAATTTTTAAAGTCACTATTGCGAACAAGGCCACAAAAGTTGGATCATTACAAAATCATTGGTAATGTATTAGATGTTGTTTGTTATATATGTAATTCTCCTTTCAGGCAGAGAATATGAAAAATATATGTACAAACAGTTTACTTCCCGCAAATATCGCTCTGATTCTCTCTCCATATGCGTTTCGATCACCTCATGATCTCTTCAGTGGAGCTGTATCGGACCGAGAGCAACATTAGCAGGAAATAATTGATATATGAATCATAAATTTCAAGGTATATCGGCAGGATATTATACCTGCTGTCTACCAACTTCGATGTCAGACTGAAAAATATCGCCAGTCGAACGACATCTATGAATCAACGGAGTATTTCAGTCTGACATCGAAAGTGGTAGACGGGAGGTGTAATATCCGACCTTGAAATTTATGGTTCATATATCAGTTATTTCCTGCTAATCTTGCTCTCGGTCCGATACAGCTCCACTGACGAGATCATGAGGTGATCGAAACGCGTATGGAGAGAGGACCAGAGCGATATTTGCAGGAAGTAATCTGTTTGTACATATATTTTTCATATTCTCTGCCTGAAAGGAGAATTACATATATAACAAACTATTTAAATACGGCAGAAAGATTTCTTTATTTCTTACTGAGATTTTGATTGTTTAAAAATATTAGATGTTGTTTGCTAAATAAGTTCATATTAACAAATTTAATTTTATGGGCCAATCAATATGTTTCAATCCAATATTGCATAGTAAACATGAACTTACAAATGTCAATACTCAATGCTGCAGTGGGGTGCGAAGTAATGATAATTGAAACATACATAGCTATCAGAACTATAATGTAACAACTAACTAACATGTCAGTTAGGTTGGTATTCATGCTTTTCGTGCTATGACACATTTCCTATCAGAACACGGATAATAAATTAAATATGAGACTTTAATTTTATTATTAAGATGGTAGCGTCTAATATAAATATACAAACAATAATAATCTCGTATCTTATCATATACTTTTCTTTAGCAATAGTTGAAAAAATGTGAAACAGGCTTAATATCATATTGTTTGATAAGGGTTGTAAAATTGATTTTACCTTATTTGTTATTACAGTGTATCTAGTCTACATGAATCTGTCGGAAATAGGAAATATTAATGCAAAGACGATTTAGGGAGACCGGAAACAGTAATATATACTTTTTAGTGGCTTTACAATAATTCAGTGTCAGAAGGTGTAAAAAGTAGAAGATATCCAACACAGCGCATAACATAATAGCGAGAAGCCAAACTTACATTCGCGTCGATAAACTTTTCTCAAGTATCACAATTTGCAAGTTGCGAGTGCTGGTGGTATCATTCAACAGAAGCTCAATCCCTATATATAAATCGTGTCCCTAAAAAAAATCATTGGAGCAAATGCTTTAATATGGGTTTATTTCCAAAATTTAGTTTTATTAAAACAATTTATAGAAACTACCAGACTCAAAAGTAAAAATATAAATATGTTAAACAAATAACTTAAAAACTTTTTACAATTATTAATGGCGGCAAAGAAGCGATGTTGAAAGGATATTGTGAGTAATAGTAATAAAATATTTTTGATTGTCTTTAAATTAAGCCGCACAGGTGAAACAGCTTGAGAATTCATACTTTCCATGATGTCTTTGTTTTAAAACTCTTACCTTTGGTTACCCTATATATCAAACAACTATAAATTAAGTGTTTGTTTGAAGGTCATAGACACCGATGTTTTTTGCGAAGTAGTAGATATCTGTTGGACTTCCATTGTCTTTACTTTTGTTGAATATCATGACGTTTCGGCTAGTAGTTATCTCTAGCCGTTTTCAAGTGAAACTAAATAAATCCTTTAGCTACATGACTATTTATACTAAAAGTAAATGCAGTGCAGTGGAGTGTGACTAAAATGGGTGCAGTAATGCCTGCTATGGTAAAATCCCATTTTTTTATGCTGCATCTAGTTTTGTTTAGAATTATTAAGAAGTGGTTTCCACACTTCTCTTATATCTAAAGATAGTTTACTAAAACAACTCGGGTTCTGATGTATAACAGCGGCTTCTTTGAATTTCCGTTTTCTCCAGTGTTGTTCTCGGTGTAGTATTTTAGCTTCAGACCATTTTATGTGATGTCCATAGGTCCAGGCATGGTTGGCGGCACCAGATTTTTCTGTTTCTCCTCGAGATGTGCATTTTTGGTGTTCTTTGATTCTTACGTCAAGAGGTCTCTTTGTTTCGCCAACGTAGGAATTGCCCCATTCACATGGTATCTGATATACACAGTTCTTCATGTCCCTTTGAGTTGTCGGTTTGGCCCTAGTGAGCCGACTTCTCAGAGAGTTATTGGAATTAAAAACAATGTTGATTTTATATCGTTTTCCTATCCTTCTAACCCTTTCTGAAATGCCTTTAACATAGGGGATGTTCAATACTGGTTTTCGTTCTTCATCCGTTGACGATATTGTCCTATTCCTGCGTTATTCTAGAAATTTATTCACTTTCTTTTTCATCTCAACAATATCAGTCCAACAATTAAACTCACCATGGAGAAAGAAGTAGAAAATAAATTACCATTCTTAGATGTCTTGGTTGAAAGAAATGGCAGACAAATTCGAACTTCGGTTTACAGAAAAGCCACGCACACAGGACAATACCTTAATTATTCATCTAATCACTCCAACAACACCAAACAAGGAATTATAAGAAATCTCGTAGATAGAGCCTTAACTCTCTGCAACTCCAACGAGAACTTGATGAAAGAGATAGATTACATTAAAAATGATCTGACAGCTAACGGATACCCAGTATATCTAGTGGATAAATTTCTAGAACAATGCAGAAATAGGACAATATCGACAACGGAACATCCCGTATGTTAAAGGCATTTCAAAAAAAGGTTAGAAGGATAGGAAGACGATATAAAATCAACGTTTTTTTCAATTCCAATAACTCTCTGAGAAGTCGGCTCACTAGGGTCAAATCAACAACTCAAAGAGACATGAAGAACTGTGTATATCAGATACCATGTGAATGTGGCAATTCCTACGTTGGCGAAACAAAGAGACTTGACGTAAGAATCAAAGAACACCAAAAATGCACATTTCGAGGACAAAAAAAAATCTGGTTCCGCCAACCATGCCTGGACCCATGGACACCACATAAAATGGTCTGAAGCTAAAATACTACACCGAGAACAACATTGGAGAAAACGGAAATTCAAAGAAGCCGCTGTTATACATCAGAACCCGAGTTGTTTTAGTAAACTATCTTTAGATATAAGAGAAGTGTGGAAACCACTTCTTAATAATTGTAAATTAAAACTAAATGCAGCATAAAAAAAATGTGATTTTACCATAGCAGGCATGACTGCACCCATCTTAGTCACACTCCACTGCATTTACTTTTAGTATAAATAGTTATGCAGCTAAGGGATTTATTTAATTTCACTTGAAAACGGCTAGAGATAACTACTAGCCGAAACGTCATGATATTCAACCAAAGTAAAGACAATGGAAGTCCAACAGATATTTACTACTTCGCAACTATAAATTTTATGTATATTCAATCTCGTTGACACAAAATATCCCTGAAATAGATTTCCTTACTATATCTAAAATTTTTATGATCAGATAGTCTGTTAACTTCATCATTATTTTTCAGTTGTTAACAATATATGGTCTTAACTTTTATATTTTTTATGTCTGAACGTCTTTATTATATATGAAGGGGTATTTTACTGCTGACCTTGTTACGGAACGCAGGATTTTACTTCTCAATAGCCTATATTTAGATGTTTTGATTTTTCTTTCTTGATCATAAAATCTAATCCCTGGTTTTCTAACTTAAAATTTATTCTTGGTTTTTTAAGAAATAGAAGAAATATATTTTTCTTTTTTATCCCACATAAAAATGTTACAGCATTTCGTAGAAAACGTTCTTTATGATGTAATTATTAAGAACGTAAAGGTAACTTAGTAAAAGTTTCGTTCAATCTTTAGTACGGTATAAGGTTTTTGTGACGTTAATACTAATTAATGTTTTTTTTGCTATAACTACAATCAATGGCTCCTAAAATAGAAAGACACAGCGCTGACTTGTGACCTCATCACATTATTATTTGTTTTGGTTGGATTAATTTATTTTTTACCGTTTAGTTTCCTGGCGATCTGTAGATGATAATTGTGTAATTGTTTTAAACTTACGTTAGGGTAAATTAAGTATTAACACGGTGTTCGGAAACAACGTTAAGAGGTCATTCTATATAATAAAGAAAAGATCGTAAGTGATGTCAAAATCTTGATGGTATCCTAGTGAAAGCCAAATGAAGTTTTTTTTTTAAATTTAAATTTAATTTATTTTTGTGATGAGACAAAATCTTATCTAAAGGTAGAACTGTTTTCAACCATTTATTATTCTAAATCTTAAATAGTCAATCAGTGATTATTTTTAATGTCTTCTAACAAAAAATCCATGGGATTAAGATAGGGGAATCGGGATGCCCAGGAAAGTAACGTGCCTCTTTCTATTCAGCGTTTGAAAATATTTTATTTACATTTACATACATTACATTTATTTAGATACATACATACATATATATTAAAATAAGGCAGTGCACAATCTTGCACGAATTTTAACCTTATCTTGATTAATCCACCTTTAATCGAAAAGGCCCGGGTGAAAATTTTGTGAAAAATTTGAATAAATGTGGCCATTTAAACCCCATTAAAAAAGTATGGAGACAATCAATAACAATACCAGCCAAATATTTAATTATTTTTTTATATTTGTATTGCCTAAATGATTCTTGTTCATTAAGCCTCCTAGGAACATTTGCAAAAGTTTGAGCAGGCGAAACATGTCGGTTAAGAAATACTTCCAGATGAAGCCGATATGCTTCTCTATTTCCATCAGCTCTTCTGAGGCAGAAATACATTCATTTGCATTCTGATAAGCTAATTTATTATGTTAATTTTATGCAATATATGATTTAAGATAATAAATGACTGTGATCAAATTAGAAATAAACCTGGGGTTTTTCATGGCGTTAAAAGATATTTTCTAAAAGTTGATCGAAAACGCATTGAAATAAATTGTTTGTGGTTACAGAGTTTAATATAAACAATATGAGTATGTATGCTATATTTATAATTTATGCAATAATAAATTTTTGAACCTGTTTTTTTATTCATAAAATATTTTAAAGTCGATTAGCAACCAAATCATAAGACTTATCGATGTCCATTTAACGAATCTTCACTGCGTCAGAATGACAACCTTATTTTGATTATATCTGCAAAAATAATAAATTATAAGGGAAATAAATTTTGATATCAGATAAGTTCCCCCTAGTTATAAGTTAGGGAAATAGTTTTATCTATAAATAACATTGTTCATTAGATTTAGCGTTTATATCAAAAATCAATAATCAAATTAATGAAATATTAATTAATAACCCAACAAAAACTTTATTCAACTATAACTAGGAAACCATTGAGATTTCTTCATTTGGGCCAATCTATGGAGAAGAAATAAGTGATTCTGTGAGAAAATACTGTAACGAAAGACCGGGAAAATTTTTTGATGCGCCCTTGTAGAAATATTATTTTGATGCATCCTTATAGAAACATTGTATCGATAAATCATCGTTACTGTAATGTAACGAAAGAAATATTATATCAATGAGTCATCATAATTTGATAAGTTTCTAGTAGAATTATGGACTTGAATTCTCATATATTCTAGTAGATTCTTCAGGTATATAAACATAGATTTATATTTGAATGTTAAAGTATTGAAAAGTCGTGATTAATGAGTTATTATTTTTTAGTGAAAAGTGTTGTGTCTTATTTGAAACCAGTGAGTGATTTTAAGGAGAGAAAACCGTAAAAATTGGTGTTAGAAGTGAGAATTATCACCGGATTTCCAGAAAATTTTATTGAAAATTAGAAAAGATGTAGAAAAACTGTTGGATTCTTATCAAGTGATAAGAATAATTTTCGTGACATTCTACAACGTTCTATTCTAAAATACAAACACATAGCGAAAAACGGACTTCACAATCGAATTTGTTATTAATAAAGAAGTTTCGACAAAGTTCTAAAACATTGTGTTTGGAAATTAAAAGAGATGGTGAAAAATGGATTTTACCATTGAATAAAGAAGTTTGAAATCGAATTTTCGACAAAGTTCTAGAATTTTCAATTTTGAAACTAAACAACATTCTAGAAGCTTTTATGGTAAATAGTAGACAACAAACAGCTGAAATGGAGCAAATAAATAAAACATTGGTTGCTTTTATTGATCATATAGAAGAATGGTGTCTTAAAAACAAATCAGAAGAAGAAGAAAGTCTCCAAAAAGAAGAACAACCTCGCCTGAAACAAAAACAGGAAAAATAAGCACGTCACCAAAAAGGAAAGCAACAAGAAGAAGAACGGCACTAAAAACAAAAACAAGAAGATAAACAACGTCGCCTGAAAGAAAAACAAGAAGAAAATGAACGTCTTCAAAAAAAGAAACTGCAGGAAGTAGAACGTCGACTAAAACACAAACAAGAAGAAAAAGAACGTCGCCTTAAAGAAAAACATCGGACTAGAAATGAAGCTAAACTTTGCAAATGTGTATAAGAGGTCATTGTACAAGAAAAGAAAAAATTCGATCCAATCGTACCGAAACAAATGCAAAAGTTTAATAAAAAGATAGGAGTAGTACGACAAGAAGTGAAAGAAATCAGACGAGATAGCAATAAAAGTACGCCAAGATATAAATATTATTGAAATAATTGTGCGATAAGACATAGGAAAAATGCGACAAGAAGTGAAAGAAATCGTTGTAGAGATATAATCAAAAGTAGATATTATAGACTCTAAAATAAAGGATTTTCAGAGAGAAATCAATGATATAAAGAATCACGGCTCTTCTGATAAGGTAATAACCACTGGACAGGAGATCCAAACCCCAACTTACTACTGTGAAATATCTAAGATACTGTATAAACGTCAATTTGAAGCTGCCGCTAGTGCAAATAATTGGGACTGCGACGAGATGGCTACTGCGTTCATAATTACACTTCGTTGACATGCACTGAGGTCCGTGCAAACCATTCCTATAACTCAACAAAAAGACTACGAAATCCTTAGTGCTGCATTGGAAACGAGATTTGGAGATCAACATCGGCGTCATATATCAGTCACAGTTCAAGTCATGACATCAGAAAAATGAAGAAAGTTTGCAAGAATATGAGACAGATATTCTACGCCTTGTTCATCTGGCTTGCCCAGGAGCTACAGAAGAATTCCGAGAACAACTCGCGATCCAGTATTTTATTTATGGAACCAGAGATCAGAAATACTGCTTATGTTGCGTATATCATTATAGAAGAAACCAGATCGAGTGCTATAGATGGGGACAAACTGAAGACATGAGAAGGGACTGTCGGATGTTATTAAGGTCTTGCTCACCATCCAGAGACCGCACAAAAGAGAACGAGAAAAAACTACAATAGTGCAATTCTAAAACTAAACATACAATAAGTGGTGCTTCACGTTATAGCAGAAACCAGATGAAGTGCTACAGATCTGGACGAATTTGACACATGAGAAGAGACTGCCGGGTGCAGTGAAGAAACCAGATGAAGTGTTAAATAGTTGGACGAACTAGATACATGACATGGACTGTTGTGCAATTAAGAAATCAGATAAAGTGCTACAGATGGGGATGAATTGGACACATGAGAAGGAACTGTCAGGTGCAATTACAGTCTAGTTCACCATCGAGAGACTGTAGAGAAGAGATCCAGGAAAAACTGCAACAGTACAATTTTAATATCTAATATAGACTTAGAAGACTGCGTAACAATGTAGATACCTTATCAAGAAGACCATATAAGGAAGAAAGCAAGCACTGAGACAAAATAGAATAAAGAAAGGTTTCCTGTTCGAAGAGCCACCTTTGACGTTGATCCAAAGTGGAGTATAGCTCAAATGAGAAAAGACCAACTTCAGGACCATGATCTGACGCCATTTCTTTAACTTAAAGAAAAAGTCAATTCTACATCTATTACCATAACTGTTGACACTGGTGCTGCAGTATCTCTGATAAAGCCAAGTCTTGTTGGTAAATTTAAAAATTCTACCATTGTCCAGAAAGATAGCGTTAAGAACTGGAACTGGAGAAGCAGCTGATGCGAGTGGAGAAATGCAACTTGAGCTTCCACTTGGAAAGCTAAAATTAAACCATTTCAGGTTAGTTGCCGATATAGAAGATGAGTCTGGACCTGATTCATCAACATGGATTTTCCTTCGACAACAAGCCTAACATTCAAAAGTTTTGTACGGAAGAATTTATTCTGTTAAAGAATCGTAATGCTGAATCAATCAGAGTCATTGCCGAAAAATTATTTACGGAAGACTGGAATAAACGTTTGTATTCTAACCGGTACCACACGTGACTTTAAGATGGCTCCAATGATGCGCTTTTAAAATTAGTTAGGATGTTCAAGTTCTACAAGGGAATAAAAAAATTACTATATATATATATATATATATATATATATATATATATATATATATATATATCCATTACAGTGAACAACTGTACCCTCCTTTTAGGCTTTGCCTTAGTTGGGTCAAAAACCTTAATTTCAAATTTATTTTCAATGTTTTCCACTCTTTAGTCAGTTTCAAATCTCTAATGGGATGAATAACCCTCGTTTAAATATAAACTTATAATTTGAAAGTTGGGACTGGAACTGAAAATATGAAAACAATATTAAACTTGATATTGTTATTTACGGGCAGGTGTTGACTCTCAGAATATTAAAAGGAAACTCTATACCTATACTTCAAATTATGATAAGGTTTTAACACACATTTTTTCTATATAATCTGCCAATATCCTCGTCTTTTTAGAAAACTAATCAATCAACATCTTATCTTCTAGATAGCTGCTACAAATATTATAGTGGAAAAAAGTAATCCCTTAGGTGATAAATTGGTGTGAGGCCCAGTTTTTCCACACTAATTGACTATTGATTCCTTTAGATATCGCCCATTCGCGCGACATAATTTTCCTTTGAGAATGTTGCGAAAAAATTCGTAAAGAAATCGCAAGCGCGGCGACCGGCCGAAACATAAGGTTGATTTGTGGTAATTTTATGTTTATTAAGGACAGATTGGGTTTTTGTTTACACAGGACTTTCGGTGGATTGGGTTGATTTTTTTCCGGTGAGGGACCACGTATATAACATACAAAGTATGTTTGGGGTTGCTTGTTTTGTTTGCCTTTAATAGGTTTTTTTGTAATACACAGGGAACGAAAATTTACTGAAACATATTGTTTTGTTTCAGATTGTTTTTCATCAAAAATACAAATATTGTGTTATATAGTTAAAAGAATTTTGTATGGTAAAAAATTACAAAAGAACACATTGCCACTATGAATTTAGGTCAGACTTTTTTGAGATATAAATATTTTAAAATAATGCCCTCTTCAAATGGTATTTAAAATAGATGTTACAATATTTTCCTATATTTTATTCGAAAAAGAAGCTAAAATATACAAATACGGGTAATTTCCTGTCGGTAAATTAAATCATGTTAATTAAAAATTCCTTTTTAGTAAAAGCGATTATTTCACTTACATATTTGCTAGTATCTTTGGAATAAATGTAAATCAAATTTTACTCACTTCCATTTATCCAATATACTTTGACACTTTTATTTAAGAAAAAATCAAAAAAATAGATCTTAGATACTAGACGAGTCTTATAGTTTAAGATCTCGACTTATGTTCAACTTCTTTTATCTGTATTCCTAACGATAGATACTTTGTGTAAAAGATAATAATTAAACAAACAATCTTGCATGAGTTGCCTAATCACATTCAGTCAAGATCCCCATTAATTTAAAATCTGCTCCTTGTTCTGTCTTCAGTTTAGGCATAAAATGCCTGTTTTTTCTTCGTCCCTCCGTCTATTCGGGCCTTAAGTAATCGTTCCGTCTTTTTCGAGGTCGCCCTACACTTTTACGACGTAAAAGTGATTTGTCACATGCTACGCTAACTATTTTCGAGTCGTCCATACGCCTGATGTGGATGTTGAATTTCATCTTTTTCTTCAATATCCAGTCATTTACATTATCCTCTTCACACAGTTCTCTGATGTTCTCGCCCTCTACTGAGTTTTTATTGTGTCAGGTCGTATTTCTGGGTTGAAAACTTTATTAACTTAATGGTGGTCTTATAGATTCTAACCTTCGTTTTCACTTTTATATGTTTATTTTGCCAAATGGTGTTATTTATGCATGCTGCTATCCTATTTTCTGTTTTCCATACAATTCTGCAATCCTTAGTATTCTATATCTTAGATACGCTAATTGTTTTCTTTACATACAACTTTTTGAGAGAACCATGGATTTTTGTTTGGTATAATTTTAGACTGGATATTAATTCTAGTACCTAGAGCTTCTTTAGCAGCTTCTTTAATGATGTTCCTCAATTTTTTCCGGCTAGTATTAATGTCTTCCTCATCATTTATTGGATTTTTGTCGATTTTTTTCTTGTTTAATACAGCTGCTTTATTGATGGGTCCCATAGTGATTCAATATTTATTTTTTCTGTAATCGTTATTGGTTTTCTGTCTTTTTGCCATGCTATTTTAACTTTAATTTTTCCTAGTAGCATACTATGGTCGCTACCTACGTTAGCCGAGTTTAATGTTTTGATGTCGAGGATCTGACTTGGATGTATACATCTATTGGTGACTATGTAATCTATTGTTGATATGAATCCTTTGGTGTTTGAGAAAGTCAATTTATACTGATATTTGTTGTTGAAAAAAGTGTTGTTGATTCGCAATTCACTGACCTAGAAAAGATCTATCATCATCTATCCATTTCTTGTTTCTTGGAGAGCATAGACATCGATGTTGTGATTCTTTAGTTCAAGTGATATTTGTTACTGAAGGCCTTTATATTTCATGTCGCGAAACGTATGATATTCCTATTTTTCCAGCTCTTTAGCCTATTCTTTGTGTGAGTCGTCATCTTTGTATCAGTCCTGTTCTGAGGCGAAGTTTCGGTTCTACGAGTGTTCATAGGTTTTATCTAAGGTAGAGTGTTGACCTGGCCAAGAACCCTTCTCTTTTATCCGGGCCTAGGACAATCCACCAGTAACTGTACAGTTAATTAAAAATTGTTTCATTAATTCTTTAGCTCTAAAAAAATTAGTATCAATCAAAAGTACAATATGTAAGTAAGAATGAAAAATTAGATGGCCAATTTTTTTTTGTTTTTACTATCGGTTGCCAAATATAAATATATTAGCAATTTGCTCTCATCAGAATCCCAACAAAAATTTTATTGCGAATACAATAATATAATGTTGCCTATGAAAAAAAAAAACGTAAAGACTGAGGGTTACCGCGTGTTAAAGTATGAACATTTGAGTAGTAACGGGGTGCGAATAAAAAAGCGCTGGCTGTATCACTTAATGCAATAAAGCATAGCTGTTTTGCGTCACTCAGCTGCTCAGTGAAAAAGAGTCTGTCTGGCCGGCAGTATGCTGCAACCAGCAATATACTTGTCGCTACTGTAATGTATAGACAGTATAGTCAGTAACGCCAGCTGTACGCTGAACTTCAACCATATCCTTTTTCTACCTTTTAAACATCCCTTTGCCCTGACCCACCTACCCATAATTCCTACCTAATTCCTTAGGAATCACTTTCCGACTGGACCCGGCAACGAATCGATCTACGGTTTTCCTCAACCAATGGTAGGAGGCGATTAAATGGAAAAAACTTTCAAATTTTAAATAATAAAATGTCGACTGTAAAACATAATGCACCCCAGGTGGGTAGAAGTAATGGTCCAGAATCCCACACCGCAGAAGCGATCTGGTCCACCGATTTTGGAGGGAGCAACATTTCGACATCGCAACCTTTAAATGGCAGGATGTTGAGGAGGCGGACCCCTGTGGCACAAGAGGCTACAGCCCAGCAACAACATGAGAGCCAAACAACAATGAGAGCTTCACCCTCCGAAGGTGCTGCGCAGGAACTTCAGCCAGCGCTCACTCAGATGGGAGTTACAAGACAGCACATAAAATGGACAACATCAATGAACGAGACGATAATGCGCATTTTTTATTGGGTAATTCAAGTAGGACGAGAAACGATCGGCTATATACAACAGCTATATGCCGAATTTTATGGGGAATATCCAAACGTACAGTGATACAATGATAATGCCGCCTTCATTAGATAATGACGCAAAAACTTTTTGGTATTTCTCGTTTTAAAAAAAAATATTCAAAAGGTCTGACTTTCCCTTTTTTAATAAAAGCTACCGTGTAATCGCAGTCTGTGAATTTATGAAAACCTAGTACACTTAGGCTAAATTTGGATCCCAACTTAAACACTAATTCAGCGCAGTTATTGTAATTCCGATCTATATTCTTTCCTTTTCTAATCATTGAACTTGCTAACCAAATTGTTGATTTAGAAACTTTATGCATATTAGCCATCAAAATTATTATTATGTCTCTTGGCTATATAGTTGTCTTTGTCTATCGTCTGGCGAATGAAGAAAGTTTTTTCCAGTTGCCTGCCGCTGTTATGCTGTATCGTTTTCTATTGCATCGAGTGATATGGGCAGCGTTTTTGTGTCGCACTACTCAAATGTCATGATTTAACATGTAACAATGCTTAGCCTTTACCATTTTTCATCTGCAATCCTATATTATTCTATTCATAATAAAATGAGTTTTATTTTCATATGTATTTTAATTGGGCTATTGATGAGGAGAAATTGCTAATACCAACTGAACTGTTGATACGTGGAAACCGGTAATGAAAAAAAAAAAAGATTGGCAACCTAATTCTTTTCTTTTTAACTTGTATCTTGTACTTTCAATTGGTACTAATGGTTTTAGGAATACAAATGAGAGGAAGGATCGAAAAGAAATAATGAAAGCATTTTTTTAACTTAGGTTCACCTTAATCTAAGTCGGAATCTTACACTATTATCATTTATGATCTGATTCAGTTTAAAATCAATAATTAGGGAGCTTGGAGGTCTCTGAGTATGAATATTTTGTTCAAATTTAGAAATTCAAGATGGTAGACGAGTTTTAGCCTTAATAGTCCAATTTCACTGAGAATCGATATCTGGACGTTCCTGAATTTAGAAAATCAAAGTACAGGACTTTTGTTTGATCTACCTAGTACGAAACATGCAGAAACCTGAATAACTTAGGAACGAGTAAATTAAAATTTATTATTTAAAAACATTAAAAAGAGGCAATAAACAAAAAGTTGTAAAATTAATATACATAAAACTTCAGCCTTTATTAAAATAAACTAAAAGGAAACAATGACATTGTTGTTAGATGTGTAACATAAATTGTTCTGTTCATAAAACATCGCAATATTAATTAAATTTCAGGTTATAGAATGATTATCAAGATTCCTTTGTCATTCCTTCTGCATCAGTCCGTCAAATATTCCATTTATTTAGCATTTAAGCAATAATATTTCATCTCCATCTGAAATTAAATTTTAAATTTTAAGTTACTCCAATACCACTTTTAATAAAAAATGATTAGGACTAGAAATACTAGTTATTTTTCTAAGTGGTCCGAAAATGGAATTTAAAAACCTTATTAAATATCACTATAGAAATCCCTTCAAGAGCAATTTCCGGAATTTTTGCCAGGCTGGACAGTACGCAAAACTTTAATCCATTTCATACGAATATTTTATTTACACTGTTTAAATTGTATAATCCGAATGCAATCCTTGTAAGCTTTAAGTGCACTTTACTGTTTTTGACATTTTTATCTTTTAAATGAATTATTTTAAAACCGGGATATTAAATATTCACAACATTGGGAATTTTTTTTGGTAATAAAAACACCTTATGTTATTATAAATTACCAGTGCTAATGTCCAATCTCCATTTCCATGGGGTCCATTTGCGACACTTTCTAGACTTTTTGACAAGCTGAAATTTTTTGAATAATATATATATATATATATATATATATATATATATATATATATATATATATATATATATATATATATATATAACGTTTTTTATTGTAAGTACTTTTTGGTATATTTCAATTTTTCGTTATATTTATAAATTTTCTTGTCTGTATTTTATGGTACTTTTTAATATTTGACTTTTATCTCCGTTAATCATTTTAATTGTTCACTTGATTTTGCCAATGTATTTAAGACAGTAATCCATATTTTAAATTTGAATTAAAAATTTATAAGAATTTTGCAGTTAATCTGGGGCGAATTTCTAAAGTTGATATGAGAGTCCAAACACCAGGGGGTTAGCCAATCCCTAGGGTAGCTAAAGAAGTTTCTGGAGTTTTCAATAATAATATGGGATTGTGTTATTAGTGAGTCTTTAATAAGTTCTGATTTGGGGACGTGGTTCATGATTATTATGTATGAAGCTTTTATTGAAGCACTAAAATCTTGAAATCTTAGAAAATACTCTTCTGGTATAAATTATCTGAAAACGCTTGGAAATACTTTTAACATGTTAATTTCAAGTAGTGAGATATAAAGCTTTGAAGATTTGCTGATTTTCACGTTAAGTGGACAGATTTTTCGAGAGGTATATATATATATATATATATATATATATATATATATATATATATATAGAGTATCGTTCTTTGGGAAAAAGCAAGCAGATGTCCTAAACTATATGAATAAGTTATTAACAGGTTGTACGTCAATTTCTAAACTATATGGACTGCCAAAAATCCATAAAGATGGGATACTAATAAGTAAGTGCAGTAGATTCAACAACTCAACAACTGGAAAAATACCTGGCCTAAAATATGTTCAGACTCGGATCACCTGATTAGCATACTTCAAGGGCTAAAACGGCAAAAAAATGACATTCTTGCTGGTCAAACGAGGAGTTCCCATATCACTGTCTCAAAAATACATACTTTTCCTGTGAAAATAACTTCTATCGACAGATAGATGGTGCTAATATGGGATCTTCGCTATCACTAATCATCTCAAATCTTTTTATAAAATATTTTGAAACAGAAGCCCCAATAAAAACCAAAACAAAATCATCTCTCTCGAAACGTTACCTATATATCATCTTCATTATATGGCCAAACATAAGATCCAGCCTAGACATATGAAGTTTGTCCCAAAAGTATCGAGCCTACCTTTATATCTCCACATTGGTGTTATTCTTTATCATCCGGTGAGTGACACTCTTTAAAGTAGTCCTCATTTAATTGAATAACACGTTCCCAGCGGTGTTTCCACTTTCTGAAGCAGTCCTGGAAGTCAGTTTTCGGAATTGCCTTCAGTGCATTCGTCGCATTAGTTTCAACCGTCTCTTTGTCATCAAACCGGTGTCCCTTGCGCGGCATTTTTAATCTGGGAAAGAGCCAAAAGTCGCAGACAGCTACGTCGGAACTGTACGGAGGCTGGCGAAGCTGTACGACTTGGTGCTTTGTTAAATATTGATGCACAAGTTTCGGTGAATGCGCTGACGCATTGTCGTAGTGAAGCAGCCAATCACCGTTTGTCCAAAGTTGTGCGTCACGCAATCTTTTCAATACACACAGCCTTACATAAAAGGTGTAACAGACGTAATTGGAAGAATTCTGAGGAAGCATGACATATGCACAATTTACAAGTCATAAACGATAATACACAAATTATTGGGCAATCTCAAAGAGAAAATATCATTGGAAAACCAGGGTACAGCATCCCGTGCCTCACGACGCTTTGCCAACATCTCAGCTGGCATTTTCAAGTGATGCTCCCCCGACGGCTATTCGAGTTGGAATGAGCGTGTTGGTCCTCTGCTGGCCTTTATATATATATATATATATATATATATATATATATATATATATATATATATATATATATATATATATATATATATATATATATATATATATTATAACAAAACATTTTTTTGGTCAAATTATGGACATCAACTAGTTAATTTAAAACATACCTTATATAGTTTTCACAAGAAGCACACATAACATATTGTTACGTGTTACGTGCTTAACATTTAACACGATGCAACACAAACGTTGCTTTGGTATCACATTTTTCTTTGAACTGACACTAAATAACACAATAACTACTATATGAAAATTTGGTTTAAGCTAAGCCTTGAAATCCATGGATAAATAAATTAAAAGAAAAGTTTTCAAATATTTAGTTAATTAAAGTTTTTTTGAATTTGGTATACATTATAAATTTTATGTAAGCACTTTCTTTGTAATTTATTTTTTTTATTACAGCAACATCCTCTGGACACCCAATATTTCGATAAGACTTTTACTACCGAGAGAGCCAAATTAACACCGATAGAAACAGGAATACTACAATCTATGGATCAAACTCAATTCCAAGGATTTAGTTACACGAATCCTAATGCAACTGATAAGTGAAGATGAAAAAACAAATCGTGAAAACAGAAGGAAAAATGTTGTATATATTTTATTGTTTATTTGACGCGATTAATTCATCAGATCTAATTTAAAAAGATAATGTTTGCTCGAGAAGAAAATAAGACAATTCAATATTTGAAGGAAACATATAAACACAGAATTGTTTTACTAATTTAACAAACATTTAAATCCGATGATATAATGAATGTCAAATTTTGCTTATATGGATATAGATCCACAATTACGGAATTGAATCAAACTTAAAAAAATATATTGATTAAGAATGAAAAACGCAAATTAAAATTTAAACATTATTAACATGGAAACTTAAAAGACGATAAAATATTTGAAAATCAATTTTACGGTTGATTTTATGGTATTTTTATGTCTAGGAAAGATTACTGTTAAGATTTCATAGTGCAATGAAATGGCTATCATGATTTAATGAATTGTATTAATATGTACTCTGAAAATAAAATAAAAAAGTCATATTTTTTAAACTTAAGTAATCAAAATAAAGTAGTTGTTAGGAATAGAACTCCAGATGAGACATAGGGTACTTTTTTGTATTCAGGATTAGGTTTGTATTTTGTTCTCATTTCGTAGTTAATTTTGTTTAAAAGTGTATCTAAAATGTTGGTAGAATTAGAAAATTTCTAGTGGTCACATTTATTTATATAATATAAATTTTGAAAAATGCTAAAAAAAATTAAATATTTATTTTTTAGAAAATGAAAGTTGACAGTTACTTATACTTCAAAACCAGTCAAATAAATTTACACTCTTTTTTATATTTCCATATTATAAATAAAGTAATGTTTTTTATTTTAAAAGAATTTTAAAGCTTATTATCTTCGTAAAGTTTCATCTTTACCCTTCTTCATATAAGCGATGACGCAAGTGTAAAGATAATCCATTATAAGTATTTGAACGATAGTATTACACATGTTTTTATAAGATGGTTATTTTATTTTGTGATCACTTTTTAATGTCAGTAGTTTTTGTAAAGGTTTATTTCTCCCTATTGTTAATGTTAAGTGTGATACACGAAAACTCTGTAAGAACATATATGACATTTAGCAGAATAATCTGTTAGTTGTGCCATCTATAATGGAAAACTATTTTGTTAATTTTTGTTATTGGCGGGGGAAAGTGTCAAGTACAAAATTCTTACTTAATGTTCTTTCAGCGGTTTCGTAATGATAGCTTTAAACACGTAGAAATATTTGTCTGTTGTACATTTTGTAGGATACTTGGTGGTGGTCACCAATTTTGTAGATTTAAATTATTGTATACTCATTCTATATAAAAATAGTTGAATTTAAATTTATAAATTTATTTTTAAACTATGATAATAAAATGAGATTTTTAAACTCCATGTTTTAAAATTTTAAAATTTATATTTATTTATTTATATTTTAAACGGTATATTTTACTTTTAATGTTTATTTTAGACCGATAACTGCAAATACTAATTTGTATCGTTATATTTTAGGGCTTCTATTTTTAATATTTACCAAAAATAGCATGGAAAATAATAATATATCAAAATGAGACTCAACTTTGTATACCTAGAAAGATAAATATAACAAATATACAATTAATTTATGGTTATATTATTTATATATTTTACGGTTTATTTTTTACTGTGGTTTTTGGAGAGTAGGAAAATATTTTATAGGTTAAATAATTCGACGATGAATAATTTTTTTTTATCTCGTTTTGCACGCTACAAGAAAAATTGAAACCACGCAAACTTAGAAAGTACCAACTTAGAATAAAAACTGGCCAAGTGATTCTTGGATAAGTTTATCATTAGGGTATCAAACCTGTTGATTTTCTATTATTTTTTTACTAAATTTTCTTACTGTTTTTTCTTTTCGAAAAGTGCAAGTATTTAAGATTAAATTTTAAATAGTTTTTTTTGGCTTCTGAATTTATAAATTAGTTTTTTGGCAATGGAATAGGTTTGTTATAGCTTAAAAAAAAAGAAAACGAGAAAAATGTTGTAAGCTACAAATATATACTAATTTGTTCAGATGATATGTCAAAAACATAAGCGTGCTTATTTAGCATTACAGTAGTTATAGTTATTACAGATGGCTTATTAATCTGCTGAATAATGCAGGATGTGTACTAAATCCAGTCAGCTAAGACCAGTATGGGCAAGTACAATCACTAGTTTTAGTATATTCCAGTGGCGGTTTTTCCTTAGATTTGCAGGATTGCGCAACCCCCAAAAATATTGTAAATTACAAAAAAACATGCTAATAAATATAAGCACAAATATTTTTTTAATTTCTATTGATAATTCAATGACCAAATTTAAATAAATTTTTTACCTAGATTGTATTCGAATAGCAGTCAATTTTTGAAATAATTTAACTTATTTCGCCTAAATATCGTTAATAATTTGCCTGCATTACAGTATTACGCCTGGAAACACAACCGCATTGCTGGTTTGCAATTTTAATGCAATCCAAGTTAATCCATTGGAGCGTATATGAAGTTGCCTATCTAAGACGTGGAGATTAATTTCGTTGCATAGGCTTCATGGAGGTTGCATGTCGACTTGCAAATTTGTCCCACGAAATATCCATTGACTACAAAAAATCTCTCTTATGCAAGCTACTGGACGAACATTTAAAATTTTGCTTCCAGTTGCGTATTGCGCTGCTAGTATTAAGTAAAGGTTTCGTCTCCAAGCAACAGTTAAACCACTCCTTTAGTTCAGGTTATAATTCAACCCTGGTGTCCACTGTGCCCGTATTTCTGTGCGTGATGTCTACTGTATCGGTATTTTAATTTTTGTGAAACAGACTATGTTTTTACTTTGATCAAGATATTTTTGTTGTTTTAAGGAGAGAGAAAAAAACCATTCGAAATTAACTGATCTGTCCCAAACTGTGCAGACAAATACAATGGCCGATTTCGATTTCCAAATTCAAAGGATTTCAAGTTACGAAGGCATGTATAAAAACCATCATATATGTGTTAGACATTTTTTAGAATCTCTTGTAAGAGATTCTAGAACAGCAGTTAAATATAATGCAGTTTCTGCTCTCTATTTTCGTGTATGTTAAGCCAAACCAAGTGAGCGCTTATTTATTTTCTAGAAAATACGAGCGGCTCGGAGAATGGGGAGCAAGCAGTTATAAAAAAATCCTGAACACTCTGCTTACGTGCATTGTTATGCACATAAATTAAATTTGGTAATGTTAAACGCCGCATCCGCCAATAAAAAGGTCAGCATTTTTTTTTCAATTTATAAGGGATTTGTTCTTTTTTAAATAGTTCTCAAAGAACCACAATACTACATCAAATTGTTAACAAACGGTTACCTCGTTCGTCTCTAACAAGATGCAATTTTAATTCTAGCGTTGTTTGTACAGTATTTGAATATAAAGACAGCATTCTAGAGACAAAGGAAAAAATCTTAGATGATAGTAGAAACGTTAGTACCACGAACCTATCATCAAGGTATGTCAAAATTCTCAAAAACACTAGTTTCCATTAAAAAATAAGAGTTTTCTTCTTTCTTTCATGGTAAAACTTATTTTACACAATAATGTTGATTTATTATTTGGTAAGTTTCAAACAAGACAAATTGACGCTTTTATCGCAAATAAAAATATATTATCATTTGAATCAAAATCAACCGAAATTAGAAATAATATTACCTCTAACGACATTGAGCTATCTCCATCTACTTCAAAACGACGTAAGTTCGAAGATTTTGCTTAGTTTTCTTAGGAAGCAAAAGAATTTTGTAATATAATTATTTGTCAAGCAAAAGAACGAGTTAGCGTGACAAGTCACTTGGTAGCAGGCAGCCTTTTTTTTTCGTCGAATTTAGTACATCTTTTCCTGAACAAAAATTTAAGGATACGATTAAAATTTACCCCTTATTTATCGAACAGAAATTTCATACAGAACTGATCGTCATATATGAAACTGAAGAATTTAGATCAATTTCGGAACTTCTTATACTTTATGACTATCTTTCACAACATATAGAGCTAAGTGAGACATTTAGTGCAGTTCTAAAACTTTTAAAAACTTTAATTACTATTCCGATGGCATCGGAGAAAACAGAATGGCGCTTTTCTACCCTCAAACGGATAAAAACGTTTTTACGGAATGCTATGAGCCAAGAAAGACTTTCTGCTATGACAATGCTTTCTAAAGAAGGAGATCTTCTCGAAAGCATATCCGATTTTAATCAGCGTAAGTTATACGTGCATTTTGTTTTAACTGCTATATTGTTGAAATTTACTACCTTCTTTATGTTTAATTATATAAAATACACTGCTTTGTTTCATACTAACTCAATTTTTAACGACTTTTAGTTTTTCATCCAAAGGTGCCTATGACAGTTTTTATACATATTTATGTTTTTAATATACCTTTAGAATTACAACCCCCTACGTTTTTAATGTACCAGCCGCCATTGGAATGTGAGGAAATTAATGAGACGCGTTTACCACATTGTACTGGATTCGGACATTTTGGATCAACTTTTATTTATCTATGTGCGTACCAGAACTTTGGTTCATATTCTGCTTAAAGAAGAAGATTAGGTTAGTGCAGTAGAGTACTATGCCACCAAGCGGCATATCAAACAAAACAAAAGAAAACAGTGTAAAAAATGGTGATATCGTAGCATAACGTAAAGGGGAAAAATAACAGTTCATTTAGATTGCATATTTCTTTATATTACAGGAAATTGCGCCTCATGGCTTTGCAGTGTAGATCTAGTGAATGCTTATCTCTAGAACAGGGAAATATGTATCCCTTCTACCACCAATAATAGAATAAACTGCTCTTTTTGTAACTTTTACTATTTATCTAATTTTTAAAAGGCTATCTTTACCAGATTTGGTTAGACAAATTATATTAACTTATGTTAGGATTCAAATTTACACATAAATCCACATTTTACTAAATTAAATACTCTTTTATTTTTTCCATATACAACATTGTCACACAATAACAAATTTGCATAACACATTGAATAATAATAAAACTTTTAGTGAACAAACTCAATACCAAAAGGTGAAATTACTGTACTTGAAATAGTCCATTTTTCCAATTTTTGTGTAGGTTTTGCAGGTCTTATTTTCTGGAAAAAAAACTATTAAAATTAAAATATTAACTAAAATGTGGTTGTAGGACTTGCATTGTCTTTATTTTTATTCATTTTTACCACGTTTGAATTAAGTTGTATCTCTAATCGTTATCAAGTATAAACTGAATGTTTTGTCTTTAGACTACGAGCTTATATAGGCACTGTGACCACTGAAGCGCAAAGTTTCGCTTCATTGTACACACCTCAATTATTTGATGTTACAAAGTAGTGGTTGCCCAAGATTAGGTATCTCAACACTCGGTTTACTAAAGATTCCATTGTTATTTTTCTTGTAAGCTCCAATATACATTTCACCATTGTAAATCAGGAAATACACTTAGAGCTCATTTAACAAAAACAAAACCAAAAAGTACCGATAAGAAAGAATGTGTTTACAAAGTTCCATGTGAGTGTGGTGAAATGTATATTTTAGAAACTAAACAACCACTAGAAGTTGGAATTAAGGAACATAAAACTCATACACAAAAAGAAGAAACGTCGAGATCAGGTATTGCAGAACACACCTGGGATACACAACACCATATAAAATGACCTGAGGCTGCGGCAATATATATGGAACCCAACATGAAAAAAAGAAAATTTATAGAAGCAGCCTATATTAAAAACAATAATGGAATCTTCAGTAAACCGAGTGTGGAAATACCTAATCTTTGTCAACTACTACTTTGTAACATCAAATCATTGAGGTGTGTACAGTGAAGCGAAACTTTGCGCTTCAGTGGACACAGTCCCTATATAAGCTCGTAGTCTTAAGATAAAACATTCAGTTTATACTTGATAACGATTAGAGATACAACCTAATCGAAACGTCATAAAAACAAATAAAAATAAAGACAATGCAAGTCCGACAACCACATTTGAGTTAATCTTCAACATTGTCTACAACCTTCAAACAAACATTAAAATATTAGTTGTTTCCAGAGGAAAAAAATTTAGAACTTAATATTATGAAATTATTAATCATTTATTAAAAATCTTATTTAATAAAATTTTGTTTTATTACTTCATGAACGGTGTAATTAAATATTAATTTTTTGTTAAAAAGCAATTAAAATTTAAATGAAATCTTTTTAAATTACCCAGCTTTTGATAATGGAAAACAAATAATTTATTATTGGATTTTATAAGAACCTTTAATCGCGAGTAATCATTTTTATAAAATAGTAAAAAAATCGTTAAATATTAATGTTAATCTATTACTCTTCGATCATACCAGTGGATTTAAACAACAATAAATTTGAACATTTTTATGGTCGGTGGTGGAGGGGCTTTTTTGATGATTGACACGAGTAGTGAACATAACCCGATTCTCTCAATCCCCCCACTCCTCGACCTTGACCTTGACCTTGCTTCACCCCTCTTTGGCCTCGCCCACATGTCCTTGTCATTGACCTTGAAAGTGCACGTGTGCTTTGGCCTTGGCCTTGTGTTCAAGGTTGTGTGTGTGACCTTGACCTTGACCTTGGTCGAGACGACCTTGACTTTGTTGAAGGTCATCTTGGGTGTGTGACCTTGAAGTAGTTATTTGTGCATTGTAATAGTGTGGGATGATCTCGAAATGATTTTGACCTTGCAAATTGTTCTATAAATTGTGTGAGTCTACTTGCATTCATTCAGTGTGAAATGTCAGATACGGAACTATCTAAAGAAAAAATTATAGAGCAAGTCGGCAGAGTAATTTGTTTATATCAGAGTAATTTAAAAAGTTTGTGTGATTTTGAAGAGAAGGATCTAGCATTTTTTCCTCTCGAATATTTAAAAACTTGCGTTGATACGCTGAGTTTACGGCAAATTTGGGATAAGCTGCCAGCGTCATATCGGTGTAACAAGGAACTACAGTTAAGCTTACCCTGTTACATTCACTATGAACAAATATATCGTCATCATATAGATGGGCCACCACCAGCAATAAAAAAGTGTCGTGAATGTAAAAATGAGTGAATAATATGAATAGTGCTTTGCAAGAGACAGTAAAAAAATTGGGCGATGAGTTCACTGAAACGGCTAATAATTATTTCAATGATGCAATGAAAAGTCGAGCAGAATGGGCGTCGCGCTATTGTGATTTGGCTTATGAATATGAAAAGGCTGCGAATGCATGTCGTAAATATTGCAGCAAAACAATAAATTTACAAGACTTTGTTCGTGAGATAAAAAAGTTGGGGTTTAGTGACTGTTTGGAAAAACTGATTAGGTTCATTGCAGATCCGGTTGTGTTAGATGAAATTAGAGTGTAGGACTTAAGTTTAACGTAGTAGTAGTTAATATGGAAAGTTTAGTGCGAGAAATGTACGAGGAATTTCTAATTTCTGCAGCCTGTTCGGAATTTTACGCATATGAAATGCAAGATTCGGAGGCTCAGGACTTTAGTGTATTTTTTAAGTATATGGACCATGCCGAAGTGTGTCTTTTAGCTAGTATAGTTTGTAAGAATTTTCTTAGATATAAAAACAAACAATTATTATTGAACAAATTAAGGAAATTAGGTTTAGGTGATAATGTTAAACGCATAGAAGAATGGCAGAAAAAAATCAATGAATAAAGTACATAAAATGTAGTTATTTGTTTCATTATATTTTGTCCTTGAAGTTATCCTTATACCAATTTAAATGTGTGACGTCATTTGACCTTCAATACTCCTCCCACTATTTCTATCGTTAAGCTACCCCCACCATTGTTACAATTCGACCTTGAAACTCCGCTATAAAGGTTCGTGGGAGAAGAAGTGACTTCAAACAGTCGCAGATATCAGTGGCATAAACATCAAATATTGTGTTCGTGTAGTGTTCTGAAAGTGCTTTTATATTCACGGTAATTTTTGGATTTATATACCATTTTTTTCAATAATGAGTATTGCAAAAGAAACTCTAGATGAAATTAATGAAATGTTTAGCAAAGATTTCGAGGTTTTAGAGAAAAAAAAGGTTACCGAAATGATTGTAGGCAAAGTGTATAAAATTGTAAAGATGGTTTCAATGACTACACGATTTGGTAAAACTCTTTTAGTGGCTTTACACGATGACGGTGATAATAGCACATTTGAGACTTTTTTACCAAAACGTGTGGCCGAAACACTATCTGACGATATTGTAGATATTATGAGTAAAACTAAAGATAAATACACTCTAACTTATTTGGGGCAGGGCACTAGAGTTTTTGGAAACAATACTCGAACATTATTACGTTTTGGCTCATTGGAGTAAATTGTATGTAAATTGTTTGAAAAAAAGGATGTAATTAAATTTAAAATATAGTTGCACATGTCAGAATACTTACGCGTGTTCATTATTTCTGTTAAAGATGTCTGCTGATGCGACGACGACGACGACGACCGCCAACGAATGTGTAGATAGATACATATTTTGGTTGGGGAGAGAATTAAGAAATAGGGCTCACGATATGTTAGATAGCGTAAATGTTTGGTCGCATATTGATGTAACCAAAGATCAATATAAGAACGAGATCAGGGATACAATCAATTTTATGGCTGGGGCACACTTGTGCGACAAATTTTTATATGGTTCCATAGACATGGATACATTTTGTGCTGAAATGGTTGAAGAAGAATTAAAAGAATACCTCGTCAATATTCCACATTTACCAGGTGAGCTTGCTGCAAAATATGAATTGGTTTCTGCAACAGCAACAGCCCAAGACGTTGACGATCGAAATAGTGTCGGATGGGATAGAATTTTGAGCAACGAAAACGAAGACATGGAAAATTAATTTTTTATAATTTTTGTATTTGTGCAATTAAATAACTGTAAATAAATATCTGTTACAATCACAGTTTTATTTTATTTCTTTTATAAACATACCAACCCAGTAGATCATAGTCAGTGTTTCTTTTTCTCAGCTGAAATATTTAATATAAGTAGGGCAAATAAAAATAAAATAGTTTAGTAAAGATTGAAAATGAGTCGAGGAAACAACACAATTGATAAATTTGGTCGTCAGAAATATAATGAAAAATATCATATATTATCTGGGCCACAAGGGATTGGTTTTAAACTTACAGCGGATGGGCAGTATGATATGGGTGGAAAAATCATAACCAACTTAGGCGAACCTAAAGATGATGACGATGCTGTGACAAAACACTTTGTTAATAGAAAGTTTTACAATTTTGCAGTTGTAATATGTGACATATTTAACAAGGATGTCCTCCCCATGATATACAAAAATAATAGTGAGCTTAAAACAAAAATTGAAGTTATGCAGAAAATACTCTATCATCAGCCTTTAAATGACTCATTAAGCGCACTGTCGTACGACTCGACTTCAAAAAAAATCTAAAAAAAGCAGGTTAAAGAATAGGAGAACGCACTCCGAGTGGCATAGCCTTGAAGATAACGTCGTAGTCGTCGGTGAATTGGACCTTCCCTCCAAGAATATTGAAATGTTATTTATGTGTATGATGTTTTATTGTCATTGTTTTTAATAATGAAGATTGAAATAAAAAACTTTATTTTACAATATATTGTTTATTTATTTCACATTTTAAATAAAAAATATAGTCATACAATATGTTATTTAAACAATATTAGCTTTATCTATCCAAGAGTTGAAGTGGTTGGGAAATCCTAGCCATTTGACAAATAATTGTTCGATGTGATTTTTCTTGCGTTGTCTAAGGACCTTTTCTACTAGATAAACGTCAGGACTGCTTGTTTTTTGTAGTTCTGATTCGTAAAAACACCCTCTTATAGGCTGACCTTCTAACGATTCCAACAAGTAAGTAGGTGGATTTGTAACGTTAACTTTTACAACTTTAAACAATTCGGTTGACCAAGAGGGCGTATATCCTTTCTCGAATAAGCTTTTGTACTTGCTAATACGCACAATGTCACCCATGGAAAACTTAAATTTTTTAGGTACAATTTTTAAATAATCATATGCTTTAATATGTGTTTTTTCTTGCACGTCTGCAGGCTTCATTCCAATGGTGCGATGTTTCGAATGGTTATAGGTTTTTGTTACTGTCGATAATATATGTATCCATTTGTAAGATCCTCTTGTCGAGAATTGTTTATATAAATTATTTTTTAAAGTCCTTATGACTCGCTCAACAATTGCAGCTTTCTTTGTGCTGTAAGTGGAATAATGATTTATATTATATTTTTTCATCAGGGCTTGAAAGTTTGTATTATAGAACTCCTTTCCTTGATCACTTTGCAGATTTGTTGGTGTATATGATGCCTCTTCAATGATGCTTTTCATCGCATTAGTAACTTCTATACCAGTCTTGTTTTTTATGGCTTTGGTATAGACAAATTTCGAGTAACAATTTATACAGACCAAAATATAACGATAACCATCGTTTTCATCAGCATACTGTTGCATTTCAGCCAAATCAATTTGCCACAAATCTCTGTATCCTTTTATTATCGTGCGCCGTCTTACAAAATTTTTTCTAGCCGTTCTATGTAGTTCATTAACAATCTTGATTTTTTCTAGACTGGGCTCCATATTATTAGTAATACTAAAGGTTTCAGATCGAAGGAAGAACTGAATAATATCATTAAATATTGAGCTTAATATATTATATCTTCTTCTCGTAATTCCTCTATGATTGACATAATTTCATTTTCGTGTCCAGTGTGACCGGCCATTTTGGAACTCCACAACAAACGTAAACGATCCACCAACTCTTTAGCTTTGTTCCAGTAGACATATTGAAATTTTTTCGAAGATAATTTCTTTTTTGCGGGTAACTGTAGTTTTTCCGAGAGATTTTTTCTTGTAATAGTACCACCTAATTTTGTGCCCATTATCAGAGGTTTAATAATTCGTAAATATTTGTTCCATCTGGTCTCCCGTAAACCATCACTTTTTTTAAAATTGTTGTAGACAGCACTCGTTGATTCCAAAATTTCCTTGTACGTTGAAAGTACATTATCACTTAATTGTTGTTGTTCCTTGCCTACACTTGGGGGTGTTTTAAGAAATAACAAATCATAAAGTGCCGGTGATCCACCATATTCTGCAATATTTTTCCCTTTCTTGTATAAGACAATATTTCCATTTCGAAAACGCACCTCTAAATTACCAATAAAATTTTTGTTATGATCTGTTTTTGAACCAAAACGTACACCATATACAGTATCGTATAGAGATGGTTTCGAACGTAATCCTTTCAGGTGTGCGTTTAAAGTATCGGAAGTTGTGGTGTCAGCGGATGCGAGAGATGTATTAGTTGATGTCGAGGGTGTATCAAACACCGATTGGCTAATATCTTCTTTTGAAATGCGATGCTGCTGCTGCTGCTGCTGAATAGGTGTGGAGGTTTGAAAGGAATGTGTAGGTTGGGGAAAACCTGATATTTGAGTCGACTGCACTGATGTACTGAGACTATGTGGCTTTGTAGCTGGATAATGTTGTTGCTGTTGTTGTTGTTGTTGATGTTGTTGTTGCTGCTGCTGCTGACGTTGCTTAACCACATCAGATATAGTTGTCAACGGCTTAGAAATGGGTTCGTAAAACTTTTCCAATTCCACAACATTAAACTCTTTAGCCGCTTTAATTTGTTTAAATTTTTTTCTGACGGCATTGGTAGCTTCCACTAGTTTACGTTTTAAGTCGATCGCGTTAACAAAGGACGTTTCAACAATCAAATGAGCGTTTTCTCTTATTATTACAGTAATATATAGCTATCAAATCCTTTGCGGTATCTTCCCGATTTCATATCACTGTCTTTATCAATTACTAAAAATCCATACTTATTATCCCAACATTTTGAGCACATTTCTTGAAATTGAGTAAAAGTTAGATCCGGTGAAACGTGGTCGGAAAATATGTGTTTCATATTCAACTCATCTTGTTTAAACATAATAATAAAATTGGCGTTGTCTCGCACAAGCTGTTTAGGCACTTGCGAATATGTTTGCGCTAGGTAAAAGGAGTCGATATTTTTATGACGTCCCATGCTAAAGTACGATCTTATAACATCTTCTTTTTCACATATAACATCATCAAAGATAAATATAGAGTTTGGTTTTGCATCGGACGGTTCCACAATATTACTGGAATCACTAAAGGCATAGTAGCCTAAACCTTTGATGGGCGCTAAAATTTTCCTTAAATACTCATATTTCGGTTGATACAGAGATTTCGAGTAAATATAGACATTTTCGAAACGTAGCCCAAGGGGGTGTGTAAGCAGCGAAATCATGACATTAGTTTTTCCACAATTGGATGGACCAATTAACAGGCCGCGAATAGAGGAAGGAAGTAGAGGACCGTGTCTCTTCATTATCTTCTTTTCAAATCCAAGTCCGACTTTTTCATCGAGATTGTCAATAGGAAGTTTTTGTTTAAGATCGATAACGCGCATCTTAGGAAAATTTGATATTTTATAGGCAATTTTTCACAAAAACTGTCATTCAGATGCCGAGCGTCAAACGAAGTGGACGGTCTCACGTTTCCAACAAAACTGGATACGGTATTGTGAATTCGTTAATAAATAAATTACCATTCGAGGTACACATTCCTGGTTATCAATATTGCGGACCCGGAACAAAAGTAATAAAACGTGTAACAAGAGGTGATCCAGGCATTAATCCTTTGGATGCCGCATGCAAAAAACACGATTTAGCCTATTTACATAATAAAGACAACATAAGTGCGAGACATCGAGCGGATTACGAGCTCGAACAAAGTGCTTGGAATAGAGTAAAATCGAAAGATTCCAGTTTAGGTGAAAAAACAGCAGCTTGGTTAGTTACAAACATTATGAAAGGAAAACAACGTTTTGGTATGGGTGTACCATCATCATTATCAACAAAAAAAACATCTAGTAAAGGCACGCGTCATACAAAAAGGAAAGGTGTTAATAAAAATCGACATGTTCGGAAAGCCAGTTTCGGAACAGCTATTCGACAAGCAGTTCGAAGAGAATTATTAAAAGCCGGAAGTAAAAATGTGTTGGAAAAAAATGTCATGAATGCATCTAAAATAGCTCTGTCGGCAGCACGTAGATCGGTAAAAGCGGCAGGTGGCAAAAGGAAGGTTCGTACACCGAGAATAATACCGATTCCTAAAACTGGTGGAATATTACCATTAATACCAATTTTTGCCGGGTTATCAGCTTTGGGTTCATTAGCCGGTGGGGCAGCGGGAATTGTGCGCGCCATAAAAGCAGTAAAAAAAAGCAGCGAAGATAAAACCGGTGCCGGCCTGTATTTAAAATCGAAAGGAAATGGTTTGTTTCTAAAGCCATATCGTAAAGGTATGGGATTATTTTTAAATCGTAGATCAAAAAACTAATTGAATCCCTACCTCGAAGACCACTATCTAACATCGATATAGAAAAATATGCCAAAAAGAAAAGAATAGGACACTTTCGAGGCGTTTATATGAGGGATTTATTACCTAGACAAGGTCCTCGACGTTACGAAGCAGCAATAGTGAATTTGGATAGTACGCGTGGTGCAGGGACTCATTGGGTAGCTTATAGAAAAAATAATTCTAAAGTAACATATTATGACAGCTTCGGCGATTTACCCCCACCGATCGAATTGGTACGATATCTACAAACGGGATCGGAACCATCAAAAATTATTTACTATACATACGATCGTCAGCAGGATTTTGGAACAGTCTGGTGTGGACATTTGTGCTTAAAGTTTCTTGTCGAATCATCAGCGTAAAAGATGTCATCATCATCATCGTCACCATTAACACCGCAAATGGATCGCAATAACTATACTAAAATGTTGCAATCACTGAAAGCATTTCATCTAGCCGGTGGATTAAGGAAAATGACCGTGAAATAGTTAGAAAACATGCCCAAGGAAGTAATGATTGCATTAGCCCCAAATGAAATTCCATTCGTTTGGGAAAAGTTGCCCGAGCACCTTAAAAGCGATATCGATATATTAAAATATCAGTGCGGTTGCAAACATTATTTCAGCAGCAGCAGCAGCAATTTAAACGAGGTTATGACTGATGAGGATCTTACGGCTAGAAAAATATTTTGTTGTTATTGCAAAATCAGCGATGTGCGCATAAAAGCAGAAAATAGCATAAAAACATCACTATCTAATGCAGTGAGAAAAGGTGTGAAGATGAATCTTTTTAAATGTTGCCGCTAAGAATAAAACCGAGATGTGTGATGTTTTAATGGTTAGTCATGTCTTATACGTTCACACTAACAGGACACTCGAGCGTCTTAAGCGCCGATTTTTATCCACCAGTCGAATTAAATAGAGAAAACAAATATGGTCTGGCATTGCTGGGATTTTACACATACAATTCAATTTTTAATGTGGACGAAAGCAACAATAAGTTTGCCTACATGAAGGAGGGTTACACCACCGAGCCGATACAATTGCAGATTCCACCTGGGGCCTATGAAATAGATGATATAGGTAAAGCTATGTTGGAGGCTTTGAGGATTTCAACTGAAGAAAAGAACGATGGAATCTTTTACTTGGTCGCTAATAATAATACGCTGAAATGTGAACTGAAATCCCAATATACTATAGATTTCCGGGGAGAGGCGAGTATCGGTAAAATGTTAGGATTTAATCATACAGTGTTAAAAAGAGACAAAAAGCACGAATCAACCGAGATGGTGGAAATAATGAAAGTACGCATCATACGCGTAGATTGTAATATAATTTCCGGAGCATATATGAATTCGGTGGAAGGTCATATCTTGTTCGAATTCGATATCGACGTGGAGCCCGGTTACAAAATCAGTAAAGAACCACAAAATAATATTTACATGCCGTTAATGCCGGCAGGACGTCAGTTTATCGACAACATTACTCTTCGCATCTTGGACGATAGCGGTGATCTAATCAATTTTCAAGGCGAGAAAATAATCGTGAAATTGGAACTGAAGAAACTTTCATAGAAATGGGTTTTTGCTTCAATCGTCAATTGTGTGTGCTGTCGACTAAGATGGGGGAACCGCCGAAACATAATAAAAGTAAAAGAAGAGTTAACGTCAAGGTTAGTCGTCGTCCAGACGTTAGATCACAAACATCTCAACAGTTATCTGCCGAAGACTATAAATTTTTAAAATCAATCGGTCTTAAAGTGCGAAAATGATTTCCACAACCAGCGATAAAATAGAGGTTTTCTCCGAACCCATCTTGGACAATTCCATTATTAGTCTAGAAGAGCATACGTATAAACCATACGGATCTCCATCATTCAACAATTCGGATGAAGTCCGTATCCCCATTAATTTTCAAGATATTATACTGGATATCGCCGAAAGTTACATATATATCGAAGGAAAATTTAAACCCATAGACGCAACGAAAAGATGTTTTTTATCAAATAATGCCCTCGCATTTTTGTTCGATGAAATTCGCTACGAGATGGGAGGTGAACAGGTCGCCGTGGTTCGTAAACCTGGAGTTACGACGACATTAAAAACCATGGTTTCATTCGGAAGTTTGCAACAAAGATCTCTCATGACGTGCGGATGGGGTCTCGACGAAGCAAACCAAGATATCGTAGACACGGCAAGTAACGTATTCTCCGGGAAATTACCCTTAAAATATCTTATGGGATTCGCCGAAGATTACGCAAAAGGTGTTTTCAACGTAAAACAAGAGCTTATTATGATTATAGCTCGCACTTTTACCAATTGTTACGTCGGCGAAGTAGAGGCAGAAATTAGTATCGACAAAATCGAATGGAAAATTCGTCACATCATTCCAGACGACAAGCAAAAATTGAAAATACTGTCTCGCATTAATAAAGGAGGAAACAATGCCAGTATTCAAATGGCATATCGTAAATGGGATCTGTACGAATTACCAGCTTTAAGGCAAACATCTTCCGACGTGTGGGCCTTGAGAACGAGTACAAGTCTGGAAAGACCGCGCTATATAATCGTCGGGTTTCAAGACAGCAATAATTGCGACAAGAAAGAAAAAAACGCAACCCAGTTTACCCACGCCGACGTATGCGACATTAGACTGTATCTGAATTCAACCGTTTATCCCTACGAAAGATGGAATTTAGATTTCGCCAAGAAACTGTACGCAGCAGCCTATTACAATTACGAAAACTTCCAAGGCAGCTACTACGGGCGCGAAATAAACGATTCGATGATAACGTTCGCGGAATATATGAAAAACCCCGTTTTTATTATCAATTGCAGTCATCAACCAGAGGCGATTAACTCATCGACAGTGGATGTAAAATTGGAGTTCCAAACGAGAAAGAATAAATTCCCCAAAGACACTAAAGTATACGCATTAGTTATTCACGACTCATTTTTTAGTTATAATGTATTAAACGGTTCGGTGACCAATAAATCTATATTTTAATGTATCTATTATATGTAACACAAAATAATGTTCTTGAATCAATAAATTTGTAATGAGTGAAGTAGTAGTTTTATATTTATTTGAAACCCAACCAAAAAAAAAAAGCTGGCGGAAAAGCCCGCTCTTTAAGAAAAGAGTACGGGAATTTAGAAAATGGTGGTTTATTAAGTGGAAAAAAGAGCTTAAATAACACAAGAAAAAATTTTTAAGGCAAAATATGAAAACAACGATTTAGAAAATTTGTAGGAAAGTAACGGTTAGGAATAGGGAAAAAAGTTATAAGAAAAAATTATAGAGGAAATCGAGTACTATAAGCAAGCATTTTTCTCGATAGTAAAAACGTAAAAAAAAAATTTTTTCAAAAAAAATTGAAAAATGGTGAATGCGCGCCAAAGTTGAAGTTTTGGAGCAAAATGATATTAGGAAATTAGAAAGAGAATTTTTTTCTACATATGGTAGTACTTTTCAAAATTCGGAAAGATGAAATTTTAAGAAAAGGGTTATAGTAAGTTAGTAATTTGGATTTTTTAAAGCGCTGTAGCTCGCGAACCGTTCAAGATAGAAAAAAAATAAAAGCACTTCGATAGCCCAAAATTTTGAGGAGAATGCGATGGTGTAAAAAAAATTATAATTTTTTTTTTTTTTGAAAATGCTGAATACGCGCTAAAGTTGAAGATTTAGAGAAAAACGGTATTGGGAAATTAAAGAGAGAATTTTTTTCTACATATTGTAGTATTTTTGAAAATTCGAAGAAATGAAATTTGAAAAAAAGGGTTATAGAAAGTTAGTAATTTGAATTCTTTAAAGCGCTGTAGCTCGGGAACCGTTCAAGATAGAGAAAAAATAAAAGCACTTTAATTACCTAGAATTTTGAGTAGAATACAATGGTGAAAAAAGAATTTGGAAAATCTTAAAAATGACGAAAAATTTAGACGAAAAAATTGAAATTCTCGAGTTAGGAGGCTAGGGCCGCCGAACGGGAGTATGTGGAAGTTGTAGGGGAGGGTTTTTTTTTTTTTTTTTTTCTAAGTCTAGTACTATATGCTAGAAAAGTGGAGGGGGGTAGTTTGTGTCCATAACAGAGATACGGTGAGTTATAAAATCATATTATTCTCAAACTTATATAATGCATATATGCACTCCACCTTACCCCCTCCAACTTTTTGAATGTATATAGAGGCCGGTATTAGAATTATTTCATCATTACACATTCGATCGGCAAGATGGAAGATATACCAAAAAGGATCATTGGCATTGTCAGGCCATTCGTGCCCGGCAAAATATGCAAGTGTGAGGAGTGCGGGGGTACCGCACCAGGAGCGGCACCTTCGGCATCGCCTGCAACGCCGACACCACCAGCGACGACGACGGTGCCGCCAATGAGAAGACCAAGGGCTGCACCTAGGTCGGTGTTAATATCGTTGGGTATTACTCCACGGTAGGCACCCCACCCTCCCCCCAGGCCCTTTTAGGGCCACAAAAACGGTCCTTTTCAGGACCACATTATATTTTGATCGTAGTTTAGTAATCGTCACTTATGGGGCGAGATATTCGTTTAACGACGATTTGTCTCGTAGCTTAAGTGCCAAGTTATATGCTTGAGAACCTATGAAAATGTTAACAGTTCAAACAAGGTTTCTATTATTTTTTTTTTTTTTGTAATGTATTCTTCACAAAATATTAAGAATAAGTCTTATTGTCTTAACAAATCTAATTCCTTATTTAAAGTTTTTGAAAAAATCAATAATTCTATAAGCTCTCACCAATACATAACATTTAGAATCCGTTGGTGGGGTGGGGGTAGTTCTATATATATGAGACTGGGTCAGTTACACAGTCATATATTCATCAACCCTCATACGATGAACATGGAGGAAGAAAGACCCGCCAGCCGAGGCTCATCCATCTTTAGTGATGACACCGTAGCCGACAACGTTGGAGACCTGCAAGTCTTCGACGACGACGACGAGGTGGATTTTGAAATTGACGTCCTACGTTGGGACGACTTGGATGAGCCGATTCCGCTAGTATATGACCATGATCCGGGTCTAGTGGAATTAGACGATGCGGGCGATTGGGTCTTACAAAGACTCGAAACTCCGTCGCCGCAGCCAGAGCCGGACTCGACGGAAGATGCGGTGCTGGAAATTCCAGCATCACCAACACCCGACGACCCACAAGGCCCCTGCGATTCGTCAAGCTGGTGGTCGACCAGCGAGGATGGGGCACCATAAGCCCCACACTCTCCCTGGCCCTTTTTAAGGGCACACAACAACGGTCCTTTTCAGGACCACAAAATACTTTGATCGTAGTTTTAGTACATATTAGTACTTTGTTACTAATATTGTATGTATAGAATATACAATATTAGATACAAAGTATTAAAACTTTAAGTGCTGGTGGAACCCAGCTAAATCGTTCGTTCGTATTTGAGACCACAAACAACTTTTGGTCTCAATACGTAATACGACATTTGTTTTCACCCCCCACCATTAATTTGTCTCTATATATACGACCACCAATACTTATTACAATCATTTTAGTTCAACATGTCTGCGACTCAACAACAACAACAACAACCCATCCAATGCCCTGTGGTAGATTCTACCACAGAGAATTGTTTGGAGTGGGAGTCGAACGATCCTAGATGGGATGAACTTTGGCGGTTCATCGTCGAATATACAGAGGACAGCACCGCCACCCCCGCTGATGATGACGGGCCGTGCGACTCCACAACACAATAAAAGAGTCGCATGTTTTTCAACCAAACGGTCCTTTTCAGGACCACAAAATAATTTGATCGTAGTTTTAGTTGGTTATAATACTTTGTAACCAATATTTTATGTTTTTTTCATAAAAACATACAATATTGAGATACAAAGTATTAGAAGTTCTGGCGACACAACCTTAACTTCATAAACCGAACCATGTTTTAGCATACTTGTAAATATTATCAGAAAATAGTTACAACTATTGCTATTGCGTAGTTTTAGGGGATTATTCACTCTTTTTTTTATTACCTAATATTATGTGGGACAGAGCCTATATGAAATAACACACAAAAATAAATTTTCAAGTCATTTTTATTCTCATTATAAAATATAAAAATTTGATCAAACACTTTTTTTTTATTAACTACAATATATATATATATATATATATATATATATATATATATATATATATATATATATATATATATATATATATATATATATATATATTTACAAACTTAATACTATAAATTAAAAGCTAATATCTACAACTACCTAACACCTACTACATAATTTATTAAAGTCCTTTAATTGTCTTTTTAACCGCGCAGATTTCACCTTTTTTATCTCTAATTGTCTTTCAAGTTCTATAATGTCACTGTCACACTCGTTCACTTCTTTCACTAAGCGTTTTTTCATGTCAAAAATGTCTGTCAATTTGGTCTTCTGAGAGTTGGTGAAGTCTTCGACTCACTCCGGTTGTGATGGCTCCGAATATATTAACGAAGAAGAAGCGGTTTTATTTGGTGAAGACGATGATGATGACGACGACGACGACGACGACGAAGCAGCGGAAACTTCATCGCCTTCAAAACACCGCTTAAACCGCTTCTTCATGGGTTTCCGGCACCCCAATATCGGCGACAGTGGTGCTGGGGAAGACTTCACCTCCGACACTATTTCATTCTCTACGCTGGCCGGTGTTGGTAGCGTTGGTGGTGTTGGTCCATCAGGGCCTTCTATGACTTCCACTTCTACTGACAATGGCTCTTTTGATGCTGTTTTTAGGAAGTCGGGTAATGGAACAGGGGTGGAGGGACGCTTAAAGTTAAACTTTTTCTTCTTCCCTTGTCCCACACCTTTAATCGCCGAATAAAATGTTTTTTTATCGGCGATTTCCGACTTCCGCATAGTCAAGAGCTTTTTCAGTTTCGAAGCTTTCGGAGAAGATTCCCTAGGCCGCGATGCTTTTCGCACAACCACATCACTAATCACATTTATCTTTGGCTCCTTCTCCTCCGTCCAGCATTCCAGGAATTGCGCTGCCGACTGAACTAACTCTTCGTCGCGACCATCGTTGAGGGCTCGGTCTTCAGCATCTTCATGCTCCACGCCATTCCAGTTCTCGAACACCCCCGGACTTAACACTTCCAAACCACTCATGTTATCCAGCATGCCTTGCTGTGAACCGCAGCTCACGTCAAGAGCATCTAAAAGAGACCGTACACTAGACATTTTCGATATTCAAACTCACACAATTAACTTTTTCTTAGCACTGTACTGTTTGCTGTTCTGACGAACTGTGAAGAGCTCGAGCCAGCAAGTCTGCTTTTATGCCCATTTCCCCCACTACACCGCCTTTATTCCTTTTGTTCGATGCATTAAGTATAATATTTAAACTTGTCAGATGCAAGGCCAAGGCCAAGGCCGACGTAACCGGCAATACCAGGGTTGTTTTCAGGGCTGTAATTTTCATGGATTTTTTTTTGTCCCTGTCAAGGTTATTTTAAAGAAGCATATAAATATAGTACTAAACTTGTCAGATGCGAGGCCAAGGCCAAGGTCAAAGTACCCGTCAATGTCAGGGTCGTTTTCGAGGTTGTAATTTTCAAGGATTTTTTTTGGTCCTGTCAAGGTTATTTTAAAAAGTAATACATAATTAGAGTACCGCGATTGAAAAGTACAACATATTCAAACATCATGTTGCCAACCGATGAACAACCTAGTGAAGCAGCCAAAACATACAGTCATATACCAAAAGCTTTTTATTTAACTTGTCATCATTGTAAAAGACTAGGTATCTGCTGGCGAAATGATCTTACGTACGACTTCAACTACATTGACCTTTTCAGGGTTAAATTTGTACAATGCGGCTTTTGTGGACTAGTTTACTACCAGTTCAAGGACATTAATGAGCGTGCCATCCAGAGAAGAAATTGGGTCATAGAAGAAGCTTACCTGTACAGAAGAAATTAACATGTATTTTATTTCTTAATTTTTAATTTTTTTGTTTGTTATTTTTTTTATTTTTTTTTAATAATAAAAAGTAAACTCAATCTTTTGTTATATTTTAATTTTTTTTTTCAATAAAACAATAGTAAAATGAATCTGTATGTGTATTTATTAAACATCACCTAAAATACGTTTTGCAATCCATATTTTTCTGCAGAGTCCGTTTATTAATGAAATAGAACCATATATTAGGGTGAAATCTAATGGTTTCAAATCAGTCTCACATAACAATGTCAGAAGTAAACACTATTGATAAGTTCGGTCGCAAAAGAAAATTTAAGGATTTTAACTTTATGCGAGGTCCTTCAGGAATAGGTTTTAAACTTACACCTAATGGAGATTACGACATGGGAAGCAAAAGATTGTGCTATTTAGCAGAACCTCTTGAAGGAGACGATGCGACCACACGAAATTATGTTGATAATAACCTTGCTCAGTGTGTACAAGATACGCAGAAAGCTTTACATGACTCAACAATTGTTATTAAAGATATATTCAGAAACCAACTTGAAGGTTACGTACGCAAGAAATTAATTGAAACCGGTCAAGAACTTAGAGGATACATTGATGATACTGTTATTGCAATATATGAACTTAGGCAAGACGAACTGCGTGATGAACTTAACTCTAGAATGTTGAAAATTGAAAAGACTATGGAGGATCTTGTCAGCAAACCTGTTTCACATTAAACATTTACTCGTAGACCTGTGCGTTTAATTTACTATTAGACAAATTTTTCAACAATAACTTTTACAGTTTGTTATTTGTCGACACTTCATTATATTTATAATTTTAAAATAAAGGTTCAATAAAAAAGCAATCAAGTAATGAATACATGTTTTTTATTTAAAAAAAAAAATTACAATACTATCGTTACATATTAATGTTGTATGTTTAATAGAAATAATAAAAACAATACAAATAATGAAATATGGATTTTCCAGATTACGTGCTGTCCTGACTTAGAAATGATTCCAACACGGTGACTAAATTTGCTAAGTTTTCTTCCGGGTCTGTTTTGTAAAAATCTATGTCTGCATGCCCCCAAGGTAGAGTTTTGGTTGAACTGGGAATTACATAACGTTTATCATCGCTATGTGACAATGCTACTTTATTTATTATGTTGGTATAAATGTTATGTAATTCACTTCTAAATGTCTTCATCTTTCTTAATATCAAACCACCCCGTTCAACAATTCTTTGGTAGTCTTCCTGATGAAGGTCTTTCTCGATAACACATTTTTTGATACCTTTGGCTTTTTTTAATTCATTATTAATGGACTTTCCATAATAAGCCTTCGCGCCGGTACCATAAAAACTTATTATCGGATCACCAGGAAACTCATCTTTCATTCTACCAACTACAGAATTACTTTTAATTATGTTGAAATTATTAATTTCGGGGTAATTTGATGTATCGAATTTTTCGGGGTTTTCTGATATAGTTTGATAAAAGTTTTCCGTATACACTTTTAATATAAGCGAGTCAGTATCGGTGTAAAGTAACGAAGCATCATCACCAAACTTGGATTTAATAAAATTATAATAAAAATCGTATATTACAGTCTTTGATATATCTAATATGGAAAAACCGATATAAATTGGTTTATTGTACAATATTTTAACTTTATTCATATGTATAGCAACAAAGTTCTCGGTAAATATCGAGCTACTATTGAAATTGGGGCGGGATATTAGTGCTCTAGCTCCATTTCTGCCTACACTGTTCTCCCAATGTGTTACTAATTTTATATCCTTTCGATTTTCCACATTTTCCATAGTTTTACCAAATATCGCGTTATTTTTTAATTTAAAAGTGTCCTTCGCAAATTTTGTGGTGGCCTTGTTACGTAAATTGGTATTAAAATCAATATACGATTTTAGCCATTTTGATTGCTTAAACTGTAATACTCGATGGGTTTGCATTACCACTAAGCCGTTGGCGATGGCTTGTTTTAAAGTTCTATAGTGTACAATGTATTTTTTTTTATCTTGTAAATTAGGAATTAATTTCGGTAATTTAGCGTTTTCTGTTGGCGGTATGATATTTTCTACTAGAAATGGAAGATCAGAATGTGCATCATGCAACTCAGTCGGATAATGCACATCCACTTCCAAAACGTAGCCATGTAAACTATCATCACCAACAGCCATAATATTTAAATCCAGAATTTCGCGCTCGCTTAACCATCGAAAACCACCATATGGTAATGCTTGTGACATACTATGACCATATAGATTTGTAGCATCAAGGTATGTTATAAATGAAGAAGGTTTTGTTGGGTCATAGTCTGGTAAAAAAATATTATTAGCGATGTGCTTCCTTTCTGTACACTGGCTTATGCCGCCGCGTATACCTTTCTTAAAAAAATGTATCATGTCTATATCAGTTAAGAGCTCTAACTCTACCTTAGTCATACGTAACATACAATCAAATGATAAACTTGGAAGGGTATAGTAATGTGCTGGATCAAGTTTATCGAATTTTAAACAATTATTCCGAAATTGCTCAAAAACATCACACAATAGCAACACATCTGATTTTAAATACACGTCCGAATAGTCCCCCAAAGTTTTACACCCAAACAAGCGCCATACTTCTTTTGCTCTTCTATAGCTTTCATCGCTAATATGTTCTTCCCGTAAATTATCATAAAATTCATCTTTACTTGGAAGACATGTATTTTCCATTTTTTCTATAGAGTCAATAAAGCTATAGGGAAAAACACCCTTTTGACGCATCAAATTAAATTGGTTGATATTTGAAAAATGTTTCCGCGTTTCAATAAAATCGTCGTCGTTTAAACCGCTGCCTAAATTTTCCAAAGACGTTGACAGAAATTTAAAACTATCAATAAATCGCAACTTTAAATATTTCCTCTTGACTTTTCCACATTTACTATCAAAATAATCGTGCACATAAATGCTTTTGTACTTTTCCTTACTTTGAGCCAAAACACCAATTGTATCCTCATATTTACATAACTCTTTTATAAATAAATGGCTGTCGTAGCCGCTTAAGTTATGAAATATGATAGGGATAAAAGAGGGTAATTTATAATTTAAATTACAAACGGAATGTGCAGCACCAAATTTTTTTGCACCAGTTATGTGACAGTGGTCTCGTACTTTAATCTCACCCTCTTCAAAAGGGCCTTCACATATACCACATATTTTAGCATCATTAAACTCCCTTTTTTCTTCAGGCGTTAACGGTTTCATAGGCTTAATGTCTTTTAAATATGTGTTGTATAGAGCCCTTAAATCACACTCGATACGATCCACAAAGACTTGAGCTGCATTATTACCACAAAATAGCTCAAATTTCGAAAGTGAGTCGTCAAAAGAGCATTTAATTAAATAAGCAAAAGAATATGGTTCATGTTTAAAACTTTTTACAGTGTAAGAATTTTGTGGGTTTGGTTGTACCGTTTCAACGGGTTTTAAAACAGATTCGAAATCTGCATAAACCACGAATGGAACGCGCATTTGCTTTTCTATACCCTCGAATTTTAAAATATTTTCCGGCACACTCTTTCCAAATTTATCGATTTTTAAATCCACTGAGGGTGTTTGCGTGAAAATGTGGTTACAATCGTAGCTTTGATGTAAAGTTAAAGCTGACGGTGTACTAAAATAAATGAGGCAACCATCACAGAAATATATTTTATGTTGTTGACAACTAATTTGACTTGAAACTAAACTTGATAAATCCCGAATCCAACAATAATGACTCTTTGAACAAGTCGTATCGCAAAAATGTTCACCGCCATCTTTACTACTACAGTCTTTTGTAATTAACAATAAATTTACATGCCTATCCAACTTTTTTGACGCATACCTCAGTGGACCAATAACTTCATGTATTACTTCATTATTTTCATATTTAGATTCCAGACCGTATACGTTAATTGATATGTTGTTCATTTCCTCAAATTTTTTAATGTCACGTAATTTTACTGGAAAATCCATACCTGTTACATTTAGCACTCTAGAAAAATGGGGGTAGGATGTCTTCTGTGAAGGCTCTGCTGTTGGAGGAAACAATGCTGATGTTACAGCCCACGCAAAGCAAAATTCGTCCTGGTTAATCACATTGACGACAGCTCCTTTCCTTTCAATAGAATACGGCAACTTGATGTATGATGAGCCACCCATAGGCATATACTTGTTGATACCAACTTCCAAGTATAAAATTTGCACAAGAGCCCATCCTATAACAAGAAAAATAATATATAAAAATCAGTTTAATATATCGGGTTTTGATTTTTCCATACCTGAATCTTTCTCCTGGAACTCTGTCGCCTGCGTTTTTATTGATTCGGTGAAAGAATGGTAAACGGCATCCAAATCACTTTCTACACTAATTATTTGATTAGCAGTGTTGAAGGATTTTTCACTGAATATTTCTTGTGATGGAAGCATGTACTCGCCAACAGCTGTCATGTTAACTTTTAAAGCATGATGCACACGCAATAAATTATTAACAAGTTCCACCACCTTGGATTTAATGTCTGCAAAGAACATAACGTAATCGGAATGCTCCATATCACTGCTAACCCGATAGGTTGCAATTCTCCTTTTGAAGGCACATTGAACGAGTTGCACACCATGACATACCGGCAAACATGAATTATTTTTATGTTGTTGTGTTCGTTTATGCGCTGACATATGATTTATTGGAACATCTACATTACATGTAGCGCAATTAATTACCGGAATCGTCGATGTATACTCTTCAATTCGGAGCCGTTTTCCTCCAGGCACTTCATTAAATCTCGCCGCACACGATTCTCTTTGATGACGTCTCATATTATAAATATTAGTAAACTTAGAACCGCAATTTTCACAAACATATGCCATGATTTGTCAAATATTAACACATGTACTACCTATACAAGTCAGAGCCAACTGATGAATGAAACTGCCCCATACCTTATATAAAACCATTCAAGGTCACCCCCAACCACATAACATATCTTCAAGGTCACACATCCAAGATGACCTTCAACCAAGTCAAGGTCGTCGCGACCAAGGTCAAGGTCAAGGTCACACACACAACCTTGAACACAAGGCCAAGGCCAAAGCACACGTGCACTTTCAAGGTCAATGACAAGGACATGTGGGCGGGGCCAAAGAGGGGTGAAGCAAGGTCAAGGTCAAGGTCGAGGAGTGGGGGGATTGAGAGAATCGGGTTATGTTCACTACTGACACGAATATTTTTATTTCATTTTTTTTTAGTTTTTTTACTTGTAGTAAATTCTTTGAGTATTTTTAAGCATTTCAACAAATTTCTACAAATGAGGAATTTATAATCAATATCAACAAAAAGAGGATTTAAAAACTTATTTCATCACAAGACATTGTTAGATATTATTTACATATTAAAAATAACATAATAATTTTGGTAACCAGAAACTCATGCCTTTGCTTTATTGCCGGTTACTTTATTTAAAAATTGATGTACCAACTAGCATATTATATTAGTTTAGATAATGTTATTAGAAAAGGATAATATAAAATCGCAGCGTGGGAATCCAGAAATAAAAGAATTCGCGTTATTTATTAAGATTTTACTAAATAGAAATAAAACTACTATCACGTTATTGAAGACCACGCAAAACAGGGTGTCGGGTAAGAACCTCCTAATTCCTCGAGAGTACATAGGGATGGTCAAAATAATCCTACTTTGTCGTAGGAAAAAAAAACCTAAAGTGCCTCTTAACGGAGATACGGAGCCCTAAACGGGTACCCAGAGATTTACCTTATCGGCTCTAAGTTTTGAACCGACTTGTATAATTTAATTAAATTTGATATTTTATAGAGTCCATAAGAACTCATTAAACCATACTACAGTAGGTGTTTTAAATCATTAGAGAAATTAGGAACGGACTTGTAGCCACACTCGTTGGGCGTAATTTTTGACATGTGTCACTTTACAAAGCTGAAAGCAGATTTTTTAAATACTCTGGTCATTCCTCTTCAAAAAAGGTACTCTTAATTTATTTCGATGAAATTGGTAGTTTTCGAGATAAATCGCTTTATATGCGGAAAACTCTAAAGTTACTAATGTTAAACACAAACAGGTAAAAATAAAGTACGCAGTGTGTACTATACTTTAATTTATGGAGAAGCACGGTCTAACTCTTCGAAGGCATGAAGATGTTATGCTGACAGATTTCCAGCTTTGACATTGTCAAGTCCAGCAATATGTCAAACGGTTGATCGGAGCTCAAAGAATACATTATTATTAAAATGCAAAAATAGTGAAAACGTCTAAATGTTATTTTCGCAAATGTTCTGGTGTTAAATAAATTAGTTCTTTTAGATGTCCCCCAGAAGTAAAAGTCTATGAGATTTAGATCTGGAGACCTTGGTGCCACCTCGATCGAGGCCATCGAGGGCCAAATAGGTTTGTTAAATGTCGACGTACTATACGGTTAAAACAAATGGACCTATAAGGTTATTTCCGATGATGCTAGCCCACACATTTACAATAAACCTTTTTGGTGTTTTTTCTTCTTTGAATTAGAGCATGCGAGTTTTCAACATCCCAAAAATGTAAATTGTGTGACTTTATTATGCCATCTCTTGTAAAACTGGCTTCATCCGTAACAAAATAAGGTCAGAAAAATTTAGATTTGTGTTATGTTGCTGTATAGACCAGTTATAGTATTGCAGTCAGGTGAAGTAACTGTTCTGTTAGAATTTAATGTACAATCCATTTTGTAACATCGTTTTGTGTGCCGAGCTTTCTTATGCTGTTTAAAGAATTGTCAACAATATCTTGCAAAGTTTGTCAATCTACGTGAGGGTCTCGTGCTCTCCTGGGAGAGCCTGAATAGCCTCGTTGCGGTGAAAATGATCCTGAATAAAGCATATAAAAATGTATTTTTTAACTTTAATAATTATTTTCTAATCATCTTTTACTTGTTTCCCTTAGGCTTCGATCGAACTGTTTTGGGATTTGGTAATGTTCGAGATGAAAATCTTTCAGCATAGAGTCTTCTTGCTTTCGAAGAATTTGGCAGCACTTCACCATAAATTAAATGCATATCATGCATAGTTTGCGTAAGAATATTCTTCCCTTTTTTAAAATGATTTTTACTTGAAGGCAGTTTTGACAAATTCCGTGAATAGTAATTCATTATGTAGATATTAACAACAATAACCAGATTTTTACTTTCTTGTGTAGCACTAGAAACTCTTGAGTGTTTCGCATAAAAACCGATTTATCTCGAAAACCGCCAGTTTTATCGAAATAAATTAAGAGTATACTTTTTGAAGACCAAAGTATTTAAAAAAACTAGTGTGCAGCTCTGCAAAATGTTGCTTGTTAAAAATTAACCCCAACGGGTGTGGCTGCAAATCCATTCTTGACTTCTCTGATGAAAAACATATACTGTAGTATGGTTAATGCGTCTATAAAATACTAAAATTTCATTAAATTATACAAGTCGGTTCAAAACAGAGCCGATAGGGTAAATCGCTAGGTACCCCTTTATTGCTGTGTATCTCCGTGAAGTGGCACACGGGGGACATCCCCTCTATGCTCTCGAGAAATTAGGGGTACTTACCGGACACCCTGTATAGTAGAATTAGGTCTCCAAGTAGCTTTGATTTGGTATAGCGGAAGGTAGTTTTATTTTCTATATAGATCCCTCCAGGATGATGCTACGTATGATAAGTCTGAACATGGGAGCCCGAAGAGTTAAAAATTATTAACTGAAACAGAATATTTTTTACACTTTTTTCAATATATTTCCATAAAGAGCAACCTTAAAGCGAAATGTTGTTGAATACAATTTGTTCGTTAGAAAATTTTCTTTCGATCCGTGCTATTATAATTTTCGAAATGTGTCAGTGTATGTTGCAAAATGGAGAAATACACGAAAGAAATGGGAAAAAATGACATTTTCTTCAAGTGACCGGTAAGGAGACGGACTGATTGAAGATTCCTAAGGATTACCATTGTTTTGGGGGAGAGAAGTCGAAAATGATCCGCTAGCCCCTATCAGGTATGAGCGATTTTGTCAGAAGTTTGATATAAAGACAGGGAGGTCTCCTGGGAAGCCTAATCCAAGACTGTATTAAGGATGGATTCGTATTTTACATGATTAAATCTTTGATTATGTTTAAGAAAGTGGCTGTGATATGGGAGTTATGAATAAAGGAGTTATGAGAGTTGATACCTAATTCTACAAGGTGGTCTAATGTACATTTTTGTTGCCTAAAGCACATTTTTCCTGAGATTATAATTCTTAATCTAGAGCTTACAATTCTTTCTAGTATTTTACTAACGTTAGGGCTGCCTGCTAATATCCTGAATTTTTTAGGCTTATGGATTTCTTCGTTATGTCTATTGTATGGTGTGATTAGGTTTGACTTAGGTGTTTTATCATGGAAGTAATATTTTCTCAGGCCCTGGCGAGCTTTCTCTGCGTTTGTCTGAAGAGTAATTTAGTTTTTTGAGAGTAATTGGGAGGTTGTAGGAGAAAGTAGGAGAATCTGGGGATTGAGAGGGTAGATCAGCATAGGTTGGGGCATTGTAATATGTTAGGCTATAATGTTAGCTACATCTGAGGGGTCAGTTAGCCATTTATTGTTATTTAGGATCCCATTGATTGAGTTGGAAGGATGACCTGTTAGTCTATGAATCCTATTCCACAGTTCTGAGCTTGGATATTAGAATTTTTGGATTGATTGAAGGAGGGATAATTTTTTTGAACTGTTAATTATTAGTTTGGATTCTGTTATTTTTTTTTTTGACTGTAGTGGGATCGTGTTTGAACTTATTGAGGGCAGTTTTTCTTTTCTTTATAGAGTTATGGCATTGACCGTTCCACCAGGGTACTGAAAGTTATTTAAATTTAGGATTAGTTTTAGAAAAGCTTTTATCAGTTGTTATTAGTGTGTAATATGGATTAGTAAACAGTGATATGGATTTGTTAATGTTATAAGAATCCAGATTGGAAGGGTATATGTTGATATAGTTCTCAATTAGCTTGTTTTAAGATAAATATGTATGAAAGAAGGAGGTATGTAATCTTTGCATAGCTGTCTTCAAGAGACGATTGCTTGAAATGGGGAGTGATATTTCAGGAACACATTAATAGGTTAATTGTGGATAGAGACTTTGAGGATGAGAATATATATGTGGGACAGCCATCGTCCAAGATGTTTAGGCAAGAGGAGTCGGTGATTTGTGAGATTATCTACCTCTTGGGTCGATATGGTTTTATCCCTAGATGAAATTGTGGGAGCTAAAGTCTCCAGTGATTAGAAGTAGGGGAGGGTAATAATTGATAATATTAGAAAGATCATCTAGGTTAATAATTGCGTTAGGGGGAGGTATTATTGCAGATTGATATTTGGAATGTTAAGTAGGTTTCTGTGAAAGGGATATTGTCCTTTATGAGAAGGGCTGCGCTCCACGATACTCTGAGTAGACTTGAAATCAGGGGGTACCCAACTACTTGAGTCCGAACAATTGGGATTTGGCTCTCCCTAAATCACGCATTTATTAGCTTGTTCTTTATAAACTTGAGTTTTGAGGGGTTTTTATGGGCTCCTCTGTCATTTGGCTGGCTGGCTAAAGCAAGCCTCCACCCTTGAAAGGTACACTGTTCTGTGATAGTTTCTGTTCAACAACCACTAATCTCCGAGAACGGAGCAACGTGTCTGGAGTTCTGGGGTCATGAAAGCCGAGATACTCCCACTGGAAATGGGTCCAACTCCTAAATTTGCTCTCCTCAGGGGAGCAAATTTAGAGGTTTTTAATTCGCGAATAACACGACTAAGTACAAACTTGCAAAAATATTATACGAATATACCTACTCGATCAGATAAACAAAAAAAAAACTAAATAAAAATTTAACATTTTTTTTTCTCATAAATAAGTCAATGTAACTTATTCGTTATATTTTGCATTTGCATATATTCAGTAAGAATTATTAAACAAATTTTTCAGATTTTTAAAACGTAGCGTTGGAAAGTTAAAAGGGGGACAATTATAAAACCACATTAAATAAAGAATATAATATAAATCATTTATTTGTGTCTGTAAAAATTAATCCAATGATATCCCACTAAATCGAGTGAATGAAAAAAAAAATTTCTTTCACCCCTCTTTTTCACAAATATCTTTTTTACCAATTTTGCACGTGGGTTATTGGAACACATGTGCCTCTAAAATTTAATTATTGGAACACATAGACCTCTAAGATTTCATTGAATTGACTGTGACATACTGGCGGATGGGCTGACATGACGAAAATATAAGATAAAAAGGTTCAGAAAATCATCTCTTTTTAACATTCTTTCGGTTAATAATTTTTTGTTTCTAGCTCATTTTTTCCGATTGGCGCATGGGTCAAATATCGTTCCTGTCATTATTCTAGAATGATTTATGCAAAAAGTAAAAGTCCCTCTTGCCAGTCCCCCTCGACATACAATCTGACTCGAATAAATGGAAAGGTGTTTGAAGCTTAAATTTTCCTAATTATTAACGTTAAAATACTTATCAACATAAATGTTAGAAACTACAAAAAATTGTGTATTAACTTACATTATTCTTGTTTGCTATCTGGAACCCAAATCTTTTAGCTTTATATCGCTTAGCTATTTCATCAATGCCTTGTCCCGGTAATGGTTCTGACACAAAATAAGGTACCAAACTTAAATCGTAAGGTGGCTTGGACTTCTCTTTATTTTCTCTACGAACTCTAAAAATCAACACATGGAGAAATGTTACCCAATAAGTATTACAATTAATAATTTAAATTGATAATTATTTCTATTATTTAAAAGTAACATTTTTTGTTTCTGATGCAGTCAATTAAATTTCTAATTACAAACCCCATATGTTCATTAATTTGCTTGCATATATCAAAAAAAAAACCAACAGTCCAGCTGCAAAAGAATTACTAAATATCATTATAGTCTAGCAACGAGGTTACTTATCTATATCCTTATTAGAGAAACAGTTTATTTCCTGTAAATGCATATCGGGTCCTCTCTTCATCTGCGTTTCGATCACCTCGTCAGTGCAGCTGTATCGAACCAAGAGCAACATTCACAAGAAACAACTGCTAGTCAAAAATTTGGACTATTCTGGTGAATGTATAGATTTCTTTTTGACTGGCGATATTTTTCAGTCTAACATTGAAATTGGCAGATTTTTAATATCCTGCAGATATGCTTCCGAATTTATATTTTATATAGCAGTTGTTTCTTACGAATGGTGCTCTCGGTTCAAGACAGCTCCACCGACTAGACCATGAGGTGGTCGAAAAACATATAGATAGGGGGTCAGAGTTGTATTTGTAGGATATAAACTGTTTCTATATATTCTTTTCCTCTGCTTGAAAGGAGAATAACATATAGACAACTGTTGAAATTTTGATTTTTAAAACAAGTTTACTCTTGTGTGGGTACCAGGATGCAGTGACATCCTAGGCAATGAAACAGCAGACAAACTTGTAAGATAAGGTTCTCCTACCACATTTGGCATTATTAAAGCTGCTATTCAAGGGTTTTTATGCCAACACCAGATTCATTGGATCTACATTGCGGGCCACACAAACTATTGCTAAGCAAATGGTCTGGCAAATGAAGCAGCAAAATGCCGCCTTTAAGTAGAAAATAAATTAGGTTCGTGACAGGACTAATAACTGGCCACTTTAGCTTAAGGAAACGTTTATAAACAATACTGACGCACCAACATGTAGATTATGTGACGAAGAGGATGAAACAGCTGCATACATCATCTTCGAATGTAAAGCTCTAATCTACTGGAAACACCTTCGAGGATCGATTAATCCAGAAAGCTTAAACCCAGAGGATAAACTAGAAAACAGTCTACTAAACCTGATTAAAGCAATCAATTTGTTCACATAGAACAAATATGCAATGGGAGGGTTTCTCAACCCTGGCCGGTTATATCGCATAATCAATCAATCATTGATTTTCCGAGGGAACAAAAAGATTTAAAAAAAGAAATAAATAGTTACCCCTATGTTCATCTGATCACCTCGGGGCTAGTCAATTCTCTGTTGCCTGAAATGTTCAATACAATCGCTATATAAATAAATTGATATAAATTTGGGTGTCGTATGGTTCATTCAGTTCAGTTTCTAATTTTGTTGTATCCTACCTGGCCTGATTTATTTTAAGGAATTCACTGTGAAATCTAGCGAAAATGGGAAAAAAAACTGATAAGTAGTGACCGCTCTACTATTATGGTATCCTGATACTAGTATAAAATGCTTAGAACTGAGAAATTTAGGATATATGTACTGCTCCAAAGTAGCGATGGGCGTTTTGAATTTACAAGTTGTATTATTGAGAATAATCTGGAAAAATTTCAAAAGGATAATATTACAAATTGTACGGGCAGCTACTCAGTTATCTGGGAAATCATGGTGAAGAGATGTTTATTACTCCCCATGCAAGCAGACTATTTGGCACCGCTTTTGAAACCCAACCGCTCTCTTGAGGTATTTTTGCCAAGTAGAGAGCATGGGGAGGGGGATGGGAATCTTCCGAGAAACAGATACTGGTAGTTTATGGATGAATCTCGATAAGATGAAATGAGCCAGAGTCTTCGGCATGAGCGCAGAAGAGAGAGTTCTTCTCTCTTGGACAGTGTGGCTCTCAAATTTTGGTAACCAGTGGCGTCTGGATAACTCAAGCGTAAATGCCCAGCTCAAATATATCTTTGCAAACGAAAGTAAGCAACAAAAATTGTCAGTAAATAAGATGGTTGATGATAATGATAATGTGAATGCAAAGGCTCAAGGATGACAAAGGGTTCATCGCAAGAGACGTCTTGTGTGGGACGAAACGAGAATTTGACAAACATAAATAAGATGGTTGATGATAACGATAATGCGAATACAAAGGCTGAAGGCTGACAAAGGGTTCATCGTAAGAGACGTCTTGGTGTGGGACGAAACGAGAATTTAACAAACATACTGGTTGTATCAAGAATTGTTTTACTCCATGTATCCAGGTTTTATCTATCAACAAAACCTGGTGATTATAAGCAAATTTTAGAGGTTGACCTTTCTTGAATTATCTGCGAACCACATCCTTCTAAATACCCAGATATTTACTCTTCTGTAAAGGTCACAAGTAAGTAGGAACCGTTTAAGTATGCCTGGAAGAGTAACCTTTGGCTCAAGGGAGCCATAGTGTTTAAGTTTTTTGCAAAACGGAGGATGCCGCTACAGGTATTAGGTCAGGTGGATCCTCTAAACATAATAGCCTAACTAAATTAAAATTTTGAATTAATTGTTATTATCAGAATGTACGGGGACTTCATACAAAGACACAAAAGCTTGACACTAGTGTTTTGGCTGAGGACGATGACACTGTCACGTTGTCTGAAACGTGGTTAACTATGGGTTTTCAAGATGGTGAACTGTTTGATCAAAGGTATAGTGTCATACGTTGTGACAGGAATAATAATAAAACCAGAGGAGGAGTCCTAGTAGCACTAAAAATGAAATTTCACTATGAAATGATTAAAATAAATTTACATAACTGTGATGTTGATGCTGTGTTCTTTAAAGTAAGGTATAAAAAATTAGTATTTTACTTGTCTTATTTACATATTCCGCCAAGTATGAGTAGAGAGGTATACATTGATTGTTTTGACATTTTCGACACTGTGATGACTGAAAATTGTGATATTACTATCTCGGGTAATTTAAACTTCCCAAATTACGAACTTAGTTTGGAATGTGAATAATGCTTATTGTTAAAGCAGTTTCTTGCTTTAAATAATATTAATCAATGTAATATAATCACGAATGTGGTGAATAAAAAATTAGATTTTATTTTGTCTAACAAGAATATATTTAATGTATGTAGGAGTTCTATATCACTTGTGGAGGAAGAATTATATCATCCAAATATTTCAGTGTAAATGGCATTTAATTCAGATAAATCTCAGGATAATTTAATAACATCTTATATTTATGATTTCCCTAATGGTGATTATTTACTTCTTTATGAATACAAAAATCCATGGATTAGTCTGAAGTTCAATCTTTTGTGGATCCCAGTGTGCACCTAGGAGGAGTATTTTATGATAAAATTTGATCATGCATTGAGCGGGCTATTTCGAAGGTAAAAAATCAGGGAATGGCGTACGTACATATTATGAATGGTTTTCTCTTGACCAGGCTAGAAAGATAAGTTTAAAAAAATGAACTGTACAAGAAAGTTGTTGCATTGGACTGCAGTGGGGAGAAGAGGCAGCATTACGGGATATTAAGGCTCACTGTCAAACCACAGACAGCGAATTAATTTAAAAAATATCAAAGAAAAACTCGAAAATAATGTAAGATCTAATCCAAGTAGTTCTAGGGGTGGTAACAGGGGCAATTCTAATGAAATGACTTTTAATGACATTAAATAAAAACCTGTTGATATCGCTGAAAGTTTTGCTGTAAACTTCTCTTCTGTATCTGAATCATCGTCTTTGTCTGTGCCTATAGATGTTGAATTCGGGTAATTTCGATTTCTCCGCTATCGTTGATCAAATGTAAAACTGTTGGTGATGATAATAGTCCATCTTATATATATATATATATATATATATATATATATATATATATATATATATATATATATTAAAGAAATTTTTTCTTGAGTATAGGTCATTAATAATATTTCTTCAAATTATATTTGAATTGCTGAACGACAAAAAATTATACAAACAAATTAAGTCAGACAGACAACAAATCAACAACAAAAAAGAAACATTGAACTTATAGATTTATGGGAGAAAAAACAATACATATCACCCGACATAGCTAAAAATCTTAAAATCAGAAATGTCTTACTACCTAAAATATACGGATTACCAAAGCTCCATAAAAAGAATATTCCCTTTAGATCAATTGTATCATTTATTCAATCACCATACGTACTACTTTCCAAATATTTGTCAAACATACTTACGAATATAGATCATAAAAATAACTACTATATTAGATTCATTTCACTTTAAAGACAAAATAAAAAAAGATAACTATACCTAACAATTATATACTTATATCACTGGATGTAATCTCACTGTATACAAACATTTCAATTTTTCTAGCCATAGAAAAAATATACAGACATTCCTCAAAATGAATTCCTTAATGCAATAGAACTTACACTAAATTCTACCTATTTCTCATATGAAAACCAATTATACAGAAAAATTGAAGGATGTGCTATAGGGTCTACTTGATCCAAAGTTTAGAAAAAAATCTATTGAGAAAGCAAAAAAAGCCTTAATATTAAATAAGTATCCAGAATATCTAATAAATAAAATTTTCAAAATCAGAATCAACATGTTTTATAACACTGAAAAAAGAAATAGAAACAAAAAACCAGAAAACAACAATAAGAAATATATATCTATCCCTTTTGTAAATAGGCTGTCGCAGCAATTGCAACACCTCTTTAAAAAATACGACTTACAGGTTGGGCATAAAACTCACAAACTGTTATCAAAAAACTTTTCTAAACTAAAATCAAAAACCCTAAAATTAAGAAACAGCAATGTCGTGTACGAAATTCCATGTGGAGATTTCAACGCTTCATACATCGAGCAAACGAGCCAATATTTGGAAAATAGATTAAAAAGTCACCAGTATGACAAGAAAAATACCACCGCATTGACCAATCATGAAAAAACAAAAAACCATCGGTTTAATTTCTAACACCAAAATTTTAAAAACAGAAAATAACTTAAAAAAAAAGAGAATTTCAGGAAATGGTGGCAATTCAAAGATCGAAATCTACAGTAAACGAAAAAAAAAAGATATAAATAAGTTAAATGGAATATACATTCCACTACTTTAACGCAAAATATCAGTTGTTTGACGTCGATAAACTCGGACGACTGGGTAAATCAAAATGATTGTAATAATAACGAAATTTTTGAATGTTCCGTTGATGTTGTAATTGGTTGTTTTTTAATTTTTTAATTCTTTGATTTTAACTTTTATGTAATATGTGCAGGCAAACCATGACGATCCGAGTGTTTGTTTTATTTTTTAATCAATATAACAAAGACAATAATAGAGTTACCAACAATATTGCAAGGTATGTTTTTGGTTTTTGTTTCTTGTGTATATAAGGGTTGTGCGGACCTCCTATGCAAACGTCTCGTACATGTCACAATTTAATACTAGTATCTTGAATTTTATATATGAATATAATCTGAAGAGTCTATCTATAGAGACTAAATATTTATTAGTTTTTAGCTACAGATGGCGCTTTAAAATTGAACTTTCGGTAAGAGTAACTCGAGTAAGTGATATTTTTACATTTTGTATCACATCAATCAGTAAAACCGAGCCCATTTATAATTGCCAAGACAATAACAGCTAGTTGACTCAGGCCCTGTGGATTACTCAAGGACTAAAACATAACATCGTTACCTTTAAATCACTTACAGACCATTCAATTAATAAATTAATAAGTAATTAATGAATATAGGGCACTCGCTCAGGGTCGCCACATTTTGAGAGCCCCCAAAAGCTTGAATCAAAGATTAAGATTATTCATAATTTATTCGATAATGAATATATTTACCGAGAAGAATGAAAGAAGACGTTTTACTTAATTTTACAATTTTATTGTTACTTATTTTGTTTTTTGAAAATATTACTTTGCAGTGGCGGCTTTTCCTTAGGTTTGCAGTTTTCCACAAACCCCCAAAAAATTGTAAATTAAAATAAGGCATACTAATAAACATTGAGTATAAATATATTTTTATTTTGAACTGGTAATTTAATGATTAAATTTAATTTTTTTCCTAGATTATAAGTGAATAGCAGTCAATTATTGAAATAATTTAACTTTCTTCGCTTAAATGTCAAGAATAATTTGCCTGCCTTAAAGTATTACGTCTGGAAACGGTATTGCTGTATTAGTGTGCAATTTTAATACAATTCAAGCTAATACATTGGGGTGTATATGGAGTTGCCTAACTAAGACTTGGAGATTAATTTCATCTCATAAGCTTAATGAATGTTGCAAGTCGACTTGCACACCTGCTTTTAAGCTGTATTTTCGCTGACAATTTATTTCAACCAGGTTTAAAGAGTGTCTGCCGATGAAACAGTGACGTCACATTAAAATTATTTGCACGTGTTTTGAAACATGTATAGATATGCTTTCAAATAAGTGAACATAAGCACTTCGTCATTATGGTGTTCGGGAGATCGGAAATAGTAACGACATTTCAAATGTGCTTCAAAACAGATATAAACATATATTAAACCGGGTTACCTCGCGAGAAAACATCTTTATAGTGCCCGTCAATTTCGTAGTCCTTTTGTAGTTGTCGTTTGTTTGTTGTGCGGTAAGCTATTGTAATTTTTTTAAGTTTTGCGCTTTGGTTTTGATAAAAGCAAAAATCAATTTCGTTCAGAGCTTAATTGCAGAGACATTCTGTGGTCGGCTATTGAGTAATGAGGCTGACAATTTATTTCAACCAGGTTCAAAGAGTGTCTGGCGATAAAACAGTGACGTCACATTAAAATTATTTGCACGTGTTTTGAAACAATTATAGATATGCTTTCAAATAAGTGAACATAAGCACTTCATCATTATGGTATTCGGGAGATCGGAAATAGTAACGACATTTCAAATGTGCTTTAAAACAGATATAAACATATATTAAACCCGGATACCTCGCGAGAAAACACCTTTATTTTGCCCGTTAATTTCGTAGTCCTTTTGTAGTTGTCGTTTGTTTGTTGTGCGGTAAGCTATTGTAATTTTTTTAAGTTTTGCGCTTTGATTTTGATAAAAACAAAAATCAATGTCGTTCAGAGCTTAATTGCAGAGACATTCTGTGGTCGGCTATTGAGTGATGAGGCTGAAATTAAAAGGTTTAGAGGGCCGACTTCAAATTTAAAAATAGAATAATTCGTGTCTAGCAAAAAAAGATCTTTTACTAGGATATTTAATCCGGACCTTTATAATAAACAAACGTGGTTGTGAAATTAAAAATGCTCTATTTTGTGTTCCTTGTTTATTATTTGGAGGGGAAACTTCTTGGACAAAAGTAGTTGTATCGATTTAAATCATTTCGGTGACCGCATTAAAAAGTATACGTTGTCGGCAAAACATATGAAAAATGTTTTACAATATTCACTTTTTGGGACTGTTATCGTACCTGCTCAATTAAGCAGCGCTTATCAAAGAGATATTGAACTGCACAATGAAAAATAAGACATAATCGATACATTTTAAACATTATAATTAATTGTGTGCGTTTCTGTGGAGCTTTCTAACTCGCGTTACGAGGACATGATGAGTCTACATCTTGCTCTAATCCTGGGGTTCTTCGAGGTTTAATTGATTTTAGTGCTGAGTTAGACGGTGCTCTGAAACAACATTTAAAAAAGCATCGGTACTTCAAGGTACGTCAAAAACCATTCAAAATGAAATTTTACAAGCAATGTTGTATGTCAAGAGGATGTTTCGGGACTTCTTGTACTTGACTATCTTTCACAAAATATCCAGCTAAGTGAGACATTTAGTGAAGTTTTAAAACTTCTAAAAACTTTAATTACTGTTCCGATGACATCGGTTAAAACAGAACGTTGCTTTTCTACCCTCAAACGGATAAAAACATTTTTACGGAATACTATGAGCCAAGAAAGACTTTATGCATTGGCAATGCTTTCTAAAGAAAGGAATCTTACCGAAAGCATTCTTGGTTTCAATCAGCAGGTTATTGATAAATTTGCTAATGTCAAAGATCGACGTATGGATTTTCTTTATAAATAATTCACACAGTAATTTATACAAGCATTTTGTTTTGATTGATATGTTTTTAAAACTTACTACCTTTTTTATGTTTAGCTTTTCAAAATACAATGCTATGTTTCATACTGACTCAATTTTTAAGACTTTTATTTTTTCATCTACCATTGCCTATGGCAGGTTTTATACATATCTATGTTTTTAATGTACCATTGTTATTGCAACACCGATTTTTTTAATGCACCAGCCGCCACTGCTACTTGGTATTCTAAGAACATATTTGTGGTTTAATAAATTATCTTTTCATAATCTTATATTGATACGAAGAATTTTGATTTTCTTAAAAGGGCCTCCACATAATTCTTGTCCTGATGACCATATATCTATTGCTACTGCTTAAAGTGTATAGAGAAGTAGATGAAAACAACAAGTAAAAAAATATACTTTGATTTCCGCTTCAATATATTGTATTATACTTACTTATCTAAATTCTTCCTCTCTCTAAAAGAAGCTACACAAGCTCTTATTGTGAAATAATATAATATTTCTACTCCCGAGAGAAGACTGAATCCTAGGAAAAGACCAGCAATTCCTCCAAATGACACTAAAATGATAATTTTGAATAATTAATAAAATTTTATCATATTATTTTGATATATCATACCTAACAGATCTACCCACCCAAACAATACTTCCCTTTTGTATCTTGCCATAGGCCATGAAACAAATCCAATCTCCATTGTATCGGTGGTATCTTCTCTAGAATAAAAAAAAATATCAATTATCAAGACAATATATTGTGGTTGAAGTAGTTCATGAGTTTCGTCATTTTATTATTAAAATACATGTTTATGTTATCAAAACAGAAATATTAACTTACGGTATCATGTTTTGCGCTTCAACTTCGTACACAGTATTCTTGCAACCCAACTGGCAATCGCATCTGTCTATATTCTTTATTTTTTCCAGATTTCTGGCAATACATTCTAATTTGTCCATGGGACAAAATGGAAAGTTTGAAGTCTTCGGGTAAAAAAATGGCACGCATCCACATAGAGATTTTGCGTTCTCCATTCTGCATTGTATAGCGCAGACTGTGTAGGTATAAACGTGGTCAACTGAAACAGTAATGTTCTCGAATTAACACTATTTTGGTTCCATTTGTATTTGCAATTAAAGAATAAATAATATTTTAAATGTCAGCATTTAGAAATGTAAAAAGATATGGATTGATAGTGCTTACAGTAAATATTGAGGGATAATACTTATGCTTGAACTGTGAATAATTTTCTAATTTTTGTATCAAATTCAAATGACTATATAACCAGGGTTGTTATTTGATGAAAAATCGTCCAGACCCGTCAATTTATTTTTTTTTTTTAGAAAATAATTCCTTTGGAAAAGAAAATATTATTCAGGGGTGGATCAGAAACGTGTTAATATACCAACCCAAATTTATTTAATAAAATATGTTATATATCATTACATTTCTAGTATTTATTTAAAGGTCATAGATAATGATGTTTCGTGCGAAGTAGTAGATATCTGTTGGACTTCCATTGTGTTTATTCTTTGTTGAAGATCACTAAGTTTCAGCTAGTAGTTATCTCTAGCCGTTTACAAGTTAAAATGAAAAAATTTTTCAGCTACACAGCTATTTATTTGAAGGTTGTAGATAATGTTGAAGATTGACTGGGTTTGTTAGACTTGCATTGTCTTGATTTTTGTTTATTTTTACGACGTTTCGATTATGTTGTATCTCTAATCGTTGTCAAGTTTTTAATTATAAAATAAAGACAATGGAAGTCTGCCAATCACACTTTAGACAACTATTTATACGAAAATTAAACGCAGTGACCGAAATGAGTGCAGTCATGGATGCTACGCTAAGGTTCCATTTGTGCTGCATTTAGTTTAATTTACGACTACTATGAAGTGCTTTCTGCATTTCTCTTATATTTAAAGATTTTTTACTAAACCAACTCAGTTTTTGATGTAAAGAGATTTTCTATAAGGGTGGAGATACCAAATCACCATGACAGATTACACAATTGAGCAGGACATCCAGTTGATAAAACTTGCTTATCCAAATGAGTGCAGGAGAACCCGAGGCAGTCAATTTCTCTCCGTTTACAAAAACTTCGCCTTTCGCAGACTACAACTTGACGAATTTTGCGTCGGGACTTGGGCCTATACCCGTACAAGATCCAACTAGCCTAGGAGCTCAAAGTTAATGAGCTGGCTATAACGCCGTTTGTTCGCTGACTGGGCTTTGGAACGTTTAGAAGCGGACCCCAATTTTGACCGAAAAACCATCTTTAGCGACGAGGCGCATTTTTAGATTAATGGCTATGTTAACAAATAAAATTGTCGTATGTAGGACGACGCCAACCCACATGAAGTTTACCAGGTGGTAATGCATCCACGAAAAGTTACTGTTTGGTGCGGATTTTTGGCCGGCGGCGTCATTGGTCCGTACTTTTTTGACGTTGGTGAGGCCATCATCGTTAACGGCAAGTGCTACAGAACTATGCTGACTTATTTATTTTTCTCCAAATTGAACGATATGGAGGTAGATGATATGTAGTTCCAGCGGTACGGCGCTACGTGCCACACAGCAGACACCACGATGAATCTTCTGCATAAACGATTTGAGGATACGGTCATCTCTCACAGAGGTGACGTGAATTGGTTACCAAGATCATGCGATTTTACCCCGCTAGACATTTTCTTGTGGGGTTTCCTGAGCAGGTCTATGCTAATAAGCTCCAATTGACCGATGCTCTTAAAATCAACATAACCAATGCCATCGCTCAAATTCACCCGGATCTATGGAGCAAAGTTATTGAAATTTGGACCTGATCGGATATGTGCGTGCCACCCTGAGAAGCCAAAGCGGACATTCGAAAGATGTTATATTCCATAGATAATGGTATACATAGGCCTTTTAAATAAAAAAGGAATTTCGTTAATAACTTACACAGCTTGTTTTATTCCACTTCAACATCGACTCGCCCTTATTGAAAACCCCTTTATAACCGCGGCTTTTTTAATATTCCGTTTTCTCCAGTGTAGAAACTCCTACGTTGGCGAAACAAAGATACTAATTGAAGTAAGAATCAATGGCCATCAGATGAATACATTTCGTGGACAACCAGAAAAATCTGATACCGCCAACCATGCCTGGACTCCTGAACACCACATAAAATGCTCTGAAGCTAGAATCCTACACCAAGATCAACAGTTAAGAATACAAAAATTCAAAGAAGACGCGTTTATACATCAAAGCCCGCGTTGCTTTATTAAATCGTCTTTAGATATAAGAGAAGTGTGAATAACATTTCTTACAAGGAAGGTATTCTAAGTATCCGGCTCCGATTTTAATAAAACTTCAATATGTTGTAGAGGGTACAGAAATAAGATATACTTATTTTTTTACGGAGATTCATTATAACAGGGTGAAAACCGCCTCCAAAGTTTACCCTTAAAAACAATATTTTTGAAATATCTCAGGTTCTAAGTGAGATATTTTTACAAAACAAAATGAGAGTTACTTGTTTTTCTGTATCTTCTATTTCGAAAACTTACATTTCATGGTACAGAAACATTCAAATTTGAGTAACACTGATTTGACATTAACTGGCTGATAATTTCAAAATAATAGATAGGTTCTTAGTTGGTTCATACTGCCAAAAATTATCAACAATTACTAATAATTTTTACTGAACTAACACACTACGTAATAAAAATGCATTGTTCATACTTCAGAATGTTACAATTAGTAGAAATTAAGGATGACCAGCCAAAATTATCCATGAATATTCTATCCTAAAAGTAAAACTTAATTTTTTTTGCTTTTTAATTGTATTTGTTTAATTAATTTTATTTTAAAGTGTTTCGATTATTTCATGACACAGTTTTACTAAGTTTTATTTGTTTATAATATTATTTTTTAAATTTTTATGTACTTGTCCAATTTTCTTCCAGCAGATAACATCAGAAAGCGGTCACAAATTATGCTGACTTTTTAAAAAGTTGAAAGTTGACCGACTTCTTAGTTGATAATTGATGGTTGTTAATTTTTAGTTGGAAATATGAACAGATTAAAGTAAAGCATATAGTTTAACTTGCATGTGAAAGTTGATAGTGGAAATTCTTAGTGGTAGTTCATACTTTTTGGAAGTATGAACCGATCATTAATTATGATTAATAGAGGTAATTTTCAAAGCCAAAAGGGTAAATATTTAAAAAAAAAACTATTGAAGATAGGTACAGATTATATTAAAAAAAAAACAATTTATTGCAGAATCAAAAAATTTAATTATATACAATATGTTTCATTAAACAAAGGACCTCGCAAAATTCTTATGGAAAAGTAATTTTTGTTAAATTGGTTGAATTTTTGATACTTTGGGTATCTCGTTCTACTAATCAAATGTTTCAATAGGCAGAAATTCCCATATCTTCAGAGTTTTGAGATAAAGCTTGCTGATGTAAGGATTTATCGTACATTTGAGGCGTGTAGGTCTGAGATAAAGCAGTACTCGTTTTTTGCTTCTAGGAATTCAAAATAATTTGAAAATACTTCATAACTATCATAATTAACTGACAATATTCTATAGTTTTAATATTAGAGGCTTAGATTTGTTTAATAACACCTAATATGGACAATTAACTATCTTAATATATTTTTTGGTGTCACAGAACGTCATAGCGTTCACTTTGAATGTGTTGTAACCTGATAGTCATGACTCAAGTCATTGTAATATGGTGGTGGAATAGGATTCTATAGCAATTTATTCAAAATATGCAACATCTAACAGAGAAAGGATATGATGGAACGAAGTTTGCATTAACTGTTCACATTTTACTTCAGTTATAAACGGAGTTGCATACAGTTGTACATTAGCTGAATGTGGCTTCAGCACTACAACGGCATAATGTGGATATATCCACTGTTATTGCATCGTACACGGGGGAATCCGTGAAAGCCTCATAAACATATATATGTATATATATATATATATATATATATATATATATATATATATATATATATATATATATATATATATATATATATATATTTTCTCAGGAGACGACTATGAAAGAAGGTCAAGGAATTCGATTTCCTTATTTTTAACATGGAACACCTATGATGGAAGGTCTAGAAATCGTCGGATTATTCTTTTTCTTATTTTGATTACCCCATGTAGTATGGAAATCCTTCTAGAGAATTAGGGAATCTTCCAGGTATCGACCAAAAGGGTATATAAAGGATCCAGATCGGCTTTCTTAGTCAGTATATTTTGAGAGTTTGTCGACGCAAGTTGAATTAGTTTGACAAGTGTCAAAAGTAATGTTGATAATAAAAAGTTATCAAAATAATACAGTGTGTGTAGTTTGTTTGAAGACCGGCCATCTGGAACAAATTGGTGTCGGAAGTGGATCAAATCCAGAAGAGGTTAGTTCAGGTTATAAAATTAGAAAAAAGTAAATTGAAATTGTATGCCAGGGGAAACTAGAAAATAGAAGGCAAAATAGAAGAACAACTTCAAGGTAGTTTAAACCAGATACTGATGATGATACAAAACAAGAAAACAAGCCAAGAAGAGATGAAACAAGAATTGAAAGAAGATATGATGAAACATCAAGACGATATGAAACAAGAAGTGATAACACTAAAGACAAGCCAAGATGACATGAAACAAGAATTAAAGACAAGCCAAGATGATATGAAACAAGAATTGATGACACTGAAAACAAGCCAGGAAAACATGAACCAAGAACTGAGAGAGGACATTAAGAAAAATCAAGAAAGCATAAAACAAGAACTAAGAACAAGCCTAGAGGACATGAGACATGATCTTAAAACAAGTCAAGAAAATATGAAACAAGAAATGAAAGAAGACATGACGCGCATTGAATAAGAAATGCAACAGAAGATGAGCAAAATTAGAGAAGATGTACATTGCGAAGTACAACATGAGGTGGCGGGAATCCAGAAACAGAGGCAACAGCTACGTTTTCAAATCGAGAAGGTAGCCAGTACAGATATAATAAAGGTATATGGTGTTCCTGCAACTAGTGTGATGAAGCTACCTACCTTCAACGGCAAAGTACCTTGGCTTACCTATGTCCGTCAGTTCGAAGCCGCCGCCACCGGCAATAACTGGAGTTTACCGAAGAAGGCACGTGCTCTTGTTCTAGCACTACGAGATGAAGCTATGGAGGTCCTACGTAACATTCCTGAAGAAAAACAGAATGATTACGAGTTTATTGTTACTTTTCTGGAGATACGCTATGGGGAAGCCCACCTCCAAGAAGTTTATAAAGCCCAACTCTAAGGAAGAAGACAGAAATACAACGAAAGTCTTCAAGAATATGAGGCGGATATAATAAGGTTAATAAATTTGACCTACCCAACATACCCAGAAGAAATAGAGCAAGAGTTAGTAGTGAATAGTTTTATTGAAAGTTTACGCGACCCAGAAACAAGCCAAACTCTAAGGATGGCCACACTGAAGAAAATTTTCAAGGCTCTTGCTTATGCCGTCCAGTTCGAGATAGCCAAAAAAACATCAAGGAACCAAGAACGAATCATAAGAAGAGTCAATGTTTCCCGGGATTATCGCAAGATCAACGAGAAAACTTTCATGAGGCTTATGAGGGAGTTGCAAGAATTTTTGAATGAAGGGAAAACACAATGTAACAAAATACAACCTTTCATAACAGAAATAGAATTCGTTGTTAGAAGTGTGGTCAAGAGGGTCATCTACAAAGTCAGTGTACTTGCAATACAGTTCCTGATAGAGGACCCGATGGCTATCGTCTTCATATTACTAATATAGATGATGATGTTCGAAGAAGCGACTTGGAAAAAGTCTTTGCTCCGTATGGTGAACTTAAGGAAGTCTGGTTAAGTAATAGGATTCCCTGTTTTGGATTTGCTGTTTACAAAGATAAAAGAAATGCTGCATTGGCTGTCAAGGCTTGCGATGGAGTTGAAGTATGGGGTTGTTGTATTAGAGTAACTTATGCCAGACCGAGAAGAAGGGGTCAGGGTCGCCGGTACCATTTGAATACTATGCATTGTTACCAGTGCGGAGACAAGGGTCACTTTTACAGAGATTGTCCGGAAATTACTGTTGGTGGAGACGATAGAAGAAAGGACCATTCCGGAAGACATAGAAAGAGTACTCGCGGCGACCGAGGAGAACGTGACGAGAGGGACCGTGACCGCGAATGGGGTTATGGAAGAAGAACGTTCTACAGGTCATCCTTGAGAAGGTACGTTGAGAGGGACTGCAACGGCGAAAGAGACTCCGGAAGAAGTACGTCTTTCAGGCAATTCTTTGAAAGGTACAGAGAGGACTACAAATAAAAAACGACAGAACGAACATCCGTTATGATGTCAAAGCCGATACTGGTGGATTCATGATTGGTGAAAAGGTGTCGTTATACAATCGTAAATGAACCAAAAGTCGTTCACCAAAGCTTCAGAAATCATGGCAACTTCCGTACAATATAGTGACCTGACTAAACGATCGAACATATTGAATTCCGAAAAGCTGTCATGCGAAGATGAAGGTCGTGCATCTGGACAGATTGGCCCATTATCGAGATCAAGATGGTTGTTCGGGACGATCAAGGCTTGGAAGGGAGGCAATGTTACGAACTTTATAGTGTTGTACATTTCATAGTATTAGTTTGTGTTCGTAGTTTGTAGGGTTTTAGGTATATTTTCTACGAGTTCATAATTTATTTAAGTAATTTTACATTTGTTAATTTCCTCAGGAGACGACTATGAAAGAAGGTCTGGAACTTTTTAGAGAATTCGATTTCCTTATTTTTAACATGGAATGCCCATGATGGATGGTCTAGAAATGGCCGGATTATTCCTTTTTATTATTTTAATTACCCCATGTAGTATGGAAATTCTTCTAGAGAATTAGGGAATCTTCCAGTTATCGACCAAAAAGGTAAAGGGCCCAGATCAGCTTTCTTAGTCAGTATATTTTGAGAGTTTGTCGACGCAAGTTGAATTAGTTTGACAAGTGTCAAAAGTAAGGTTGACAATAAAAAGTTATTAAAATAATACAGTGTGTGTAGTTTCTTTGAAGACCGGCCGTCTGGAACAATATATATATATATATATATATATATATATATATATATATATATATATATATATATATATATACAATATAACTGTAATATATATATAGGAATCCGTGAAAGCCTCATAAACATATATATATATATATATATATATATATATATATATATATATATATATATATATATATATATATTACAAAACCAAACCTTTAAATATGAATAAACTATTTCCAAGTAAATACGTCGAATATTAGCGAAATTTTAGAAACTACTTGGTGTAGTGACTTCAAAGCGTCTTTTTGTTAGGTGAAACTTTCTCGATAAATTTATTTAGATATATGAAATATAGTTTACTTAATCTACTCTGAAACTAAAAGAGGTATATGAAATGGGAACACCGAAAATTTAAGAACACTTGCGTGTCTGCTAAAAATGTTTTGAAAATTGTGATTTGTGATATTTAAGCGGTCATTTGACGTGCTTATTTAAACAAAGCGCATAAAATTTCAGGACCTTTTCATGCTCAACTTATATCGATATTGCGTAATAAAAAAAAACATCAAGGAAAGGTAACAAAAGGTGCGCTCTCTTTCAAGATATAGCACTCAGTTACACATTCTCTTTTTTTTTACCTATATCGTTGGAACTAGTGGAAATTTTCTAAACTGTTTAATTGAGGATAAAATTACACCATTTTAATCAACTTCGTATCTTTTATAGCTTTTTTTGAACTTTTACACGACGCGAGACATCGTAATCCAAAATATATAAAAGGTTCTTCTTTAACCTTTAACATTTCTGTATATAATACAGTCAAAAATAAATCAAATAGAAAAAATTTTTCCGTACTTAGCAACGCTAAAATTCAAAGTGACCTAAAATATATTACTAACAATATTAAATGCATGATATAGCAGAAGCATTAACAAAATTTAAATATAAAATTACCAAATGGCTTTTTAACAAAATTACAAAACTGGATGATGACATTTTAGTAGAATTTTAAAAGTAATTACCATTGGGACACGAATTGGAAATTGTAATTTTTATTGTGGTCTCTTTTGTAATACAAAATGTATACGCCATTTAAAATACCTGTTAAATTCCCTGTTATTTAAATAAAAGCTATTATCCGCAATGGGGATTTTCGGCTTTGGTTTAGTATTTATTGACAATTTACAGGGGTTTATACATTTCTGTTGGGATCGGCAACACATCCTATGTTAGTCGATAAACAGAAACAGCGATGTCGAAAATTTTCTTTTTCTTTTTGATAAATGCCAACTATGTGTCATTAGGCTGTTATTTCGACAACATAGCTTTATTTTTATCAATTAATCACGCTGTTTGCACTGTAATGATTTGTTTTATCGTGAAAATATAATAATCTAATATTGTGCGTGTGTGTTTAACTTTTCATGCTGTAGTGATCATCTTTAACGTAGCAATTACAAATATATCATAGTTACTTCAGAGAATGATTCAGTACCTAAAGAAGCCGGGCTTTTTTATTTTTCAAATAACAAAGAAACGAGACTTTTCACTCGGTTTGATTGATTATAAGATAGGTTATTTTTCTGCTGGTTTACTCTACTTCATTTTTTATTGTATACTACGATGCGAAGAAATAAATTCCTTACTTACGCAAGGATTTTTATGCTACACCCCTGATCTATTTAGAATAAGAATTGGATCTGTAGCTTAATTTTTCTTATAATTGCAGTAGTTAACAAATACAAAAAAAAGTGCCACTGATGTTATAATAGCTGTCCGTGGGAGTTGACATCGTGATTGCGAATTCAAAAACGAAAATTTTTCACCAAGTATAGATTTTAAAGTATATAATGTATCAGTTATTTTTTATAATACAAACATTTTTATATATTCCACCTTTTTTGAAGCAGAAACTTATGTATTCTAAATCTCTGGCGATGAGAACTTGAATAAAAAATTATGAAGGTTAAAATGCACATATGGTCTAGCCAAGTAGCGCTAAAAGCTCTCAGGTCAAAAACTATGAGTCTAAGTTGCCTTGAGACTGTAGATAAGCCTTCAAACAATTGACAAGAAACAAGAGAATTAAAGAAAATGAAAAAGCGGACGACTTCGCAAATATTAGCCAAAAACTCCATTTCTCGACCCGGAACTTTTCTGTGGATTGCCAAAATGTCTGCTAAGAGAATAGTTCTCGAGCTTGGAACAAAATCAAATAAAATTAAGGTGAAATAATACTCCCGGTCTTAGACAAGCCAAGATATTTGTAAATTCATGTCTAAAGATCATAAGAATGGTTCTTGATCTGTGCTCTTTGAGATATCAGTTCAAAAAAATAGACAAGGACGAACACAAGATTTGTAGCTTCTGTGAAATTGGTGAAAAACTAAAATATTTACTCTCCAGTCGTGAAAAGCGTAGATATCCCGGGTTTATATAGTATTATTCTAAGCTGAAATGCTCAAGAGTGGTGCGAAAAGCCTTAACAAACTACTTATAATCTAAAATCCAGAATGTAACCCTGAATGGAAACTAAAAACCGAATTTAAGGTTATTTTGAAATTCCTTAGGGCCACTATTTGTGTAGATTTTTATTATTTTGCTACAAATGTATATAGTTTTTAAACAATATTTGCTTGTTTGTCCAGTCAATTTAAGTTGAGTTTGGAAATAAAGCAAGTATATACTGTACCCTCCGTTATTTTTCAAGCATTGCTGAAGATATTAATTGCCAATTCAGTGACAGTTTCTTCGTTTGCTGTGACATGTTACTAATGGGTACAGACTCCGGTTAGTATATTTTGTTGACGATACCCGATCTATCATACAGAACATATATAAAAACGCAACTACACAAGTTAAAATCGACGAAGACACAAAAACCGAAAAAATAAACGTTATGAGAGGTGTGCGTCAGGGAGACGTCATCTCTCCGAAACTATTTACGCTAGCTTTGGAGGATGTCTTTAAAAAACTAAATTGGGTTGAGACAGGTTTGAGAGTCGACGGTTCTTATCTTAGTCATGTTCGTTTCGCCGACGATGTTGTTGTCATGTCTAGCAATCCAGAAGAGCTAAAACAAATGCTTCAAGATTTCAATGAAGATGCGAGAAAAGTGGGACTTAAGATGAACTTGGGGAAAATTAAGTTAATGAGCCCTGACGCAAATGTACAAATAGAGATTCAAAATGAAATCATAGAGAATGTCCAAGAGTACATCTATTTAGGCCACATCATGAAACTGGGCAAAGAAAATCAAACAGCGGAAATAACAAAGAGAATAGGGCTGACATGGGAAGTTGCAGTACGTATTAAGAGCTAGAAACACACCAATCAACCTTAAACGGAAAGTGTATAACACATGTGTCTTACCTGTTGCTACTTATAGCATGGAAACGATAACACTAACCAAACAAAACGCAAATAGGCTCTGAGTCACTCAACGCTCTATGGAGACACAAATGTTAGGAATCTCGTTACGGGATAAAATACGAAATCAAGTAATAAGATCAAGAACCAAAGTAGTTGACGTCATTGAACGCATATCACGACTAAAGTGGCAATGGGCGGGGCACATAGCTAGACAATAGCCCGATAGGTGGACGAGTAAATTACTGCAATGGCGACCGCGAGAAACAAACCTAAATCGTGGCAGGCCACAACGCAGATGGGTAGTTGATATAAGACAGTTTGCTGGAAAAGACTGGCTCCAGAAGGCGAGAGACAGATCCCAGTGGAGGACCATCGGAGAGGCTCATGTCCAGGAGTGGACGTCAATGGGCTGAGAAAGAAGAAGAAGAAGACCCGATCTATATACGGCATTAGACCTTATCATATCTCACGTCAGGTTGTATTTACACCATAGCATTGTTGTTAAAGCCACTTTTTTTAGATATGCATCTAGAGGGGTATTTCTCCCCTGACCGATGTAGAGAAACTGGCGTTTGCCTATATCTAAAGCTTCATAACTTTTTCGTGCCTCGGTATATTAAATTTCTAATAAAAAATTTGTATTTCTTGACATGTTTTATCCAAAAATGTTGTACTGGTAGATATCGCTTCGAGGAACCGTTTTTGAGATATTCGAATTAAAATATTTTATTGCGTACTGAGATTCGTGGTAGCCCCCATTTAAAACTTTATCCAGACATAGCTGTTCCGGGAAAATTGGTGTATGTTTAAGTGTTGACAGGCAAAAGATCATGGTCGAATGATTGAATCTGATAAACTTTCATCGTTTAATTTTGAAATCTAGTATTTAATTCTTAAGTGACCCCGCGGGATTCTTACGGGAAATGACTTTCGGTAAAACTCTTTGAAACCGCCTGGTTTTGATAGTTTTTGGCTAGTGGATAAAAAGTGCCAAGTTCACAAAACTCATGGTTCAAACATACACATCACCAGAAGATTAAAATGGTAAATTTTTAGCTGGTCTCTAAGGTCTAAGGTAAAGGTCCGCTTAAGGTCAAGTTGGGATTGAATAATAACTAATCCTTGATGATCGAGCGAAAGATTTTTATCTATATCTTCGCTGAGGGATTTTACCTCTTACTCAAAGTCAAAGTTCAAGGTCTGAATTAAATGAGTACCTATATTTTTTAAACCAAAATGTAAAAAACAGAATGTTTTGACTTTAGATATCGATAGTTCCTTCGTTAAACTTTCGGCAAAAATATCCCTTCTTCTCATTTCCGTATAAATATTCACGCCAAAGTGAGATTCGCCGTTTATTTTCTGGGGAAGATTATTTATACGGCACTTATTTAGGGATGATTTTCTCCGCCGCACAATTTTTTATAGGAATTTTTAACACCGACGCGATAAGCGCCTACTGTGTAGTCTCTCCAAAAAGATTGTGCAGAGAAGAAAATCGTCCTTAAATAAGTGCCGTGAAAATAGTCTCTCCCAGACAATGAGGGCACAAAGTGGCGAATCTTACTGTGTTGTATTTATTTACACGGCACTTAGGAGAAGGTTTTTTTGCGCTCTAATTTTCACGAAAGAATTTTCTTCGTCGCACTTACTGTAGAGTAATTTTTTTCGTAGCCACCATTGATGTGATCTTGTTCTTACCAGTCAGATTCTCGGGGTTAATAATGGTTAATTAATGATTGTGGAACATTAAGATTACCCAAAAATGCTATTAATATCGCAGACTTCAACTGTTATTCAAGCCACAGTTAAAATAAGTAATTTTCTGAGAATAAAATGGCCAATGGAAAGGATTATAACATCATGACCTTCCAGGCTTCTCTGTTTTTGACTTGAAGTATTTAAAGGAATTAGCTGTGGGAATTATCTTATATAAAAGTTAATCTCGTGAAAGAAAATGATGAAGAGGTTCAACACGATGAGCACATTTATGAACAGTGTGAGTCAGGGTATCTTCCAGGATTAAAAACGCAACGAAACACCAAATATTTATTATCTATTGATTATGCTAATAACGATGAAATAATTACCGGTTATTATTGCACATGCCAATCTGAAGCCAGAACTTTAGATACCTGTACCTGTACTATATGTTTTTTACGCAATACGTATCATCAACATAGTATAAAGTATCCAGAAGACTCCCTGCTAAATTCAACTCTATAGGTACTCGTAACAGAGTATAACAAGAAGCTGAAGAAAATATTAATATTCAAGTACTGGCTTAAAAATGCCTTTTTGGCTCCTCGTAATACCAAGAGTAAAAATTTGCCCGTTCCAGGGCCAATTGTTGTTCGAAGTCCGCTCTAGCAACCTCCACGCGGTGCATATTGAGTCACGTTAATGCAGACGGTAATTTCTATCTTTTTATGTTGCTACGTTTACGTGTATATTTATGTAGATACGAGTAATCTCTATTGATGAGAGTAAGCATATAGTTCTATAAGGTCAAGCGACGGACGTCTATTTGATCTTGCTTTATCTAACTGACCGTCTCTGATGGGATGTTAACAATTAGATATCCCCACAATCTCCCTGCTAAGAATAAGATCATATCTAAAGTCAAAACATTCAAATTTTTATATTTTCGGATTAAAAAATAAAGTGCTCATTTAAACCAGTATTGACTTTGAGCCGATAAAGAAAGAAGGAAGAAGAAAGGAAGCAAACTACCCTCTTTACACCTTTCACCACTTTGATGAAGCGGGAAACCCCCGTAGAAAAGAAAAAAAAGGAAAGGAAAAAAGAGGAAGAAAAACTCACCTCCACTATCTGAACTGGGAAAATCTGGAAGCAGAGACGATCCTCTGAGGCAAGAACTAAGTGGAGAAGGAGTAAAGTGGTATCTGCACTATTTCAATGAAGGGTTAGCACCAGGGTAATCCAGAAGGAAGGCGGCAAGTCATAAAGCTACCATAGACCAAAAAACAAACTAAAACGTAAGCGGGAGGAGTCTGGTGCAATTTAAACCCAGAATCAAAGAAGAGAAGAAGGGGCAAAGCCACCGCCATCTTTTCCACTGATGGGAGCTATGCAGCGGCTCTGAAATTAATCAAGATTTCTATCCTCCCAAAAACGCTCCCTGAGACTACCCTGAGCATGAACGAGCAAATTCCATTTGAGGAGACATTAGTGAAAGAAGGCTGGGAACATAAGCTCCAGTTCAGAGGTATATATTTCTATCTGGGTATTATCCCGATCCACTGTGAAACATCACAGTCGGCAGAATCATTCCGGATGAAGGCATCAAACCTGGAAGGCTGGAAGGGAGTAGAACAGCGGGTGTGCGAGAGAGATGACATCCTAAAGGCTCACACTGTGACAATCTTCCTCCCAAAAAGCCAAGGAGCAGCAGCAGAAAAGCTTCTACAGCTAATAGATGCTTAAAACCATGGAATAAAAAAGTCAAAATAGAAGATAAAGGCCAAATACTGAAGTCATGAATTGACGACCTATCCTGCCAGAAAATCAAAGACAACGGGCACACCATCCACTGTCGGTTTGGGAAAATCCTCGTGCACGGCCTAAAGAGGGACAAGAAGGAAATGGAAGAAGTGACTCCTAAAATTTCTAAAGACGGCGATGTGGAAAGCGTGGGGAGTCTCCACATCCCCGATTTTATCTCAGAGTAACATCGACGAAACGACAACGGAGGTCAAAGAAACCGAACGAGAAGATAATAGGGGGAAAATCACCCCCGAAAGAGTGGCCTTCACTCTCATGGGAGCGGATGACACTCTCTCCCAATGCTAAGGACGCCTCAGCTGTAATCGCTAGGACGTTCACTCAAAACCGGCTAGAGATGCGTTGATCCCGGAACCCCGGTTCAACAAAAATCAGGTAAAAGGATTACACTGCAAGGATGCTAAGGTAATATATCATGTCAGTAATGACACACGCAGAACATGTATCATAGTAAGGAAAAATATTAATTATTTTTGTCTCTTAGAATTCTTAACGAGAGACCGCGTTCCTATTCGAGCATAGCTCGAACTGTAGAAGAAGAAGTTAGAGATCATCATAGCCTCATACTATTTCATAGGAGACGGGTCTATACCATCACTAGACGTGCAAAAACTGGTAGAGTACTGCCAGGAAAAGATATGCTCACAACACAGTTTGGGGCAGTAAAGACACCTATGAATCAAGCTGCCCCTTACAATTAAACAAAAGTTGTAGGAATGCACCTTGGTGGAATAACCATCTGTTAGAGGTACGATCCGAAGACTAAGGCTTAGCGAGGCAGAGGATTCTGGCAGAGCTACACTAAGAAACTTACAACATACAATAAGAAAATTAGGAAAGCTAAAAGAAATAGCTTCAACAAATTCTGTGAAGGCATTCAGTCTACACTTACCGCAGCTAGACTACACAAATTCATGGCCAAAGATAGGGTCGATACCGGAATTGTACTCAGAAAGCCAGACGGTAGTTTCACGGAGAGCGAGGAGGAAAAAAAAAATCTTACTCAACACTCACTTTCCGGGGAGCAAGCCTAGCATCACGACTGATGTAATAGAATATCGCGAAAGGTTTACCAGAGAAGCTATAGCAATGGCCACATACATATGCAGTAGCGGTCGTTTAAAATGGCAATGAACACCTTCCAACCATTTAAAAGCCCAGGAATTGATGAAATAATTCAGGACCTGCTGTAACCAGGACAGGAAGAGATTTTACTACACATTGTATGCATCAGTCGAAGTAGCCTGGAACTGGTCAACATACCACATATATAAAAAAGGGACAGAGTCACCTTCATTCCAAAAGCGGGGAAAAAGGACACTAGACACCCTAAATCCCTGCAACGCGTCATTCTCATATCGTTTATTTTAAAAACGATTGAGAAAGCAGTAAATAATAATTAGAACAAAAATTCTTGAATAGGCGCCACTGCACCCTAATCATTAAGCGGGCAGGTCTGGGGAAACCGCACTGATACAATTCACAGATGAGATTGAAGAATCACTGAACAGTAAGGAAAATATAACATATGTCTTTCTTGATATGGAAGGGGCTTGTGACAATATTCCAGTCAAGAGGGCGCTTGACGACAGGAGAGTGGACGAAACGACATCCAAATGGATAACACGCACTAAAACAGCGAAGACAAAGATAAGGCAGGACACTATCGCCCTCTGTACGACCAGAGGATGCCCTTAGGGGGAGTATTCTCTCCACTTATGGGGAGCTTAATTGTAGATCGATTCCTTTGTGATCTGACTGACCTCGGCATATCTTGTTAGGGTTATGCCGATGAACGTGGTCGTGATCGCAAGAGGCAAATTCGAGAACATCCTCTGTAACATAGTTCAAAGAAATTACAATAGGGGATAGTGCCAGATGATGAGACTAAATATCAACCCCGTCGAAACCACCCAGTAGTCTTCACAAGAAAAAGAAACCTCAATTTGGAAATCATCAAATTAGATGGAAGTGTTATTGCGTGGAAGTCAGATAGTAAATACCTGGGATTGACCTTAGATAATAAACTCCTCTGGCACAAGCACGAAAAAGAAATAATTAATAAAGCTTCAAAAGCCTTGATGGTCTGTAAAAACTTTGTGGGAAATAGATGGGGCACAAATCCAAAAATCCTACAGTAGATGTTAACTGCAATAGTGAGACCAAGCATCACATATGGGACAGTGATCTGGAGCAAAAGAACCAGTCTGGCTAATCCGAGATCTAACTTCTCGAAAGTTCAAAGATTGGCCAGTGCGTGTATAACCGGGGCAATGAAAACCTGCCCAACGGCCGCCATGGAAGTAATCCTAAACCTTACACCTCTACATATACTTGTAGAGAGTATGGCGAAAAGGACAATTTATAGGATGATGAGAAATGAGGTCATAAAAAGAAGGACCAATATCTTATCCAGAAATCAACAAATCTGGGACATGCCCCAAGATGAAATGAAAAAGAAATTCAACTTTGTGAAAAACTTCAGCACAAAGTTGAATCGCAAAAGCGAGTGAGACAGACAGATCAGTGAAAAATTCAATAAGAAATCCATTATATGGTATAAAGATGATTCCAAAATAACGAAAGGAACTGGAATAATGTATGGACCCGGCACCAGACACTATGAAAGCTTGGGTAAGTCACCAAGCATTTTCCATGCAGAAATACAGGCCATTAGGAAATATATTCAAATCAACAAAGAAAAAACTATCACAGCCAAGAGATTATCATGATATTGGATAGTCAAGCAGACATCAGCTCTCAAGTTATCAGCTCCAAGATGGTCTGGAGATGCCTAGAGGAATTAATGATTTGAATAAGAAGTAGAAGGAGAAGAGTGTAGATTCTGTGAGGAGAAGAACTCAACCTCTATTCATTTCCTTTGATAGTGCAGCGCTCTAGAAAAATCTAGGATGCGGTTCTTGGGAACATATCAAATCGAAGAAGGGGAGCTATCCACCTTGAAGCCGTCCAATATCCTAAGGTTCCTGAGGGAAATAGGACTGGAAGACCTGCTCTAGCCGATAAAGTAACTCGCACGACTTGTCAACAGTAGGGGGGCACAATAGACACAGACCCCAATTCTACGCACATGCATACATATTTGAAAAATTAAGAATTTTTTAAAATTTTTTGATGTAGCTCAAATTTTGTCAGTTTTCCACTTCTCTTTATCTAAAATGTCATTTTCTGACGATTCATTATCAAGCCCAATAATATCTGAAGACACAAATGAAATTCCGAGTTTCACTATATTATTTTTGAAACGATATTCAATTTCAGGAGACACTTAGTTTGAAGAAAGCGCAAAATTTTATTTTAATAGAAAATACCTCAAACTACACAAAGGCGCTCCTAACTAATGTGAAAAGAAAAGGCACAGGGATCAAGGAATACAATATGATATAGAAATGAAGTAGGTTAAAAATACCAATTCATCTAAAATTTGAAGACAAACTACGGCTCCGATTTCAAAGAAGTGCTAAGTAAGTTAGCAAATTTACAATTATTAAATTGATTGCAATTTAAATGAGCTTATAACTTATTTTTTATTTTTTATTACAGTTTTTTAAAGTCGTATCAGTTTTTGTTTAAAAATAATTTATTTCATCTATTTTAGTTTCAATTAGTTCTATTTAAAATGGAAACAAAAAAGATTTTGTCGAAATGATGTGAAAAACGCTAAGGATCAAGAGAAAAAATACAGTTAAGTAATCAAACATTTTTATTCTCAGTTGTCAATATTTTTGTAATTGACTTGCTGTGAAAATATTTGAATGGAACCTTATTATAAGTTTTCTTTGCAAGATGTTAAAAACTCAAATGAAAAAACATCTTTTAAACATTATGAGCAAAAGATCAACAACTTGTTCTCAGTTTTTAGCCTCCTTGCGTAAAATTACCATGGATATATTTGTTCTCCTTCTTTGCAGTATCCTGTACAATATACTGTAAACCATATTAAAATAGTTCACTTTTATCAAATGTTATATGCAAATTACTAACCAACATATTTTTCAGTATTTAGGACGATCCTGAAAAATCTTTTAGAACATGCAAAAAATTTTCTCAAAACATCTTATTTCTATTAAGAGGTATATGCAAGGGAAATTGATTAAAGGTGTGACAATTTTTTTTTAGTTTTCGAGCCCCTCGTAAATAAATCTTGGATTGGATTGCCCCGGAGAACTCCATAAAATATTTATTAAAATATCTCACTCTTATCAAGAGTGCATATGCAAATAAAGTCAGTTACAAATTTTGTCAACTAACACATTTTTTCAGTATTTTTCAGTTATCGATCCTCTCGTAATACACCTATCTTGGAAATATTTTAAGGGGACCACTCCGGAGAATCCTCTCTAGAATATGATGAAGCTTTTATTAAAATATTTTACTCCTATCAAAAGTAATATGTAAATAAAGTCTGTAAAAGATTTCGCCAGACAACAAATATTTAAGTTTTTAACTTATCTCTTTTAAGACAGTGATGAAAAGGTGTAAAAGAAAAAAATATAAAATATATTTATATAGACATTCTTATTTTTTTCATAAAATTCCAGTCATATTGGTATTCTTTATAGAAATAAATAAAATAAAAGTAATATAAAAATATATTTTAGTTTTTTTATAGTATAGAGGACTCCAAAAACGTCCGATAAATGATTGATGACAAATATAAATTTTGTACGCTTTTGCTTTGGAACCTTGTGGTGGATAGCCTGCCGAGTCAACTGAATGATGCCGGTTTGTATACACAGGCCTGTGCCGATGATCTGGTAATTTTGTGCCATGGTCACGATATCCGGGACCTGGAGGGACCAATGATGCAAACCCTCTGAATCGCGAAACGATGGTGCCACAGGGAAGGGCTCAGATAAACCCAGAAAAGACCGAGTTGGTACTCTTTACAAAAAAGAGGAAAATGGGGAGACTTTTTACAATTACATTGGCTGGAAAGACTCTTCAATTCAAGGGGACAGTTAAATACCTGGGAGTAATTCTGGACTCACGACTGAGCGGGAATGATCATATTGAGGCTCGAACCAAGAAAGCTATATGTACTTTCTGGGCTTGTAAACGAGCCTTTGGGTGCACATGGCAGCTGACACCTAAAGTGCCATTTTGGATATACATTATGGTGATCAGCCCCATAATAACGTACACCGCTATTGTATGATGGCGTAGTACAATAAAGCGCAAACACAGTCTTCAACTTGACAAAATTCGAAGAATGGCTTGTGTGATGAAGACTGCTCCCACTAGGGCTTTTGAAGTCCTGGTGAACCTTCCTTCTCTTCACTTATATATAGAGAACGAGGCCCTAAAGAGTGTTTATCGTCCCAGTTGCCTAGAACTTCTTGGACTTGGGACGGGCGGCTACTCAGGTGTCTGGGATAGCATAGTGGAGAGGTGTCCATTACTCCCCATTCAGACAGAGTACCTGACGCTCCTTTTAAAACCCATCCTCTCTCTGGAGATATTTCTGCCAAGTAGAAAGGATTGGGAGGGAAAGCAAAATCTTCCGAACGAACCCTGGTGGTCTATTGATGGATTTCGACAAGATGAAAGAGCTGGAGCCGGAATATTTGGCAGAAGTATAGGAGTCAGAGAGTACTACCCTTTCGGATAACGTACGATAATCTTCCTTCACAGCGGAATTTTATGCTATTCTGTAATGTGCCCATCTCTGAGAGAGAAATATAGACAGGAATAGGGTAATAAATTTGCTCAGATAGTATATTGGCTCTGAAGTCCAGTGTCGTAATTTTGCGACTGGTGTCTGAGTGCAAGGACGTATTGAATGGTATGAAAAGGAACGGTTGTACAATCAGGCTCGTGTAGGTCCCGGACCACTCGGGCATATGCGAGAATGAGCAACCAGACCATCTAGCAAAGTTGGGTTTGGCAACTAAACCGTTTGAACCCCAATCAATTCTACCTGTTCCAATTGCCATTGGCAAAAGAGAATTAGAATAGTTGTTGGAAAGCAAATGTATTGAATCGTGGAGGGGAGCTCCTGGAATGAGGTGTGCTAAGGTACCCTACAGCTATGGTGGGATGTAAAGGGCCCAACAGAGGCCTAGGCATCGATGATATAATATCACCACTCTCTGTTTCATTCGTTCATTCATACATAAATTTCGTACCCAATTTTCCAAAATATATATATAAATTTGTTTTTTTATAATAACATAGACACAGTCTTTTATTTAAAACACTAATTTAACCAAGTAATCTTTGTCACAATTTCAATCAATTTTAACACATTTCTCTTTCTATAGTATTAGGTTGACTCATGCCATGTAAATAAGTTTATAAAATCAGTAACTGTTGCTTATCGATGTTCAGTCCTTGTTGGTTAATAAATATATTAACACACTTAAGTTTCAGTGTGTTTATTAGCATAAGCATCTTTGGTACTGATTCTTATCGGGTTCTAAATATAATGGAATATATTACTACAGATCATATGAGAATGTTTGGTGCGTCTAAGTGTTCTGATATTAAATATATAGAAGTATAGGACGTACCGAAGAAGATACCAGGACAGGGTATATCGTGGAACATGATAAATTTATTTCAAGCAAAGTGTCTAACAATGATTTAGCAAAAATCTTAATGGATTCATTGAACTTTAGTAAACAATAAACTTGTCTTGAAAATATTTTTACGACACCACCATCAAAAACTTTGTTGCATATGCATCAAAATATCTCACTCTCATCAAAAACTATGCCTAAACAAACAAGTACAATGGGTATTCTATTTATTTAAGCTGGTTAAAAAGACATTGAAAGCTTAAAAATAAATCAATGAAAACAAAACGGTTTTCAAAGATTTTAAGGCCAAAAAAATATAAATAGTTGAAAAGTCATTATGATTCTGGTAGAACAATAGATGGTTTAATTACAGTAGTCAGCAAATACAAAAAAAAAAATGCGTCTGATGTTATAATGGCTGTCCTTGGGAGTTTAAGGTACCTGGATTGCGAATTCCACAACGAAAATTTTCCACTACTTATAGATTTTGAATTATAGAATGTATTAGTTATTTTTATTTAATTCAAACATTTTTATATAATATTTATACATTAGTTCAAAACATTAAAAGTACAAGATATTTTAAGGATAACAGAATTTATTTAGAAAAATATACATGAAAATACATTTATAGTAAGTCTTTTGTACATAACTTTCTAGCAAATGTTGACTTTCGTTTATGTTCCTGATCGCTTTCTCTTATAAGAAACTAATAATAATCCCTCATCATTGCTGGATCCCATCTGATTTGGTAGCGTTGCTCCATTGTTAATAGGTCTTGGTGGAATCTTTCTCTTCGCTTGTCGCTAACTGCACCCAAATTTTCTAGGAAAAAATTTAAATAGAAATGCAAGAAGTGTATTTTAAGAGTCATGCGACACCCCATTTTGTAGTGGCTTTCAATTAGTTCTTCTACAAGTTTTTTGTATTTTTCTACTTTTTTGTTTCCTATAAACTCCGCCACAATTGCTTTAAAAGAACTTCACTCAGTTAATTCAACATCACTTAATTTTTGATTTAACTGTTGATCCCTGTGGTCCAACAAATATTCCTTCCTTTAGCTTATCATAACTTAGTTTAGGAAAAATTTGTTTAAGGTATTTAGACGAATCTCCTTCTTTATCTAATGCTTTAACGAAATCCCAGTTTAATGTGTAATGGAGGTAACAGTATGTTTTTGGGATCAACAAGACGTATATTCTTTACGTTAGAGTAACCTGGAATATATTGCTCTCAGAAGCCATTCTTTTACTTGGAAATGGCTTTGTGTTGCTAAACTGTTCCGAAGAGAAAAAAAGCAATACTTCGTAAATCCACCCTGCAGCCCTAGTGATAGTTCTATCACTTTTAGGGCACCACATATTTTCTAATTATACGTATTATCGATTATTGCATTTAGAACAAGTGGCATACCTTCGAATCTTTCCTTCATGTCAACTGCATATGCAAGAGAAATAGGGGGACTTTTGTTGCCATTATGGAGCAGAACTGCTTTTAAACTTATTTTAGAAGAATCTATAAATAAGCGCCATTCCGGGTTATGTTCAAATCCTAATTTTTCCATAACACGATTGGATTAACGCAAACACACATTTTATCTTGCAGAGTAAAAAACGAGGATAGCTCCTTGTTCGGTTCTTAAAAATCGCAACATTCGTTTCAGTGGCAGAGTAAAATTTATATATATATATATATATATATATATATATATATATATATATATATATATATATATATATATATATGGGTTTATACGAATACTTCCGTTATTTTAAGCCCGAGGGGGTTTAAACTTCGTGGTTGACTTGTCATCTCTAGACACCTCCACGGGGTGTTGCCAGACGGTGCACAATTTCCCTATGAAAGCCGTAAATTTGGCAACGTCGAGCTCCGGTATATTACATATTACTTTTTAAAATAATGTGATTAAAATACACATTCATTTTTGCTGAAAAATCATAACTCAAAAATCTTACGTGCTAGGAATTTTTTACCATCATTGTCGCATTTAGAGATTAAAAATTAACTAAAGACTGCCTTTTACACTATAGTCGCATGTTGGCTCTTATAAACAAAATGAGCTTTGTTAAAATCGGTTAACTACTTCCGGAGATATTATCTCTGACCGTTAAAAAAGTATCAAGGAAACTTATTTCAAATGTGGCTGCAGATCCAAGAAAAACACAATGTCAAATATGAGCAAGATCACGTCAAGTGGACCCCCCATTTTCCACTTAATCATAAAAATTAAGTCCATATATTTTTTTCATAAGTAGTTAGTATGAAAAATTGATCCCCCAAACGATTTTGAAAAATTTTAATTTTAACAACAATTTTTTTTACAATGAAAATTTTAGGTATTTTTAATTAAAAATTAGATTTTAAATCAACCGTTAAAGATAAATTAATAAAATTTTCAGGATTTACTGTCAAATGTATATATTTTAAGAAAACATTAATAAATAAAAATTATTTTCTTATTATCATATTGTTAATTAACTTTTAAGTTAACAAATGAAAATTTTATTGATTTCTCGGTCAAAATTTAAAGTTTTTTTTCATCAGTCCCATGCGTTATTTATCTAAGTTTAAGATTCCGGAAGAAAATTTCACTGCTCGCGATTAGTTTAAACAATATGAATTTATTTATCACAGCGCGCCGGCTGCCGCGCGCTGTCAGAACAGCGGGCGGCCGAGCGTCAGACTACATTGCAGCTTCGGTTGATTATAATTATTAAATTAACAATTAAAAATATAATTATCAAACGAATTTTATTATTATTATTATTATTTTTATGATTACTATTATTAGTAGAGAAATTTTATCTTTGTAAAAATCTTATGGACAATGCAATAAAATTTTTTTTTAGTATTACATTGATCAGCGAAAATTAACTGATAATCAATTAAAAATTTTTCAAAACCGTGTATTTTATATTTATTTTTGCTTCGTAATTTAGTATGCTATCATTTTAAATTTACCAGTAAGTACTCCATTTTTAGAAAAAAAAAATAAACCGCTCGGTTACGATTTTTATTTGTTTTTTGCGTCTCCACGTAAATAACAAAAGAGAATTTTAAGCAGTCATTTCAATTTATTCGTTAAATAAGTTCAGACGTGAGTTAAATAATTATTAGAAATAAGAAAAACTGTGGTTGTGTCAATTTGTGTTTTGTTACTTAATTATTTATATTCTTTTAATTATTATTTATCTTAGTCATAATTTTTGTGATTTAAAATGGGCCGAGTAAATAAATGTTGCAATCCATTGAATAAAAAGAATCATAAATACGTAATTAAAAATTTAGTTCTGATCAGAGGCAATCGAGCTAACGATTTTAAAGATTTTATTGGATACTACATGTGCAATTCTTGTGAGAGAGCAATATATCTTGGTCGTAAACCTGGAAAACCTAATAATCCTGCTGAAAAACCTGTAAATAATTATGTAAGTATCGATGTGACTGATCCAGAAGTAGATGAGATCGAAGATGATAACACGAAAGATCCGACTTTTAAATGTGATGCTGTAGATAATCAATTAAAAATTAATAACGTTAATAAATTGCTATTAGAGGTCGGTGAAACACCAATAAAATTGAGACGAGTGTCGAGTGTATCTGAGTGTAAAAAAGTAATTCTAACTTCTGTGAAGAAATTAAGTGGTACTAATATTAATCATAAAAATCCAAATGAAGTTCTTGTAAATAATTTTAAGACTGCATTTGACCAAACAAATAGTAGATCCGAAAAAATCCAAGTGTTGACTACTCTTCCGTTAGATTGGTCAATAAAAATGATACGACGCGAATTTAAAGTTTCAAAGAGAATGGTACAAACTGCAAAAAATATTAGAAAAAAATCAGGATTTGCGTCACAGCCTGATACTAAGAAAGGAAAAAGCCTAGGCAATTCAACACTCGATCGCGTTAAAAATTTTTTTTATCTGATGATGTTAGTCGTGTGATGCCTGGAATGAAAGATTATGTTACGGTTTCAGAGAATGGTAAAAAAGTTCAGAAACAGAAAAGACTTCTATTATCTAACATAAATGACTTATATAAAAAATTCAAAGAAGCTTTCCCGGATGAAAAAATTGGACAGACTAAATTTCAGACTCTACGACCACGAGAATGTGTTTCAGCTGGAAAAAGTGGAACACACAATGTGTGTGTATGCAAAATTCACCAATATGCTAAATTACAATTGCATGGACTGAAAAATGAACTGAAAAAAAAGGAATTGATCTCCCTGAAAGCTTAAATGACTTGATTCAAAGTTCTGTTTGCGTGCAACCAACATCATCATGTTTCTTTTCAACGTGTAAAAAGTGTCCAGAAGTTGATTTCGTCGTCAAGAAGTTAAAACTATTGATTGATAGTCATGAAATAAAGGAAATAACTTTTAGCCAGTGGAAAAGTACTGACAGGTAAGATAAAAGACTAAATGTTAACAAATTACTCACATAATTAGTAATCTTAATACACACTTTAGAAGAATAACTTGTTAATTAGATAATTAAATAATTTCTATTTGTTTATTGGTTAATAAGAGTAAAAATTTATCACATTAACATTATTGATACAAAATTATCGAATTCCATTTTATAAATGTATCTAGTTATTATTGTTTTCTATTTTTCTACTCAGTTAATAATCTTACACATTCGTTTTAAATTTTACAGGACTGAAATCGTTGAAGTAACTTATACCAAAGAAGATTTTTTAAGTGAGCTGAAAAATAAGTGGTCAGAGCTATTGAAGCATGATTTTGTAGCAAAATCTCAAGCATCTTTCTTCTCTAAACAAAAAGAATCTGCTGAAGCTGGAGAGTTTATAGTCTGTCTGGATTTCTCCGAAAATTATTCATTTTTTGTTCAAGATGCAATCCAGTCACACCATTGGTCTAATGATCAGGCTACACTTCATCCGTATGTCGCGTATTATAGAGAAAATGATGAAATAAAGCATGAAAATTTAGTAGTAATTTCTGAGAAAGTTAGTCACGACGCAAGTTCGGTCCATCTTTTTAATGCAAAACTAATTGAATTTTTAAAAAATAAATTTGGTGCTCAGAATGTTAAAAAAATTAAGTACTTTTCCGATGGAGCAGCTTCCCAATATAAAAACAAATATAACTTTGCGAACTTAATAAACCATTTAAATGATTTTGGTGTTGAAGTGGAATGGAATTTTTTCGCAACATCTCATGGAAAAGGAGCGTGTGACGGCTTAGCAGGAAGTGTAAAAAGACAGGCCTTCCGCGCTAGTCTTCAACGTGACAAAAATAATCACATTACTACACCACGTTCCTTTTTCCAGTGGGCAGAAGGTTCATTTAAAAAAGTTCATTTTGCTTTCTGTTCCCAACAGGATCATGAACTACATGAACAAAAGTATCAACAACGATTTGAACGCGCAATTACAATAAAAAATACTCGTCAATTCCACTATTTTAAACCATTGGATGCTGTATTATTGGAATGTAAACTTGTATCGGAGGATGAGAAAGTTTTTACTAACAGAGTTTTAAAAAAAAAATGAAATTTAGATTACGAGAAGTTCATAAATTTTAATAATTAATTACTAGTTAGTTTTTTCTGTTTTTGTTCAATAATAGAAAATTTATTTATTGTATTAATCATAAAAGTAATAATAATAATAATAAAATTCGTTTGATAATTATATTTTTAATTGTTAATTGTAATTATAATCAACCGAAGCTGCAATGTAGTCTGACGCTCGGCCGCCCGCTGTTCTGACAGCGCGCGGCAGCCGGCGCGCTGTGATAAATAAATTCATATTGTTTAAACTAATCGCGAGCAGTGAAATTTTCTTCCGGAATCTTAAACTTAGATAAATAACGCATGGGACTGATGAAAAAAAACTTTAAATTTTGACCGAGAAATCAATAAAATTTTCATTTGTTAACTTAAAAGTTAATTAACAATATGATAATAAGAAAATAATTTTTATTTATTAATGTTTTCTTAAAATATATACATTTGACAGTAAATCCTGAAAATTTTATTAATTTATCTTTAACGGTTGATTTAAAATCTAATTTTTAATTAAAAATACCTAAAATTTTCATTGTAAAAAAAATTGTTGTTAAAATTAAAATTTTTCAAAATCGTTTGGGGGATCAATTTTTCATACTAACTACTTATGAAAAAAATATATGGACTTAATTTTTATGATTAAGTGGAAAATGGGGGGTCCACTTGACGTGATCTTGCTCACATCAGAATACCCTGTATTATTTAGAAAGTTATATTCTATATCTTGTGTGGACCAACTTTTATGTAAACGGATTTTCAAATTTAAGTAAACATTTGAAATATATGTGATTTTCTTTTGTGTATACAAGATATTTAAAACACCATCGTACAATTTTAAAAATAAACCGACCTTCGAGTTTTATTTCATCTTCGAAAACGCATCGTCTCTGCTTGATGGACAGTTGTCTTGTATCTTCAGTCGTGTACGTTTGTTTGATGGAAAATGACATCCTGTATACTTTGTAGGCCCAGATGTGTTGAGGTTGGACATCTATTCCTATCATTTCGTCAGAGTTTAAGATGTAAATCTAAAATAAAAAAAGTGTGGTCAATATAATCAGTTTTTAGCTTCCGAAAAGGGAAAAGTAGTGCAAATTTGATGCACTTCGCATTTATTTAAATATATGTATGGATTATATTTATTTGTGACAGCTTTTAATACATTTTACTTAATAAACACAAATTGGGCACGAAAGTTCTTAGCTCCCAAGATCCTATCAACGGTTAATTAAAATTTAAGTTGAACGTTATTCAATTTTAAAAGCTTAAAGATTTTCGAGACCCATTTTCAGGTTCGTAATTCTAAGGCTAAATTACACAGATAATTCAATTATATTTATCGAAAATTTTCGGTATTTTTAGGGGATATTGTAGGCCACGAAGGTACGAGAAGGATTATAAAAGTTTTAAACTGATTACAAGAATTATTAAGTTAGAAGAAACATTGCACTATAGGTACTTTGAGCAGGGAATATGTTCAAGAAGATATGAAATGAAATGAAATAATTTATTAGCCATAAGACTGATACTTCAGCATTGGTTTCGTCAACAGTATACAATTAAATAAAAAGTATATACACAACATACCTTAAAGCTAGAAAAAACAAGAAACAGTTATATTCGTTAGTATCATAAGATACTTGTTATAATATAAAAAATGTAAAATAATTTAATCTAATATTTAATAATAAAAACCACAGATAAAATCCTAAAACAACTAACAGGAAAGAAAAAAATAAAACGATAAGAACACAATCCGTAGCACTGGTCAGCGAAGGAGGCAATGAAATAATCACTCAGTACACAGTAAAAGAGTTAGTACATCCTACTGGCTTAAGTATTCGTTAAAAGAATAAAATGACCCCTGGACAAGAAATTTTTTTATTTCTGTTTTGAATTTATTATTGTTTGATATGTTTTTTAATTTTGCAGGTAATTTGTTAAACAGAATAATGAAATTATAAATTGGGGATTTCTCCAAGAATACCGTTCTATGTTTAGGTATGCTAAGATTGTCACTATTTCATGTATCATATCTGTGACCCTGGTCAAGAGTTTTAAACTCTGAGTAATTTTGTTTTACATATAAAACGCATTTTAGAATATAAATAGAGTAAAAAGTCAAAATGCTGTTTTCCTTAAAAATGGGTCTACACGAATCCGTCGGCTTATGACCAAATATCAACCTCAGTATTCTTTTCTGAGCCAGATACACTCTGTTCACCTCACACCCTCTTCCCCAAGACATGACATTGCTTGACAGATGACTGTATGCCAGAGAATAATACACAGTCAGCAATCCAGCCCGGTCTAGAGATGACCTCATCTGCAAAATAGCAAAGAAGGCAGAATTTAATTTTTTACAAACATGTTCGATATGGGAAAAGAAATGCAGCGATTCATCAAGCCACGTGTCTAAAAATTTAGCATAACTTAAGGTTTCAATATTATATGTTACTTTAAGCTCTACCAGCAATGGTCTTTTAATATTGAAATTTATATATACAGTCTTTGTTGGGTTAACTATTAACTGATTACGCTGACACCAAATCTCCAACTCCTCACATACCCCTCCCGCTGTAAGCAACAACTCCTCTGGGGCATCCGCAGATATAGCTATCGTGGTATCATCAGCAAACATAACCAACTTTCCCCTACTGATGGATCTAGGCAGGTCGTTAACATAAATCATAAACAAGAGCGGCCCCAAAACCGACCCCTACGGCACACCCAAGGCGACTTTTTTTCAATCTGATTTACTTTTTTGGTATCGAACCAACATACTCCTATCAGACATATACGAGTCGATGAGTTTTAGGATATTTCCTCTAAAACCCGGCAAAGAGCTTTCTCAATAAGAACTCTACTTACAGTATCAAACGCACTTGTTAAGTCAAACATTAGACACATCACATACTTGCCCCTATCGAGCTCTGTATATACAAAATTAAGTAAATCACAGCATGCTGTCTCGATGGATTTGTTCTGTCTGAAACCATGTTGGCAAGGAGTAATAATTGAATTCTGGTTAAAAAAAATTATCGAATTTTTGTATATTATTTTTTCAAAAACTTTAGAAAATACACTCAGTATAGATATTTGCCTGTAAATGGCCGAGTTGTGAAGATCATCCTTTTTATATATTGGCGTAACTGCCGCCTGCTTTAGTATTTGAGGGAAAGTGCCCTCTGAAAGTGATCTGTTTATTAAATATGTCAAGGGAAGTGCGAAAGATTCTGAAATTAATTTTAAAATTTGAGGACTTATACTATCGTAACCTGAGGACCGTTTGTTCTTTAACGAATTAATAGTCGATACTATCCTTTCTTGAACCACCGCAAAAACTACTATGGTTTGAGGAATTGATTCTACAGTTGTTGCTGGTAAGGACATGTTTCAACCGTAGGTCTCAAACAACTTCAACTTGGTAACAGAGTTGAAATATTCAGTGAAGCGGTTAGAAACCTCTTGAGGGTCATCGCTTTTACCATCGGTGAAGCGCAAAACGATGTTATGGTTTGTTACCCTTTTCTGTCTATTAAGATTTTGGTTAATACAATTCCATATTCCTTTCGTTTTGTTGGTTGCATTATTTATTTTGTCTCTATAATAAGTTTTTTTTGCGTTTTGTATACTCTGCCTATAATCTTTTTTTTTTGTTGCGATAAAGCATCCTATGTTCGGTACTGGCTATATATCTTTGTAAGAAATAAAGATTATCCAGTTCCTTTCTTTACTGCGGTGGTCCCAGATTATTTTGAACACAATTTGTTCAGTACAATCAAAAATGGCGCTGATAATATGGCGAACCAAAAATAATTTTGCCCAATATTCTCTAAAATTGGTGGGATAGTTTTCGGGGTCATGAATAACGATTCTAAAATTATTTTTAAAAATTTCAATATGGTGGACTAAAAATGTTACATCTCTTTGTTTAAAATTTGTTGTTGGGGCTTTCTGAGAGTTTAAAAAAAAATCGGTTCGTCAAAAAATTCTGTATTTTCAGATTATGTCCAAAACAAAAAAATAATTTCTTCAAACTCAATAGGCTAAAATATGTCGAATTAAAAAATTTACGTCTCATTTTTTTTTCAATATGGGCATTGCGAGATTTGGAGGACCTATATTGTGAATCTAAAATTAACTTCTTAATTTTGTTTCTATGTATTTGTTTGGTACAATTTCATTAAAAACTGGTATTTCGGTAATTCTCAGAATCACAGGAATTTTTGTTGTTCAATTTAGTGCGGTCTGCAACTATGGATAAAATGAGTACTTTATTGCGACCTTAGAGAATTAACTCAATTTAAAATTTAATAGAATTTAAAAAATATTAAACGACCTTGAAACAAGCGCTAAAAAGCAAAAAATAACATTATCAATTTTTATATGAAATTGTAATTCTTGAAGTCGGCGCCAAATTTTTACTAAATGAAACAAATAATTTCTAACACAAGGTAGATACCAGCTACGGTAAGAAAGCAATTACAAATAAAGTATTTTTTATTGTTTTACGCGAATTACATTTTGTCAGGTAATAATTTGGCGCCAGCTACAAAAATTTCAATTTCATATAAAAATTTATATTATTATTTTCCACTTTGTTTTTTAGAAGTGAATTCAATTTTTTATAAAAATTTGTTTCCACTATAAAATTGGCATTTGTCACGTAATAAGTTTAACCAAACTTTTGTACAGTGTAGAATCAGGATTTAAGTTAAAACGGCCGAAGTGTTTGCCAGTGTATACGACATTGTTTTATTTTTGTCACAACTTGGGTTTTATTGAATTTTTATAAAGGTTTATATTCTTAATGAAGAGTAATCGATCCTCAGTGCTTTTTTGTCAAAGATTTTCATCGGAATCTTTGGTATAGGCTCTTATTATCATTAGCTTTGTTGATCTTTTCGTGAGTTCTGCAACATAACATATTTCTTAAGATTTCTAATAATAAAAATAGCTTGTGAAGCTCAATATATTAGTTAGAAGTCGAGATATGAGCTAAAATTGTGTTTCCACTTAATTTACAATATCCTTTGTTCTAATTATTATTTTTTAAATTCGAAAAAAGGGGCATACTCGAAATACCAATCGATTTCTCCTACAACAATGATGGTGATGTAATCGAAAAAATGGAAATTTGTAATTTGTTTATAAAAATTGTTATTAATAAATGATAATTACTGAATATACTATGCAAGGTGACTCACATTGAAATTCCACGATCGATTTATCGGAAAGGAGACTTTGGAATTTTTTTTTTTAATTTAGCAGTTTACAAAAGTCGATGGAGACAATTCGGCTAAAATATTTTCAAGATGATGGCACTTCTAGTTTTACCGGAAGTTGATGCCTACTTTCTTATTTTAAAAAGAATACCCTATATGCTATTTCGCGTTTTGACTGTATAATATCCTATACCTAAGTCTAACTATTTTTGACATATTTCAAATTTTGTGTCTAAAAAAAAAAAAGACCTAAATATAACTATCAATTTGTCTTATATAAAAGCCTTTATTATTCAATTAGGGTTGGTTTTCTTCTAGAAGAGTATCTACTTTAGTGAACAGTGTTGATATTTTGATAATAAATAAATACAGGATGATCAAAAGCTAACATTAAATATTGACTTGAAAAAATCGTTAAGAGTCAATTTTTTTAAACATATACGCCCTATTTTTATAATAAAATCTTCTTATTTAGCATTTTAAATAAGGGTAACTTTGTATAAAGTTGTCTATTCTAAAAATCTGCAGTTTTTGAAATTTTAGTAATTTAACGTTTTTGTATTATAAAAATGCTTAATGGCTTATGTACACAGGGAAACAACTTATTTTAATAAATGTTAAAAATTACCACCCTGAAGTTCCAAATACTTTTCACATATCCGAGTTAGTTCGTCATGGGTGGCCGTACTAATTAAATCTGGAGATAAAATCTGGAATGTGTCCCTTACCCTTTGTCACTGGAATACAATAAACGATGTTTTTATCATTATTCATATAAAATTCACATTCACAAAAAAAAGGTGGTAACTGGAACGGTTCTGTGTGGTGGGGGGACATTGTGTTGATAAAAAATTTGCCTGTGATCAGCCAGAGGTAAATTGCTTAAATATTGATTGTTTTACTCTTCTAAAATATTTAAATTTCTTTCTCGTACAAAAGTTAATATGTAATTTTATGTAAGGACATAATTTGCTTTTTATTAAAAATGAATTACCATTTAAGTTTTCTTCATAAAAATGTAGTTTTACTATTTCATTATTTCTTACAACACAAAATATGTTAACTTACCACGTTTCTTGAAAAGTCCGCAATCTTACTGCATGGGGAATTGATTCACTCCAAAAATGGGAATTGTGTGTGTTAAAAAGGCATAAATTTGGCTCCCTAAGTCCACACTATGTTGTCCAAAAATCGAGGGACGTCTTGTATCATCATCAATATAAGTTAGCAAAATCGCATTCTTTTTGGCAAATCAGTATCTCTTTGGTGTTGAACCAAAGATATTAAATAAGAGTGGAAGTTGTGTTTCAACAGAATTCTACGTATTGATCTCTTCGAGGTTTTTATTTGTAGAGCCACTTATCTTAACGATATCATAGGATATGCCATAAAAATACCAGAATTTCGATTTTGACCATTTCATCATTGAGAATAGATTTCCTTTTGTGTATTTTTGCCTTAATGGTGAAAAAATTTTTGAAATTTTTCAATAGTCGTTTAACACTGTTCCGTGACGGTTTGTGTTTATCTGTATATCTATCAGCATCTGGCATGTTCTTGATGAAACTTTGTTACTTTCCGCATCAGGCGCGGATCCAAGGGGGGGGCGGTGGGGGCGATCGCCCCCCCCCCCCCAAGAGCTCTGAGTTCAGGAAAACAGACCCGATTTTGCCTCTTATACTATAGTTTATTCAAGAACTAGAGAAAGTAATAAATCATTTTTAATCATTTTTTTCTTCGCAAATTGTGTTCTTTAGTCCGGTGTCTTTGGCAAAATCTGTTAAACACATATATTTTTCGTAGAAATGGGTTTGAAATTTTATAATCCAAAATACCGGTCTATAATAATGGACTATTTGGGTTGGATAACAATAGATATTTATAAGTGTGAAGTGTTAAAATGGATTTTAATCCTTGCCAAACCGTCGGAAGGAGGTTTATTTTATCCCTAAGTATTTATGGTATAGAATAGTATTTCGGTAATAAACTTAAAATAAAAAGCTTTTATAATATTATTTTATTTCTTACTATTTCACACACACACACAAATCATAACTGTAATTTTATTATTTTTAATTTTGTCATAGAAACCGTTTTACGCACCTTCAGACAAAAACGTAGCCTTATTCTCTCAAAAAATTCTAAGTTATAATTTAAATACTTATAAAATACCCATTGTCAAAAATATAAAAAATTAAGCATATATAAAAAAATAAATTAGTCCATATAATATCAAAATTTTTTTGAGGCTTCGGTCGGCTTTTATTATTAATTAAAAACATTTTTAGGACATTTGACGTTTCAGTTTATTTATCTCTTAAACCATCTGCAGAATTACAATTAAACACCAAAAAGAGATTCGAATATAATTAGTTTTTATATGTTACAGTTAAAAATAGACCTACTTATTTTTATTTCTATTGTACTGATATCTTAATTTAATTTACTTTATTATATGGAAGTCCGATAGCCCCCCTAAAAAAATGCTAATTTTACACGCTTAAGGAAAAGATACAAATACAATAATACAATAATAAAAAGCTTACTGCTAATTGGAATTAAATATATATAAAATTAAAGAAAAATATATAAAAAATAAAAAAAAATATAAACAGAATTAAATAATGAAATACAACAAAACCAAAAATTTAAATAATAAATTGTATTTACACTGGTAAACATTACGTATCTAATTCCTAATCAAAGTCAGTGAAGCTATCTTCGCTGCAGAGTACAGTTCTTTTAACTTCAGGTAAATCGCGTTCTTCATTGATTTTAGTTTGAATTTTTTTGACGGTTGGGTTCTGCTTCTCATAATAAAATTTATGTACAATTCCTTTTATTGCAGTTTTCATCTCTTCTTCCAACGAGGTTTTTCTTCTGCCTGTGATCGAATGTGGCTTGGGAGTACTAACAATTCCAGTATTTTTTTTTCTCCTTCGGTTGTCATGTTGGAACACATCTCAAAAGAGCTTTTAACATTATTATTCGTCGTAATAAGTTTAACGATTTTGGAATAAATATAGAGGTGGAAACCCTATCTTTTGGGTATCTCACTAATCTCAAATAATATATAAAAACAAGCGCAAACAAGAAAAATCACTAAGGACACACTGTAAGGTGTACTTTGCTCACTGACAGAAATTAAATTAAACTATGAGAAATTTTATTGTTGCAGTAAATTTATAAAAGCTTATAATTAAATATAATTAGGTTTACGGCAGTCCTTAGTTATCTGCAGCACTGGAGCAGATACGTTGGAGGTTTCGGTAGCAGTTTTATTTGTCTCTCTAGTTCTTGAATAGAGTATAGGAATGTGTATGCTTGCGATCGTCTCTCCCTCCCAAGAGCTTTGAGTTCAGGAAAATAGAGTCGATTTTGCCTTTTATATTAGGAATGTGTATGCTGCTGGCACTCCCCATCGTTGACAACTTGTTGTTTTTGCGATAACCTCCTCCAAGAGCTTTTTGTTCAGGAAAATAGACCCGATTCTGGTCTTATACTTATGCTGCTGGCATCCCCCTTGTCGGCAACTTGTTTTTACTTGTGATCGCCCCCCCCCTCTCACCAAGAGCTTCAAATATAGAAAAATAGACCCGACCATGCTTTTTACACTAAAAATAGAACTGTTACTAGTGTCTACCCCCCTCCCCCCCCGTCGACAACTTATTTTCGCTTGCCATATCACCGCCCCCCCCCAAAGAGAGAGGCTGGATCCGCCCCTGTTCCGCATATATAATAAACAAATTTAAATAAGCTTCGTGCGTATAATTTAATCATCCCAGTATGATCTTTATAAAAATGGTCAAGTAATCAGAAATATTGACACTTCTGTAGTGCTTTGTTGTTTTCTTTCGTCGCGTTTCCCCCTCATGGCCAACCAATAACAAAACCCGTTAACTCGCCAATATTTCAAAAACTACAAATTTTTCGAATATATATCTTTATTCAAAGTAGCCATAATTTTTAATGCTAAATAAAATAACATTATAAAAACAATGGGTTTACTTAAAAAAATTAATTTTAATCGATTTTTTTTCAAGTTAATATTTAATGTTAGTTTTTAATCACCTTGTATTTATTTATTATCAAAATATCTACACAGTACGCTAAAATAGATCCCCTTCTAGAAGGAAACCAACCTGAATTAAATAATAAAGGCTTTCATATAGGAGTAATTTATAGTTATGTCTAGGCCTGCAAACGCTATTTTCAACATAAAATTTAAAATATTAAAAACAATTAGACCTAGGTACATGAAATATGTTTTCAATTTTGCGCAGAATCTAAGAATGAAATAATATATAGAGTGTTCTATTTAAAATAAGCAAGAAAAAATTGATTTTCGATGTAATCGGAAGTGACATCATCTTGAAAATATTTTAGTCGAATTGCTTCTCTCGACTTTAGTAAAGTGTTAAATGTTAAAAATTTTCCAAAGTCTATTTTCCGAGAAATCGATCATATCACTTCGTCGAGGGACACCCTGTGTGGGTGATGATAGCACACACTATTGTAATGGACTAGCAATAATAATACAAAAGAACATTTGGATTCCTACCTATATCGAACAAGAGAGCAATAATGAAAATAAATTCAACATAAATGGATTCTACAATATTGGTTAGCCTCTACCTTAATAAGCATCCTCAAAATCAACGGCGCAAAAAAATTTCAAGAACATACACCAATAAGCATGATGAGCTACATTTTCTTGAAGTACATACATGAAAGAATAATATATTAGCAACTAGATACTCTTGGGGAATGAAAGCGGCATTGTTAGGTTGGCAAGTATCGAGAGTTTCGAACGTAACAAGGCATTTCACATTCTCACCTAGCTCAAGCTCAAAATTGTTATCAACTCATGTTTGCGAAGCTAAAATAAATCGAAGAAAATTTTGGAATAGGGGTTTTCGCAGGATTTTTTTTCATAACTTTTCGACGGCGTTGTCAGAATTTTATTAATTTGATGTTTTCATGCCGAAAAAATTCAAAATGACATTTTTTTTATAGTTTTTTTGATAGTACAGATTGAAAGCTGAGATTTCTTTACATCTATGCAGACACTTCACAGAACGGATTTTTTTTGGTATTTTCGAGAAATAAAGTCATGAATATTGAACCTGTCAATTTTGTATGAACATGGTATTTTCTTTTTCGGTTGCTGATTGTAAATGTGTGAAATGTGCTGTCTTACCGTAAATACGACAGGTAGTCCAATTTTTATCGCTTTACTTCTTAAAATACCAAAAAATAAATTCTGGAAAATACTGACATCGATGTAACAAGTTTCAGCTTTTGATCTAATCTAAGCTACAAAAAAAATTTTAATGCTGTTCTCGAGATATATCACATTTTGTATTTTTTAAGATCAAGACACCGAATTCTTAAATCTGACTAAACCATCGAAAGCTGAAAAAATATGTCAAAAACCTCTATTACAAAATATTTTTCATTTAAACTTCAAGCTGAAAACAGTACGATTTTGTGATCGGACATCGCGCTAGGTGAGTAAATGTATGCATGCTTTATAAATTTCGCTACAGCGTTTGATTACGTGAAATATACTGGTAAACAAATACAAAAAAAAATTGTGTATTGATGTTATAATGACCATCTGTGGGAGATTAAAGCATCCTCATTGTGAATTCAACAACGGAAATTTTCCACCACTTATAGATTTTGAGTTATAGAGTTTATCAGTTCTTTTTATTTAATACAAATATTTTCATATAATATTTATACATAAGTTCAAAATAATAAAAACATTTTTAAAGGATAACAGGATTTATTTACAAAAATACATATGAAAATACATTTATATTAAATGTTTTCTACTTAACTTTTTTGCAAATGTGGAATTTCGTTTAAATTCCTGATCGCTTTCACTCATAAGAAACCAACAATAATTCCCTATCATTGCTGGATCTCATCTGCCTTGGTATCGTTGCTCCATTGTTCATATGTTTTAGTTGAACCTTTCTTCTTGCTCGTCAATAACCGCACCCAAATTTTCTGGGAAAAAATTTGGGTGCAAGAAATGTATTTTAAGAGACATGCATCAGCCCATGTTGTAGTAGTTTTCAAGTAGTTCTTCTATAAGTTTTTCGTAGTTTTCAACTTTTTCGATTCCTAAAAATTCCGAAATAATTGTTTTAAAAAAACTCCATGCAGCTAATTCAACCACTTAATTTTTGGTCAAACTGTAGAACCCTTATTATTTTTCTAATTTGTGGTCCAACAAATATTCCTTCCTTAAGTTTAGCATCACTTAGTTTAGGAAAAATGTGTTTAGGGTATCTAAATCTGGCTATCCCAGTTTAATGTGTAACAGTACTTTTTTAGGATCAAGAGGTGTATTCTTTACGTTAGCTTGATCTGGAATATATTAATCTCTCGGAAGCCATTCTTTTACTTGGGAATGGTTCTCTGTTGCTCCACTGTCCCAAAGAAAAATAAAACAGCAATACTTCGTAAATCTACCCTGAAGCCCTAGTAATAGTACTATGACATTTAGGTTACCACATATTTGCCACTTATTCGTCTAAAATCGGTTCATAGCTTATTTCATTTAGAATAAGTGACCTACTTTCGTATGTTTCCTTCCTGTCAACTACAGGTGCAAGAACAATAGAAGGTCTTTTGTTGCCATTGTGGAGCAGAGCTACTTTTAAACCTATTTTAGAAGAATCTATAAATAAGAGCTCTTTGTCCGGGCTATATGCAAGTCTCAATTTGTCCATAATACTATTTGGATTAACACAAACATCTATTTTACCCTGCAGCGTAAAAAACGAGGCTAGCTCCTGGTTACGGTTCTTAAATATTTTAACTTTAGTTCCAGTGGCTATTAAATTTCATTTTTGTAATCTAGGCCTTGATACTTCAGCATGCTGTTTGGAGGTCCCGAACTAGATCTTTTAATTCAGGTTGTTCGAATAAATTAGTACTTTTCCTTCACTTTTGGGGAAATAAGGATGGTATTTTTCTGGTGCATTATCGGGTTCTGCCTTATCAGATCAAACAATTTTGTCGTGCAAAAGTAATAGTCGTTAAAATTATTTGTTGATACTGATCTGATCATTGTAACTGCAAAAGGCATAGAAGAGCATTTGATTTTTTAACGATTTACTTAGATTTGCTGCACGAAAAATGACTAATGCGACTTACTGCAACTAATATTTCAAGGCCAAATCGAAGGATAGAGATGATTTGGATGCACGAGAACATCATGGTTAAATAATTTGCAGGAAAGGTCTGGATTATCTTCACTTTTCTTATTCAGATCAGCAGTTAACAGGATAATAGGGACAATGATGATCCGAAAAATCCTTGAAGGTACGGCACCGGAAGAAGAAAAAACAAAAAAAAAAATACTGAGGAACCCCTTAAGAAAAGGACATCAGATACTAAGCTAATTTTTTCCAAAATTTTGGTTAAACAAGATTCTCCACATTTATGGAAATATAATTTTAAGTTAACAACTCAAGCTAAATAAATTGTTGTGACCTCTTTGGCGACGTAGTTCCCCAACCGCTCGCCGTGCCAGTAGAAGCGATTTAATTCATTTCGTCCCCTTTCGCTGAATACTTTTATCAGCTGTAAATTAAATATAAGTGACGTTTCAATTAGGGCTCCAACAAGTTTATTTTTAAAGCCGGCATCGGTATGGCGCTTCTCTTTACAACTTTTCAAGGATTATACAGGGTGACATATTGCTGTGTTGGGGATGTAGCCTAGTTATTTTATTTTGATAGAGGCTGTCACGAATAAAGCTGATAATAAATCGCTTAAACTTCAGATTGAATTTATTGCAAGAAAGGGTTTGGAACCAAGAACAATGAACTTGATAAAACTGCTAAATTACAAATATTTACCGTTAAAACTAACAAAGCAAATACTTTTTTTACTTCGGAAAATGTTTAAAAAGGAACTAATATGTTTTATACCACTAAATTTATTTAGAAAACAGTGACTGCAATTTCAACTCACAGAGTCATTTTTAAACTGAATTACAAAGGTAGAATACAGAAACATGAGAAAATTTAACAATAAATAAAAACTACCTGAGGAATTACATTATTACAAAGGGGAGGTACTAAATTTTGGGAACTAATTATTATTTGGCAACAACAAATAACGCGGAAAACCCAAGTTCTGTCTGGTCATTAAGCAAATTTACATTTTTATTTTTACTATGTTTATATATTTCTAAAAATTCAAGAATATTTAACTTTTGGCCCTTTGTTGAATAATGTATTATGTCAGTGTTGCTTAAATTACGAAAACTGTGGTTATGTTCTAAACATTTTTATTTAAAATAAAAAATGATAAAGATAGTTCATCTTATAGATCTTTGTCATACTGTGGTACCCTATCAGAAAACATAGCTAATACTCTTTCCAAACATAACATAAAAGTAGCTTTAAAATCTCAACACAATCTGTCCACTATCTTTTACAATACTAAAGATGAAATTAATAAATTTGATAAATCAGGAGTTTATAAGGTAAAATGTTCAGAGTGTGATAGCTTGTACATTGGACAAAGTGCTAGAAGCTTTAAAACTCACTTTTCAGAACACTACCGATCATATAGATGACAAAAAACAGACTCGAGCTTTGCCAACCATTGTTTAGAACATAACCTCAGTTTTCCTAACTTAAGCAACACTGACATATTACATTATTCAACAAAGGGCCAAAAGTTAAATAGTCTTGAATCTTTGGAAATATATAAACATAGTAAAAATAAAAATGTAAATTTGCTTAATGACCAGACAGAACTTGGGTTTTCCCCGTTATTTGTTGTTGCCAAATAATAATTAGTTCCAAAAAATTTAGTACCTCCCCTTTGTAATAATATAATTTCTCAGGTAGTTTTTATTTATTTTTAAATTTTCTCATGTGTCTGTATTGAATACTTAGTCTACCTTTGTAATTCAGTTTGAAAATGACTCTGTGAGTTGAAATTGCAGTCACTGTTTTCTAAATAAATTTAGTGGTATAAAACATAGTAGTTTCTTTATAAACATTTCCCGATCATAGTAACGGCTACCAGCATCAACTTTTTTTACTTTTTTATATATCAACTTCCTCTACACATAGCAGTAGTCTTTATTAATTTAAATTAACTTAATGTATTGATTATATCTTTCTATCAGTCATCCTTGGGTATCACTGAGGATTTTATTGGTGTTTTCAATATTCTTTCAATTAAAATATTGGATATGAGTAGGCTAATTGTCATAAAGGGGGATTTAACTTAAAATTTAATACAATGGATAATAGAACTTGTAATTTTGTGGATTTATTAGCTTCATATAATTAACATAGTACCGTAAAACGGAGTACTAGATCTGGTGCTTGCGCTAATAGATCTAGGAAAGTAGATGCACATTACCCACATATTTAATTGGGAAATTTAGGATCGTCTTTGGATATCAGTTTGCTTACAAAACAGGCCCATAATGGAAAAGGGTTTGTTTAAATTGCATAGCTTGTTTGAGCAGGTTAACTGGAACTTCCTTAGCGACATTGTTGAGAGCCAATCTGCTTGTAGGTATTTTTGGTGGTAGTTTGGAGGCAGCCTTTCCAAAAAGAATTATGCGCAAGCTAGGGAAATGCACTATACCATAAGCTGGTTAAACATTACATTGCTGAAGCCCATAAGTACAAGAGACCAATTATTTTTAGTTGTTCCAAAATGAATGCCGTAAAGAAATCAGCGATGTCAATAAAAAAGTAAATGATTTTTTTATCAGATACAATGAGACTTCTTGGCAAGTTGTAAACAAATATCGCCAAAAGAAAACAAATGCACCTAATACAACTTTGACTGCTGATGATTTCAATAATTTTTTATACATATTGCACAGAGCTTAGTTAACCAGTTGCCAGTGTCCCGTAGCTCAGTGAATAATCCCTCCATAAATTACTTTTAGACAATATATCCATTTTAAGATTTAGTAATGTATCCTATATTGATTTTAGGGATATTATTTGTAATCTTAAGAATAAACATAGGACATATTTTTATGAGCTTAATACTAAGCTTTTAACGCCTATTGTAAATATAATAGTATAATCTCTCACAAAATTGATTAATCGGTGTTTACATGAGGGTGTATTTCTTTAGGGTTTCGAGAGTTGCCCTAATCTTTACGAGAGGCGATGCAAATGTTTCATCAATTATCGCCCTATCTCAATAATACCACTAAGAAAACCCCTTAAAACCAAAGTATATAACAATTTTGATTCAAATAAATTATTAGATAATTCTTAGTTTGGTTTTCGGAAGGGAATGTTTACTGAAGCAGCCATAAATAGTTTAATTTAAAATATAACTGACGTTTTCAATAGCGCACAGTATACTTCAGCTTTGTTTTGCAATCTAAGGTGTTTGATTGTGTTGCATGAGATATACTACTCTTTAAGCTCAAATACTATGGCTTTGACTTTGGCCAAGCTTCTATAAATCTTTTAGCATCGTATCTTAGTAGAAAGTATGAGTTTGTTAGTAAAACAATGGTTGTTCTGAGTTGAGACATGTCTCATATAGTGTGCGTCAAGTATCATTTCTGTGCCCGTTGCCGTTTATTATCTATATAAAAGATGTCTCAGCCTGTGATCATTCTTTTTCCAGTCGGCCAAATTTCTGGGTGTGAGCTTGAATATAACGTTGACATGATATTCACACGTGGACTGTCTTTGCAAGAATATATTTGAGTAATATGCTTCTCTTTAAAGTAGAAAAATCCGTCCTTTTCAGGCCATCCAACCAGAGTGAAAGGAGTTACACATGTATGTTTCCCTATGTTGGCGTTAGTTTTTCATTCTCTTCTCACATATATAAGCTTTTGATTTAATAGAGAACAACAAACTCCTGATTTTTAAGAATTTTACATCTCAACGATCCAGATTTCGTATTGAAAGTTTTAATATTTCCAGCTTCAACCCATATTGCCTATGTCATTTGAAAATGATGGGTAATTTACAACTATAAGAATAATAATCAGGATTATCTTTACAGAAACTCGGAACGCGATTTATAGACGTCCAACAGGTCAGGACAGCCATAATAATAATAACATTTTGACGATACCACAAAACAGAAGCAAAATATTTGTAGTAGATGTTCGAAATGTCGACCATCCATTTCCAAACACGTACATATTCTTTTTTCGAAACCACTGCTAACTCTGGACAACATTTGCGGAGTTACAGTTTAAAAAGCGTCTCTTATGCGTATTTTCATATTTTGTGGTCTTGTCGGGGGTGCATAGTAAACAATTTCTTTTATGAATCCCCATAAAAAAATCTGGTGTAGTTAAGTCCGGAGATCTCGAGGGTAAGTTTTGAAATCCGTTTCTCCCAATCTACCTGTTTCGAAAGTTGACTAAAAATTGTCGAACCTCGCGATGATAATGAGGGAGAGCTTCATCCAGTTGAAGTCACATAGTTATTCTAATATTTAAAAAGACATCTTCTAATAACACAAGAAGTTGGTGTAAAAGAAAATCGCGAAACATCAAATCATTTAAAGGTCCTTCAAAAAAATAGGGTCCAATTAAGTGTGAACCCAGTATTCCTCCCCACACAATAACCGACCACTTATTCTAGTTTCTCATAACTGTAATCATGCAGATTTGAATCAGAATAGTAATGGAAGTTGTGTCTATTCACGAAACCATTGTTATGAAAAATACCTTCATCACTAAACAACACATTATCAAAAAGTGTTAATTTTCTGCCACTTTATCCACAAGCAGAATTCAGTTCAGTTGTCAAAATCATTTCCGTGAAGCTCTTGACAAAGTTGGATCTTATAGAGATAAAATCTGTATTGGTTAAGAATCCTTGAAACACTTGCTTTGCTAATGTAAATATTTTAGGATATATGATTCTGACTACACACTGAACCAAGTATAGTAAAAACATTTTCTTCATCCTCAGTGACAGGATTTCTTATAATAGGTTCTTTATAACTGATACTTCTACTTTCCCGAAACTGGTTTAATAGTCTCACAAAAAAGGCTGGTTTAGGATGGTTTGTTTCAGGAAATCTTTGAGCATAGAGCCAATAAACAATTTTGATGACATTCTCCAAGTATAAAAATAATATTAATACGCTCTTCCTTTGAAAAAATCTTCATTTTGACAAAGCTATAGGACAATAATATTCAAAAAATTCAACTGAATAAATGAAGTTTCACAGTTACAGAAAATAAATAATACCGTTATTATAGCAACAGGCTTTGCAGACTAAACTGACATATTAAATGAATTAGCTGACGTTTCTAAATACCATAGGCAACTAGATACATTAGAGCACCTATTCAAAAAACACAAAATGGTGCAGACAACGATTATTTGGCGTATTCTGTGATAATGCGAAGACTTGGCTATAGAATACCCTTATACCATTCGCCATTTAAAATGTACATTTTCTGGTAAGTTAAATAATATAGCGTCCTATCTAAATCAATGAAGTTATTGCCACTTAAATTGATTATTTAATTAGTTTTAATTTTTCACACCCTGTATAATATAGCAACTTTATTATAATTGAGATATAAAATATGATTTATTGTTGCACTTCACCGTAAATTTCGAGTACATAACTGAAATACTTCTTAAGTATTTGAAACATAAAAATTAGGTTAGATTTTGTCAAAATTCACATTATTTAAAAAATCCTTAAAGTTTAGGTACTATAAACCTTATTAAAATAGGCACTTATTTTGATTGACAAATTGAAAAATGCAAATGCAAAATCACGTATTTTGCCGTATATATGTATATATACGAATAATCAGTCAAACATTTTAAATACGCCGCGACGACATGAATATTACTGTAAAGAGAAAAACTTTGAAGGAATAAAATCTAAAACAAAAAAAAAATCTAAAAATGATGTCATCATCCTACTACAAGAAAAATATTTTAAAGATTAAACTCCGTTAAGGTTCAGGTGTGTGCATTCCATCTCAGGGAGCAAATGAGGTGCAAATTCGAAGGTCCTAAAAATAACAGCTGAAAATATGTGTTTCTCAATTGTAGAATATGCGTGTTTAGAATGGAATAGATCTAATCATTCAAAACTAGTTACTATTATACTAAACGACACACACACAGAATAATCCCAGGCGGTATGAAATCTACTCCGTTATATCTACTATACCAGGCAGCTAGATCTGCTTTCCCGGAAGATCGAAGAAACTCCGCTCAATGTATGGAAATTTTTATAAAACAATTTGATGATCAACATCTTCTATGCCATCTTGAAGAATAATAGAGACTGGTTGGCTCAGATCAAAGACATGATTTATTAGGATTGTCAAAGTTGAATCCCTCGAAAACTTTCCGCGGCACCAATATCGCCGTATGAGATTAAGTTGAAATGGAAGACTTAGCGAATAAAAAACCGAATGAAAACTGTTATTGCTGCTATAAAATCTAACCTGACTTAAATGGGGTATAATAGCTGAAAATAACACATTTTGTGAGTGTGTGGAAGGACAGAATACGATACACCTAAGAGCTTACATGTTTTGCTCATAACATTGCACCCTTGACGACCTATAATTCGCTAATACCGCAGCAGTAGATGTAGCTTGACATTGTACTGAAAGATTGTATATACTCAAATAGTCGGATCCGAACTCGAAAAAGTAATGTAAGTTGGCAAATTTTAATAGAGCAAGAAACATTCAGATTTGAAGATGTCAGTTCTTTCATTTCGAGTGTGCCGTTTTGAAGTTATGGCCTGTTAACATTTTATGGGTCCTGTAGAGTAAGATATTACACAGCACTGTTATTTCTCACAAACTTAAATGAACGCATCGAATAAATCTTATATAATGTTTTCTTGTTTCTCAAATTACGTAACAAGTAATTTTCAAGTAAACAAAGCTTTTTAAGTCCAAATTTCTAAAATTATTTTTCATGTAAATACTCGTCCAGCTGATTCACAATAGTTGTCATGAGATATATTATATACATCATACACACTTTTGTTTCCAAACTTATCATCGTCAACAAGAGTACATACTCTTGTAGCTTTGTTGAAAATCTTAAATAACAAAATATTATTTTACTCCAGGCGGCATAGAAAAAACGAAGCAGTAGATCAAACTTCTCTAAAAATATTAGATCAGGATTCAAAAATAAGGAACATGTAACTTAATTATTAGATTTAACTCCAGTTAAAAGAAAACACTGAAAAGAAACATTTTAGGTAAGTTATCGAATAGTAGTCAAAGATCTTATAACCTTCCTCACGATGTGAAATGAAGGAGAAAATAGAAAAAAAGGTGTCAAAAAAGTCAGTCAATCAATCTAGCAATAAGCAGAAATATCCTGGATTAAAGAGAAATTTTGAAGAACCTATTACCGAGAACTGAATTCTGTGCGATAGTAGCAATCACTGGTGGGACGACAAAATGAACTTCTTACTTTGGTATCGGTCTTACAGATTAGATTTGTGTTAGGAGCTAAAATGACAGAGTTTACAAATTTGTTAATTAGCGAGATTAAGCATAAAACGCAAATATACTTTTGTTGTTGACAATTATTGTAGTGTTTTTATGTTAAATAATGTTTCTTCGTAATAATCCTGTTTTAATTAAAGAAGTTGGAGGAAGTAACAGAAAACTATAGAAATAGGCTAACTTACAGAAATTATAGTTTCAAGAGGATATGTATTGCGAATTTGGATTTACCACTCGTTTTGCTGATCGGTCGGATAAAAGATCTTATTTTCTTTAGCTTGAAATTAGCATTACATTAACTATCCTAGAATCTGCATCATAAGAGTTTCTTGGAGTTATTTTATGGTTCAAAATGTTGTTTTTCAAAAATTCCCATTTGATATTGGAATTTTAAGATCACATCTTGCAATATCACTTTAAGACAATTTTTTCTATATAAATAATCAAGTTTTAACCTTCAACAAGATTAACTCCGCTGTCTCGTTTCTATCGAGAGATAATGATTTTGTCCCTCATTTTTTCAATTTACCCCATATTGCGGCATTCCGCTGTATTCTTGGGTTTATTTGTTCACTGTCGTTGGTTGTGTCGTCGACGCTCGTAATTAATAATTTTCTTTGCCCGTCCTAGGTAACAGATGACCGATCTCAAATAGGTCGAATCTTGAAACTATAATAAACATTTCTATATTAAAAGTAACAATAAAATGTAGACAAAACTGTATTTTTGTAATTTTCAACTGTTACGAAGTATGATCGGTAACCTGCAAAAAACCAAATTGCCAATTTGTTTTGTAGCTGTGTTTTGCAGTAGCAAATAAAATAATTTTTGGGATTTGAAACCAAGTAAATTAGTTACTGAACTAAAAAAGAAATACCCTAAAATATTTTTAATCAATTTTTTCATTTTTTTTTATTATAATTTTTTTTCTCGTTTTTTTATAGATATTGGTTTGAATGGTATTCTAGGCGGGTGATAAATTAGCTACTGTGTGTAGTCATAATAGCTAACTGCTTGAAAAAAATCTCATTATTAGGGTAGCTCTTTTTGTAATTCATAAAAATTAGTTAATAAAATTACACTGTGTGGTTATGCCATATGAAATCTGAAAAGTAATCGTTTTGGATATCTACTCTTATGAATGGCCGCAAAAAAAGAGTTTTTATATATTTTTGTTCATATATTTGTTTATGTTGTGTTGGTTTTAATCAACCATTGTGCTTGTACGAATATGTCGACAAGGTTTTATTTTGAAGTCACACGAGTATTTTAATTTTTCGGTGTCTCATCAAGACAAAGCCTGGGCTCCACATATTTAATAGATTTGTAGGAAGAACCACGTCATAGCCCGTTTGCTATTCTCATGATACGGACTGAGCCTCCAGATCATGTTTCGGTCTGCTATTTTTGTTTAACTCCAATAAAAAGCATAAATTCAAAGACGAAACACAGTTAAATACCCTAATTAATCTTCAGCAATAGCACCAGTCCCCCATAAAGACAATGTACCTATACTATTTCGATATACGTCGTTTCAGATTGACGATTTACAATCTTTCACTTCAAGTCAAAAGTGTTAATGATGATAATGATTCTGAGTCTGAGTTTGGGGAAATTCAAGTTAAACCACATTTAATAACTCAAAGAGGCCTAAATGACCTGGTTAGGGATTTGAATTTTTTCAAAAAAGCAGGCAGAACTTCTAGGAACTTGTTTGAAAGGATGAAATCTGCTACATAGTGAAGCTAAAATATATCATCTTTGAAGCCATAATGAATATATTAAAACTTTTTTTGCTCAAAATGGGGACTTGGTGTATTGTGATGATATAAATTTGATCCCTCCCAGTGGCATCTGTATGTTGATTCATCGAAAACGTGTTTAAAAGCAATCCTAGTCCATAACAATAATATATTTCTTTCTATTCCTCTAGTGCACTCTTCTAATATGAAGAAAAGCTTATAAGAACATGAAGCTATTACTTGAAAAAATCCAGTATAATACATATTATTTTAAAATCTGTGGCGATTTGAAGTTATTGCCCTACTACTTGGAATGCAGTTGGGTGATACTATATTCGGTTGCTTATGCAAAGAGGACAATAGGTAGGTCGAATCCCTATCATAAAAAAATGTAGCCTGTGCGCAAATCATTAGTTCCAAGACAGAAAAATGTAAAGCATTTACCACCTGTAAATCCTTTTGACGTATTTCTTCCGCCACTTTTATCAAATTAATCCTTATAAAAAATTTTGTAAAAGCGATGGATCGCAATGAATATCGATTTTGTATTTGAAAGAGAAATTTCTCTGAATAAGAGGTAATAAGAGGTGTTAAAACCAATGCGTGGATTTTCGTAGTAACTCAAATCAGAAAATTTATAAAAGATCCAAAATTTGAAGAAGATTGGTCGTTTTGAAAAAATCAGCATGGAATGCTTCAAGAACATGGGTGTGAATTTTTTGGATAACGATAAAAGTGACAACTATAGAGAGTTGATTAATAAGCTTCTATTGACATATAAAGATTTGGGTTCCAATATGTCACTTAAAAATAATTTCCTGGACTTAAATTTGGATTTTTTCCCTGAGGTTCTATGCGATGAGCTTGGAGAAAGATTCCATCAGGATATTTCAAATAAGGAAAGACGTTATCAAAGTAGATGAAGTCCAAGGATATTGACCGATTATTGCTTCACAATCAAGAGGGAGCAATCGGAAGCTCAATATTCTAGAAAATCTTAAATCTGCAATTTACAAAGTACATGTTTCATGTAAGTTTCTGGAAGACTATTAGTTTTTCTTTAAGATTTATTTTTTTTTCACAAATAAATTTTATACGTGATAAAAAATTTAAAAGCTGCTTATTTTTACTAATATATATATATATATATATATATATATATATATATATATATATATATATATATATATATAGTATAATACAAAAAAAACACTAAAAAGTTCTTGTGGAACAAATAAATTTAAAATTTGTTAACCTGAAAAAGACATAATGTAAGTATGTTGTTTTTTGTTAATTACTATTTTTGGCGTATCACACACTAAATTAAAATAATTTTTAAAAATTATTTATTAAGATTTGCCATAACAACACTCCCCACTATGTCAGTGTAACTATAAAAGTTCACCAGTAAATTGTCTTAAGCACATTAGTTTCAAGGTCTTTAAGGTATTTCCAGAAGACATCTTCGGGGCACTCCAGTTCTAAGGTTGTTCAAATTAAATTACAAAAAAAATATTTTTTTAATGACGATTCTTAAAGTTGATTTTAATATTTTGATTCTAGAAGCTGTAACATAACTACACTGCTAAAAACTTCACATTAATTTTAAGATAATATGTTGGAAGCAAATTTCATAAACCGTTTATTAAATGCGTTTGATGTTAATGCATTAAATTTAATAATTTACGTTAAATCTAATGTAATTATTCGTTAAATTTGGTATGTTTTGAGTTACTTTATTGAAATTTAAGGTTACGGTTAATTAAATTTAATGTACAAATCTTTAATTTCAAGGTAAATGTAACTTCTTCACGATTTAAGGTATAAAATCATTAAACTGATTAATGAATGTAAATTAAATTTAAGTTTATTTTTAACGATGTACGATTTATATGTTTTATTTGGGGCAATGTGTTGTTTTTACCGCTTTGGTTAAGTTCGAGAAGTTTTTCGTTTTGATCTTTCTGTAGGCTACAAAAAATTATCAATCTCTACTTTTAATATGTTTTAATACAGGACAAATTAAATAATAGCAGAAAATGGGAAAAATGTATAAAGGAAGTTTAAGGGTTGTCAATATCATTATTTCATACTACAAGAAGATGACCATCAGTAATATATATGATACTTTTCAAAAATAATTCATGTATATATATATATATATATATATATATATATATATATATATATATATATATATATCTTTATTTAACATAACTTGGGTTTGTCTTGATGCTTTAAAAATTTAAAAATAAAATTTATTATATAATTTACTAGGGCTCGCGGTCTCGACTTCTTCAGAGAGAACAATGTAGCCAGCTGATATGCTAACATTGATAGAATCTCGCGGTATATAATTTTTTAGAGCATTTCGATTTTTAGGTAGCAGAATGTATTGGTTACCCCAATTATCAGTTCTTGATACAACTTTTTGTATATTTTTAGAACAAATTCTTTGGAATAGAGGTAGCCTCGGCAGAAAATACCTTCCCTCTGCTCAGGCGCGGACCCAAGGGGGAAGCCGTGGGGGCGATCGTCCTCCTCAAGAGCTTACATTTCAGGAAAATATACCCAATTGTGCTTCTTACACCAGGAATGTGTATGCTGTTGGCTTCCACCCTCCCGTCGACAACTTGTTTTTGGTTGTGATCGCCCCCCTGAGGACTTTATGTTTAGGAAAATAGACCCGATTCTGGCTCTTATACTAGGAATGTGTACGCTGTTGGCTTCCACCCTCCCGTCGACAACTTGTTTTTTCTTGCGATCGACCCTTCCCCCTCCTAAGAGAGAGGCTGGATCTGCCCCTACTTCTGCTGTATAATCAGTTTTAGGAAAGGTCAGCTCTACACACCCAACTAAATTTATTTCGCGGTATTTTCCTTCCATTTACCCTCTCCAACTAACTATCTTGACTTTGGTATGTATACAGCATTTGGATTTTGATATATAAACCACTCATTTAAAACTATGCAAGTCGAAAATATAAAAACTTTCAAAATGACAGCGTATAGGCCTATCTTCAAGATTCTCAGAAAACGTTTTACAGTAACAAAAAAAAAGAGGTTGAAACTGGGGCAGAACTCTGACAAAGTGAAATACTGCCTACAATATATTCATCAATATTTTAGAAAGATTGGAAGTCTTTGCTAACTGCTGAAACTATATGGTGTTAATTAAGAGTCAATTTATCAGTTGCTGATGCTGAATATTGCATGCAAGGAAAGTTATTTTGAATATATTGTAACTACTACTTATGGAATATTTTGGAGGATATTATTTACTTCAAATCTCATGCAGATTAATGACGACTCTCAAGTATCAGCCACAGTAGTTATGCTTTTGGAAGAAACAACAGTTGTGTAGAGACCAAATTTGGAGCGTTTGAGAGGTTGTCATATTTTGAGGGTTCTACTAAATGTAGACAATCACATATTTATACTTTTTCAGTTTTTGTTATTGTATTGTTTTATTTTATTTTGAATAAAAGTTATGGCATGAATATGTTCAATAAATGTAAAACCTTATTTTATTCTTACAATTTTGCAACCTATCTTCTTAGAAATCTTTAATGCACTTTAAAGTACAAGTTCTGCTTGTCATCTGCTCTGTGACATAGCTCTAAAATCGCATTTTTAATAACTTCATTAAAACATAAACCGCTTCATTAAAACTTAACACAAAATCTAATTCTGGCATCTTAATTTTGCACATATGGTAAAGTACACAACGAATAAATGCTCACATCGTAGCAGACGTAGTTTAGGGTGTTTATATTTATCTTTTCCACCCTGTTTCTGCCGAAATTAGCTTATCAGATGTCGCTGCTGTTATAAATGAACTGGGGAGCTTCGACCGCAACGAGAAATCCGCCCACGCAAGAAACTTGAATTCCCAAGGTCTTTGCTTGTATTTGTTTTTGTGTACATAAAGATATTTGTAATAAATGAAAATGTTGGGACCTTGTTTAAAGTGATTAAGGTTCTTTTTTATTTTTAAAGTATGAAAAGTGACCATAGCCCAAAAGTTAAAAGAGCATATTAATGTGGGCAGTTTTGAAAAAAAAAACAGTGTTGCTTTCAACAGCATTCAATGTGTTTTAAGTAAGTTAAATATAAAGGCGTTAAAAGAAATTAAATAAACTGCAATTTGCATTTGTTATGATTATTAGAAAATTATGAGAGTTTGATTGAAAAACAAAGGATAAAAAATAACTAGTACTTTTTTAAGTATTTAAAATCGCTGTTTTCTATATCACCTTTTTACATACCTGTTTGATTCATGTGTCTAATTTATCCTAGCCTAAAAGTTCATAATTTCCGAAAAATAAAAATATAATTTTTTAAAATTTTTTGTAAATATTTATATTTTAATAATAATTTGATTTGCATTACATTTGGTACTTTGGTTTTCAAATTCTGCTTATGGAATAACAATTTTTTTGGTGAAACACCCTCAAAAATTCAAAAAGCCGTTTTTTTGGCATTTTCATCAGTTATTTGGGACATAACCTCAAATGCAAATAGCTAAATAGATGTCAATATACTTAGTTATGCTCTAGGACTCATTTCCAATTGAAAACAGTCTTCGAGAATCGAGATTTACGTCATCAAGAACCGCAACGCGAGTTAAAAAGCTTCAGGTCTAGGGAAATTTCATCTATAAATGTTAAATACCTTCTATAGGAATTAGAATAACTATATGTAATGAACGAATAAATAATTTTTTTCACAAAATAAAAAAGTGATTATGTATTACTGAATATATATATATATATATATATATATATATATATATATATATATATATATATATATAAATTATAGAATAAAATATTGGCGAAGCGGACGTGAAAGTTTGTCAATCTACATGATTCTCGTGTTAAAAAGTGCGGAGCACTCCAAAATATGGAAAAACTCCGGGTCCGACAGATGGCGACAGCGCTGTCTCGTCCTAATATGGGACTCGTCAGGCCACCGCATTCGGTAACCAACCATCATCTCGCCTTTGCATTGTATAAAGCTGAATTTAAAATCAAAAAACAGCAAACAAGACGACATCTCGATGATCCACTTGATAATACAAGAACCACACAGATTAACAAAGTTTGTAAAAGAACCGTCATAACACGAGAATCATGTAGATTGACAAATTTTCACGTCCGCTTGGCCAATGTTTTATTCTATTTTATTTTAAATTACACGGACAAAAACTATTTATTTACTTGTTTGGCTTTGAAACACGCTAAACGATACTCTCATGGTGGGATCGTTTGGTGCGGTACGTGGCTTTGGCTGCTAAAATGAGCGGTAGGCTTGCTTGCCAGTACCGAAAAATGCGACCCCTATCTTTTGGGCAGCGCGTTTCGTGTACTCGATTTTACATATTTCTGTTTTAATTCACCGTCGCGCCACCATATGATGGTTCTTTTACAAACTTTGTTAATCTGTGTAGTTCTTGTATTATCAAGTGGACCATCGAGATGTCGCCTTTGTCGTCTTGTTTGCTGTTTTTTGATTTTAAAATCAGCTTTATACGATGCAAAGGTGAGATGATGGTTTGTTCCGAATGCGGTGGCCTGACGAGTCCCATATTAGGACGAAACAGCGCTGTCCCCATCTGTCGGACCCGGAGTTCCATATTTTGGAGTGCTCCGCACTTTTTAACACGAGAATCATGTAGATTGACAAATTTTCACGTCCGCTTCGCCAATATTTTACTCTATTTTATTATATATATATATATATATATATATATATATATATATATATACATATATATATATATATATATATATATATATATATATATATATATATATATATGTTAAAACTACATTAATAAAAGTTCTGAAGAATCGTATCACTTAAATATTATAAGTAAAGGTTCAATATATTTTTAATCTTTGTCACTATCTTCTTCTATAACTCAGTCAATATCCGCGATAGAAAATACGCCAGAAAGAATTTTAGCTGGTCTATTAATATTCGATTCATATCTAGTATTACTAAGATAACATATACCTGCAGCAATTACTGCCCTCGATTCAAGAGTTATAAGCTCGGGTGCGTCAAACCCTGAGTAGCTCCGAGCAAATCTGATTAAAGCGCTAAAAGTATTAATTGGAACAGTAAATAACCTACAAATTATTTTTTTTCGGAATTTGTGTTTTTAATATACATAGCGAAACATATTGAAGACAAATAGGTAAAAATATTATATTATTTCTTATTAGTCTTGAATTTTGTCTGGTGTCATGGCATTTTCGGCCATAAATATTTCGCAATTCGATAAAAAAACCATGAAGGTAAGTTCGATATTTTGTGAAATAATCTTATTTTTGTGTCTCCATTTCATGTATAAAATGTTTTTTACCCAAAAATAGCATCTAAAAATGATAACTGATAGTTGTTAGGGCTTTATACACCAAATATTTTTTTGATGGTTGAGGGGTAAGGGGAAAGCAGATCTGACAAGCGCCGAGGCATAATGCACTACTTGAATAAAGCGAGGGTTTCTTGCACCTGTATAGCTCCTAGCTGTTCATGCTAATGAATCGAGGGCAGTAATTGTGGGAACAGAAGCTGAAAGTCCTTAGTTCATTAGCACTATCGCAGGCATGATGTAAAATACAGCTGTAGCCAATAGAATCAGGTAAGTACTCAATATAACATTTATGGGTTTTTTTATTTATATATCTGGACATTATTAAAACTTCAATAATGTTAGGTTTCATTTTAATGGACTCCAAATTGATATTTGAATCGTCCATTAACTCAGCCAAATAACATATGGCTTGACCTAACTGATTATCCGAAAAAATATCTTAAGATCCCTGGAGAAACCACTGATTTCTTGAGGTGTTAATTTGATTGTTGCAGTACTCCGTCTACTCAGCTTCTTTTGCTAAGATATTTTTCTCTGTATTGAACTTCCAAGTAGTGGGAATAGGGGGCTCCTAGTTGACCCCCCCACCACTTTTTTGATTGGTCAGCCAAGAATGACCTTGTTTCTGATTGGCTGCCCAAGTTCGCCCCCTATTCCGATTGGTTTCATAAACTCCGCCTCTTTTTGCTCCACCTCCTACCTCCTTCCTAACCACCACAGTAGTTGGAGGGGAGCTGGTAGCAGTTGGAGGGGAGCTGGTATTTTAAACGATCGAATCTGAGCGAACTTCAGTCATTCGTGCGCGATGTCAAATAGCGACCAACAACAACAACAACAGCAACTCATTGAACGTGTAGGCCAAGTAATAATTTCCTACCAAAAACACGGAAAAAATCTTACCGATTTTGAAGATCAAGACTTGGCCTTCTTTCCCATCAACTACTTGAAAACATTCGTCGATTCACTTAGTTTACAACAAATTTGGAACAGGTTGCCGGAAAATTATAGAAGTGACGAAGAATTGCAGCTAAATTTGCCGTGTTTTAAACACTATCCACTATATCAACACCACATAGACGGCCCGCCATTATCAATTAAAAAGTGTTGTAAAATTAAAAAATAGTGTGAACAAGTGAATCGAGTTTCATCGGACAGTCTTCGAAATGGATCAGACACATGTATATTTAGATTCTGCTTGTGATGAAACGATCCAGTCAATGTACAAAGATGAAACAACTCATTTTAACTTGGCTGGAAGAGGAAAGTTTCACGCAAGACAGGATTCTCTGATCACTATTGATCGAAATAATTTCGAAGACGACGATGAAGATGAAGAAGATGATGGGATAGAGGATAATGGCATTCCAAACGGGTGTGGAGAAGAGGGGCTCGTGAAAGTGGCAAAAATAAATGCAAGTGATACATTGACACCAAATTACCTTACGCGAGAAGTGTGCGTTTTTCAATCTTATGTCGTAATTATTTCATCTTCTGGCGGTGCATATAATTTATGTTGTGAATGTTACTATATACATGCTTTAAATTGCCCAAATGGGAAAAATAATTTTGTTAATAGCCACTATAAACGATCCTTTATATGTTGCGAAAAAGATCTGCAATGCAACACGTGTGAAAACGATTTATTCATAACAACTCCTTCACAAGCATGTATAATATGTAACAAACCAGAACTAAAGAATATGCAAAACCATCTAATCGAAAAATCAAATTTTAAATAAATTTATTTCACTTGCACTTATTCATGCACTATGGCGTTTTTAATATTAAGTTTAAGTTTAAAATATTTTATAAGAATTTAGATTTTGTTCTGCTAAGTTAAATAAATATAAGAAACTATGTAAATAAATATAAGGGAATGATGTGAATAAATAAGAATTTGTATTTATTCCCATTGAAAGAAATTATAATTTTGTTCTTTCAGTGTAGAATAATTCTTTTCAAATAATATGCACAACAACCCTACCGATAAATCAAATTTAAATAAATGAATTTGATACTCCACTTGAATTTATTCATGCACCCTAGTAGTTTTTGAATATTAAGTTTCAAATGTCAACTAATTTAAATAAGATTTCATATAAAATATAAGTTGTAAGATATAAGTTATAAGATATATATTAAGTTTAAGTTAAATAAATATAAGGGTGCCATCTAAATAAATAGAAATTTGTTTATATTAAGATTTGAAGAACTAATGATTTTGTTCTTTCAGTGTAGAATAATTTTTTCTACATAATATGCACAATCAATCCTATCGATAAATTGAATTTTAAATAAATGAATTTGATACTGCACTTGAATTTATTCATTCACCCTAGTATTTTTTAATATTAAGTTTAAAATGTCAACTAAGACATTTAAATAAGATTTTATATATAAGATAAAGAACAATTAGGTTTAATTCCCTGACAACAGACTATGATTTATTCTTCCATGTTAAAAAAAAAAACCTAGTTTTCATTACTATGCTTGTAAAAAAAATTATATTCATCCTATTCATAATAATTCTTTCAAGTTAAAGAAACTTGGTTATTAGGTGTGATTCTGTATAAGAAATAGAAAAAAATAAAATATTTTCTTCAACGACTTTGTTTTTTATTATTCCCATATCCAAAATACAAATATACATATATACATAAATACATATTTATAATTTATACCATTTTGGGTTGCCAATTGCTGCTGTCTGCCAGAGGTTGCTGTTGTCTGCCATAGGCTGCTGCTTTGCCATCGGTTGTTGTTGTTGTCTGCAAGAGGTTGCTGCTCTGCAAGAGGCCAATTTATAATTTATAATTTATTGGCCTCTTGCATTTTCGAGGGTAACTCTGCCTTCGCTGCTGCTGCTGTTGTTGTTGCTGTTGTTGTGTCTGCTCCTGATGCTGTTGATGTTGCTGTTGATGTTGCTGCTGTGGCCTCTTGCATTTTCGAGGGTAACTCTGCCTTCGCTGCTGCTGCTGTTGTTGTGGCTGCTCCTGATGCTGTTGATGTTGCTGTTGCTGCTGTGGCCTCTTGCACTTTCGAGGGTAACTCTGCCTTCGCTGCTGCTGTTGTTGCTGTGGTTGTGGCTGCTCCTGCTGCTGCTGCTGTTGTTGCTGCTGTTGTTGTGGCTGCTCCCGCTGCTGCTCCTGCTGCTGTTGTTGCTGCTGCTGCTCTGCCATAGGTTGTGGCCGATCTTCTTCCATAGGCTGTTGTTGCTCCATCATCAAAGGTTGAAGATCCATTGCTCGGTCTGGATCCCACTCAAAGGCGATAGGCTCGGGATCCAGGTCTGGCTCAAACATATTGATAAATTCTTCATCTAAATAGTCAACCTCTGATGGTGGCGGCCACATCACCGTGTTCTCGGAATTTGGACTCTGACGATCCATCAGATTAATCTGATTTTCCAAGAATCCCAGAAAGTCTTGTAGTGTTATAATTATGAACGTACTCATTTTGAGACTTTAAACTTAATGAATGCTAAGTCAAGACGCTGTAAATCCTTATATACAATACTGAAATACCACTTTTCCTACCTCCAGCGGCAAAACCAGTCCGAAGAATGAGAAGAAGAAGAAGGCAAAGATAGCGTGAACTCGAGAGAGGTCGTTCAACGGTCGTAAGTTGTTTTGTTCTTAAGAAAAAGACAAGTAAAGAGGAGAAGACGAAAAAAAAAAAAAAGTTGTTTTTGGAATAATATAAAAAAAAAAAAAAAAATTTAAAAAAAAAAAAAAAAAAATTAAAAAAAAAAAAAAAAAAAACTGTTTTTTATATTATTCCAAAAAACAACTTTTTTTTTTTTCTTCTTCTCCTCTTTACTCGTCATTTTCTTAAGAACAAAACAACTTACGACCGTTGAACGACCTCTCTCGAGTTCACGGTCTCACGGTTCCCGTCGTACCATGCAGTGCCACGCCGTACCAGCCGGTACCAGGCTCTTGGCTGCTTTAAAAGGCGGCTGGGTACGAAGCGTCTCTTCAGTTTACATCTCGCTATTAGCGTACGCTTGTAAAATTATCGAATCTGTTGTGAATATATCTAGATAGTCCGATTTATTTCGAATTGTGTGACGTAGTGACATATTAATTTTTATTTGGTTTGTATTGTTGATTTCATATTTTTGATTTGATATTTTTGATTTAATATTTTTGACTTAATACTTTGGATTTTCATTCATTTTTACTTAATCTTCTAAAAGCCAATTTTTGATTTTTGTTGATTTTTCATTTTTGTGGATTTTTTTTGATTTTTTATTGATTTTTTGATTTTTTTATTGATTCATAATTTTTTTATTTTTTAATTTATAATTTAAAATGTCATTTTTAAATGTAAAAATTGAAAACATCGACTTAACAGCCTTCGATTTAAACGACGCTTGCCTTGTGCATGATTTGATTGATTGTTCATTTTGTGGGCTAAGCGACGAGGAGCTAGATATTAAATTTAGGGAAATTGATATTAATACATTTAACAATTCATCTGAATCTGGCGATTCTTCCGAAATTGGTGAAAGCGATATTTTGACACAGCTCTTAAAAGTTTTGGATGAATCTATTATCCCTGATATTCCTCAAGAACCTCTTGAAACAATTAATTTCGATGATTTAAATAATGATATATTAAGGAAAAATTTAATTAACAATTCTGAAATAAATGAGGGATATAATTTGGAACAACTTTTAGATATATTAGAAGGGGGTGAAATTGGTGAAAATAGCTCAGGGCAAAATTTAATTAAGGGTGATGTGGAATATCAGGAGACTTTTGAGAGCTGTGAGGAACAAAATAATAAGGGGGTTTTAAACAATAATAATAATGGGGTTGGTAACGAGGGAGCTTTAAATAATGATAAGAGGATTGGCATTGGGGGTTTTTCGAAAAATAATATGGAAGAGGTTTATCGCCCCCACTATTCGCCAATTTCAGATGCATCGTCAGATTCATCAGAGGATTCCAACGACAGCGTTGAGACTGTTATAAACGTCTCAGCCAAAGCTCAGCATAATTTTATTAAAGTGTTGGATCAAAATTTAATTGAAGGGTTGGATCAAAATTTTATTCAGGGGTTTGAACAACCATCCAAATTTGGCTATACCAGAAATTCAGTAAATTCGGTAGATGTTTTTGATTTGAGTTGTGGCGAAATTGTGGGGGACATTGAGGTATATACTTATACTGAAAATTTTGAAGATGAGCAGCCTCAATGTCCCTTAATTTCTTCCTGTAATCAAAATCAATTTTTGAAAAATCCTTCTGGCCTAAATTTAGAACAAAGTTCTGAAAATTTAATTGAAAAAAATTTACCCAAAAAACGTTCTTTATCAGAAACAAATGATTGTTCAGATTTAAAAAAGTCAAAATTGGACGGTGATATTTCTAGTTCCCAAACTTTAGGGGCACAAATTTCAAAAAATTCTTTACCAGTCGCTGTAACAACAGCTCCGAAAATCAATCCAACAAATAAAGTCGCTATTGGAGAATTAGATAAGTTTCTACATAAGAAAACTAAGCCGAGCTTAAATAGGAATGAAACAAGGTGTGCCACATCTAGATTTAAGTCAATGGTTTATTCCTATTTAAACTTAGATAATATATGTAATAATTTATCTAATTCGACTTTAAAAGACGTTAAAAATTGTATTCAACGACAAGGCGATCTTCTTTTAAATTTGGGAAATATATTTTTTAAAAAAAATCCATGTTTTTCTTCAAATTAAAAAGTGAATCCAAAAGTTAATTCAAAAGTAAATCCAAAAGTTTTCTAAATTGCGCGAGCTGAAAAAATTGCTAATTATTCTATGTCATTGGGTCTTGATAGATCGAAATTGTATTTATTTAAAAGCGACACGGCCCTAACCGATTCCATTTTAAAATGACTCTCCTTTGCACACACTGCTTAAGAGAATTTAAAAGAAAATCACATATTGTACGCCACCTTCGAGAAAATGTTGTTAATAACGAAAACACCTTTAACTTGGAAGATTATATAATTAATCGTAAGTATTTTTTTTATAACATATTTAGCTATAATTTTCCTTTTAATTTTTTTTTATTATTAATAAAGGTTTACAGAGGAATTAAAAAATAATAATTGTTTCAGTTGATGAACTACTTTCAAGACCTCCAATGCGATTTTGCCAAGATTGTGAAGTAAATGTCAAATCTAATTCCTGGAGCACACACTTGAGGACAAATATTCATAAAAACAGGAGCTGCATAAAATATGGAAATGGAATTGACATTATCAGGAGTGCATTTAAATGTCGAATAGCTTCCTACAGAATATATTCGCAGAATTATCACATCGACATCAAAAAGTTTCAGCAAGATGTTGGTAATAAAGTGCAAACATTAATACGCCAGCGTCAACAGGAATTTACATGTGCTAAAGTAAATTTGGAATTATTTGGAATATATTATTCTCCAACTTTAACCTCTACTTCAATTAAGTCATTTAATACACCGTTCTTCATTGTAACCCATACAACTGATCTACAACAGCTTTACGATGATTTATTCAAGATTATTGAAACCAAAGCAGATGAATTGCCGGAAAGAGACTCAGGTAATTATTATTTAATCTCAAGAGCTAAGTTTTCTTAATCTCAAGAGCTAAGTTTTCTTAATATCACTTGTACATCTCTAACAAATATTATTCAGAACTAATTTTTTAATTCCTATTACAGGGTGGGCTCTACAAAGAATTCTGCATTTGGAAGTCAACATCAATAAGTACAACCCATTGAATGCCTCCTCCTACATTAAGATGCATCACTTTTCTAAATCAATAGTGAATGTGATGAATGAGGACAATTGCTGTTTCGCCTGGGCAGTGGTTTCAGCAGCATACCAGCCAACCGGTAATCCTCGAAAGACCTCATCATATCCAGACTTCAGAGACGCTTTCGATTTTACAGGTATTGAATTTCCAGTAAAATTATTAGATATAAAAAAGTTTGAGGAAAAAAATAATTTGTCCATAAATGTATATGGAGTTGAAAAATTTTTAAGGGATAATAAAAAGGTATATGAGATTGTCGGTCCTTTACATTATAATAATGAAAAGAAAAAATTACATATTAATTTGCTTTTAATAAGTTCTGATGATGGAAATAACCACTACTGTTGGATAAAGGATTTAGGTTGCTTGGTATCCAAACAATTATCAAAAAAGAAAATAAAAAAATACTTATGTGATGGATGCCTTCAATATTTTGGAACATATGAAAAACTTAACACACATTTAGAACGTGATTGTAGTTTTGTTCGAATTGAGCTTCCTTCAGATAATTTGATTTTGGATAAATTTGGCAATTATATTCCTGCAAATATATTAAAGTTTCAAAATATTCAGAAACAGTATAAAGCTCCTTTTGTTATTTATGCCGATTTTGAATGTTATTTGAAAAACATTGAGTGCCAACAATCTACACCTGATTCGACAACCTCATATACTATTAAAACTGCTGAACATATACCCTATTCATTTGCTTATTATATTAAATCATCATTTGATGAGAATGTTGTGTGTCTTAAACTTTATAGAGGTACAGATTGTGCTATAAAATTTATTGAATACATTGAAAATGATGTAAAAGAAATTTATAAAAAATATTTAAAATATCAAGTACCATTGAAAGATTTATCATCTGTGGAACAGATTGAATATGAAAATTCTAGCATTTGTTATGTATGTGAAAAACCTTTTTCAAAAGGAAATTTCATAAAGTGTAGGGATCATTGTCATATTACAGGTAAATATCGAGGAGCCGCCCACTCAATATGTAATTTGCATTTTAAACCTCCAAAATATATACCAATAGTATTGCATAATTTAAAAAACTATGATTCTCACCTATTTATTAAATCGCTTTGCTATAATAAAGAAAATATTAGTGTTATAGCTCAAAATAAAGAAAAGTATATTTCTTTTAGTAAGGAAATTTTCGTTGATGTGTCAGAAAAGCGGAAACCAGTTGCTTTGCGACTACGCTTTATAGATTCTTTTCAATTTCTCCCAGAGTCTTTAGAGTCACTATCACAAACTCTACAAGATTCACAATGTTTTGAAATTAAAAAGTTTTTCTCAAATGCTGATGAATTTCGATACATTAGACAAAAAGGGGTATTTCCATACTCTTACATAGATTCCAACGAAAAATTAAATGAGAAATCTCTACCATTGATTGATAAATTTTATAATAACTTAACCGATGAAAATATCTCTCCTCAAGACTACAGTCGTGCTGTAGAAGTGTGGAATCTATTTAAGTGTTCTACAATAGGGGCTTATTCCGATATTTACTTAAAATCAGATGTTTTACTTTTGGCTGATGTTTTTGAAAATTATAGATCCACATGTATTAAAACCTATAAGTTAGATCCTGTTAATTATGTCACTAGCCCTTCTATGTGCTGGGATGCAATGATGAAATTAACTAATGTAGAATTAGAATTATTAACGGAACCAGATATGCTTCATTTTTTCAAAAAAGGTGTTCGTGGTGGGGTTAGCACTTGTTCCAAACGCAAATCTGAAGCAAATAATCCATTCTTAGAAAATTTTAATCCTGAAAGACCTACAACATATATCGCTTACTTAGACGCCACAAATTTGTATGGTTATGCTATGAAACAATATTTGCCTGAAAAAAATTTTGCTTGGGTACCTAAGCTCGAAATAGAAACTTTAAATATATCCGAACTTTCAGATACATCATCTATAGGATACATATTTGAAGTTGATTTAGAATATCCAAATTATTTACATGATAGTCATAATGATTTCCCATTTTGTCCTGAACAATATACACCACCAATTTCAAACCACTCAAAATTAATTCCAAACTTACATAATAAATATAACTATATCATTCACTACCGATATCTGAAACAATGTCTACAATTTGGACTCAAAATCATAAAAATACACAGAGCAGTTAAGTTTACACAATCACCATGGTTAGCGGAATATATAGATTTAAATACAAATTTACGAAATTTATCTAAAAATAAATTTGATAAAAATTGTTATAAATTGGCAAATAATTCAATTTTCGGTAAAACCATGGAAAATGTTGATAGGCGAGCAGATATTAAATTAGTATCTCAATGGGAAAGACAGGGTAATAAATTTAGTGCCGAAAAACTTATTTCTAAACCTCAATTAAAGGATTTTAAAATTTTCTCTGAAAATCTAGTTGCTCTTCAACTTCAACAGGTTTGCATTGAATACAATAAACCAATTTATGTTGGGATGAGTATTCTGGATATTGCAAAAACTGTAATGTATAATTTTTATTATGGGTATTTAAAAGTAAAATATGGTAATAATTTAAATTTATTATATACGGATACTGATTCCTTAATTCTTGAAGTTCAGACCCAAAACTTTTATGAAGATATGAAGCTAAATCTGGATCAATTTGATACTTCTAATTTTTCTGAACAAAATATTCATTGCATGCCTATTACAACATCAGTTGTTGGTAAATTTAAAGATGAGTACAAAGGGATTCCCATTGAAAGTTTTTATGGAACTGGTGCTAAAGCATATTGTATAAAATCCAAAAATAGTGTAGATAAAAAAGCAAAAGGCGTTAGTAGATCATGTATAAAAAATCAATTAACATTATCAGATTATAAAGATGTTGTTGAGAAAGGTGACAAAATATTCTGCACCATGTATGTATTCAAGTCAGATATGCATAATATATACACTAATTTGTTAAATAAATTGGCATTAACAACTCATGATGATAAAAGATATTGTATACCAAATTCCACAAAAACTCTTGCATGGGGACATAAGGATATTTTGGAAACAGATTTTTTTGATAAAGATATGAAAATGATGTATGATACTCTAACTTTTTTAAGTTCTGGAAACGAAAATGGATCTAAAAATAAAAAACCGCGATTAGAATTAACTACTCCTAGTAATTTTTCATCTTTATAAAGACATCATTTTATATGATGATAAATTATGTAAGTCGTTTTTGAAGCTTTAAAAGTTGGAGGGGAAACTGAATCCAAAAACATATATATTGTATAGAAATACCATTATTTGTTAGTAATATTACAACAATGACTGCTGCATCTTTAATAGTTTTAGTTTCCCTTGTTGGAAATGTGATATATGTAAATTACATTCCTAATACAGTTAGGGCTGATATATGTATAAATGCCCTCAAAAATGAAACCGACTGCTACAAACAGATGAAAATGACATATCTTGTTGGAAATTCACACTTTTTTACCTATAATGTAACTGATTCTGCTTTGTGTGAAAATACATACATAAAAATTAAATATTCCATGACAAACAAACCATTACAATATTCAGATTGGATTCCTTTCAATAATAAAAAAGAAGAATCTTGTCATTGTGTCTGTTGTTATATATTTGTTATTATATTTACAGCAGCAATATTTATTTGTACATGTTTAATTTTATTGTATTTCATGAAAAAATATCTATAAAAATATTTAATAAATGTTAAAAAAATAATATAAATTTTGTTTTTTATTGATTCTCGTTAGTATAAAGACATTTAAAGTTTATCCCCTCCTCTTAAATGGAGAGGGAAAATAAGTTTACCCCTCCACTTGAGAGGAGAGGGAAAATGTATAAAATTTAGGAGCAAACGGATTGATAGTTAGTTTTTTGAGAGCAAGCAGATAGCCAGTTAGTTTTTGAAATACATCATTTAAAATGTTCAGTAATCAGAGTAAAAATATATTTGAAAATTCACCATTAAAAAAGAAAATAAAAAAAACAATTATAAATTCTACAAAATATAATTTAAATAATTCTAACTCTAAATATGCTGTGATTGGTTTGTGGGTGGAAAGTGATTTTCTACCATGCATTGAACTTGGTGGTAAAAATGGTCAGTCTGTGATATTAAATGAAGATGATTGGAAGAACTTATTGCAATATCAAGGAGTTATAACAAATTATATGTTTTCACCAAATGTTTTCAATGAACCGATATATTTGCAAAATTTATCTATTCATTTTGAAAAGATTGGTGAATTACCAATAGTGAAGATTGTGAAAAGCTGTGATTTTATTTACTATGGAAATGAAACTGTGTGCAGACTATGGGAACAAATTCCACTTATAGAATATAGACTAAATGTTTTACAAAAACAAAACTTTCGACGTTATTTCAACGTTTTTAGAAATAACAATTTTTACGACGGAGATTCTTTTGACAAAATATATAATGTCCTTTCTCCAAAACAAAATCTAAATAGTGAAAATGTGTGCTCCATGCTGGAACTGCTGTTGAATCATCCCGAAGAACTAGAACAAAAATTAAAGTCTAAGCACTATTATGAAGAAGACAGTATCTATTGATGAATCAAGAAACCAAATTCATCTGATGGTTGCTTGGAACTTCGCCTACAGAAAAGCTCGTATGACTTCTGAAGAGTTTATAAATCAAAAACATTTTAGAAGAAGGATTAAATTGACTGAAGAAATTTTAAATCCCATATTAGACTCTGATTATAGGAATATTGTATTTAAAAAAATGTTTATGTAATAAGCTTATTTTTAAATAAAACAAATATATATAAAAAATCATTTTTTTTTTATTACAAACATCAATTATTATTACAGCATTAATTACTATTACATCACATCTCTCTTGAAGATCCAAGAGTTATAAGATTTATCTAATCCTAACCATTTTACAAATACTTTGTTTCCTTTCTTTCTTAACACTTTTTCCACCAGATATACATTTGGGTGTCTTACTTTTTGAAGTTCTTCTTCATAGAAACCTCCTTGAATATCTATCCCATTTCCATCTTGAATCAAATACGTTGTTGGATTAGTAAGCTGGATTTTTTTTATTTGAAAAATTTCGTTTGACCAGTTGGGCGTGTAACCTTTAGAAAATTGTTCGCGAATCTTGCTTATTCGTACTCTATCACTGACACGAAATTTTGGTGATCTGGGATCCACAGTTTTCCTATGAGTATAAGCTGATTTCAAGATTTCCATTTCATTCTTTTTGTTAACTTCGTTTGGTTTTTTTCCGATTGTTGAATGCTTAGTATTATTGTATTCTGTAATTATTTCTTTAAGAAAGCTGATCCATTTATAATTACCTAGTAAACTAAACTTTTTCCACATTTTGTTTTTTATCGTTCTATTTACTCTCTCTACAATACTAGCTTTCATATTAGAAAATGTGTTGTAATGATTAATTTTGAACTGCTCCATAAGTTTCTGAAAGTCTTGATTAAAGAATTCTTTACCCTGATCAGTATTCAGATTTGTTGGGGGAGTTTTTAAAGTTAATAGAATTTTTTTCATTGCAGCTGCTACATCTTTACCAGTTTTGGATTTTACAGGTTCTGCCCATACAAATTTAGAAAACACATTTATTACCATTAAAATATATCTTAAACCCCTATTAAATTTCGCATATGGCTGCATTTCTATCAGATTAGCTTGAAATAGATCATTAAGCCCTTTTACAATTGTTCGTCTCCTTCTATATCGCCTTCTCGCCGGTTTATGTAATTCATTTACAACGTCTTGCTTAATTTTACTCATTATTAATTTATACCTTACTCTCGAAAATAAATCCCACAAATAACTTTACCTCCTTCTAAACCGTTTATAAAAGCCCTTTATCGCTGATGTTGTAAAATATAAAAAAAAATCATCTCAGTTTTTTTTAGTAAGTTCTTTAATTTTATTTTCCATTGCTTCAAATGATTTTTTATTTTCATTTATAATTTCTTTTATTGACGAATTTATTTGGGTGATGTTGTTAGTAAGATCAGAAATTTTTACATTAAATTTATTTTCCATTGTTTCAAATGATTTGTTATTTTCATTTCTAATTTCTTTTATTGACGAATTTATTTGGGTGATGTTGTTATTAAGATCAGACATTTTTACATTAAATTTAGTTTCCAAAAGAACATTTGATAACGTATAATCTTTTTTGAAACCACCTAATGTTGAATTCATTTCTTCTCTTGCATAATTCATTGTATCATTAAATTCTTTTCTAGAAACTTCAGCAGCTCTTTGAACTAATTCGTTTAAAGATTTTATTTCTTTTGTTAATTTATCTTCTAGATTTTTTATATCTTTTCCTAATTGAAATTCTGCATTTGTAATATCTAATGTCATTTTCACAATTTTTTTTTCTATATTTTTTATGTCTGACACTGTCTTTTCAGCTTTGTGTAGTATATCTGTATAAGATGTTTCAAGTTCTTTTATGAGTAAAGAAGTCTCCTCGATTTTTGAACTATTATTTTTAATTTTAATTAATACATCCTTTTTAGAAACTTCTATTATAGCTTGCACTACTTCTAGTAAGGATTCTAATTCTTTTTGTAATTTCTCATCGATTGCCTTTGTAAAATTTCCCTCGTCAAAAGACGTTTCAGATTTGGTTTTTAGATTGTTTAACTGCTTTAGTATATCCTCGATTTTTTCATTATCTTTTGTAATTTGATCTTTGAATTTTGTTTCAATTTTTTCATTTTCGTTTTGAAAATCCTCCTTCAATTTGTCTTCTAAATATTGTAAATTTGATTTATATGCATTGATTTTAATTTCAAATTCTTTAATTTGTTCTTTAAATTCATTAACTTTGTCGGTATCTTTTTTGTGAATTAGGAAATGAGTGTTCATTGATTTTTCAAGATTTTGTGTATTTTTATCCATAACGTCATGTATTTTCTTAAAATTCCTTACTTCTTCTGCTACTCTATCATTAAGCAAATTAGTAAAATTTTGAAACTTTGATGTAATTTCCTTGGAAATACTGTTCTTGACATTGTCAATTGCTGAAGTATCCTTAATTATTGATTTAATTGATGTAATTTCATTTTTTATTTCATTTTCAAAATCATCAACTTTATCATATTTTAACTTCACTACGTCAAAGTCATTTGCATATTTAGAAACTTTCTGAGAAAATTTTTCTACTACATCATCATTTCCATCAACAGTATTTTTCAAATTAATTATCTTGTCATTATATTCAGGAATAACTTTATCCTCAAATAACTTAATCTTTTTTGCAATATTTTGTATATTGTTATCATATTCATTTATTCTCTTATTTAAATTATTAACATCGCTTTTCAACCCGGGATCTAAATTTTGAATTAATTTGTTTTCAATATATTTGACATCGCTTTTAAAAATTTTTATTATTTTCTCTTCAACATTTGATAATATTTTATTTTCTAGTGATAATAATGTGTTTAGAGCAGATTTTTTTGAAATATGACGACCAAATTTATCGATGGTCATTTTAGAAATGTTTAAAAGTATCTATTATGTCCTTTTATATAATAATATTCGCTTCTCTTAGTTCTTCAATAATGGAAATAATTTCATTGTTATGACCAGTGTGTCCCGCAAGCATGGATGCTACCAATAGTCGAAGTCTCTCAACAAGTTCGTTTACATTATCCCAATATATGTAATCTGTATTAGGTTTATTAACTTTTAAAGTTATACCAAATCCGGTTTTTTTTGAAGACACTCGACTTTCTCTATATGGAGCTTTGCGTCTTTCAAAAAATCCCTGGACTGCTTGTTGAGATTCGGGATTTAGAGTTTTAGTTTTTGTAATTCCTTTGCTTTGCAAATAAGGTCCTATTATAGAAATATATTTATGTGATCCATTCCCCTGCACCTGCTCATTTGGATCATTATTTCTACGGTATGCATTGGTTCTTTTTAAAATATCCATATAATTTTCCAAATCTTGTTTTTTATACCCTATTGGTTCTTTTTTAAATAATAACTCATATAAACCTGGTGTACCTGTATAGGTTATTCCTTCAATTTTGATGTTTTTACCAATAATTTCGACAGGTTTTTGAGTTAAACCCAAAAAGAATTTCTCGGTTTCCAAATCATGAACTATTCCATATTGGTGATCAAACTCATGTTCAACATCTTTTACACCGCTATCAATATATTGGCGAGGTAATTCATCAAATCCTAATAAATATTCTTTATATAAATCTGTATCAACAAATGTTCTAACTGTTTGCCGTGTTTGTTCCAGTATATCTGAAAGATTTCCTATTGTGGAGTGTGAACCTGAAGAAGGGTTTGTTTCTGCAATAATACTTGTTTGTTGTATAGATGGCATTTGACTTGCTGAAGCTAAACTCGCGTCCCAGTCAATAATCGATGGTATTTCTGTAGGAAGGAGTGGAGTTTTTCCCGTCTTTCTTTTTTCTGGTGTTGATGTTCCATATTGTAATTTTCTCTTTGGTGTTAGTGTTTGAATTGATCTTTTCTGTGGTGTTTCATAAATTTTTTTAATTGGTGTGTGTAGCTCTTCCTTTATTTCAACAGGTTCAATTTTACCAATCGTTGAAATTAATTCTTGTAAGGGTTGAGTTATCGGTTTATATGTTTCCTCCAATTTAGTTTGCGCCTCAAATTCCGCATTTTTTAAACTCTGATATTTTTGTTTAACAGCTTTTCTTGATTTAACTAGCTCTCTTGCTAAACGTTCATCCATGATTGGTATAATTTACCATCAAACGTTTATTTTTATAAGTAAATATATGAATCAAATCCTTTTCGATATCGGCCAGATTTCACATTAGAGTCTTTGTCTATTACTAAAAATCCAAATTTATCTTTCCAACATATTAAGCACAACTCATTAAATTGGTTTAATGACATATCAACATTAACATGATCATCATAAATATGTTTTAAGTTTGTTCGATCTTGTTGAAATATAACAATTAAATTTGCATTGTCACGAATTAATTGTTTCGGAATAGAAGAATATGTTTGACATAAATAAAAACAATCAGTATTTTTGTGTCTTCCGAAACAAAAATAGTCCTTTACAACATTCTGATTACAACACACTATATCATCAAATATTATTATAGAGTTTGGTTTAACTTGTTTTGGTGAAACAATTGTTTCTTCATTTTCAGATTCATAGTATCCAATTTTTTTCAAAGGTTTAAAAAGTGTTCTCAAATATTTATACTTTGGTTGATATAAGGATTTTGAATAAACATACAGATTTTCAAATCGCAAACCATTCGGATCTTCAATCAAACTAATAATAACATTGGTTTTGCCACAGCCTGACGGGCCAATAATTAACCCTCTTTTACTATTTCCCTCAAACAGTTTTCCATGTTTTCTAAAACCATTCACTGAACTTTCATGATCCTTAATTGTTATAGAGTATGGTTGTTTCTCAACTCTCATTTTATATATAAAACAAACTATTAATATTCAGTATTGTGATGTAACTGGTTAGTTATCACTAGGATTGCAACTATATATAATGTTTCCATCACATAATAAACGAATCATTTACAAGACAAACAGCAAAAGGAAAGGAAGTGGTTTAGTAAACTCATTAATAAATAAATTACCCTTTGAATTGCATATTCCTGGTTATAATTTTTGTGGACCTGGAACAAAATTGGAAAAACGATTGTCAAGAGGTGATAAAGGTATAAATTTATTGGATGAGGCTTGTAAAGAACACGATATTGCTTACTCACAATCAAATGATATAAAAAGAAGGCATTTAGCTGATAAAGTATTAGCTGACAAAGCTTTATCAAGGTTCAAAGCTAAAGATTCTAGTTTTGGGGAAAAAACTGCTGCACTAGGAATTACTGGTGCTATGAAAATTAAAAGAAAATTAGGTATGGGACTTCGAACGAGAAGAAAGTTCAAGCGAAAAACTCGAAAAGGACGAGGACTATCATTATCTCAGGTAATTTCAAAAGCTAGAAAAGGAATTAAGGGGAAACGTTTTAAAGACCTAAATGAAAGTATTCAAACTGCTTTAAAAGCTATTAAAAAAACTGGTAAAGTCTTACCTCCAAAGAAAAAGGTAATTCCAATCCCAAAGACTGGCGGATTTCTTCCACTTATACCTTTATTTGCTGGTTTGTCTGCTCTTGGTGCTCTTGGAGGAGGGGCTGCAGGTATTGCTAAAGCAGTAAATGATGCAAAAGCAGCCAAAGCGAAATTAGAAGAATCTAAACGACACAATCAAATGATGGAGTCCATTGCGGTAGGAAAAAAAGGAAGTGGACTTTATTTAAAACCCTATAAAACAGGATGTGGATTATACTTGAAACCTTATTCAAAAAACTGCTAAAACATATACCTCGAAAAGCACTTACAAATTACGATTTACTTAAATACGCTAAATATTTACAAATTCCCAACTTTCGTGGTATTTTTATGAGGGATAAATTACCAAAAAAGATAAAGTTAATTGAAAGTGCAATTGTCAATCTAGATAATCACAGTGGTGTTGGTACTCACTGGATAGCATATACAAAAAAAGGAAAAAACATAATATATTTTGATAGTTATGGTAATTTGCGACCCCCTTCTGAATTAATTAAATATTTTTATAGCGACCAAAATAATAATATTGTTAATTATAATTATAACAGTTATCAAAACTTTAACAAAACAAATTGTGGTCAATTGTGTCTAAAATTTCTTTATAACCATATGTAACACCTAATTTTAGTTTATTATTAAACATATTTTTAAAGTAAAATGTCATATAGTTTTGTTCTTAGCGGCAATTCCGCTATTTTAACATCAGAGTTACATCCTCCAATATATTTAGATGAAGATGTTGAATATGTTATCGGTCTTGTAAATTTCGAAACATTTAATGCAATTCCCAATATTGATGTTGGGAATAATGTATTAATTCATGATGAAAATTTAGAAATAGCCATACCCCCAGGTAGCTACGAATTAGAAGACATAACAGATTTTTTAAAAAAACACTTGGATGAGGATAAAATTAGTTTTAGTCTTTATGCAAATAATAATACTTTACGTACACATCTTAAATGTTCAGCCCCCATAACTTTTCGTGAAGGAACTATTGGTAAATTATTAGGGTTTAAAAATGGGCGATTGGAAGCCAACATTGAACATATATCAGATTTTCCCGCGGAAATAATTAAAGTAAATTCAATAAATATAGACTGCAGTATTGCAGAGGGATCATATTTAAACGGGAAACCTGTTCATATAATACACCAATTTTTCCCGAGCGTTGCTCCAGGGTTCAAAATAATTGAGTCACCTCAAAACGTCATATATTTCCCAGTCACCGTTAAAGTAATTGATAAAATAGCCATTAAAATAATAGATCAGGAAGGTGATTTGGTTAATTTTAGAGAAGAAACCATAACCATCAGACTACATCTTAAAAAAGTAGATTAAAGATGGTAATATTATATAACAATAAATCTGCAAACTTTACTAGAAAATTTAATAATAAAAACATTAATAAGACAAGAAAGAAACCAACTTCCTTTAGTAGGAAATCAAACTTCCAAAGGTTAACACCTTCTAATAGAAAATTTCTTCAAAGTTTGGGTTTTAAACTTAAATAAAAATGGATTATTTAAATGTAAGAGAAAATGTATTGGTTGATGAATCAATATTAAGCTGGGAAATTCTTTCTTTCGATCCTTTTAATCCTACAAAACTCGGACCAAATGATGAAATCAGAATTGCTTTGCAACAAACAGGAAAATATCCTTTACCTTGCAAAAGTGAAATTTATGTGGAATTGCAAGTAACTAAAGAAGATGATTCCCCTTTAGCTAATACTGTTTTAATTAATAATGCTCCGGCATTTTTATTTAAAGAATTACGCTATATTTTAAATGGTGTTACTATTGACTCCGTTCGGGATATTGGTATAACTTCAACTCTTAAGGGATATATTTCATTTAATCAAAATGAAAGTGCTAAATTGGAAAATGCCGGTTGGTATCCGAAAACAAAATCTAAAGAAAAAATTATGACTGATGACAAAGGTAATGTTTCATTATGTATACCATTAAAGATGTATTCAGGATTTTTTGAAGATTATAATAAGATTATTCTTAATTCACAACAAGAACTTATTCTAATAAGAAGTAATGATGATACAAATGCATTATTATCCAGTAATGAAGATGAAAAACCCAAAGTTAAAATTACCAAGTTGTGTTGGAGAGTTCCTCATCTTACTGTAGCGATTCCGCAAGAATTAGCACTTACCAAAATTATTGACAAAAATAGTGATATACTTATAACCTTCCGAAGCTGGGAATTAGTTGAATATCCAGAGTTATTGGAAACTACGAGGCACAACTGGCCCGTAAAAACATCTACAAAAGTCGAAACGCCACGTCATGTTCTAATTGCTTTTCAGAAAAATAGACGTGGTAATCTAAAAATGGATATGAGTAAATTTGATCATTGTAATTTAAGAAATATGAATGTCTTTTTAAATTCAGAAAGATATCCTTACAATGATCTTCAACTTGACTTTGAAAATAATAAATTTGCTACTCTGTATGAAATGTTTACAGACTTTCGTCAAGGGTATTATAACTCTCCAGTGGAACCAATTTTTAATCCTAAAGAATTTAAAGAAAATGCTCCTATAGTTTACATTAATTGTTCACATCAAAGAGATTTACTACAAACAGGTCCAGTAACCATGAGAATTGAATTTGAAACCAAGGAAAAAATCCCCCCTAAAACAGCGGCATATTGTGTTATAATTCATGATAAAGTTTTCAGTTACAATCCATTAACAAAAATTGTGAAACAGTTGTAATACAATTTCCTTAAGATAAAATACTCTTTTTAAACAAACCGCTACTTACGCTTAAGAGCGCACGCGTCAATTTTGATATTTATTAACGTAGCCAAACCAGAATTCTTCATTTATATAATGTCTTACGAGATTTCAGTTCGAGTATTAGATTTTCAACTTCAGTTGCAGAAATTAAAAAAACAAATAAGTGAATATCAATTAAAAGTAGAAATGATCAAGAAATTCAAATATTTGAAAATATGAAACTTATTCTAGATCTTCAAGGATTCAAAATTGAAAATAATAAATTTATTGTAAAGGAATTAGCAGCGTACGATGGGCAAAACACAAGTCATTTTATTTTCAAAGCTCCATTTCCGATGGGTCATTTACCATCCTATTTACACAAACAAGCTCTGTGGTTAATAAAAAATTACCATTGCATTGAATGGTGTGAAGGATTTACACCATTACACAAATGTGGAGATATCATAAGAGATTTAAGCGCTAAGGTGGACTATGTTTATGTAAAAGGGGAAGAAAAGGCAGATTTCGTAAAGAAGTATTCCATGAAACCAGTTATCGAGATTGATGAACAACCCACCCTAAAGAAAATGGATCCTTGCTGCTTTTATCATCAAAAAATACCATGTGTATGTGCATTATCAAATGTTTATTACCTTTACAACAATTTTTTTATGTAATAAAAGACTTGATTACAAATTATGTGTTTTATTTTCTAACATTGTTTTAATACATGAAATATTATTATTTAATCCTAGTTCTTGAAGTTTACATATTAAAATATCTATATTTTTATTTTTTAAATATTCGCTACAACATTTAGCTGCTAGTAAACATAATTCCGCATGTTCCATATAATTTAAAAACATTATAATATTCTGCGCTTCACTTTCTTGACCTTCATATGCATAAAACTCGGAACAGGCTGCGGACATCAAAAACTCTTCATACATTTCTCTTATTAATAATTCCATAATAAATCCTACACTAAAACCTCCCTGTTTCTCAATATCTCTTTATCTCTCTCTTCCTCTTCCACGATTTCTTTTAATATATCAGGATCTTTTATATAATCCTTCAATATCCTTAAAAAGTAACTGAATCCTATTTTCTTTATTTCATGAAAGAACTTCGGCAAATTTTGGGTTTTTCTATAATTTAAACAGGCTTCTGCAGCTAATTGGTATTGGAAGGCAGTCTCATAATATACCTGTGCCCACTCGGGGTGTGTTTTCCTTAGCATTGCATTCTTTAATTCGGAATTTTGAAGTTTAGTAAACTGTTTACCTAATTTGATTATTTCATTTTGCAAATCACTGTTCATAACTACCACTTATTTTTAATTTAACACTGTTCTTTATTAGTGGTGAATCTTCTATATAAGCTTAAGACTAGTTGTAAATGAATGTAGCTCGCTCAGATTCAGTCCTTTAAAATACCAGCTCCCCTCCAACTGCTACCAGCTCCCCTCCAACTACTGTGGTGGTTAGGAAGGAGGTAGGAGGTGGAGCAAAAAGAGGCGGAGTTTATGAAACCAATCGGAATAGGGGGCGAACTTGGGCAGCCAATCAGAAACAAGGTCATTCTTGGCTGACCAATCAAAAAAGTGGTGGGGGGGTCAACTAGAAGCCCCCTATTCCCACTACTCTTCCAGATTCGTTCTATGATTACGTCTTGTAATCCATCTTCATATTTATCGCTTTATAAACGCTTTCTCAGGCGATTGTTTAAAAAACATGGAATCCTACAATAAAGATCAACTTTTGCTAAAAATTTATTATCTAGTTGTTGATGGAGAAGCTCATATTTTTTTCCGAGAATTCCATGGACGGCTTCAACTACCCTTCTTAATTTCGCAACGTAACGAAATTCATCAGCTTCAGTCGTATTTAGGTTCGGTTTTTTCCTTTCAAGGCAAGTATGAGGACAACTCTAAAACCTAATTCTTTTGAATAAAATGCTATGTTCCTCAAACCTCTATCTACAATACAAACATCACCTCTTCTCATGGAAGATCTTATACCATCAGGATCTTCCATCACTTATTTCATGATACTTCCATCATTTTCAGTACCCAAAAACGGTCCAGGAAGATCTACAACAAACCCATTAGTAGTGCAAATGGTGAAGGGTTTCTTTTGACCTGAATATTCCTTTCTTTTTAGTACCATTTATTTTTTCGAAAGATCCTTGCCCACTTATATGTGGATCTATAGACCTTAATCTGTAATAGTTAGGCCAAAACATGTAATAATCTGAGAAGTATATTGAAATAGAGAAAAATATGATTCAATGACATGCAGTTAATTACCTAAATTTGCCAAAAAATATTAAAATTCTACATCAATTTTCCCTATACCTGAAGTTTTTTAAGGCGGGTTGGGATTCTCGGTGATGTAAATCTCGATTCTCAAAGACTGTTTTCCCTTGGAAATAAGTTCTAGAGCATAACTAAGTAAATTGGCATCTATTTAGCTACTTGCATCTGAGATTATGTTCCAAATAACTGATGAAAATGTGTGTTTTTGAATTTTTTAGTGTGTTCCACCAAAGAATGGTTATTCCATGAGCGGCTTTCGAAGCAATGAAAAAAAAAATACACAAAAAAACATTATCTTGAAGTTAGCCAAAATTTTGAACCTAATCTAAAAAATTGTTGAAAAATTAAAAAAATATTCCTGGGCTCGATTTCCGCTCGAAAAATTTGAAAAAAATCATGGTTATTTGCAAGCAGAAAATATACCTCAACGACTTTTTTCAGATTTTTTTTGGCAAAGTTGCGCTCGTAAAAAAGAGGGTCAAAAAAAGTGAACATAACCTCTTTAGACCATAATAGGACCTATGGGAGTTTGTACAGAGGCATCTTTTGAGATTGACTGTCGAACGCGATACTGGTCGCTTGGAGGGCAATGTTGAACCTTTTATCTCGCTATAGCCTTTGAATTTGTAAGAGAGAGACGCCGAATTAGTAATAGAAAAAGCTATTTTAATTGATGAAATGCATCGAATTGTAATAAAGAAAACTTATTCGTTCGACTGTCGAAAATATATCTCTATATTTTGACAATATGGCCTAAAAAGTTTTAATAAATATCCGAGTTTTAAGTTGAAAATCATATACAATGAAATGAAATGTGTAATAAAGTAAATTATATACAATTTCGTTGATATTAGACAAGGATCAAGAGTATTAGATAATTTATTTTATTTATTCAGGTGGCTCTGGCAAGATCTTCATATTCTTGGGCTTGCATGGCTAGCTCCAAAAGGGGCAAAGGATCGTCGAGGTAAATCGCACCGCCTGTTTTGAGTCGCGACCGGGTTCTCAAAAAAAAAAAAACGGAAAACGAATAGAAGCTATGAAATCACCCCACGATCTAAAGATATAATACATCGAGTCCATAAGTGTGCCCTTTATATAAGTAACGATATCACTATATATGGTTGTGTGTTTGAGATATGATTGTACCATATGAGGAAACGTTTACAACCACACCTTATAAAAGTAAAATACACATGATATCGAATGAATGAAAAATGAGTTGTGACACTAGATCATCGATGCCTAGGCCTCCATTGGGCCCTTTACCTCCCACCATATCTGCAGGTTATTCGAGGCCGATCGCCTTTGCGAATCCAAGCAGCCTTGTTAGTTGAACTTGCCTAACTCATTCTGGTAGCAAAATTCTATCTCCGAAATATCTCTCTCAGTCCGTTGAGTGCTGGGCACTCCCTGAATATGATCAACAGTTTCATCCTCCTCCAAATACCACCTGCACGTCGGGTCGTCTTAGACACTGATTCTATGAAGATGGCCCCTGAGATGACGATGTCCTCTCAATAATCCCGCCACAATTCGCAGCTCTTTCCTTCTCAAGGAGAGAAGCTCCTTAGTACGCCGTGCGCTAGGCCCAGTTATATATTCCTTAGCACACCTTATTCCAGAAGCTCCCCTCCATAATTCAATAAATTTGCTTTCCAGCAACGATTTTAATTCCCTTTTGCCAATAACAATTGGGACAGGTAATATTGGTTGGGTCCATACGGATTAGTTGCCGAACCCAACTTTGCCAGACGACCTGCTTCCTCATTTCCGCTCATTTCCTCTCATATGAGTCTGACTGTGCAGCCTTTTTCTGTCATACCCTTTAGTACATCCTTGCACTCAAACACCAGTCGCGAAGTGACGACACTGGACTTCGGTGTCAATAACGCAGCCTTACTATCTCTCACAGAGATGGGCACACTGCAGAATAGAATAAATTTCCGCTGTGAAAATTGTCGCACATTATCCGAGAGGGTAGTACTCTCTGACTCCTGTACTCTTGCTGAATACTCCGGCTCCAGCTCTTTCATCTTGTCGAGATCCATCAGGATCCATTTTTCGGAAGATTTTGTTCTCCCTCCCAATTCTCTCTACTTGGCATACACATGATATGAAATACTTATTTAAACCAAAAGAAAGACTATGGTCCTTTACAAATTTTCAGGTAGTTTCGAGGGCAACAATTCGGTAAATTAAAAGCCTCTATTCTCCCGAGACAGTACAAACATATAAAACCTAAACAACAGAGGCTTCATTCTCGGTATTGAAGTGAAACTTGGTAGACTCTTGAACACACGACACCAGGATGCGGTTCGTAACTCAAACTGGTACGTACATCATGCGAGGCAGGTGGCACGGAGGAATCAGCAAAAAAGACCATGATGACAAAAAGAGGTGAAAAAAGACAAAAAAGGGATACCTACAACAAAAAAAAATGGACTTAAAAAGCATTTAATTTTGAATTACGAGTAAAGTAGATGCGTTTAATCATATTCTTTTTCTAAACATATCAACAATTATTAGTATTTAAAATAGTAGTAGAAGAAATAACGACTTACCAAGTGTTTTGAGTAGCCTTTTTATGGTGAAAAAAAGGAAAAAATTGGATATCGGCTTTATTCTGAGTACTGACCAAATTCAAATTAGTTGAACACTTAAGAGTTATGAAAAGGAACCATGTACTCTGAAATTTGGTCTAAGACTTGAATTGTCCATATTAAATGTAGCAAAATGCTGATCAACCTTTCTGAATGAAACTCTGCTTCTACCAATCTGAGTTTCTTGAAGTATTCTTTCAGGTGGCAATGCCCCGTCAGGGTTCCTCTCAGAACTCTGAGTCTTTTCTGTTCATAGTTCCCAAGAAGTATCTTCGTTTGTTCTGATTCCACAGAAAGGTTCCAGAAATGGTGTCTCAGCCCCTTTTCTCCCTACTATGTTATTCCCCTCAACCCCGGTGTGTCCCGGTACCCACATGAGGGTGACATCGTTCTTGCTCAATTTATTCAATTCCTCTAGGAATTCTTAGCACATTTTGGAGCAGAACCCGATACAAAGATCTTTATGTCAACAATATGACATACGATAAGCCTTCAAAACCAAGAACAGAAAAGAAATACCAAATATTAAAATTATTTAAGAGCTTATGCAATTTACTAAGCAAATTGTGGCAAGTTCAATAATTTATACCGATCAAAAGGGTAAAACTCTCTTACAAGAAAGGTCGAGTTAGTTCTAACCACAAAGTTTGTTGTTGTTGATACCTAAATAATCCTGATCTTTCAGACTAATAACAACCCTAATAGTCGCAAAATAACTGACACAGGGGGAAGGTAAAAGTATCCAGAAAATATAACTCAAAAGTCTGTCGGGATTGGACCGCCAAAATATTTTTCTACCCACTCGAGGTCTCTAGTTAGTAATAAATTATTTATTATAGACAGGATCATGGGAAGTAGTAAAGAAGTATTTTTTTCTAATTGAACCCAAAATACAATATAAATTAAGGCTTTCTGCCACTTTTTTTTTAAATTTATCTCAACAAAATATATTCTCGTTTCCATTCAAAATACCCTCCGTGCATTTGTTTACTATTAATATTAGGGAGTAGTTGAAACTGAAAAGGATAAAATAAATGAATAAATAAAAACCAAACCCACTTCAAAAGTTTCACTAAAAAGTAAAAAAAATTAATTCAAGTTTAATTCATTTACTTAGCGCTTTTCTAAAGGGAGCATCAAATTTAATATTTAAAAAAAAATATCTTCAACTACACAAATCCCCGACCAACGCAAAACGAAATAGAATACAGATCAAAGGCTATTTAAACAAGGAAACAACTATATATAAATGAAGTCGCTTAAAAAGAGAAAAATATCCATATAAAAAGTAAAAATGGGCCCTTGGTGTTGGATATAATCATACTAGTATTTAGAACTTTATGCCTAGACGTAGTTTTACTTAATTTTTTGAATTACAACAGGCTATTTGTCTCTAAAGAATTATTGTCATCCTAATAGACTTTAGCGTAAAAAAGCATGTTTATTTATTTTCAGAATAAAATATGTTTATATTCCACTAAAAACGTAAATTAAATATAGTTTTTATATTTGATTATTTGATGAAAAATGCTCCTCGATTGGTTGCAAGTTTGATGACATCACATATAAGAAATCAAATATAATGTCAGTTCACTGATACGTGATTTTTACAATTTCTAGTGTTATTGAGCTATTTTCGAGTTAACTGCAGATATATTTCTTACGAATCTTCTACAATTTAGTTATTTTTCAAGTAAGTTTGTTATTTATATATATAGTTAAATTTTGTGTAAGTCGACAATAGCAAACTTCTTTTAGTAGACACACTTATGAGTGGATCTTTCTTTAAAAATAATCTTTTTATGTTGCCGGACTCAAACGTGTGAAAACAGCAATGGAAGTATTATTTGCAACTTACTTATTTATTGAAATCACTGAACAGTCAAACTAAAAACTTGAGTATAAAATAATAATATAGGTTATGTCAATAATAAGTTTGCACGTTATTATCAACAAATTTCTTGGGGTTTATAGATTTACAAGGGAATCCTATGGAGACGACCCGACATCAAAAAAGATGTAAATGAACAAGTCGAGAAGGGAGAAGTTTTTAATTTGTAATTTTACAAACTTAAAATATACAGTTTAGCCTTTCATTTTAATCCATAAGTATTTTTCCACAAACATTGTTAGAAGTTCAAATTCTAAAAATTGTTATCGATGTCAAAATTTTGTTTTGTAATACCTCTTTAAAAGTAATTTACTTTTAATACCGGATTTTAAGATAAACCAAAAGGCAAATTTAACTTTTCATTTTTAATTAATTTTACAATTAGAAGTATTAATCTCTTTGGCAGTTTAATCGCAAAGAAAATAAACCTGTAGAAAACAAGGCCAACTCTCGTTACTCTTTTGCAATAATAAGATCTTATGTGGAGCCAAGTTTATTGAATCTTTGATAATAAATCTGAGATTTTCATATACAAATATCATTAAGTCTCTGTGTCATTACCTAAATAAAATTAAATTACGCAGGATAAGAATATGAGAGTCACTTATGATATTGAAAAAGAAGAACGTCCACAAGAAGAAAAATAGGAAGAAGAATCGCAGCGCCAGAAAAAAAAACAGGAAGAAGAAGCGTGTCGTCAACAAGGGAAATAGGATGAAGAAGCGCGGCGCCAGAAAGAAAAACAGTGTGAAGAAGCGCGGCGCCAGAAAGAATACCAGAAAGAAAAAGATCGTCGCCTAAAAGAAGAACAATGTCGCCTGAGAGAAAAACAAGAAGATGTCCATCGTCTAAAAGAAAAAGCACGTCGCCAAAAAGAAAAATAAGAAGAAGAAGAACGTCGTCTTAAAAGTGAAGATAAACTTTAAAAATGAATACGAGAAGTGATTGTACAAGAACAGCAAAAATTCGGTTAAATTGTACAAAGAAAAACGCAAAAGTTTTAGAAAGAAGAAGGCGAAGTGCGACAAGAAGTGAAAGAAATCGTAGTCGAGATAGAAGTAAAAGTACTTCAAGAAGTAAATAGTATAGAATCAACTGTACGACAAGATATAGGAAAAGTGCGACAAAACATTGGAGAAGTGCGACAAGATGTAGGAGAAGTGCGACAAGAAATGAAAGAAGTCGTAGACGCGATAGATTAAAATGAAGAGCCTTCAGATAGAAGTCAATAAAATAAAGAAGCATGGCCCCGCTGATAAAGTAATAATCACCGGACAGAACATTAAATCTCCAACTTACTACGGTCAGACATCTTGCATAATGTACAAATGACAACTTGAAGCTGCAGCTATGGGCAATAACTGGAATTACGAAGAAATGGATACTGCATTAGTAATCGCACTACGTGGACCAGCATTGGAGATGTTGCAGACCATTCCTAAAACACAACAGAAACACTATGAAATCCTTAGTGCTGCGCTGGAAAGAAGATTTGGAGATCAACATTGGCGCCAGTTATATCAGTCACAGCTAAAGTCAAGACATCAAAGAAATGGAGAAAGTTTACAAGGATATGAAACTGGCGTCTTGTGCATCTAGTTTACCCAGGAGCTACGGAAGAATTCCGAGAAGAACTTACGATACAGTATTTTATTGATGAGATCAGGGATCAAGAAATAAAGCGTATGTTGCGCATAAGCAAATTTAATTATTGTAGTAAAGCGTTGGACAGGGCTTTAGAAATTGAAGCAAGTTCTAACGTGTCAAGGTAAAAAATAAGAGCCGTTACCATAGAGAAATACAAGGATTCGTCGAGCCAAACAACGGAAAAAATTTGAAATAATTAAGACAAGAGTGATGGTACTTCCCGCTATAACAGAAATCAGATCGAGTGATACAGATGTGGATGAACCGGACATACGAGAAGGGACTGTCGGATGGAATTAAGAAAGCATATAAAGTGCTACAGATGTGGACGGACCGGACATATGAGATGGGACTGTAAAGGACAATTAAGGTCTAGCTCACAATTAAGAGACCGCATAGAAGAGAACCAGGAAAAACTGTAACAGTCCAATTCTAAAATCAAATGTAGAATGAATGATTCACGTTATGGCCGAAACCATATCGAATGCTACAAATGTGGACGAACTGGCCACATGAAAAGGGACTGTCGGGTGCAATCGAAATGAACACCTGAAAAGAGATTGTCGGGTAGAATTAAAAAGGTACATAAAGTGCTACATATATGGACAAACTGGACACGTGAGATGGGACTGTCAGATGCATTTAAGGTCTGGTTAATCATCCAGAGACCGCACAGAAGAGAATCAGGAAAAATTGCAACAGTACAATTTTAACATCAAATATAGACCAGGAAGATTGCATAACAACGCAGATATCATTTCAAGAAGACTATGTAAGGAAAAATACACGCACTGCAGCAAAATAGAAGGAAGAAAAAAATTTCCTATTCGAAGAGTCACTTTTGACGTTGACTCAAAGTAGAGTACACCTCAGATGATAAACAATCAACTTCAACTTAAAGGTAAAATCAATGCTACTCCGATTTTCGTAACTGTTGCTGATAATCTCTGATAAAGTCAAGCATTGTTGATAAATTTAAAATTCTACCATTTCCCAGAAAAGTAATGTTCAGAACGGTATCTGGAGAAGCAGCTGAGGTAATTGGAGAAATGCAAGTGGAGCTTCAACTTGGAGGACTAAAATTTTGTGTTAGTTGCCGACATAGAAGATGAGTTTATACTGGGAATGGACTTAATTCGTCAACATGGATTCTTTTTGGATAACATTCTTAACATTCTAAAGCACCGAAGAATTTACTCTGTCCCAGAATCGTAATATGCAACAAATCAAAGGCATTGCAGAAGGCACAACCAGACTAGGAGAAAACACTGAGAAAATCACTTACGGAAGACAAGATAATAGTTCTGGAAGCAACGTCGGATTAGTTCAATATTCCAACAAACTCTCTAAATACCTAGTACCGAAAGCATTAGTCAGTTCATATGACATCAAGGCAAACTCGGCAGGGTTTCAGCAAGGTGATAGAGTTTGGTTATGGAAACCACAGAGAAAGAAGGGTAAATTGCCTAAGTCGATGCCATCATGGGAAGAACCATACATTGTTCTGAGAATAATCAATGACGATGTTTATAGAATTCAACGAAGTTCCAAGACCAAAATGAAAGTAGTACATCTATACAAGTTGAAACCATACCATAGAGATATGGAAACTGATCAGAACGATCAGAATTAGGAGGGGGTAGTGTTACGAAGAACTGGAAATAAATTATTGATATGCCCTCGTATATACAAATATTCCGACGCGACAAGTCATCTTTATTATAAAATGTCAAAAGGAATAGTGTATCATTGATTCACATTTCTAGATAGATCTCAACTTTTATGCTCTAGATTTATACAGGAATTTCCATAGATATATAAATAAAGATATGATTAGTGTCGTAAAGTTAGTCACATAGTTGTATAGTTAAGAGTTGTGTAGTGATTTTTGAATAGTGAAGATTAAGTAGTAGTAATAAGACAGTTGTATTAATATTGGTATTGGAACTATTAGTGAAAGGTGTAGTGTTTTATTCTGCGAATCCAGTGATCGATTTTAAAGAGACAAAATCATAACATTATTATTATAAAAATTATTATATATGATATATTAAAAAAAATATAATGAAGCCACTAACCGGCACGTTACGCCAGCTGACTGTTCACTGATTTACTATCTATTCTTATTCTATAATTAACCCAATTTTCCGCTAAGTTTTCAAATTTTCAGCTTTCAAGAATTGCCTGACAACTGACAATTAATTTCGATAGTTTTACAAAATACATAAATATATTACAACTACTGACAAACTAAAAAGCGACGACGATCGCTCTTCGAGTTTATTCCACTTGGAAAGAAGTAGAAATTCTAAAATTGCTACTAAATTGTTCGCACCTTAACAACTAGGATTTTTTACTTAAATAAAAAAGTATTCTTATTCTTTTCACGCTATTTTCCAGTCCTTCGGAAAAATCAGGTAATTTGGAACAGTTTATTCTTATGTAAAATTATATCAAGAATAAAATAATAGGGATATTTTTTATCCGACGCTTGCTTTCTGTGCTATTTTGCTTTTTTGTTAAAGAGCTTGATTCTCTCACATATATTTTTTAATAAAAAGTTTAGCAGAACTTTTTCTCAAACACGAAAAAGGTACTCTTATTTTCCATGATATTTAGGACCTATTCCATAAAAAAATGCCTTCCCCCCATTTTTCCTGCTTTTGAAGATTTTCGGCTTATCTCGCCTACGGTGTAAGTGCTCGTAAAGTTGCCGCAACTCACCAAAAATTTTGATAAAAAAATTTGAACAATTTATAAACGAACCACAAAAAATTGTTACATATACTTACATAACCTTCATTTTAAGATATGTCGTCCCTGCTGGAGAACTGTTTCTCTACAAGAAATACAAATTTCCATTTTTACTAATTTATAATAAAAGAGTAAAATATTTTTATTCATGTTTTCTAGGTTCAAAATTTGATTAACCTATTAATGTTCTTGTAATTTTAAACCCTTTACTGTCAACTAAACCCAGTTTGAAACTTAGACCATGCAAGTAAATTAGAGGATATTACGTATGCAGCCTGAACTGAAACATGTAAATAGAAATACAGGATGCGCCTGTCAAGTTTTTTCCTAATTTAGCTGAGAGACTAACGTTTGCCTAAATTTAATATATTACTTATTTAATAAAGAAATAAAATATCTTTGAGTCACGTAGGTAATATTTTTAAGTTTTTTTATTCATTTCTCGTGGAAATACTCGGTACTATATCAAAGAAAAAATATGTTTTTCCTTCAAAATAAACCAAATTAACCAAAATACATCACTTAATTTTCATAGCCAATCCCTCGCATATATAAGAAAGATATTTTCTCCTTAAAAAATTAGGCCTATTTGCAAAAAAACGAGCTTGTGGCACGCAGGACGACGCGGCAGGGGAGCCCTAAATAATTGATTATGACATGATAATCTACAAAAAGGCGGATTTAGGTTCTAATCATTATTCTTCTTTATCTTTTTTATATGTTTTATCTTTCTTATTACATTTTTAAGCTTATCCCATTATGCTGGAAGCAACGGCGGACGGCTTTACGAATAAGTCGTCCTGCGAAGTTGTAAATCAATCCACCATGAGTGTAAAAAACCAGTGAAGTAGTGTAATGCCCCGGGATTAATACTATATTATTTTCCAAAGAAGTTAATAAATTGAAAATATTTTTTTTTAAAAATGCTTAAAAACAAAATTGATTTAGTTTTTAAATAAATTAATAGATAAATAGATACTTTCCAAAAAAATCACAAGTACTCTCTTTAAAAGTCAAAAATTCTCTACTAAGTTCAAATAGAATCTAAAATATAAGATTTGAATCTAAACCACGATTTATATGACGTATAAGTGTTCTGGAATACTGAAAAATAAGGAGGCCTAAAAAGTAATTTTTCTTTTTTTACGTAGAACTACGATCACGCGCTTCTTGGTAAAAGCAATTTTTGACAAATTCCATCACGTAGACTTTCGATTATGCGGCTTTTGGTTGTAAAAGAAGTTGAATTGTAAAAATCCAGATACTTGTCAAAATGTTACAGCAAACTGTATAAAAATATGAGCCATCTCGCTATGAGCAGTTAGTTAAAAATAATTGGTTAAGAATAAGACTTGACAGCGAAAGTTAAAAATGTAGAGTTGAAAATTAGTTAATGACATGAGTTAAACGACATAGTTAAAAATGAGAGGATAAAAACGATAGATAGAGATAGTTCAAAAAATACATACCTATATAGTGCAAGCTTAGTGTTTCGCCGTATAGTGAAAAATGTTTTATATACGGTTTTAAATGCAATTCTCACAGAAAAATTCTACGTGTGTTTCGAATTCGAATAGTTTATGCGGGGTTTTAAAATGGACTAAACCAAACTTTTAGCTCTTCCTGCGTAGCCACGACGTTTAAGTAAGAGGACTGCCGACTATAATCTATAGTACTAGTGGTAAAACGAGCATTTTTTCAAATTTAATTTTGTTAAAGATAAAATAGAAGAATATTTAAAGATGCTCCGTAATAAAGTTGAATTATTGATTATTATTTTTTGTTAATTAGTTTCGTTCGTATATAATTTGAAAGAAACTTCATAAAAAAACCATGAGTTTTTCAATGGTAAGAAAACTATTATAAAGAAATTCACAGCAGTAGTAAGTACTCCAGAATCTCATTCCCTAGGACAACATGAAAATGTATAGAAAAAAAAGATAACTCAGGGGCTAGGCGCTACAGAAAATTGTCGGTAAGATATTTTAATATATTTTATAGCAGTTAAAGTTCTATTATAGTTAAGTTCCATCGAGAACATACTTGTAAAAATCGGGGTCGTGACTATCTGTGAAAACTAATGAGACCTCATGTAGAGTACCTATACCTGTACTTTAACTAAATCAGTTAGAAAAACGTCCAAATCATTATTCGGCTAAGATTAGTTGGGATTTGGATCGTAAATCGGAGAAAAACAATTTTTAAATAGAACAAAAAAACAATTTTCCTCTATACCGGCGTTTTGCTTTATTTTAAAGCATTTTCAAGGTTCCACAATAAAATGTACGAACATATAAAAATCTAGTAAGTAAAGTTTTATATATATATATATATATATATATATATATATATATATATATATATATATATAACTTTACTTACCAGATTTTTACATGTTGACTATATATATATATATATATATATATATATATATATATATATATATATATATATATATATATATATATTCATCATAAAACAACAAAGCAATGAAGAGGGTAACCATTCATATCTCGGGTAAAAGAAATTAAAAAAAATATGATATTTGTTTTTATATTTTTAAAAATATTTTCCTCTGTAATCAATATACTTTTGCATGTATTTAAATAAATCCGAAAACAATTTTTGTCACTGTGAAGATGATATCTGTAAAACATCTTTTTTAAACGCATCCACCCCTCTTTTAGTATCGAAAATCACGCAATTTGTTCTTCATGTACGGGAACAAAAATCATTATGTGCCAAATTAGGGCTGAACGATGGATGATCCATCAATTTCATGTTTAGAGTACTTAAAAAGATACTTGTTTGAGCCGATGTGTGGAGCTTGCATTGTCATAGTGGAGAATGATTTGTCGAATCCCATTTGTTTTCCTCAATTTACCGAAGACTTCCGATAAACATTAGTTTGAATGATACATATCCATTAGGTTGTGTATTATTCAGAATTGTCCATTCCATGATTTTCTAAAGACATGGCTAGTTTTTCCAAAAAATTGAACGAGCAAATTTTGATGACCCACATAGTCAATTGTTGTTTACTTTCGAACTCATTCGCATAGATCTAAAACCCGCCACCTGTCACGATATTAGAAATGTTTTTTGAAACACCAAGATCATCATTTTTCGCTATTTTCTGTTAGCCACCGTTACGAGTCTTTTTTTTTTGAGCAATTGTTAAATTACGGGGAATCCAAAACGAACGTAGCTTTTTCACCGCAAATTGATGCAATATATTATAGACGCTGGTGTTACTTATTCCCAGAGATGCCTCAATCAGATATGACGATCTTATATTATCAGTTTTCGTACAGTATCGATGTTTTATTGGACTATAACCGATTTTGGATGACTTACACGCAACTCGTCTATGAGCGAACGACGATCGATTGAATTCACTAAATCGGAGACATAGACTGATTTTGGTAGCTGCTTCATCACCTTATACATTTCACTGTTATTACGATTAATCACTCTGAAAGTTGTGGAAACCAATACCACAAAAATATTTACGAGTTAATTCCATTTTTTGGCCGAGATGAAATTTTCAAGTTACTGTAAACAACACAAATAGTGTCTTTATGTCAAAACGTTCTGAATAGGTACACTTTTATACTGTACAATAGATAATGTCAGATTGCACCTTGCTAGTTTTTGAAATATATATATGGCTACTTTCGTAAAGTTTTTAACATAAAGATGCAGAAATAAGGAGTAAAAAAGTAACATAATACCACGTACTTAAAAAGTAGTTTTTTTGAGTGACAATTGCAACAAGAAGGCAAGCAAGTTTTGATCCTTAAGACCTCAAAGATAAAAAAATAATTTGCTTGTGTTACTAAGCAGGCAAAAATTGAAAATATTGTTTTTTTTATGGAGAAATTAAAATTTTTATTCTTAATGTATCACTATGAGTGGTTATTGGTTGAGATGTGTAATATAAATTATAATAATATCATAAGCAAAGCAAAACTGACCATTTAGAAGATCTAACTTCGACGGCAACTACATCGGGTATAATTCTTAAACCTTATTAGTGAACCTGCCAAAAAAAGCGTTTTAATTAAAAAAAAGTTTTGATTATAAAAGTAATCTTGAGATTATGTTAAAATAAATCTTAGCAAGCCCTATTTCTTAATGCAAATCAGTTCTTGCATAAGTATTTTATTGTAATTTGGTTGAATATCGATAAATTGTGTATGATTAAAGTTAAAATTGCGGCTTTGTTTCACTGTTTTGGATCACTACTAAGCAGTGGAGTTTAGGGTATTTGTGTTCAGACACACGTGTTTTGATATAACTATGTAAGATAATGCACGATTTAAATACATAGATTTTTCTGCAATACCCCGGAGGAGTCTTGGCGTTTTGTTTAATAAAAAGGTCCTTGACGTAAGGAATCTGTAGGTATTTTTGTACTGATTGATTGGAAATTTTTTGTCCCCTTATCTTGATTGGCAATTACATTATTAGCTTTTCAGTGATAATTAAGGAATCAATTTGACAAAGTTGTTTTATAATACTAATTAACCAAACGAATACCATGCATATGAATCATTCTAGTATCAAGAATAGTAATATTTACCTCAGCCTCACTACTAGAATTTAACCTTTCGTGAATTAAAGATGTGATAAATCTCATATTATTTGCTTTTAAGATTAGCAGTTGAAATGTCATTTATATAGCTTTTGAGAGAAACGGGTTTCGAAAATTCCAGAATGCTTACGCAAGGTTCCTGTAATTTTGGTGCAGTTCCATGTTAGGGTGAATGGGTGATATGCATGTTAGCAGTGTAAAGGTTTGTTTAAAAAATTAATCATTAAAACTGAAATAAGTCGATTCGATACAGAAAGTAAATACAGTAAAATCCACTTAATATAATCGCCTTTAATACGATTTCCAGTATAGGGCATATTTTTATATATTCTGTCACGCTTAATATGATTAGTATTCCCGCTTAATATGCCTTTGCTTACGTGTTATCTAACGCAGCAGTGACTAGACTGGTTAAAAGCTTTAGATAACAATTTCTAGATATTTAGATAGATAATACTGTTTATTAATAACTGCCTGCTCACCTCACAGATTTTGACCTAAGGAATATCAAGCTTGTTTTGATACCTCTAAATGCGTCAAGCAAGATGCGACCGATAAATGAGGGTATTATAAAAGTGTTCAAACCTGGTCATATAACAAGCCTATCACTATCTGAAGAAAATGTATGATTCTGCTTGCAGAATATCCCTGAATGTTCATGATGCGATACTAAATACGGCAACGACATGAGAAGAAATTAATCCCGAAACTATATAAAATTCTTTCAAGAAAGCAAGTTTCTAAAATAACGCAGATCATATAGTGTTGGGAGAGGCAGATCCACGATGTTCCTTGAGATTCTTCTATCGATAACAATGTTAAAACCTACGAAGTCCGTTCAATCGAAGATCTTATTAAAGATGCGAATAGCGCCAAAAAAGCGACCCCAAGTTATGATGACAATGTTGATAAAGCTCCAATTTTATCTAATGCTCAGACTTTGTCAGCATTTGAGTGAGACTTTATGTACATTCTTTTGATGATAGCGAAGCGTACTTCAAATGTTGAATTATATTGAAGGTCTTCTAATTACTAGTGCATCAAAATTTTTTTGTCAAATCAAAACAGGTTAACTACCTTTAAGTAATATGGAAATAATTATATTATGTACATTCTTTTGGTGATAGCGAAGCGCAGTTCAAAAGTTAAATTTTATTGAAGGTCTTGTAATTACTAGTTTATCAAATTTTTTATGTTAAATCAAAACATGTTAACTACCTTTAAGTAATATGTAAATAATTATATTGTGCATAGTGAGTTACCTAAAAAAATTATCTTTATAGCATGACTTTATAAATACACAAAATATTTACACATACACATGTATGTATGTGCTTTATTTTTTTCTTTCTCGCTTAATAGGTGTTCCCGCTTAAAACACGTTTTTGCTGAGTCCCTACAGACTCGTTTTAATGGGATTTTACCGTAGTTCCAGAAAGTCTTTCAGTGACATTGATGTGTTTTTTTGAATGATATTCCGCTTTTTGAATAAATAATATTTATAGTGGTTAATGGGAATATAAGTAGATATGTTTACTTGTAGGGAAGTTACAAACTAGTCAGCACCAACCGGAATTTGTGTCAAGTGACAGTCTGCACACTATCTTTGGACAATTTGACTGACACTGACTAGTTTCTGATTATTCTACAAATGGAGCTATTATCTAAGGACACTTTGTACCCTTCAGGTAGTATTTGCATTCTTATAAAATTTGACAAAAAGCTATTTCCACATTTTTCATATTTAGAAATGTACGATTTAACCTCTGAGTTAACCTGCAATTAGTTTCACCTTAAGGTGTCAAATGAATCAATCACCGAATAAATAGCAATACTTATATTTTCCAAACGAAAACTCTCATAGTTTTGAGTATATTGGAGAATCTATAAAACTAACTGTACATCTAAAAAGACCATCATCCGTATTTATTTCAGGAATAAAATGTATTGACTTCGCGTAGGTATATCAAATATATCCTAGATATGTTACTATATTAATAACTAGTTTGTGTATTTTTCTATTTTGGCAATTAGATATGAGGTTACTATTTTATAGGTGTTAGTATCGTTAAACATATTTAAACTTTTGTTAAGATACATGCGGTCACAATAAGTATTTATTTGTTGGAGACGGAGACAATGCCGACGATTGGCGACAGAGTGCCTGTCAGACTAGCGACATTTTTCGTCTAATTAACTTATAAACTGGAAAATACAGAAATATGTCAAATAAAGGTTAATTCCAATTTAAAAAATTCTTGTGATGAAAGTTCTAAATGGAAAAATACGGAGCACTCAGAGTACTATGAGTTGGCTGTAGTAAAGTTTGTTACAAAACTGCATGCTGGATAGCTACAGGAATATTTTTTCTTAGTGGGTTTTTGTGTAGCAGGAAATGAATTCACTGAAGGTGTTGAAGTATTATTTGTTTTTCGCTACTGTTTTTATAAGAAATGAATACACTATTGTGTTCTCAGATAATTTTTCACTGAAATTTATCGCCATTGTCTCCGGTTTTCTCTTATATTGCTTAAGCTCATACCTTTTCGGATGCCCTTATTTCATTTTCTTGTTGGGTCTACCTCTTTTCTTTCGAGCTTATTGTTTGTTTTGTTTTGTTTGGTAAATTGTTTTCTTTCTTTGTCAACAATAAATGTATCATTTACATTTATCTGTTGTCGGATATCATCTTTCCTTATTTATTGCATTTATGAGATTCTTGCTGATTTTTTTAATGCATCCATCTCTGTCGACTCTAACATTTTTTTTTGTTCTTCTCTGCCATTATCCATATTGAAGTTTAAGTTCTTTTTTAGTTATGTTTACACCATAAAATTTCATTGCAGCATCCTATTGTCTACTTTGCTTGTGTTATTCTAGCTCTTATTTCTTTACTGTATGTGTTCTTGTCAAATATTATTTCGAGGTATTTATTTTCTTCGTAGGTTTCTATCTCCTTTTGTTCATCGATGTTAAAATTTTCGTTGCCATTACTTAAATTCAAATATTGGGTTTCCTGTATATTCATTGCCAATCCTCATTCTTCGTAGGTATCTTTTAGTTTTCTAGCCGTATATTCCAAATACTTCTTATCTCCTGTTAAAATTGTCTCATCATCTGCAAATTGAAGGCTATAAATAGTTGTAGTCTAATAGTATCTCCATATCTGCACATTTTCTTTTTCATTTCATAAGGGCATATTTAATATGTGGTTATTCACATGTATTATCCTTTCAGGAGGAGAAATGGAAAAATATATACAAATAGTCTATTTCCTGCAAATACCACTCCAGTCCTCTCTCCATACGCGTTTCGACCACCTTATGGTCTTGTCAGTCCAGCTGTATTGAAATATATCGAATTTATTTATTCATCTAATTACATACACTACAGAATGATACATTTTAAATGGTATGGCAAATGACACAGAACAAAAGCAAAAAACAAAAAGAAAAAACAAACAGTCAAACAAAAGTCAAAAAAAAAGAAGAGTGTACAACAAAGTATATCATTTAAACATTATAATCGTTTTAGTCTTTCGCTGTGAGTCCTTGAAAATGCCACAGTCCATATAAAATCGGTTACAGTTAACTATTAATCTATTTATGAAGGCGTACTGGCCGCAGTTGGTGCGATGATAGCTTTCCTGGAACGGCCGTTGCAGCCTAGTATGATGGGACCCTAAGATTAATCTCAGAAATATGTCGCAGTCAATTTAGGTTATAAAATATTTTAAATAGGAACAAAAACATAGCTTGCCATCTGCTGCTCTCCAGACCCTTGAGTCCATACAACTACAGTCTCGTTTTATAAGCTAAGCCGTGTGATGGGAAAATGGTGCTTTTATAGTAGATATTTCACGAATATATTTTGTACCCTCTCGAGTCTACTTTTGAAGGTGACGTAGCTAGGAGTTCATTTAATTGAACAGTATTCTAAAATGCTGCGAACAAGCAAGATGTATAAGCAAGTCAGAGCTCCAGTGTCATTAATATGTCTCGAGTTTCGCTTAATAAAACCCAGCATTCTTAGAGCCTTGATCGTGACGCTTTCAATGTGAACGTTGCATTGCAAATCCTTCGTGAAAATTACTCCCAAGTCATTGATAGATTCGACGGATTCGAAGAGTTGACCAAGTATTTGATATGAATTAAAAATTGGGTGATCGCACTTGAAGAAGCTGATAGATTTGCATTTGGAGACGTTGATTTTTAGATGATTTGAAGAACATCAGTCGACGAAACAATCTAGATCAGTTTGTACGTGGTTACGATCTGAGTTAACAATGTTGTAAAATTTCAGATCACTAGCGTATAATAGGACCTGAGAAGAAACAAAGTAGGAGGTAACATTGTTGACAAACAGAAGAAATAGAACCGGTTCTATGTGTGAACCCTGAGGGACATCAGAAGTAGTTATTACTTTGCTGGATAGGGACCCGCACATCTCCACGTGCTGTCGTCTGTCGCTGAGATAAGATTTGATCCAGTTTAAATAATTTCCCGAGATATCGATTTCAGACAGCTTCCTGGGAAGCTCTAGATGATGAATGCTGTCAAAGGCTGTAGACAAATTGCTGTCCCTGTTTAACGGATTTGACTAGGAAATTCTAATAAAATTTAAGGTTTGTTACATTGGAACGTCCCTGATAAAATCCGTGCTGTTCAGGATTGATGTATCGCTTGTAGGTATTAAAGATTTCATCGGTCAAAATTGACCGAAGTTTAGGAATTGCTGACAAGATTGAGATTCCGCGATAGTTTGCTACATTACAGTCATTCATCACCCGATTTAAAAACAGGTAGAAGGTTGGAAAATTTCCATACCGTCGGGAAATAGCCGGAGTTTTATGAGTGCTGAAATATCCTTTGCAGTGGTATGGCAAGAGAAGTTGAGTAGTTTTTCAGCATTATAGTAGGAACACCGTCGGGACCAGCTCTTTTAGATATATCAAGCAGATTCAGTTTTTCTGAAATTTCCTTAGGGCAGAAGTGGTGCTTAGAGAGAACGTCGGCAAAGCCAACCACGCGAGCACCATCCAATTTCACGTCAATATTACTCCCGGAATATGCCAACTGGAAATATGATGCGAAGGCTTCAGATATGTCTTCATCTGCGCAGGTAGACTTGAGTCTTTTCTCAGGTTGTTGACAAATGACCAAAAGTGCTTAATATTTTGTGATATAAGGTGTTCGGTGTTAGAAATATAAAGGAGGTAACACATATCGGTCTTGAACTTGACTTCACGTCGAACGTTCGCGTAAGCTTCGTAGTCAGAGTAAAGCTGCGAATATTAATATTTCCTGTATAATTTATTTTTACGTGCTATGGATTTACGAAGATTACCGTCCAACCATTTTGGATATTTCTCGGTTGGCATTGTCTTCCTAGGAACGAAGAGATCGATTCCTTCGAAAAGGGTGTCATAGAAATGACGAATAATAGTATCGATGTCAGCGGTATTAGTATCAATCAACATAATCAAAAAAATGATTCAAATCAGCATAGTCCACTTGACGAAACTGATAAATCGTTACTGTGCTGTTATTGCTGAGTTTCTTGATACATTGAAAGTGTAGTAAGGCTTCTATTGCTGGGTAATAGGCATCGATGGAAGTGAGCAGTGGATCACAATGGCTCTATTAAAATCTCCTACAAAAATTAAGTCCAACAGTCTACCCAAAATATTATATACTGAATTGATTTGCGGCGTGGCACTGCCGGTCCCAAGCCCGGATAAAGGAGGAGGGTTACTAGGCGAGGTTAGCTACCTACCTAGTGTAAAAAGAACCAACTGGCTCACAGAACTGAAGTTACAGCCTCGGAAACCGGACGGAACTATCAGATGACGACACACGCTAGGACATTGGAAAATCGAATTGGAAAACGAATTGGCAAAAGAAAACCTAAACACCAGACTACACGGATCGCATGCTGGAACATAACGTCGTGGAACAGACGAGATCAAGAGATCATAATAGAAATGAAGAAGCATAACACTGACATTTGCGGGCTCTCTGAGACAAAGAAAAAAGGGCAGGGAACATCAAAATAAGGAGAATTCATACTAATATACAGTGGAAAAGCAAAATCAGAAAGAGCGCACTCAGGTGTTGGAATTTTGCTGCGCGATAAATATACACAGAGCATCGAAGACATCGAATACATCAACGACAGAATATTAAAAATCTCCCTAAAAATGAACAATACCACAACACACTTGATAAGCACATATGCACCAGACATATCTAAGCCCACAGCAGAAACTGAAAACTTCTACCAGCAACTACAAAACGTCATGGACAACATAAATACTAAACACGAAATTATCATACTCGGAGATCTTAATGCACGGATCGGGAACGATGTCATACCAGGTATAAAGCAAAAGTATAATGAAGCCATAATTAATGAAAACGGCGAAACACTAATAGATTTCTGCGCTAGAAATGAAATGAGGATCAACAACACATACTTCCCACACAAAGACCAGCACAAATACACTTTCAATAACAATCGAGGCCAGCGATCGATGCTAGACTTCATACTCACAAATCGAGTGATAACACCCACACAAGTACTCGACGTCAGAGCCCTAACATCCGCTAACCTGGGGACTGATCACAACCTTGTTCTATGCAAGATACTACTAAAACGTCCACAGTTCATCGAAAAGTACAACGGAGAGCATAAAACTCCTCTACGAGAACAGGATTACTAACAAATTAAAAGAGAAAGATTTAAAACCAGAATGGGGAGTAGAAGAGAGCTGGCAAAATATTGCGAAATGCATCAACGAAGCAGCGGAGGAAGCGATTGGAAAGCGTAAAATTAATGTAAACGCGACAAACCACACCAAACCGTGGTTTTGTCAAGAGGTAAAAGAACTCTCTGAATCAAAACGGAAATGTTACCTAATATACAAAAGCGCACCGTCGGAAGAAACTCACGCAGAATATGTCCAAGTAAGAAACAGAGTAAACGCACGAATAAGATCAATCAAAAGAGAACATTGGGCTAATTTTACCAGCGACATGGACCACGACTTGTATGGCGATCAAAGGAAAATATGGAAAATGCTTCGGAACAGAAAAAAACAAGTTAACGAGTTCGTGCAGACCAAAGGAGTACCAATAGGGACATGGCAACAGTATTATAAAGAGCTTTACGATGCTGAAGAAATGCCGAATATAAATGAATACGAAACAGATATAATTGGAACTGTCACCGACGAAGAGGTAGAAGCAAAACTCAAGAAATTGAAAAACAGAAAATCACCCGGGCCGGACGGCATCCCCAACGAGCTTTTAAAATATGGAGGCCCCGAACTGGCAAGGAAACTATCGCAACTATTTAACAAAATCTTAGACGAAACGGAAACACCAGACGAATGGCATAATAGCATCACCATACCTATATTTAAGAAAGGACTAAAAACCTGCCCACAAAACTATAGAGGAATAACTCTCTTAAACACAGTAATGAAACTTTTCACGAGTATTCTCAAGGACAAACTGGAAACACAAATTAAGAATGCTGAGGAACAACAGGGCTTCACAAAGGGATGGTCAATAACAGACGCAGTGTTTATAATAAAACAAATAAAAGAAAAGGCTACAGAGTACAGTATGCCAGCGTATATCTGCTTCATTGACCTAACAATGGCGTTTGACAGAGTCCGATTGGGAGACATTCTACATATATTAATGGAAAATAAGGCACCAGCGAACATAACGAAGATAATCCATAACCTAAATAACAATAACGTAACAAAGGTCAAGGCAGGAGATCAATTCACTGAAAATATCCCAACACTGGGAAGAATTAGACAGGGTGACAGTCTGAGTCCTTTTTTGTTTAATCTCCTCATGAATAAAATCATAAACAAGGTAACATGTCTCAATCTCGGATACAGACTGGGCAACAAAAGAGTGGGTTTGGTGTGCTACGCCGATGATGTAGCAATTATTGCTGAATCAGAAAACGATCTACAGAGGCAACTCTTCCAGTTTTTCCAAGTAAGCCGCCAACTCAATATGAACATTTCTATCAGCAAAACCAAATGCATGACAATCGCAAAGGATCCACTCAGATGTAAGCTGGTGGTGGAGGACAATCCCATAGAGCAGGTGATGCAATTCAGATACCTAGGCATAGACATATCAAGCACCCACGACCCAGTTAAAGACCTAAGGAGCCAGATTAACAAAGCATCCGCACTATCAGGATGCCTACGAGATATAGTCTGGTCAAACTCGTACATGCGCAAAGATAGCAAAATTAGAATCTACAAGACTTGTATCAGACCCATCATGACATACGGCACGGAAGTCCGTGAGGACACTAACAAGACGAAACACATGCTAAGGGTGGCCGAAATGAAAACACTGAGAACAATAGTGGGGAAAACAAGAAGAGACAGAGTAAGAAACACAGATATCAGAGAACAATGCGGGATACAAGACATTGTGAGATGGGGAAGACAACGTAAGAGGCAGTGGTACAACCATGTAAGACGGATGGACGAGAACAGACTTCCGAAAATAGTCCTAGAAAATAACCCGCCCGGCTCAAGACCTCCCGGGAGGCCCCCTAAAATGTGGAAAGATAGTTGGCAATCTGCCTCTCAGGAAAAGATGCAGAGGCAGCTTCAGAATTAACAGATCGACAGATCTCCAAGAAGTAGAAGAAGAAGAAGAAGATTTGCTTAAGTTCAAGAAAATGCATTGTATCGATGATAGCTTCTGCGTTTCGGGTGTTAATTTTTGCTGGTATCAAAGTTTCTTCTTCATAAATCCATTTGACGTGTGAAAGGTTAAAACAACCCTTTATTATTGTTATTTGAAAGTCTGGTGAGTCTGTTGCTGATTTTGAATCTCGATGAGGAGTTTTTGTAAAGGTTTTTTATAACAAGTTACTTTATTTCATGACTGTGAAATTACAAAAAAAATATACTGCTTATAAAAATTCTTCAGTGAAAAAGGGAGGGAATATGATGCCTCCTGTAAACCATTTTTTAATATTGATATATTGAATTCCTTGAGGGTGGTGGGTTCCCCCTTTTTCTTTCTTCTTCTTTATTTATACTGAATTCCTTAATTTTAAGATATTGTTGAGAAAAGCAAACACTTATTTCATACAAAATATCGCCCGGTACAATAAGATCCTACTGCATGTTATAGTTCAGATGTAATTTTTTTAAATATGCAAACGTAAATAAAAATATCAAAAAACAAAACTATGTAGCTGAGCGGCTCTGTTCCGCCACTGTTTATTACACAAACTATAGCAAAGATTTAGAGGGCTTAAAACTTGCCGAATAGCATCCGTGTTGAACTGGCTCCGTTGTTCTCAAAAAAAGTTAAAAGCTCTCTTTCAAACAAATTTATGATAAAATATACAGGAAAAGAAAAGGTCCAACGTATTTCGCGAAGGTTTTCGGAATATGGTAGGTACTTTTTTTGTACGCTGATGATGTATCGGCCCAATACATGAATGGAATATTGTAGAATATTTATGATTCGAGTTTATTGTTTACTTGAAAGGTCTAGACTGAAGGGGATTGTTCTCTTGGTGGTATACGCAAATTTAAGAGCGAACAAACAAATGGATGGATTGAAAGTATTCTTTATTTGATTTTGTTTGAAAAGTATGTTATTTTGGTGGATAAACATCATCCTTCTGAAGGTAATAAACGTTTTTCGCTACTAGACGTTAATATTTTTTTTACGAATTTGTGCTCATTTTATGCCTGTTTTATAGAACAATCAATTAAAAGCTATTTACACATATTTTTTTTTTATTATTAAACCGTGTTCAAAAAATTTTTATTTAAAAATAAATTAACAGTCTTATATTTAAACTAGCAGTTACCCATCGGCGCTTCGCCCGCTCATTGATGGGATTATAATTTTAATATGTACTATAATCATATATTTAAGAACACAATTTTATTAAAACAAATGTTTAAATAAAAAACATAATAGATACAAAATGTTAAAGCAGTTGATTCTAGACAAAAAAATATATCTTTTAGCCAACAACTTCCATAACTTCACCTGGAAATAAATAAATATATTACATGAATAGGAGTAAAAAATGAATTAATTGATAAAAAATAATATTTTGACACGTATCTTTTTTGTATCTGCTTAGCGCACTATATATTGTGTTGCAACTATGTCGGTGAAACTACACAGAAACACGGATCATATCCCAATAGGCATGATGACTGATTTTGCAAAAATACTCCAAGATGTTTTTACGCACCTAATTTATACAAAATAAATCTTACTTTCGCAAAAAATTTATGTTTTGAAGGAAAAAATAACCTTTTTAAAATACAATTTAAATTTCGCCCCAAAACGCTAGAATAGTAATGGCGTCCGTCTGTGACGTCACCCTTTCGTAAACACTTGACAAATTATATCTTATTGCTTGTTTTGATTCATATTTTCCATTATTTTGTGCGATAATCATGAATTCTAATGTGTATCGGTGATGTGTAGTTCCTCCATGTAATAATACATCGATAAAAACTCCAAATAAGTTATTTATTGACGTGCCAATGAAGAAAAATACGTGGCTAAATCTTGCAAGGCGAGACCCAGCTTCTGTATTTGTTCATTCAGTGATTTATTTCTGCGAAGATCATTTTGATGTAAGTATTTATTTTATATAAACAAACAAACAAAATATATGTAAGGTAAATATTTGTCAATAACACTGTCGATCCTGTTTTAGGTTAGGTTTCATTTCTTTGTTACTCTATTATTTTTAAAGTTCCTAATTAAAAGTTTTTTCTTTTTCCAGTTACCAAATGATATGGAAAATTATATACAGTACCATGTAATGGGTTCAGTTTTACAAGAGCGCATAAAGTCAGGGTGTATACCCACAAAATTTGAATGCTAACCAGGCAGAAGCAAACGAACTTCTGATACCACTGAGCGTCCCTATGGTCTCAAAAAACAAATAAGGTGTCTAAGTGAAGAAAGTGACAGAGATATAGCACAAACAAAACCACCTACAGAACATTTAGAACTCACAGGCACTTCATCAGAAAGTTCAGGTACGTACCCATTGCTTTTTTATACCGGTAACCTGTTTTAGTGAATTCAAGTGTATATCTTTTCTGTTAGCCGGTTTAATCATAACATTATAGGTAGTTATGATTCCAAACAATCTTTGTGGTACCTATTATTATTATTATTATAATATTATTATAGTCTGTTGCAAACAATTATAGTACATAATAATGTGTAAATAGTTACAGTTTGTTCACAAGTACTTATTTTTATTTTCTAGTTTTACACACAATTGAAGATCTAGAAGCAGCTACCACCTTTCCAAAATCAGCTGATAAATCAGTACAAGTATACATATTATACAAATTCAGAAGTAAAGCTGTCCAGACTGAAAAAACAGTGCACCAGTTAACCTCTTGGCAAATTTGAGCTATTGGCCTTGACAAATCCTTGTTCCATGACATTGTATTTCTGATAGCAGGAAACTGACACACTTGATAGTTTTATCCAAAACATATCTGATTAACGATGCAAATAAAGACAAATTCGATCGATAAAGGCGATAAACAATTATGACTGATGTGATGTTTACGAAAGCGTGACGTCACGCGCTTCTGATTGGTGTTCGATCTAATATGGCCGATTTCCATATTTTGTTTTTTTATTTTTACTAAAATAAATATAATCTCACTTGTAATCTAAAAATAAATGTGTTTTTTAGAATCTGTCTATCCTATATAATTACTTCAAGTCATAATTTCAATGATTCTTTGTTACAGTCATCATGCCTATTGGCAGAGGAGTCCGACAGGGTGATACCTTATCGCCTAAACTGTTTACTGCAGTACTAGAATACGCCTGTAAAAAAATTAAATGGGAAAAAAGAGGCCTAAATGTAGACGGCCAAAGTTTAATAAATTTGAGGTTCGTGGACGACATAGTTTTGTTTTCCGATAATCTCAAGGAGATATGTACAATGTTACATGAACCTCAGCTACTGTGCGCCAATGTATATATATCAAAAACAAAATTTATGACCAATCTGGTACCTAGTGGAAATATCAATATTGAAGACAACGAAGTGGAGCTTGTGGAAAAATACATATAGCTTGGACACGAAATAAAGATCACAAGAGATAATCAAACATGCGAGCTACGGAGAAGAGTAGAGAGCAGAGAGAAGAGTAAATCTCGCATGGACAGTCCATGGAAAACTTAAAGACATCTTTAAAATCGATATACCAATTTCTTTAAAACGTAAAGCATTTGACCAGTGTATGTTACCGGTTATGACCTACGGTGCCGAAACTTTGACATTGACAACAGCAACTTTTAAAACGCCGCAAATAGCTCAGAGAAAGATGGAAAGGTCAATGCTAGGTATATCGCGGCGTGACCGAGTTAGAAATGAAGATCTGGGACGAAAGGCAGGAGTTACCGACGTAATTTTCCGAATTGCCACATTCAATTGAAACTGGGCCTGGACATGTCGCCTGAATCAGTGATAGAAGGTGGACGAAGAGATTACTCGAGTGGAGGCCGAGATTAGACAAAAGAAATAGAGGAAGACCCCCTACTCGTTGGACTGACGATCTCAAGAGAATTCCAACAAATTGGACGCAAATCGCTCAAGATAGAGCACAATGGACAAGAATCGGGAGGCCTATGTTCAGCAGTGGACGCAAAGGGTTGGATGAAGAAAGGTTTTTAGGACCCCGTTTAGCATGTTTCTTTGAATATAAAAAGAAGTAAATGAAAAAGCAGTTACATAGAATTAATTCAAATATTCACTTAACATACATCACCATATTTTTTCAGATTATTGAAAATCGCACAAATAATGGCCTATATACCAGAAATAGCTATTTTTGTGCCCAGCTACCTACGGAGCGGGTAGTGGCGATTGGTTTTACATTATGCCACAATAATTAATTGCTTTTTCGTTATTACTTTAATTCTATTTATGATATTGTTACGGTTTTCTCTCTCTAAAATCTCTAACTGGGTTCGCAGAATAAAACGCAACACCTATCACTAATACTTCCAATATTTATATTAACTACTTCTTAACGCAACTAAATCACAACTATCTTATTGCTAATTCTTAATATCTTCATTATTTTAAAACCACCAAACAACTCCCTGAAAACTCTTATCCTATCTTTAATTGTATACTTACAAAATTTCCTATACAAATCTAGAACTTATTAACATAAAAGCTGAGATCTATCTAGAAATATGACTAATCGATATAATATTCCTTTCGGCACATTATAATAACGATGACTCATGGCATCGGAATTCTTGTATACTAGGGCGTACCAATAAGTTTTTTCCTAGTTATTCGTAACTCTGCCCCCCCTCCTAATTCTAATCGTCTCGATCAGCTTCGATATTAACGAAATATGGCTTCAAGTTGTGTAGATGTACTACTTCCATTTTGATCTTGGGACTTCGTTGGATTCTATAAACAACGTCATTGATTCTTTTCAGAATAGCATATGGTCCTTCCCATGATAGTAGAAACTTAGGCGATTTACCCTTCTTTCTCTGTGGGTTCTATAACCAAACTCTATTCCTCGCTGGGACTCCGCCGAATTTGCCTTGATGTTATATGAATTGACTAATGCCGTCAATACCGGGTATTTATCGGGTTTGTTGGATTGTTGAACTAATCCGACGTTACTTTCAGAACTCTCGTCCAGTCTTTCGTAAACAATTTTCTCCGTGCAACCCTTTATCATGGTTGTTTGTTCGGCAATTACTCTGATTGATTCGGTCTTACGGTTCTTTGACAAAATAAATTCTTCAATGCCAAACTTTAGAATCTTAAGCTTGTTGTCGAAGTAAAATCTATGTTGACGAATCAGGTCCTCCAGTCACAGTTCTCAACATTACTTTTCTGAACGATGGCAGGATTCTAAATTGATCAACAAGGCTTGGCTTTATCAGATTTACTGCAGCACCAGTATCAACAGTTATGGTGATAGGAACTTTTCCTTTAAGTTGAAGTTGGTCTTTACTCATCTGAGCTGTACTCTAGTCTGGACAATGTCAATAGTAATTCTCCATATAGGAAATCTTTTTCTCCATTCTATTTTGTTGCAGTGCTTGTATTTTTCCTTCTCATGTGTCCAGTTCGTCCATATCTGTAGCACTCGGTCTGGTTCCTGCTATTACATGAAGTATCATTTATTCTACGCTTGATTTTACAATTGGACTGTTGTAGTTTTTCCTGGTAGAAGTTATAGGGGCCATGCTCCACCGCAGCAATAAAAGCAATGCTGAATATTCCTCCAATGCATATAACTGTGATAAGGGCGGTGGCCGTGGATGAACTCAAGCTGTTTCAAATTGAAAGTATCAAACCTAAAAATTTTATCGGACGTAAAAAGATTCTGGATATAATTCCAATAGAATGCACATCGAAACAAACAAATATCATGTGTATCATGATGTAGTAACTCACTGCTACCAAGTGAACGGAGAGGGATTACCTCGACTGTGGAAGGATTCAAAGCAATGATTTACTGACGGATCCAAGATGAAAGAAAGGGTCGGAGTGGGAGTATCAGGACCAAGTTTTGGGCTTGCCAAATCGGCGCTGATGAGTGCTCAATAGAAAGACTAAGAAAGCCAAAATATACATATTGTCAGATGGCAGCGGTAAAAGCTCTCATGTCAAATACCTACAGGTCTAAGTTGACTTGGGACTGCAAACAAGCTCTAAAGCATTTGGCAAGTAACAACATAGTAAACCTGATATCGATGCCAGGGCACAAGAGAGTTAAGGAAGACGAGGAAGCGAACAGTCTCGCAAAAGAAGGGGCAAAACTCCTTTTCTTGGCGCGGAGCTTTTCTGTGGACCACATAAAGGAGGAGTTTCGGAGCTGGCAACAAAAGCAGATAAAACTAAGGTGAGATGAAAATCTTGATCTCAAACAAGCGAAAAAGTTCATAAATTCATCGCCAAAGAACGCAAAAATGCTTCTCAATCTCTTGAAGAGAAATATTCGAGTAATAATAAATATCCATGATACTGCCCTCTGCACTCAAAAAATGAACAAAGCTGAAAGTGATGTATGCCATTTCTCCGATCGGGCAGCCGCAATTGCAAAACACCTGCTATGTGAATGAATGACGCCGTTCTGCAAAGATCGTAGGCAAAGGTGCTGTAGAGAGACAAAAAAATTGTTAGCGTTCTATTTGCAATCTACAATCTACAATAAACACACATACAGTTTATTGGCAAAGAATGAGACCAATTTCTAGATCCCTACTTTTGGTAGAATTGAATCGTTCATGCATCGACTTGCATGTCTACGTTTGTTTTGCCAGCGCACTCGCTGTGTAAACAAGTCATAACAAGCTTCTATATTCTTGTCTTAATATGTTAGCTAGTTAAGTTGCGCGAATCGCATAATAGCTGCCATTACTTACAAACTTGCAGAGACTTGTCACGGATAAAACTAAAACGAGTTATAGATCATTCATTGAAGCAGTTCCGGGACTAATTTTTTTACCAATGAAAACAAGACTTGAGTAAAAATATTGTATTTAGTTTTCAACCTAATTCTCTCCTCGTTCTATACAAATTTTGTTGCGCTGGAACGACCTGGAAAACTCCACTTCTGGAATAGCGTTCAGAGTCCTGGTCACATTCCTTTGAATCTTTTCATTATCTTCAAAACGTTCTCCCTTTATCGTCATTTTCAATTTAGGAAACAAAAAAAAGTCTACCGAAGTCAGATCTGGCGAGTAGGGAGGGCGATGAATCATGGAGAGCGACTTTTGGGCCAAAAATTGTGTGATGGGTATAAAAGAATGGGGTGGTGCATTGTCGTGCAACAGAACCAGTGCGGTACAATTCCGGTCTCATGCGACGATTTCGCTTCAAAAGTCCGTCCAGGACACGTTTGTAGAATTGTGCGTTCACTGTTTGGCCCAGGAACATGAATTCGCTATGGATAATCCTGCGAGAATAGAAAAATGAAATAAGCGTAGTTTTGAATTTCGACTTTGTTGCTCTAACTTTGTTGGGCCGCCCTTCAACCTTGCCTCGCCACTCAGCGGTTTGGCGTTTGGTCGATGTATCGTATTAAAAATATGATGATTCGTCGCCTGTTACAATTTGATATAAAAATTTTCATGGTTGTCTGCCCATTTAACTAATTCGCGTGGAACTTCTACACGGCGCTCTTGCAGCCCTTCCGTTAACAAATGCGCAACTAAATTCTCACACGCTTTTTTCTCCAGCACGTCGTGCAAAATGTGGTGCACGCTTCGTACATTGACGTTGAGTTCCTTAAATGACATTTCAACCAAAATTCGCCGATTATGAGAGGGCGCCCCTCCCGTATATCGTCTTCCAGCGACTGTCGACTATTTTTGAACCGTGCATACCACACAAAAATCTTGCTGTGGCTTAAACAATCCTCACCATTCGCGGTTTTCAATAATTAGCGAATAGCGAAAATCGTGATGTAGTGACAAAAACGCGTCTACTTCAAACAAACACAGCTGGCCAATAAATGAACATACAGTGCTCACATCTACACTATGGATAACTAAGTCAAAGTCATGATTATACATAGTTCTGCCGTGGGGTAACAGATAACGTTTGTTGTAGATTTATATATAAAATTAGTCTCTTAACTTTTTTTGTAAACTGTGTAATAATAAATTTTATTTTTGAAAAACTTGTGCGACAACAATAAGATAAACCATTTCAAAGTCTGTAGTATTAATTTCCTTAATACGCCGCCGCCTATCTTGACAAACTTAACGCCTTCCAGCTACCCTTAGACTCGCTTTCGCTCACTTTAGCGCCTCCTGGGGATGTTACCGCTTCCGTTGAGTTTTACTCTACAAACAATAGTAGAATAGAGAGATTTGGAAAAAGGTATTCTAGTGTATTTTACTACTTACCCCATTAATGTGAACTAGGTTATACTTGTTTACCTGCCAATAAAAGTAGTTATAGAAATTTTTCTAAAATTAATTCTAGGTGGATTTTTTCCGCATCATATTTATATTGTTTATATAGCGTTTGATTTATGTTTAATTTCTTTATACCTTAGTTAAAAGTTCCCTTTTGTTATAATATAAAAGATATTTAAATTTATTTTTTACGTCATATTGCAATTTTTTGAGGTCGGTTAAACTTTTCAAAAAAAAAAAATATTATAATCCTTTTAATTTCAATTAGTCTTTCAAAGATTCAGTGTTATAAAAATCCATGAAAGATGTTTAGAAGAAAGTATAAAAGAAAATAAATCTAGTTGAGGTAAGAAGAAAGGCTTAAAAAAGAACATAGAGACGCTGTAAAATTAGCTAAGCAACAATTTATTTTTCAGTGTTTATTTTTTTATAATAAACATGGAAACATTTTTATGGTGTTCTCTTTTGAGTAATCTACAACATGCTGAAATGGCGAATCAAAATACCTTATTTCTGTCAAAACTTATGTGCAAGCAAGTTCGCTCATCAACATATTTGTTCATAGTAGTGGAGATAGGGGGCTTCCAGTTGACCCCCACCACTTTTTTGATTGGTCAGCCAAGATTGACCTTGTTTCTGATTGGCTGCCCAAGTTCGCCCCTATCTCGATTGGTTACGTAAACTCAACCTTTTTTTGCTCCACCTCCTACCTCCTTCCTAACCATCACAGCAGTTGGAGGGGAGCTGGTATTTTAAACGACCGAATCTGAGCGAGATACATTCATTCAGTCGTGATGTCAAGCAGCGAATTAACAAAACAAAAAAAAATTGAAAGTGTCGGTCAAGTAATAATTTTATATCAAACCAGCCAGAAAAACCTTAGGGACTTTGAAGATCAAGACTTATTATTTCCCATCAGTTATTTGAAGAGATACGTTGATTCACTTAGTTTACAACAAATTTGGCATAGGTTACCAGAATATTATCAAAGTGACGAAGAATTGAAGCTAAATTTACCCTGTTTTGAACATTACAAATTATACTAAAATTATATAGACGGTACACCATTACCTATAAAAAAGTGTTGTAAAAGTGCAAATTGTATAAACAAGTGAATAAAATCTCGCATATTCAGTTCATCAGTCTTCGAAATGGATCCACAAGTATATTTAGATTCCGCTTGCGATGAATCAATCCAGTTAATGTATAAAGATAAAATAACTCATCAGGCTGGAAGGGGGAAGTTCAACGCAAGACAGTACTCTTTAATAAGAATAGATCCAAATAACTTCGAAGACGACGATGAAGATGAAGATGATGATGGGATTGAATATAATGGTGTTTCGAATGGTTGTGGAGAAGAGGGATTAGTAAAACTGATAAAAATAAATGTAAGTGATGCATTGGTTTACACTTCCTTACGCGAGAAGTGTGCGTTTTCTAATCTTATGTTGTAATTATTTCATCTTCTGGCGGTGCATATAATTTATGTTGCGAATGTTATTATATACATGCTCTAAATTGCCCAAATGGGAAACATAGTTTTGTAAATAGTCACTATAAACGATCCTTTATATATTGCGAACTCACTTTCTTGGCCTTCATATCCATAAAACTCAGAACAGGCTGCGGGCATCAAAAACTCTTCATACATTTATCTTATTAACAGTTCTATAATAAATCCTACACTAAAACCTCCCTGTTTTTCAATATCTATTTATCTCTCTCTTCCTCTTCCACTATTTCTTTTAATATATGAGGATCTTCTATATAATCCTTCAATGTCCTTAAAAAGTAACTGAATCCTATTCAGCATTTCATCCTTTAATTGGGAATTTTGAATCATAATAAACTGTTTATCTAATTTGGTAATTCCATTTTTCAAATCACTGTTCATAACTACCACTTATTTTTAATTTAACAACAGCAACTTTTCGTTATTCGTGGTGGATCATCTATATGAGTTTAAGACTAGTAGCGAATGAATGTCTCTCGCTCAGATTCAGTAATTTAAGATACCTGCTCCCCTCCAACTGCTGTGGTGGTTAGGAAGTAGGTAGGAAGTGGAGCAAAAAGAGGTGGAATTTACGTAACTAATCGAGATAGGGGGCGAACTTGGACAGTCAATCAGAAACAAGGTCATTCTTGGCTGACCAATCAAAGAAGTGGTGGGGGTCAACTGTAAGCCCCCTATCTCCACTACTCTTAATGTGTTTAACCTTATTCCATAATTCTACTATAGACATATTTTTACAAAATCACCTTGAGAGTATCCTTTACAATATATTGAAAACTACATCCAAATATTCCACTCCTATATATTTGTTTTCTTTTTTTACTGACTCTACGACTATTTCTTGGTTTTTATTTTTAATTTTCCCCTATAAGGCTTTGTTAGTAGACGTATTATTATAACAGCATCATACGCAAAAGAGAATTATTCATCTAGAAGGTCTAACTCCCATGGTAATCAATTTATTTTTTTCTAATATTTTTTGTCGTACTAAAAAGTGGGGCTGGTTGTAGGTGAGCCAGTGATTTCCTGTAGAACTTTGCTTTGACGTCAACTCATCAAAATGTACGCATGTGTAATTTTATTTCAGAAATGTTGATGCGTGCCTTTTGCCCTCCCAACGTTTGGTAGCTGGAGACAAAGGTTTTCTATGAATATAAATGTGAAATATAAAACAAATCTTAAATTGAATTTTGTCACTTTGTCTGGCCGGCGTTTCCTGTGGATCTCAGTATGCAGTACTACTGGAATCGGCCTTGCGACTAACCCTAGATTATCAAGATGCCTATATTCTCAGATATCTAATTTATTGCATTGTTACCTGTATATTGAATATTAGTTCTTAAAACTAGTATTTATTTTACATCTTTTTTTTTAGGATACAAGCATATATCAAATAATAATAAGAAAATGTCAGAGATAAACTTACCGGAGTTAAAACTTTTTGAGAGTTTACGGAGAACTCCAGCGACCATTTTATGTCCGTCTCCTCAATATATTCCATGTTTATTTCGGCGTTCCTAAAACGTAAAATAAACAGAACGCCTTACACTTAAATGGTTATAAATTGAAAAAATAAAGTTCAGTGTGATCTAACATTTCGAAGAAGAAATATATTATTTTCCTATAAAAATTTTTTCATTTAGGAAGCTAACATTCAATCAAGACAATTTAAGACTTATATTCTAATTTGTTATTTAAATGTGAAAGCATTATTTCAAACGAAGACACAATTAAATATTCTTATACTGACTAAAGATATTAGATGAATATAATAGAGCCAATGATATTTGTTGACATCCATTAATCTTATTTGTTAATCATCATAAAGTTTAGACTAGAAATATGTCCAGTAGTTTTCCGTCGAACACTGATTAATTTCGTGATTTTCTGATCTATTTATAAAAAAATTTAGTACATTAGGGGTGACGGAGTGTATGCATTTATACATATAACAGCTACAATTACCGTTACGTATTTATAATATCTAAAAAACTGGACATATCTTAGTACATGGTATAGGTGTATCGTTCGTGAAAGAATCCGTTAAACTAATCGCAAGAATTCTCGGATCCATAAGGAATTAATGCTTTTATGGTTCACCAATTCGGAAATAATACACTAGTTATGGGACTCTAAGATTCAATTCGTAAATCGTGTTCTTAACAGATTTACTAGTTTAAAAAGTGCTAAAAATCGATAAGTTGAGCGTAGTTCAGCGATACAGCTTAGTATCGGCACATAATTATCAGTACAGTACAAAGTAATCACATTTTTGACTTTAATCTCTCACTTTTTCTAGCCCCGTTAAGCTCAGAATAGGTTCCATTCAAATTCCTCCATCTGTTTCGATGTTTTACCGTTTGTATCAACGACTATCCTTCCACTCTCTTAATATTATCATACCAACGTGTCTGTGGTCCTCATCTGCTTTTTATTTCCGTCCATGATCAATTTAATAATCTGTTATCTTGAATCCTTGCTATATGGCTCGCGCAATCTCATTTTAGCTGTGTTAATCTTTCTGTTTTGTCTGTGACTTGTGTTCTATTTCAGATTCAATCTTTCCTTTTCCTATCTCTCAACAAAATGCCTATTATCGACCTTTCCGTTGCCCTCTGTGTGAGCTCTAGCTTCGTTATTATCTATATTGTCAGTGCCTATGTTTGTGCTTCATAAGTAATGAGTGGGAGGATATATTGGTTGTTTGAAGTATCTTCTTTCCCTTTAGTATTGTAACGAAGGACTAAGATAATTTTTTGATGCGCCCTTGTATAAATATATTATCTTAGTGTGATGAGTTATCTTTATTATAATGTAACGAAAGAAATATTATATCGATAAGTAATCATTTAATCAGATTTCTAGGTAGTTCTCGACTTTTATACTAGCAAATATCTTGTATATTCTAGTAGGGATAGGATATGAGTTTTAATCTAGTTGTGACTGTAGCTGTAAAAGTTTTAAGATGTAATAATTAAAGAGTTGTTATTTATTAGTGAAAAGTGTTGTGTTTTATTCTGCGGACCCAGTGAGATAAAATCGTAGCAATATATATGCTAGCTGTCCAAATATACCTTCGCTTTATGTCTGTCTCTTTATTTGCCTTTATAAGTGTTACGTTTTCACCTAAGTACATATGTGTAACGTTTATGACTATTTTGGAGTCTTAAATATATACTGTTTTAACCTTTTTCGGATTTATCTTCCGTTTCAGTTATTCTTTTAATTCTCTAATCATATTTTTGAGGTCCCCTACGTTATATGCTAAACCGACAATGTTATCTGTGAATCCTAGTTTCCTTTTGTACATTTATTCCCATTTCTGTCCTCTCCCCGCTAGATCCCTCCATTGATCTTGAAGCTGTTGTATACTCATGTAATTTGATTGCTGCTCTGACATATTTATAAATATTTCTAATCAGTTTAGAGTATTGGGAGTTAATTTTCACTTTATTAAATTTATTTAGCACTGTCCAGTGTTCAACTGAGACAAACACCTTTTCCTAGTCAATAAAGGCTATGTATTCTCTGTAGAATTTTGATTGTCTAAAGATGATCGTATATGCCGAAACCCTTTTAAAACAGCGCATGCTTCTCAGGCTGTTATTTGACTAGTTAATTTGTTAGTTTTTGTGTGAAAATTTTTGTCATCAACTGTTCTGGACATTCGTTAAAAAGATCTTTCAATTCTGAGGCAATTATTTTGCCAGTCTCAATTATTAATTCCAGTATAATTTGAGAATCGCCTGGAGCCTTTCCGTGCTTCATTGCATTAATAGCAAAATTAATTTCATGTTGAACTATCTCGGGGATGTCTTCAGACTCTACGTTTTTTATCTCTACATTTTGTTTACGTAGGTAGGATTCTCCCTTCCAGAATATATAACTGTTTGTAGCATTTTTCTCTAGTTTCAATAAATTTATATCTGGCTCTCACTTCATTCTTCCTGTTATCCTTTTTTACTATCTTTTCTTATCCTTTTTTTGGCATTCTTTCTTACTACCTTATATTTATCCTCTTATGTTTGCCTTCCCTATAGAGTGCTTTCCTTCTCTCTATTATTTCTTTTGTTTGTGTTTTTGCTTTTTTTCACTTGTCTTCCAGTCACCTTCTTTACTGCTTTTATCAGCGATGTTGTTATTTGATTATTGAGCTCTTGAACATGTTTATCTTCATTTTTAGGCACATCTAATTTTTTTTTGTTATGCATTAATTTATCGGAAAGGTAAAAACTGATTTTTATAGGATTTTTATGTAGAGTTTAGTGGCGCAGTCACTAAAAATTTAGTATTTGAGATATTAACCAAACTTATGTTTTTTTAAATAGGACACCCTGTATATTATTTTATATATTGGTTAAGTATAATTTAGGTTTTTCAAAAATATATAATGTGTTTATTTTATTTTGAGAACAAGGTCAGAAATCGATATTTTCATAATTTACTTTATTTGCAACCGTCGGCCAGGGCCAATTTATAAGAAACAAATGCAAAATTTTGACAATAATAATTACACAAAGATTAGACTTTTTTGAAATTCAATTTTAATGTTTTTCTATAGTTTTAATTCTAAACACTTTATTCTTATTACATTTTTTATTTTAAACAGCACTGTTATTATAAAACCAGAATGCTGAAATTTGATTGCAAAGAAACAAGAAACACATTATTTCATAAAACTAAAGTAACGAAAACAAAAATAGACACTGAAACTAAAAACAACGAAAAATTTTTTAAAGATATTTTTCAAAATGAAGACCGTTTTCTTGAATACAATATCGTCAGAGTTTTGTAATTCTTCTAATTGCATTTAAAATAATCATAGGTCTATTATGAAGAGTTTAGAAGGCCAAACGAAGTGCTTCACGAAATTCCGCTATAAATTCATGTCGTGTCTTAAACACTTGGTTTTGCATAAAATCCCACAAAAAAATCTAAAACAGAAAGATCGGGAGATCGTGGGTGACATCTCACTTGCCCATTGGAACCATTTATTTTTGAGGAAACTTATTGTCCAAAAATGGCCTTAACAGCCCAGAGTTGTGGCTTGGGGCACCGTCTTGTTGAAGATAAATAGAACTGAAATGGGCCAATAGAACATTATCTGGCAATTCTAGAAAAATTTCCTCAAGGATTTCTAGGTATCAACGTGCTGTGAGACCTCCTTCATACATTTTGTAAGCTATGCGTCGGCTCAAAATAAAACACGAGACACCAACCCTGAAGAGCCCTTGTTGTGATCTTTCGAAAATTAAATAGTGATTTTCTGCAGATCAATGCCTCGTGTTGTGATGATTAAAAATCCCGCACTTGAAAAATAACATTCGTCAGACCAGATGACAAATCTGCCAAAAGATTCGTTGGTGCAGATATGTTCTAAATACCGCTGACAAAACGTTACTCGGCGCTGATCACCTTCGGGATGTACATGTTGCACTATTTATATGGATGGTATTTATACTTTTTCAAAATTCTTCCAGCGTCAGATTTTGCTACGCCAACTTCTTCTTCTATTTTTCTACTTAATGATGAAGTTGTTGCTGCTGCATAAAATAACACATTTGCTTCTTTTCTCTCTCTGTCGTCTTTGATATCGATTTTGGGACGCGGCTGAATAAAAGATTGGTGTTCAACTAGATTTCTTTTTAAATGAGCAAATATGTTTGGAAAGGGTTGCCTTCTTTCTGGATACCTAATAGGAACAAAAACGATCGCCAAACATGAGAAGTTACCCTAATGATCACGCTTTAAATACATTACCTATTGAAATATAATTCAGAAGCTTCTTGGGGACTTTCACTGTTTTGTACAAAACCTACATATTTTTTCATAATTATCATAAACGGCCATTGTAAATGCAAAGTAAATCAAAAATAAAATAAAAACACCTACGTAACAAAAATATTTCATAAATAATAACAATCTGACAAAACTGTGAAGTTTTGGACATTTGCCTTTTGTTTTCTTTTATAAATTGGCCATGACTTATTGTTAAAAATAAAGTAAATTATTGAAATTTTCGAATTGTGACCTTGTTTTTCAAAATAAAACAAACACATTACATATTTTTGAAGGGCCAAATTATACTTAATAAACATTTAAGATAATATACCGGGTGTCTTCTTTGAAAAATCACAAATTTGGTTAATATTCCAAAAATTAACTTTTTAGAAAAAAACTGACTGGTCACTTAACTCCTAGTAAAAAACTCTATAAAAATCGTTTTTACCTTTCTGATTGAATTGATGCATAACGGAAACACGAGATGTGCTTAAAAAACGAAAATTTCAAAGTCACCCTGTAGATTAAAAACTAAGAGAGCCCTGACAAATTTGACACCGGAATCTTTTGCTTCGTTAAAAAGTAGGATACTAAAGTGAAAACAGTAACACTACATCTTTGATAATAACTCCAATACCCCCTGTCGAAAATGGTACACTGTCCGTAGTGAATGAATTCAGAAATGTGACATTAGCCATGAACATTTGTGCAGATGAAAGGATAAGGTCGATCGGATTTTTTGTATATTCTTCTGGACTAGTCTATGTAAATTAACGTGATGTTCCATTTTGGAATAGGTATTAATAGCCTATAACTTATGAGGGGTTAAGAAGCAATTTACAGTCTACAAGTGTTCTCATACTTCGACGCCTAATGAAATTGAAATTGTTGTTCTACTGCAATATCTTTTCATGATATAAAAAAATTGTCTTATTTGTGACGTTATTAAACATTTATTTCCCTTTATCTAAAAACATATTTTTAGAAAATGCTGTGAAATTTATGACTGTAATATTACTTTCGCTTTTCTCCAATTCTAATAAAAATATTACACAATATAACTTCTGATAAAAAATTAAAGGCATATTTTTCTATGCAAGCAGAATTCTTATTGTTAAAAAGCATAGTTTCCACTCTATTTCTTATTAAATATCCTTATTAGTATACCAATTCCATTTTCAGTGTTTTTCTTTTATCCAAAGAAAAGCTTTTTTCCCTTAATACTACCTGTTGTTTTTATTACAAGATCTTTTCCAAATGGCGTACAAAAAATATGTCGTGTTATTTGACACTCTATTAACCACTTCTTTCCCTTCGTCTGGATATACCCTCTTATAAATTGCTGTGAAATTTACACCCTTAATATTACTTTCATATTTTCTCCAACTCTAATAAAAATATTATACCATACCCACCACAGATATCTTCACATAACACCCCCTAATAAGAAGATATGAGATATGGGGTAGGTATATTTTTTTTATTGCGAGTAGATTTCGCACAATAAAATATGACATGATAAAGGCGTCATTTTTGCTATCTCAATTTTCGCTATATTTTCCGCCTTTTCTTTCTAATATTTTCCTGCTATTCATCATAATAAAAATGTACAAGGAATCCTGCTGTTATTTTTGCAGGCGCCTGCTGTAACAACTGGCGTCGTTTAATATTATATACACATTTTTATTAGAATATGGAACAGATCCTTTTGGGTTTTCAGCTGATTTATTGGGAATTCTTGCAACATTTTGACAGACTATACTAATGAAAAATGTATTAAAATTTGGCATAGATTCTGTTGTTAACAAATTATATTTGTAGGTACAGTAACATTAAATATGTGACAGATATCGCTGGAACTAAAACTACATGTTATTATTTTTACAAAATCGAGTAAACAAAATAATTTAAGCAAAACAGAAATATTTCATTAAACACATTTTTATTTTATTCTTCCGGTGCTCATATTGGATTAAATTTAAGGTTTTATACTTACGATCTATTAGTTCTCTCAAAATGCCTCGAATTAAAACTGTGACAAAAACCACTTTCGGTAAAAACTGGAAAAAATATATCACAGCATGACTTTTTAATACCTTTGTAAGTGCATGTTTTAAAAATTTCATTACAGTCGTCCATAAACTAAAAATAAATGTCAGAATATGTATTTAAATTTCAGCAGAAAAAGGTAATTTTAAAAAATATTCTGTCTATTAGCATATTATTTTCGAATCATCTATTCAAATAGATACGCATCTAGGTACACCGCAATAAATATTGATTACAAAGCTTCGTTCATGCGCAGTGCTTTATTTGATAGCTGATCTGCTGGCTGACAGCGTAACGTCAATGATTTTCAGTTTATTATGTTGAATTTACATTGCGAAATTGATATTTTTTCATCTTTGTAATGTTGCCTAAATTTCGTACATGTTATGTGTTTGGTAAACTATACTGTTTTGGCAATATTAACATATTTTGTTGTTGTAATAGATAACTACTTCAGTGTAAGTAGTAGGCAACGAAGTGAACTGATTTTTTTTGTACTAAACTTAAAATACTTATAGTAAAAATCACGAGTTAGTGTCAGTGTAAGATGAACTTTTCTAAATATTCTAATCCACGGAGCCACATGAACAGGCAACATTCGGATAGATAATCGTTATTTTATTCTTGAAAACATAATATCGGATGCTTCAAAATAAACGTGTTGTTTTTTTAGATCAACTAGATCAACTGGCCACTAAGGTCTATAAACAACATAATACTTATACATGCTTAGAATATAGTATTAATTTTGTGATCTTGGCTAATTATGGGTGCATGTAAAAGGGAAACATTTAGGAAGAAAAGAAGTTAAACTTTAAAATAAATTCTTCCAAATTCTTCTTCTCCCCTTTCTTTAGTTTAGACATAAAAGGCTTGTTTTTTTCTTCGTCCTCTATTCCTATATTTTAGAAAGCTATTTAAATGTTTTCTCTTCTAAATTGAGTTTTACATTTTTAATAACAAAATAGAATTATTTTAATATCTTGATATTATTATTCATCTCTAATTTTAAGTTTCTCTTTGTAAATAATTTCGTTTCCTATTTAATTTTGTTAATAGATTTAAGTGTTTGAAAAACTTGTTTGGTTTAATTTAATTAAAAACCTTTACGCAAATAAATTTCGCGGCGCGCCGTTATGAGAGCTTCAATTCAAGAGACAGCATCTTTTTCTGAGTCCTGAACTTGTGTTTGATGGTTTTGGTAAGCCCAAAATAATTTTTTGTTATTTGGAACTAATATTGCAAGAGAGAAGATGAACGATCAGACTTGCAACTATTATCTTTGTAGTAATTATTTATAGGCTTTCAAAATAGCTACAAATTAATATGGGATAGTAGTATCATTGTAGACGGAACGGCCAACGCTACCCAAAACATTCCGTTTGCAGGAGTTAATGATCAAACGTTTTAGGATAAATATCATATCACTAATTACAGTTAAAAGTTAATTATCAAACGTTTTAGGATAAAAATCATATCACTAATTACAGTTAAAATTTTTAATTGCATAATATGTATCAGTTATTGTGTTTCTTAATTTGTCTTGAAATAAAACATCTGAGTATTCAAAAAAAAATTTAAAAATCCGAAAATATTTATTTTGAACAATTTAGACAAAATAACAGTATAACTTTTAAAAAAATTAATTGACAAGTCTTATAGACTTTTCTATATATTTTACTAATAACATAGGTTTAAAAAAAGTAGATGTTTATTTGACAAGACCATTTTATTTTTATGTAATTAAACGCCCTGAATCCAAATCTGAGGTCTGCTAATCTCTATCATGTCAAGTCTAAGGTCATTTCAAGGTCAAATGGAGTCAAATCCACTAAATAAATTTAAAGAAGTAGATACTTAAGTTCTTGAGGTTGCTGAACTGAATTCGTGGTTTATTTAATCCCCCAAGGTCGACTACGAGTCGTTAAAGGTTAAATTGAGAAAACTCCATTAAATAAATCTGCAAAAATAAGCAGGTTTTTGGGGTCGCGGAATCCAAATTCATGGTTTGTTTAGTCCCCAAAGGTCAGCCAGGGTTCATTTCAGAACCATTTTAAGCTCAAATTGGAAAAAATCTACTAAATAAATCTGGAAAAGAAGATATGCAGGTTTTAGAGGTCGCTAAATCTAAATTAATGGTTCGTTTAGTTTCCCAAGGTCAGTCAGGGATATTTCAAGGTCAAATTGAGAAAAATCTACTAAATAAATCTGTAAAAGAAGATAGGTAGACTTTTGAGGGAACTGAGTCTGAATTTGTGGTTTATTTAATACCTAAAGGCTAACTAGAGGTTATTTCAAGGTCAAACTGGAAAAATTTACGAAATAGACCTGTATAACAAGAAAACACATGCGCAGCTAGATGAATATTCGTTATTTAGCGACAGGCAAGCGGATCAAGTTTTTGAGGTGAAACTCAAGCTCCCAAAATCTCGTACCGCACGCACGGCTAGACTGATGTCTGTTACACAGCAGATATGAGAGCGGACTTAGTTTTTATGAAATAGTAGTCCAAAACCCGAGCTCTCAAACTCACATAACTCACGCACAACTAGATTGATATCCATTATACAGCAGATTAGGGGAGCGGATCGAGTTTTTAAGGCGAAATCCAAGCTGCCAAAACGACACACTCTACGTACAGCTAGATTGATTGCCACTATACAGCAGACAGGCGACCGGGCCAAGTTTTTATGAATATACCAAAACATAAGCTCTCATAACCACATATCCCATGCGCAGATTCGACTTAAAAACTCGATCCGCTTGGGTGTCTGCTGTTTAACGGATATCGAGCGAGCTGTACATGTGTTCTCTTTTTTACAGATTTATTTAGTGGATTTCCTCAATTTGATCTTGAAATGGTTTTGAAATGGTCTCTGGTTAACTTTGCGATGTTAAACAAACTACAAGCTTAGATTCGGCGCCCCCAAAAGTATATATACCTTCTTTTACAGACGTATTTAGTAGATTTTTCTTGAAGTGACCCTAAAATGACCTCTGGCTGAACTTGGAGGATTAAACAAACTATAAATTCAGGCCATCTAATTACATAAGAATAGGATGGTCTGGTCAAATAGACATCAACTTTTGTTTTGTAAACCTGTGTAATTAATAAACTACTATAATTTATATTTAATTAGTTTATTAAATTTGAGCAAAATGTGCTCACAAGTCTACGAGACTTAGTCGCCAATTAATGATTTTTTAAGATACCAAAATACTGTTATTTTATCGAAATTGTTGAAAGTAAATAATTTTTGAATTTTTAGATTTTTTTAATAATCTGACATTTTTATTTAAGGCCAGTTGAACCCGTCATTTCGAAAAGGGCACGAGTCTATTAATTAAAACTTCTCAGGAACAAGAAAATATATTTTATGTAAAAAATGTTTATGGTGATAAAGGAATTGCACCTAGAAGGTAATCAATAAAGCACACAATTAATATTTTTTGCAACAATTATTTAACAAAAAGTTCATTAGTCACACAGATATTTACGTTAAAATTTTTTGGACTCATGCCTTGTTCAAAATGAGCTCCCAAATAACACACAGTTCCAAAGATTTTCAGAAGAAGTTATTTGTCATTATTATTTTCTTGATATTCATTGTTTATTGAAGTTGTTTTCCAAGCAAAATATCTGTATAGAAATCTGGGTACACAGCTGGAATAAATTTTTCTAATTTACTCAAATCTGCCATTTTCTATTGATCACATATTGCCACAAGACCTGGTGTGGATTTGAAAAATGTAAAATATGACACCTTGGAAACAGCAAAACTTATTTTTTTGTCCTTGGGGACTCCACTTCCGTAGGCATCTACAGACAGCACAAGTTTCTTATAATGATTTGGCCACAATTTTTTAATGTTTATAATTTTTTCAGTTTCAGACCTCCTTGTTTCAAAATTTTCATTATTTTCAACTATAAGATTTTCATACTCTATTGGTAAAAATCGTGTGATTTTTTTCTGTCCCAAACATTCTATCATTTGACAAGAACGAATGACCTCTGTTGAATATATAATATTGTAGTTTTTTATATTATTATTTTGCTGAGCTGCCAATGATAAAATAATACGGATCAAGGCATGATTTAGATTTTGGCTAGCAAAACCATTTGAAAATAGATGGAGCTCTTCGGCGTCATTACAAACGTTATTTTTAATATATTTCAACACGCGAGTCGCTAGGTTCTTTGTTGGCAACTCCTTCACAGTAAGAATAAAAGAACGATTTACCTGTTTTCAGATTATAAGTGCAAAACTCATATAGCCATATTTGACGTAAATAGAAAATTTCTGGTCCTGAAATGTGTGGAAGTGGTAAATTTTGCATATAATCAAATGCAATCCCATATATCTTTGGATTACTCTTGAACTTAATTGCCACTTCCTGTATTTTTTTGTAAAATTTATTGGCTTATCTTCCGTGAAGCTCAATATCTGTTTGATATACTTACTCACATTACATTTGTGGGTTTTATATTTTAATCTTCAACTCTTTATATAGTGCATAAACATCAATTTGCTTTCTACCAAAAGATAAGTTAAAATTTTTATGGAAATATTTTAAATAAAACTCATAATTTATTGGATGATCTGGATGTTTTTTTTATGTATAATGGGTGCATAATTTTCAAACTGAGTTTCTCATCTAAATAATAGTCCTTTATTATAATAGTGCACATATTTCATAGGAAATGACTCAATATGCTTCCCGCATTTTAACCAATCTGTTACTAGATATTGCATTGTTCCGTGATCCTTCTGATTTACCTCTGCGATCTGTGGACTGCTAATTCGTTTTTAATAAAACACATAAACGTCTAACTTATTTCCCAGAAATTCCATGAATGCTGTAAAATACTTTTTTGTACAATTTTATTTCAACGCCTTTCACAATGCGATATTTAAAGGTAAATTCTCTTTTTTTCGGTACATTAGATCGGGGCTGTTTTTTCTGTATTTCCTTCTTTTCAATCAATGTTAAAACGGATAGTACTTTGCATAACATCTTTGGATATAACCTCCACACATTTTAAATGACATATGCAATAAATGATAAATATTATCTTTAGTTAGTAGTATAAGTAGTATAACATCGTAAATAAATTTAATTAAATGTTGAAAGCGAACAAGAAAAAAACAAAAACTAACCTGTAATGAGGTCCCGTTTGTCTTGGTGTCACATGACTTTTATTAGCATCCCCAGCAATTTTGGCTATTTTTATTATGTATTGTTTATAGTTTTCAACGTTCTTTACACCCGACACTTTGTTTCTAGAGCTAGAAGCATTTTCAGCAAGCTCACGATTCTTCATTTTCGTAACAGTATACAGAGACAATGAAAAAATAGAAAATAGATAGTTAAAGTGAGGTTATGTCACATCTGAACAACTGCGTTCCGTTTCACTTAAAAAGGCATTGAATCCTGAACTCCTGCCGTTTTCTTACAGACTTAATTTTTTATTGTTTTTTAAGTTAGCTTGTGGTATATGCAGAAATGCTCTTGTCTTAGGGAATGTGTAAAACGCTTCTAGTAAGAAAATGGTGCCAAAGAGTGATTTTGGGAAAAAATCGGAGTTTTCGAAATAACGGTTTCAATTAAGAAACACAATAACTGACATATGTAATGAAATTAAACATTTTAGCTGTAATTAATGACGTGAGATTTATTCCAAAAACTCACAATATGTGATATTGATAGATAATTCACATAATGAAATTAAATATGATACTTTCGATTCATGATATTTATGTAGTTGTAACTTTCCACTGAGACCTGTTTGCAGTTGTGGATCAAGTTTACTAGTTAAAATTGTCAGCAGCGATTTCCATTCCTCATCAGTTAATTTGGATCTGAAAATATTTTTTGCATATTTTATTTTGGGCATTGTTTTTTCACACAGATAAGTAGTGTTTATAAAATTTCAGCAACGATGACTTTAAACAATTTTGCTTAAAAATATCCTTACATAGCAAATCAACCATTTCCATTTGAATTTCTGGTGCAAGGGTTTTTATATCGGCAATTTCAAAAATCTTAATGTCGTTTGTGGTTGTATAAAAATCTGAAAAAAAAAACGACTCAACATTTGTTTTAAAGCACCGAAAGCTTTAATTGTGAAATCTACTAGAAATGGAGTCTCAGTTTACTGACTGAATGTTTTACGTGTGCTAAAATGCGTGAAACATTTCATGTTCAATAGAGATAGAGAAAAACAATATGAATATATAAATTATGAAAATTCTAGCTCGTACTTTTAAATTAAGGTCATTCATATGTTTAGTTAAATATGTATAAAATAGTAACCTCCATAATTACTCATTGTTTTGTAACGCAGCCAGAGGATGATCCTTTTTATTCGAGAAAATTTGGTTGTAGTTGAATAAACTAGTTCTGTTAGATATCCCTAAAAGGAAAAGCCTAAGGGATTTAGGTTCGGAGATATTGGTGGCCATAAAACAAGTCCACCTCGATCTGTCCATTGAGGGCTAAACGTTAAATGTTCTGTTAAAGCTTCGTGTACAGTCCATTTTGTAACATTGTTTTGTGTTGCGAGCTTTCTTATGCTGGTTGAAGGGTTGTCAGCAATATCTTGCAAAATTTGTTAGTCTTCGTGAGGGCCTCGTGCTTTCCTGGGAGGGCCCTCACCGTCACGTCGAGGCAAAAATTACTCTGAATAAAACATGTAAAAAATTAATTCGTTAACTCTAGTTTTTATTTTCTAATCATCTTTTACCTGTTTCCCTTAGGCTTCGATCAACCCTTTGAAAGGTTCTTGGACTTGAAAACGTTCGAGCTGGAAATCTTTCAGCATAAAGTCTTCTTGCCTTCGAAGAATTTGAAAGTGCTTTACCATAAATTAAATGAATATCATCATATTCTGCGTAATAATATTCTTCCATTTTTTAAAATTATTTTTACTTGAAGGCGGTTTTGACAAGTTCCGTCAATAGTAATTCATTATGTAGGTATCAACAATAACAATCTGATTTTTACCTGTTTGTGTTTAGCATTAGTAACTTTTGAGTGTTTCGGATTAAAACCGATTTATCTCGAACACTTTCAGCTCTGTAAAATTACACTTGTCAAAAATTCAGCCCAACGAGTGTGGCGGCAAGTCCGTTCCTGATGATCTAAAACATCTAGTGCAGTCTGGTTTAATGAGTCCTTATGGCCGATTCAAATCTTAGAACTGATTAGGTAAATCGCTGAGTACCCCTTTAGGGCTCCGTATTTCTGTAAACTTTTTCTATGACAAAGTAGGGTTATTTTCATCTCCTTGTATGCTCCCGAGAAATTAGGATGTACTTAACAGACACCCTATACAAATGTTATTTTGTCGAAACCAATTTAAGAAAAGAGATATTAAATTTTTACCTTAAATATGACATTTCTGACGTCTTCATGTCCTTCCAAAAAAGGTGTATTTTCAGAATGTTCCTTTATAAATTCAGGTAATGTATTTAATGATAACTGGCTTAAATCATAAAAAAAAGTTGCCTTTTCATTGTCAGTGAAACTGCTATTTTGCCTAAAACATAAGAAAATGAAAATGAAATGTTGTCATTCTTCTTTTAAACATTTTTGTTGTTATTGTAATAAAACAATATAACATGCTGTACGACATAAAAAAAATAACTCCTGGATAAGAATTATTTTTAGATTGTATTCGGTGCTCTCCATTTACCGTATAAAAATCTACCATTCGAAATTAAACAACGAAAATATATTATTAAAAAAAATGTAATATACATCAGAAAGTTGTACTAAAAGTAAAAAATAAATTAACAACTGTTTTAAACTACAAGTAATTTAGTAATTGCTTGGAACTTTTCTAAAGTCGGCTGAGCGTTTTTTAAAATTAATTCTAGATAGATTAGAATTTTTTTAATCATCATGACTGGATTGACATAGCTTTGGGGTTTCTTTCATGTCTTTTCACATTAATTAAAAATACTTTTGTGTAGGTAGCAGGCATTTTTGCATATATTCTAAATATGACGTCAAATTTAAAATAATGCTAAGTAAATGTACAATTATTTCAATAATCACAATATAAAACAGACGTTAATTTATTTTTTAACCGACTTCTAAAAGAAGGAGGTTCTCAATTCGTCGACTATGTATTTTTTTTTATGTATGTACACCGATTACTCCGGAACGGCTGCACCGATTTGAATGAAATTTTTTACGTTATGGTGGTCCCATATTTTTTTAGATGAAATTGGTGCAGTAAAATCCAAGATGGCGCTTACAATATGGCGGCCAAAAAAATTAATTTTGTCCGATTTTCTTCAAAATTAGTATGGAGGAATTTTCGTGGTTGTACCCAACGAATCTGAAATTATTTAAAAAAAATTCAAAATGGCGTATCCAATATGGCGGACACAAAAATTTAATTTAGTTCGATTTTCTCCGAAATTGGTATGGGGGAGTTTTCGAGGTTGCCCATAACGAATCTGATATTATTTTTAAGAAATTCAATATGGCGGATCCAATATGGCGGACGAAAAAATCAATTTTGTCAGATTTTCACCAAAATTGGTAACAGGGAGTTTATGGGGTCGCATATGACGAATCTAAAATAATTTTCAAAAAATTCAATATGGCCAATCCAATATGGCCGACAAAAAATTAATTTTGTCCGATTTTCTCCAAAATTGGTACGGGGGAGTTTTCGGGGTCGCATATGACGAATCTAAAATTATTTTTTAAAAATTCAATATGGCGGATCCAATATGGCCGCCAAAAAAATTAATTTCGTCCGATTTTCTCCAAAATTGGTACGGGGGAGTTTTCGGGGTCACATATGACGAATCTAAAATAATTTAAAAAAAATTCAATATGGCGGACCTATATGGCGGACGAAAAAAATCAATTTTGTCCTATTTTCTCTAAAATTGGTATGGGGAAGTTTTCGGGGCCTCACATAAAGAATTTGAAATTATTTAAAAAAAAATCAATATGGCGGATTCAGTACGGCGGACAAAAAAATCAATTTTGTCCAATTTTCACCAAAATTAGTACGGGAGAGTTTTCGGGGTCACACATCACGAATCTAAAATTATTTTTAAAAAATTCAATATGGCGTATCCAATATGGTGGATAAAAATTAATTTATTTTCTTTAAATATCGATATTGGAAGGTTTTGGGGCCTATATTACTAATCTAAAATTAATTTGAAATTTAAGATAGTGAATTTTCTGACAGACTAAATATTCGTTTGACCGAATTTGATTGGTATTTGGAAAACTCGAAGAACTAAAGAATTTTTAGTGGTTTATTTTAGGGTGATTTACAACTTTGGATAAAATGGGTACTTTTTTGCCAGTTTGGAGTCATTGTGAGATACACTAATCTCGATTAGTAATTAGTTCTAATAATTTATGAATATCATAATGAATTCTAAAACTAAAAAAAAAAAAATAAAATTTTTATAAAAAAATTGAACCGACTTCTAAAAGTGCGCTAAAAAGTGAAAAATAACCATAAACTTTTATATGAAATTGAACTTTTTGAAGTCGGCGCCAAATTATTTGTACACGAAATAAATAACTAATGATATATACAAATTATGGCAAGAACGCAATTACAAATAAAGTATTTTTAATCTGTTTATACAAATCACATTTTGTCAGGTATTAGTTTGGCGCCGACTTCAAAAAGTTCAATTTCATATAAAAATTTATGGTTATTTTTCACTTTTTAGCACACTTTTAGAAGTCGGTTCAATTTTTTTATAAAAATTTTATTAATTTTGAAATCGATTTAATTAAAAAAATAATTTACTTCATTCTCTTTTATTTGAAATAGCCTTTAAAATGTTTATGATTAATAGTTATGTTACACGATTGCGTAGAATGTGTTGAAAAAAATACATTTTTTGAGGTCAGACAAAGGCCCAAACTGGACAGTCCAATAACAATTATTTTCCTTTTTCAATTTTTTAACCTTGTAATTTCCTTACAATCAATTAATTAATCAATCTTTATTCATGACTACATATATAACACAGCATTATCACATGTACAGATATAAAATAAACTTAATAATTACAAAAATATAAACTTAAAGTAGTCGTTAAAGTAAAACAAACATATTATGGTTAGGAGTGTATATCAATGTTCTCAAGATTGCTACACAAATACTCATTAAAGTTGTAAAAGGCCACTTGTTACAATACTCAGAGAGAGTCCGTTTAAACCGTGAAAGTGGAAGTGATCGTATCCAATCAAGGCGGGTAGGGAAGAATTTTATACCAAAATGATTCTATCCATCCTTAGCAATTGCAGTACAGAAATATTTGATAATAAGATTTTGTTCTTTTTCTGGTATTATATGAGTGATACTCACTAGTTAGTGGGTTCTTTTCAGAGATCTTTTTCAAGTATGACATTCTACACAATGGCACAATTAATAATTTTAGAGAAATAAATGATGATCAGCAACAATCTTTAAAACCCAAACCAGCCATCACTCTCACTCACCTTCTTTGAATTGTAAAAACCCTCAAAAAATGAGAGGAATAACCCCAACAAAACATGGCATATGAAACGTGCGTGTGAAAATATGCATAATAAATATTCATTAATAAAATTTTTATAAAAAAAATTGAACCGACTTCTAAAAGTGCGCTAAAAAGTAAAAAATAACTATAAATTTTTATATGAATTTGAACTTTTTGAAGTCGGCGCCAAACTAATACTTGACCAAATGTGATTTACATAAACAGATTTAAAATACTTTTTTGTAATTGCTTTCTTACCATAATTTGTATATATTAGTAGTTATTTATTTCATTTACAAATAATTTGGCGCCGACTTCAAAAAGTTCAATTTCATATAAAAATTTATAGTTATTTTTTACTTTTTAGCGCACTTTTAGAAGTCGGTTCAATTTTTTTTTATAAAAATTTTAGTTTTCTATTTTTAGTTTTAGAATTCATTATGATATTCATAAATTATTTGAACTAAGAACTAATCGAAATTAGTGTACTTCGCAATGACTCCAAAGTGGCAAAAAAGTCCAAATTTTATCCAAAGTTGTAAATCACCCTAAAAATTCTTTAGTTCTTAGAGTTTTCTAAATACCAATCAAATGGGGTCAAACGAATATTTAGTCTGTCCTAGAAAATCCACTATCTTAAATTTCAAATTAATTTTAGATTGGTAATATAGGCCCCAACACCTTCCAATATCGATATTTAAAGAAATAATTTTTTATCCACCATATTAGATACGTCATATTAATTTTTTTTTAAATAATTTTAGATTCGTCATGTGTGACCCCGAAAACTCTCCCGTACCAATTTTGGTTAAAATCGGACAAAATTGATTTTTTCGTCCGCCATATTGAATCTTTTAAAAATTATTTTAAATTCGTCATATGCGACTCCGAAAACTCCCCCGTACCAATTTTGGAGAAAATCGAACAAAAAAGATTATTTTTGTCGGCCATATTGAATCCGCCATATTGAAATTTTTAAAAATAATTTCTGATTCTTTATGTGAGGCCCCAAAAACTTATCCATACCAATTTTGGAGAAAATCGAACAAAATTGATTTTTTCGTCCGCCATATTGAATTTTTTAAAAATTATTTTAGATTCGTCATATGCGATTCCGAAAACTTCCCCCCACCAATTTTGGAGAAAATTGAACAAAAAATATTTTTTTTTGTCGGCTATATTGGATCCGCCAAATTGAATTTTTTAAAAATTATTTTAGATTCGTCATATGCGACCCCAAAAACCTCCCCGTACCAATTTTGGAGAAAATCGGACAAAATTAATTTTTTTGGCGGCCATATTGGATCCGCCATATTGGATTTTTTAAAAATTATTTTAGATTCGTCACATGCAACCCCGAAAACTTCCCTGTACCAATTTTGGAGAAAATCGAACAAAATTGATTTTTTTGTCCGCCATATTGGATCCGCCATATTGATTTTTTTTTAAATTATTTTAAATTCGTCATATGCGACCCCGAGAATTCCCCCGTACCAATTTTGATGAAAATCGGACAAAATTGATTTTTTCGTCCGCCATATTGGATCCGCCATATTGAATTTTTAAAAAATAATATTAGATTCGTTATATAGCATCTTAAAAACTCCCCCATACCAATTTTGGAGAAAATTGGACTAAATTAAATTTTTTTTGTCCGCCATATTGGATCCGCCATCTTGAATTTTTGAAAAATAACTTCAGATTCGTTGGGTACAACCCAGAAAATTCCTCCATACCAATTTTGGAGAAAATCTGACAAAATTAATTTTTTTGGCCGCCATATTGTAAGCGCCATCTTGAATTTTACTGCACTAATTTCATTTAAAAAAATATGGGACCACCGTAGCAACTTCCTTTACATAACGTAAAAAATTTCATTCAAATCGGTGCAGCCGTTCCGGAGTAATCGGTGTACATACATAAAAAAAAAAATACATAGTCGACGAATTGAGAACCTCCTTCTTTTAGAAGTCGGTTAAAAATGCATCGGAAATATTATACCTGAAATTTCTGAAAACAAAAGTAATTTAACTCAATTTCTTAGCCAACTGGATGCAGTCAAGTCAATTTGGGGTCAATGTAAACCCCCAAATATTTGACGGGATTGTTCGCAAATTACAGAGGATGAAATAATTAGAAACAATTTTTTTTGGGCCCTAGCCTTACTCATATAACTCTGTTTGACGTAAACCACTCGCGTATATAGGTTTGTACTTTATTCGATCTAGCTGAAGGCTCTGCCGATCACGGGCCCTGTCAAATACAGCAATATTATCCGCATATTGCACCACCCTACTCTCCGGAAGGTATGCGGGTATGTCGTTGATATTTAATAAAAATAAACTCGGTTTCAATATTAATCCTTGTAGTACACCATATCTAATAATCCTCTTGGAAAACGAGTTTTCTGGTATGAGCAATACTGGAGTCGATTCGACAAGTAGTACGTTATCAGAGCAGCAGCACTGGAATAAGTGCAATATCTGATAAGTTTTGAAACCAGCACATCGTGATAAACAATCAAATGCCTTTCTTAAATCAATAAACTTACCGTTGAAATAATTTTACTAAACCTTCTACAATATGCTCAAAACTGAATCAAAATATCTCATTCCTATTCAAAGTTAGACGAAAAACAATTTAATCAACAAATTTTCAGTTTTTAGATTGTAATTACAGTCTTACAGTGGCAATTATTTCTTCGAAAAGGCCGCTGATATGCTCTACAATATACTGAAAATTGCATCAAGATATCTCATTTCGGTCACAAGTTATGAGTAAGCAACAATTTTTTTCTGTTAATTTATTGAGGTTATCGTTACTTCATGAAGACCTTTATAAAGTATACAGGGTGTCAACGAATCTATTAAACAAGTCATAATTTCTAGAGTATTATGTGTATCAAAATGAGAATTGGAACAGATAAATGTTATGTGAACAGGAGAGTTTTCGCATATTTTCCACTTTCCGGTCACTTCCGGTTTCACCGGAAATGGCCCCGGTTTTGAATTCTTAAATAAAACATCCTGTATATTTTAACATCTTTGGATTTCTGAGACAATTCTAGATCAGAATGTGACATTTTAAAAACTTTTTACGTCTACTACATTTTTTTAGAGCCACTTTTAAAATTGCATCTAGGTGGCCATGATCGGACGCAAACTAATCTAGCGGCCTTAGGTGATGTCAAAAAAATACAATCGCAAAGTTTTAGTGACTTGTATGAAAGACAGGAATTGGATTAAAAATTTAACAAAATTAACGAAAAACTAACAAAATAAACTAATAACGTAGACGACGCACTTAAAATATTTGAAAGTACAGTAGCTGAATTTGTTAAAAAGTTTAGTGTAGTAAATGTTCAAAGTGCATTCCTTCTTTTTCACGACACATTTCAGCTCGTTCAATTGTTTCTCTCAACACGTTTTGTAGCATTTGGGGCATTATACTTCTAAATATTCGTAAAATTCTTTCTTCTAATATTTCAGGAATAGCTGGGGCTGCTCCATAGTAAACCCTTTCTTTAACATATCCCCAGACAAAGAAATCGAGCACAGAAAGATCCGGTGAGCGGGCTGGCCACCGTACCGGACCATTGGTTGCAATAATTCGATTATTAAAATGCTCTATTAAATAATTAAGAACTTCTCTAGTATTGTGAGGTGGTGCTCCATCTTGTTGAAAGTAAATTCGCCGTAAAACTGCTAAAGGTATATCATTGAGATGATTTTCGATTTCATTTTGAAGAAAACCTAAGTGTCTAACCCCTGTTAACTGACCTTGAAACAATATTGACCCAATTATTCTGTTTCCAACGATACCACCCAGACATTGACGCCAAATCTTTCTTGAAAATTGCCCTTTCTCATTTCATGTTGATTTTGTTGGGCCCAGTACCGAGTATTTTGCTTATTGAACATACCATTATTTGTAAATCGGGATTCGTCGGAAAATAGAATAAAATCGATAAAATTTGGGTTAACTCTATGATTTTGAAGCAGCCAATTACAAAACACTACCCGTCTATCGCCATCCTCAGTATACAAATGTTGATGTAACTGATATTTAAATGCTCGATATCCATGATTTTTCAGTATTTTTCTTGCTGATTCATAACTTATCTGCAGTTCTTGACTAATTTTTCTTAACGAAACTGTTTTCTCAACCATAGCAAGCTGGATGTTGCCGATTCGGATATCTATGAGCATACAACTCGGCAGCATTCCTTGAATTTCTATGACACTCTCCAAATATTAATAACATATCCACTTTTTCACTTTGAGTATACATTATTTTAACGAAAATTTAAACTAAACTTAACGAAAATTAAGAAACTTTTACGTCTGTTCTTAGAACGTATGTCACTGTCATTATCTACTTAAGTGAGTGCTTTGTTTTCCAAAGAAGACTTGATAAAAACAGTTGCAAATTATTATGCATCATGGCTGTCCATGACGCACTTGTCATAAGTAAATAAATTATCCAGTATTTTGCTTAATAATATTTAATTTCTGTTCTTATGTCTAATCCAATCGCAAATAAATTAGTACCGTTAGATTCGTCAAAGAATGCTTTTTTCTAAAAGTAGTTGTCAAAAAGGGGTCGCCATTTGAAAATTATTAGTTAGAAATGAAAACGTAATTTTGTCAACTTGTCTTATTCCTGTCTTTCATACTAGTAACTAAAACTTTGCGATTGTATTTTTTTGACATCACCTAAGGCCTTTAGATTAGTTTGCGTCCGATCATGGCCACCTAGATGCAATTTTAAAAGTGGCTCAAAAAAAATGAAGTAGACGTAAAAAGTTTTTAAAATATCACATTCTGATCTAGAATTGTCTCAGAAATCCAAAAATGTTAAAATATACAGGGTGTTCTATTTAAGAATTCAAAACCGGGGCCATTTCCAGTCAAACCGGAAATGGCCGGAAAGTGGAAAATATGCGAAAACTCTCCCCTTCACATACCATTTACCTGTACCAATTCTCATTTTGATACACATAATACTCTAGAAATTAGGACTTGTCTAATAGATTCGTTGACACCCGGTATAATAGGAAAAGGAACCAAACTATTTCAGATCTGCACTTCCCTTTTTTATTTAAAATTATATTTTAAATAGACATGGCATGTTTCGTAGCACTGCTACTTCGTCAGATGTCAAATTGGCAATGGCAAATAGACTTAAGAAATATATATTATTGAAGATCTTCAGGTATAGGTATTTAAAAATTCAAGGTTTACGAATTTTAATTGTCCTACCGTAATAAGGAAAAACCAGAACAATTGGTATTAATAAATATAATTAATGGCCATTCAAAATGTTATTTGTATTCTCAAGTTTGCTAATCTTTCATGATGAGAAAGTATAATTTTTGTATTTTAATTCTGATACTAAAGGTACGGCCTGTTTGATCTATGCAACTTTTTTGACATGAGCCACATATTTAATTTATAAACTAAGCATTTTTTCTCATTGTAGACCTTACCTCTATTTTTTTTTTTAAATATATTTGCCAGGATTATTATTCGTTCTGAAAGCAATATTAATATTCTATCTTCTTAATATATTTTTAGTTTTGCTAGAAGTCTTGCCTACATGTATGTGTATGTGCGTAAAATTAGAGATTTGTACATTGTGACTTAATAGATCCATTGTGCTCTCCTGCTGCTGACAAGCCTTCTTAATACATACCTTTAGTCCTATTTCATCAGAAATCTTAGCATGTTGGACGCCTTCAAAGTGGATAGCTCGCCTTTTTCTATTTGTCGTGCTGCCAAGAACCGCATCCTAGGGTTTCCTAGAGCTCTACACTTTGAAAGGATATGAATAGAGGTTTCGTCCTCTTCCTCACAGAATCTGCACTCTTCTCTCTCTGCTAATTCGAGTTTCTTGAGGTGTCCCTTCAGGTAACAATGCCCCGTCAGGACTCCTGTCAGAACTCTGAGTTGGTTCTTACTTGGGCTTATGGATTCCTCGAATCTCTTCTGTTCGTATTTCCAAAGAAGTATCTTCTATTGCCTATATAATTTATTGTTTTGAATGACATAATCTTTTTTTTTTCGTTTGTTTTTGAGAATACTGTCGATTAAATTTGGGGCGTTTCCATTGCTAACTGCTATTTGTTTAATAATATTGAGCTATATGCTAAAATGTGTGGTATTCATAAGTAAACCAGGATTTTGTAGATCATGCCATGGTATATTGCAAGTTTATGAGAGTTAGGGTGTAAGAGTTTGTTATGTATTAATGTATCTGTATGGGAGAGTTTGTGGAAAATTGAAAGTTTATGGTTGTTATTCTCACTAGTAATATTAAAGTCTAGGAAATTTGGAGAGTTATTTATTTCGATTTCTGACGAAAACTCAATATTCTAGTGTAAGCTGTTTATATATTGCAAGAACGAATTTAATTGTCTTTATATTTCTATAAAGCTGATCAAAATATAATCTACCTATCTATATCAGTATAGGCATTTTCCAAAAAGAGGGTGCTTTATTATCCTTCTCTCTAAATTTTTCATGAAAATTCCGGCTAAAGTGGTCTTAAAAGGCTACACATAATAAAGCCTTCTTTTGATGAAAATATATTTTCCTTAAAGGGAAAATAATTTTGGTTAATGCATACATTTATAACGATGATAATTACAAAAAATTTTTAAAAGTGTATTCGACGAGTTCTGATTCCCTTGAGAGGGCCATCACATAATTTAGTTTTAAAGAATCATACTTTTGAAATTCGGCTTTGCCCGCAATATTATTTTGTTTCTGCTATTATTTGAAATATTTTTACACAGTTCTGCTGTTTGATAGAAAACTGGTAAATATTGTGGGGGATAAAGGCATTAAATAATCTTGGAAGCAGTGGTTGGCTGTTTAGTTTATCCATGGAGTGTTTTGCACATTTCCTACGTTATTTTAGCATTGCTATATGTTGCTGTACATAGTTTCAAACCCGCCTTTTTTCAAAAGAAATCTGTTTTTTTAACTTATCTATGAAGAATAATTGCACAAACCTACAAGGGTCAAGCAATAGAAACCCTGGTATAATTTTCCGAAGCTCTGAATCTGAATCTAGCTTTAGAGTTGCTTCATTACGTCTGGTTTTTGAAATATCCTAAGATAAAATTGCAAACAACACTTTTTTTTCCATATTTGAGGTTATGTAAAATCACATGGTAATTGTTTTCACAAACTTAGTAGGAGTATCTGTACTCATTTGATATTTGATATCTTTTTCTTTGATCGAGATATGCTAATTTGAAATTTACATCTCACCGATCTACTCGAATGCAAGCCAAAAACAGAGTGTACGTTTCTAAATTCTGTCATGTTAATGAAAATTATTATATACATATTTTGAGAGTGATTGATTACAAATCTACCGTCAGATTTTGAAAATTGAAAATGGCAGACCCACTATGGCAGACAAACATTTCAAAAGGTTTTAAAATTAAAAAAAAAATTATGTATAGGTTTCTGGAGCGATTCTGACTGATTAAGAATCCAATGTCAAATTTTCAAAAGTCAGTCAATAGTGACATTAATTTTGACTTGATAATGACCTTTAGAGTCAATTCAAGGTCATCATCGTATTTTAAATAAAAACCCTTTCTTTTTGATAAAGAGTAGAAAATTTTAAAATATTTAATGTAGCTGATAAATTTTTCAGCTATTCACATAAATTTACACTGACAGCAGTTTCGGCTACAACAGTAACTAATCTATTAACGTTGAAACATGACTTACACCTCTCTGTTATAGAAAAAAGAGAAGAACATATCTGTGAGTGAGTTATGACTATTATCGATTTATTAAACCATCAACTCATTGTGATAACTATATATTTAATAGTTAACTGATATTTTGTGTTAAAAATTTTTTGTAGGTAAACGTAATACGTCCAGAAGAGATACATAATAGAACTGAAAAGAATATTGAAATATATGCTACTTGGGACTGTGTTGGACTTCTGGAACTTTATGAAGATTTGTTGTAGAACATATATCCTTTTATGTAAGTATTCTACAGTATATACCCTATTTTTATATAAAAAATCTACACAAGATACACTTGGACCTTTAATTTATTGTCCATATTACTTAATGTATAATTTCTTTCGAGACATATCATATTTTGTATAAAAAATCCATAAAAGACATCTCATGGGTCTTTAATTTTCAAATTATACATTTTTAACAGAACGAAATAACTCTTTTTTTCAAGTATTCTACAGAACATACCCTATTTTTATATAAAAAAAATCTATATAGGATACATTTGGACTCTTAGTTTATTGTTAACATCACTTAGGGTACAATTTCTCTACAGAAAACAAGATATTTTGAATAAAAAAACTCGTAAGAGACACTTCAGGGGTTTTTAAATTTCAAATTATATATTTTAACATATCAAAATAACCCTTTTTATAAGTATCCTACAGAACATACCCTATTTTTATATTAAAAATCAGAAAATACACTTGGACCTTTTAATTTATTGCCCATATCAATTAGTCAATGTGTAATTTCTCTTCTAAAAACGCTCCATTTTGTATAAAAATCTTCACAAGATGCAACTTGGACCTGTAATTTTTCAAATTAGACATTTCTAACAGTTGATTTAACCCCTTGTTATAGCATTTTTTTGTAATTTTATGTCTTTTCTAATGCAGTAGGAAACCTCTTTGATATTATTTTTCATATTATTTTGTACAGCTTTTGGTGAATTTTTGAGAAGTCAACAAAAGGCAAAATATTTAATTTCTTGCATCACAGTGATTTTAATTTTAATATTTAAACTCATATCTAAATGAAATTATGATCCACGATTTAAAGTACTCTACAGAACATGCCCTATTTTTAAACAAAAAATCTATACAAGATATACTTAGTCTGTGACTAATTTCTCTCCTGAAAACACCCTATTTTTGGATAAAAATCTACACAAGGCATCACTTGAGCTTTTAATTTTTCAAATTACACATTTTTAATACTTAACCCATTATTATAGCTTTTTTTATAATTTTATGTCTTTTCCAATGCACTAAAAAACCTTTCTAATATTTTCATGTTATTTATACAACTTTTGGTGAATTTTGAGTAGTAACAAAGTCAAATATTTAATTTCTTACACTAGGGTGTTTTTAATATTGACATAAGATGTCATATCTAAAACATAATTATGATAATTTAAAAGCGTTTAAAATTTGTAAAAAATAGGAAATTATGTATTTAAAATAGCAAAATAAAAAAACACTTTCATATTTCACGGAAAATTAGAGAAAAGCATATCAGTGAGTTAGTTATAAATTTTGAACTTTTCTACCGCCATATTGGCCGCAATTTTGAATTTTTAAAATTCAACGGTGGATTTGTAATCAGGGATTCCTGGAATATTTATACAGTTATTTTCACCAAAATGACAGAATTCAGAAAAGGACACTCAAAGAGGTAGCTTGTACTATGTTTTTGGATTACATTCGAGTAGATTGGGGAGACATTAAATTCAAATTAGCTTATCTCGGTGAAAAAAAGAGGATATCAAGACATTTCAAAATAAAATTTTAAAGAGGGTGCTCCTACTAGTATTGTGGAAAAACTACCTCGTGATTTTACATATCCTCAAATATGTCGAAAAACAATTTTTTTTGCCCATTTAGGTTAGGCAATTCTGAAGTCAGATTCGCGCACCAAGACCCTTCGGAAAAGTATACTAGAGTTCCTGTTGTTAAAAATTACTCAGTGTTATTTACGTGTAGTTTCTATAATATTTTATTTACAATATCATGCGAAATTGGCTAGCCACCGCCTGTACTACAGTATAATAACACAATTTTCAATGGATTATATTTTCATTTGAAGTATTATTTCTGTAAAATTGAATTTCCTTTTCTTTTCATTCTCTAGTTAGTTTTTGCATTACATCACTCTATTTTAAGTATCAAAAATTAGATTAGGATCGAAGAAACACTGTTCGGAACAAAATTAACGTCTGCAATTTTATTTCAAAAACTCTTTAATTTTTCTTATTACAGAAATATTAATGAATTTTAGTTTTTAAGAGAAAAACCATTTACCAAAGTGTTACACTGTTTACTGTATTCTCTCAAAAGAGTGGAAGAAGATAGACTTGGAAATAATTAAAACAATACTTTTTCTGCACTACTGTGTAGTGTTGGTGCCCAAGTTTATTTATGGCCGATTGGGCTAGATGGAGTTTTATAATTAATTTTTATGTATTATGAGTCACTGAATCCGAATCTTTAACGTGATAAGTTGTCAAGTATTCAGCAAATTTGGTATTAACACTTTGACCGCCTCTAACACCACAACGTTGTTAATAAAAAATATACCTACTTCAAACCCATTTTATTTAAAATTTAATAAAATAAGGACACCATTTTCCAAGTTGAAATAAAAAAAAACTCATTAATAGCCGAGATATAGCAAAATTGGTACACAAAATGGCATGCTTGCTCAGGACTCCATCAAAATAGAATATACATCGATTTCTAATTAAAATTCTTCATCGTATAACTCTCATTTTAAATGCTTACTTCAAAATTATATACCTTAATACGCTGAGATCATATACAGAGTCAAAGTTTTTGTTTTTTTTTTGCTTTCTCAATTATTTATGATAGAATAAGAAGATGGTACATATGATATATTTGTTTTTTTTTTGAAAAATATTGATTAAAACACGAGTCTTCGTAAATTATTCTAAAAACTGAAGAACTACCCGCCACAATAAATTTAATAGTATTGAATATTTACGAGCCATAAAGATCGTGTATTGTTAAACTGCTTAGATAGTTCAATGAATATTTTGAGTCTCCAGAATTCTTTATATCAATCCTAAGATCATTTATTGGCCAAAAAAGAAGCAAACATATTATTTCCTCTTGCAGATGTGTTAAATACTTAATAAATATATAGATCGTTCGAGAAAATTTTGTAGATGTATTTCCTCTGCAGTAGAATATTGTTCTTTCTGTAATTGTAAAAATAACCTAACTTTTAAAAGTATATTCAATAAAACATTAATAATAAAGACCTGCCTAATTAATAAAATATAGAACATGCCAGGAAATGAAATGATGATATCATACAATAACTAAATGAATACGCACAAAATAAAACATATCGTATATACTCAGGGTGTCTCTAAAAGGTCTAGTTCAAGAAATTTTCACCTTGTTTAAGGGCGAACATGTCAATAAAAATTTACATAGCGGCGAGCTAACAATGATAGTAATGTAAAAATGAACTGGCACATAGCAATAAGTATTACTCACGAACCAAACCAGAAATATTTTATTTATTTTATTTTTTAATAAAATTCTAAGCAAATGTTCAAAATGATCTCCGTTTCCAGGCACACAAAGATTCATTCTACGAAGAAAGTTGGACAACATTCCTTCTATTATCTCTGCATCTAAACACAAAGTGTTTACTGAGTTTTGCATTCGTGCCAATAATTCTTCTTCATTATTTACAAGTCTACAATATAAAATGTGTCCATAGGCGTTAAATCCAGTAAGTTTAGTGCCCTTTTTGCAGAAACATCATTTCTTCTGTACCATTTATTAGGTGTTCTGGGTAATTCAAGCAATTTGAACCAGATGGTAAGATGACAAAACCAATAATTAAACTGTCCATGATTCCTGCTCATAAGTTAACATTTAATTTATGTTGATATTACACAACCTTTATTGCATGCGAATTTCCGTTAGCATAAATATGTTCATTATGTAAATGTGACATAGACTGGAAGGAAGTTGTGCTACAATTAACTTTCATTTGCTAAATAGTGACCTCTAATTACTTGTACACTTTTACAACTCCCAGCAATATTCGGATTATTTTTTTTGTTACATGTCCTAAACCTAAATGTAACTGTTTCTGATTTATCGATAGTTAAAACTTAAAATGAAGGACTAACAACAATTAATTTATCATTTTATTAAATGTTGAAAATACTGTCATTAATTAACAATAACCTAAGCGGTTTATAAAGTTATTCTAAACATTTTTTAAAACTTCGATTTCAATTGCAGTTTGGCAAACTTTACCTTTAAGGTAACTCCAGAGAAAAAAGTCAAGGAGGTTTAGCTCTGGAGACCTCGGTGGCCACGCAGTAGATCTCCTTGTGAAAGTTGGTAAAGTAGGATATTTTTCTTGAAATAACTGAAATTTTTTTAAAGTTTTTAATTTACTGCCATATTATATCATTTTAAGAGTTTCTATCCTCTACGCCTTAGAAAGTTTCATTTTCAGTTAAAATTAACTGAAAATCACAATTTGAAAAAATTGGGGAACAAGTTACCGAATCAGTTACGTTGATGAGTAATTATTGGATCCCATTTTGAGTTTACATTGTCGATACATGTTTTAATGTATACAGGAAATAAACTCTTTGTATATATTCCTTCCTTTATGAAAGTTAGTTGTAGTACAACTTCTTTTCCGTCTTCCTGTGTGAACTAATAAATTAGAAAAAAATCTAATAAAAAATCCAGCGTTTTTTAAATATCAAATTAGACTTTAAATACTTATTGTCTATATATATATATATATATATATATATATATATATATATATATATATATATATATATATATATATTGTCGCAGATGGCGGCACACTCAGAATCTTGTTTATAGGTTCCGACGCAGAAAGGTTTAAATATGAGTATGCAGATGTAGAAAGTGTATCAAAGGTGTCTGGGGAAAGCTCCGACGAACCCACTGACGAACCGATCGCTTCGACACAGGTGCGGTCTCGTTTACAACAATATATATATATATATATATATATATATATATATATATATATATATATATATATATATATATACATATATTGCCAGGAGTCAATGAAAGTATAAAGCACATGCGTACGTATTTTAGAACGAATTGAAAAAAATTCTAGTATGAGCACGAAACATTTAGGTTTGGAAATCAGAGTCTCTAAAGATATTGTAAATAGATCTTTAAGGAAACAGCTGTTGCATTCATCCCACCCGCAGATAGTTCAAGAGTTTGACATCGAATTGAGACTATGCTTCGGTCGATTCATTAATGAACAGAGAGCACAGGTTGTAACTTTCATAAAAAAATTATTTACCGATGAGTGTTGTTTCACAAGAACGATTATGACAAATTTACACAATGAACATGTTTATGCTGACAGAAACTTGCTTGCAATAAAATTTATGTACTATCAACATAAATTAATAATTAACTTATGACCAGGAGTCATTGACAGTTTTATTATTGGCCCTGTTATCTTATCAAGAGGTTTAAATGATTTGAATTACCCAGAAAACCTAGTAAATTGTCCAAACCTGTTGGATGATTTTCCACTAGCTACTAGACAAAATATGTGGTTCATGCCCGTCGGTACACCCTAGAATTCACATTAAAATTAAATTTTTGAAATCGATAGATCGGCAGAAGAAATTATGCTTCTGCAAAAGGCCACTTAACTTACTGGATTTAACACTTATGGATTACTTTTTATGCGAAACTCTTAAACACATGCATACTGTAGACTTCTAAACAATGAAGAAGAATTATTGGTACGGATACAAAATTCAGTAAATGTTTAGATGCAGAGATGATACAAAGGATATTGTCTAACTTTCTCCGTAAAATGAATCTTGGTGTACATGAAAGCGGAGATAATTTTGAACATTTACTTAGAGTTTTATTAAAAAATTAAATAAATAAAATATTTCTGTTTCGGTTTGGATATATTTCTTATTGCTATTTACCAGTTCCCTCTTACATTATTATCATTGTTAACTCGCTGCTATGTATATTTTTATTGACAAGTTGGCCCTTAAAGACCCTTCAAATTTCTTGGGCCAGTGCTAGCTTGGATAAATTATGAAAGAGACTACGACGAGTCTTAGTTGGTGGTTTAAATTAGAATATTTTAGAAACAGATCAAGAAACAATAATTTTTAATTAGAAATTTAATAAACCGAAGTACAAAAAAGGTATGAAGCTTTACGTAGGAAAAGTGCTACTGATGTATATCAAAACTCTAATCAGATTTTAGTTTCTTATATATTAAAAAGTATATTTGATTTTGCATCATCGCAGTTTGCTTATTACGCATGGCCACGAAATGAAATCGAGGTGGATCATCTCTGAGTTTAGTGGACCTTTATGTTATTGAGGTCGCTAATGACGATCCCGGTGTCCGCATGATACCAGTACATCTGAGTCAAGGTCAAATGAAGGTCAAACATCTTGATGATATAATTTTTTTGACCCCGGATTCTGAAAGAAGAGGAAATTTCACGTCCAAATATTAGAAGTCATTTGGAGGTAGAATCCTTTTCTTGAATTTCTCGGCTAATTTTTTGGCTAGAAATCGGTCTCGGACCAGTTGACCTTTATGTTTTTGAGGTCGCTGATCACTATCTTATTGGTCAAAGTCAGCTCTGGAGGTCAGTTAGAGGTCATCTGTAGATCAAATCTTTCTTTTAAATCTTACGGCTGATATTAAAGAAGCGTGAAATCGTACATATTACCTGTATGAAAGTTTATGAGAATAAATCAATCTCTTACGAAAAAATACGGATTTAACAGTTGAGTGTGATATCGTAAAATGATAGGTTCATAGGCCAAAATGAGAAATGAGTTCATGTTTAATTTCAAGCTCTAGTGTATACGTTGAGCATTTTCATCGTAAGGGATGACCTTCAATTAGACCAACAGAGTCATTTTCTATGTCAATCAGAGGCCAAGATTTATTCTTATATAATATGCTATAAGATGGGACATCGTGAAACATAATTTTCTTGTACCTGACTCCAAGGCACTTGGGATGTTAAATGAATTAAAAGATCCATTTCTTCCATTCCCACATTGATTACTTCCCTGAAAATCAGGGTGATTTCAGTGAGAATCAGGATCAGAGGATTGAAATACTTTGAGATAAGATATCAAGGTATTTGGGCTGTGAACGTAATGTGAGACTAATGCTGATCTTTGGAAAGAAACACATTAAGTAGACAAAAGAAAATCCCTTCGTAGATCGTTTATGAACAAAAGAACACATTGTACTTTAATTGTCGATTCGTATTTTGTGTACAAATCCACTACACAAATCTAATAAAACGAAATCTATTTTTTCGACCAGAACAGTATATCCATACAACCCTTGAGTACAAGTTTTCAATCAGAATTGCTTAAATACCCGTAGTTTCTTTCATAATGCCAGAAAAACCCTACAGAAATGACCGGAATCAACACAGATATACACACAGGTATTCATAGATATATACGTATCCACACAGATACACACACAGCACCCACATATGCAAATAGATACACGCACACATATGTACAGGGAAACACACACATACATATAGGGCAATACACTGGCCCACGCATACATATACACACATAGAGATACACAGATCTACGTGCAGACACACAGACCCTACATAAACGGAGAAATACATACAAATTCACACACAGACACACACAGCATCCACATACCCAAATAGAATCTGGGAGGTCAAAAAAATGATATCGTCCGAGTAATGGAGTTTTACTTTCACTTGATCTTGATCCAGATGTGCTGAGGTTATGTCACACCGAAATCGTGATCAGCGACTCCGAAAACAAAGATCAGCTAGCCAGGACACATTTCTAGACTAAAAATCAGCCGAGATATTCAAGAGAAGAATTTGACTTCCAGATGACCTCAAATGGCTTGCAGAGGTCACTTTAACTAAAAGGTCAAAATATATCTGAAAGTGAAATTTCCCATTCTTTCAGAACTCTATGTCAAAAATATTATATCAATCGAATTAAGATGTTTGATCTTCATTTGACCTTGACTCAGACATGCTGGAGTTATATGGATACACCTAGATCGTAATTAGCGACACCAAAAACCTAAGATCAACTGATCTGAGACCCATTCCTATCCGAAAAATTAGCCGAGAGATTCAAGAGAAGAATTTTAACTCCAAATGACCTCGAAATGATCTCAAGAGGTCATTCTGACTAAAAGGTCAAAGCTTATCTGGAAGTAAAATTTCCTGTTCTTTCAGAATCCGAGGTCAAAAAATTATATCGTTCGAATTAAGGTGTTTGACCTTCATTTGACCTTGACTCAGACGTGCTGGCGTCATATGGACATTGGGATCGTGATCAGCGACCCGAAAGACATAAAGATCAATTGAGCTCAGAGATGCTCCACCTCGATTTCATTTTGTGGCTCTGTGTTATTTAAAGACAATTATTTGCAATGGGTAAGGCTTTAAATTGAGTAGTCAAATGATAAGTTATATTCGATTTTGTTGGAGCTCGAACGTATAAAATTTTTTGCACTAATGTTGCAATCTTGAAATAGTATCGTCTTTGTCAATAAATTTGAGACAAAATGGCAAGGGTTCGAAGTCGATATTTCATTTATTAATAATTTTACGATGTTATAAATAATTAAGCTGACAACGTGACGGCTAATCATGTTGAAGATTTAGCAACTAAAAATATGTAAGAATCAATTATAAAACTCCATAGACTACGAAAACCCTTAGGCGCCCATCACACTAGTAACAATTATATGACTTAGCTGAAATTTAAAAAATTTTACTTTCCGAAGGACGACGTTTAATGTAAGTAGGCAATAGTTACCACTTACTAAAGAAAAATATTTATTCAAAACGGAAGTATAAATATCTATAAACTTAACTCCCTGGACTATTATAATTATAATAATATGAAGACAGGGATGATATTTTAATTACATCCATTTTTTTTATTAACTTTAGTTGTATCTAACTATGTTTAACGCACGAATAAATAAACTAGCTTAATAATTAAGTATTGTTGTTTGGTTGATTGGTCTCTAAGCAACAGAACATAAACAAGAAACTTTCTGCAATATGTGTTTAGTGTAATTAGAATCTCATTATAAACATGTCTGTAAAAAACAAAGCCAAGTTTCGTGATAATTTGGGCATAAAAAAAGATGAAATATATTTTAGATCATTTAGGCTCTGGACAGACAGTAATTGCATGGATCAGACCAATGTTAGCTCAGAGACCACCGAGCTAAACAATATAACTCTTAAAGCACTGTTAAGTAGGTATTGTTCCCAGGGACGAGTTCTATCGCCTTTGCTGTGGAGCCTTGTGGTGGACAACCTGTTGAGTGAACTGAATGACGCTGGATTGTATACACGGGCCTATGCCGATGACCTGGTCATTTTGTACCGTGCTCGCGATATCTGGTCCTGGAAGGACCAATCATGTGGGCCCTCTGGACCACGAAGCAATAGTGCCACAGAGAAGGTCTCGGAATAAACCTGGACAAAGCCGAGGTGGTATTTTTTAGAAAAAAGAGGAAAATGGGGAGACTTCCCACTGTAAAATTGTCAGGAAGGACTCTTCAATACAAGGAGACAGTTAAATAATTGGGAGTAATTCTAGATTCATGACTGAGCTAGAATAATCATATTGAAGTTCGAACCAAGAAGGCCATATGTAGTTTCTGGGCCTGTAAACGAGCTTTTGGGTGCACATGAGGCTGACCCCGAGAGTGTTATTTTGGATATACACTATGGTGATACGCTCCATAAAACCATACGCCTCTATTGTATGGAGGCCTAGTACAGTAAAGCACCGTCTTCAACATGACAAAGTTCAAAAAATAGCTTGTGTGAGAATACTGAGTGCTATTAGGACTGTTCCCGCCAGGGATCTAGAAGCCCTGATAGATCTACCTCCTCTCAACTTACACATAGAGAACAAGTTCCTTAAGATTGTTTATCGTCTCGTCTGCCTAGGACATCTCGGAATTGGAACGGGGGACTAATCAGGTGTCTGGTAAAACGTGGTGGGGAGGCGTATATCGCTCCCTATGGAGACAAATTACAGGAAACCCCTTTTAAAAGCTAGCCACTCTCTGGAGATATTTCTGCCAAGTAGAGAGGATTGGGAGGGAAAGTGAAATCTTCCGAGAATAGGATGCTAGTGGTATACAGATTAATTTCGACAAGATGAAAGAGTTGGAGCCGGAGCCGGTAATCAACTCCAAAAAAGTCAAGCGCTCTTCCTTACGAAGAGGAGGAGACCACCGGGCGAGATGACAGATATTGATGTTCAAAACAGTGAGAGGACAGCTATACCCATTGTTAAATAGAAATAGCAAAATTAGTCTGAAGAATAAACTAACGATTATCAAAACATTGCTAAGGCCTGTACTGATCTACGGCTCAGCAGCGTGGGACTATGCTGCAGAATCGCACATTAAGAGATTAGAATCTCAAGAAAATATAATAATGAGAATGGCCTTAAATGCTCCGTGGTTCGTCAGGAACGAACAAATAGGTAGGGAAAAGAATAGGATCCCTCTACGAGAGGTCCTAAGAGAAAAGGCTTCAAAGGTCTTGTTGAAAGCAGAGACGCATGATAATCCACCGATTAGACAAGCAGTAGATTATGACCCAGAAATTGATGGAAGGAAACACAAAAGACCTAGGCATCAGCTTCAGGTATCGGGACACGGAAAAATTCGAAGACATGAAGCAAGAAGGGCGAAAAAAGAACGAAGAAAGAAGATAGGTGAGATTGAGATACAGAACCAGGGAACAATCACAAAGTGCGATACAATGGGTGTATCGGCACCCTGAGCGGACACAATAATGCTGTGATGAGTGGAGGTTTGTATAGGTCACGGCCTGTAAACTAAAGCACACTCATTACGAATTTCTGTTCATTATAGCCTCATTGCAGTTAATAGAATTAAGAATGGTGAAGACATTAAGTTCAGAGGGTTTTAGCCGGTAGGAATTCGTCACTTCCTTCCCACTTCGTGTAGGTGTTTATACAAGATTTCCCCTCATTAAAAAAAATAGGTATATAATTTTTGGAAAATTTCACGTTCTCCAACCGGATTATGAGCCCAAACGGACCGCTCGGGTCACCAGTCGGATCGCGCCTTCCTGGTCTAGCGGTGAGATGAAACTTATGTATATAGGGTGTTTCACCATTCTCTGCTTTCTTTACATCTTACTACCAGTGGCCAACATTGTTGGGGACTTTTTTAAGAACTGGCAATGTTGTTTCACCCTACCGACGTTGTCAAGGTCCCTTATAAACATGGACAGTGTCGGTTCCTGTTCCTAATATCCTATAGCTATTAGTCAACATTGTCGAGGACCCTTATAAGCACGAGCAATGTCGTTCCTTCCTACCAACGCTGTCGAGAACCCTGATAAGTACAGACAGCGTCGGTTCCTTTCTTTTCTCCTAGTTTTTTTAGATAGTTTCGTAATGGCTAGAAACGTGTTTTCCGACAAGGTGTCCATCGGAGTCCGTTATTAAGGACTGCCTAATACAGGTTACAGGATGCTTTAGAACCTTTTGTTTCATCACCTAATTCCCATTTTCACATTTCAAGTAATAACTGGCAGCCGATAGCCCGTAACTAATATATATAAATGACCCCTGGCTTGTTGTTTCTCCACTGTTGCAAGATGTCCAGTGCAAGTGGGCCCTCTACTACATTAATACAGAGAGTGGTGCCCGAGACCGATAACCGGCTGAATATCTTGACCGCCGGATGGTCAAACAGTTAAATAGTTTAGATGATAGTTAGTGGCGACCATAGGGATATCTCAACCTGGAGTGGTACCATCCGGGTATATTTAGGGTAACTACGAGATATCATTAAACTAGGGATCGCTTGACTGCCGAGTGTCTGCAGGATAGATATCCACCTAACTCTGCCCAGACAGGAAGACGTCCGAGAATTACTACTAGATTAAAAACGCCATCGCAAATTTAACATAGGAGCAGGGACGTCAACCATTATAAAAACGCCATTATAAAATAAAACGCCTTTTGGTAACAAAACTGTGAATATTATGTAAATTCCTCGACAAATACACGACAAACTAATCTATATTTCAGATAAAATATATTTTTAAGAATAGCCAAATGCAAATAAAACAAATAGGATGTTCCAAATTAAAGCCAATGTCAATTCTCCCCGGTGACAAGTGTATTTTCGATTGAATTTTTTAAATAATATTTCAGTCATTTAGCGCCTGGTACAAATTTCGTCATTGCTGCATACGGAAAATATTAATACATATTTTCTTCCCTCCCACCTATAAGCCTCTCTAGATTATCGGCTTTTCGCTGTGCCGTATCAATAAATGGTGCAATCATATCATATTGCCAATTATAGAAAATCCCAGAATTGTAACTTATTGCTGCGTTGCCAGACGTCCAAATTATAAATATGGAGCAGAAAAAATTATTTGAAAAAGTTCAAGGTAAAAATGACTAAAAAAAAGAGTTTTATAACAAAACTAAGGAGAATCCCGATACTGCTGCACTACCCTACGAGCCGCAACTTATAAACATTACAGTTAACTATTTTTAAAGTTTTTTAAAGATAGTTTTAAATAGTTTAATGGTGAAAATTAATACTGTTCTAGAAAATTTACTGCTAATTGTCAAATATAAATTTCTTCAAATAGTTTATTGCACTTTAGGGTAAACCGATTTTTGTGATGAGGTTTTTCCACTAAAAACATGATTTTCGTAGAAGAAACCACATCGTGGTTTTTATCTCGCTGAGAAAAAAAAATAAACGCAGCCTGTAACATTTTGAATAGCATGGAAGAAATGCGCCTAATTTTTGCAGTATGCTACATGCGTTCTTTTCCTTCATTGTTGATCTCGAAACTTCTGAAGAGAATCTCATCATAATCTCGGTCACATAGACATAAAAGTTTATATATGTATATATATATATATATATATATATATATAGTTTCTTGAACCATAGATTATATCCTTTTTCTTTATTTATTATTTTGTCTTTTCTTGGGTTTAGGTTCTATATTTAATAAAAAATGGACAACAATTCACGTTTCGCCCTTTATTTAAGGCATTTTCAAAATATTTTCTTCCTAAAAATATTTTTATATAATCAAAAAAGTTATATATATATATATATATATATATATATATATATATATATATATATATATATATATATATATATATATAGTTTCTTGAACCATAGATTATATCCTTTTTCTTTATTTTGTCTTTTCTTGGGTTTAGGTTCTATATTTAATAAAAAATGGACAACAATTGACGTTTCGCCCTTTATTTAAGGCATTTTCAAAATATTTTCTTCCTAAAAATATTTTTATATAATCAAAACATTCACCTAAGAACATATCTACAATTTTAAAAAACAAACAAGACACTTTAAAAACAGTATTTAAATTTTTAAAGTTTTTAAAAATTTTTAAAAATATTTAATTTTACCGGTACATACCTTGACATTTTGTTACTCTATTACTAAATAAAATTCAATCTTTCCATCGTCTACTGAGGACACATGGAATGCGAATGTGTTTTATTTTTTATATTTTACAATGCACAAAAAAAAAAACAAATAAGGTATACGTTTAGTTTTATGTTTAAGAGGGTATTCAATTTTTGATTCTTATTTGACAGGATCGAATACTTAATATTTTTGTTTAAATTGGGCTTGTGTAAATGTGGCTCAAATTTCCCATATCTGTTCCATCGTTAACAGTGTTTTAATCTTTTTTAATTTCAATCATTTCCTTTGTCTGTAATTTTTGGTAATTCATATCTTTGTTTTTTATTATGGTACTGTTATAATCAAAAGTATGTTTTTCGTCCTGTGTGTGTTTGTTTAACATTGTTGAGACGTTTTCCGTATATTTATGGCCATTTAATCTGTTCTTCAGCAATTGGCTCGTCATGTCTATATATTTTTTGGGACAGTTTGTGCAAGAGATCGAATATATTACATTTGATTTATTCATGAGAGGAGTTTTACTTTTTAAATTTGTGAACAATGTATTTAATTTATTGTGTGACTGTGTGTATGAAAAAATATAATGCTATATATTTTTGTTGTCTATGTTCTATGTTTCTTGTTTTTACGTTATTATAAAACTTATATGTTCGTTTATCAATTATTTTGGTGATAGCCTTTTCGTTGAAATTATTATTTATTAGTGTCTTTTTCTTTTTTGCAGTATTTTTGGTCGGAATTCTGGAGACGTTAGGGAGATAACACGATCAGACAGACCGATTATAACCCTATTTTTTTGAGTTTTTGAATGATTAGAGAGCCAGTTTAGATATCTACCTGACCAAATTGGTTTGGTGTACCATTCAGTTATAATTTTGTTTTTTCTGCGTATAAGTGTCATATCTAGAAAATTTATTTTATTATTATTTTCTTTTCGGAAGTGAACTGTAATTTTTTATTGAAACTGTTAAACTCTTGGAGAATTTCATTTATTTTATTTTGTGGCTGCTATGCAATCATCAACAAAACGTTTGAAAAATATTATATTAAAATTTAATCTTTCTAAAACTTTTTCTTATAAATATTCCATTACTAACTGAGCAATTGTAGATGAAATTGGTGATCCCATAGCACATCCATCGAGTTGTTTGTAAAAGGTGTTTTCGTACTGAAAGTAATTTGTATTTAGAATGAGGTCAACAGCATCCATAAAATTATTTTTTGATAGCGATGTATGTTTTTTTAAAATTTCCCATTTTTCTGCTACAGACTCATTTCGCTAGATGTTATATCTTTGTATACAAACATACCAAATCAACTTGTCCACACTATTTTTGGGGTATCGTGTTTAGCTCCGTTATTAGAAAGAGAGATACTACTCATCGAAAGCGATTTGTCTCTTTTAAAGTGTGAACCAACTTGCTTCTAACGATCCGCAGTCTAAATATTTAACTTTTATTTCTATGCTCGATCATGCTATGAGTCCAATAGTGAAAAATTATGCAAGACGGAATCCATGTCCAAAAATATTTTTAAAAGAAACGCAATGGGCAATGACGCATTTTCAGCAAGCTGCGAAAATCTGTCTAGCTGAAAACCAATCACGATGCGAGCTGAGCATACCAAGCTAATTTTTATTTATCACTTAAGAATTTTTCAAAGGTTCTACAGCATTTTTGAGTAATAAAGTTAAACTAAATTTTCTAATACACGATTTTTAAGCTTTACACTGGTTACAATATCCTCGTAGGAAAAATAAATTCATTAGTAAGAAGAAACTATACAACTTTAAAAACAAGTTTTCGTTCTAAGTTTAAACATAAATTCGTTAATATTTAAAATTTCATTTTGGAAGTAACCAAAATTTGTTGTAATCATGAAAAACTAGTTTTCCCTAGACAAAATTGGATAATTTTAAAGAGATATAAACAGATAATTTAAGAAGTTTCGTTGAATATTAACAAGTACCCAATAAAAAATTTAATTTGATTTCTTGACTCGTAAATATAGTATCAGAAAGTTCACCAGTAGCATCTGTCTGTTGGTCAGGATTAATCGCGAAAACTATTCAAAAAATTTTAATTCAGTTTTTATTATTGCTTAGGTGATTTCCTGATTAACGTTCTGGTATAAAATTTTTTGATATGTAATGTAAAGTAGTCGGGCAATGACGATTGTTTGAAATTAAGTCAGTAACACAATGGAGGTCCGAGAGTTTTCTTGGCTTAAGCTAACTAATTCGTTTAAGATGCATCAAAATAATATATGACGAGTTGTGTGTGGTTCTGTTACGCGGCATCTCTAGACAAAATTTGTTTGGGTTGGCTTTTGGAGCAAAAACGATTATATTGACCTATTAAGATATTTCATACAAAAATTACTGCATTACTGGGCATTTCATACGGCCCTAGCTATTTTACATACTCACACATTGCGTTATATACTTTATTTAGCTTCCATTTAGAACCCTAATCGTGTACCTATGCTGAATTATCACAAACTATCTAGTAATTGTCAAAACTTCTCTAGAAAACATATATGTTAGATACATAAAACAATTTATTGTAGCGGATAGGGACTCTTCGTGATCTTACTAAACGCGTTTTTCCCACTTCCCACAGTTGTGTTGTATGAACGATCGCCTACAGGAGAATATCATACCTGTAGAGCTCGTCATGGAACGACTTCAAATATAAAATCCAAAAACACAGGTCTACAGAAAAAAAATTCTTGTTTGGTACCTACAATTCTAGGTTATAATTCGGTTCGCTGGGCCTCTAGAGACCGTACAGAGTCGTCAAAACATTGAAGCTACGTTCATGTTTGTATCTATAAATAATTACCAAAAAAATGTATTTTGACATACTTAATGTCATCATATTCAATTGATTTTTTTCTTACTTAGTAATTCTGATATGTCGTCGTCCTGGAGGTGATGTGTAAATGATCTGAATACATTTTGTTACATTTGTAGTGAATATGTGGTGAACACAATTAGAAAACCTATTACAGATTTTGTGAGCAAGACATCTTGATTACTTTAAAATAGAGATGAAGGCCCTAAACAAGCCGTGGGTTCCAAACATTGTGTGAAAACTATGTAGTGAACATTTAAGACAGTGGGCAAGCGGTAAACGTAGTCATTTAAAGTTTTGTGAACCTATGATTTGGACTGAACCGAAAAACCACATTGATGACTGTTATTTTTGTGTTGTTGAATTATATGGTGTAAATAAGAGGAAAAAGACATGTCCTGATTTACCGTCTGCTAAAAGGCATCGACTGTACTCACACGACGTACCATCTCCTATGAGTCAAGATCTATCAGATTTGTCGGACACAGAGATGGTGGAAGTTTTCTCAGATGAGCATGACAGTGATTTTGAAGTGTTAACGATGCCGTTACCTTTTTCCCAAGACCCCGTAAGTGATTTAATAAGAGACCTTGACCTTTCGAAAGAGAGGTCTGAGCACTAGCATCAAGACGCAAAGAAAAAAATCTTTTATCTCAAGGTACAAAAATTTCGTTTTATCCCGATCGCGAAAAAGAATTTCTTCCATTCTTGAGCTTAGAAGATGATGTAGTTTTTTGTAATAACATTGGTGGTTTATTAACGAAAATGGGACTCTCAAGCTACAAAGCTGATGAATGGAGATTGTTTATGAACAGCTTAAAGCGAAGTTTGAAATGTGTTTTACTAGATATTGGAAATAAGCATGCAGCTGTGCCTATTGCTCATTCTATGAAATTAAAGGAGGAGTATCAAAATGTAGACCTAGTTTTGACAAAACTTAAGTACTCGGATCACCAATGGGTTATATGCGTGGGTTAAAAATGGTTAACTTCTTGTCAGGTCAACAAAGTGGCTACACTAAATTTCTATACTTCATCTGTTTATGGGATAGTAGAGCAAAACATAATCATTGGATCAAGAAAGACTGACCTCTGAGAAAAAAAAGGACGGTTGGTAAACAAAACGTTATAAAAGCGCCTTTGATTAGAGATAAAATCAGTTTGCCTCCATTACACATCAAATTGAGAGTTATGAAGCAGTATGTGAAGGCATTAGATAAAACTGATCCATGTTTTGCCTTTCTTTCAAGAAAGTTTCCAGGCCTGAGATTAGAAAAACTAAAAGCTGATATTTTTGATGGCCCTCAAAAAAGACTTTTGATGAAAGACAACGATTTCATTCATGTAATGAATATATATATATATATATATATATATATATATATATATATATATATATATATATATATATATATATATATATGATCGAAAGTTTTCGTGTGCTGACCTTGAGAAGATTGACCTTTCAGCCTATTTTGAAGGTCATTGGAGTGAGAAGTAATTTTTTTCAAATAAAGAAAGTGCAAAAGTTATTTGATTTCCTTTATCGTTTGAACTCTTCCAGCTATCCTAGTTTGGCGGATTTTTTGCAGTTTCACATTGTGGATATCCGGCATGGTCCAAGAGAGGTCACTGAAGGCTATTTTCGAGTGTAAAAATATTTCCCTCTCATCCAAACCCCCTAGTGCTTTAATTTTCCCAATTACGGAATATTTTGATAGTTGACTTTGAAACGAAATAACTTGAACTAACCTGACCTTGACCTTCGAGGTCATGTCCAGATCATATCCGACTGTAAAATTTTCCCCTTTTTACATTTTTGGGATCGAAAGTATGGGGTTTTATTAACAAAATTATCATGACCTTAATATGACTTTTAAGGTCCTGATTAAGGTCAAATTTAAGGTCACCTTAAAATACACAGTTTGATTTTCAGAAACTTTTAGAAAAAAAGTTTTTCTCTATCGTTCTTAGTTTTCGAATTATTGGTTCATTCAAAGTAAGAGGAAATTTGACCTTCATATGTCTCTAGATTTGATTTTACTTCTTATGTTATATATACTCTTGGATAGGAAATTTAGTCCGCGTTTCATTTCAGCAATAAATATGGGGTTTTTATTTAAAAAATCACTTTGATCTTCATCTATATATAACTAAATAGATAAGTTTTTTTTTCGTGTAATTGAAAATAAAATAGAATCAAATCTTGGCTAAGCGGACGTGAAATTTGTCAATCCACATTATTCTCGTGTTAAAAAGTGCGGAGCATTCCAAAGTATCGAAAAACTCCGGGTCCGAAAGATGGCGACAGCGCTGTTTCGTCCTAATATGGGACTCGTCAGGCCACCGCATTCAGTATAAACTATCATCTCGCTTTTGCATCCTATAAAACTGAATTTAGAATCAAAAACAGCAAACCAGACGGCAAAAGCGACATCTCGATGGTTCACTTGATAACACAATAACCAAACAAATTAACAAAGTTTGTAAAAACCGCCATTTGGTGGCGCGACGGTGAATTAAAATAGAAATATATAAAATCGAGTACACGAAACGCGCTACCCAAAGGATAGGGGTCGCATGATTCGGTACTAGGCAATCAGGTTTCCTGCTAATTTTAGCAGGAAAGGCCACATGTCGCACTAAACGATCCTCAAACAAGTAAATAACTAAATAAAGAAGTTTTTGTCAGTGTAATTTAAAATAAAATAGAATAAAATCTTGGCTAAGCGGACCTGAAATTTGTCAATCCACATCATTCTCGTGTTAAAAACTGCGGAGCATTCTAAAGTATAGAAAAACTCCGGTCCATACTGCCATTTCAAAACTGCCTGTGAAATGGATGGTTCGTGCGAGAGTACAATGGATAATCTTGGTCTTTTCTAAACGTCAGTTTCTGTGATATGTTAATATCCTGCGCTTAGGTAGCCATAGAGAAAAAATGTACCAGCATTACTTATTTAAATAATAGGGCTCTGGACATAATTTATGATTTATAATATTGTAAATCAAACAAATATACTGAGCAAATACCCAATATCATACATTTTAAGTTAATTAAAATAACAGTTTTATTTGATATCTAACGGGGACTAAACACCATACTTTATTTACGATTTGCCTTCCGTTTTGCTAAAATTTCCACTTTCAAAATTTGTAACATTTTAAAGAATAATGTTGATTATTATACAGTTATAGTTTTTAAATATAAGGTATGCAATTCAAGGTCTTAGATAACCGTCGTCGTAAGAAACTATAGAGTTTCTTTTTTTATTAACATTTTGTTTTTAACGCAGAGATTTTTGAAGGGCCATATGAGTAATTTCGTAAAACATTCTGACTTGGAATGTTCCTATTTTGTATTGGATTGTATTCAGTTAAACACTTTTGAACTGAAAATGACAATATACGTTGGTCTTGTATCATTAATAATTGTTCTCACTGCAAAACATGTCCTCAGAACGATTATTTGACCATATGTAAATCATCGTATCCACTAAATAAAAAAGAATGACACGCGAAATACTACAGCTATGTCTCCCGGTCTACAATAAAGGTATTTGAAAGTTTTAATTATACATTTTCTATTATATAGAAAATTTTCAAGGCCGAAATTTCATCAACCCTTAGTTAACAGAATTATTAGGTTAATTATTTACAAAATATATCTCCCTAAATTTCCAAAATGTCAAAGTTAGGTTATAATGTGACACAACTATTCATCAGAAAAGTTGAGAGTTTCAAATCCCATGGAAATTAACGCTAATGATGATTAGTAGCAATTTGCTGATTTGGCTTTTACGATTATTTGATATTTCGGGGTATTGAATGATGGGGTTAGTATATCATTACTGGTTAGAGAACAGTAGCGTCACTGGTAGGTCCTTAGAGAACAAACTAGTTTTTAGAATATGTTCCTTTACCTGCTTTGGAGAAAAGGAAACATGGAAGTCGAGGAAGACGCGAGTTGATACTTTTATAACAAGGTAGTGATGTTAACTTTCTAGACTCATAGAAAATTACAACACGGAAAAGCCTAAAGAATATGCGTTTTACGATTTTAAGAGAGTAGCCTTTTTTATATCGAGAGCTGGCAATAGTGTTATTGCTAGGTATCAAGTTTGATCATTTAAACCATATAAGGATCCAGAACGTTTTGACATATGAATACTACTTGTGTTATTTACAGAAACTTTAAAATGTCATTTAACAAGGGGAGACCGCGACCTTGTCATCACCGATTTTAATGAGACTTAAGAATTGTACTGACTAAGGTCATCTAAAGAAATCACCAAAAGCTTTGGTCCCAGCATTAGTAACTTTTAAGTGTTTCGCATAAAAACCGATTTATCTTGAAAACCGCCAGTTTTATCGAAATAAATTAAAGTTTATTTTTTTAAAGTGGAATGACCAATGTATTTAAAAAATCACTTTTGAGCTCTGTAAAATGGCATCTGTCAAAAATTAGGTCCAACGAGTAGGGCTGCATGTCCGTTCCTAACTTCTCTGATGATCTGAAACACTTACTGTTTATGGTTTAATGAGTCTTTATAGCCTCTATAAAATATTAAAATTTTATTAAATTATCCAAGGTGGTTCAAAACTTAGAGCCGATAAGGTAAAGGGCTCTGTATCTCCGTTAAGGGGTTATTTTGACCTCCCCTGTATACTTGCGACAAATTAGGAGATACTTACTGGACACTGTATTATTGCTAGAGAATCAAAATTTAGCAAATATTAAGATATTAAACGACTTACCACATTAAAGCAGATCAATCTCATCCCTTTTATTAGAAAGACATTGTATATTAATGTAAAAGAGACTCACCGGATTTTCCTTATCAGATTTACTACACCTATAATAAGCACTGTATATCACTGGTTTGGCGAATTCAATTATGGCCGTGGTTTACTCACTGACGAGTCGCGTATGTCATCCAAAATCGGTTATGGGCGAAGAGAACATCGATACTGAGTGTGAACTATTAATAACAGGCCGTCTGACATACCATCTGATTGAGGCAAGTCTGGATATTAGTTATAATGTATAGCATGAATATTTGTCCGTTAAGAAGTTATGTTTCATTAGATCCTGTATAATTTGACACACTCCCAAAAAAAAGGATCGTCGTTTGGTGCAAGGATGTATTCAAAAAATTCAATCACGGTGCCTCAAATAATACTTATATAAGTTCGTAATAGATGGCGAGCCTTGGATCAATATATATGAGCCCAAAAGTAAACAGCAATCAAACATATGAATCTTCTACAGTAAGTCAAAATCAATAAAAGCTGCTCGCGCACGAAGCTCCTCGAAACACGTCGTCACCTGTTTTTGAAAAAAATAACCATTTCGCAACCGTAGCTTTAGGAGATCGTAGATTGGTTACTTCTGAATAATATATAACTATTTGTTTTCCGGCGGACTATTCTCCAAGTTGACAATGCAAGCTCTCACATATCGACTCCAACAGGTGACTTTTTGAGCACTCAAAACGTGAAATTAATGGGTCAAAAACCGTAAATCCCCAATTTGACATTAATTTCTTTTTGTTCCCGATATGGTTTGTCAACGATTTTTTGCGCCAAAAGTGGCGATTGATGAGACAAAAACCCATCTTCACAGTGGCAAAAAGTCTTATCGGATTGGCATAAATGCATGAAAAAGTATATTAAACATCGTGGAAAATGTTTTGAAGATCAATAAAGTTATTTTCAGTGGCAAATACTTGTTTTTGTTTGTTATTCCCAAAATATGTCTAAAAACTGTTTTTCTGTAATGTTAATTTCACTTTTTTAAGAGAAACATATGACGACATTAACTTTGTCTTGAAGCAATATTCAGAAAATCTATGAGTACTATATAGAGATTTCAACATTTCATTCAAAATAGCTACACAAATTCTCCAATTTATGTTTTCATTCTTCACAAAAGTAAAAGAGGGGATACTTGATCGGTCAGAGATCCGTAAGGTATGATTACTTGATTTGCCTTTTAGATCTGTTGCAAAACTTCTTTGAAATCCCAGAAACCCAAATTAAGATAATATAGTAAAACGAATGCTTGTTAAATTCCATAAACTGGCTTGTAACATAATTATTAAATTGGATTTCTTAATTTCCGTGTTAATTACCTCCAGGAAAACTTAATGGAACTCAGAGAAGAATACCAAGATTTAAGAAAACACGAAATTAAATATCAACATAGATAGGATAAAAACATAATGGCAGAATATTGAAACATTAACGGAAAAGAAAATTTATGTGGGCTTAAAATTTAAATTTGCTATCAGAAAATTTAATATTTTAGCAAGTTACCGTTACTCTTCTTTAGGCTGTTAGAGAAAAAATAAAGAAGCAGTTTATTTTCTGTAAGTCAATTCTGATCCTTTCAATATATGTGTTTCGACTGGAGCTGTAATAAATCAGTTACGAAAAAACTGTCTAAATAAAATCTATATTCCGAAACATGACGGCAGGATAATAAATCTGCAGACAACACAACAATAAAATGACATCTGTACATACGCCGAAGTAGTGAGAAGCTTAAAAATTAAGATTTCAATAAGAAATAGAGAAACCTTCACTGCGTAAAATTAGTTTAACAAGTTACCTTTATTCTGTTTCAGAAAGTTAAGGGAAAATGTACAGTTTGTTTTCTGCAAATATTACTCAGATTCTCTCTCCATATGCCTTTTGACTACCCAATGTTCTCGTCAATGCAGCTGTAATGAACCAGGAGCAACATTCATAGGAAAGAACTGTCTATATTAAATTTAAATTTTTTTAACTGCCTGGAGAAGAATATCGGTAACTTTTTAAAATAATTCTACGACACTGAAGAATTCCTTATTTCTTACTGAAATTTTAATTTTTGTAATTGAATATGCTAAATCCTATCGGCCTGATTGGTTTCTTACCAAAGACATTGGAAAGGTTGGTGGATCGACATATTGAGGAGGGAGTAATAGTACCTAGCCTTTTACATCCCTTTCAATTTGCCTACCAAGCAGGAGAATCCACTTCTTACAAGAGTTGAAAACGTGTTGTTGGATGGAGGATCTGCTCTAGGCACCTTTATCGACGTTGAGGGGGCATTCGTCAACGCGTCCCGGGATTCGATATATAAGGCTCTGCAACAAGGCTCTGAACCGACAGTGGTCGGCTGGATTAGAGCAATGTTGACTCAAAGATTAATATATGTTGAGCTTTACAGTGTTACTCTTAAAACAGTGTCAAGTAGGAGCTGTCTGGAGGGGAGTGTTTTTTCACCGTTGCTGTGAAGCTTTGTAGTAGAAAGCCTGTTAAGTGAGCTAAACGAAGCTGACTTGATCATCCTGTGCCCTGGTTGCGGAATTCGAGGCCTGAAGAGACCAATGATGAAGGCCCTCCGGATCGCGGAAGAATGGTACCGGGCGGAGAGGCTCGGAATGAATTCTGGCAAGGCCGAAGTTACATTCTTCATAAAAAAGAGGAAAATGAGAGACTACCCACAGTTACGCTGCTGGGAAGGACTTCAATAGCGGGTAATTGTTAAATACCAGGGAGTAATTCTGGACTTACGACTGAACTGTAATGATCCTATTCAGGCTCGAGCCAAGATAGCTTTATGTGCTTTCTGAGCTTGTAAATGACGCTTGGAGTATATGTGGGAGTGACACCGAAAGTGATGTATTGGATATACATCATGATGATCCATCCAATAACTACGTACGCCACTATTGTTTGTTGGCTTAGTACAGATAAGCGCACAGCGTGTCAACTTGACATAGTTCAAAGAACGACTTGTGTTGGAATGATAAGTGCAATGAGGACTTTTCCCATTAGGATACTGAAGGTTTTATTGAATCTCACTGCGTTCCACTTATTCATAAAAAATGAGGCATTGAAGGCAGTTTACCGTTTTAGTTGGGTGAGGTATCTCGGAACAGGAAAGGGCGTCTACCCGTGGAGCTAGGAGAACGTTGTGAAAAGATACCTACCGCTTCCTATGCAAATTGGCTACACGGCACCCGTTTTGAAACAAACGACCCTATTGATATACTTTTCCAAGCAGTGGGGATTTAGGGTATGATTAAGCTACATAGTCCCAACCAATTATACCTGTCGAAATTATTTTCGATAATAAATCTTCTGAAGGAAAGCCCCTGGAATGAGATGTGCAAAGGGACATAAACCTAATGCACAGCTTTCTAGGGAGCTTCTTATTCTGAACAGGAAAGAACTACTGATCGTGTTGGGATTGCTAACATTTTCACCTACGAGGCAATCTTTATAGGATTGTTATCGGGGATGAACCAATGTGCTATATAGTGCTTGGAGGTGGATCAAACTGTCGACCATATTCTCAGATAGTACCTAGCGCTCAACGAGCTGAGGCAGATACGTTTCGAAAATACAATAATATCACCCGAAACAGTTAAGCAAGGTCAGGTAACGAGGCTGCTCGGATTTGCAAAGTTGATCGGCCTCTAACGATTTGCTGGCATAGTGCGATGTAATAGGCCCAACAAGGCCTAAGCATCAAGAATTGAATATCACCACTCTCTTTCATTCATTCATTCATTCATTATATATTTCGGACAATAATTTAAATATTTCTCATGACAGTTGGTAAACTGTTGCTTGTTAAGCTTCAGTGAAGCAAATATGTAGTGTTTTGTTTTTTAATATTATTTTTTTCTAGAACTAAATAATTAAATAGAAAATAAAATAGAATAAGTTTCCGAAAAAGAAATAAATAAACTAGTAAATAGTAGTTTTATACATACTTGCATTTCTTTCTAAAATAAAGTTAGGGCTGTTTTACAATCGCATTTTCCCTGTGGGCTTCTGGGACCAGTCCTTTGTTAGAAAAGCTGACATAATGTTATTTTCCAAACATCGGACTGCTCTATCTATTTCCTTATCCTCAAATAAACAGAACTTTTCACTTATACTTTACCGTTATTAAGGTAGTAGTTTACCAAAGCTAATTTTACGTATTATAAATATTATCTATAAGTTGTGCGTTGTTTATTTTATTTTAAATATTAATTTTCATGAAAAATTTTAAAGTCGGTTTTATTCGTGTAATGAATAGAACTGAAGAAACTTTTTAGTACGTTAGGATGAATAATTATTTATTCTTCTTTCGTAGGCATGTCAATTTCTTACTATTGCAATTTATCATTTAAACTTGGAAAAATTATTTGTTGATCCATTTCCATTTCGAAGTACCTTAAGAAATGTAATAGCCAAAAAAGTTTCATTTACGTATTAAATGTTTTTTTCTAATTAGTATATTTAATCAGAAAAATTGCTAATGTAAAATTTAGCAGAGAATAAAAGTGGTTAATCGAAAAAGTGAAGAAAGTACAATGTTTTACAAATATTAAGATTACCATGTTCTACCGAACCAAAAAATGTATTTTAATAAGTTTGGTAAAGGCTGAAAACTTTGAAAGATCTGAAAAAAAATTTAAATTAATATCCCATATCTGAATAACGAAATATCGACGGAAGTATCTTCACAAAAACTTTTTATCCTATTTTTAGATGAGAAATGTTCATCTAAATGATTAGAATCGACATTATTATCTTTGGAAAAAGAAAATTGATTATAAATATATTTATTTTGAGGATACAAAAATAAATTCTGTCAAACAAATCAATTTTTCTCATTTTTAAACCATAAATACTTACGATATCCCTAAAAGATTTTTTATATTTTCCAAACTGGCAGGTTTCTCTGGACACAAGGTAATTGCCGGAAAAGGAACTTGCCAATTATGGAAATCGGTATCCAGGCCAGTTATTGTTGGATTAGTTTGAAATTTTTGCCAGAGACTGAAGATAACTACGCATGTAGCTACAGTACCTGTGGTTACACATATAAACCACATCAATCTAAAAATAATAGAGCAATATTATTAAAAAATGGTAATAGCAGAGCTTGGTGCAGGGGTTCCCAAAGTGAGCGCCGTGGTGCTCTGGGGCGACGTGAAGAGTAAACAGGAGTGCCGCAAATACGTATAAAGTAAGTTATATTGAAGTTATTCACAATAATACCTTTATGGGCGTTTTTTTGGTAAATTGGATTTGTCAAGCCTCTATTTTTCTGATTTACACTAAAATTCGAGGGCACATAAAACACAGTCTATAATTTATAGCCATGTAATTTAGCCTAAATCGTTAGTTTTAATCGAGTTCTAAAAGAAGGAGGTTCTAAATCCAACCGCTATTTTTTTATGTACGTTCGTCGATTATTCTGGAACGGCGTAACCGATTTTATTACAATTTTTGACCCATGTTCAGAAAGTAGCTGCGGTGGTCATGGGAGTGTCTTGATTGCAAATCCAAGATGGCGCTGATCATATGGTGGACAAAATATTAATTTGGTTCGATTTGCTTCAGAATTGGTACGGGGATTTTTGCTGTTGTGCATAACGAATCTAAAATTAGTGTTAAAAAATTGAATATCGCAGGTCCAATATGGCGAACTAAAATTTTAACATCTCTTGATTCTGTCTAAAATCAGTATATAAGTAGTGAACATAACCCGATTCTCTCGATCCCCCCACTCCTCGACCTTGACTTTGACCTTGCTTCACCCCTCTTTGGCCCCGCCCACATGTCCTTGTCATTGACCTTGAAAGTGCACGTGTGCTTTGGCCTTGGCCTTGTGTTCAAGGTTGTGTGTGTGACCTTGGCCTTGACCTTGGTCGAGACGACCATGACTTTGTTGAAGGTCATCTTGGGTGTGTGACCTTGAAGTAGTTATTTGTGCATTGTAATAGTGTGGGATGATCTTGAAATGATTTTGACCTTGCAAATTGTTCTATAAATTGTGTGAGTCTATTTGCATTCATTCAGTGTGAAATGTCAGATACGGAACTATCTAAAGAAAAAATTATAGAGCAAGTCGGCAGAGTAATTTGTTTATATCAGAGTAATTTAAAAAGTTTGTGTGATTTTGAAGAGAAGGATCTAGCATTTTTTCCTCTCGAATATTTAAAAACTTGCGTTGATACGCTGAGTTTACGGCAAATTTGGGATAAGCTGCCAGCGTCATATCGGTGTAACAAGGAACTACAGTTAAGCTTACCCTGTTACATTCACTATGAACAAATATATCGTCATTATATAGATGGGCCACCACCAGCAATAAAAAAGTGTCGTGAATGTAAAAAATGAGTGAATAATATGAATAGTGCTTTGCAAGAGACAGTAAAAAAATTGGGCGATGAGTTCACTGAAACGGCTAATAATTATTTCAATGATGCAATGAAAAGTCGAGCAGAATGGGCGTCGCGCTATTGTGATTTGGCTTATGAATATGAAAAGGCTGCGAATGCATGTCGTAAATATTGCAGCAAAACAATAAATTTACAAGACTTTGTTCGTGAGATAAAAAAGTTGGGGTTTGGTGACTGTTTGGAAAAACTGATTAGGTTCATTGCAGATCCGGTTGTGTTAGATGAAATTAGAGTGTAGGACTTAAGTTTAACGTAGTAGTAGTTAATATGGAAAGTTTAGTGCGAGAAATGTACGAGGAATTTCTAATTTCTGCAGCCTGTTCGGAATTTTACGCATATGAAATGCAAGATTCGGAGGCTCAGGACTTTAGTGTATTTTTTAAGTATATGGACCATGCCGAAGTGTGTCTTTTAGCGAGTATAGTTTGTAAGAATTTTCTTAGATATAAAAACAAACAATTATTATTGAACAAATTAAGGAAATTAGGTTTAGGTGATAATGTTAAACGCATAGAAGAATGGCAGAAAAAAATCAATGAATAAAGTACATAAAATGTAGTTATTTGTTTCATTATATTTTGTCCTTGAAGTTATCCTTATACCAATTTAAATGTGTGACGTCATTTGACCTTCAATACTCCTCCCACTATTTCTATCGTTAAGCTACCCCCACCATTGTTACAATTCGACCTTGAAACTCCGCTATAAAGGTTCGTGGGAGAAGAAGTGACTTCAAACAGTCGCAGATATCAGTGGCATAAACATCAAATATTGTGTTCGTGTAGTGTTCTGAAAGTGCTTTTATAATCACGGTAATTTTTGGATTTATATACCATTTTTTTCAATAATGAGTATTGCAAAAGAAACTCTAGATGAAATTAATGAAATGTTTAGCAAAGATTTCGAGGTTTTAGAGAAAAAAAAGGTTACCGAAATGATTGTAGGCAAAGTGTATAAAATTGTAAAGATGGTTTCAATGACTACACGATTTGATAAAACTCTTTTAGTGGCTTTACACGATGACGGTGATAATAGCACATTTGAGACTTTTTTACCAAAACGTGTGGCCGAAACACTATCTGACGATATTGTAGATATTATGAGTAAAACTAAAGATAAATACACTCTAACTTATTTGGGGCAGGGCACTAGAGTTTTTGGAAACAATACTCGAACATTATTACGTTTTGGCTCATTGGAGTAAATTGTATGTAAATTGTTTGAAAAAAAGGATGTAATTAAATTTAAAATATAGTTGCACATGTCAGAATACTTACGCGTGTTCATTATTTCTGTTAAAGATGTCTGCTGATGCGACGACGACGACGACGACCGCCAACGAATGTGTAGATAGATACATATTTTGGTTGGGGAGAGAATTAAGAAATAGGGCTCACGATATGTTAGATAGCGTAAATGTTTGGTCGCATATTGATGTAACCAAAGATCAATATAAGAACGAGATCAGGGATACAATCAATTTTATGGCTGGGGCACACTTGTGCGACAAATTTTTATATGGTTCCATAGACATGGATACATTTTGTGCTGAAATGGTTGAAGAAGAATTAAAAGAATACCTCGTCAATATTCCACATTTACCAGGTGAGCTTGCTGCAAAATATGAATTGGTTTCTGCAACAGCAACAGCCCAAGACGTTGACGATCGAAATAGTGTCGGATGGGATAGAATTTTGAGCAACGAAAACGAAGACATGGAAAATTAATTTTTTATAATTTTTGTATTTGTGCAATTAAATAACTGTAAATAAATATCTGTTACAATCACAGTTTTATTTTATTTCTTTTATAAACATACCAACCCAGTAGATCATAGTCAGTGTTCCTTTTTCTCAGCTGAAATATTTAATATAAGTAGGGCAAATAAAAATAAAATAGTTTAGTAAAGATTGAAAATGAGTCGAGGAAACAACACAATTGATAAATTTGGTCCTCAGAAATATAATGAAAAATATCATATATTATCTGGGCCACAAGGGATTGGTTTTAAACTTACAGCGGATGGGCAGTATGATATGGGTGGAAAAATCATAACCAACTTAGGCGAACCTAAAGATGATGACGATGCTGTGACAAAACACTTTGTTAATAGAAAGTTTTACAATTTTGCAGTTGTAATATGTGACATATTTAACAAGGATGTCCTCCCCATGATATACAAAAATAATAGTGAGCTTAAAACAAAAATTGAAGTTATGCAGAAAATACTCTATTATCAGCCTTTAAATGACTCATTAAGCGCACTGTCGTACGACTCGACTTCAAAAAAAATCTAAAAAAAGCAGGTTAAAGAATAGGAGAACGCACTCCGAGTGGCATAGCCTTGAAGATAACGTCGTAGTCGTCGGTGAATTGGACCTTCCCTCCAAGAATATTGAAATGTTATTTATGTGTATGATGTTTTATTGTCATTGTTTTTAATAATGAAGATTGAAATAAAAAACTTTATTTTACAATATATTGTTTATTTATTTCACATTTTAAATAAAAAATATAGTCATACAATATGTTATTTAAACAATATTAGCTTTATCTATCCAAGAGTTGAAGTGGTTGGGAAATCCTAGCCATTTGACAAATAATTGTTCGATGTGATTTTTCTTGCGTTGTCTAAGGACCTTTTCTACTAGATAAACGTCAGGACTGCTTGTTTTTTGTAGTTCTGATTCGTAAAAACACCCTCTTATAGGCTGACCTTCTAACGATTCCAACAAGTAAGTAGGTGGATTTGTAACGTTAACTTTTACAACTTTAAACAATTCGGTTGACCAAGAGGGCGTATATCCTTTCTCGAATAAGCTTTTGTACTTGCTAATACGCACAATGTCACCCATGGAAAACTTAAATTTTTTAGGTACAATTTTTAAATAATCATATGCTTTAATATGTGTTTTTTCTTGCACGTCTGCAGGCTTCATTCCAATGGTGCGATGTTTCGAATGGTTATAGGTTTTTGTTACTTCCTATAATATATGTATCCATTTGTAAGATCCTCTTGTCGAGAATTGTTTATATAAATTATTTTTTAAAGTCCTTATGACTCGCTCAACAATTGCAGCTTTCTTTGTGCTGTAAGTGGAATAATGATTTATATTATATTTTTTCATCAGGGCTTGAAAGTTTGTATTATAGAACTCCTTTCCTTGATCACTTTGCAGATTTGTTGGTGTATATGATGCCTCTTCAATGATGCTTTTCATCGCATTAGTAACTTCTATACCAGTCTTGTTTTTTATGGCTTTGGTATAGACAAATTTCGAGTAACAATTTATACAGACCAAAATATAACGATAACCATCGTTTTCATCAGCATACTGTTGCATTTCAGCCAAATCAATTTGCCACAAATCTCTGTATCCTTTTATTATCGTGCGCCGTCTTACAAAATTTTTTCTAGCCGTTCTATGTAGTTCATTAACAATCTTGATTTTTTCTAGACTGGGCTCCATATTATTAGTAATACTAAAGGTTTCAGATCGAAGGAAGAACTGAATAATATCATTAAATATTGAGCTTAATATATTATATCTTCTTCTCGTAATTCCTCTATGATTGACATAATTTCATTTTCGTGTCCAGTGTGACCGGCCATTTTGGAACTCCACAACAAACGTAAACGATCCACCAACTCTTTAGCTTTGTTCCAGTAGACATATTGAAATTTTTTCGAAGATAATTTCTTTTTTGTGGGTAACTGTAGTTTTTCCGAGAGATTTTTTCTTGTAATAGTACCACCTAATTTTGTGCCCATTATCAGAGGTTTAATAATTCGTAAATATTTGTTCCATCTGGTCTCCCGTAAACCATCACTTTTTTTAAAATTGTTGTAGACAGCACTCGTTGATTCCAAAATTTCCTTGTACGTTGAAAGTACATTATCACTTAATTGTTGTTGTTCCTTGCCTACACTTGGGGGTGTTTTAAGAAATAACAAATCATAAAGTGCCGGTGATCCACCATATTCTGCAATATTTTTCCCTTTTCTGTATAAGACAATATTTCCATTTCGAAAACGCACCTCTAAATTACCAATAAAATTTTTGTTATAATCTGTTTTTGAACCAAAACGTACACCATATACAGTATCGTATAGAGATGGTTTCGAACGTAATCCTTTCAAGGTGCGTTTAAAGTATCGGAAGTTGTGGTGTCAGCGGATGCGAGAGATGTATTAGTTGATGTCGAGGGTGTATCAAACACCGATTGGCTATTATCTTCTTTTGAAATGCGATGCTGCTGCTGCTGCTGAATAGGTGTGGAGGTTTGAAAGGAATGTGTAGGTTGGGGAAAACCTGATATTTGAGTCGACTGCACTGATGTACTGAGACTATGTGACTTTGTAGCTGGATAATGTTGTTGCTGTTGTTGTTGCTGCTGCTGCTGCTGCTGACGTTGCTTAACCACATCAGATATAGTTGTCAATGGCTTAGAAATGGGTTCGTAAAACTTTTCCAATTCGACAACATTAAACTCTTTAGCCGCTTTAATTTGTTTAAATTTTTTTCTGACGGCATTGGTAGCTTCCACTAGTTTACGTTTTAAGTCGATCGCGTTATTCATGATGTTAACAAAGGACGTTTCAACAATCAAATGAGCGTTTTCTCTTATTATTACAGTAATATATAGCGATCAAATCCTTTGCGGTATCTTCCCGATTTCACATCGCTGTCTTTATCAATTACTAAAAATCCATACTTATTATCCCAAGATTTTGAGCACATTTCTTGAAATTGAGTAAAAGTTAGATCCGGTGAAACGTGGTCGGAAAATATGTGTTTCATATTCAACTCATCTTGTTTAAACATAATAATAAAATTGGCGTTGTCTCGCACAAGCTGTTTAGGCACTCGCGAATATGTTTGCGCTAGGTAAAAGGAGTCGATATTTTTATGACGTCCCATGCTAAAGTACGATCTTATAACATCTTGTTTTTCACATATAACATCATCAAAGATAAATATAGAGTTTGGTTTTGCATCGGACGGTTCCACAATATTACTGGAATCACTAAAGGCATAGTAGCCTAAACCTTTGATGGGCGCTAAAATTTTCCTTAAATACTCATATTTCGGTTGATACAGAGATTTCGAGTAAATATAGACATTTTCGAAACGTAGCTTAAGGGGGTGTGTAAGCAGCGAAATCATGATATTAGTTTTTCCACAATTGGATGGACCAATTAACAAGCCGCGAATAGAGGAAGGAAGTAGAGGACCGTGTCTCTTCATTATCTTCTTTTCAAATCCAAGTCCGACTTTTTCATCGAGATTGTCAATAGGAAGTTTTTGTTTAAGATCGATAACGCGCATCTTAGGAAAATTTGATATTTTATATGCAATTTTTCACAAAAACTGTCATTCAGATGCCGAGCGTCAAACGAAGTGGACGGTCTCACGTTTCCAACAAAACTGGATACGGTATTGTGAATTCGTTAATAAATAAATTACCATTCGAGGTACACATTCCTGGTTACCAATATTGCGGACCCGGAACAAAAGTAATAAAACGTGTAACAAGAGGTGATCCAGGCATTAATCCTTTGGATACCGCATGCAAAAAACACGATTTAGCCTATTTACATAATAAAGACAACATAAGTGCGAGACATCGAGCGGATTACGAGCTCGAACAAAGTGCTTGGAATAGAGTAAAATCGAAAGATTCCAGTTTAGGTGAAAAAACAGCAGCTTGGTTAGTTACAAACATTATGAAAGGAAAACAACGTTTTGGTATGGGTGTACCATCATCATTATCAACAAAAAAAACATCTAGTAAAGGCACACGTCATACAAAAAGGAAAGGTGTTAATAAAAATCGACATGTTCGGAAAGCCAGTTTCGGAACAGCTATTCGACAAGCAGTTCGAAGGGAATTATTAAAAGCCGGAAGTAAAAATGTGTTGGAAAAAAATGTCATGAATGCATCTAAAATAGCTCTGTCGGTAGCACGTAGATCGGTAAAAGCGGCAGGTGGCAAAAGGAAGGTTCGTACACCGAGAATAATACCGATTCCTAAAACTGGTGGAATATTACCATTAATACCAATTTTTGCCGGGTTATCAGCTTTGGGTTCATTAGCCGGTGGGGCAGCGGGAATTGTGCGCGCCATAAAAGCAGTAAAAAAAAAGCAGCGAAGATAAAACCGGTGCCGGCCTGTATTTAAAATCGAAAGGAAATGGTTTGTTTCTAAAGCCATATCGTAAAGGTATGGGATTATTTTTAAATCGTAGATCAAAAAATTAATTGAATCCCTACCTCGAAGACCACTATCTAACATCGATATAGAAAAATATGCCAAAAAGAAAAGAATAGGACACTTTCGAGGCGTTTATATGAGGGATTTATTACCTAGACAAGGTCCTCGACGTTACGAAGCAGCAATAGTGAATTTGGATAGTACGCGTGGTGCAGGGACTCATTGGGTAGCTTATAGAAAAAATAATTCTAAAGTAACATATTATGACAGCTTCGGCGATTTACCCCCACCGATCGAATTGGTACGATATCTACAAACGGGATCGGAACCATCAAAAATTATTTACTATACATACGATCGTCAGCAGGATTTTGGAACAGTCTGGTGTGGACATTTGTGCTTAAAGTTTCTTGTCGAATCATCAGCGTAAAAGATGTCATCATCATCATCGTCACCATTAACACCGCAAATGGATCGCAATAACTATACTAAAATGTTGCAATCACTGAAAGCATTTCATCTAGCTGGTGGATTAAGGAAAATGACCGTGAAACAGTTAGAAAACATGCCCAAGGAAGTAATGATTGCATTAGCCCCAAATGAAATTCCATTCGTTTGGGAAAAGTTGCCCGAGCACCTCAAAAGCGATATCGATATATTAAAATATCAGTGCGGTTGCAAACATTATTTCAGCAGCAGCAGCAATTTAAACGAGGTTACGGCTGATGAGGATCATACAGCTAGAAAAATATTTTGTTGTTATTGCAAAATCAGCGATGTGCGCATAAAAGCAGAAAATAGCATAAAAACGTCACTATCTAATGCAGTGAGAAAAGGTGTGAAGATGAATCTTTTTAAATGTTGCCGCTAAGAATAAAACCGAGATGTGTGATGTTTTAATGGTTAGTCATGTCACACTAACAGGACACTCGAGCGTCTTAAGCGCCGATTTTTATCCACCAGTCGAATTAAATAGAGAAAACAAATATGGTCTGGCATTGCTGGGATTTTACACATACAATTCAATTTTTAATGTGGACGAAAGCAACAATAAGTTTGCCTACATGAAGGAGGGTTACACTACCGAGTCGATACAATTGCAGATTCCACCTGGGGCCTATGAAATAGATGAGATAGGTAAAGCTATGTTAGAGGCTTTGAGGATTTCAACTGAAGAAAAGAACGATGGAATCTTTTACTTGGTCGCTAATAATAATACACTGAAATGTGAACTGAAATCCCAATATACTATAGATTTCCGGGGAGAGGCGAGTATCGGTAAAATGTTAGGATTTAATCATACAATGTTAAAAAGAGACAAAAAGCACGAATCAACCGAGATGGTGGAAATAATGAAAGTACGCATCATACGCGTAGATTGTAATATAATTTCCGGAGCATATATGAATTCTGTGGAAGGTCATACCTTGTTCGAATTCGATATCGACGTGGATCCCGGTTACAAAATCAGTAAAGAACCACAAAATAATATTTATATGCCGTTAATGCCGGCAGGACGTCAGTTTATCGACAACATTACTCTTCGCATCTTGGACGATAGCGGTGATCTAATCAATTTTCAAGGCGAGAAAATAATCGTGAAATTGGAACTGAAGAAACTTTCATAGAAATGGGTTTTTGCTTCAATCGTCAATTGTGTCTGCTGTCGACTAAGATGGGGGAACCGCCGAAACATAATAAAAGTAAAAGAAGAGTTAACGTCAAGGTTAGTCGTCGTCCAGACGTTAGATCACAAACATCTCAACAGTTATCTGCCGAAGACTATAAATTTTTAAAATCAATCGGTCTTAAAGTGCGAAAATGATTTCCACCACCAGCGATAAAATAGAGGTTTTCTCCGAGCCCATCTTGGACAATTCCATTATTAGTCTAGAAGAGCATACGTATAAACCATACGGGTCTCCATCATTCAACAATTCGGATGAAGTCCGTATCCCCATTAATTTTCAAGATATTATACTGGATATCGCCGAAAGTTACATATATATCGAAGGAAAATTTAAACCCATAGACGCAACGAAAAGATGTTTTTTATCAAATAATGCCCTCGCATTTTTGTTCGATGAAATTCGCTACGAGATGGGAGGTGAGCAGGTCGCCGTGGTTCGTAAACCTGGAGTTACGACGACATTAAAAACCATGGTTTCATTCGGAAGTTTGCAACAAAGATCTCTCATGACGTGCGGATGGGGTCTCGACGAAGCAAACCAAGATATCGTAGACACGGCAAGTAACGTATTCTCCGGGAAATTACCCTTAAAATATCTTATGGGATTCGCCGAAGATTACGCAAAAGGTGTTTTCAACGTAAAACAAGAGCTTATTATGATTATAGCTCGCACTTTTACCAATTGTTACGTCGGCGAAGTAGAGGCAGAAATTAGTATCGACAAAATCGAATGGAAAATTCGTCACATCATTCCAGACGATAAGCAAAAATTGAAAATACTGTCTCGCATTAATAAAGGAGGAAACAATGCCAGTATTCAAATGGCATATCGTAAATGGGATCTGTACGAATTACCAGCTTTAAGGCAAACATCTTCCGACGTGTGGGCCTTGAGAACGAGTACAAGTCTGGAAAGACCGCGCTATATAATCGTCGGGTTTCAAGACAGCTATAATTGCGACAAGAAAGAAAAAAACGCAACCCAGTTTACTCACGCCGACGTATGCGACATTAGACTGTATCTGAATTCAACCGTTTATCCATACGAAAGATGGAATTTAGATTTCGCCAAGAAACTGTACGCAGCAGCCTATTACAATTACGAAAACTTCCAAAGCAGCTACTACGGGCGCGAAATAAACGATCCGATGATAACGTTCGCGGAATATATGAAAAACCCCGTTTTTATTATCAATTGCAGTCATCAACCAGAGGCGATTAACTCATCGACAGTGGATGTAAAATTGGAGTTCCAAACGAGAAAGAATAAATTCCCCAAAGACACTAAAGTGTACGCATTAGTTATTCACGACTCATTTTTTAGTTATAATGTATTAAACGGTTCGGTGACCAATAAATCTATATTTTAATGTATCTATTATATGTAACACAATAATAACGTTCTTGAATCAATAAATTTGTAATGAGTGAAGTAGTAGTTTTATATTTATTTGAAACCCAACCAAAAAAAAAAGCTGGCGGAAAAGCCCGCTCTTTAAGAAAAGAGTACGGGAATTTAGAAAATGGTGGTTTATTAAGTGGAAAAAAGAGCTTAAATAACACAAGAAAAAATTTTTAAGGCAAAATATAAAAACAACGATTTAGAAAATTTGTAGGAAAGTAACGGTTAGGAATAGGGAAAAAAGTTATAAGAAAAAATTATAGAGGAAATCGAGTACTATAAGCAAGCATTTTTCTCGACAGTAAAAACGTAAAAAAAATTTTTTCAAAAAAAAAATTGAAAATGGTGAATGCGCGCCAAAGTTGAAGTTTTGGAGCAAAATGATATTAGGAATTTAGAAAGAGAATTTTTTTCTACATATGGTGGTACTTTTCAAAATTCGGAAAGATGAAATTTTAAGAAAAGGGTTATAGTAAGTTAGTAATTTGGATTTTTTAAAGCGCTGTAGCTCGGGAACCGTTCAAGATAGAAAAAAAAATAAAAGCACTTCGATAGCCCAAAATTTTGAGGAGAATGCGATGGTGTAAAAAAATTATAATTTTTTTTTTTTTGAAAATGCTGAATACGCGCTAAAGTTGAAGATTTAGAGAAAAACGATATTGGGAAATTAAAGAGAGAATTTTTTTCTACATATTATAGTATTTTTGAAAATTCGAAAAAATGAAATTTGAAAAAAAGGGTTATAGAAAGTTAGTAATTTGAATTCTTTAAAGCGCTGTAGCTCGGGAACCGTTCAAGATAGAGAAAAAATAAAAGCACTTTAATTACCTAGAATTTTGAGTAGAATACAATGGTGAAAAAAAATTTGGAAAATCTTAAAAATGACAAAAAATTTAGACGAAAAAATTGAAATTCTTGAGTTAGGAGGCTAGGGCCGCCGAACGGGAGTATGTGGAAGTTGTAGGGGAGGTTTTTTTTTTTTTCTAACTTTTCAAACTTATATAATCCATTTATGCACTCCACCTTACCCCCTCCAACTTTTTGAATGTATATAGAGGCCGGTATTAGAATTATTTCATCATTACACATTCGATCGGCAAGATGGAAGATATACCAAAAAGGATCATTGGCATTGTCAGGCCATTCGTGCCCGGCAAAATATGCAAGTGTGAGGAGTGCGGGGGTACCGCACCAGGAGCGGCACCTTCGGCACCGCCTGCAACGCCGACACCACCAGCGACGACGACGGTGCCGCCAATGAGAAGACCAAGGGCTGCACCTAGGTCGGTGTTAATATCGTTGGGTATTACTCCACAGTAGGCACCCCACCCTCCCCCCAGGCCCTTTTAGGGCCACAAAAACGGTCCTTTTCAGGACCACATTATATTTTGATCGTAGTTTAGTAATCGTCACTTATGGGGCGAGATATTCGTTTAACGACGATTTGTCTCGTAGCTTAAGTGCCAAGTTATATGCTTGAGAACCTATGAAAATGTTAACAGTTCAAACAAGGTTTCTATTATTTTTTTTTGTAATGTATTCTTCACAAAATATTAAGAATAAGTCTTATTGTCTAAACAAATCTAATTCCTTATTTAAAGTTTTTGAAAAAATCAATAATTCTATAAGCTCTCACCAATACATAACATTTAGAATCCGTTGGTGGAGTGGGGGTAGTTCTATATATATGAGACTGGGTCAGTTACACAGTCATATATTCATCAACCCTCATACGATGAACATGGAGGAAGAAAGACCCGCCAGCCGAGGCTCATCCATCTTTAGTGATGACACCGTAGCCGACAACGTTGGAGACCTGCAAGTCTTCGACGACGACGACGAGGTGGATTTTGAAATTGACGTCCTACATTGGGACGACTTGGATGAGCCGATTCCGCTAGTATATGACCATGATCCGGGTCTAGTGGAATTAGACGATGCGGGCGATTGGGTCTTACAAAGACTCGAAACTCCGTCGCCGCAGCCAGAGCCGGACTCGACGGAAGATGCGGTGCTGGAAATTCCAGCATCACCAACACCCGACGACCCACAAGGCCCCTGCGATTCGTCAAGCTGGTGGTCGACCAGCGAGGATGGGGCACCATAAGCCCCACACTCTCCCTGGCCCTTTTTAAGGGCACACAACAACGGTCCTTTTCAGGACCACAAAATACTTTGATCGTAGTTTTAGTACATATTAGTACTTTGTTACTAATATTGTATGTATAGAATATACGATATTAGATACAAAGTATTAAAACTTTAAGTGCTGGTGGAACCCAGCTAAATCGTTCGTTCGAATTTGAGACCGCAAACAACTTTTGGTCTCAATACGTAATACGACATTTGTTTTCACCCCCCACCATTAATTTGTCTCTATATATACGACCACCAATACTTATTACAATCATTTTAGTTCAACATGTCTGCGACTCAACAACAACAACAACAACAACCCATCCAATGCCCTGTGGTAGATTCTACCACAGAGAATTGTCTGGAGTGGGAGTTGAACGATCCCAGATGGGATGAACTTTGGCGGTTCATCATCGAATATACAGAGGACAACACCACCACCCCCGCTGATGATGACGGGCCGTGCGACTCCACAACACAATAAAAGAGTCGCATGTTTTACAACCAAACGGTCCTTTTCAGGACCACAAAATAATTTGATCGTAATTTTAGTTGGTTATAATACTTTGTAACCAATATTTTATGTTTTTTTCATAAAAACATACAATATTGAGATACAAAGTATTAGAAGTTCTGGCGACAGAACCTTAACTTCATAAACCGAACCATGTTTTAGCATACTTGTAAATATTATCAGAAAATATTTACAACTATTGCTATTGCGTAGTTTTAGTGGATTATTCACTCTTTTTTTTATTACCTAATATTATGTGGGACAGGGCCTATATGAAATAACACACAAAAATAAATTTTCAAGTCATTTTTATTCTCATTATAAAATATAAAAATTTGATCAAACACTTTTTTTTATTAACTACAATATATATATATTTACAAACTTAATACTATAAATTAAAAGCTAATATCTACAACTACCTAACACCTACTACATAATTTATTAAAGTCCTCTAATTGTCTTTTTAACCGCGCAGATTTCACCTTTTTTATCTCTAATTGTCTTTCAAGTTCTAAAATGTCACTGTCACACTCGTTCATTTCTTTCACTAAGCGTTTTTTCATGTCATAAATGTCTGTCAATTTGTTCTTCTGAGAGGTGGTGAAGTCTTCGACCCACTCCGGTTGCGATGGCTCGGAATATATTAACGAAGAAGAAGCGGTTTTATTTGGTGAAGACGATGACGATGACGACGACGACGACGACGACGAAGCAGCGGAAACTTCATCGCCTTCAAAACACCGCTTAAACCGCTTCTTCATGGGTTTCCGGCACCCCAATATCGGCGACAGTGGTGCTGGGGAAGACTTCACCTCCGACACTATTTCATTCTCTACGCTGGCCGGTGTTGGTGGCGTTGGTGGTGTTGGTCCATCGGGGCCTTCTATGACTTCCACTTCTACCGACAATGGCTCTTTTGGTGCTGTTTTTAGGAAGTCGGGTAATAGAACAGGGGTGGAGGGACGCTTAAAGTTAAACTTTTTCTTCTTCCCTTGTCCCACACCTTTAATCGCCGAATAAAATGTTTTTTTATCGGCGATTTCCGACTTCCGCATAGTCAAGAGCTTTTTCAATTTCGAAGCTTTCGGAGAAGATTCCCTAGGCCGCGATGCTTTTCGCACAACCACATCACTAATCACATTTATCTTTGGCTCCTTCTCCTCCGTCCAGCATTCGAGGAATTGCGCTGCCGACTGAACTAACTCTTCGTCGCGACCATCATTGAGGGCTCGGTCTTCGGCATCTTCATGCTCCACGCCATTCCAGTTCTCGAATACCCCCGGACTTAACAGTTCCAAACCTCTCATGTTATCCAGCATGCCTTGCTGCGAACCGCAGCTCACGTCAAGAGCATCTAAAAGAGACCGTACACTCGACATCTTCGATATTAAAACTCACACAATTAACTTTTTCTTAGCACTGTACTGTTTGGTGTTCTGACGAACTGTGAAGAGCTCGAGCCAGCAAGTCTGCTTTTATGCCCATTTCCCCCACTACACCACCTTTATTCCTTTTGTTCGATGCATTAAGTATAATATTTAAACTTGTCAGATGCAAGGCCAAGGCCAAGGCCGACGTAACCGGCAATACCAGGGTCGTTTTCAGGGCTGTAATTTTAATGGATTTTTTTTTTGTCCCTGTCAAGGTTATTTTAAAGAAGCATATAAATATAGTACTAAACTTGTTAGATGCGAGGCCAAGGCCAAGGTCAAAGTACCCGTCAATGTCAGGGTCGTTTTCGAGGTTGTAATTTTCAAGGATTTTTTTTTTGGTCCTGTCAAGGTTATTTTAAAAAGTAATACATAATTAGAGTACCGCGATTGAAAAGTACAACATATTCAAACATCATGTTGCCAACTGATGAACAACCTAGTGAAGCAGCCAAAACATACAGTCATATACCAAAAGCTTTTTATTTAACTTGTCATCATTGTAAAAGACTAGGTATCTGCTGGCGAAATGATCTTACGTATGACTTCAACTACATTGACCTTTTCAGGGTTAAATTTGTACAATGCGGCTTTTGTGGACTAGTTTACTACCAGTTCAAGGACATTAATGAACGTGCCATCCAGAGAAGAAATTGGGTCATAGAAGAAGCTTACCTGTACAGAAGAAATTAACATGTATTTTATTTCTTAATTTTTAATTTTTTTGTTTGTTATTTTTTTTATTTTTTTTTTAATAATAAAAAGTAAACTCAATCTTTTGTTATATTTTAATTTTTTTTTTTTTTTCAATAAAACAATAGTAAAATGAATCTGTACGTGTATTTATTAAACATCACCTAAAATACGTTTTGCAATCCATATTTTTCTGCAGAGTCCGTTTATTAATGAAATAGAACCATATATTAGGGTGAAATCTAATGGTTTCAAATCAGTCTCACATAACAATGTCAGAAGTAAACACTATTGATAAGTTCGGTCGCAAAAGAAAATTTAAGGATTTTAACTTTATGCGAGGTCCTTCAGGAATAGGTTTTAAACTTACACCTAATGGAGATTACGACATGGGAAGCAAAAGATTGTGCTATTTAGCAGAACCTCTTGAAGGAGACGATGCGACCACACGAAATTATGTTGATAATAACCTTGCTCAGTGTGTGCAAGATACGCAGAAAGCTTTACATGACTCAACAATTGTTATTAAAGATATATTCAGAAACCAACTTGAAGGTTACGTACGCAAGAAATTAATTGAAACCGGTCAAGAACTTAGAGGATACATTGATGATACTGTTATTGCAATATATGAACTTAGGCAAGACGAACTGCGTGATGAACTTAACTCTAGAATGTTGAAAATTGAAAAGACTATGGAGGATCTTGTCAGCAAACCTGTTTCACATTAAACACTTACTCGTAGACCTGTGCGTTTAATTTACTATTAGACAAATTTTTCAACAATAACTTTTACAGTTTGTTATTTGTCGACACTTCATTATATTTATAATTTTAAAATAAAGGTTCTATAAAAAAGCAATCAAGTAATGAATACATGTTTTTTATTTAAAAAAAAAAAAAAATGACAATACTATCGTTACATATTAATGTTGTATGTTTAATAGAAATAATAAAAACAATACAAATAATGAAATATGGATTTTCCAGATTACGTGCTGTCCTGACTTAGAAATGATTCCAACACGGTGACTAAATTTGCTAAGTTTTCTTCCGGGTCTGTTTTGTAAAAATCTATGTCTGCATGCCCCCAAGGTAGAGTTTTGGTTGAACTGGGAATTACATAACGATTATCATCACTATGTGACAATGCTACTTTATTTATTATGTTGGTATAAATGTTATGTAATTCACTTCTAAATGTCTTCATCTTTCTTAATATCAAACCACCCCGTTCAACAATTCTTTGGTAGTCTTCCTGATGAAGGTCTTTCTCGATAACACATTTTTTGATACCTTTGGCTTTTTTTAATTCATTATTAATGGACTTTACATAATAAGCCTTCGCGCCGGTACCATAAAAACTTATTATCGGATCACCAGGAAACTCATCTTTCATTCTACCAACTACAGAATTACTTTTAATTATGTTGAAATTATTAATTTCGGGGTAATTTGATGTATCAAATTTTTCGGGGTTTTCTGATATAGTTTGATAAAAGTTTTCCGTATACACTTTTAATATAAGCGAGTCAGTATCGGTGTAAAGTAACGAAGCATCATCACCAAACTTGGATTTAATAAAATTATAATAAAAATCGTATATTACAGTCTTTGATATATCTAATATGGAAAAACCGATATAAATTGGTTTATTGTACAATATTTTAACTTTATTCATATGTATAGCAACAAAGTTCTCGGTAAATATCGAGCTACTATTGAAATTGGGGCGGGATATTAGTGCTCTAGCTCCATTTCTGCCTACACTGTTCTCCCAATGTGTTACTAATTTTATATCTTTCAATTTTCCACATTTTCCATAGTTTTACCAAATATCGCGTTATTTTTTAATTTAAAAGTGTCCTTCGCAAATTTTGTGGTGGCCTTGTTACGTAAATTGGTATTAAAATAAATATACGATTTTAGCTATTTTGATTGCTTAAACTGTAATACTCGATGGGTTTGCATTACCACTAAGCCGTTGGCGATGGCTTGTTTTAAAGTTCTATAGTGTACAATGTATTTTTTTTTATCTTGTAAATTAGGAATTAATTTCGGTAATTTAGCGTTTTCTGTTGGCGGTATGATATTTTCTACTAGAAATGGAAGATCAGAATGTGCATCATGCAACTCAGTCGGATAATGCACATCCATTTCCAAAACGTAGCCATGTAAACTATCATCACCAACAGCCATAATATTTAAATCCAGAATTTCGCGCTCGCTTAACCATCGAAAACCACCATATGGTAATGCTTGTGACATACTATGACCATATAGATTTGTAGCATCAAGGTATGTTATAAATGAAGAAGGTTTTGTTGGGTCATAGTCTGGTAAAAAAATATTATTAGCGATGTGCTTCCTTTCTGTACACTGGCTTATGCCGCCGCGTATACCTTTCTTAAAAAAATGTATCATGTCTATATCAGTTAAGAGCTCTAACTCTACCTTAGTCATACGTAGCATACAATCAAATGATAAACTTGGTAGGGTATAGTAATGTGCCGGATCAAGTTTATCGAATTTTAAACAATTATTCCGAAATTGCTCAAAAACATCACACAATAGCAACACATCTGATTTTAAATACACGTCCGAATAGTCCCCCAAAGTTTTACACCCAAACAAGCGCCATACTTCTTTTGCTCTTCTATAGCTTTCATCGCTAATATGTTCTTCCCGTAAATTATCATAAAATTCATCTTTACTTGGAAGACATGTATTTTCCATTTTTTCTATAGAGTCAATAAAGCTATAGGGAAAAACACCCTTTTGACGCATCAAATTAAATTGGTTGATATTTGAAAAATGTTTCCGCGTTTCAATAAAATCGTCGTCGTTTAAACCGCTGCCTAAATTTTCCAAAGACGTTGACAGAAATTTAAAACTATCAATAAATCGCAACTTTAAATATTTCCTCTTGACTTTTCCACATTTACTATCAAAATAATCGTGCACATAAATGCTTTTGGTAAATGATATGTACTTTTCCTTACTTTGAGCCAAAACACCAATTTTATCCCCATATTTACATAACTCTTTTATAAATAAATGGCTGTCGTAGCCGCTTAAGTTATGAAATATGATAGGGATAAAAGAGGGTAATTTATAATTTAAATTACAAACGGAATGTGCAGCACCAAATCTTTTTGCACCAGTTATGTGACAGTGGTCTCGTACTTTAATCTCACCCTCTTCAAAAGGGCCTTCACATATACCACATATTTTAGCATCATTAAACTCCCTTTTTTCTTCAGGCGTTAACGGTTTCATAGGCTTAATGTCTTTTAAATATGTGTTGTATAGAGCCCTTAAATCACACTCGATACGATCCACAAAGACTTGAGCTGCATTATTCCCCCGAAATAGCTCAAATTTCGAAAGTGAGTCGTCAAAAGAGCATTTAATTAAATAAGCAAAAGAATATGGTTCATGTTTAAAACTTTTTACAGTGTAAGAATTTTGTGGGTTTGGTTGTACCGTTTCAACGGGTTTTAAAACAGATTCGAAATCTGCATAAACCACGAATGGAACGCGCATTTGCTTTTCTATACCCTCGAATTTTAAAATATTTTCCGGTACACTCTTTCCAAATTTATCGATTTTTAAATCCACTGAGGGTGTTTGCGTGAAAATGTGGTTACAATCGTAGATTTGATGTAAAGTTAAAGCTGACGGTGTACTAAAATAAATGAGGCAACCATCACAGAAATATATTTTATGTTGTTGACAACTAATTTGACTTGAAACTAAACGTGATAAATCCCGAATCCAACAATAATGACTCTTTGAACAAGTCGTATCACAAAAATGTTCACCGCCATCTTTACTACTACAGTCTTTTGTAATTAACAATAAATTTACATGCCTATCCAACTTTTTTGACGCATACCTCAGTGGACCAATAACTTCATGTATTACTTCATTATTTTCATATTTAGATTCCAGACCGTATACGTTAATTGATATGTTGTTCATTTCCTCAAATTTTTTAATGTCACGTAATTTTACTGGAAAATCCATACCTGTTACATTTAGCACTCTAGAAAAATGGGGGTAGGATATCTTCTGTGAAGGCTCTGCTGTTGGAGGAAACAATGCTGATGTTACAGCCCACGCAAAGCAAAATTCGTCCTGGTTAATCACATTGACGACAGCTCCTTTCTTTTCAATAGAACACGGCAACTTGATGTATGATGAACCACCCATAGGCATATACTTGTTGATACCAACTTCCAAGTATAAAATTCGCACATGAGCCCATCCTATAACAAAAAAAATAATATATAAAAATCAGTTTAATATATCGGGTTTTGATTTTTCCATACCTGAATCTTTCTCCTGGAATTCTGTCGCCTGCGTTTTTATTAATTCGGTGAAAGAATGGTAAACGGCATCCAAATCACTTTCTAAACTAATTATTTGATTAGCAGTGTTGAAGGATTTTTCACTGAATATTTCTTGTGATGGAAGCATGTACTCGCCAACAGCTGTCATGTTAACTTTTAAAGCATGATGCACACGCAATAAATTATTAACAAGTTCCACCACCTTGGATTTAATGTCTGCAAAGAACATTACGTAATCGGAATGCTCCATATCACTGCTAACCCGATAGGTTGCAATTCTCCTTTTGAAGGCACATTCAACGAGTTGCACACCATGACATACCGGCAAACATGAATTATTTTTATGTTGTTGTGTTCGTTTATGCGCCGACATATGATTTATTGGAACATCTACATTACATGTAGCGCAATTAATTACCGGAATCGTCGATGTATACTCTTCAATTCGGAGCCGTTTTCCTCCAGGCACTTCATTAAATCTCGCCGCACACGATTCTCTTTGATGACGTCTCATATTATAAATATTAGTAAACTTAGAACCGCAATTTTCACAAACATATGCCATGATTTGTCAAATATTAACACATGTACTACCTATACAAGTCAGAGCCAACTGATGAATGAAACTGCCCCATACCATAAAACCATTCAAGGTCACCCCCAACCACGTAACATATCTTCAAGGCCACACACCCAAGATGACCTTCAACAAAGTCAAGGTCGTCTCGACCAAGGTCAAGGTCAAGGTCACACACACAACCTTGAACACAAGGCCAAGGCCAAAGCACACGTGCACTTTCAAGGTCAATGACAAGGACATGTGAGCGGGGCCAAAGAGGGGTGAAGCAAGGTCAAGGTCAAGGTCGAGGAGTGGGGGGATTGAGAGAATCGGGTTATGTTCACTACTTATATAGAGTGTTTAAGGGTGTAAATTACCAAATTAAAATTATGTTTAAAAAATTCAGCTTGGCAGATTGAAGGATCTGTAAGAAATAATCAATATGAACTATGAAGGGATAACTTTGGTTGAATCTACCAAGGAAGGTATCTGAAGTGTCCGGCTTGGATTTAAATGAAACTTCGATATAGGTAGAGGGTACAAAATAAGGGAAAAGTATTTTTTTATCTGCGGAGATTCATTTTAACGAGGTGAAAACCGCCACCAAAATTCACCCCTAAAATCAGTATTTTTGAAATATCTCAGGTTTTAAGTGAGACATCGTTACAAAACAAAATAAAAATTACTTGTTGTTCGAAATTATATTAAACTGTGGTCTTTTCACACCCAAGGATATCATCCCTTATTTTTTATAAGGGTGTACCATCAATTCGCTCCCGTAATTTAATTCTAACAATTACGAAATTTAATATAATTGAAAATATTTTTTCACGCATGCTATAACTAACTTAAGTTGACGGGTTTTGGGGTTTCTAAAAATGACTAGTAAAAGAGGGTGAGCAATCCCTAAATACTTTTTTTTTAAAATCCCAAGTTCCAATTGAGATATCTTTAGAAAACAAAGTGGAAATTACTTGTTATTTGCAATTATATTGAACTAAAGTGTTTTCATCCCCAAGAATATCATCTTTTATTTTTTATAAGGTTAATCCATCTATTCATCCATGTAATTTAATTCTAAAAATTACGAAATTTAATAAGATCGTTTGGAAATATTTTTTTCACGAATACCATAATTAAGTCAAGTTGACATTTTTCGGGGTTTCCAAAAATAAACTAGTTAAAGAGGGTAAGTCACCTCCAAATACTTTTTTTAATATCTCAAGTTCTAATTAAGATAACTCTACAAAACAAAATGAAAATAATTTTTTATTCGAAATGATATAAAACTATAGTATTTTCATCCCAAAGGATATCATCTCTTATTTTTTATTGAGATACACCGTATATTTGAGCAAGTAATTTAATTGTAAAAATTACGAAATTTGATAGAATTGTTTGAAAATATTTTTTTCACGAATACCATAAATCACCTAGGTTGTTGTCTTTCGGAGTTTCTGAAAATAAACCATTAAAAGAGGGTGAGCCACCCCCAAATGCTTCTTTTCACATCCCAAGTTCTAACTGAGAAAACTTTACGAAACAAAATGGAAATTACTCGGTATTTGAAATTAAGTTAAACTATAGTATTTTCTCCCTTGAGGGTGAAAATAATATAGTTTAACTTCCTTGAGGATATCACTCGAAATATGTCATTTCATAGAAAATATAAACTTATTCTATTGGTTAAGCATTCATGTCTGTAAATTATTATATTCTTGACAAATAGTGATTTCTAATTCTGTAACGTTCATTTAAATTGAAATTTGACAATTTTAAGAATAATAATATATGTATTATTGGGAGTGCAAATACCATAGTTTAACATTATATCGAATAACAAGTAATTTTAATTATGTTTTGTAGAGATATCCTAATTAGAACTGGATATATTAAAAAAAAACTTATTTGGGGGTGGCTTACCCTCTTTTACTAGTTAATTTTCGGAAACTCCGAAGTTACTTATTGTATTCGTAAAAAAAAATATTATCATCAAATTTGGTTTAATTTGTAGTAGGGGATGATATCTGTGGGGATAAACTAATATGGTATAATCTCACTTCAACCAACAAGTAATTTTAACTTTATTGTGTATAGATATCTCAATTAGAATTTGAGAGTTGAAAAAATGCATTTGGGGATGACTCTTTTACCACTTCATTTTTGAAATCGAAAACTTGTCAACTTCAGTTAATTTCATGAAAAAAAAAATACTTTAAAACAATTTCATTAAATTTCGTAATTATTAAAATTAAATTACATGCGCTAATGGATGGTTTACCGTTATAAAAAATAAAGGGTGACATCTTTGGGGGTGAAAATACCATAAGTCAACATCATTACAAATAACAAGTAATTTACATTTTGTTTTGTAAAGATATCTCAATTAGGACTTGAAATTTAAAAAAATGTATTTGGTGATGACTCACCCTCTACTACTAATTTATTTTCAGAAATCCCGAAACCCGTCAACTTAATTTTTTTATGGTATTCATGAAAAAAATATTTTCAAACAATTCCATTAAATTTCGTAAAATACCATAGTTTAACATCATTTCGAATAACAAACAACTTTCATTTTGTTTTGTAAAAATATCTAACTTAGGACCTGATATATTTCGAAAATACTGTTTTTAGGAGTGAACTTTAAGGACGGTTTTCATTTCGTTATAATGAATCTCCGCAGGTAAAAAATACATATATCTTATTTTTGTACCCTCTACAACATATTGAAGTTTCATTAAAATCGGAACCTGACACTTCAGGTACCCTTCTTGTAAGCAGCGGAGTAGTATATATCATTTTCTACTGAACTTCTAGCCGTAAAAATAATGGTGTCGTGAGGGACAAAAAAACTGTTTATGGTGAATAATTTTTTAAGACTCTCCGATCATGAAAAAAAATTTCAAAATGTAAGGAAAAAAATTTTGAAAATTTTAGAAATGAACTCAGAATCATATTCATCAGATACGTTGATAGACCCTACATAGAGTAATGTGTAAACACTGAACTGCTTCACATAATTTCGATTATGAGGGTTGCTACCCTTACGTCTTACTTTTAAAATTCGATCTTTTCTGTTCCCGGTTTTATAAAGAAGTAAAAAATGAACTGAATTTTTTTTACAAATATGTTTATTAATTAAGTAAACTGAAGAATTTATTGTTTTTAATGATTTTTTTCCATAACACGAGCTTTATCAGTGAGTTCACTATTGAGAATTTATTTTTATAAATCAATCGAATTGAAGAGTAAAATATCACACTGATAAAAACCAATTGTAGAAGTAGACAGATTTCAACGAAAAATTACAGTTCACGTCCGAAACAGAGAATAATAATAAAATAAATTTTCTAGATATGACACTTATACGCAGAAAAAACAAAATTTTAACTGAATGGTACACCAAACCAACTTAGTCAGGTAGATATCTAAACTATTTCTCTAATCATTGAAAAACTCAAAAAAATAGCGTTATAATCGGTCTATCTGATCGTGCTATCTCCCTAACATCTACAGAATTCCGACCAAAAATACTGCAAAAAGTAAAAGAGGCACTAATAAATAATAATTTCAACGAAAAGACTATCACCAAAATAATTGATAAACGAACATATAAGTTTTATAATAACGTAAAAACAAAAACATAGAACATAAACAGCAGAAATATGTGGCATTACCTTACACTAGTGAGCTGTCAGAAAAAATAAAATACATTTTAAAAAAGCATGATATTATGGTATGCCACAGGTCACATAATAAATTAAATACATTATTCACAAATTTAAAAAGTAAAACTCCTCTAATGAATAAATCAAATATAATATATTCGATCCCTTGCACAAATTGTCCCAAAAAATATATAGGCATGACGAGCCAATTACTGAAGAACAGATTCAATGGCCATAAATATACAAAAAACGCCTCAACAGCGTTAAACAAACACACACTTTTGATTATAACAGTACCATTATAAAAAACAAAGATATGAATTATCAAAAATTACAGATAAAGGAAATGATTGAAATTAAAAAAAGATAAAAACACTGTTAACGACAGAACAGATATGGGAAATTTGAGCCACATTTACGCAAACCTAATTTAAACAAAACTACTAAGTATTCGATCCGGTCAAATAAGAATCAAAAATAGAATATCCTCTTAAACATAAAACCAAACATATACCTTATTTGTTTTTTTATACATTGTAAAATATAAAAAATATTAAAAAAATAAAACACATTCGCATTCCACGTATCCTCAGTAAATGATGAAAATTTAAAGTTTATTTAGAAACAGAACAGCAATGTATACACCAATGAGCTGTCAGAAAAAATAAAACACATTTTAAAAAAGTACGATATTATCGTATGCCACAGGTCTCATAATAAATTAAATATACTATTTACTAACTTAAAAAGTAAAACTCTTCTCATGAATAAATCAAATGTAGTATATTCGATCTTTAACACAAATTGTCCAAAAAATATATATGCATGACGATCCAATTACTAAAGAACAGATTTAATAGCCATAAATATACGAAAACTAGCACGCACAGGACAAAAAAATTACCTTTGATTACAAAAGTATTATAATTAAGAACAAAGGTATGAATTATCAAAAATTACAGATGAAAGAATTGATAGGAATTAAAAAAGATAAAAACATTGTTAACGACAGACTTAAGAAATTTGAGCTACATCTACACCAGCTTAATATAAAACAAATTTTGAGTATTCGATCCTGTTAATAAACATCAAAAATTGAATATCCTCTTAAATATAAAATTAAATGTATGCGTTTTTTCGGTTTATTTGGTGCATTGTAAAATATAAAAATTGAAATAAATTCGCATTCCATGAATCCTCAGTACCACTCCATGATTAATTAATAAATAAAATGTTCAAGGTGCGTGCTGGTAAAATTAAGTATATTTTAAAAATTTGAATAGAGTTGTTTGTTTCATAAATTGTAGACATGTTCGTATATGAATTATTTTTAATTATATAAAAAATATTTCTTAGGATGGAAAATGAATAAAGAACAAAAAATTTTTGAAAACGCCTTAAATAGAGGGCGAAAAGTCAAATTGTTTTAGATTTTTTGCTGGATAAAGAACCCAAACCCAAGAAAAAACGAAATAATAAAAAAAGGATATACATATATATATATATATATATATATATATATATATATATATATATATATATATATATATATATATATATATATATATATATATATATATACATTATTGCGTGGTTTATCTCCCTCTCAATCGATCCTATTTTATATAAACAGAGCATAATTTAAAAAAAAAATTCTTTAAAAGTTTCTGTAATAATTAATATTTTATTCGTTGAACGACAAAAAAACGTTGTTTTAATAAAAAAAAAACTTTTATCGACAAATCTCAATTAATTAAAAACAGCTTTAATAAGAAACTTGGCTGCTAAAGGCAGAAGTTGGAAATGAAAATCAATGGAGAAAGTTTTTTCGCTTTGAAGTGGCACTTTCATTGCTGGAGAAAAACCAGGATTAGATAAGTATCGTAGGTCTGTAGAGAGGAACCCATATAAAAACTTTTACAGTTGGAGAAATATGTTTTGAGAGAACTACAAGAACTGCTACAGAAATTTGAAATTTCCTATGGTGTCCTTTTTTATGATGTGAATGCAATTTTGATAAATATGATTTTATTAGTCACAAATTGGCTGGATTTGGGGTATTTATTTTTTATAAAGGTTTAATATACGATATTAAAATGGAACTTACAACCCTGATAATGGTTATAAACTACGGGAAAATACAAATATAACATCCATTTTGTTTGCTAATTCGAACATGTTTAAAATAAGGAATAAGTCAAAATTTTATACAATAACTTATTTCTCTTCATTTTATAAACATTTATTTGACATGTCTGATTATAAACGCCTCATTCAAAACCGTAACTAAATGAGACAAGTTAAATGTATAATGGCTCAATTAACTTGCAAGAAAACCACCTAGTTAGTGAATAATATGCATTTAAATGTATAACAATGCAGTCGACAAGTTCTCTCAGAAAGCTTTAACCAATATTAGATAATATTATGTAATGCATCATGAAGTTCAGAGATTTATAAACAAATCAATGAAGAAATAAAGAAAGAAATACGCAAATAAACAAATAAACTTGATTAATTTTTTCACATTGTGTTTTTAATTAGGTAATATTTCAAAAACTCTTCACGTCTCGGACATGTAACCTTTTAAAATTAATAGATATTTCAGCCTATCAAATTAGCTAATTATTCGATGAAGTGTTCTGTACTTGGCAGACAATTTTTGAAATATAGATGACAAGAAATTAATTAAATAGCTCCGCTACTGATAAAAAAGTAACTACATTTAGGGCTCTTCACCTAATGGGGAAAAAAATCCACTCCAATAAAAAGAAAATTTATTCTTCTCGATATTGGAAAAGTTTGAAGAATACCTTTTTTGTGGTAAAGTTTAAGTACTTCAAGGAAATGATTCAATTTGAATACATGAGAAAAAAATAAATTTTAAGGATTTAATGGGTAGGTTTTTTACGTAGAGAAATGAAACGTAGATTTATAAAAGTTTATACATAATAACTTTTCTTCAGTAGATAAAAATAAAAAAAGAAATAAAAAATATCTGGTATACATATTACTATCCAAATGTATTCATTATGATTTCTTAAGACTTCGGTATAATCTACTTCTTAAAACTTAAAGCAATACGAGTACTTTTAAAAGTCCGTCTTTATAAATTCTAAGAATGCAACAAAACGTGCTGCAAAAGTAGCATTTTCATGTACACATATAAAGGAATGTATAAATTTCGATTTTCAGTATTTGGTATCTATTTTTGTGACGTAATACTAATGGAACACATGAAAAAGTTCTTTTTGCCGACACAGGGAAGGACGACAATTTTCTGCAAATTTCTCTCTGGTTGTTTTGATTGGCTGATGATATCTCTAGTGGAGCTGTGTTGTATCAAGAGCAAATTCATTGGAAGCAATTGCTAATTTAAAATCATCAGTTCATAATTCATTAGTATGTATTCTATATAATCAGATTTTATCCTTCCTTGAACGATTTTATATTCTTAAAGTTTATCAGCATGGCTTTTGCAGTGATTGATCTACATGCTCGACTTTTTTTGAAATTTTAACAATGTATATTAAAAATAAATTTATCGACTTCTTATGGACCTTAACAAACGTTTTTGTTGATAATTCTTTTTTTCTCAAAAAGCTTTTTGATAATCGTCTAGGTCGAAGTGATGTAGAGAGGTAAAAAAAGCCTTAACGATCCAAGCTTTTTTCACCGCAAAATGTATGCCTCAGTATGTTGCATCTTTATTTATTCCATAATACAAACAATTACTTGATTTTAATTCAATGGGTTTTACTCCCCTTATCTTTATTTTCTATTATATTCCATTTGATCTTGGCCACTCGTTTCTATAGTTAGTATATTTAATATTTTCTTACCTTAGCCATGGAGCTGCTGTTATACGTCGCTATATGACGCTTTATAATCTTCTGTTTCTTCAAAAATTAGGATTTCAGTAGGAATTATATAAATAAATCTATTTTCTGCCGTTTCTACAACTCACCAACCCGGTTGGTAGGCGGAATATCTTAATGGCCAATTTACCACCATATCGAACTTAAAAGATAGAATAAGCCTCAAGGATTCTGAGGGATGCAGAAGATTGACACATGTAAATAATAAGAAACAAAAGTTGCCTATATGTATTCTCTATTCAAGCAGAAAAAGGAGAGAATACAAACAGTTTATTTCTTACAAATAAAACTCTGGTTCTCTCTCCATACACGTTTCCACCAACTTACGGTCTCATCAGTGGAGCAGTATCGAATCGAGAGCAACATGCACATAAATTCCGAGGTGGTCGAAACTCGTATGGAGAGAGAATCAGAATTGTATTTGCAGGAAATAAACTGTTTGTATTATTCTTTCTTTTTTTCTGTTGGAAAGGAGAATATATATGGGCAACTTCTATTTCTTATTATTCCTCAGAATTCGTGAGGTTTATTCTATCCTTTAAGTTCGATATGGGGGTAGATTGACCATTAAAATATCTCGCTTGCTAAGCGGGTTGATAGGTTCCTTTAAGAAACTTTTAGGACAGGTAATAGGAGAGCAAGGATCTAGGTTTAAAACATGGCTTCTCCAGAACAGGAAGCGGAGAAGAACTAAAAACTCGTATAGGTAAGGTTGTTAATTTCCTGAAGTTTTTCTCTATTGCGATTGCAAAGGGGTACCGGCTCCAGTGGCTGTTGGTGCTTTCCAATGGTACATTAAAACATAGATATGTATAAAACCTGCCATAGGCACCGGTGATTGAAAAAATAAAAGTTCTTAAAAATTTAGTTAATATGAAACAAAGCAGTGTATTTTAAATACCAAAACATAAATAAGGTAGTAAATTTTAAAAATAAAGCAGTCAAAACAAAATGCACAAATAACTTACTGTGTGAATTATTTATAAAGGAAATCCATACGCCGATCTTTGGCATTAGCCAACTTCTCAATAACCCGCTGATTGAGATCAGGTATGCTTTCATTAAGATCCATTTCTTTAGAAAGCATTTCCAAAGCAGAAAATTTTTCTTAGCTCATAGTATTCTGTTAAACGTTTTTATCCGTTTGAGAGTACAAAGACACCGTTCTATTACATCAGATGCCAGCGAAAAGTTTTAGAACTTCACTAAATGTCTCATTTAGCTCGACGTTTTGCGAAAGATTGTCATAAAGTACAGGAAGTCCCGATATGGATCTAAATTTTTCAGTTTCATCTATAACGGTCAGTTATGTATGGAGTTCTTTTGGATAAAAAAGGTGTAAATTTTAATCGTATCCTTAAATTTTTGTTCGGGAAAACATGTACTACATTCGACATACTGTTCCGAAAAATTGGCTGCTACCAAGTGACCTGTAAAGCTAAATCGTTCTTTTGTTGGACAAATTAGTATATCACAAACTTCTTTTGCTTCCTGAGAAAATTCCGCCGAATCATCGAGCTTGCGTCGTTTTGAACTAGATGGAGATGGTTCAACGTCGTTTGAGGTAATATTATTTCTAGTTTCTGTTAATTTTGATTCAAATGATAATACATTCTTATTTGCTATAACATCGCCAATTTGTCGTGTTGGAAACTTACCAAATAACAAATCAACTTGAGGCATTATTTTGTTAAATAAGTTTAATCATGAAAAGAAACTCTTGCTTTTAAGAATTTTCACATATCCTACTGCCATCTAAGACTTTTTCCATTGTTTCTAGAATGCGGTCTTTGTATTCGAATTCCCTACAAACAACTTATTAACAACTTCATCTAGTATTACGGTTCTTTGAGGACTATTTGAAAAAGGGAACAATTCCCTTTTAAATTAGAAAAAATATCCGGCATTTTTATGGTGGATGCAACATTTGACATTACCAAATTTAATTGATGTGCATAACAATGCAGGTAAATAGCATCTTCATAGGTTTTTTTTTTTAATAATTGCTTACCGCCCCATTTGAAGACTGATATACCATCGTATGTTTGCAAAATAAGTTTGTTTCTATTACCTTTGATGTGCTTTCCAAGTTCTTTAAGTATAACAGAAGTTAAAATTTTCGCGTCACGTTCTACAGCCACTAAGTATCCCAAAATCGCTCAACCGGTTTTCCCCGTATAATGTATCTAAACAGAATTACCATTTGAAAGATTTTTAATATTGATTGATAGATTGATACGCAACTAATTTCGTCAGCTTTTATGAACAAATAATCAACTTCGATTATTTCTTTAGAAATTTCCTCTTGACATACAATAAACATTGCTTGTAAAATTTCCTTTTCAATGGTTTTTGACGTACCTTTAAATGTTGTTTCTGAGCACCGTCTAACTCAGTACTAAAATTAATTAAACCTCGAAAACCCTGATATTAAAGGAAGACGTAGACTTATCATGTCGTCGTAACGCGAGTTCAAAAGCTCCACAGAAACCAATTCAATTAATTATAATGTTTAAAATGTATTGACTGTCTCACATTATCATAGTACAGTTCAATATCTCTTCGATAAGTGCTGCTTAATTGAGTAGCTATGTTAACAGTCCCAAAAAATGAATATTGCAAAACATTTTTCATATGTTTTGCCGACAACGTTTGCTTTTTAATGCAGTCTCTCGAATGATTTAAGTCAGTAAAACCTACTTTTGTCCAAGAAGTTTCTCTTCCAAATAAAAAACAAGGAAACAAAATAGAGTCTATTTAATTTCACAACCACAGAGCCGCGTACGTTTATTATGAAAGTTCGGGTTAAACGTCCTAGTAAAAGTCCTTTTTTTGGTAGACACGGAATGTTCTATTTTTAAATTCGGAGTAAGCCTTCTAACCCTTTTTATTACAGCCCGATCACTTAATAACCGACCACAGAATGGCTCTGCAATTAAACTCTGAACGGAATTCATTTTTGTTTTTACCAAAATCAAAACGTAAAACGTTAAAAAAACACAATAGCGTACCGCACAACAAACTAAAACATCTACGATTACGAAACCGACGGGTAAACTAAACACTGGTTTACAGTCGACTTGCAAGCTATGTGAAGCTTATAAGACGGAATTAATCTCCACATCTTAGATAGGCAACTCCATATACGCGCCAATGGATTAGTTTGAATTGCACTAAAATTGCAAGCCAGCAAAGCGATAACGTCTTCAGGCGTTATACAGTAATATAGATAAATTATTAATGATATTTGGGCGGAGTAAATTAAATTATTGCAATAATCTAGGTAAGATATTGATTTAATTAAATCATTAAATTGTCAGTAGAAATAAAACAAGTATTTGTACTTATATTTCTTAGCATATTTTATATTAATTTGCAACATCTTTGAGGGTTACATAAACCTGCAAACTTATGGAAAAGCCGCCACTGACTGACTCACTGTTAGGATGTTTCTGTCAAGATCTTCGTGTCTTTTATTTAACTGAACGTAACTTCGCCGCATCAGAACGAAAGTTTTTATATATTGACCATCCATTTATTTCCTTCAATTGTAAATACCAATCACTAAAGACTTATAGTAAGAAAGAATAATTTTACTTATGCAAAAATATTATCCTCCACGCAAAACTTCCTAGAACTTACAATTTTAACGTCACCTTTTACCATAAATAACCGGAAAAGTTATCGAAGATTTTCTGTCCCCGAAACTTTTCGCACTACTTCCCGAAACTTGGAATCGTATTTCATGGACCATTTTTTTCCATCAGTCCGCTTTCGCGACGGGATATTATGAATAATGTATTATTTTGGAAGACACATGTAATCTTTTACGTATAAAGCTAACTTTGTTAAACTGATTCTTTTATTCCTATAAAAAATATTTTAGAATTTTATTGAAGAATAAAATGGAAATTATTAGCCATATATTTTCTTTTTAATGAAATCGTTAGCCGAGACCTTTAAGATTAAAAGTTGGAAAGCTGGAAGATTTTAATTGGAATAAGCAGAGTCTGTGAGTTCAATAAAATCATGCAGCAACCAACAATAACTTTAAGTTAATATTCTCTTAGATCAGTGTTTCCCAAGCGGTGGTTCACGAACCCCTAGAGGTTCGTGAGGTTTATAAAGGAGGTTCACGAAAAAGATGGCGGTATTTTAAATTAAACATCGCAACAGGTAACAATCTAACGTGACGAGTTGTTAAGCCGCTTGCATTCGGAGTACATTCTCGAACAAGCCGACAACTTCTACTTCGGTGACATAAGACTTTACCCGAATGCGCACGAAAGAACGAGAATAACGCCTTCCGATATAAAAACGCCGCAGTCACATACACGGAAGAGTGGACTCGAACTGAATCGTACTATGAATTTAAGAATCTCGAGTGACTTCAAAAAGATAAATGAGTCAGTGGTTAATGCATAGTGAGTACATAAATATTAATAGTGTAAGCAGTGAATTTTGCGTATTACTTGAGTTACAGACTCCCTCATCTAACGGTGGAAGAAGGGAATGGCGAGTTCGATTGCTGTAACAACAAACTCTGAGCAATTCAGCACTAAATCTTCCCAACCAGGTGTTGATATTTTTAAGGTTATGCAAGTCAATATCTCTGAGGCGACAGCTGCTGGTAAGCCCAGGTGCCACATAAAATGGATCATTGAAATTAATTTTTCATTATGCGTTCCTATAATTAAAAAACAAATTTTGAAACAGGCATAACCAGCTACCGGTTATTCTCTTCAAAAATGTGCTGACTTGCATGATGTAACAGAAGAACATATAGCAGACCAAAGAAGAATATTTATAAAAAATATTCTGCAACTTGAACCTCAGAAATAACTATAAAAGCAATATTATTATTCAAAATGATGGCGATGGAGTGGATTAATATTGGCGATACTAAATCCAATACTGAACTTGAAGTAGATATCCCCAACAATATCGATATTGAAAAGTCTATAATTAGTGCCGCTGAATCTGTACTTTATAAACTCCACAGAGCATTGATAAATATAATTCTTACAGCTCCAAGCGTAGTTCTTGCTAACTTTTTGGAATAACATAACACATTGAAAAACTTCAACGTTTGTTTTATTTTGGAGCATCATCATTATTTCGTCGACATAACCAAAAAATGCGCATCCCAATAAAAGCTTCCTGCGTCAACCGTATCAGAAACGAATCTGACAGTGGGAATAGAAAATAATATCAATGATATTAGATGATAAATATAGGAAACAAGTATTGGGAAAGCATCTAGACAGAACTCAAGGAGTACAATACAGATGCACACTGAAGAATATCTCAGAGAGGATAGAATAATATTTCAGGTATGAAATTTGATAACATTAGCAAAGAAGAAGTTACAGATATAGTTAGATCCACCAACAACTGGAAATCCTCAGGACTTACAAAATTGCACAAACTTTTTGCTCAAGAGTCCAAGCATAACATTAATCACCCTGATTACATCCTATATTTTCTTATGCTTGGTTTAGCCATTATGATAGCAATGATCCTTCACATCGTATGTTTATCGACTTTATATAAAATGTTAACAGCCCGTACTACCAACAGAAAATACTGACAGCAAAGGAAAAGGGGTATAGAAAGCCGCATCAGGAATCCAAGGAATAACTGATCATTGACTTTGTAATACTCAGACAAGCTAAAAAGACAACGCATATTCATGCAGCATACTACCGAAACGCATTTGACGGTGTACCACACTTATTGCAACTAGAAGTTTTGCAGATGTATGTAACGTATGTCCCAATTTCTTTGATATTTTAGACTGCAGTGGCATACTAACCTACATCTATATGGTAACGATCAGCCTTTAAGATGAATACTTTTTCTAGAACCCTAAATTGTTAAAAGAATGGCGTTAAGACCAATGTTAATATACAGTATACATTCTACGTCATTATCCATCTCATATATGGATAATATCAAGCTTTATTCCAGAAATCAGAAGCCAAAAACATCTAAACTATTTAACAAAACGAATACGCACCTTTCCAAGGTTATCCAAATGAATTTCGGAATGGATAAATATGTTGATCAGGACATACTACTGTCAAATGAAAAGATTGTGAGCGTTATGTAAGAGGAAGAAACGTATAGGTATATAAGCTAAGGTAGGCGTTAAAGTATTAAGCAAGCGGCAGATCCCATCTGTCGCTTGTATCTGTGGTCAAGTGCGGCCGCGGATATTATAGCAGGGTGGCGATGAGATGCCACGTATGTTTTGGAACTTCACCTATCACTTGATTATCACGTCACTGGCCCACAAATTTAGCGCACGCCTTAGCTATGGTTTCAATAATCGCGATTATTAGAAATCAAACAAGTGAAGATCAAAATCAAGAACAATATTGGAGGTAAATCTCTGTTTCCTTAAAGTCAGAACTGGCAGTCTTGTAACAGTAATTAGAACCTACACTGTATTTGACGTATTTCGCATTTTGAATTGTATGACGTATTTGGCATTTTGAATTGTATGAACATCGAACTCGAAATCGTACAATGAGCCTCTCACATTTTGATGACTGAATATAATGCCCACCATGCTAAGGCTTCAATCTTCAGAACTACGCTTCCTAGAAATGAAGGAGGAAGAGCATTGACAGATATTCTCCAGATGATGGCCGATAAAATTTACATGCCATTTAATTTCACTAATATACATGTGTCAAATGCTGAAAAGCAAGATTAATGAGCACAAATAATTATGCATGGTCATGATCTATATCAGCTCCATATAAATACGTCAGTATCTAATAGCTGGTTAAAGGGCAAGTTGCTCTTTCCAGAAATATAGCGATTTATGATTGCTATCCAAAATCAATTTATTAATACAAATTAGTACAAGAAATATAAAATAATGGATCCCAATATTTAATCAGACAAATACAGTAAATGTAATCACGAGTCAGAAACTATTCAAAACGTAACATCTACGTGCACGTATTTAGCTAATACTGAGACACAATGTGTGCAATATTCTGCATCAATAGCTGGTAAACAAGTATGAATTACTCAAAACCTCTTATACCATGCTCAACGTATTCCAGAAAATGATCCTTTTAGACGAGGATATTGCAGTGCACCTTTTTTTTAACTTTGTTAGGTCATCACGAAAGTCAAAGAGTATTAAGAATTCCAATCCTGATGAAGCTGCGCGAAAAACTCAACCAGCGCTGACTCAAGTAAGACAAATAATTCACTTCATGGATGGCGTATAAAAGTGTTAATATTCGCATTTTTACTGGATGACTCTTACATTCCGAGTTCTGCAGGGAATACCCGTACATCCAATTATCATAACAGATAATATGCAGATTAGTACCGGGTTTCTAAAATGTAAATCGAGTGTGACAAACAAATTGCTTAATCTGAGTCGCAGCTAGAACCAGATTTAGGAACAATCGAACGACAACTCTTGAGAAGATAATGCTAAATTCTACCAGAAACCATCCACGTATTTAAAAACTCCGCATCGTATAATATATCATAAATCAAATAATTAAGTTTTACCTGCTTATCTTTCAGAGTATTTATATGTATGCCGATTTACTGCGCCGCAACTGCACCATCTAGATTAATAGAGATTGGGATAACCAAGAAGCAATTAATAAATTATTCTAGTACAGAACTTAGGGTTCTAAAATGAAAAAAAAGACTTATTGAAAAGGTACAAATCTTTGGAAACATCCAGAGCAGTTACAAACTCTATTACAGGTGTTAGAATAAGAAGGGACGAGTAAAAATATATTGAGTCGGGTCTCATACAACTCGCAATATGACCCAATGTACAACAACACTGCTCAACAATGCTTCGACACAATAAAACAAAAACTCTCCGTCGACTGTAGGGTGATGAATGAGATATAAAATGACCGCCGAAAGCGAGTCAATCCCTGTTTCAAATTATCAGAAATGGCATTCTACGCCATTTACCCAACATGGCAGGTAATACATGTCCAAGTAAGGAACATGTAGAAAAGTTATGAGAAAGTCAAGAATCACTCCCTATAATATCAACACTAGCTGGAGCAATAAAGAATACATAATCTGTCAGCGGAAATCTCCAGCATTGTAAAGAGATTTCATAATTGAGAACAGTTTTAATTAGTGATGTTTCGTTTGATCCACAGAAAATTCATTGTTTCTTACAGAACCAATCGCGTATCTCCTGTCGAAAAATCAGCATAATACACAAGATACAGCTAAAAATCGGCCAATCGTTTCCTTTCCCACAGTGCACAAAATGACCATTGCCTGCTTGATATAGCATATCTATATACACTGCGAGTAAAGCAACATCAGTGTAACTATACAGGAAGGATTTATTAGATAAGCAATGGGTTGCAACGAGCAACTTATTATCGATTCTGTCATCTGCAATCAGGTCTATACCTTTAGTGACTGACAAAAGTCCTTGGACTCTGTTTTTAAAAGAATTATATTCATAAAAAAGATACAAGCTTAAATAGTTGAAATATTGAGGAGTCCGGGCATCAACAGGAAGTAAAGTTTTGAGAAACCTATAACTAGAAAAGTGCGTGAAATTTTGCTTTACCCCCTATAACGGTAGTATTTTCATGATTTTTTTCAAACGCATAATTTAGTATTGCTTTTACTTATTTTCCAGGTTGCTAATGATGCATCATTTATATTGAAATATAAGATATAGCTAATGTAATCTGAACCTTTAGAATGAGTATTTTAAGATATCAGATAAAAGTAAGTTAAACCATTTAGGATGTTCGTGCGAAGTTTTGATAAATGGTCTTATGAGTAAATATATTGATTAAACTTCGTAAATTGAGCTTTTAATTATAATACAAAGTATGAAAACTTTTGTTGTTCTGTAATAATAAGGCTAACGTAAACTGATGTCCTACTTGGCACGAAACATTAATAAACGCGAGAGAAATTAATTTTAAACTCCTGCTAAGCAAAACTTTTTTAAAAGTTTTTAACTGAAATTTGCACATTTTGAAATTTATATTCCTGTTAAAGACACTTTTAAAAGTTTGATGCAGTTACAGTTGAAACTATTTTAAAACTGCATGACAAGTTGCATTTTGATTTAAAAGGAAATTTTTCATATGTATGAAGAGTGAAAAAGATTTTCGGTTGTTTTCAACAAATTGTGTGTATTCGATAGTTATTTGATCATATCCTTAACTAGTAAGCAAAATATGAAAATAATCTATCTTGTTAATATCTATACTGAAAGATCTAATTACTGGAAGACTCCAGTGAAGTAATTACTTAATTAGATCCTAGGTTCGCACCATTTCTGGACTAAGCAAGAAAAAATAAATTTAAGATAGCAGTTTAATCTATAATCGAATTAAAAATTAAAACACTATAAAATGTATTAAAACTTTGTCTATTATGAATAAGAAGTAAGAAACAAGTAAGAAAAAACTTCATAAGATGATTAGAGCCTACTGGAGTTTTAACCATTGGTTAATTTCGAGTTTCAATTTTTACATTAATAGTTGTGGAAATCGCCACGCTCAGTAATCTGTGGTCTGTTTCTTTGGAAAATAAATTTTCCACCACACTGAATCCATTCCCCGCAATATTTGATGTCGCTGTTCAAATTTCCGCTTATGATTACTGTGACTAATTCAATTAATTTTATCTTATTTTTGGAAATACTGACGTTATGGGCAAACACAATATCCTTGTCCTTAATCTCTCATAAATTCTTCCAATAGAAATACCATTTTTTGGTTATTTACATTTTACGTTTTACTACGAACTCTCGTAATTCTAATTCCTTGATAATTTCTTTCCCATCTCGATTGCTTTATCTTCCTGAATTTTGGCTACATTCTTATACTATACAACAAAGTACAGTTTTATGATGCATTTGATTATCACTGATGGACCCCTATTTATGTAGTTTTGCTTGGCATTCACTAGACTGTCAGTGGTTGAATTTATAATATTGTTCTTTTTTCCAGCTGAATCTCGGTTTCCCTGCCTACTATTCGAATAAAATTATTCATTTTATCCTTTCCTATGGCATTTCCTTGAAATTATTTTGAATAATTCGGTATATTATTTTCAGGTTAGATTTAGGTTTATTCTGTCATTTTCAAAAATCATTGACAGGTTGTTTTTGTAGGTGTTTTTTTGCATTATCCTTTTTCGAGCTATTTTGATCTTATTATTTAAATTATTGTGTGGTTATCCGCATACCTTACTTAGTTTTGTTTATGTTCTAGTTGAATTTTCACCACGGCATTTGTTCCGTAACGTGTCCTGTCGGTTCGGGGCGACATTTAGTCGGCGGGGTTCCCAAACTTTCAGGAAATTAATACTTTTTTATACGGAAATTGTAGCAAGTAACTTATTCCGCGTCGGAAATAGGTGGCGGGAAATATATTCCTTTAGTTTAAAAGAGCCGAAAATGTTAATAATTAATGAATTAACTTATTTAATAAATTTATTTCAGTCGACTGTTGTTGTCCAGGGCATGTTTGAGCTGTCATTTTTTACATACGTGTTAAAATTTTAAACACACCCGAAAGAGGTAGCGTTATGTGCATGCAAGGGTCTTTGTTATAATACAGGGACCATTTTGCTTTTACTTTTACATTTTCTATTTAAATCAACCAAAAAGTCTGAGATTTTTCTTCTCCATTAAATTTGGTGATTTGGTAGCATTTTTACTTGAAACATGATCTAAAACCTAACCTATGGAGTTGGGTTCATATTTAGAAGATCCTGGAACCTTTTCATAATATCAACATAAAGTACACGTTGACAATAAGCAAATAAATTTTCCAATTTTACAGACATTGCTGATAATATTGAAAAGTCGCTGTATTTATCTCTAGCGATATTCTTCTTGAACAGAGATTTTGATTGTTATTAAGTTAAAACGCGGTCCGTCGTCTCTATTTACTGTGTGAAGCAACAAACGATTTAAATCGTTTTCATTATATAGCTGGCTAAGTATATCACTGAATGAATTGCTTTTAATGTTATTGACGTTTTATTTTGATTCGACGTAGGCAGGCATTCATTCAAATTCTTCGCAACCAAATGCTGACGATGAATAACACAACATAAATTGGGTACATTTAGTACTGGTTGTTTCAAATGCATTATGAAACTCTTGTAACTCCCAGTCATATCTGGAGCACCATCAATATACATTGAAAATATATTATAAATAAGAAAAAAATATTCGCAGTATTAACTATTGATTCACCCTTTGTACTCTTTTCTAAATTTTTAACAAATAATAATTTTTGACATAATTTTCCTTTATTTATGAACCGTGTGTATGATAAGAGTAGTGCTTCATTAGTTGATAGAGTTAACTCATAGAGCTCAATGGAAAATTTTCATGTCTGCAAGTAATCATATAATTTCAATTTCTTTAGCCATTTCATCAATTTTTGTTCGCACTGAATTATTGTCCATTCTTACGATGAAGGTACAGTTTTTAATGTCTTTAACTACCGACAAGATTAATTCTTTACTAACGGTATGTGATGTCCCACATTTGCGATTAACAATGAGATATTACATGAAACTCGTAGTTCATCATCTTCTTGTTTAGACAAAAAAAGTTTGATATGGTTGGCTGTATCAAATATTTCTTTTCCAGTCCTTGACAATAGGATACATCTTTGTTCTTTTTATCAGAATACATTTTAATAAAATCCTCTTTGTAGCCTAAAATATATAAATTAATATTTTAAATACTCAACATTGTGCCATCAACGATTCTTCTTAGATTCACACATGAGGAAAGACAAATTTTGACATCCTGAGATTCCTGAGGGAAATAGAACCGGAGGACCTGCTCTAGCCGATAAGGTAACTCTTACGACTGAGCAGCAGTAGGAGGGCATGATAGATCTGCCAAGTCGCAGTGTACAGACCCCCAACTTTACGCACATACACAAGATGGTTCTGAAGGAGCCTTGCAAAAAAAAAACGCGTTTTTAGCGGAAAAGGAAAAAATTAAGTACAGACATAGATATATGTGTAACCATTTTGTGTATTTATAAAGTTATGTTATTAAGATCATATTTTTGAAGTAACCCACTGTACATATAGTATAATTATTTTCATATTACTGAATTATTTTGGTTTGACAAAAAGATTTGATGCGTTAGTAATTACAAGTATTCCGATATAATTTAATCTTTGAAGTACGTCTTCGCTATCACCCAAGACAGCGCATAACGCCTTAAATCGTCAGCTATTAACATATTTTGAGCTGTTTGACAAAATTTTAGCCGACTGCTCTTCATCAATATAGCCATCACTTCGCCTCTTTAATAAGATATTCGACTGAACTGACTTCGTATGTTGCAACATTATCATCGACGGAAGAATATCCAGGAAAAAATTGCAGTATCGCGGGTTCTGAATCTTCCAACACGATATTATCTTCGTTTTTTCGGAAATCTGCTTTCTTGACACAACTTTGTATCATTTTGGGGTTCAATTGCTTCCCATGCTCCTGCAATGTTTAGTATCGCACCACGCACGTTTAGCTGTCTATTTGCAAACAGGGTCATCAATTTTCTTCAGTTAGCGATGTGTCAGTCGTATTCTATAACCTTGTTTGAGGAATTTTACAATGCAGTAATCTATCGATTGATTGCTTGTCGCATTTGGAGGTAAGAACATAGTTATCAATGAACTTTATTATCTGTCTACATTTAATCTGGAAGAATCAGTCGCTGGCCGCTGCCGTGTGGGATAAAATGAAAGTGGTGGTTAGTGCAGCTGGCTTATTAAGTTGAAAGGCAAGTCGTATTAAGGGTGAAAAAATGTATGAAATTTGGCCTCAAGTTCCAGCAACCGACGTAAAATGGTGTATTATGGGGATATTGTATTAAATGGATTTAGTTATATTTTGAATAATTTTAGGTTCGTTCCAAACTTGAATCAGAAACAGAATTTCAACAGTTTACAAATCGTTCTTAATGCGCTTGTCTGTAAGATAATTGGCCTCCTGATTAATTTTTGTCTATGGTTGGAACAACTGATAATTTTATTTGAAGTTTGTAAATTGTAATATAACCTTACCAAAATATGTGTAGACTTTTCTAGTATATAGGAATATTGCAAATAACGATTTTTATATGTTTTTATTCAATAGACAAATCCATAATAGATCTGGTACTTTGGCGAGTTATATGCTGCAATCTGAGAAATAGTAATACGCATTTGTCTAATGAATAGTTAGAAGATAATTCGCAAATCGTTTTGATAGTTTTAAAACAGGTTTGAATCTTGGATGGAACAGAAAACTAACCGTTTACTTATCGTTTGTAACTCTGGTTGGAACGCATTTATGTTAATGCGCTGAATCCCGACAGTCAGAAACTGTTCTTGACGCGGTTTGGAATGAACCTCTTGTCGACATATTCTTACTGTATAAATTTAACGTCAGCTAATGTTAGCAGCAGTCAAGATATTTCACAATTTGTCTGTAGGTAAACTGGCATACATTTTAAAAACCTTAATAAATTGTGAAATATAAGGAGTATTAGTTTTAAATTCTAAACTATGGAAAATACGTTGAATAATAAATAGATAAGAATAAGGTCATATTTATATTTGCCTAAAATATGAAAGAAACAGTCTGAGGAACATATATCTGACAACAGTGTACATTTTACTTTGCCAACTCTGCTTATTAATCAATACAAATTACACCTGAACACCAGTTAACTGTATGTTGTTTTGTAAATTTATTTTTTAGTTTTAAACTTAATGTAAAATACACTCAACTAAGCATAAAACATATTCATAAATAACCATGATCAAAATAAAACAAAAACTCGTATTGCAATTTTAATATTTTGTTATTCATATTTTAGCTCAAAATATTTTTTAATAATAAAATTAGAAAGCTGAAAAAGGTAACTTTATACCTACATAAATTTATTTTAAATTATAATTTAATTACTGACGATTTATAAAGATTAAAACCTTTCATATCTTTTTAAGAATACATTCACTCTTAAGCGCTTTTTAAAAAAAAAATTATTAAAAACAACTCCGTTACTAAAGCAGCTATTTAAATGAAAACTCCTGTTCAAATAAAATCTATCAAAATAAACATATAGGCTGATATAACACAGTGTATTCAAGAACCATTGCCCGGTAAACATATGAATTACCATAAACAAATTAACCCATTAGTTGTAGGGACTGCAAAGGGTTACAAAGTAAAATTATATATATATATATATATATATATATATATATATATATATATATATATATATATATATCTATATATATATATATATATATATATATATATATATATATATTGCATATATATATTGGCAAAGTAAAATGTAGGCTACTATTTACACTGTTGTCAGATATATGTTCCTCAGACTGTTTCTTTCATATTTTAGGCAAATATAAATATGACCTTATTCTTATCTATTTATTATTCAACGTATTTTCCATAGTTTAGAATTTAAAACTAATACTCCTTATATTTCACAATTTATTAAGGTTTTTAAAATGTATGCCAGTTTACCTACAGACAAATTGTGAAATATCTTTGCTGCTAACATTAGCTGACGTTAAATTTATACAGTAAGAATATGTCGACAAGAGGTTCATTCCAAACCGCGTCAAGAACAGTTTCTGACTGTCGGGATTCTGCGCATTAACATAAATGCGTTCCAACCAGAGTTACAAACGATAAGTAAACGGTTAGTTTTCTGTTCCATCCAAGATTCAAACCTGTTTTAAAACTATCAAAACGATTTGCGAATTATCTTCTAACAATTCATTAGACAAATGCGTATTACTATTTCTCAGATTGCAGCATATAACTCGCCAAAGTACCAGATCTATTATAGATTTGTCTATTGAATAAAAACATATAAAAATCGTTATTTGCAATATTCCTATATACTAGAAAAGTCTACACATATTTTAGTAAGGTTATATTACAATTTACAAACTTCAAATAAAATTATCAGTTGTTCCAACCATAGACAAAAATTAATCAGGAGGCCAATTATCTTACAGACAAGCGCATTAAGAACGATTTGCAAACTGTTGAAATTCTGTTTCTGATTCAAGTTTGGAACGAACCTAAAATTATTCAAAATGTAACTAAATCCATTTAATACAATATCCCCATAATACACCATTTTACGTCGGTTGCTGAGGCCAAATTTCATACATTTTTTCACCCTTAATACGTATAATTCAGTAATATGAAAATAATTATACTATATGTACAGTGGGTTACTTCAAAAATATGATCTTAATAACATAACTTTATAAATACACAAAATGGTTACACATATATCTATGTCTGTACTTAATTTTTTCCTTTTCCGCTAAAAACGCGTTTTTTTTTGCAAGGCTCCTTCAGAACCATCTTGTGTATGTGCGTAAAGTTGGGGGTCTGTACACTGCGACTTGGCAGATCTATCATGCCCTCCTACTGCTACTCAGTCGTAAGAGTTACCTTATCGGCTAGAGCAGGTCCTCCGGTTCTATTTCCCTCAGGAATCTCAGGATGTCAAAATTTGTCTTTCCTCATGTGTGAATCTAAGAAGAATCGTTGATGGCACAATGTTGAGTATTTAAAATATTAATTTATATATTTTAGGCTACAAAGAGGATTTTATTAAAATGTATTCTGATAAAAAGAACAAAGATGTATCCTATTGTCAAGGACTGGAAAAGAAATATTTGATACAGCCAACCATATCAAACTTTTTTTGTCTAAACAAGAAGATGATGAACTACGAGTTTCATGTAATATCTCATTGTTAATCGCAAATGTGGGACATCACATACCGTTAGTAAAGAATTAATCTTGTCGGTAGTTAAAGACATTAAAAACTGTACCTTCATCGTAAGAATGGACAATAATTCAGTGCGAACAAAAATTGATGAAATGGCTAAAGAAATTGAAATTATATGATTACTGCAGACATGAAAATTTTCCATTGAGCTCTATGAGTTAACTCTATCAACTAATGAAGCACTACTCTTATCATACACACGGTTCATAAATAAAGGAAAATTATGTCAAAAATTATTATTTGTTAAAAATTTAGAAAAGAGTACAAAGGGTGAATCAATAGTTAATACTGCGAATATTTTTTTCTTATTTATAATATATTTTCAATGTATATTGATGGTGCTCCAGATATGACTGGGAGTTACAAGAGTTTCATAATGCATTTGAAACAACCAGTACTAAATGTACCCAATTTATGTTGTGTTATTCATCGTCAGCATTTGGTTGCGAAGAATTTGAATGAATGCCTGCCTACGTCGAATCAAAATAAAACGTCAATAACATTAAAAGCAATTCATTCAGTGATATACTTAGCCAGCTATATATTTATATATATATATATATATATATATATATATATATATATATATATATTCAAAATGTACGAAACGGAACAGCGGAAAAAACAATTGTAAATTGTTTTTCTTATCTGCCTAAATGTAATAAAAGCATTTTTTAAAAGAATTTACGCATATTCGGCGACAAAATTTAACGTTCAAATTTGCGCTTGAATATCGCGTTACTTTGTCGGTACATCACCTGATTTTGGGACGTGACTTCCCGGAAAGTAAAGTAACCGTCAGACTTTATACAGAAATCGGCAGTAGTAGCAGAACTGAAGTAGTATTAAACGAGTAGCAGATTAGATGTAAAGAAAGAAAATATTCAAGAGGAGTAGCGGAATTGAGTTGCCTTAAGAAGTAGTTAACTTTCATCGCTTTTAGCACGGCTGAACAGCCAAGAAGAGGTTACAACATCGACGATCTTTTAGAGGGCTGCGTTGCTGAAAGTGATAGTGTTTTTTTTTAAATAATTTAAAATAAAGTACCTCCGAGGCTCCTGGACGAACTAGTAGCGTTTACCCGGGTAATTGCCAAAGGCTGGGGCGTCTCAAGACTTTAAAAATAAAAAACCTATTGCAAAAAAATCGGTTTAAATACGGTGTATCGGGAGTCCTCTGGATAAAAATAAATAGTGTCTAGGTAAGATAGGTTTTATTTCCCAGAGCCTGGTACACTACAGGTCGAAAGACGGGTGATATTCGGGATTGTATACGTGAAGAAGATTTTTTGCGGAAATTTAACGTTAATTAAAGATATTCTAAGTTTTCGGTGAAAATCGTAAAAAAAAATTAGATTGAAAAACCTTACCCTCCAGAGACATTACGCTAGTTAAATTTTCCAAATTTACTTGCGGAAACCCCTTTATTATTTTTTCGTGAAAATCTAATTTTTATCTCAATTTCTTCTTAAAAAACAGATCTGTTACCCTTACTTTTTTCGACTTTGAAAAATTATAAAATTGCACTATGTCCAGTTACTCATACGTTTCTTGCGCATTTTTAAAAATTTTACGATAAAGTCCAATTACCTATAATTTTTCTGCGTTCAAATTTTGGCGCTGAAAATCATTGAGGAATTTAACAATAAATAAATAAATAAATTACGACTTGCGGTGCGATTTTAGCGTTCGACTTATGTTAGACAATTTATCGGCTAGAAGAATAAATAAATTTATTCGGTAAAGTAGGTTCGTTGCGCTCAAAAAACATTTGGCCACGAAAAAGTATACTTGACCTTTGCCCCATACTAATTATTGTTTTCAAACGATAATTGGTATAATCCTTGAACTCTTATAAAATTAAATTTTTTTTTCTTAAGTCGTCTTGAGCATCCACGCTCGCTTCCCAGACGCACAAACCCATAGCCCCTTTTTAAATTTCGGCATAAAAGTTTTTCTTTTTCCAAATTTAGGAGCATGGCCGGGTCGGGCGGTTATGGTAGGTCCTCTCCGGCACCTCCTGCGCGGTGCCCTACCTTTCAATTTTCGGAACAACGTCCGATGTTAAAAAGTTTCCAAACTGACCCTGTGCATACGTCATCCTTTGAAGCGGAATTTAGGCAATATCCGGGATTCATCGATGATAGTAGCATATAATTAAACCTAATGCCAGCTAATCCAGAAACATTGGCATTTAGGCTTCACCAAATACAATCAAAAGAGACAACTGCTGGTGGAACAACTCACGAGTGCTACAGGTCACAAACATCTCAAGATTCACAAACGGTTACTAGCGCAGATGGTATGTCAAATTCAGCGGCGATCGTATCAGATCATGACACCAGCATACCCATACAGGTAAGCGAATCAGATACCGACCGACCGACGTTGCGATAATATATATATATATATATATATATATATATATATATATATATATATATATATATATATATATATATATATGAGAGGTTTGTCATAAAACAAACTAACTCTTTTCTTTTAAATGAAACATGCTGTATATTGTTCTATTTCTAGGTTGGCGTCTTTTTGCTACCCACTCAGTATAGGGTCGTTGGAGTTTATATAGAGTCATTCAATATTTTTATGACCACTTTACTCATATACGTATATACATTTCATATTAAAAACCATTCGTAGGTGTGTTTTTTTTTTTCATTTAAGATACATTTTTAGAATTACTTTATGACAGTACACGGGGTACATGAAAACTCAGGGTTTGTTTTCTTCAAAAACTGAAACAGAATTATATTTAATTTGGATATCCCTTGGATTTAATTTCATCAAGTATTTCTTATACCTAATTTTACTATTTACTGAGATAATTATCGAATTACAATCGAAACAGGCAATAATGACATCGTTTACAATGACGGATAAGTTATTACGATTAATGGCAAGGTTCCGGCCGAATTCCCATATAAACATCTATTTAAACATACCGCCTATAACAACATCAGATAAAGCGACATATTGATTAATGCGACGAACTGTCATTGACATTTATGGGGTAGACCAGTGGTCATTGATTGACTGATTGATTGATTATATGACATAGCAGGCTAGGGTTGAAAAACCTTTATACTGCAACCTTCAGACTTATTGTATTGTCTTCAATGTCCGTTTTAGGAACAGGTTGGTTACCTTGATCAAGTTTAACGCTTGCTCACTAGTTTGCCCTTTGGTTATAAGCCTTCCGGATCGATTGACTCCTGAGGGTGTCTCCAGCATGTCAAAGCTTCGCACTCAAGGATGATGTATGAGGCCGTCTCGTCCTCTTTATCACGTAGTCTACATATTGGTTCTTCGTTCAAGATACCCATTGTATGTAGGTATTTTCTTAAGCTGCAGTGGCCGGTGATAAGTTCTGTCATCAGCCTGATTTGTTGCCTGCAGAATTTCACGGCTTAGTTTGACGGACGGTCTGCTCAGTAATAGCTTGCTGTGCCTGTCACTGGCCAGGTGGTTCCAGTGGGTTTGGTGTTGTTGATTTATCCACCAGGACAGTCTCCCACGAATCCTTGGTAATACCAAATACTGGCTCTGGTCCAATAATTGAAGTAACAGACCCTTGTCTTGAAAGTTGGTCAGCTTTTTCATTGCTCGAGACTCCTTTGTGCCCTGGCACCCATGCAAGGGTGACCCTGTTGTGTTTTGCTAGAGCAATAAGGTTTTGAAGACAGTCCCAGACCTGTTTTGATGTTATTTGGAAGCATGCTAGAGCCTGCAATGGTAATATTTTTGACTAAATCAAAACATTATTTTGAATGACATAGGAAGGATTTGTCTTATTATTAGCTACCCACTGACCTTGCAAGCTTCACGATTGATTTTATGGGATAGCGACAGTTAACAGATAATACATATTGTTGATTTGATTTGGATCGCGCGTTTTTACGTCACAATGTCAAAATAGAAGAAAAAAATAATCTTTATTATTGAAAAAAAAAATTAAACCTTATATGGAGATTACAAAATGGTGAGCTCAAGCGGATATTCCAAAATAATGCGGTCTGTCACACTCTAAAATATTAACGATTTTGAAGAATAAGGACTAAATCAAAGCTTTTTTTGAAAACAATTCTTTGAAAATTAAACCGTCAATGGCATCTGAACATAAAGTTATAGAAGAGGCTTTATTATAGTGATTTAAACACCAAAGGACAAACAATGTGCCAGTAAGTGGTCCGATCCTTCAACAAAATGCCAAGGATTTCGCTTGCTTGATGGGAAAAGAAAATTTCGCGTGTTTGTTATTTTGGGTACAACGTTTCCGAGCTCGTCATAACATTGTGGGTGGAAGAGGTGGCGATGAGGCTGCTGGTGTTCACAAAAGTGTGACGGAAGAGTGGCTATCTCATAAGTATCTTACACTGTGCCAAGGTTACAAATCAGAAGAAATCTGACAATACACTTAAATTTAAAGATGAGCAATTCAAGGGTGGAATGTTGTCTAAAACTAGAACAAAAGTGTTGGTTACTGCAAACATGACTGAATCGCGTAAAGAAAAACTTTTTGTGAAAAGCTAGAAAACCGTATTAAGTCCAAATAACTTTAAGTACTGCAAATGCTTCAGAATATCAGAAACGAGGGAAACACAAACAGACTTAGCGTTCTGGAGGATAATGATATCGGAATCTTAGGAAGAGGTCAAACAAACCACGGTAGACAACTGCTTTCGCCATGCAGGATTCAAGGATCTTTCTGTATCACCAGACGAGGACGATGATGATATCCCGCTTGCTAGAATGATACAATTTCCAACAGATGAAGATTGAAATAGAGAAGTTCATCGGAATTGATGACAATGTTGCCGTGTGTTGCTACGCCACAAGAGAGAAAGAGAATTAAAATTAAAATGAATGCTTCTGTTTAGGTGGTTATTTTTTCGGTGTTGATCGCTCCTTCTTTTAGGGCAGTGCCTAGGCTAGCATGTCGAAGATTAGGGGGGTTTATATAAATTCAAAGCGCTACCTGTTTTAGGCTCGTAGATAAGAAGAAGCGATGATGCTAACGAAAACAGGAAACAGTTAGATTTAAAAATAAAACACCCCGATTCCAAAAACAGTACATTTAACAATAAAAAAAAAGGATTCTGATTTACCATCTATGGAAATTTCAACTTAAACTAAAGAAATATTTGCTAAATAATAACTACAAAAAAAAAAAAGGAAATGAACAATGAATAATACTATTAAATTATTACGTCATCTGCGCCAAACGCAAAGTCAGTTAGATCTAGATCAGACCTTAATTTTCATTATCAGCTAAACTGAATAACCTTATTTTTTATGTACAGTTGTATTTTGCACTAATAAATTATCTAGTAAGCCGATTTAGGAACTAAATTAAAAGTGTTGGACTTCTAATGGGTGAAATAATGTTTTAAATTACCTAGTGTATACATATACCTTCGGTTTACAAGGTATTTTAAATTAAATTAAATGTAAAGTGTCCTGTGATCGCACACAGAAAGTCTTATTAGTTCCCAATCACAGGGGAAAAATGAAAGCATATGATAAATTATATAATACCACAGTTTATTATATATAGTTCTAATACCTGAAGTGTGGTTTTATCACTGAGTCTAAGTACTTTTAGCAAGCAGGACAACCTGTAGCTTCTTTGGGAGCAATGGAGTGTTTTATGTCAGGCTTCAGCACGAAATTCCAGTTGTTAAATAGAAGAGGAAGCTCCCGGTTTAATAAAATCTGTTTGTGGTATGTATCTGTTTGTCTTTACGGGTGTAACAAGTATCAAAAGTCACAAATATGGTGTGTTGACCTCTTAGAGGTGATAACTTTCACTACACTTTACTTAAGGGTAAACGAATACACTTTTAACTTTCTTTATCCCCCTTAACTATGTAAATTAAATATGCATTAAAATAGAAAAATATATATTGCAACTATCGGATATAGCGTCCTTAATTATGTGATTCCTTCCATGTCATTACATCCAGTTTCAACTGTATAAGCAAAACTGCTAGTTTTTACACTTAAAACTATGAATTTATTATTTTAATGGAATATTCTGTATATCGCTTTATTTTTGGCGTTTCTTCTTTTTAAGCATCGACCGAATATGTTGGAGTCTGTACAGAGTTACTCAAGATTTGTGGATACTTTCTCGGGAACCTAGTTAAAATTCATTTTATGACGGCAAATGTTTTTTTTTGTCAAATTAAATTTATATTTTAAAATTTATTGTTACCAGTAATAGATTTATAAAATTTTTATTATTTAAACAAAAATTAATGAGAAGAAAATGAAAACAATTTTATTGCAAAAAGTTCACAGATACAAATTGTTTTTCCATTTAGTAAATTAGAATTCATTTTTTAGCCTGGTTTCATGTTGGAAACCAGAATTTATCATATAAGCGCTTTTGAAAGGCTCGTGCAACGATTTAGTGAAACGGAAAATGTAGAATAAAATAAAATTGATTGAATCATGTTTTAAATGAGCAATATTTGTTATCAGTATATCAGAAGATAATTTTTTAAAGAATTATATGAGCTTAAAAATGAAATCAAAATAATTTTAAAATTCTCTGGTTTTTAACAGAAAACAATACTGTTTGAGTGAAGATCAACTCTGGAAGTATATAAAATATAAAAATTATAATTATTACAAATCGTCTAGAAACCGGAAAAATTACTTAATTAAATGTTTAAATTGAGTACTCTGTTTGTCCCATATTTCACCGATTTTTAAAGAATACAATATATTAAAATTAACACATTTAAATAAATTACGGATATATTGTAGCCTAAATTTTTAACAAAATATCATAAAAAAGTGTTAAATATTATTGTTATTTTGATACATTAAACATTAGGAAAAGTTTGATGTATGATAAATTTGTGTACCATCATGTATAGACTACATTCGGTTTCGGACGTTAATAAATACTTAATGAAGTAATGGCCTTCTCTCAAAAGTGAAGATATCATTCTGCAGTAAGAATTCCTTAAAAAAAATGGGAACTAATTAAAACATTTTCAATAATTTCACCCTAGACGTTAAGAAACCATATATTTTGACTGTTCGTCTGAATATAATGGCGATTTTCAGTGGTACAATAATGAAAACTATGTCCATTGACATTTCAATTTTTGTGAAATGTTGCTTTATCAGTAAACAACAGAAAGTAAGAAATATTTCTTCAGTTATATTAGAGAAACTATTTTAGTAGTCAATCAAAAGAAAAAGCTTTATACTATAAGGACAAGCGTATTATATTGTAACATGGTTGAAGACAAAACTCAAATTGCAAGGAAATGCCAGGAAAAGAAGGAAGCCTCTTCCATGGCAGTATATCGCCATCTGCATTCTAGTTTCGATTTCAATGATTCTCGTCAGTAAAGAGTGGGCACCTAAATCTAAGAAAAAGCAAATCCCTTAAGCAACTTATATCAGACAAATTATGAAGTCTAATACAAGCAGCGCTATCTCTCATCATTCCATGCAATCTGAATATTTAACCTGGTTTACTATACACCAACGGTGAATATAATATATTTGCAGATGGTTGTATAAAAACAAATATATTAGAGAAACTACTTTAGTTCTCAACTCACTGAAAAAATATTATAAGGGCAGATCTACCCTGTTATAACACGGTTAGAGACAGAAAGCACTGTCTCAAGTTGTAAAAAAATACCAGAAAAGGGTGGAAGCCTCTTCCATTGCAGTGCACTCTCACCTGCAGAGCTGTTTCAAACTCTTCGTTACTCATCAGTACAACGCAACTATACTTAAGAAAAGTAAATCATTTAAGCAACTCGATATCAGACAAACTATGAAGTCTAATACAACTAGCGCTATCTAATAGCATTCTACACAATCTGAATAATTTATCTCGTGGAGATTTATATACTATATACCAAGGGTGAACACATTCTAGTTGCAGTCGGATGTGTAAATACAATTATATTAGAGATATTATTTTATTGCTTTGTCTCTCACCGTGTTAGAACAGAGTACCCTCGATACCATATTACTAGTATAAAGTCTTTTCAGTCTGTTGAGAACTAAAATAGTTCCTCTAATATAATTATGTTTATTTACTCACCTGCAGTATATTGTATTCACCGTTAGAATATAGTATGTAGATCACAACAAGATTAAATATACAGATTATTTCGGATGCTGGGAGATGGTGCTGTTTGAGTAAACTTCATAGTTCGGGTAATATAAGTTGCATAGATGATTTGCTTTTCTTAGGTTTAGGTGTGCTTGCCTACCCTGTATTTATGAGAACAAACGACTTTGAAATCATTCCGCAGGTGGCAGTGCGCTGCCATGGGGGGGCTTCCACCCTTTTTTGGTATTTTTTCCAAATCGAGACAGTGCGTTGTCTCTAACTGTGTTAGAACGCCTGTCTTTATAGTAAAAGATTTTTTCAGTTAGATGAGAACTAAAATAGCTCCTCTAATGTAAATGTATTAATAGACCTGCCTGCAAGTAAATTGTATTCATCGTTAATATATAGTATATAGATCTCTACGAGATTAAATATTTAGAGAGGATGAAATGCTGGGAGATGGCGCTGTTTGATTGGACTTCATAGTTTATCTGATATAAATTACTTAAACGAGTTGCTTTTCTTAGGTTTAGTTGCGCTTGCCTGCACTATACTGATGAGAGCCAATAAGTTTGAAACCAGTCTATAGGTGGTAGGGCACTGCTAGGTGAGAGGCTTCCACTTTTTCTTGGTATTTCTGTGCAATTTTAGATGGTGCTTTTTTTCTAACCATGTTATAATATAGTTCGTACTTCGATTTTTTCAGTTGGTTGAGAACTAAAATTATTTCTCTAATATAATTGTGTTTATACACCCAACTGCAAGTATATTGTATTCACTGCTGATATATAAAATCTATATTCACTTTAAATTTATTGTTTCATCTAGTGACAAAAGTTTAGTCGATTTTTAAGATCATCATCATCGTACAATTCTTAAAGAAGTTGCATGCACTATGGACTGTTTTTCTGGAGAATTCGTAAAACAATGATCATACTTAGATGTGTTTCCCTTTCTATTTTTCTTGAGCTCATATGGGGGTACGATGTAGCTAAATTTACTGATAAATCGTTTTCTTCATTGGAAATAGGCTTGTGTTTGTTTGAAGGTTATAGACAAAAAAAAACCACATCAACAATCGAAGGAAGAATTTATAGCGTTTTTTACAAATAAGAACGGTATATTTTTGAGAGGATCCGGACTAAGTTGACGCCATACTACAGTAAAACTCAACATCTTTAATAACTCCCGAAGATATATAAACAAGAAATGCCTTTACGACCTATCACGAGGTCTTAGAACTCTCCGACTTCTGAGGTGGCTAAGATCATTCTTCCAATCGTGAGACCTTTAAGAGGAAATACATCGTCCTTGGTCAAGAACTTACAACATTTCGCAGAAATTATACATGAAATACAAGTACAACCAGAAGACCATTTTATTAGCCTTGACGTGGAAAGCCTATACACCAACTTTTCATTTAAAGAGTCACTAAAATTATAAGAAAGAAACTTGAAGAAGACCAGACTTCAGCTAAAGAATATTTTTAACACGGTACGCCGTCATGGACTTATTGGAAAGTTGTTTGACTAATTCCTATTTTCAGGAAAACAAAAAATTCTACAACCAGGATGATGGATTACAAATGGAATCCTTACTCTCACCAGTGGTCGCAAATATTTTCATGAAATGATTCGAAACTTTTGCAGTTGAATTCGCAATTAAGAAACCGAAATTATGGCTTAGATACGTAGACGACACCTTTATTATCTGGAATGGAAGCGACGAAGAACTTCGAAACTTCTCATCTCAACAATATCAGCCCAACCATTCAATTCACCATGGAGAAAGAAGTGCAAAATAAATTATCCTTCTTAGATGTTTTGGTTGAAAGAAATGGTAGACAAATTTGAATTTTAGTTTACAGAAAAGCCACACATACAGTACAATAATTAAACTATGCATCCAATCACTCCAACAACACCAAACAAGGAATTATAAGGAATCTCGTAGATAGAGCTCCAACACTCCGCAACTGCAACGAGAACTTGGTGAAAGAGATAGATCACATTTAAAATTACCTGGCCGCTAACGGATACCCAGAATATTTGGTGGATAAAATTCTGGAACAACGCAGAATTAGGAAAATATCGACAATGAACGAAGAACGCAAGCCAATATTGAACATACCCTATGTTAGAAGCATTTCGGAAAAAGTTAGAAAAATAGGAAATCAATATAAAATCAACGTTGTCTTCAATTCAAGTAACTTTCTGAGAAGTCGGCTCACTGAAGTCAAATCAACAACTCGAAGGGACATGAAGAACTGTGTGTATCAGATACCATGTGAATGTAGCAACTCCTATGTTGGCAAAACAAAGAGATCCCTTGACGTAAGGATCAGAGAACCCCAAAAATGCACATATTGAAGAGAAACAGAAAAATCTGGTTCCGCCAAACATGCCTAGACTCATGGACGCCACATAAAATGGTCTGAAGCTAAAATCCTATACAGAAAACAACACTGGAGAAAATGAAAATCAAAGAAACCGCGGTTATATATCACAACACGAGTTGCTTTAGTAAACCATCTTTAGATATAAAAGAAGACTAGCAACCACTTCTTAATTATTGTAAATTGAAACTAAGTGCACCATAAATGGGACTTTGGCTAGCACGCATGACTGCATTCACCTCAGTTACACTCCACTACATTTTCTTTTAGTATAAATGGTAGTGTGGTTTAGGAATTTATTTCGTTCCACTTGAAAACGATTAGAAATAACTACTAGCCAAAACGTCGTGATATTCAACAAAAAAAAAATTAAGACATTGGAAATTCAACATTTATTTAGAAATAGACTTAGTTTAATCAGCCTTAGTGTATTCGACATTTCCAGTTTCATCTAGTCATTGCATGTCTTACCAAAGTGCTTCTATGTAACTGTCTTTTATCGGGAGTTATTTCGTGATAAATTATTGTTGCAACAAACATTTTTCGTTACTAGCTTCGTAAACATAAATTAGATCGATCATTTCTTGTCAAAAAAATATCTGTAATGACCGAAAACATATTTGCATGTATTTTCCGATTTGAAATGATACTATGCTCGCTTTAAAAAAAGAAATAGGAGTTCTCAAATGTGCCTTTGTTGTTTTAAAACTATAATATTGAATGACCAAGAATAGATTCCAATAACCCTATATTGAGGGAAAGGCAAAAATCGAAAAACCTAAAAATAAGATATTCTTTAGGGTATTCCATTTAAAGAAAGTATGTTTGGTTTGTGCCATATTAATGCGCAGGGCTGTAAATCGAGAAAAAAAATAGTTTATATCTCTCAGCAATCCCTACAACTTATGCGTTCAATTTATTTTTTTTTGTAATGTCTATAATAGGGATGTTTACCGTATTCAAATAAAAATATAGTTTTGCCGCGAAACATTAGTTTCCTTAATAGAAATCCTAAAAAACACAATATTTTTCTTTATTTTTAAGGAATTTAATTTTTATTTAATAGTCAAAATGAAATTAAATCACTCTCAAGCCACGTGACAACGAACACCAATCAAAGTGCATGACTTCACTCATTCATCATTATTATCGCTGTCAAAGGCTACGTTGTTAGGTTAACATTATTTTATAGTGATTTTTGAGCAATTTCTTCGAAATTTGCTTACCATACTCCTTGAAAACGATTCTAAGAAGTTTTTCTATGTTGGAAAATGGATATATTAAGGCAAATAGTTCGAATTTGTCGAGAAATGATTATTTCACGGTGGCCAATTTCTCCGCAATAAACAGTAACTTTTGTTCTGCTTAATTTAGAAATATAAAGATCTTAATATAAGTAATATACCAAGAATTATTATTTCCGCAAACAGATAATAAATACATAATAGTAATCAAAGGTATTTATAAGCTCAGAACTAAAATTAAACAAGTACAGAACATGTTTACCCAACTTCGATTACTTTATTTCTAACCTCAAAATTCTAATCGCCAAAAGAATCTTTACAAAAATGCATTTTAGAATGTGTAGGCACAAGCGCTAAATCCCTGCTATCTAGCTGAAGACACATGTTACTATTATTTTCCAAACGTGGAACATGAACAAATAAATTTTCAGGTGTTTTAATTACAGTGCTTGTACACTGAGGTACCGCACAATACTTATAAAATTTTGAGCTCATCTTTTATTACAAAAATTACGATCAAACTTGATATCTCCTTGTCAGTTTACCAGTGTTTGGCAACATGTGACGTTACAGCGGTCAAGTGACAAGCATTGGCTTTTTGGAGTGAAATTTGAAACGGAATTTAAAATACATGATTTTTAAAGAATTATTTTAAATATTTTTTAGTACCTATGTATTGTTTTACACTTTCCCAAAAATATCCACCATGAATATTATCGAACTATTGCACTTGAATTCACTGTTGAACCATCCGTTACGTTAAAATTTTATACATATATAGAAAAAAATATTTAAAAAATAAAAACATTTGTACCCCACTGTATTCCATCAAACTGCAATTTAAAGAGGATAAAAGAAACTACACTGAGTTTTGTTCCTGAAAAATGTAATAAATTAAATACTTTCATTGTGTAGTTGTACACATATTGGAATATATGGCTGTGACAAAGAAACTGATCACCCGCTTATTTGATGAAAAATCATTCGGATTCGTCAATTTTATTCTTTACAAAAGAAAATTTTATATTGGGTGAATCAGAAAATTTAAACTTGTTTATTAAAATACACTATATGTCATTACATTTTTAACTTCTAAAAGTAAATTCTAGAGATTTTTTATTAAATGTGCACTGTGCTTATTTTCAACTGTTTCGAAACCTGTTAATGTCGAATCAATGTCATTAAATTTTTATTTAAATTTGAATTTTTTTATGGTCTTACTATACTCAAAAAGCATCTTGCGCTAAATAAATGCATATAAATATTAATAACGTTGGATTGTGAAGATAACACGTCAAAAAGAAGTAATATGTATAATGATAAAATCCCAGTCGCCCGCTATTAGTCAATCGACAGGGTCTGAGGTAGCAACGGCGTGGAAAACTTCCCATTCTGTTAGATATAGTGTTAAAAGTTGTGGTCCTAGTATGCCTCAGGAGATAAAATTACACATAATGTTATCACTGCAGGAAGATTCTCGTAGGTCTAATACCCAAGTTGGATGAGACAACTTTACTCATCGCACCAAAGTTATTAAATGTTTTAAAAGAGAAAACTTATATCCCTTTAAAACACTATTTCTCCAAGAATTATTGGAAAATCATCTTGACGGGTAGAAGTACTGGTTTCAACAAGATTTTCTTCTTCTTCCACCTTCTATAATAGGTCCCTGACCTGTTCCTTCTTCGATTTTCCTCATTCTGGACTTAAATTATCGCTCCACCTTTCCCGTGGTCGACCTCTACTGCGTGTACCACTAGGCGATTTATCTCGTGCGATCCTTACCAGTCTATCCTCTGTCATTCGGCTTATGTGTTTGTTCCATTGTGTCTTACGTTGTAGGACCCACTCACTAATGCAGTCTGTGTTGCATGATTGCCTGATGTTATCGCTTCTTTCTCTGGCTAGTAGCGTTTTTCCTGTTATTCGTCGAAGTATTCTCATTTCTGTAGTCTCCAATAGTTGTTTCGTTTTTGTCGTCTCTGGCCGTGTTTCTGAGGTGTATGGCATAATAGGTCTAATTGTGGTTTTGTAGATCCGAACCTTTGTTTCTTGTTATAAGTGTTTGTTTCGCCAGATCACGTCGTTGAAACAACCCGCCACTTTATTTGCTTTGGCCACCTGCCCTCTTACTTCATCTTCGATGTTGCCATAACTAGTTATGTCGATTCCTAGATATTTGAAACTCATTTCTTGTTGGATTATTTGACCGTCTAGTTCTAGTTTGCATCGGAGGGGTTCTTTTGAGGTTGTCATACATTTAGTTTTTTCGGCTGAGACAATCATATTATATTTTCTTCCCGTAAGATTAAAGGTATTTAACAATCTCTGAAGGTCGTCTTCATTTTCGGCACATATCACAGCGTCATCAGCGTAACAGAGAATTTTTATTTCTGTATCACCCATTTTATATCCTCTACCAAGTCGCACCTCCTTTATTATTTCGTCCATTATCATGTTAAACAACAAAGGACTAAGCGAGTCTCCCTGTCTAATACCGCTGTTGACTGGTATGGGTGTGGATAATTTACCGTTAGTGCGAATCTGAACTTTATTGTTCGCGTATATGTTTTCGATGGTCTGAATTATATTGATAGGAATATTTCTCTTATATAACAGGTGGATTACGTCATCTAGCTTTATGCGATCGAATGCTTTTGTTAGATCTATAAAGCATAAAAATGTTGGTTTATTGTATTCTATAGATTTTTCGACTAGTAGATTAGTTTCGTTACGAATTAGTTTGTACCTATTGTATGCTTCCGGCGTTTTTGACGTTCTATATGCTAAATATGCTTTTCTTTTTTCGTTACACTTATCTTTAACTTCTTTACGGAACCATGGAGTTTTATTAGGATTTTTGTTGTTGATTGTGATTGTATGTGTGCCCAATGACTCATTTGAAGCATCTTCTATGTTTCCCTTAATTTTTTCCCAGCTATGATTTATATCTTCCTCTTCATTTATTGGTTTTCTTTCAATTTTTTCCACCAATTTTTTTTGATATAATTCTTTCGTTGACATATGCCATAGAGAGTCTATGTTCTTTTTTTGTATCCTAACCTTTTCCAGCTGCTTTTTTTTTTGTGTAATCTTTATTCGAATTTTTGATAGAACTAATTTGTGATCGTTTCCTGCATTAACAGAGTTCAATGTTCTAATATCCAATATCTGGGTGGGGTGTATAACTCGGTTACTAACTATAAAGTCAATCATAGATTTGTGTCTTCTTGTATTTTCAAAAGTGTATTTATATTTATCTTTGTGTTGAAAGAAAGTATTGATTTTCCTTAATTCGTTGTAGGCACAGAAATTTACCATTAGTTCTCCGTTGGTGTTGTGATACTGTTCGTTGAAGCGTTGTTTAATTCCGGGGATTATTTGGTTTCCTATACGGGCATTAAAGTCTCCCAATAAAATAATAGCTTCCTCACCAGGTATTGAGTCTAAGGTGGTTTGCAAGTTCTCGTAGAATGCTTCTACCTCGTGTTTTGGTTTTCCGTCTTCTGGGCTGTAAACGGACAAGATGTTTAGTTTTTTATGTTCCATTAGTAGTTTTATAGAGACTATCCTTTCTGATATATATTGGCAACTTTCTATGTTATTTTTATATTTCTTGTGGATTAGTATGCCTACTCCCGCCTTGGCTCGTTGTTCTTTATTTACTCCACTATATATTAGTATATAGTTTCCGTATTCTTTTTGACCTTTGCCTTTCCTTTTTGTTTCTTGGAGACCACAAATTTCAATCTTTTTCTCGATTAGCTCTTCAACTACTTCCTGATCCTTTGTGTTGAAAGATGTTATGTTCCAGGTAGCTACTCTTAGTATGTATTTGTTTTTCCATCTCTTTGTCCTTTTCCTTGCGTGGGTCGTCATTGTTGAGTCAGTCCCTATCCGAGGCTTTTTATCGGTGCTTTGAGTTGGTTACTGTTTTACAGAGGGAAGGCTGCTAACCTGACCCTCCAACCCTCCTCTTTTTTCCGGGCTTGGGACCGGCAACAGTACTACTAAGCTACTCAATATCCACCCAGAAACACTGAAGGCAGAGTTGTTTCAACAAGATGGGGAAAACATTTAACCCCGGATGCACTAATATGATCTAAATTTAAAACGGGTCTAAGTTGAAAATAAAGGATCTAAATTAACAAGTGCAATATAATACTGCCAAATTTTGAACCTTGAAAATAAAAAATATATTATATTTATTACTGAACAGGCAAAAAATGAAAAATATTGTTGATAATCGAGAAACAACTGTTCTTCTGAACAATTGAAAGGCTGGACCTGTTGGTTTTTATACAAAATATTAATATGTTAGGGTTTATTTATTACATATATAATACCAATTTTAACAATATGAAAGGAAAACAAAACTGGCCAATAAGAAGACCTAACTTCCATGGCATCTGGATCGAGTGTATATAAAAATATCCTATAAATTAACTAATAAAGTTAGCCAAAAACTAATGTAGTATTTACAAGCTGCTTTTTAGGGAAATAAACATGCGGAAAACGGAACTTAAAAATTTTCTTTTGTTTTGAAGATACAGGGTAAAATTTAAAAGTTTAATATTTTGGTAATACCCTGTAACGTTCTTATTTGAAAAGATATAACAATATTTTAAATGATTTATTTCTATAATATAAGCATAATTTAACAGTATAATCACAATTTAATTACGAAGTGTGGTTACAAAATTATTTATCCCTATTTGGTTTTTTGCTTTCTCTCCTGAATGTGACAAACACACAGTATTGAAGACTGACCTAATGAAATTGACGAAATATTAAAAGATACTTTAATTGAAGAACATAATATGGATCACCTAAAATTAAGAATTTTGTATTCACTTAAGTGGGAGGATATTATAAATATATATTTAAAGAAACTGATAAGAATCGTTGTAAGATTCATTGACATGCTATAAGGAACTTATTGTTGAAAATAATTGTTTCTTTTTAACTAATTTAAGCAGAGGTGTACTGCAATATTGTCGAAAATATGTAGTTGATATCGTTATTGTTTCCTATTTTTCATTCTAGAACATACCTAATGACAATGGGAATAACCTGGAACAATTATTATTAATATACTTTTATGGCTGCAGCACAATCAACCAAAACAACGATTCACATTTTACTTACCTGTAGAATCAATTATTTAATTACAAATTGTTGGAACAGAAAAAATAAACGATTAGTTAGAGACCATAGAAGGAAATTTATATTTAATATATGTTATAGTCAAAGGTCGATATGTAGCTTCTTCGCGGAATGACTGGTTTATCCTACGTTTGACGAACGTCTTTCGACAAACTTCGAATTAAATTCAAGTTTCGGCCTTTGACTGACATATTTTTAGTCAAATCTAGGAGTACCTAAACTTTTTAGTCAAACTTCGAAAATAAAATAATCTGTTTCGTTTTGCCTAGTCAATCCTAGAAGCGACTAAGGCAAATTCATCAGGTGTCGATTTGTACTGCACTAGTTACATGTTTAAACAGGTTTTTACCTATTTAGTCTCTTTGTTATAACATGCTGGTTGTGAAATCAGGATTTCTTGATGTTGATGGTATTTCTTCTTCTTGAGGAATAATTGTATTTTTATTATCTGATTCATAAGTAAATGTTTCTGGGGCTTCTGGAATAGGAAGTTCGTCACTATGAGGGACAGATCTTATAGCAGATGGTATATTTGAATAGTTGATAACCGATCTTTTCCGCTTGGATATACTTCTGCCTTGTCCAACACGAGGTATGATGTAGAAATAGCAATCATTTAGATGATTTAAAGGTTCTTTTCAGATCACTGGGATAGCAAACCACATAGATCGTGTTTTACTGTTTAATCAGTTTCTCAGACCTGAAGCGCATACATTACGGCAGATAGGTGGTGCCTACTATTTGTTTTGATCCGCAATATTACATTCGAAATAAAGCTGATATGCCTTTTTTATCAATGGGTTAATAGGCTGCTTCTGAGACGCAAAAGTCCCACCACAAAAATAACAGAAGTGATCTGTCTTGTTTACACACTTTCGAGGCATCTTACAATTTCAACCATTCTATTCGACTCACTAACTTCGACTGAATAACCACTCCGTTTTGTAGCTGCTTATATACCTAAATACGGCTGCTACATTTTTAGAGAATATTCGAGAATTTTCTATTCAATACCATATACTAGTGGTGTTTGTCATTTGTTTGTATACAGGGTCTGTTCAGTATAAAGCAGACATAAAAGTCGATTTACAGGGGTTGGCGAGTTCGGATATGGAGGGTCATCCCTGGAGAGCCCCCATGTGGTGTTGCCAAGTTGTAGGAAATTTCATTAACTTGGGGGAAAACCTATATTTGGCAATGTCGATATCGAACCCACACTAGATAGGTACCCGAAAGACGCTTGTTAAAGAAGTGCCTACAATGTAAAAAAAGTAAATCAAAATATTGTACACAAACTTACCTTTTTTAATATTTTCCTTGCGACGGTTACATTTGAAGGGTACAGGAATAAAATGGGCTCATCGATATTTTTTGTATTTTTAATCTAAAAGTGCCATTGTATAACAAATATTATGGCCGCTAAATGGGTCTAATCCAAAACAACATAAAAGGATCTCATTGCGAAATATTTTCATTAAAATGAAATCCACATACTTATGAAACGGGCTGATTGTAACTCAAACCAGCTTAAAAGGGGCACGTTGCTCGCGAACAGAGAAAGAACGCGCCCATTACTGGCCATTAATTCTTAAGTCGCTTAGTCATTTTTACACGTTCATTGGGAGAGGTTATATATTCTGAAAAAATATTAGTTTTTGTAAGTTTATTCATACGAAAAGTGTGGTATTATTTCCAAAATGGATGAAGATAGTAGTAACATAAGCGAGGAATTGTTTGCCTATAAAAAAACAAGAAGAGAAAGTTATACGGTCGCATGGCAGAAGTTACGAAGAAAATTAAATTGTCGAGTCATGAATCGGAACCACCATGTGGTTGTAAGATGCAGTGTTGTCAAAAAATCTCAAAAGAGGCACGGGAAAAAACATTGCAATATTTTAATTTGTTTGAAACTCATAAGTGTTCTTATTTAAGCTGTCTCATATCTGTAATGCCAGTTAAAACGATTTCAAAAAATGATAATGCACTCCGCCATGATGCTTTATACAAGTACATAGTACTCGCTATGATGGAGTTCACGAAAGAAATCCCGGCGTGCATGTAGGCATTCAGGTCCATTCACGGGATAACGAAGAAGGTTCAATACTTAGTATCTAGTCTCAAAAAGACAGAATTCGCTCCCACGGATAAAAGAGGGCAACACGGAAAGCACTTAAGACTAGATGACGAAATTAAAGGCGGATTCGTGAACAAAGGTATGTTTCGACGCATAAAATTTTATTTTGTGATTATCATTGTTTTTTAGGACGTTCCAGCCACTATAGTTTTCATGACTGTACAAAGGTATAGCTTCGAGAAGAATTAAATGTAGAAAATGCATGTTGTTTCTAGAGGGAAATAATGAAATATTCGTGTCCTACGAAACTTTCAGGACTATGTTGTGAAAGGATTTCAATATTGCTTTTGGCTCTCCGCGCACAGATACCTGTAGTACCTGTGATTAATTTACGATGAAAAGTGGATCTTTAGAAAGTGGAAAAAAAGTACAAACGTCCCCATTTGTATAGCATCACTAGATGGTGACTTTCTTAAACTGTACACCGAAAATAAATTGCACAAACTGAAAGGCATCCACCTTTTATGAGAGGAAACGAATTGCTCGTATTAATAGTAGGAGTGAAACAAATACAACTGAAGCTGTTTGCCTATACTACGGAAAAAAATTTCCGATACCTAATATTCAAACCAATGACGCATATTTCAAACGTCAGCTTTCTGAATATGTATTCAATATCCACGTGAACATTTTCGACTTCTACCCAGAAACCGAGAGAAAGAAAGGTAGTGGCCACTCATACCTAGAGTGTGATAAAAATATGGGATTAGTAAAAACTAATACAAGGACTAAAGATCTTAACGACTGGTTGCAAGTATTCAAAGATGCTCGGCAAAGGTCAATGCCTTTCGACGTTGTGAGAGTTGATCGCTGGTTTTTCCGAAGCCGGACGACCCATTTTGAAAGATCTATTCCAAGAAATCGACATTTTCTACACGTCCGATAAAGGAATTAAAAATAATGAAATCGGACACCAAAATTTTGTTTTGTTCAACTTAGAATAGAATGTGGGAAAAAGTTTCGATTGTTCGAAGAAACTACCGTACCCTTGTGAGCTTGTAAGAGAAAGAATTCATTCTGTTAGGACTTGTGTATAAATATGCCTTGCCGATTTCTGCCGAAAAATTCGAAACTGCGGATTACTTTACCAATATTAAGCTTATATAGTTTAAGTTTTTCGCAGCTTGTCTAAGGACTACGAAAAAAAATAACATTTACTTATTATAAGGACTTTATTTTCTATGTTTTTGTTTATTTTCACCGCAAACTAAAACTTGTTTTACCACCAATGATCTGCTTCCTCATAAAACAAACCGATAAAAAATTATCCAGGAAAATAAGGGGCTCATTGAGCTGCAATTTGCCCCTTATTTCGCAAAATATTTTGGATTTTTGATAAAAAATGCTTCTATTATTTCTCTGCATAGTGCTATATGCAAAATATTAAAATATCACATTCAGTACAAATGTAGTTACAAATATATAATTAAAAATAAAATAATATTAGATTTTTTATGCCAATATAGAAAAATTAGTACTTAATTTTGTATTTTCTCAGAACTTGAAAAAGTCGATGAGCCCCTTTTATTCCTGTACCCTTCATTTTTGGATGTTATATACTCTTCTCTACGTAATAGACGTTTCTTTTGTTCAACTTTTCTTACATTTTCAGCTACATATACCCGCGTTTCGCACCACCATATGCACAGTCTGCTTCGAGGAGCAGATATATTTGCATCTAGACCGCTTGCCAGGCGCGGATCCAAGGTGGTGGGCGGTGGGGGGCGATCGCCCCCTCCCCCCCAAGAGTTTTGAGTTCAGGAAAATAAACCCGATTTTGTTTTTTATATTATAGTTCATTCAATAACTAGAGAGAGTAATAAATCATTTTTACCTTTTTTTTTCTTCGCAAACTACCTGTGTTCTTTAGTCTGGTGTCTTTAGCAAAATCTGTTAGACACATATATTTTACATAGGAATGAGACAGAAATTTTATAATCAAAAATATCGGTCTATATTAATGTACTATTTGGGTTGGATAATAATAGATATTTGGATGTGTGAAGTATTAAAAAGGAAGGAGGTTTATTGTATCACTAAGTATTTATGGCATGGAATATTATTTCGGTAATAAACTTAAAATAAAAAGTTTTTATAAAATCCTTTTTTTTTCTTAGGATTTCTTAATAATTCACATACATTAGAAAATATAGATAATTTTGACGTATTTAACACAAATCACAACTGTATTTCTTTATTTTTAATTTTGGCCATTTTAGGCACATTCACATTAAAAGGTAACCTTTTTCTCTCAAAAAATTCTAAGTTATAATTTAAATACTTACAAAATACCTATTGTCAAAAATACAAGAAGTTAAACATATTAAAAAAATAAATTAGTCCATATAATATTAAAATATTTTCGGGGCTATCCGGTTATTTTATTATTAATTAAAAACATTTTTAGGATATTTGACGTTTCAGTTTATTTATTTCTTAAACCATCTGCAGAATTACAATTAAACACTAAAAAGGGATTCAAATGTAACTAGTTTTTATATGTTACAGAAAATTTAAATAACAAATTGTGTTTACGCTGGTAAATAATACGTATTTAATTCGTAATCCAAGTCAGTGAAGGTATCTTCACTGAAATTAATTATAATTGGTTCCTCTATCACACCGATCATGAGATCGAGTTTTCACATTTTCCTTTATTTTTTTTATTATATGGATTTTTCGCAATTTTCTGCAGTAACTTTGTTCAAAAGAATCTTTCAAAAGTTTAGTTAAGTTACTAATTGTGTAAGTTGTGTTATTTCTAGCAACTCTACCTTTTACTTGAGAGAGATATTTCCTTCTCCAACGGACATTTTCCAGACGCTCTATAAGAACAGATTTCCTATCTGGTTTTTCCCAGCAAAAATTAAGTTATCTGTGCTCAGTACTTTCAATTTCTGGTAAATACCGATCTTAATTGAATTTAGTTAGAATTTTGTAGATGGCTGGAATCTGCTTCTCATAATAAAATGTATGTAAACTCCTTTTATTGTAGTTTACATGTCTTCTTCCAACAAGGTTTTTCGTCTGCCTGTGATCGAATATGGCTTGAGAGTACTAACAATTCCAGTCGTAAAAACAAGTACAAAGAAGATAAGTCACTAAGGACACACTGTAAGATGTACTTTCCTCATTGGCAGAAATTAAATTGAACTATCAGAAATTTTATTATTGCAGTAAATTTATAAAAGCTTATAATATTTAATTATAATTAAATATAATTAGATTTGCGGCAGTTCTAAGTTACCTGCGGCACTGGAGCAGGCACGTTGGAGGTTTTAGTAACAGTTTTATTACTCTCTTTAGTTCTTGAATAGAGTATAAGAATGTGTATGCTTGCGATTGCCCCTCCCCTTCCCAAGAGCTTTGAGTTCAGGAAAATAGAATCGATTCTGCCTTTTATATTAGGAATGTGTATGTTGATGGCACTCCCCCCACCCGTGACAACTCGTTTTTATTTTGATAGCCCCTCTCCAAGAATTTTGAGTTCAGGAAAATAGACCTGATTCTGCCTCTTATACTAGGAATGTGTATGCTGCTCGCATCCTCCCCCCTGTCGGTTGTGATTGCCCCCCTCTCTCCAAGAGCTTCAAATTCACAAAAATAGACCCGACCCTGCCTTTTATCCTAGAAATGGGAATACTGTTGGTGTCCCCCCCCCCCCCGTCTACAACTTGCTTTCGCTTGCCATATTATACTTTTCTGATATCACCTCCCCCCCCCTAAGAGAGAGGCTGGATCCGCCTCTGCCACTTGCCTATTTTATCTGTATATGTATAAAAATCTAAAGGAAATAAGCTCTTAGAACCATTCGGATATTGTTAGGCTTGACACATCGATTGTATTTTCGTAAAAATATTGAGTTTTGAATTTTTAGCACATAGGGTTGTAAATCTAAAACGGTAGGTGAGATATCATTAAGTCATGAAATTATTAATTACTTTTTAGGCCTTCATCGTTTATACAGATTTAATAGTATTAAAAGTGTTATTATTTGGTTCGAAATATTGTTCCACATATACATCGATAACTTCTCTTTCCACAAAATAAATTATTATAAAATTTTTGTTGAAAGAATATCAAAATTGTAAATATTTATTCGCATTTTTATAAACGTATTGTCAAAAATTAAATACGAAAGCCCAGAGTCTCTCTATGTTATTCCCATTAACTTTCAATTTTACTGTTACAGGTTTGCCTCAAATCTCGCCAGCGCTTACATTAACGTGAACCCAAATGAAGGGGAGTTTCTAGAACAGAGAGATTAATTTAACTTGATATTGCATAATCTGTAACGATTAATTTTAATTTTGGTTTTCAATGAATGGGCCGTCATTTGCAGCAGTAGAAATAGGTAACCAAAAAGTAGCTGCATACTTATTGACTGTATAATTGTTCTCGGTATTGTCGTAGAAAAATTCAAAGGAATATTTAACAGTTTACAGTTTTTGTTTATACCGGGTGTCAACGAATCTATTAGACAAGTCATAATTTCTAGAGTATTATGTGTATCAAAATGAGAATTGGTACAGGTAAATGTTATGTAAAGAGGAGAGTTTTCGCATATTTTCCACCTTCCGGTCACTTCCGGTTTCACCGGAAATGGTCCCGGTTTTGAATTCTTAAATAGAACACCCCGTATATTTTAACATCTTTGGATTTCTGAGACAATTCTAGATCAGAATGTGACATTTTAAAACTTTTTACATCTACTTCATTTTTTTAGAGCCACTTTTAAAATTGCATCTAGGTGGCCATGATTGGACAAAAACTAATCTAACGGCCTTAGGTGATGTCAAAAAAATACAATCGCAAAGTTTTAGTGACTAGTATGAAAGACAGGAATTGGATTAAAAATTTAACAAAATTAACAAAAAACTAACAAAATAAACTAATAACTTAGACAACGCACTTAAAATATTTGAAAGTACAGTAGCTGAATTTGTTAAAAAGTTTAGTGTAGTAAATGTTCAAAGTGCATTCCTTCTTTTTCACGACACATTTCAGGTCGTTCAATTGTTTCTCTCAACACGTTTTGTAGCATTTGGGGCGTTATACTTCTAAATGCCCGTAAAATTCTTTCTTCTAATATTTCAAGAGTAGCTGGGGCTGCTCCATAGTAAACCCTTTCTTTAACATATCCCCAGACAAAGAAATCGAGCATAGTAAGATCCGGTGAGCGGGCTGACCACCTTACTGGACCATCGGTTGCAATAATTCGATTATTAAAATGCTCTATTAAATAATTAAGAACTTCTCTAATATTGTGAGGCGGTGCTCCATCTTGTTGAAAGTAAATTCGCCGTAAAACTGCTAAAGGTATATCATTGAGATGATTTTCGATTTCATTTTGAAGAAAACCTAAGTATCTAATCCGTGTTAACTGACCTTGAAACAATATTGGTCCAATTATTCTGTTTCTAACGATACCAGCCCAGACATTGACGCCAAATCTTTCTTGAAATTTGCCCTCTCTCATCTCATGTTGATTTTGTTGGGCCCAGTACCGAGTATTTTGCTTATTGAACATACCATTATTTGTAAATCGGGATTCGTCGGAAAATAGAATAAAATCGATAAAATTTGATTTGATATGATTTTGAAGCAGCCAATCACAAAACACTACCCGTCTATCGCCATCCTCAGTATACAAATGTTGATGTAACTGATATTTAAATGCTCGATATCCATGCTTTTTCAGTATTTTTCTTGCTGATTCATAACTTATCTGCAGTTCTTGACTAATTTTTCTTAACGAAACTGTTTTATCAACCTCAACCATAGCAAGTACGTTAATCTCAGTCTCTTCATTTATGACAAATCTCTGTTCCGCCTCTTGATTTTCTATTTGCCTAAAACGAGTCTCGATATACAGAAAATACTGATGGGCTGGATGTTGCCGATTCGGATATCTATGAGCATACAACTCGGTAGCATTCCTTGAATTTCTATGACACTCTCCAAATATTAATAACATATCCACTTTTTCACTTTGAGTATACATTATTTTAACGAAAATTTAAACTAAGTTTAGTTTAAATTTTCGTTAAAATAATGTATACTCAAAGTGAAAAAAACTTTTACGTCTGTTCTTAGAGCGTATGTCACTGTCATTATCTACTTAAGTGAGTGCTTTGTTTTCCAAAGAAGACTTGATAAAAACAGTTGCAAATTATTATGCATCATGGCTGTCCATGGCACACTTGTCATAAGTAAATAAATTATCCAGTATTTTGCTTAATAATATTTAATTTCTGTTCTTATGTCTAATCCAATCGCAAATAAATTAGTACCGTTAGATTCGTCAAAGAATGCTTTTTTCGAAAAGTAGTTGTCAAAAAGGGGTCGCCATTTGAAAATTCATAGTTAGAAATGAAAACGTAATTTTATCAACTTGTCTTATTCCTGTCTTTCATATTAGTAACTAAAACTTTGCGATTGTATTTTTTTGACATCACCTAAGGCCCTTAGATTAGTTTGCGTCAGACCATGGCCACCTAGATGCAATTTTAAAAGTGGCTCTAAAAAAAGTTTTTAAAATGCCACATTCTGATCTAGAATTGTCTTAGAAATCCAAAAATGTTAAAATATACAGGATGTTCCATTTAAAAATTCAAAACCGGGGCCATTTCCGGTGAAACCGGAAGTGACCGGAAAGTGGAAAATATGCGAAAACTCTCCCCTTCACATACCATTTACCTGTACCAATTCTCATTTTGATACACATCATACTCTAGAAATTATGACTTGTCTAATAGATTCGTTGACACCCGGTATATTTCTCAATACCAAATCTGATTTTGAGTGAATCAATGAAGTAAAGATAACATGGCGGAAAGTACTTGGTGACAAAATTTGCGATAATCGTCATATATCGTGTACTTTCGACTGTACCCCACTTAAATAAAAACATTACTTCAAATAAGTACGAAACAACAAATAATAAATAAGAATAACTGTTGAATTAAATATGTTAATTTGAATGTGTAACACTATTAACTAGATTTATTTTGCTTATATTATATAACCATACCTTTCAGTACAGGGTCTGTCGTTTGCGGCGATGTATTTCACACCATGTAGGGTTGAGTTTTCAAAAAATTCTTTGGCCTGCACACTCCAACTTATTTTCAGATATTTGTAAGCTTCTTTCAATTTATTCCAAAAACTTTTATTTTTTCTTGGCTTTTTAGCCATTTCAAAAGGGAAGAATTACCTGAAATATTAAATATAATATAAACAGGGTGTCCGGAAACATCGATTGAAGACTTAACAATATGAAAAAATAGAAGTACAACTAAATGACGTTCAATTTTTAATTGGTTTTTAATTTATCTTTAATATATTTCTTAAGAGAACAAGTCAATATTTGGCATTGATGCTAAATCTAATGAGCAGTCTCATATGTAGATAAAACTATTTTCCTAACTTGCCACCAAAGGGCACTTTATTTGGATATCAAGGTTTATCTCTTTCATATTTTTTTTTTTATTTTGACTCCTTCACATCGTTAAACCTTACAATTTGGCCGCAAATCAATATAACAGCAAGATTCACTAAGAAGATTTAAGACTTGGATCCGATCTAATTGCCATGGAAGTTAGACCTTCTAATTAGATAATTTGGATTCGCTTATAACATTGCTTTCATTTAGATTACATATGTCACCAAATAAATACTCACATAGGACAATTGGGGATAAAAATATAGAAATAAAGCATTGAAATCGGTCAGAGGAATAATTGTCTCGCGAAAATAAACAAAATTTTCTATTTTGGAGGGTTTAGTAATAAAAATAAACAACTCTTTATGCTTGTATTTCTAACATTTAAAACTTGCTTCACTTATTGTTACACTTATTAATTTAAACTCCCTAATGTCACCCTAGACCGGGTTACACCATGCTAGTGAATTAGGGAGTGAATTTTTTATGTTCAAAGGAACAGATTTGAAAAAATGTTTAGTAAAGTAATAGATGTTTTAATTAATAATGTCGATTTTTTCGCAAAATTTGCACATTTGTTTCCAGAACAAAATCAATTACTTTAATGATCAAAGTAATCGTTCTATCAAAGAATGGATTCCACTCCAAAATAATTGTTCGTTCTTAAGACCAACCATTCATCAAGCCAAATTTTCACTTTTTCGTAAGGCCGTGGTGCATTGATCGAAACAAATGATAATCCGTAGGGGCTAAGTCCGGTGAATACATGGAGTTAGGCAGGACGTCCCATTAAACGTTTTCCAAATAGTTTTTTGCACATTTTGCAACGTGAGGCAGAAAATTGTCATGTTAAAAAATTACTTTATTATGCCTTTCGAATATATTGATCGTTTTTCTTTCAATGCTCGGTTTAATTTTATCAGTTTTTGTAGATATCGATCGCCAGTATGTATCACCAGATTTTAGCAGTTCGTAATACATAGCTCCCTCCTCATCCTACCAAATACAGAGCAAAGCCTTCTTTCCATATATATTGCGCATAGGTTGTGATGTTGAAGGCTGGTCTAGATCTACTTATGATTTTTTGAGTTTCGGGTTGTTAAAATTTATTTACTTTACATCACTCTTCACAACTTGATGCAAAAACTTTTTCTTTTCTGTCTGGCAAGCAAAATTTCACAAATATCTTTCCTTAAATTCATATGGAGCCCATTTTCCTTCTTTCTGGATCTTAGCCAATGCGTGTAGACGTCCGAAAATAGTGGATTGAGAAACGTTTATCGCTCCGGCCAATTGTTTTAACGTTAGAGTTGAGTTTTCCTCAAATAATCCTTGCAAATCTGCATCTTCATAGTTTTTAGGCTGATCTGGATGCTCCTTGTCTTTTATATCAAAATCACTACTTTTGAAACATATAAACCATCGTTTACAATTTTTTTGGGTTAAAACTTTCTCACCATAAGCTTAAATCAACAATCGATAGCTTTCGGTAGCTATTTCCTTTAAAGGAAAAGTTATTAAATTTCCCGGCAAAACATTTTTTCCTGAAAAAAAATTAGACATTTTCGAACCTATATAGAACTATATTTTTGCATAATGACAACAACAGCATTTATCAACAATCTTCGAACGCGATGAAAAGTTGTAAATCGTCAAGGTTATTGGCAGTTTTATACCAAGTGTCAACGAATCTATTAGACAAGTCATAATTTCTAGAGTATTATGTGTATCAAAATGAGAATTGGTACAGGTAAATGGTATGTGAAGGGGAGAGTTTTCGCATAATTTCCACTTTCCGGTCACTTCCGGTTTCACCGGAAATGGCTCCGGTTTTGAATTTTTAAATAGAACACCATGTATATTTTAACATTTTTGGATTTCTGAGACAATTCTAGATCAGAATATGACATTTTAAAAACTTTTTACGTCTACTTCATTTTTTTAGAGCCACTATTAAAATTGCATCTAGGTGGCCATGATCGGACGCAAACTAATCTAAGGGCCTTAGGTGATGTCAAAAAAATACAATCGCAAAGTTTTACTTACTAGTATGAAAGACAGGAAAAAGACAAGTTGACAAAATTACGTTTTCATTTCTAACTATTAATTTTCAAATGGCGACCCCTTTTTGACAACTACTTTTAGAAAAAAGCATCCTTTGACGAATCTAACGGTACTAATGTATTTGCGATTGGATTAGACATAAGAACAGAAATTAAATATTATTAAGCAAAATACTGGATAATTTATTTACTTATGACAAGTGCGCCATGGACAGCCATGATACATAATAATTTGCAACTGTTTTTATCAAGTCTTCTTTGGAAAACAAAGCACTCCCTTAAGTAGATAATGACACTGACATACGCTCTAAGAACAGACGTAAAAATTTCTTAATTTTTGTTAAGTTTAGTTTAAATTTTCGTTAAAATAATGTATATTCAAAGTGAAAAAGTGGATATGTTATTAATATTTGGAGAGTGTCATAGAAATTCAAGGAATGCTGCCGAGTTGTATGCTCATAGATATCCGAATCGGCAACATCCAGCCCGAATCAGTTCTCAGCGAGTAACGAGACGAACTGCACTTGAAAATGCCAAATGAGATTTTGGCGAAACGTCGTGAAAACGATTTTTTGAACGAACGGATTGAAACCCGGAATAACCAAACTATTCATATATATATATATATATATATATATATATATATATATATATATATATATATATATATATATATATATATATATATATATGTTTATGTGGCTCTCACGGATTCCCCCGTGTGAGATGCAATAGCAGTGGATACATCCACATTATGCCGTTGTAGTGCTGAAATCACATTCAGCAAACGTACAACTATATGCAGCTCCGTAAATGAATGAAGTAAAATGCGAAACAATAAATGCAAACTTCCCTCCATCATTTTCTTTCTGTGTTAGAGGTTGCACAGTTAGAATAAATTGTTACAAAACGCAATTCATCCTATTCCACCACCATCGAGATGATGGCCTACCTGTACCACCATACCGAGAAGAAAGTCAAAACCCACCCTCCCCGCCACAGTGATACGGCAGAGGTACATGTTTCGTCTCTACTAGACTCATCAGGGTACCGACATGCACCTGGCTGTACAAAGGACAGATCGGAAGGAAGCATGCAAATACTGAAACGCGGCTTCGCCGACCTCCCGCCGGATGGCGTATATATATATATATATATATATATATATATATATATATATATATATGTGTGTATATATTATTTTACGACAAAATACTAAATTTCAGATTTAATATTGCCTCAAAACTCCCTTAATAAAATAATCTAAATAATACGGAATGCAGTGTTAAAACTACAATTCTTCGATTGCGGGGAAACCCAGAGAATAAACGGCACGGTGGTAGTTTGATTCGGTGCTTCCCCGATTTCAGAATGCGACGTCACCACTGCTATAAAAGCGAAAAGACATCAGTGTAATTAAGGAGATTACGGGTTGCTCTCTTAGAGTCAACTTGTTCTTTTTTCGATTGAGTTTAGCTCTCGGGGGGTTACGAGATTGTTCTCTTATTAGCAAAAATTGTGGTTCTTAAATTCTTCTGACAGTAAAGAACGTGCACGTGTTTTACATTACTAAAATAGAAATTAAAATTATCGTCGTTAAAAAGCGAGGTTATTCGCGCGTACGAATTCTTACATTCACGGGGGAGGTAAATAATTCGGGATTCGGAGACTAAATCTTGTTTAGTAAGGGTCTCACCAATAAATCAAAGCGATCGTACGTGTGGTTTAGGAAGAGCTGCGAGTCGAGTGTAATGCTCGGCAGAGCTAAACAACAAAAGATTTCTTGCGAGTCCTGAAGGGTTTAGTAATCCCGAAAAACTCTTCCTGATTTTGAAAAATAATTACCAGAACGTGACAAAGTGGAGATAACCTGATATTGACATTGCGCCTCATAGTCAACTTCGTGTTGATTATAAAGTTATGAATATCGATCTTGACAAATCCCGAAAGTGACAGTGGAGAGAAAATAATCCCGAACTTGACTTGCGGAAAACAGTACTGAATTAAAAAAAAAACAGTGAATAAAAAGTTAACTAAGAATCAAGGATGAGTGTTACTTGATAACTTCTTTCTAATTGGCTCATTCCTTAGAAGTGTTCCCTTGATAAAATAAACCCAACACCACATGGCCCAAAAAAAATCAGTAATAATTGGAATAGCCGATAGAGCCATCATCCTTAGTAGTCCCGATTATAGAAACAACTGCATCAAAAAAGCAAAAGAGGTCCTTACGTCAAACTCTTACCCAAACAAACTAATTAATAAAATTTTTAAAGAAAGGCTAGAAAAATACAAACATGGAAACACTAAAACAGAAAATTTAGAACACAATAAAACCAAAAAACAATATCTTTCCTTGCCATACATACCAAAACTTTCCGAAAACTTTCAAACTTTTTTTAAAAAACATAATATAACCACTTGTCATAAGGACCATAATTTACTTAAAAGCAATTTCAGCAAATTAAAAAGTGACATTCCAAAAAATAGAAAATCAAATGTCTACCAAATACCCTGCAAGGATTATCCATCGAATTATATCGGCCAAACTAGTCAGTATCTGCAAAATCGTCTAAATGGACATAAATATGACAAAAAAAATATTACAGCCCTAAAAAAACACGAAATGAATAACAAGCACACCTTTGATTATGAAAATACAAAAATCTTGAAAACTGAAACTAACAAAGGAAAACGAGAATTTTACGAAATGATTGCAATAAAAAAAAATCCGACCGCTGTAAACGATAAAACAGACATCAATAATCTAAATCAAATTTATTTCAACATATTAAAATAAATCAATATAAGGAAATTTCTAAAATAAATAAAACAATATATAAGAATAATTCGCCGCTTTCAACTCTTCTAAATTAAATCACGATATTTTTTCAGAAAGATATCACTTCAATTAAAAGACCCAAACTTTTTACGCCACTTAAAGTACCTAAAACATACACCATCTGGGTTCCACATTCAGTCAGGTCAAGGCAGTTATAGGGTTAAAAATGTAGTGTCCATTCTTCTAACTGGACCTTTAAAAATACTTTTAAAAAGTGAATATACAAAAGAGTGAGTGATTACAATTGGTTTGTGATGTAATTAATTTTTGTTTAAAACAAAAATCTCTGTTCTTAATGGTAAGTTTTTAACCTCTTTGTCCATATATAATAATATTAAAAATGTACATTTTTGTAGCATCCGCATCAGTTGAAAAAGATTCGAAAGAATCGAAACGCCCTGAAAAATAAATATATATACATATATATATATATATATATATATATATATATATATATATATATATATATATATATACAATAAGTATGACTACTTTATATATGTAGTTTCAATATAAAAATGAACCATATTCCCAAGAAAATAACCAACTTAATATATATATATATATATATATATATATATATATATATATATATATATATATATATATATATATATACATTTGCAAATACTTAAAATTTAAAAAAAAATTACTTCTTCTACATATTTTAGAAAATTTATAAAAATACACAATTTCAAATCCTGGAACTATTTTCGATAATAAGAAAGAAGTGTTAAGCTGCAGTTATCACCAAAGGTCTTACAGCAATAATCTTCTCTGAAAACATTTACAGTTGACTGGGTCAGTAAAAATACAAAGTCCGAAAATTGTGTTGGCAGATCCGCAGCAAAGCTCGAAGTTTCGGATTAAACTGTTGCTACTTATAACAGTTTCCGTCACTTAGAATCGAAACTGCAACCCGAGGATTAGTTTCTTTTACCATCGCCAGAATTTAATTTTTTACATTTAACACATTGGCGTATCATTCACATTACACTTTGAATGAAATTACATTTAATTTGTACATTGAAAAATTCTTTTGGGTTGTTAATTATTGTTAATTATTGCTAATTGTTGCTCAGTTTCGATGAAAACATAAATATATTTTTTATTATAAAAATTTACAAAAGCTTGATAGATATTAATTATTTTTATTATATTTGGATTCTAGCTAAAATTCTATATCAAGTACATGATGTGAAACACTTAATAATTTTCCGGATATTGACATCAAAGAATCCTATATCTGGATAAACACAATTTCTGATTGAACAAGCTGACTGTCAAAGAGACAAATAAAAAAAATTTTTTTCTCGCTTGTAACAATTCTTAATGTATTTTTGGAAAATTTAAATTCAAAAGAATAGATAAAGAAATTAACTTTTATCTGAAAATAAATGGCCATGCTTACGATGAAACTGCGAATTTAAAATGCTGCATTTGAGCAATGAAATCTGACTGTTGCAGATTAGTTGGACTGATATCGATATTTAAAACAAAACACTTTGTTTTTTAAAATATGGTGTTTTCATTAAGCCTTTGCAGCAGATATCGGAGGTTGAAGAGGTGTCCCCACAGTCGCGTTATGGTGTCGGAAATCAGTAAGTTGAAGTCGTTAAATTCGGTTTCGTGAATTTTTACCAAAAATTATCAGAAGAATGAATGCAAATTTACTATCTTTGCTCAGATGGTAGCTGAATTGTTTAAATAATAATTCAAACTTATCTGTAGATGCTCTTTTATAGTCCAGATTCTGGATTTAGAACGTCAAAAAACGTTTAGAATTTTTTGCTTTATTGATTCCCTAAGTACTAAAGTCTAAGATCTCTACTTAGGTACATCTTCTCTCATCTGTCTTCCAAATCAAAGGTATTTTGTGTCAAAGATATTAATTAAAATAACAATTCTTGCGCGGGTGGCCTAATCACATTAAGTCAAAATCTTTATATTTTATTAGGTGCTTTCTCTTATTGGTATCCCTAAAAAAAATAGTATCAATAGAAAGTACACGATGTAAATAAAAAGGAAAAATTAGGTTACCAATCTTTTTTTTTTATTACCGGTTGCTAAGAATAAACAGGTCAGTTGGTATTAGAAATTTGTCCTCATCAGTATCCCAACATAAATATATGTGAAAATAAAGCCAATTTTATTGTGAATACGAAAAAATACCGTTTCCTGTGAAAAAATGGTCAAGATCGAGGGATACCGTATTTTCTACTTCAAAGCTGAACTAACCTGAACATGGGGCATGACACAGAAGCGTTGCCCATTTCACTAGATGCAATAGAAAAGCACAGTGCATAACAACTGAAATCAGCTATTTAGTGAAAAAAAAGGCACCTTCAATTCTCCAGGCGATAGACAAAGACAACTATACAGTCAAGAAATATTTTTGTAGCGAATAACGTGTCAAATACGTTTGTTGTACGTATTGTATTGCTTGGAATCAGTAGTTTTTGTATGGTTTCGATAAAGCTGTAATTAGTTTTAACGAGAAAAAGTTTAAAAATTGCTTCTTGAAATTATTATTTCGAAAAAAAAAATCTTCAGGTCTCATTTCGTTCAATTACTAAAGCATCATTTAACTCTTTAATTTAGCATTCGGCATATTCAACAAATGTTGAGATGCTGAAAAAACTGTATAATTAGGAGTTTATCAATTTTAGCACAAATTACCAAGTAAATATAACATTTTATCTTAAATTCTGATTTTAATTTATTTTTTATTGGGTATACATGTATGAAATATCCCAGATTTACTGTCCATCCAGAGAAAAAATTGGGTGATATAAGAGGGATACCTGTACAGAAGGAATTAAATTTTTTATTGTTATATTTTCATTTCATATTTGCAGGCATAGAAATAATCGTCAAATCTAGATCAAAGCACTTCATCTAGTAGATAATCTAAGACAGAGGAGAGTAATGCTGACTCAACAATTGTAATTTATCTGGATTCCAACAAGGTATTAAAATATTGCAAATTCATTTTTATTCTTGTGTTGATAAATTTAGACTCTACAAACTAATTTTAATTTAGTTTTCTTAAATTTTTGCTATTTAAATTTTGTTTACTTCTAATTCATAATATTTTAATGAAATTTTTAAAAATTATTCATGTAACTCTCTTAATAACTAGGAAATGTTTGATCAGTTATAATTGAAACTGAAATTTATTTTTAAATCTTTGTTCTAGGTGTCGCCATTCATGCCAATTCAATGTATTTCACTCGACGAGGTACTTAATACTGTACCCAGTTCCTGATCCAAGAGCACCTAGTGAATTGTCAGCAGTAGACGACAAGTCATTACAATTGATGAAAGCTCTTTGTTTATCTCTTCCGTCAAGGCCATCAATCAAGTTTCAAATGGTTCAAAGGTACTTTCAAAACTTGAAAGCGGCTCTTTTACCTTTAAGAAAGTATATTTCTCCTCATATCAGATACAAAAATGCGGTTCCTAAAGGAGCATATTGACTGAAATTGGTATTAAAACCGAAAGCTGCATAAATTAGTAAATGATTCTCTTATTCATTTTATTACGAAAAAAATAATTCAAAATGATAAAATAATGAACTTAGAGTTGTTGTTTTTAGGATAGCAAGTATTGTTATTGGAATTCAGACAGTGTGAAATAGAACCTGAAGACATGCCATATTACCGACCTGAATTAGTTTTTACGTCATTATTTGATGAACGCGACATTAATATTGACCAAAAGACTGATATGATTCAGGAGCTCACTGCTCTTATGTAGACATCAAGCATTATACTTGTGTAAATGACGCAAGATGTCGCGAAGGCTAAAAAAGAACTGTTAAAAGAAAGTTTTGACTCAAATATGCATGCAACTGACCCTTACTGTGTTGAACTATATCCTAAAAATTGCAACTGATTCATGGATGATTATTTAAAACCAACAACACCCTAACTTGTAGACGATATATGGCGTGGAACAGTCAACGATAATTCCTTAGAATTTGAGTTTCGTAGATGTAGAAGAATTTTTTACTTTTTTAACAAAATATTTTTGTATAAATAACTTACTAATATTTATTCTTATTAATTTATTTATTTATTTAGTTTATTTTATTTTATGAACCAAATGAATTTTAACAGGGAACTATAAATAGCTAATATATTATTATTATATTTATACATTTTGATATAGCTGTTTTTGTCTACAGCATGGTAAATTAAGCGTGCGCACTCTTTTTCCCTGAGTAGCTGCCAGAGAGTCTTGACCATTTTTCTTAGGCAACTCGATATTATCGTATTCGCAATAAAAATAGCTTTATTTTCAGTTACATTGTGATATTGCTTATTTCCACTAACCTATAATAAAAACAACTGGTAATAAAAACAAAAAAGAAAATTGGTAACCTAATTTTTCCTCCTTACTAATATACTATACTTATATATTTTTTTAGGAGTGCAAATGAGGAGAAACACCTAAAAAAATTAATGAACGGGTTTTCAATTCAGAGTAGCCTTAACTGAATCTGATTAGACATCTCATGCAGAATATTTTAAGGAGGACATAAGTCGGAGTCAAACAAGTTGATTTGTCATTTTGACAAGTTGGTGTACCTATAAGTGTGTCCTTAAAGTATGTAGGTTCTAAAATCCTTGTCATAGAAGCTTTAAATTTCTGTAGGGTCTTCCTAAAATGCTTCTCAGTACTACATCCAATTTTTAGGTACTTGAAAGTGAATACATTAAGTTGTTAACTTTTATTCAAAGAAAAGTCCATTGTGCCGGAATCAACAACTGTCCTTGCATAAATTTTAACTGTTAAAGATTCAAATACGTAGTATAAAAGCAAACTCCTGAACCTTGTTAGGCATAAAATATAAACGTAGAGTCAAGAAGTAACACAACTTGTTAAAGTTCGTTACTGTAATTATTTATTTTAAAATATTACATGTAACGTTGCAGTAAAAGTAAATTACATCATAAGGAAAATATAGCTAATTAATTATGGTTAAATTATGCCATAACCATTATCAGATTTATTTCTATAGTCTTTAAAAATATATTACTGATGTACTTTGTTAATTAATTTGCCATCATTTAATTTTTTAAAATTTAAATTGAACGATATTTACCTAGAGTTAATGATCCAAATCACAACGGAACATCTTGAAACTTGAACAATTAACTTAAAGTAAAGCACCATATATGACATTTTAAAAACCTAAATCCTAATAATAAAAAAAAATAAATTCTAAAAGAAAATCGAAAAATTAACAATTACTTTCCTAAAAGCTACAATATTTAATCAATACAATGAAAAAATAAAGACATTGAGCTGACGCCTGAAAAGCGCTAAAAAGCGAAAAATAACGATATAAATTTTTATATGAAATTGAAACTTTTGAAGTTGACGCCAAATTAATACCTGAAAAAATATGTGATGCGCACAAATAGATTGAGAAATACTTTATTTGTAATTGCTTCTTTGCCGTAGGTTGTATGTGTGTATTTCTTGTTATTAGCTGTAGTTGTAGACCACACTAAACTGAGCAATAAAACATTTTTTGATTTTGAAAATGCTTCACATACCGGTTTTGAATGAAAGCCGATCTGGACCCTTTCAATACCCTTTTTGTCGATACGACAAGATTCCGGATCTTCTGGAAGATTTTAATACCACATGGTGTAATAAAAATAAGAAAAAGGAATAATCTGGTAATTTCTAGATCTTTAGTCATAGATGTCCCATGTCAAAAATAAGAAAACAGAATTTTCTAAAAACTTTCTTTCATAGACGTTTCATGAGGAAATTAACAAATGTAAAATTAATTGGATAAATTATGAACTCGCAGAAAGTAAACCTAAAACTATGCAAAATACAAACTGATACTATGAAATATAACCTGCTATAAAGTCCGTTACATTGCCCCCTTCCAAGTCTTGATCATCACGATCAACCTTCCTGTTCTTGATATAGCATAGAGTTCTGGTCATTTGCTGAAGTAATCCATAGCTACCAAAATATAGCGATTCACGAATTTACTAATACGAAATGGTCCTGCTACGTCTACTGCAATTCTTTCAAAGGGTACTCCTACATTGTACTGCTTCATTTTACAATTGTTATGGGGTTTTGGTCCTTTACTGGCTGCACAGTCAGTACAGGTTTTGCACCAATCCGTTATATTTACGCGGCCCTTCAGCCAATAGAATCTCTCTCGAATTTTTTCAAGAGTTTTTATAAGTGTCCGCCACCTACAACATTATGTAAAACTTGCACTACTTCTGGAACCTTTTTGGTAGGTAATATAGTCTAGTATTTATAGTCTTAGTCATCAGAGCTCTCCAGAACTCTTTCTAATAGATCATGCAGAATCAAGGAATCCAATACGGCCCCGCAACTTTATACTTTTTGAGATTTTGATTAGATTTCTTGAAAGTGGATCGATTTAACTTATTATTCTTTAATTTGATGATGATGTTAAGATCTGGAACTTATTGTTGTTCTTTGGGATCTCAATCCAAAGAGCATTGTAATTATGTCTTTCGGCAATAGAAATTGTCCAGATTCTCGCGTTGTTCGTGTCTGTTACAGTGCTTGCATTCTTTTGGACATGGTATTCTTGACAAAGCGTCTGCATCTTTGTGGTTCAAGCCTTTTCTATATTCAATTTAAAATCGTACTTTTGCAAGCATTGTAACCATCGGTGTATTCAGCCTTCAGAATTTTTAAATTGTAAAAGCCACTTTAGTGATGCCTGGTCTGTTGGCAGAAAATTTTTTTAGCAATATAGATATTTATAAAACTGTTCCACAATCTATAATGGCAAATAGTTCTTTTCTTGTTACACAATAATTTGACTCAGCTTTGAGAAGTACTTTATTAAAATGAGCAGTCACTTTTATGGTTATTTTGTATCTGAAACAAAATTCTACCTATAGAGGAGTTACTAACGCCAGTATCCACAACAAACACTAGATCAGGATCAGTATATGACAATACTGTAGAACTATAAAGTGCCTTCTTTAGTTCCTTAAAAGCAGGTTTGCAGTCTGCGGACCATTCATAGTTATTGCTATTTACAGTCACCGATGTAAAGGTCTTGCAATAACAGCGAGTACTTTTATGAATCTGCTATAGTAAATACAGGAACCCAGAAAACTTCTTAGTTCGTGCTTGTTTTGTGGCACTGGCCAACCTTGAATGGCTTCCGTCGTCTCTGGATCAGTTCGTACACTAGCTTCCGCGATTATTTGCCCCAAGTATTGCACTTCTTTCTGAAAAAACTGCGATTTTTTCGGATTGAGCTTTAATTGTGCACTTCTTAGTTGTTGAAATACATCTTCGACATTTTTCAAGTGATCGTCAAATATTTTTCCCAGAACTATGATATCATCTAGGTATCATAGGCAGGTTTTCCTGTCCTGTAAGATTAGTTTCATTAAATGTTGAAAAGTGGCATAAACCAAATGATATAATATTAAATTGTAGCTCCATTCTAGTAAAAAAGGCGGACTTATCTTTATTCTCTGGATGAAGCTGTACCTGCCAATAGTCATTTTTTAAGTCTAATGTGGAAAACCATTTTAACTTAATTAAACTGTCTAGAGTGTCATCAATTCGATGTAAAGGAAAACTGTCTTTCTTTGTAAAGCCATTAAGTCTTCTGAAGTCGACACAGAATCTAGTTGAGCCACCTTTCTTCTTAAATGATATAACTGGGGTGATCTGTGGACTATGGGAAGGTTCTAGAATGGCTTGATTCTGAATGTCTTTAAGCTTCTTGTCCACTTCGTCACGTTTTGCTAATGCTATTCTCCTTGGAGCTGATTTAATTTGAGTTGATTCACCAGTATTTATTCGATACTTGACTATATTGGTCCTTCTGAAATTACTATTGATAAAGACATCCTTATTTCTTCTTACAAGATCTTCCAGTCTAGCCACCAATTAATTTGGTTCAATAGAGATACTGATATACTAACTAGATCCTAAGTACCTTCGGAAGACAAGGAGGTAATTTTTCAGATTGTAACGGGATACCGGTAACTATCATGTCGACAAGTTGACAGGTAGCAATCTTTTCACATTTTCTGTTCTGTTTTGGACAATCCTTCAAGTTCAGCATCTTGACAAATATAGTGCTTCATTTATTCTATAGGAAAAATTTCTTTTGAATACAATGAGCAATCTTCAATTGTTTCAACCAAAATTACCTCATCCTCTTCGAAATCATCAAATTTTGCTTTTACTATATATTCTGAACTTGGCGGTAACATTGCATCTTCAAGAAATACAACTTTATAACAATTCTTCATTTCTAGTTAGCAGTACTGCCGTTACAATATTGATATTGAAAAACCTCGGGAGATAAAAATTTATTAGTCCGACATTATTATCCTGCATATTAAGTTTAAAGAAATTAATTTAAAATCCTTAATATATGCTCCAAGAACCTCCCAAATCATTTTGGACATAAACGGAAAACTATAAAATTTTTAATATACCATACTAAATTGTAAAAAATTAACTTCAGAATCTATGATCTCCAAAACTCCCCAATACCAATTTAGAAAAAATGACAATAACGTACAAATTTTCAACTCATCATATTGGATCCGCCATACTAAATTTCTAAAAATTAATTTTCTGCTCTTAATTTAATCTTAATCTACACCTTTGAAAACTCCCCAATACCAGTTTTGGACATAATCAGGAAATTTTTGGACCGTCATCAAAAACATAACATACTGATTTTTTAAATTAATTTTAAAATCGTTATTTACATTCTCATAGACGCCCAAGCAACACCTTTGAAGAAAATTGAGAGACGTTAAAATTTAAGCCCGCCATATTGAATATTTTTATAATAATTTTAAATTCGTAATTTACACCCTCAAAAATTATACTTTTATTCCGTCATATTGAATTTTTTAAAAATAATTTTAAATTTGTTATATACACCTTTAGAAATTCCCCTATACCAGTTTTGGACAAAATCTTGAGATGTAAAATTTTTAGTCCGCCATATTGAATTTTTTCAAAAAACAGTTTTAAATTCCTAATTGACACCCTCAAGAACCCCCTATGCCAAATTTGGACAAAATCGAGAGATGTAAAATTTTTAAAACGATATATTGGATTCGGCATATTAATTTTTTTCAAAATAATTTTAGGACTCCGAAAGCTACCCCATACCAATATTGGAGAAAATCAGAAAATTATTTTTTTTGCCACGGTTCCGGAGTAATCGATGTCCCTACACAAAAAATACATAGCGGTCGAATTTAGAACCTCCTTCCTTTAGATGTCAGTTAAATCTTAAAAATATTAAAAAGACCTTATAAGACTGTAATATCAGTTATGAACTTGCGAAATGGTTTTGGTTCTTTCTGTAAGAAATGTCTCTTATACCGATGCAAATGCTTCAAAGTTTTGACCAAGTACTGGATTTATCCAGATTTACAGAACGTAAAACTTAAAATCAAATGACGCACCTGAATAATCAATCAGATGTAAAAATAAAAACGATTGTTACAATACTTCAAATTTTTTGGTGTAAATAAATTTTCGGAATGTACTAATTTTCGGGAAGAAGTGAGTTGAAGTTACCTTAAAAGATTAGAAATTATATAATTTTCTGTATCGATCATTTTACCCATTTCTATAGAGCCATGTTGCATATAAACTTATAAACGCTATTCGTGACAAGTGACATATAATATCTTTTATTTAAGTTTACACATATCCAAGATACTCAAGATATATAGAGGTACTCAAAACCTGCTGCATTGTTTATAGTTTCCTGAAATACATGTTTTATTGTGATTGTAAAAATGGTAGAAACATTTTAAATTCTAAGAACGAAAAATAAAAAATAATGGATTATGTTTCAGTAAAGGAGAAAATAGAAGTAAAAGATATGCTGAGATAGGTAGTAAAATTTTATTAACAATTTCTTGGCGCCTTTTATTATAAGATAATGTCTAAATGCTTTAATGCTTTAGGCTTTTAAGGGTGTAGTCGAGTTGCTTCATAAGAAATGAATGTGACGAAGGACTAAAGCCGACTAGGGTGTCAATTTAGAGGTTTTGTTTCAATTCATGTGTCGTATCCAGGAAAAACAAATTCATTAATTTTATTCTAATTTTGTTTTATTTTAGCACATTAGTAATTTTTGTTAAAATTTCTATTTTATGTATATTTTATCTCATATTCCTTTTCAAAATATTGGTTCACAGTTTTTTATTATTGAATCTGCTTGCTATAACCGTGAATTCCTTTAGATTTTTTAAATCTACCATAAGAAAATTAAATGGTATAAGTCATGTTATAAGCAGCTTTACAAATCAGGCGGCTAAATAAAAGATAACACGGTTAACTCAAATTTAAGTAATTATTCAGAATACTGGAAACGTCGAATTTTTCGCTGATTTTTTGCATCCTTCTTTTGAATTGTAGAACAGGAATTCGAAGTTTCTTCTTTGGCGGTTGTAGTTTATCTCAAAATATTATTTTACTCTTCACACATTTTCAGTCGTGTTTTCCGATCTCCACCTTCAAATTTCGGCACTTTTAATAAAATATACAAATACAACACAGTACTTAAACATTTTTTTTAACAAAATTTAAACTAAAAAAACTATGAAAAAATGTGAATTTTCAATAAAAATTAAGAAAAACTCTTTGCTTGTCGAAAACTCTTGAACGGCGATTTGAATGAAGTTCTTTATATTATGCTCAGAAAGTTGCCGCGGTGGTTCCATATTATGTTGGATGAAATTGATGCAGTAAATTCCAAGATAGGGCTTATATGGTAGCTAAAAAAACTAATTTTGTCCGATTTTCTTCAAAATTCTCTTGGGGAAGTCTTTGGGATCTTATATAACAAATCTAAAATTATTTTTAAAAAATTTAACATGGCGAACAAACAAAAATTAATTTTGTACAATTTTCTCCAAAATTGGTATTGTGAAATTTTTGGGTGTGCACATAACGATTTCGAAATTATTTTAAAAAATTCAATATGACGAATCTAATTTTTTTCTCCAAAAGTGGTATCGATGAGTTTTCGGGGTTGCACGTGACGAATCTGATATTATTTTTAAAACATTCAATATGGCGGATAAAAAAAATAATTTTTCCGATATTCTCCAAAATTGGCGTGGGGGAGTTTCCGGGCACGCATGTAACGAAAGTAGTGAACATAACCCGATTCGCTCTATCCCCCCACTCCTCGACCTTGACCTTGCTTCACCCCTCTTTGGCCCCGCCCACATGTCCTTGTCATTGACCTTGAAAGTGCACGTGTGCTTTGGCCTTGGCCTTGTGTTCAAGGTTGTGTGTGACCTTGACCTTGACCTTGGTCGAGACGACCTTGACTTTGTTGAAGGTCATCTTGGGTGTGTGGCCTTGAAGTAGTTATTTGTGCATTGTAATAGTGTGGGATGATCTTGAAATGATTTTGACCTTGCAAATTGTTCTATAAATTGTGTGAGTCTATTTGCATTCATTCAGTGTGAAATGTCAGATACGGAACTATCTAAAGAAAAAATTATAGAGCAAGTCGGCAGAGTAATTTGTTTATATCAGAGTAATTTAAAAAGTTTGTGTGATTTTGAAGAGAAGAATCTAGCATTTTTTCCTCTCGAATATTTAAAAACTTGCGTTGATACGCTGAGTTTACGGCAAATTTGGGATAAGCTGCCAGCGCCATATCGGTGTGACAAGGAACTACAGTTAAGCTTACCCTGTTACATTTACTATGAACAAATATATCGTCATTATATAGATGGGCCACCACCAGCAATAAAAAAGTGTCGTGAATGTAAAAAATGAGTGAATAATATGAATAGTGCTTTGCAAGAGACAGTAAAAAAATTGGGCGATGAGTTCACTGAAACAGCTAATAATTATTTCAATGATGCAATGAAAAGTCGAGCAGAATGGGCGTCGCGCTATTGTGATTTGGCTTACGAATATGAAAAGGCTGCGAATGCATGTCGTAAATATTGCAGCAAAACAATAAATTTACAAGACTTTGTTCGTGAGATAAAAAAGTTGGGGTTTAGTGATTGTTTGGAAAAACTGATTAGGTTCATTGCAGATCCGGTTGTGTTAGATGAAATTAGAGTGTAGGACTTAAGTTTAACGTAGTAGTAGTTAATATGGAAAGTTTAGTGCGAGAAATGTACGAAGAATTTCTAATTTCTGCAGCCTGTTCGGAATTTTACGCATATGAAATGCAAGATTCGGAGGCTCGGGACTTTAGTGTATTTTTTAAGTATATGGACCATGCCGAAGTGTGTCTTTTAGCTAGTATAGTTTGTAAGAATTTTCTAAGAAATAAAAACAAACAATTATTATTGAACAAATTAAGGAAATTAGGTTTAGGTGATAATGTTACACGCATAGAAGAATGGCAGAAAAAAATCAATGAATAAAGTACATAAAATGTAGTTATTTGTTTCATTATATTTTGTCCTTGAAGTTATCCTTATACCAATTTAAATGTGTGACGTCATTTGACCTTGAATACTCCTCACACTATTTCTATCGTTAAGCTACCCCCACCATTGTTACAATTCGACCTTGAAACCCCGCTATAAAGGTTCGTGGGAAAAGAAGTGATATCAGTGGCATAAACATCAAATATTGTGTTCGTGTAGTGTTCTGAAAGTGCTTTTATATTCACGGTAATTTTTGGATTTATATACCATTTTTTTCAATAATGAGTATTGCAAAAGAAACTCTAGATGAAATTAATGAAATGTTTAGCAAAGATTTCGAGGTTTTAGAGAGAAAAAAGGTTACCGAAATGATTGTAGGCAAAGTGTATAAAATTGTAAAGATGGTTTCAATGACTACACGATTTGGTAAAACTCTTTTAGTGGCTTTACACGATGACGGTGATAATAGCACATTTGAGACTTTTTTACCAAAACGTGTGGCCGAAACATTATCTGACGATATTGTAGATATTATGAGTAAAACTAAAGATAAATACACTCTAACTTATTTGGGGCAGGGCACTAGAGTTTTTGGAAACAATACTCGAACATTATTACGTTTTGGCTCATTGGAGTAAATTGTATGTAAATTGTTTGAAAAAAAGGATGTAATTAAATTTAAAATATAGTTGCACATGTCAGAATACTTACGCGTGTTCATTATTTCTGTTAAAGATGTCTGCTGATGCGACGACGACGACGACGACGACGACGACGACCGCCAACGAATGTGTAGATAGATACATATTTTGGCTGGGGAGAGAATTAAGAAATAGGGCTCACGATATGTTAGATAGCGTAAATGATTGGTCGCATATTGATGTAACCAAAGATCAATATAAGAACGAGATCAGGGATACAATCAATTTTATGGCTGGGGCATACTTGTGCGACAAATTTTTATATGGTTCCATAGACATGGATACATTTTGTGTTGAAATGGTTGAAGAAGAATTAAAAGAATACCTCGTCAATATTCCACATTTACCAGGTGAGCTTGCTGCAAAATATGAATTGGTTTCTGCAACAGCAACAGCCCAAGACGTTGACGATCGAAATAGTGTCGGATGGGATAGAATTTTGAGCAACGAAAACGAAGACATGGAAAATTAATTTTTTATAATTTTTGTATTTGTGCAATTAAATAATTGTAAATAAATATCTATTACAATCACAGTTTTATTTTATTTCTTTTATAAACATACCAACCCAGTAGATCATAGTCAGTGTTTCTTTTTCTCAGCTGAAATATTTAATATAAGTAGGGCAAATAAAAATAAAATAGTTTAGTAAAGATTGAAAATGAGTCGAGGAAACAACACAATTGATAAATTTGGTCGTCAGAAATATAATGAAAAATATCATATATTATCTGGACCACAAGGGATTGGTTTTAAACTTACAGCGGATGGGCAGTATGATATGGGTGGAAAAATCATAACCAACTTAGGCGAACCTAAAGATGATGACGATGCTGTGACAAAACACTTTGTTAATAGAAAGTTTTACAATTTTGCAGTTGTAATATGTGACATATTTAACAAGGATGTCCTCCCCATGATATACAAAAATAATAGTGAACTTAAAACAAAAATTGAAGTTATGCAGAAAATACTCTATTATCAGCCTTTAAATGACTCATTAAGCGCACTGTCGTACGACTCGACTTCAAAAAAAATCTAAAAAAAGCAGGTTAAAGAATAGGAGAACGCACTCCGAGTGGCATAGCCTTGAAGATAACGTCGTAGTCGTCGGTGAATTGGACCTTCCCTCCAAGAATATTGAAATGTTATTTATGTGTATGATGTTTTATTGTCATTGTTTTTAATAATGAAGATTGAAATAAAAAACTTTATTTTACAATATATTGTTTATTTATTTCACATTTTAAATAAAAAATATAGTCATACAATATGTTATTTAAACAATATTAGCTTTATCTATCCAAGAGTTGAAGTGGTTGGGAAATCCTAGCCATTTGACAAATAATTGTTCGATGTAATTTTTCTTGCGTTGTCTAAGGACCTTTTCTACTAGATAAACGTCAGGACTGCTTGTTTTTTGTAGTTCTGATTCGTAAAAACACCCTCTTATAGGCTGACCTTCTAACGATTCCAACAAGTAAGTAGGTGGATTTGTAACGTTAACTTTTACAACTTTAAACAATTCGGTTGACCAAGAGGGCGTATATCCTTTCTCGAATAAGCTTTTGTACTTGCTAATACGCACAATGTCACCCATGGAAAACTTAAATTTTTTAGGTACAATTTTTAAATAATCATATGCTTTAATATGTGTTTTTTCTTGCACGTCTGCAGGCTTCATTCCAATGGTGCGATGTTTCGAATGGTTATAGGTTTTTGTTACTGCCGATAATATATGTATCCATTTGTAAGATCCTCTTGTCGAGAATTGTTTATATAAATTGTTTTTTAAAGTCCTTATGACTCGCTCAACAATTGCAGCTTTCTTTGTGCTGTAAGTGGAATAATGATTTATATTATATTTTTTCATCAGGGCTTGAAAGTTTGTATTATAGAACTCCTTTCCTTGATCACTTTGCAGATTTGTTGGTGTATATGATGCCTCTTCAATGATGCTTTTCATCGCATTAGTAACTTCTATACCAGTCTTGTTTTTTATGGCTTTGGTATAGACAAATTTCGAGTAACAATTTATACAGACCAAAATATAACGATAACCATCGTTTTCATCAGCATACTGTTGCATTTCAGCCAGATCAATTTGCCACAAATCTCTGTATCCTTTTATTATCGTGCGCCGTCTTACAAAATTTTTTCTAGCCGTTCTATGTAGTTCATTAACAATCTTGATTTTTTCTAGACTGGGCTCCATATTATTAGTAATACTAAAGGTTTCAGATCGAAGGAAGAACTGAATAATATCATTAAATATTGAGCTTAATATATTATATCTTCTTCTCGTAATTCCTCTATGATTGACATAATTTCATTTTCGTGTCCAGTGTGACCGGCCATTTTGGAACTCCACAACAAACGTAAACGATCCACCAACTCTTTAGCTTTGTTCCAGTAGACATATTGAAATTTTTTCGAAGATAATTTCTTTTTTGTGGGTAACTGTAGTTTTTCCGAGAGATTTTTTCTTGTAATAGTACCACCTAATTTTGTGCCCATTATCAGAGGTTTAATAATTCGTAAATATTTGTTCCATCTGGTCTCCCGTAAACCATCACTTTTTTTAAAATTGTTGTAGACAGCATTCGTTGATTCCAAAATTTCCTTGTACGTTGAAAGTACATTATCACTTAATTGTTGTTGTTCCTTGCCTACACTTGGGGGTGTTTTAAGAAATAACAAATCATAAAGTGCCGGTGATCCACCATATTCTGCAATATTTTTCCCTTTTTTGTATAAGACAATATTTCCATTTCGAAAACGCACCTCTAAATTACCAATAAAATTTTTGTTATAATCTGTTTTTGAACCAAAACGTACACCATATACAGTATCGTATAGAGATGGTTTCGAACGTAATCCTTTCAGGTGTGCGTTTAAAGTATCGGAAGTTGTGGTGTCAGCGGATGCGAGAGATGTATTAGTTGATGTCGAGGGTGTATCAAACACCGATTGGCTAATATCTTCTTTTGAAATGCGATGCTGCTGCTGCTGCTGAATAGGTGTGGAGGTTTGAAAGGAATGTGTAGGTTGGGGAAAACCTGATATTTGAGTCGACTGTACTGATGTACTGAGACTATGTGACTTTGTAGCTGGATAATGTTGTTGCTGTTGTTGTTGCTGCTGCTGGTGCTGCTGACGTTGCTTAACCACATCAGATATAGTTGTCAATGGCTTAGAAATGGGTTCGTAAAACTTTTCCAATTCCACAACATTAAACTCTTTAGCCGCTTTAATTTGTTTAAATTTTTTTCTGACGGCATTGGTAGCTTCCACTAGTTTACGTTTTAAGTCGATCGCGTTATTCATGATGTTAACAAAGGACGTTTCAATAATCAAATGAGCGTTTTCTCTTATTATTACAGTAATATATAGCGATCAAATCCTTTGCGGTATCTTCCCGATTTCACATCACTGTCTTTATCAATTACTAAAAATCCATACTTATTATCCCAACATTTTGAGCACATTTCTTGAAATTGAGTAAAAGTTAGATCCGGTGAAACGTGGTCGGAAAATATGTGTTTCATATTCAACTCATCTTGTTTAAACATAATAATAAAATTGGCGTTGTCTCGCACAAGCTGTTTAGGCACTCGCGAATATGTTTGCGCTAGGTAAAAGGAGTCGATATTTTTATGACGTCCCATGCTAAAGTACGATCTTATAACATCTTGTTTTTCACATATAACATCATCAAAGATAAATATAGAGTTTGGTTTTGCATCGGACGGTTCCACAATATTACTGGAATCACTAAAGGCATAGTAGCCTAAACCTTTGATGGGCGCTAAAATTTTCCTTAAATACTCATATTTCGGTTGATACAGAGATTTCGAGTAAATATAGACATTTTCGAAACGTAGCCCAAGGGGGTGTGTAAGCAGCGAAATCATGACATTAGTTTTTCCATAATTGGATGGACCAATTAACAGGCCGCGAATAGAGGAAGGAAGTAGAGGACCGTGTCTCTTCATTATCTTCTTTTCAAATCCAAGTCCGACTTTTTCATCGAGATTGTCAATAGGAAGTTTTTGTTTAAGATCGATAACGCGCATCTTAGGAAAATTTGATATTTTATAGGCAATTTTTCACAAAAACTGTCATTCAGATGCCGAGCGTCAAACGAAGTGGACGGTCTCACGTTTCCAACAAAACTGGATACGGTATTGTGAATTCGTTAATAAATAAATTACCATTCGAGGTACACATTCCTGGTTATCAATATTGCGGACCCGGAACAAAAGTAATAAAACGTGTAACAAGAGGTGATCCAGGCATTAATCCTTTGGATGCCGCATGCAAAAAACACGATTTAGCCTATTTACATAATAAAGACAACATAAGTGCGAGACATCGAGCGGATTACGAGCTCGAACAAAGTGCTTGGAATAGAGTAAAATCGAAAGATTCCAGTTTAGGTGAAAAAACAGCAGCTTGGTTAGTTACAAACATTATGAAAGGAAAACAACGTTTTGGTATGGGTGTACCATCATCATTATCAACAAAAAAAACATCTAGTAAAGGCACGCGTCATACAAAAAGGAAAGGTGTTAATAAAAATCGACATGTTCGGAAAGCCAGTTTCGGAACAGCTATTCGATAAGCAGTTCGAAGAGAATTATTAAAAGCCGGAAGTAAAAATGTGTTGGAAAAAAATGTCATGAATGCATCTAAAATAGCTCTGTCGGCAGCACGTAGATCGGTAAAAGCGGCAGGTGGCAAAAGGAAGGTTCGTACACCGAGAATAATACCGATTCCTGAAACTGGTGGAATATTACCATTAATACCAATTTTTGCCGGGTTATCAGCTTTGGGTTCATTAGCCGGTGGGGCAGCGGGAATTGTGCGCGCCATAAAAGCAGTAAAAAAAAGCAGCGAAGATAAAACCGGTGCCGGCCTGTATTTAAAATCGAAAGGAAATGGTTTGTTTCTAAAGCCATATCGTAAAGGTATGGGATTATTTTTAAATCGTAGATCAAAAAACTAATTGAATCCCTACCTCGAAGACCACTATCTAACATCGATATAGAAAAATATGCCAAAAAGAAAAGAATAGGACACTTTGGAGGCGTTTATATGAGGGATTTATTACCTAGACAAGGTCCTCGACGTTACGAAGCAGCAATAGTGAATTTGGATAGTACGCGTGGTGCAGGGACTCATTGGGTAGCTTATAGAAAAAATAATTCTAAAGTAACATATTATGACAGCTTCGGCAATTTACCCCCACCGATCGAATTGGTACGATATCTACAAACGGGATCGGAACCATCAAAAATTATTTACTATACATACGATCGTCAGCAGGATTTTGGAACAGTCTGGTGTGGACATTTGTGCTTAAAGTTTCTTGTCGAATCATCAGCGTAAAAGATGTCATCATCATCATCGTCACCATTAACACCGCAAATGGATCGCAATAACTATACTAAAATGTTGCAATCACTGAAAGCATTTCATCTAGCCGGTGGATTAAGGAAAATGACCGTGAAACAGTTAGAAAACATGCCCAAGGAAGTAATGATTGCATTAGCCCCAAATGAAATTCCATTCGTTTGGGAAAAGTTGCCCGAGCACCTCAAAAGCGATATCGATATATTAAAATATCAGTGCGGTTGCAAACATTATTTCAGCAGCAGCAGCAATTTAAACGAGGTTACGGCTGATGAGGATCTTACAGCTAGAAAAATATTTTGTTGTTATTGCAAAATCAGCGATGTGCGCATAAAAGCAGAAAATAGCATAAAAACATCACTATCTAATGCAGTGAGAAAAGGTGTGAAGATGAATCTTTTTAAATGTTGCCGCTAAGAATAAAACCTAGATGTGTGATGTTTTAATGGTTAGTCATGTCTTATACGTTCACACTAACAGTACACTCGAGCGTCTTAAGCGCCGATTTTTATCCACCAGTCGAATTAAATAGAGAAAACAAATATGGTCTGGCATTGCTGGGATTTTACACATACAATTCAATTTTTAATGTGGACGAAAGCAACAATAAGTTTGCTTACATGAAGGAGGGTTACACCACCGAGTCGATACAATTGCAGATTCCACCTGGGGCCTATGAAATAGATGAGATAGGTAAAGCTATGTTGGAGGCTTTGAGGATTTCAACTGAAGAAAAGAACGATGGAATCTTTTACTTTGTCGCTAATAATAATACGCTGAAATGTGAACTGAAATCCCAATATACTATAGATTTCCGGGGAGAGGCGAGTATCGGTAAAATGTTAGGATTTAATCATACGGTGTTAAAAAGAGACAAAAAGCACGAATCAACCGAGATGGTGGAAATAATGAAAGTACGCATCATACGCGTAGATTGTAATATAATTTCCGGAGCATATATGAATTCGGTGGAAGGTCATATCTTGTTCGAATTCGATATCGACGTGGAGCCCGGTTACAAAATCAGTAAAGAACCACAAAATAATATTTATATGCCGTTAATGCCGGCAGGACGTCAGTTTATCGACAACATTACTCTTCGCATCTTGGACGATAGCGGTGATCTAATCAATTTTCAAGGCGAGAAAATAATCGTGAAATTGGAACTGAAGAAACTTTCATAGAAATGGGTTTTTGCTTCAATCGTCAATTGTGTGTGCTGTCGACTAAGATGGGGGAACCGCCGAAACATAATAAAAGTAAAAAAAGAGTTAACGTCAAGGTTAGTCGTCGTCCAGACGTTAGATCACAAACATCTCAACAGTTATCTGCCGAAGACTATAAATTTTTAAAATCAATCGGTCTTAAAGTGCGAAAATGATTTCCACCACCAGCAATAAAATAGAGGTTTTCTCCGAGCACATCTTGGACAATTCCATTATTAGTCTAGAAGAGCATACGTATAAACCATACGGATCTCCATCATTCAACAATTCGGATGAAGTCCGTATCCCCATTAATTTTCAAGATATTATACTGGATATCGCCGAAAGTTACATATATATCGAAGGAAAATTTAAACCCATAGTCGCCGCAGCCAGAGTCGGACTCGACGGAAGATGCGGTGCTGGAAATTCCAGCATCACCAACACCCGACGACCCACAAGGCCCCTGCGATTCGTCAAGCTGGTGGTCGACCAGCGAGGATGGGGCACCATAAGCACCACACTCTCCCTGGCCCTTTTTAAGGGCACACAACAACGGTCCTTTTCAGGACCACAAAATACTTTGATCGTAGTTTTAGTACATATTAGTACTTTGTTACTAATATTGTATGTATAGAATATACAATATTAGATACAAAGTATTAAAACTTTAAGTGCTGGTGGAACCCAGCTAAATCGTTCGTTCGTATTTGAGACCGCAAACAACTTTTGGTCTCAATACGTAATACGACATTTGTTTTCACCCCCCACCATTAATTTGTCTCTATATATACGACCACCAATACTTATTACAATCATTTTAGTTCAACATGTCTGCGACTCAACAACAACAACAACAACAACAACCCATCCAATGCCCTGTGGTAGATTCTACCACAGAGAATTGTCTGGAGTGGGAGTTGAACGATCCCAGATGGGATGAACTTTGGCGGTTCATCATCGAATATACAGAGAACAACACCACCACCCCCGCTGATGATGACGGGCCATGCGACTCCACAACACAATAAAAGAGTCGCATGTTTTACAACCAAACGGTCCTTTTCAGGACCACAAAATAATTTGATCGTAGTTTTAGTTGGTTATAATACTTTGTAACCAATATTTTATGTTTTTTTCATAAAAACATACAATATTGAGATACAAAGTATTAGAAGTTCTGGCGACAGAACCTTAACTTCATAAACCGAACCATGTTTTAGCATACTTGTAAATATTATCAGAAAATATTTACAACTATTGCTATTGCGTAGTTTTAGTGGATTATTCACTATTTTTTTTTATTACCTAATATTATATGAAATAACACACAAAAATAAATTTTCAAGTCATTTTTATTCTCATTATAAAATATAAAAGTTGATCAAACACTTTTTTTTTTTATTAACTACAATATATATATATTTACAAACTTAATACTATAAATTAAAAGCTAATATCTACAACTACCTAACACCTACTACATAATTTATTAAAGTCCTCTAATTGTCTTTTTAACCGCGCAGATTTCACCTTTTTTATCTCTAATTGTCTTTCAAGTTCTAAAATGTCACTGTCACACTCGTTCACTTCTTTCACTAAGCGTTTTTTCATGTCATAAATGTCTGTCAATTTGTTCTTCTGAGAGTTGGTGAAGTCTTCGACCCACTCCGGTAGCGATGGCTCGGAATATATTAACGAAGAAGAAGCGGTTTTATTTGGTGAAGACGATGACGATGACGACGACGACGACGACGAAGCAGCGGAAACTTCATCGCCTTCAAAACACCGCTTAAACCGCTTCTTCATGGGTTTCCGGCACCCCAATATCGGCGACAGTGGTGCTGGGGAAGACTTCACCTCCGACACTATTTCATTCTCTACGCTGGCCGGTGTTGGTGGCGTTGGTGGTGTTGGTCCATCGGGGCCTTCTATGACTTCCACTTCTACCGACAATGGCTCTTTTGGTGCTGTTTTTAGGAAGTCGGGTAATGGAACAGGGGTGGAGGGACGCTTAAAGTTAAACTTTTTCTTCTTCCCTTATCCCACACCTTTAATCGCCGAATAAAATGTTTTTTTATCGGCGATTTCCGACTTCCGCATAGTCAAGAGCTTTTTCAATTTAGAAGCTTTCGGAGAAGATTCCCTAGGCCGCGATGCTTTTCGCACAACCACATCACTAATCACATTTATCTTTGGCTCCTTCTCCTCCGTCCAGCATTCGAGGAATTGCGCTGCCGACTGAACTAACTCTTCGTCGCGACCATCATTGAGGGCTCGGTCTTCGGCATCTTCATGCTCCACGCCATTCCAATTCTCGAATACCCCCGGACTTAACACTTCCAAACCACTCATGTTATCCAGCATTCCTTGCTGCGAACCGCAGCTCACGTCAAGAGCATCTAAAAGAGACCGTACACTCGACATTTTCGATATTAAAACTCACACAATTAACTTTTTCTTAGCACTGTACTGTTTGGTGTTCTGACGAACTGTGAAGAGCTCGAGCCAGCAAGTCTGCTTTTATGCCCATTTCCCCCACTACACCACCTTTATTCCTTTTGTTCGATGCATTAAGTATAATATTTAAACTTGTCAGATGCAAGGCCAAGGCCAAGGCCGACGTAACGGGCAATACCAGGGTCGTTTTCAAGGTTGTAATTTTCATGGATTTTTTTTTTGTCCCTGTCAAGGTTATTTTAAAGAAGCATATAAATATAGTACTAAACTTGTTAGATGCGAGGCCAAGGCAAAGGTCAAAGTACCCGTCAATGTCAGGGTCGTTTTCGAGGTTGTAATTTTCAAGGATTTTTTTTTTTTTGGTCCTGTCAAGGTTATTTTAAAAAGTAATACATAATTAGAGTACCGCGATTGAAAAGTACAACATATTCAAACATTATGTTGCCAACTGATGAACAACCTAGTGAAGCAGCCAAAACATACAGTCATATACCAAAAACTTTTTATTTAACTTGTCATCATTGTAAAAGACTAGGTATCTGCTGGCGAAATGATCTTACGTACGACTTCAACTACATTGACCTTTTCAGGGTTAAATTTGTACAATGCGGCTTTTGTGGACTAGTTTACTACCAGTTCAAGGACATTAATGAACGTGCCATCCAGAGAAGAAATTGGGTCATAGAAGAAGCTTACCTGTACAGAAGAAATTAACATGTATTTTATTTCTTAATTTTTAATTTTTTTGTTTGTTATTTTTTTTAATAATAAAAAGTAAACTCAATCTTTTGTTATATTTTAATTTTTTTTTTCACTAAAACAATAGTAAAATGAATCTGTACGTGTATTTATTAAACATCACCTAAAATACGTTTTGCAATCCATATTTTTCTGCAGAGTCCGTTTATTAATGAAATAGAATCATATATTAGGGTGAAATCTAATGGTTTCAAATCAGTCTCACATAACAATGTCAGAAGTAAACACTATTGATAAGTTCGGTCGCAAAAGAAAATTTAAGAATTTTAACTTTATGCGAGGTCCTTCAGGAATAGGTTTTAAACTTACACCTAATGGAGATTATGACATGGGAAGCAAAAGATTGTGCTATTTAGCAGAACCTCTTGAAGGAGACGATGCGACCACACGAAATTATGTTGATAATAACCTTGCTCAGTGTGTGCAAGATACGCAGAAAGCTTTACATGACTCAACAATTGTTATTAAAGATATATTCAGAAACCAACTTGAAGGTTACGTACGCAAGAAATTAATTGAAACCGGTCAAGAACTTAGAGGATACATTGATGATACTGTTATTGCAATATATGAACTTAGGCAAGACGAACTGCGTGATGAACTTAACTCTAGAATGTTGAAAATTGAAAAGACTATGGAGGATCTTGTCAGCAAACCTGTTTCACATTAAACATTTACTCGTAGACCTGTGCGTTTAATTTACTATTAGACAAATTTTTCAACAATAACTTTTACAGTTTGTTATTTGTCGACACTTCATTATATTTATAATTTTAAAATAAAGGTTCAATAAAAAAGCAATCAAGTAATGAATACATGTTTTTTATTTAAAAAAAAAAAAAAATTACAATACTATCTTACATATTAATGTTGTATGTTTAATAGAAATAATAAAAACAATACAAATAATGAAATATGGATTTTCCAGATTACGTGCTGTCCTGACTTAGAAATGATTCCAACACGGTGACTAAATTTGCTAAGTTTTCTTCCGGGTCTGTTTTGTAAAAATCTATGTCTGCATGCCCCCAAGGTAGAGTTTTGGTTGAACTGGGAATTACATAACGTTTATCATCGCTATGTGACAATGCTACTTTATTTATTATGTTGGTATAAATGTTATGTAATTCACTTCTAAATGTCTTCATCTTTCTTAATATCAAACCACCCCGTTCAACAATTCTTTGGTAGTCTTCCTGATGAAGGTCTTTCTCGATAACACATTTTTTGATACCTTTGGCTTTTTTAAATTCATTATTAATGGACTTTACATAATAAGCCTTCGCGCCGGTATCATAAAAACTAATTATCGGATCACCAGGAAACTCATCTTTCATTCTACCAACTACAGAATTACTTTTAATTATGTTGAAATTATTAATTTCGGGGTAATTTGATGTATCAAATTTTTCGGGGTTTTCTGATATAGTTTGATAAAAGTTTTCCGTATACACTTTTAATATAAGCGAGTCAGTATCGGTGTAAAGTAACGAAGCATCATCACCAAACTTGTATTTATTAAAATTATAATAAAAATCGTATATTACAGTCTTTGATATATCTAATATGGAAAAACCGATATAAATTGGTTTATTGTACAATATTTTAACTTTATTCATATGTATAGCAACAAAGTTCTCGGTAAATATTGAGCTACTATTGAAATTGGGGCGGGATATTAGTGCTCTAGCTCCATTTCTGCCTACACTGTTCTCCCAATGTGTTACTAATTTTATATCCTTTCGATTTTCCACATTTTCCATAGTTTTACCAAATATCGCGTTATTTTTTAATTTAAAAGTGTCCTTCGCAAATTTTGTGGTGGCCTTGTTACGTAAATTGTTATTAAAATCAATATACGATTTTAGCCATTGTTCAGGAATCTTAGTTGTTTTATTTTTGGGCAATAAATTATTTAATTATTTCAATTAGGGACCATGTGACATAATAATGTACTCTAAAATTACATTTCAATTTATGTTGCCTTTATCATAAACACTCTTATTTTCAATATATTTTCTTATTATATTTTTTCTTAACTTTTTTGTTGCGCACAAGTCGCATAGCCAATCCAAGCGAATTGGTCATATATACAGTCATCTCACGCTCTAAGTAGGGTCGAGGACGGTATCGTTCTTCCGGTCGGCATCGTGGCAAAATAAGCAATTAATTTTAGAGACAATTTCTGCGAACCTTAAAGTGCGGGAAGAAACTAGGTGAATTGAGTAGCCTTGCGAACACCAGCAAGAGGGTACCCTCAGGATCAAGATTGTGCCCTATTGACCGTGCGGAAAGGTAAGCGATTTGTGCAAGTTTTTCATTTCCTTTTTTCTACCAATTCAAAATTAGAGTCCACTTCATTTTCATATTTTCCGCGTCATTTATGTTCCTTCTACTGCCGGATGAAAAACCATTTTTTAGTTTTTTTTTCTAAAAGTTTTCAAAATTTTAATATAAATTAAATTGCATTATTTTGTCACAAACCACCATTTTCTTTTTCATATACTTAAGGTCACTTGCATATAATGGGTATAAACCCCAGAGTAATTTAACTTTGAGTTTTATTATTAGGCATCCAGGTTGGGCTACAAAACTGGAACCTTCAGTACCTATAAATCTGTACCTTAAAAATTATATTCTCGCGCACAAGATTTCAGCGAGCATTTAAACCGCTGTGCGCAATTTAACACGTGGATCGTACTACCGTACCACACTATCTTTCTTATCTTTCTTTCTCTCTTTTTTATATTAAATAAAATTTCAGCTTTATTGAAACATTTATCTGCTCCATTTTATGATATCTACGGTATAAAAAACGTTTGTACCTTTTTATCAAATTACTTTCATTTATTAGTATTGGATGGTGCATATTTTGCGAATTTTTATAAACAATTTTTTACTTAGCCAGTTCGCTTAACATTGTATCGTTCAATATATATTTATCAATTTTTCCTTTTGTCTTTCATAAGCCTATCAAACGTATTTCAGCATTGTCTGATGCATATTTCGCGAATTCTATATAAACAATATTTTTTACTTCTGCAATTCGCTTAACATTGTATCATTCAATCTTCAATTCTTTTTCGTTCTGCTTTCCATAAGCGTGCAAAATACATTTATTTACATTAATTTTCTTCATATTTTTCTGATTTTTTATAATGGCGGATAAATTAACTAAAGCTAATTTAAAACGTACTACGGCTTTTAAACGCCTACAAGAGACTCACGAAGCCGGAATCAAAGCTTCTAGTGACGCCTCTTTAAAATCTACATTTTTAGCTCGTGCAGATGCTATTGACAACATATATAACGAATTTCAATCGGCTCATAATACTATAATTTCTTTAATTGACGATAAAGATTTTGCAAATTACGATGGGATGCGTATTGCTGCAGATGAGGCCTACTATGGTATTAAATCTTTTAAACATGATTTCTTATTAAGCGATTCCGCTTCTCAAATACCTAATATTTCAATTAGTCCGAACTTAAATGTGCCTACAGTTTCCAAAATTGTAGCTAATCTTCCAAAACTTAATTTACCAACTTTCAATGGTAATTACAAAGATTGGCCAAGTTTTTTTGATTTATTTAAAAGCCTCATCCACAATAACGCAGACTTATCTAATGTTGAGAAATTTCAATACTTACTCACTTCTTTAGATAAAGAGCCTTTAGCTTTAGTTAAGGATATCCCTCTTACAGAAGCAAATTATATTATTGCCTTTGAAACGCTTGAAAAACGGTACCAAAATAAGCGCATTTTGGCTACACAATATTATAATGAAATATTTTATGCAGCATCTATGCAAAAGGTTACTTCTAAGGATCTTAGACATCTTTTAAATGTTTTTTCTGAAAACGTGGCAGCCTTAAGAGCTTTAAAACTTCCTGTAGATCAATGGGATTTTTTGTTGTTTAATATGTTACTAAATAAACTTGATTCTAAAACCAGAACCAGTTTTGAGCTTGAAAATAGTCTAAATCAAGAATTACCTACCTACAGACAATTAATTACTTTCTTAGAAAGACAATGTATAGCTTTAGAGTCTGTTCAATATACTTCTTCAGTGAGTTCTGATAAGTCAAATTTTAAATCTTCTAATTATCATGCATTAAACAACAAGAGATCTACATCAAATTTTGTTACGAATCCGCTTTCACAAAAAAGCGAACCTACGTGTACTTTATGTTCTGCTTCTCATGCATTATTTAAATGTAAATTATTCTTGGCTAAAACGCCACAAGAAAGATTTTCTTATGCTAAACAGCACAAACTATGCGTCAACTGTTTAGTATCTCCCCACTCTATTAAAAATTGTGGTTCTTCTCACAGATGTAAAATCTGCAAATTTCCACATCATACAACTCTACATTTTAACAAAAATTCTTCTTCTTTCGTGCCTTCTAATGACAATAACTTGCCTAAGTCTAATTCAGACACTGTTACGGCTGTCGAACATTATTCTGATGATGATCAGTCTAATTTTACCTTCACGAATACTCACTGTATTGCAAATACTTTGTCTGTTCCGCAACATACTATTTTATTATCCACTTGTGAAATAGATATCAAGGACATTCGAGGACATTTTCAGAAAATCCGTGTACTTTTGGATACGGGCTCTATGGCAAATTTCATGTCTGAGTCGTGCGCTAGACGACTGGGTCTCCATCGTAAAAAATTCTCTATTCCAATTGAGGGTTTAAATGGAATGTCAACTTCCACCAACAGCGGTCTTGTTCAATGCGCCATCAAACCCTGTGGTCAATTGGATCCGGTTTTTTCTTTTGAAGCTATTATCATGCCCAAAGTTTGTTCTAATCAACCAAAAATTCACATTAATATTTCCGAAATGGAACATATTCGAAATTTGAAGCTTGCAGACAGTAGGTTTTATATACCAGGACCAATAGACATGCTTATTGGTGCTGAATTGGTACCTTTATTTTTAAAATCAGGTCGTATTGTCGGTAATTCCGATCAACCTGTAGCTTTAGAGACTATTTTTGGTTATGTTTTACAGGGCAAAACTAGCTGTTCAGTTCCTTTCAGGAATCCTGACTCTTTCTTAAATTGTCTCGCTTCTTTGGATGACTGTATCGATATTCAGTTACGTAAATTCTGGGAGGTCGAACAAATTACTAAAATCCCTTCTTGGTCCACTGAAGACAAGAAGTGCGAGGAAATATTTAAAAATTTAGTCTTCAGAGAAACTTCTGGACGGTTCTCGGTACCTTTACCTTTTCGTCAATCAAAACCAAATTTTGTTGATACTTACTCTCAAGCATATCGTCGCTTTTGTATGTTGGAACGACGTTTTTCCAAAAATTCTGAATTATCTAGAAAATATACAAATTTCATGCAAGATTATCTCGACTGTGGTCACATGTCCTTAGTGCCACAAAGTCGACACAGATGTCCGTCTGCTTATTACATCCCACATCATGCTGTTTTTAAACAGGAGATGTCGGACTCAAAAATAAGAGTTGTATTTGATGCTAGTCTTCGTGATATTCAGGGTGTCTCTCTTAATGATACTCTTCTCGTTGGCCCAAAGCTCCAACGTGATATTTCTGCTTTACTTTTAAATTTTCGATTCTTTCCTTACGTTTTTGTTTGCGACATAAAACAAATGTACAGACAAATAAATGTTCAGCCTGAATTCTGGGATTATCAACGCATTTTATGGCGTTTCTCACCTTCTGAACCTCTTCAGGAATATTTTCTACGTACTGTTGTTTACGGAGTTTCATCTTCGCCATACTTGGCCTTACGTACTCTGCAAGAGTTAGCGGTTCAAGAGGAATCTTCATTCCCTAGGGCAGCTCAAGTTCTTTGTCGCCAGTTTTATATAGATGACGGATTAATCGGTAGCCACGATTTAAAATCTGCGTTGTCACTTCAGCTTGAGCTCATTGAACTTATGAAGAAAGGAGGATTTGAATTAAGTAAATGGGCAAGTAACGATCCTGCTCTTTTAGCTCATATATCTCCTTCAAATATCCAGGAGTCTTGCAGTTTTGATAAAGATGATCCTTCTTTTATTAAAATATTAGGTTTAAAGTGGGATCCCAATTCAGACATTTTTTCCTATTATTATGTTCCCATGGAACGCCCCTGTACTAAACGCAATATTCTATCTGAAATTAGTAGAATATTTGATCCACTTGGATTCGTTTCTTCTTGCTTGTTACTTGCAAAACGTCTTTTGCAACGTTTATGGGAGTCCAAAGTTTCTTGGGATGAGTTTCCGTCCAACGATATTCTCGAAACTTGGACCAAATTCAAAGCTGAATTGCCCAAGCTTGCTGATATCAAAATATCTCGCTATATAGGCTCTAATTCGATATCTCGAATTGAACTACATGGATTCTGCGATGCTTCGCAGGTCGGATACGCTGGTGTTGTTTACTTTCGTGTAGAAGACACATTAAACAATGTCAAAACTTTTCTTATTTGCGCTAAGTGTCGTGTTGCACCATTGAAGATTGTATCAATAGCAAGACTTGAGCTTCTTGCAGCAGTTTTGCTCGCGAATCTAGTGGCATTTGTCAAGGAAAGTTATGCTGATCTTGTTATTTTTGACGCCATACATGCTTGGACAGATTCCATGGTCACACTTGCTTGGTTGTCTTCCTCTCCTCATAAATGGAAGACATTTGTTGCCAATCGAGTAAGCCACATTCAGGAAATTTTACCTATTTCATCTTGGCACCACGTCCCCTCCAAGCATAATCCAGCAGATTGTGCTAGTCGTGGTCAAACTCCTCAGCAACTTTTGGATACTCCCATCTGGTGGTCTGGCCCAGAATTCTTATCTAAGAATCGAGTTTTCTGGCCGACACAGCCCAATTTTTCGGGTCAATCTGGTTTAGAGATATTCAAGGAAGAAAAACAAATAGTTTTGAACGTTTCGCTTCCTTGCGATGATTTTCTTATTTTACTAGATCGATTTTCTTCATTACCTAAGATACAACGGATCATCGCATATACTCTTCGCTTTATTTCTAATTCAAGGTCAAAACCTAAAGTTAAAGGTCATTTGTCACCTTTCGAGATTGAATCTTCCCTGCGAGTTATTATAAAACGTGTTCAACGAGATGTGTTTTCGGACATCTTAACGAAGATTTCGCAAAATAGTTTGCTACCGAAACCGTTTCGAAAGCTTGCTCCATTTGTCGATTCAGATGGATTGCTTCGAGTAGGAGGTAGGCTGAGGAAGTCTCAATTTTCCTTTGATGTAAAACATCCTATTCTTTTACCAAAATCGCATCGAATAACAGAATTAATTATCGAACATACTCATTGTACGAATTTTCATCCAGGATTTAAAACTTTGCACTATTTATTACTTCAACAGTTTTGGATTTTATCGCCCCGAAGTGCAATTTATAAATGTCTCTCCAAATGTATTCGATGCTTTCGATGTAAACCAAAATCATATAATCCCTACATGGCAGACTTACCAGCTCTCCGAATTTCTCAAATTAAGGCATTTTCTTCTATTTGCCTAGATTTTGCTGGGCCTTTTTCACTCTTGATGAGCAGACATCGAGGTGTTAAAACCTTTAAAGGTTACGTTTGCGTTTTTGTTTGTACTTCCACTAAGGCTATTCATTTGGAGGTTACATCAGACCTTAGTTCTGAATCAGTTTTAGCGGCCTTTAGACGTTTCGTCGCCCGTCGTGGCAAATGCGTCACTATAACTAGTGACCAAGGTACAAATTTTAAGGGTGCATACAGCCAACTTCTTGTTTTGGCGCAAGGTGCTGCTCAAAAATTGTCAATTACTTGGAACTTCAATCCTCCGGGCTCTCCACATTTCAATGGACTAGCAGAGGCCGGCGTTAAGTCTTTCAAGAGTCATTTTTACCGTGTCTTAGGAACTCAAATATTGTCTTATGAAGAATTCTACACATTATTAACCCAGATTGAATCTCTATTAAATTCACGTCCTTTGTGCGCAATTAGTGCCGATCCAAATGACTTTCAGCCTCTTACTCCCGGTCATTTTTTGATTCAAGAGCCTTTAAACAGTTCTGTCCCTGCTCCAGATCTAAGCTCTATAAATTTAAATAGGCTTAATCGTTGGCAGCTTATTCAGCGCCTCCAGGGTGATTTTTGGAAACGGTGGTCTCAAGAGTATATCCATTCTCTCCAAGAGAGGCACAAATGGACTCATCCATCTCCTCCTATTAATGAGGGTGCTCTTGTCCTAATTAAAAATGAGCAAAATCCACCCCTTCGATGGGAAATGGGTAGAATACTTAAATTACATCCGGGACAAGACGGTGTGGTTCGCGTAGTTACGCTTAAAACGATCCACGGTGTTATGCAACGACCTGTGGTCAAAATTTGCCCATTACCTGGCAACTAAAATCTTATTTTTGCAATGCAACATTATTTTTATTTTTTCCTTTTTTCTTTAAGTTATATTAAAATTATTTTTTCATAACTGTTTTATTTTCTCTATTTTTACTAGGTTTAAAAACATTCGTTTTTGGTGGGGTGAATGTTCAGGAATCTTAGTTGTTTTATTTTTGGGCAATAAATTATTTAATTATTTCAATTAGGGACCATGTGACATAATAATGTACTCTAAAATTACATTTCAATTTATGTTGCCTTTATCATAAACACTCTTATTTTCAATATATTTTCTTATTATATTTTTTCTTAACTTTTTTGTTGCGCACAAGTCGCATAGCCAATCCAAGCGAATTGGTCATATATACAGTCATCTCACGCTCTAAGTAGGGTCGAGGACGGTATCGTTCTTCCGGTCGGCATCGTGGCAAAATAAGCAATTAATTTTAGAGACAATTTCTGCGAACCTTAAAGTGCGGGAAGAAACTAGGTGAATTGAGTAGCCTTGCGAACACCAGCAAGAGGGTACCCTCAGGATCAAGATTGTGCCCTATTGACCGTGCGGAAAGGTAAGCGATTTGTGCAAGTTTTTCATTTCCTTTTTTCTACCAATTCAAAATTACAGTCCACTTCATTTTCATATTTTCCGCGTCAGCCATTTTGATTGCTTAAACTGTAATACTCGATGGGTTTGCATTACCACTAAGCCGTTGGCGATGGCTTGTTTTAAAGTTCTATAGTGTACAATGTATTTTTTTTTATCTTGTAAATTAGGAATTAATTTCGGTAATTTAGCGTTTTCTGTTGGCGGTATGATATTTTCTACTAGAAATGGAAGATCAGAATGTGCATCATGCAACTCAGTCGGATAATGCACATCCACTTCCAAAACGTAGCCATGTAAACTATCATCACCAACAGCCATAATATTTAAATCCAGAATTTCGCGCTCGCTTAACCATCGAAAACCACCATATGGTAATGCTTGTGACATACTATGACCATATAGATTTGTAGCATCAAGGTATGTTATAAATGAAGAAGGTTTTGTTGGGTCATAGTCTGGTAAAAAAATATTATTAGCGATGTGCTTCCTTTCTGTACACTGGCTTATGCCGCCGCGTATACCTTTCTTAAAAAAATGTATCATGTCTATATCAGTTAAGAGCTCTAACTCTACCTTAGTCATACGTAGCATACAATCAAATGATAAACTTGGAAGGGTATAGTAATGTGCCGGATCAAGTTTATCGAATTTTAAACAATTATTCCGAAATTGCTCAAAAACATCACACAATAGCAACACATCTGATTTTAAATACACGTCCGAATAGTCCCCCAAAGTTTTACACCCAAACAAGCGCCATACTTCTTTTGCTCTTCTATAGCTTTCATCGCTAATATGTTCTTCCCGTAAATTATCATAAAATTCATCTTTACTTGGAAGACATGTATTTTCCATTTTTTCTATAGAGTCAATAAAGCTATAGGGAAAAACACCCTTTTGACGCATCAAATTAAATTGGTTGATATTTGAAAAATGTTTCCGCGTTTCAATAAAATCGTCGTCGTTTAAACCGCTGCCTAAATTTTCCAAAGACGTTGACAGAAATTTAAAACTATCAATAAATCGCAACTTTAAATATTTCCTCTTGACTTTTCCACATTTACTATCAAAATAATCGTGCACATAAATGCTTTTGGTAAATGATATGTACTTTTCCTTACTTTGAGCCAAAACACCAATTTTATCCCCATATTTACATAACTCTTTTATAAATAAATGGCTGTCGTAGCCGCTTAAGTTATGAAATATGATAGGGATAAAAGAGGGTAATTTATAATTTAAATTACAAACGGAATGTGCAGCACCAAATCTTTTTGTACCAGTAATGTGACAGTGGTCTCGTACTTTAATCTCACCCTCTTCAAAAGGGCCTTCACATATACCATATATTTTAGCATCATTAAACTCCCTTTTTTCTTCAGGCGTTGACGGTTTCATAGGCTTAATGTCTTTTAAATATGTGTTGTATAGAGCCCTTAAATCACACTCGATACGATCCACAAAGACTTGAGCTGCATTATTCCCCCGAAATAGCTCAAATTTCGAAAGTGAGTCGTCAAAAGAGCATTTAATTAAATAAGCAAAAGAATATGGTTCATGTTTAAAACTTTTTACAGTGTAAGAATTTTGTGGGTTTGGTTGTACCGTTTCAACGGGTTTTAAAACAGATTCGAAATCTGCATAAACCACTAATGGAACGCGCATTTGCTTTTCTATACCCTCGAATTTTAAAATATTTTCCGGCACACTCTTTCCAAATTTATCGATTTTTAAATCCACTGAGGGTGTTTGCGTGAAAATGTGGTTACAATCGTAGCTTTGATGTAAAGTTAAAGCTGACGGTGTACTAAAATAAATGAGGCAACCATCACAGAAATATATTTTATGTTGTTGACAACTAATTTGACTTGAAACTAAACGTGATAAATCCCGAATCCAACAATAATGACTCTTTGAACAAGTCGTATCACAAAAATGTTCACCGCCATCTTTACTACTACAGTCTTTTGTAATTAACAATAAATTTACATGCCTATCCAACTTTTTTGACGCATACCTCAGTGGACCAATAACTTCATGTATTACTTCATTATTTTCATATTTAGATTCCAGACCGTATACGTTAATTGATATGTTGTTCATTTCCTCAAATTTTTTAATGTCACGTAATTTTACTGGAAAATCCATACCTGTTACATTTAGCACTCTAGAAAAATGGGGGTAGGATGTCTTCTGTGAAGGCTCTGCTGTTGGAGGAAACAATGCTGATGTTACAGCCCACGCAAAGCAAAATTCGTCCTGGTTAATCACATTGACGACAGCTCCTTTCTTTTCAATAGAACACGGCAACTTGATGTATGATGAGCCACCCATAGGCATATACTTGTTGATACCAACTTCCAAGTATAAAATTCGCACAAGAGCCCATCCTATAACAAGAAAAATAATATATAAAAATCAGTTTAATATATCGGGTTTTGATTTTTCCATACCTGAATCTTTCTCCTGGAACTCTGTCGCCTGCGTTTTTATTAATTCGGTGAAAGAATGGTAAACGGCATCCAAATCACTTTCTACACTAATTATTTGATTAGCAGTGTTGAAAGATTTTTCGCTGAATATTTCTTGTGATGGAAGCATGTACTCGCCAACAGCTGTCATGTTAACTTTTAAAGCATGATGCACACGCAATAAATTATTAACAAGTTCCACCACCTTGGATTTAATGTCTGCAAAGAACATTACGTAATCGGAATGCTCCATATCACTGCTAACCCGATAGGTTGCAATTCTCCTTTTGAAGGCAAATTCAACGAGTTGCACACCATGACATACCGGCAAACATGAATTATTTTTATGTTGTTGTGTTCGTTTATGCGCCGACATATGATTTATTGGAACATCTACATTACATGTAGCGCAATTAATTACCGGAATCGTCGATGTATACTCTTCAATTCGGAGCCGTTTTCCTCCAGGCACTTCATTAAATCTCGCCGCACACGATTCTCTTTGATGACGTCTCATATTATAAATATTAGTAAACTTAGAACCGCAATTTTCACAAACATATGCCATGATTTGTCAAATATTAACACATGTACTACCTATACAAGTCAGAGCCAACTGATGAATGAAACTGCCCCATACCTTATATAAAACCATTCAAGGTCACCCCCAACCACGTAACATATCTTCAAGGTCACACACCCAAGATGACCTTCAACAAAGTCAAGGTCGTCTCGACCAAGGTCAAGGTCAAGGCCACACACAACCTTAAACACAAGGTCAAGGCCAAAGCACACGTGCACTTTCAAGGTCAATGGCAAGGGCATGTGGGCGGGGCCAAAGAGGGGTGAAGCAAGGTCAAGGTCAAGGACGAGGAGTGGGGGATAGAGCGAATCGGGTTATGTTCACTACTAACGAATTAATTCAATGACGATTTAATATTTTACATATTGAATGATTGTGTCTTAAATCTGTTTTGAGGAATTTTTGAAAGTGCTAAATGAGAATTAAAGGTTATTTTGGAAAAATTCAATATGGCCGATCCAATATGGCGTCATAAAAATTTTATATCTCTCGGTTTCCTCCAAAATTGGTATAGGGGCATTGAGGTGTATATTACAATTTTCAAATTATTTTCAGAATCAAATTCAATATGGCCAGTCCAATATGATGGATTAAAAAATTTTACGTTTTTCGATTTTGTTCTAAATTGATACTAGGTCGTTCTTGAGGATGTAAATAGCGATTTTAGAATTATTTTTAGAAAATTTATTATATCATAATTTAACATTTCCGCATTTCGTCCAAATTGGTACTGGGGGTTTCATTAATGTAGATCCAAATTAGATTAAGAGGTTAAAATAATTTTTTAGAAATTCGATATGGCGGATTCAATATGATGGGTTCAAATTTTTACGTTATTCGTATTTCAATTTTTAAGGTCATAGGTTACGAATCTGAAGTTAATAAGTTAATTTTTTTAAAAGTTAACTTGGTAGATACAAGATGGAGGGCCAGAAATTTTACATTTTTCTGATTTTGTCTAAAATATACAATGGGGGAGGGGGGGTTTTCTTGGGGCGTATACAAACCCAATATGTAGGATAAAACACGTTGAACTGAAAAATGTACGTCTCAAATTTTTTAAATATCGGTATTGGGAGATTTTTGGTGCCTATATTACAAATTTAAAATTATCTTAAAACTCAAGAGAGCAGATTTACTATGGCATATATAGGCTATATATGTATTTGACACAATTTCATTCAAAACTGGTTTTTGGAGAATTTTCAAAATAAAAAATTTTAAGTTGTTTATTTTAATGTGACGTACAACTATGGATAAAATGGGTACTTTTCTCCGACCTTTTAATCATTGAGAGGAGCAGATTTACTATGGCATATATAGGCTATATATGTATTTGACACAATTTCATTCAAAACTGGTTTTTGGAGAATTTTCAAAATAAAAAATTTTAAGTTGTTTATTTTAATGTGACGTACAACTATGGATAAAATGGGTACTTTTCTCCGACCTTTTAATCATTGAGAGGTACATTTATCTAGCTTAGTACTAATTTCAAATAATTTATGGACGTCATAACGAATTCAAGATCAGAAATCCAAATACGAAAATTTTATAACAAAATTGACTTATAAAAAAGCGCTAAAAAGCGAAAAATAACAATACAAATTTACGTATATATATATATATATATATATATATATATATATATATATATATATATATATATATATATATATATATATATATATATACGAGGGTAAGAAAGCAAATACAACTTTATATTGTCATATTCCGCTTTTTAGCCTTTTTTTAGAAATCAGTTCAATTTTCTTATTAAATTTTTATTTTTACATTTGTCTTATATTTTGAAACTTCAGAACATAAAGCATCAGTTGCGCAATATAGTATTGTCAAGTTGACGTGGTTGTTAAATTTCATTTGGATGGCAAATTTTTTGGTTAATTTGTAATTAGTTAGTTAGTGCGGCAGCGTCACAAAAGTTTAAAATTGGTGGAAACAATCTGAAATTTGCTCGACATTTCCCTGGTTATTTAGTCCAATATTTATTTATGGGAGGAATATCCACATAGAAATATACTATGCATTTTTAAAATATTTAGGACAAGTTCAAATCTCTGTAAAATAATATTAAGTAGGATTCTGTGTCATATAAAATTCTATTAATAGAAATAATTCTACATGTCTGGTATTTTGTGTTGCAAAAGAATCAGGTAATTTCAATTATTTCTATCGCTGGAAGCGATCTGTCGATACATGTCTGTTTCTATTAATATAATCTAACCTCCGGGTGGATTCTGTGTCATACAGAATATTAGTAATAGATATAATTGTACATATCTGGTAGTCTGTGTTGGAAAATAGTCGCAGATATTAATTATATATTTCGTTAGGAAGCGAGGAAAATTAAAAAAAAATGACAATGACAACGAATCGTAAATGACTTTGAGTCTTGAGCCCAGCTGACTGCAACTTTAGCTGTCAGAAACATCATTCAGTGCTTGCTTGCTCGTGACATAACTTTACTTGACATGTCCTTCTATGAAATGTTTTTAGGACACCATATTGAATCAGATTGAGTTTTTCAAAATATATTTTAAATTGATAATTCACACTAACAAAAATACCTCAATACTGATTTTAGACAAAATCGGGAGATGTAGAATTTTTAATCTGCCATCTTGGATCCGCCATATTGAATTTTTAAAAAATAATTTCATATTCGATATGGGATTTTGAAGAACATCGGATAAAATGGATTTTCTCGTCTGCCATATTAAATTTTTTAAAAATAATTTTAGATAAAAAAAAGCTTCTTTCAAGTACATAACCTCAAATATTTCAAAATACTGATGTAATCAGTCAATCCTAACCTCAGATTGGGCTTCTATGCAACAAATTATTTTCGAAATAACTCCCAGTTGCCCAACAATCAGCATGACCATATTTTTAATCCACCTGTGTTATAGTAAGAGTTATGTTTTCAGGCAGGTCCATAAAATTCGTTTCAAAGAAACCACAATTGAGAATTTAACTACTTGCAGAGGGCTTTTCAGCAAATATTAACCTTTAAGACGAATACAAAATTAAAATTTTGGATATTTACAAAACTTCACCCAATGCGGACCTATATTACTAAAGGGCTTCTTTGCCATCTTTATCCTAGTTGTCGCAACTAAATAAACGATTGTTTTTACCTTTAGCCGCGTGAGGTAGAGATGAGTGCGTTTGAGGTATAACTTCAATATCTCTCCTATTTTCGACTTGATTTTTTACACATTTCAAAAATATGTACTTTTATTTATTTATTTATTTATTTATTCATTGTATCAACAACTTTTACAAAGCCAATTACAGATACAACTAAACTTAATATACTAAGACTACAATCTAAATTAGAACCTAAATAAAAAGGCACTACAATTGCCTACATAACTCATTTCTCACTTCCCTTCCAAACATGTTACAACTTAGGTTAAAAATATCAATGGCACCACAATACTTATTAAAATATGAACATAATCTTATTAATGGGGAATTTTTATACAGGTTAGTCCTAGGGGCATTAATATAAAATAAATTCCTGGATCTGGTGTTAAATTGGCCTATTTTAAATGGAAGCTGTTCTAAAAACTCTTTATCATCAATTGTGTTCCCAATCAATTTAAACAAAAACTTTTACAAAATCAATAAAAAATCGACCTGTCGCAGTGAAGTTCCCCTTAAATTTATTTTTTATATAATAGGGTTGTCACATCATTTTCCATTTTGTCGGGATATTACTACTTTCCAAACAGAGACTAAAGAAAACAAATTTATTTTTTAATAGTCCCTCACCACATAGTTTCATAGCTTCTATCATGATCTAATCCTCTCGAGGGTCTTTTGTTTTTTCATATCTTTAAGTGCACTTGTTGCCTCTTTGGGCATTATATATGGTACGTGTTCTATTCTTGGTTGTGATCTATGAGTCTTATTTATAGAATTTTCAGTTAGTTCTTTAACTCGGAAATTTCGTTTTTTTGTGATAACTTTTTTTGGATACTTTCATTTTCCTAAATGACTTGTTGAATGTTTTGGGTATTAAATTTCAAATATTTGGGTATTTCTTTGTAAATTTTCATATTTAGGTCTCTTAGTTCAATCAAGTTTTATGCGCTGTCTACCCTTTATACTTTCTGTGTTCTATCAATTTTTAGGAGCTTTGCTTAGTTGGCCTTATTTACGTTTTGATTCATTATGGAGTTATTGTAGAGCCGTTGTCAAGTACAGTGAACTCTCTCTTGAATGGACAGCACTTGTGTAGCATAAAGTGTCCTTTGAATGGAGGTGTCCGTTGAATGGAGAAAATAAAATAAACTTCAAATATTTAAACATGTATATTACGTATATGTAGTCAATGTTTAAATGTTAGTTAGCAAAAACACAAGTTTTTAATACTAAATATGTATATAACCTATGTATATGTAATTAAAATATGCACATAAATCATTTGTTATTTAAAAAAAAACTTTCAAGGGTGGTTTGCTTAAGGCCATTTAATTTATTTTTAACAATTTGGGTTTCTACTGAACTTACAGCTTGGGAGATTTGTTGTGCAATGTTAGAATTTCCCTGTAATACAAAAAATGTTTCAATGTCTTTTAGTTTTTTGTAGGCTTCATTAATGTCTTTTATATTCGAAGTATTCGTTTCTTCGTCGTCACTTTCACTTTCAGATAATGTTTCAACAACCTGATTCACCTGAAACTCACGTACATACTCTTGAATACTTAAATCGGGATTTTCAGTCAACAAAGTTCCATCAATTTCCGTATAACTTAATAAATCAATGGAAAAGTGTTTGTTTTTTTTCCATAATTCAGAAAGTGGCAGATCGTCCTCGGAATCTTCTTCAGGCTCAACGTTGTCCTGTGTACCGAATCCAGCTTTAAGAAAGCAATTGTTGATAGTTTTCGGTTGTACTTCCTTCCATGCAGTTACAGTCCAAATCAAGGCATTGGTAACGTTAATAGACTTCTCAAGTTCCCCTATAGAATCAGACTCTTCTATCGACGATAGCAGTCTTCGGATCAATAACTTTCTGTAGTAGCTTTTGAAACATTTTATAATCCCCTGATCGAGGGGCTGGCATTCAGATGTAGTATTAGGCGGCAGAAATATCAATTTAACATTACATAATACAAGTTGTGGATGAGACGCAGCATTGTCTAGGAACAAAAGTACTTTTCGATTTTCTCTCTGCATTTATTTAGCCAATCTGTCATGATTTCTCTTGTCATCCATGACTTCTTATTGTAATACCATTCGATAGGTAATTTTTCTACATAGGAGTTCTTGAAACAACGAGGATTCTTGCTTTTTCCAATTACCAGTGGCTTTTCTTTGTTTCCAATCATATTGGTGCAAAACAGAATTGTGAGTCTGTCTTTGGAAGCCTTACCTCCAGTGCATTTTTCTCCTCTCAGAGCATATGTTTTGTTAGGCAAGGCACGAAAAAATAGTCCCGTCTCATCTGCGTTAAAAATATCACGAGGAGAGTATTCTTTCATTATAGTGAGCAGTTTTTTCTTCCAGTCAGCAACCACTGATAAATCTACAGCCGCTGCTTCGCCACATATAGATTTGAAGGAAATATTGTGCCGCTTACAAAACTTCTCGAGCCATCCGCTGGAAGCCTTCATGTCAAAATTTAGTTCCGTTGCAACTTCTAATGCTTTTTCTTGAATAATTTTACCAGAAACAGGAATGTTTTTAGAACGCACTTTACAAAACCAATCGAAAACAATTTGATCTAATGCAGCACCCTCAGTTTTCAAAAATTTCCTTTTCTTTTCGGTGTTTCCGCTCTCAGAAAACTGCTTAATTATATCACTCTTACGTTTTAAAATTTCACTAGCTTGACTTTTTCCAATTCCAAACTTTTCTGCTAACTGTCTAACACTTAACTTATTCGTATCCGCATAATGGATTACATCGACTTTTTCTGCCAAACTTAAAAACTTTCTTTTGTTGGTAGCCATGTTATTCGCGTCACAAAACGTTTATGCAACTAAAATGATATTATCCTTTCCGCAGCAGTTTTAACAATACGTACATAATAAAGTAAAATGTGCTTAATAGAATTCACGTGCACCAATAAAATTCCTTGGAAAACCCTAAAACCCTAATTACCTACCAATATACCTGGCTGTCGCCTATTTTGTGGGTATTTACGCAAATAAAATGTGTCTTTAATACAATTTAAAATTTAGGCAAATATTGAAAGGAAAATAGTAAAATATTTGTCCGTTAGAATTATTTTTTATAAATAATTTACTGTCCGTGTTCGTTGTTGAGAGCGTCCATTGGAGGGAGGTTTAAAAGTACAGACTGGTATATACGAATGGTTTTTGTCTCAAAAATTGCCCATATAGAAGAGGTGTCCATTGAATAGAGGTGTCCGTTAAGAGAGAGTTCACTGTAATCGTCTCAGTGCTTCGACTTTAATTAAGTAGATGTGTTGTAAAGCTAATGTGATAGACTGTGAATATCCATTTCTTTTATTCCGTATGTCCCATTTCATTACTTTTTATTTGGAAGTCACTCTTATTCCATTATTTCATGAGTTAATTAAAATGATTGCTTTAATTGCTCGGTGACCGCCTCCAATGTCAAATCTATTTAGTATTTACTACCTAATAAAGACATTTCAGTTCTTTTTCAATTCTAAAAGTTTCTTGTTAGAGGTCAATGTTACAACATTCAAGGTTAATATCTTTCATAATATGTGGAATAGACTGAACGGTTTTTAATGCAAAATTCTGGTTAATTTACCAGGGGTGTTAGCTAGTGAGTTCGAAAAGTGAGAAATTTTGAGTTGAAATTTAAGTCAAGATCTAATAATTGGAGATTTGGAGAATGTTTCTGTTTTGCACGGTTCGGTGTATTTTATTCTGTGTATTTGGAGTAAACTTTCATTTGACTGCATAATTTCAGAAGAGCTCTTGTTTCACCGGAAAGTTTTCTAATAAGGTTGCTTTGTTCTGGCCCTTCAATTTTATGGTCTCCATTGTATGCTCTGTCTGGAGTCTTGTAGCCTTTCTTCGATAAGCTCTTGATAGCATCCCGAGTTGATATTTAAGTTAATAATATATATTCCAGGTTTATGGAGTAATTTTATTCGTTCTAGTTTTGTGTTCAGAACTACTTACAATTTAAACAGTTTTTATTTTACTTGTTAGGATGACAGGAAATATTTTATTTTTGATAGCTGCATTGAGAGCTTCCCATGCCCATTTTCTAGTAAAGTTTTTCTTGAAGTAGGTGTTATCGATCGATAAGTTCTGGTAATATACCTATTGAACCTGTCTTTCTCCTCTTTTATTTCTTTCTCCAATTTCGAGTTTTACTTATTGTTCCTTATTGGATCTTTTGCTACTTTCGCATTGGAGTCCCCAATTAGATATTTAAATTGACTTTTATTATTGTTTAGCACCTTTGCTATTTCATTGTATAATTTTTCTGTGTTTCTCTGAATAAGAGATGGTTGGTGTATATATTTTTGAATGGAGTATCTTCTGATAGTCGTAGAGTTAAGCTATGTACTCTGTCTGAGATGCTTATGTTAACGATTATTTTAACTTTCCATCCGGTATTAATTAAGAATCTCACATCACTTGTTCTTTTGTAATAGAGGGTATTGCCTGATTTAAGTTCAATTGCATCTTCTTCTTTCCGTCTTAGTTCGCTGATTCCAATAATATCCCTTTTAATGTTAACTGCTTCATGTCTGGTGTGATAACGATCTGCCATTATAGGTTGCGATATACAAAGTTGTTGTTTTATTTGGATAGTGGTTTAAATTCAGCAGATTCTTAGCACTCTCTGCTATTCTGGCTGATTCCCGAGAAATATCCATCCCGGGTCCCAGTTGGGCCTTCGGAGAATGAGGGTCATGGCTTAGATTGTCCTATATTCATTGCTTTCGGGGTTGTGAGACGTACCTTACCACCTTGCCTCAGTTTGGATTGTCGGGTGGGTAAGGGGCAGTGTTATACAATAGTTTTTGCTAGTTATCCTAGTAGTATGTATTCAGCCGCTCATTTTGGGAGCAGACATAGGTAAGTATACATATATATTGTCTTTAAATGGATGATTAAATTTTTTAAAAGTATATATTTTATTTAATGTTTGTTCGATAAACAATAAAAATAGTGTTTTTTCTCAGGATGGGTGGATACTTAGGAATACAATCAGATTTCCATTATTTTAAAACATTTATTTTTTAAGTGCTTAAACTAATTTTCTCTCTGGGCAAAAGTGGATAAACAGAACAACAAATTGGTAAAAAAATATATATAAAAGTCCATGACCAAATACTAAACATTTTTAACTGAAAATTGCGACCTAGTATTTAGTGTGTGTAAAATTCTTTGTTTTGGGTGACTTCTCTATATTTTCATGGTATTGACTCCAAAAGCTTGTCAATTATTGACAAATCGATATTCATTCATGTTTCCACCAAAGCCTCGAACAATTGGTCCTGATTTCTCAAGTTTTTGTTTCGGACTTTGTGTTTTAATATTTCCCATAGATTTTCGACATGGACTTAGGTCGGGGGATTGAGACGGCCACTTCATGACAGGAACTATTTCTTCACTCAGAAAATTTATGATTAAACTGGAGGCATGCGTTGGGTCGTTATCATGTTGAAAATAAAATAAAATTGGCATTTTTCACATACGGAAGTATTTGGTTTTCTAGAATATCCTTGTCAAGAAACCTGTCTATTACTCCTATTCTAAAAAATGGTCCCATACCGTATCCTGAAAAGTATCCCCAGACCATGACAGATTCTCGACTATGCTTCAAAGTTAAACGAGTGTACTTTTGCTGCAATTTAGTGTTTGGAGGAGATCGTACATATCGAATTCCGTCGGAAGAAAACAATTCAAATTTGGATTCGTCACTAAACTACACACGCTTCTATTTAGCAACAATACAAGATTGATGGTCTGTGGCAAATTTCAATCAGTTCTTTATGCTCTTCGTAGAAAGTAGAAATTTTTTCGCAAGTCTTCTAGAGAATAATTGGGCCTCCACCATCTTTCGCCGTATTCTTGATAGCATTTCAACTTCCTCAATTCTTGCCTTTATTTAATTTGATAACAAAAAGGGATTTCGACAAGAAATCTTTTTGATCATTCTTTTAAACCATGGACTTTTCACATGTAAGTTTTTGAGGATGTATTGGAAGTTCTTGCAGATTCGAGAATTCTACTTCTTGACTAAGCTATTGACGTGAAAGTGAGCCTCGTACCAAAGATGTTTTTGTTTTGGAATTGTAGTTGTTCTAAGTTCAATCCGTAACATTTCTGAGCTATTTGTGGTCAATGGGCTGCAGTTTTTGAGTCACCTGGGGAGTATAGTAATTTCTGGACGCAATGTTGGATGCAGGTGCGTTGTTGTTCTGCAACATATTCACGATCTTTTTAGCAGATCTTTTATGACGTTGACGGTAAGGTTTCTGGAAACGTTCGCTTAAATTTCTTAATTAAAATTCCATAGCGTGCTGCGGCTGCAGATTTTGCACACTGATCACGTAACTTCACTGTTAATAAACTTTCTTTACTCGAAAAATTGCGAAAAATGTCTTACTCAATAACTGACAGACAAAATGATGTACAATTCGAAATTCAAGTTCTTATTGAGCCAGTCTTTATTTTTCAAAAAATATCCTAACAAAATTTGTTGCAGTTTTTAGGCTCTAGTCCCTACTTTACCTTACTGTACATAAAATAAACTTTTACTTACCAATGTATGTAAAAGATATTACTAACAGATGAAGAAAGCTGTTATTTCTTTTTACTACGTAGAAGCTTTAAAAGTGTTATCGATTCAAAGCAATAATCGATGTTAATTCCTAACAAACGCAAACAACGAAGGTCTTGTTATAATTTAAACTACTACAAAAGCAAAATAAAGCTGCTTCCAACATATAAATTTACCAGCGCATATGTAACGCATATTTGAATGGATATAAAATATTTATATCACCTATTAAACCAGCACCAGCAACTATCCTAAAATATCAAATTAGCGGCGAACAATGGGGCAGGCAATCACGCTTTGTGTCTCTATCGGAATAATCTTTTGTAATTTTGTAGTTGCCATACCTATCTATGGAAAAGCTTTTATTGTATTTTCCATGGAAATATACACACTTAGACAAATATAAAATAGTCCAAGCGTAGAGGGTAACAATTCAAATAAATGTTTTTTTTATTTGATGGTCCATACCGAAATTGAATAAATCGGAACACTTATGAAATTATTTTGTGTCCGTCTGTCTATTTGTCACAGCTGATTTTGCCCTCAAGTCTTTAACAAGAAAAATTGAAACTTTACAAAAAGATAGGAATTGGTAACCCACTTATAGCCATCTAGTTTTGACAGAAAAATTTTGATTTAAGGGATTAGTTATGGGGGTGAAATCGAAAGTGGAAAAAATATATTTCGTAGTAATTGAGTTGACGTCAAATGAAAACTTGTAAAAACTCGAGCATAAAAATATACAGGGTGCTTTCAAAAGATCCATAGAAAACGCTAGCACAAATTCAATAGGTTAAAATAAAAGGATCTAGCCCAATTTAATTTAGTCCATAATTAATTAAACCTTTTTTGTAAATATTTATCTTAATGATAGCCTACTTTGTATTAAATATGATACTTTACTAGTAGGTATCGCTTCGAGCAGGGGTTTTTAAGATAATCGAATCTAAGTGTTTTATTGCGTACTGAAACCATTCATAGCTTCCTTCGCACGTTATTTAAGCTTAGAACTATTCCAAGAAATTTGGAGGGTACTTAAGGGCCAACAGGTTAATAGCAATGAGCAATCCAAACAGAAATGTGCAAACCAAAATAAACAATCTAATAAAATCACGGTTTAAAAGAAATATAAATTGTTACAATGTCACGCCTCGCATATATATGGACTACCAAAAGTCCACATGCTAGCTTCGATGAAGTATCACTATATATAAAAATTTCTATTGATTTAATCATACAATGCACTGAAAATAAGTAACAACAAATAAAAAATATAACACCGTAACAAAAAAAAGTTTTATACAGGGTGTCTGGAAACATGTGGGAACTCTCGGATATGAAAAAATATGTAAAGGGAATACTATAAGTTCATATAAACTTTTTTCGTATAGGTTTCCTCTTCGGAGATATGGGCTCTCAAAGAGCTGCTGTGGAATCAAGATTTTTACACATAATTAGTGACCCACCGGGTATATTTCAATTTTTTTTAATATGATGTATACCAGGTAAGATCCTTCAAATTACTAGCCAAGTATTGTGAATTACTCACTGCTGCAGGGACGGACTAGCTGTGACACTCATGACCATATCTTTTTACGCTCTACGCGATAAGAACTTTGGACAACGTTTTTTTACAAACCTTCAACTATCGACTAAAAATTAAGTACTTTTCAATTATGTCACTAATCCTAACAGTTTCGAAAAAACGTTGTCTTATTTACACTAAAAGTCCCAAACTTCTGTCGGGTTTAATATGAAAAAGAGGACTTTTCCCCTTTCCCCATAGTTTCAATAAAAAGTAAAACTAACTGCTTAGTTAAAAACTTCGTAAGAGGGTTCAACATAGGCTCCGTGAAGTTTGATATACTCGCGGATATGAATTAAGGACTGTTATACCCGCTACATTAACTCAGCATTATCCTTATTTGATTACAATGAAACCTAATTTTCTGTAGAAGTTCCTCCCTACTATCGACCGGAGTGAAATTAATTGATTTGAATTAATGTTGATGATGCGAAACAATAGTTGCATGAGTGTTTTCATCAGCTGATACATGTGAATTGTGTAAATTTATGATACCATTTTTGATAAACCCTGCTTCATCCGTGAAAAGAATAGTGATAATGAAGTTTTCATTTATTCGTTGCTGACTCAATAACTAGTTTGCAAATTGTATTCTACGGGGAAAATCTTTGGGAATTAGTTCATGCACTTTTTTCAAATGATATGAATTTAATAGTTGTTCCTGGGAAACTTCATGTACTATTATTTTCGACGTATTAATCTGCGCTGTTAATTTTCGAGTGCTCGTTGAAGGAGTGTGATCTACAGCTCAGATCATAACCTTCTTGTTAAGAACTTCTATTTTCTATGTAAATTATTGTCAAAACGACGTAGACCCCGAAAATACGATATTCAGGCATTAAAACAACCCGCAGTGCAGAGGAGCATAAATACTACATTGGACAAGCTTTGCTAAGAAAATAACCCTATTCCAGAAGTTGCAGCTGATAAGATCTGGATTACTCTAAAAACAAACAACCAATCAACTACTGAAACTGTTCTTGGTTGACCGAAACAACAAAAACCCAAATCGTGGATGACCGACGAAATATTGAACTTGATGGCTGAACGTCGGATTGTTAAAACCAGCCTGATAAATATAGGGAACTAAATCGCACTGCCAAAAGAAAGATAAGAAAAGGTAAGGAGAAATGGATTCAGGAACAATATGACAAGGCTGAAAGAATTCATTAGCTGCATGACTCCTTTAATTTCCATAGAAAAATCAAGGAAATAACTGGAACAAATAGAAGAACAGCATTGCTGTCAATAAGAAATAGACAAGGAAGACCGATATTGGACGAATTAAAGGAAGCTTGGAAGAATTATGCGGAGACTTTTTTCAGTAATCAACGAACAGATGAAAATATTAGTGATTCAAAAATTCTTAAATCTGAAGTCAGGTACGCAATGAACTGTATGAAGAATGGTAAAAGTGCAGGTCACGACGATATATATGCAGAAATTTTAAAGCAAGTCCATATTAAACAACTTACATATCTCTTTGCCGTGATATATGATTCTGGGCAAATTCTAGTGGATTGGTTTAAGTCAACGTTAATTGCTATTCCAAAGAAACAAACCCAAAGAACTGCGAAGACTACAGACTCATAAACTTGATGAGCCACGCTCTTAAAACGTTCCTTCGAGTAGTCCATTCAAGAATATACAGAAAGTGTGGGGATATGAGTGGCGACACACAGTTTGGCTTTATCAAGGGACTTGGTACTAGAGAAGCTCTCTTCTCAATGAAATTATTTATGGAAAAGTGCTATGACCAAAGGCAGGATGTTTTCATCTGCTTTATTGACTATCAGAAAGCTTTTGACAAATTAGAGCACGAGCAGCTGTTGGAAAGATTACAGGAGATCGGTATAGATGATAAAGATATTAGAATAATAAGAGAACTCTATTAGCAACAGTTAGCTGAGATCCGTATTGATGGCGATCTGTCAACAGAGACCTTTAATATACAGAAGGGAGTCCGGCAGGGATGTGTACTGTCGCCTGTTCAGTTTAATATTTACGTTGTGAAAATATTTCAGTTAGCATTAGAAAATGGAACTAGAGGTATCAAAGTCAATGGCATCCCAATAAACAATATTCGCTATGCAGATGATACTGCAGTTTTAGCTAACAACTTTGAAAATCTCCAGTCAATATTAAAAAAAAACTCAACGAGTGCGGTGAACAGTTCGGGCTGCATATTAATACTGCCAAAACAAAAATGATGGTGATTAGTAGGCATCAGTACATCACTCCTCTAAACGTCAACGGGAAAAATATTGAACGTGTCGCACGGTTCACGTATCTTGGCACTATTCTGAACAAAAAGTTGGAATGTGACGAACAAGTAAAGGGAAGAATTGGCTGTGCAAAAACAATTGTCTTTAAACTTAAGAATCTTCTCCTTCACAGAAATATGCCACTACACACCCAAATACATGTGGTTCAATGTTATATATGGCCTATTCTACTATATAGTGCTGAAACTTGGTCACTTAAGGCTGGGACGCTGAATCGGGTCGAAGCTTTCGAATTGTGGACATTCCGCCGACTACTGCATATCCCCTGGACTCACATGACGAATGATGAAGTTCTACGAGAAGCTGGTGTAGAAAGACAACTAATGGATACTGTAAAACAATGAAAACTGTCATATCTAGAACATATACTAAGAGGACCTCGCTACTCCATACCAAGGCTAATATTACAGGAAAAAATTGAAGGCATAGGGAGACCAGGTCGAAAACAACACTCTTGGCTCCTCAATATAAGAAACAGGTGCAGTATATCAGACGACTCAACCATATTTAGACAGGCTGAGGAGGGCACTCTAGTTATAATGTGACCATGAGATAGACAAATGATCGCCGACGTGTGGCATAGCACATGGCACTCGAAGAAGAAAGAATCTGCGCTGTTAATTTTCGAGTGCTCGTTGAAGGAGTGTTATCTAAAGCACTTAAAATATTTTCTTCTAATTGCAGCGTTCTCTCCCGACCAGCATCAGTACTTCTTTTCCCAAAATTTCCTAAAATTAAAATGAAATTTAATAATATTACCTTATTAAATGGAATCGTCTACCATTCTCCCTTAGACGTTGGTCAACTATTTGAAATGTTTTCTGATCTGGGAGAGTACGATTAGTATATCTGTCTTGATATAATCTCCTGGCTTCCAAAGCATTGCAAGATGCAAGACCATACATCAAATGCATATCTGCATACTCAATGAACTTGTATTCCATATTTCGAATTATTTCACGATTAATTTCACCATGAAATCCAAAAATCATTAAATTAATATTCAAGTAAATAATCAACGTGTCAGCGATGTCAAAGTTGACAAGTTCTTAAATGCAAGATATTTATTTCTTTCGTACCAAGCAACATATGCAACAACAATATTTTGTTTTTGGTGCCGAAAAAATAAAATACACATTTTTTGCGAACCTAGGTCGAACTGCAATTCACTAATCTAAAAATTTTCTAGATTTAACTATCAGCTACGATCAAAATGGCAATATAAAAACAAATTGGTTTACAAAATAAGTTTGGTCTGGAAGATATTTAAATTATGATGCTCACAAAAAAAATACAAAATAAATGTTGATGCAGCCTTGGCAGACAGAGCAATAAAGTTCCCCCATCCACAGTTTAGTTTAGACCACAGAGTCTAAAAAAAGTAAAAACCATATTAGCAAATAACAAGTACCCCACAAAATTTTTGGAGCCAATAATAAAAAATAGAATACAAAAGCATGATAGTAATAATATACCACAAAGCAGCAATTAATCACTGATCAAAAAGTGTGTCACTCTACCATATATATATATCTGTAATTATACATACTCTGATTGTTGAAAAACCATCTAATAATTCAAAAGACGTTTATACTAAATTAAAACCAAATATTCCCAAGGAAGAACAAACTCACTTTATTTACAAAATTAGTTTGCTTAAATTGTAATCAGTAATATATATATATATATATATATATATATATATATATATATATATATATATATATATATATATATATATATATATACGAAGAAAAGAAAGCAGATACAACTTTATACTGTCATATTCTGCTTTTTAGCGCTTTTTTTGAAGTTTCTTATTAAATTTTTATTTTTACATTTGTCTTATATTTTGATATATATACCGGTCAAACAAAATAGTTTTCAAAAAAATTGGATCCAAAATTATAAATATAGTATTCAACGTCATAACACAAAGAAAAATACAGCACTAGCAAAACATACAAGTTAAAACTACATAACTGATTTTAATAATGTGGAGATAATAGACAAAAAAAGAAATTGCAAAAAAGGTCCATAAAAGAAATGATCCATATAAAAAAAAAACCAATATCCCGAATTTCAGAATGGACACGAATGATCTCGAAAATATTTATGACCAGCTAATTAAGACATAAAATTTCCGATGTTTACAAACTCTTTTTCAATAAGAAAAAAACCTTTTTAAAGCTTACTTTTAGTTTGCCTAAAACAATACAGGCTTATGCAAATGCTACACCTAAGAAAAATTTATCAAATATTAGTTTAAATAGTTTTGGTAAATATCCTTTAAGATAGGAACATTATATTTAAATTCTACATTTTCCATCAAAAATATCATGTTGTCGTTTTTTACTCTGAAAATGGTTTAAATAAAATAAACCGAACCGTTAGTAAAAAGACAAAGACGCTTTAATTTCAGTTAAATATCTGTAGAGAAATTGGTTGCAACCCATTAAAAGAAATATAATAATAATGAGCTAACAATGATAAAAATATAAAAATACACTTATCAAAAACACACAATATCACACAAAGTCAATAACAAACCAATACAGAAAAATTCTATTTGTTTACTTGTTTAGTTAAACTCTAAGTAAATGTTCAAATTGATCTCCGTTTTCACGTATACTTAGATTATTTATGCGGAGAAAATTGAATTGCACCTTTTCCATTAACTCTGCATCTAATAATAAAGTATTCTTCTTCGGTGTTTATAGGAATAACATCTATTTAAGGGTTTCCCATAAAAAATAATCCATTGGAGCCATATTCAGGTTAATTAGCTAGAACATTGGTACCGCTGCCATTCCATCGAATTTGAAAATTCTCATTTAAATTGTTTTTCACATTTAATGCGGCATGCGGAGGTACAATGCCGTGCATGAACTACACATTTTGTCTAGTAGCTAGTGGAAAATCATCTGATAAATTTGGCAAATCTCCTAGGTGTTCTAGGCAATAAAAACCATTTAAAAGAGGTGGTAAGATAACAGGACCAAAATTAAATCTGTCAATGATCCTTGCCCATACGTTGACTTTAAATTCATGTTTATAATGCACAATCTTTATTGCATGCCAGTTTTCGTCAGCATAAACATGTTCGTTATGTATATTTGTCATACATCTTTTTGTAAAGTAATACTTATCGATAAATATATTTTTTTAAATATCATGTGCTCTCAGTTGTCCAGAGAAAAACGTCCAAGGAAATGGCGAGAAAAGATACAGGAATCTGTATATCGAAGTTAATGATAACTGACAAGCCCTCAATGAAAAATAAAAATATGAAGTTATAAAATTATTATCGGAAATTTTATTAGCAAGTAACTAGGAAAATTGTGGTATGTTCAAAAATTTATACCAATAAAGAAGGCTTTGTTGAAGTAAAACTGTCTCGCAAGAAAAGTCGACTAGATTCTAACCCTTAAGTTTATTTTTATTTGACACTAAGGTAGTTTTTTGTTTGCAACTTAATAGAACCTCTAATAGTTATACGACAACTGACAACAACGGGAAAATTAAAGTGCCTAGAAGACATAGAAGATCCAACAGCATCCAGAGAGCTTCCACTCAGAAATCTGTCGATCCTGCAGCCAATTGATTATCTGCTCATTCGAGATCTCTCGATGAAGGTAACAATAACCGCAAACAACAATTTAAATTAAGAATTTCTAACTAAATATTCTATACCGAACCACAAAACTACTACCTTTCTATGTTTTAGGTACAAGGAAGAGAAGCCTTAGGAACTAAACAAAACAACAACAAGGATTATCGAACATTTACTATGGATTATAATACCATAATTGTGAACCTAATTCTAATAAACAAGATATACTGCCAACGTTTTCTTTCATTTGTAAATATGTTTCCAAAACAAAACAAAAGAACAAAACATATAAATGATCGAGCAGGTAAGCGTAAACATTACTATTTTAGATAGGGAATTATACAGGAAAAATAAAAACGTAACAACTGCCTGCAAGTGGAATGGCTGTTCTCTTAAAGCTCTATTTATTGTAAATCCCAAATATGAGTGCCTGGTGCTCAGATTCGGATTTTCTTTAACTCGTTCTAAAAGTTTTTTCTCGACCTCCAGTCTCCTAGTTGTAAGATTCCATTCCATGATCCATTATTGCGGAATAAAACTATCGGTTTCTCGAAGATTATTTTTAACTAATATCATATTGATCATTTCTACGTTAGCGTAATGTTCAGTCATAATGAAAAATTTTAAAATTAATGGTAAACTTTGAAATTAAACGATAAAGGTTGGTCAGATTGAATCATTTGGCAAAACTTTTTTGTAACAACTGACGACGCTTGTTATCGTTAGCTTATTGCTCTATTTTTTTTTTATTTTTGTTAGCCTCTAGGACCTGCCATAAATCTGAATAAATTGTAAAGGGGGCTACGATAAATTTTAGTATGCAATAAAACATTTCAATTTGATTATCTCAGAAATAGCTGCTCGAAGCGACACCTACTAGACACAACTCTTTTAGAAGATGTCAAAAAATATATACAGTGAAAGTTGCAGAACGAGAACTTTCGGGTTTTTATGAAAACTGGCAGAAGTTTCCCCAAAAAATCTTATTTGGCATCTTTTGTACTTGCTGTTGAAGCTCAACTGATGATGTGATACTTCACAACTGCAAATTAAAGATGCAATCCATAACAAAATCAACTTTATTGATGAAGCGCATTTTCACCTCAATGGTTTCGTCAACAAGCATACTTCTTGGATTAGGTGAGCAGATAATTCATATAGCTTGCTTCCGATGTCTCCTCAAATAATGACAGTTTGGTGAGTCATGTGGACAGGAGGGATTATCAGACCATATTTTTTTTAAAAATGATGAAGAAGCTTCAGTGACTCTCAATGGCGATGGCTACTAAGGCCTGTTAACAAACTTTTTATGACTAAAATTGAATACAATAGTTGTAACTGAGACTTAGTTTCAACAAGATGGCGCCTCCTGTAACCCTGCGTGAGAAAGAATGACGTTGTAACGAACGAAATTTCCAGGCAGTGTCATATCTTGTATTGGAGACAAAACTGTGAAAAAGTTGTTTAGGTTCTTTTCCCTGTTTTTTTTTTTTTGTAAATATGGGATTTACGAACCATCCTGAGTTAATTTAAGAACTCAAAGAAGAAAAACGCCAAATTCGTAAAATCAAGTCAGGGCGATCTGATTCAAGATCTAAGAGTATGCTTGGATAAAGGCTTTTATTTCGAAGCTTACCATGATATCATCTTTTTCAACTTTTACAGAGTGTGGAAGAGTTATAAACTAAGAAGAATTCTCAGTTCAAGTTATGGACTTTGTCTTAGAAACGTCTAATCCTTATTAGATAAATTGATATACAGACTACTGGTAGGCGTTGTCATAGACTTATTACTATCTATAGCTGTTGCAAATCTTTCCATGATCTATTCTGAGAACCCCACATTAGACCCATTCTAATGTCGGTACGAAGACAACTTCTTTGTGATATGGCCCCATGTAAAACAAGCTTATAAGCTTATAAGAACTTATTTTACGAAGGAAAAATTCTCACGATGGGTAAAAATTGTCAACTACAATGTAATTCATTATCCTCAAGAATCCTAGAATTGATAACTGTGTGTCTACAGTTACAGGTTCCGGAGTTATAAAAAGTTACAAATTTGTACCGGTACTACATCGCCATTGCGTACATTGTAGCACCCCCTCAAGTTTGACCCAAACTGTATGACGGTGCTGGTATTTCATTTTAAAAAAAATGACGAACGTCGGTTAAAATGGCAAATTTCTTTTTGGAAGTTTTATGCCCAGTGGTAATAACCGAGTGTGTGAGTTAGAGAGGATTTTATTTTACAGATATTCCTACAGGACTCCAAAAACAGGTGATTGCTTCATTAAAATTAAATGAACACAACTTGTCAAATTAATTTCGCAACTGTTCAAAATATTTATCAAAACCATAAGGTATAAAAAAGGCAAACATGAAAAGCTTGAGGAAAGCAAACGCGAAATTTTAACACCTAAAGAGCTTATATAGACCTTGTGAAGAATTTATTAATTTATTTAAAATACTTAGTTCAGTGGTTTGGATAAATTTCTAGCTTTCTCTCGGATTGAACCTTCTATTACATGGACTATTTAAGTATATATTTATATGGAAAATCAGTAAGAAAAACAAGTTAATAGACTAAAACAGGTCTTTTTGTTAGGCAGTTTGAATCAGTTTATTTAAGACTATTGATTGCTCAATGCATTTTCAAAAGCCAAACTCAAAACTTTCAGATATTTCATATATCCCGATTTTTTTACAGGCGAAGAAAAGTTTACATGTTTTTCGGCTTTTAAAAAAAATTAGGTCCTAGAACACATGTTACTAAGATTTGACTTCTCTTTAAATTTATAAGCTTGCGTTTTTTTTGTTTGGATTTTCTTGTTGTCGGTTTCAGTTCTATCAAACATATTGCCTCAACAAGAGTGCATCGATGAACTTAATTGTTTATATGGCGATGAAGCACCTATAAAAACCATTGTATATCACTGATTTAGTGAATTCAATCGTGACCGTCGTACGTCTATGGACTGATTGCGTAGAAGTTGTCCCAAATCAGTTGTAGCATAAGAAAACATCGATGTTGTGCGTGAACTGATAATGCAGGATCTTCATGTGCCATATCGTAAGAGTGAGGCATTCTTACTTACTTACTTCTAAATGTGTTTTATTATTCTTACGTTCTCACAGATTTCACCGTATGCTAGTATAATATCGGTATTATAGTGTCTCCCAATTACAACCAACAGTGACAGCAACTGCCAGGCTGGCAACTGTACAGCGAAGCTGCGGCGTGGTGTTGCGCCTCGAGCAAGAATGAAATTAGTTTTTTTGATTTGACGCGAGCCTTCGTTGAACCATTAACTGCATTATTTCTTTGTATTCAGCTTGTTGAAACACTTATATATTTGTAAGATACGTATCGCGGCATAGTTATATTTCGAGTAGAAAAAGCCACAGCAAAAAACTCCCTCGATTTTGCTAAGGAACGGTGGCGAGAATTGCAAGAGCATTACTGACAGCTTTAATTAATTTAGATTTGTAACGGTTTTATAGTAGGCCATTTAGAAAGCTGAGGGTCCTCCTGAGAAAGAAACTGTAAGAGGGCCCCAGCATCACAGAAGATCGCTCACCAATATTGTCAGATAATACATATTTCACAGACTGCATAACAGAACCAATACATATGCATATATACACACACATACAGACATACATACCTAAATATACACATACATACATGTAAGTAACTTACTATAAATTAATAATTTACGAGAATTTGTTAAGCCTTGTTATATTAGAATAAATTATTCCTGTCTTATTCTGATTAATATCAGACAGGGTGGATCGTAGTATAATGTAGTGAGCTATATAAGGGTTTACGCACTGCTTTGTTTTCTGGATCATATCTAATATTGGTAAGGTTCCTGGATAATTCACAGGCGTTAATTGTGTGGTTATAAAATTTAATTCTCAGATTTTTGACGTCATCCATTAAATAATCCATTTGTGCTTCCTCGTGTATATCCGCAATTCTATGAATTGCGTGTTACTTATCGAACACCGAATGGGTGCAGCATAGGTCATAACTGGTTGGATGATGTGTCTATACAGAATTGTTTTATTGGCAGCTGATAATACCCATTTCGCACTAATTATGGCATATAGCTTTTGCATTATTTTGAATGTTTTATGCTACACTTCCGTAGTGTATTACAGGAAAGACAAGCGCGTGTCCATGATCATACCCAAATATTTGACATAGCTTTTAACTGGTACATATGTATTATTAATTTTAATAGGGATTATAATTTTATGAATCGTAAATTTCTTGGTTATAACTATAGACTCGCACTTGTCCGGATTAATTTTGATCTTCGATTTACTCAGATAAGCAAGTATCGTTTAGCTACTTCAGCATAAAATGACAATGCTGTAGTTAGAATATCATGAGCATACATAGTTGTTTTGATAGTATGGTAAGGAGGTATGTCCGACGTAAAGGTATTATACCAAGAGGCAACAGGGCGGTTTCTTGTGGAATTCCTGCTGTAGTTGAGATAATTTATCCTCAACTCTTACTCCAAAGGAGCGTTTTCTGAGATAAAATGCTATCAAAGCAGCCAGATACAGTGGAAACCTGTGTAACGTTAGGCATCTCTGGGTATTAGCAACACCAAAGTAATAATATATTTAGTGAATATTTGACCATGTTGGAGCTATTTTTACGTTTAATTTCGCATAGTTTGACAATCACTAAAAAAAACCTCGTAACGATTCTTAAAAAATATGATCGTGGTGCTCCAAAAAAGATTTATAAGATCATGTCTTAGATTTAAGCCTATGACCCTGAAAGTAAATAGCCGTCGACCGTCTGAGTCTTCCATACTAAGCCAAAATCAATAAAAGTTAATCGCTCGCGAAGCAATAGTCGTTTGTTCTTTCGGAAAAACTGGTCATGTTGCAACTGTATCTTTAAAAAACCGTAAAATGGTCAATTTTTAATAGCATACAGCCATTTGTTTGCTGAAAGACTGAATTGAAGAAAACAAACCGATGATAACAGATCATTCTCCATCATGTCAATGCGAGCTCCTACACATCGGTTCAAATAAATAATTTTTGGGACATTCAGAATGAGAAATTGATGAATCATACCTTAGCTCTGATTTGGCATTCAATGATTCTTTTTGGGTTCCACCACATGAAATACAAACTGCGTTATCATCGATTGATGAAGTAAAAAACTCATGTTTTAGGGATACAATTTTCACAATACTTTTCGGATTGGTTCAAAATCTCATGCAAAAGCAGGGAATATTTGAAAAACAATAAAACCATTGCCAAAATATCAACGGCCATCCTTGTATAAACAGTATTAGGCCAATCAATAGAGATTTTTTCATGTAAATAGCAACCTGTCTGCACCATGACTTCAAAGGTTGATGATTTAAAATACAAAATCCAACTAAAACTGAAAATTGTCCCCCGAATTCACTAACATAGTCTAACCATAAAACTATTCTAAATTCAACGCTGATTGTTTAAACTGACAAGATTAACAAAATGACAAGCAAGTTTTGTAGCCTAAAAACACAGGCATTAAATAATCATTTTCCTTAGTTATTGAACTGGCAAAAATGAAGAATTTCATTTATTTTCGGGATACAATTATTCCTCTTACATATCTCAAGGCTTTATCGCTAGGTTCTTATCCTTAATATCCTTACATAGGTGTTTATTTATTGACATATGTAATATAAATTATTACAATATCACAAGAAAAACAAAACTTTCCGACAAGAAAATTTATTTTTCATGGCAACTAGATCTGGTTTAAGACTTAAACCTGCTTAGTGAATCTGGCTGTTTAATTGTTTTAAACGATTAAAATGATAAAAAAAGGTGACTATGTTATGGAAAGTATTGGATGATTCAAATTATGTTTTTTTATGGCCCCTATAGGATGATTTTTCATTGAGTGGGAAAAACACTCAAAAATGGATTTTTTAAAAAAATCTATACTTAAATAAAAGCAAGGAAAATTGCTTGATAAAAAATTAAGAGCATTTTTGTTGGTGTTACCCTATTAACCTGATAAGTCCGATTTGAATTTACCAAGCATATTTTGTAAATAGAGATTATGAACTACAATTCGTCTAACTCAGATTTTCGCATAAATTTATTGAAATATGCTAAAAATACTTCCCAATAGCGTAATTCGCACGAAACTTCGTCCGAAACCGAGCAAAGCAGTGGTAGCGAGGGGATACAAGCTACGGAGGAGAAAAGAGCCCCTGGCGGGCTGCTCATACTAGACCCCACCACTATATTTCATGAGTGGAAATACATCGCATAATGTATCCATAAAAATATAAGTAGAAAAAAATGGATCCATTTATTTATTTATATTTAAAATAAAATTTTGTGTATATTTAATAACATTTTATTTAAACGTGGTTCTAATTATATATAAAACCATCGTCAAAAAGGAAGAAAACATCATAAAACCTATTTTTTTTTAGTATCTTTACACGTTTCGTTGTTATACCTAGTCCCTATCTTAGGAATAAGAATGTTTGTATAAATGATTTATAAGTTCTTGGGTTTTTTATTTGTATTGCATATATTTTTTCACTATTTTTTTACTCGATATATAAATTATTCAATCATTATGTTAATGATTTATTTGATGATAATGATTACATCTAATCAAAATATGATATGTTCACAATATAATTTATTTCAAATAATAATAAATTAATGTCCCGTTTGTTTACTTATTTATCTACTTATGGGCCCATTATGCGATGTATATCCACATATGAAATGTAGTTGTAGCGCCTGGCGTGTATAGCCTGCAGTTTTCTTCTCCTTCGCTGCTTGTAACTTTCCATTACCTCTGCTTCTATCGGCTCGGACGCGAGCTTACGCGTATCACATGATGTTCGAAAATATTTTTATCATATTTTAAGAAATTTGTCCGAAAATCTGAGATAGACGAATTGTAACTCATGATCTCTACTTTCAGAATTCTTTTGGTAAATTCAAATCGGGTCTATCAGGCTAATTCGGTGGCATTGACAAAAAATGTTCTAAATTATTTATATTGTAATTAAGCAAAAATTACTAATGAGATAAATTTCATTTCCCTCCTGTTTAAAGCATCCATAATAAACTATTATTCCCCGAATAATTTTCTCTTAATATTCTAAATTACCAAAGATATGATTTAAAAAAAAAGCAATTTTGAACTTTTTTTTGTCTTTTCTTGGTGATGAATCGTCGGATAAGGATAGAAAATTATAAAAAACATTTTGTAAATCTTTTAATTGTTTACAAGTGGCCCACTGAAAGTAATGCGATTCTTTTAGTGCTTTCCATAATATAATCAGTAAAGCAAAAAATCATATTATTTTACAGTTTCTATTGTTTAAAAAAATCTATAGGCTCAGTGGGCATTGGATTTTACGTTTTAGTCGTTTAAGAACTTCCCCTTCAAGTCATGGTGTAGGCAGTTTCCTGTTAATTTTTTGCAAAATCGGCATTTCTTTTTGCTCTATTGATTGGGCTATATCTCACATTTCTTGTCATTTACTGTGACTTACAGCCTCCTTTTTTCTGATATCATTTTTTCTATAAAAGATTCCCAAAAATATTTTTAATTTATTTGGTCGTCTTACTACTGCTCGCAGCTATAGGATAATATTAGATTTTATTCTTGATAGTGGATTCGTATAATAAAAATACATCAGAGATATTCGAATCCGAAAATTGCCTCATTTTACATATACACACAGCAACCGACTTAAATTCAATCTGTTAAACACATTATCCCTCTTTTTTCGGGGCTGGTCTAATAGAAATATATAACATATGCTCATGTGCTATTCTTTATCTATATCTGGTTATACGGTAATGTAAGACCAAATTTATCTATTTGTTTTGTTCTATTATATTCGTTACAGCTATCTGTTTTAGCTGAGAATTTGCGTAATAATAACGTCTGACGTTAGGAACATAATGGAGCAGAACGGTATATCTACACACTACAAACTGTAGTGTACTTTAGAGGGAATTTTGAATTACAATGCTGATATGGGCGTTCAAAGGGTAAACTAAATGTTTTGAATTTTAAATAAGTAGGCTTAGTTCTATTAGTGATATTGTGTACGGGTAAATTCCTTTTTGATACGGGGGCTCAAGGTGTATGCGGCAAAATTAATTTCATATGGAATAGCATTTCTAAATTATTTTCTAGTTACAGGGAGGCCCTAAATATTTATCAAGTAATATTTCATTTTTCATAAGATGAAATATAAAAGTTGTTATTCGATACAGACACTTCTTATTGTGGAGTCAATTGCTGGAGTACGGCAGGACAATCAATGTTTCCAATTTTTTAAATCGAAAGTCGTTCGTCTGAAAAAAAAAGTCTAGGGAACATTGTTACTAAGAAATAAAACACAATCATGAAAATAATATTTCATTTAAAAAAGAAACAGTCATACCCTTTATTTGTTAAAAATGTCCAAGGACAAGCTGATGCGGATACTGCTGGTGGGGTCGGCAAAAATTCCTAACACATATAAAGCTATCTCGAAAACATCGAGGAAAATCGATTCAGAAAATATTAAAGTCAGCATCTCAAAAATAAAGTGGTTGCAGATCTACATTGATTTGAACTTTATTATACAGTATGTCCGGTAAGTACCTCTTAATTTCTCGGGAGCATATAGGGGAATATGTAATATAATGAAAATTTAATATTTTATAGCGGCCATAAAGACTCATATATATATATATATATATATATATATATATATATATATATATATATATATATATATATATATATACATATATATATATATATATATATATATATATATATACATATATATATATATATATATATATATATATATATATATATATATATATATATATATAGATATAGATATAGATATAGATATATAGATATATTATAAAATTTTAATAAAGGAGACATAAAAACTCATTAAACCATACTATAGTAGATGTTTTAGATCATCAGAGAAGTCAGAAATGGACTTGCAGTCACACTCGTTGCGCCTAATTTTTGACAGGTGTCATTTTACAGAGTTGAAAACTGACTTTTTAAATACTTTGATCATTCCTCTTCAAAAAATGTATTTATTTATTTGAAACCCACTTCACAGTTACAAAAAAACCAATTAACAAATGGGTAAAACAGAAAAAAAAACTTAAATATTTACAATGACAAAACAAACAAAAAAAAGAAGAAAAAAATAAGCATACACAAATTACCAGAAATAAAACTACAAAAGATTACAGGAATGTGCGCTATCAGAATGTATCGAGTCTGATTTTATTCCATCAGAAAAATTATTCAAAATCGAGTCATGACATATATAGTGCGTTCCAACCAATGTACTGAGTAGTTGCTATTTAGATGGGCCAAAAGGTTCCAATTTCGCTTTTTGTAAAGTTTGGTTAAATGCAAAACAATTATTGCAGTCCCAAACAGCATGATCAAAAGGTATGTCCAGCTTTTATTTTTCCCTAATGTTAATACAATTAACACATTTATATTGATTTTTAGCGACTTTGCATTCTTTAACTTCGTGTTCTCCAGAACACAGAGGGCAAGATATTGTTTTCTTGCAGAATTTCAAGGTATGATAAAAGTTATTGCATTTAAAACAGCGTGGAATTAAAATTGCCTCATAAACCAAACAGTTATCTAGACCTATGATCAACTTACCAATTTCCATTATTTTCTTAAAAGTAATTTTGTCTAACTGCAGATCGCCTTTATAAATATCATTATTTTTCATTGTAGGCCATATTCTTATTAGTTTGCACTCAAAAACAGAGCTAAAAATGTCAACATTTTGAGAAAGCATAAAATCCATGAAAATTTTTTCATCGTATCTTTGAGAAAGTCCAACAATCCTTACTGCTGGTTGACCGCCTCGCAGTTCCCTGACTTCGTAGTTGCTTGATAATTTATCTGAAGTTAATTCTCGAAACTTATTGGCGTTATCAGAAGAGGTACTCAGAATAAGTCCACCATTTTACATCGCTTTAACGTTCTTAAATGAAATGCTTTCTGCTGAAGGATCGATATTTTGAAGAATGTCTTATTTGGTGCGGGAGTTTTCCTGTTGGTTCATCGGCAGTGTTATAATTTTTTTCGAGTTATCATGTCTGTTTAATACATCAAAATATGTTGAATTGGATGCGCCGAGACTTTTCAAATCCGGAATTTTGCTATTTATCATCTGAACTGCGCTAATAACTGCTTGATCTACAACGTCCTTAATTTTTTCAGAAAAGAATCCATCAGTTCCTTGCATTTATTATCCAGAATTGTTTGCCGTTTTGATTCTAGTGTATTTCGATAAACCTGTCGATTTTCGAGATAAATCAGTTTATATGCAAAAAACTCAAAGATTACTAATGGTAAAAACAAACAGGTAAAAATAAAATATGCAGGGTGTGCTGATGTGCTTTAATTTATGGGAATGCAAGGCAAGATGTTGTGCTGAAAGATTTCTGGCTCAGACATTCTCAAATCCAGAAAATTTTCGAATGGTTGATCGGGGCTCACTTAGTTTACAATGTTATTAAAATGCCAAAATAGTGAAAACGTTTAAGTTTGGGTTCGAATATTTTCCCGCCGCACTACAAGTTATATTTCGGCCTTATTAAGGACTTCGTTAAAATGATGTGCTATTCTCGTTAGTAGTTCTGTTGTAATATTTACTGGTGTTGAATAAACTAGTTCTTTTAGATGTCCCTAGAAATAAAAGTCTAAGAGATTTAGGTCTGGACACCTTGGTGGCCATAAAACAGGCCCACCTCGACCTATCCATCGAGAGTTAGAAACGTTAGTTAAATGTTGATGTACTATACGGTTAAAATGAGGTGGAGCACCATCATGCATGTAGCTCATTTGCATTTTTCTATCAAGAGGTACGTCTTTCAATAAGTTATTTAAATATTGTATTGCAAAAATTGTAACTAAATCTCATCATTTCGTTTTCTTTCCAAAACAAATGGACCTATAATATTATTTCCAGCGATGCCTGTCCACATATTTATAATAAACCTTTTTTGGTGTTTGCTTCGAACTATAGCGTGCGGGTTTTCATCAGCCCAAAAATGTAAATTTTGTTGAGATTTAAGTTATGTTGCTGTGTCTTGCGGGAGAACCATCCAGAGACGTAGTGTGTACTTTTCGAACGTAGTACGGGTGAAGTAATTGTTCTGTTAGAGTCTCATGCACAATCCATTTTGTAACATTGTTTTGTTTCGCGAGCCCGTTGTCTTTCAAATAAGAGTGTAAATTTAAGAGGTATGTATTTCGAATACAATGGAATCCTTTCACATTTAACAAGAGCCGTAGTAGTGGGAATAGGGGGCTCCTAGTTGACCCCCCCACCACTTTTTTGATTGGTCAGCCAAGAATGACCTTGTTTCTGATTGGCTGCCCAAGTTCGCCCCCTATTCCGATTGGTTACGTAAACTCCACCTGTTTTTTCTTTAGCTCCGCCCATCAAAATTTTTCTCTGCAACACCATCATGTATGCACTTCAGTTCGAACAGCGAACCGGTGTAGACGTCTTCTATGGAGCCGAATTGTCTTAGAATTTAAATTTAAATAATGGGTACGATTGAAACATTTTCAGATTTTGAGAAGGCCACAGACTGAATAGACGCGATGTAGAATCGAGAAACTCTATGAAAATTTGTGTTTTCGGGGTGGAATTGTTAAAAGACTCGCGAAAATGAATGCAATTTAAGATTTTCGTAAGAAAATCAGGGAACTTGCGCATTGAACCAGGGTGTACAAGGAAGATTACGTAATCTAAAGTTATGCTCTTGTCTTTGAACTTTGCATATTTGGTAATATCCCTGCATAGGGTTGAAAACAGCAGGACATAAATAAGATATTCAAAGTGCAGGATGTATAGTCCATAGGTCAAATATTATAAAGACATTGTGAATTAAAACAGCATTTATAGCTGTCTTTTGTATGGGTCAGGATTAAAAAAGTTTTAAAAATTTTGTGTGGCCATTTTTTTATTTTTTTTTAGGGTGAAATTGGCCCGTTTCAAATTTTCGATTATCAGGAATACAGAAGTTAATGAAGATATATCAGAACCTGACATTGATGGTATGCTGTTACTATCCTTAGTGGTGGAAGCCCTACATCGATATGTTACGTTCTCCTTCTTACTCTTCTTCTTTCTTTAGCTCCGCCCCTCATCTTTTTTCAATCCATCGCTACTACATATGCACTTTAGTTTGAATAGCGAAGCCGTGCGGACGTCTCTTATGTGGCGGTGAACTGTCTTGGAATGGAAATTTAATTAATGGATTTCAGATCTTGAGAAGACCACAGACTGAATAAGTGCGGTACAAAATCGGAAAACTATGAGTTTTTGTATCTTTTTGGTGTGAAATTGTTAAAAAACTCACGAAAATGAATGTCATTTAAGGAAATTAGGGAACTTGCACCTTGGACCAGCATGTACAAGAAAGATTTCGTGACCTATTGTTATACTCTTGTCTCTGAACTTGGCATATTTGGGACTATCCCTGTGTAGGGTTCCAGACAAAAGAATATAAACAAGGTATTCAAAGTGCAGGATATATAGGCCATAGGTCAAATATTATAAATACATTATGAATTAAAACAACATTTATCTGGCTGTTTTCTACGGGTGACTGAAAAAGTGTTAAAAAATTTGTGTGGTCTTTTTTTTAGGGTAACATTAAAGTGTTTAAAATTGTTTTAAATTTTCGATTATTAAGAGTACAGAAATTAGTGAAGGTATATCAGAAAAAGATATAGATTGTATTCTGCAACTCTTCTTAGTCGTGGAAGTCCTATATCGATTGGTTACGTAAACTACACCTTTTTTCTTTGGCTCTACCCCTCGTCTTTTTTCTCTTTAACACTATTATGTAAGCACTTCAGTTCGAACAGCGAAGCCGTGCAGACATATTTTTGAGAGCTGAATGGTCTTGGAATTTAAATTTAATTAATGGATTTTAAATCATAATAATACCACAGACTGAATAAGTACGGTGTAAAATCGGAAAACTACGAATTTTTGTGTCTTTTCTGGGTGAAATTGTTAGAAAACTCGCGAAAATTAAGATTTTCGTAAGTAAATTAGGATACTTGCACCAGGGTGTACAAGGAAGATTATATAAACTAAAGTAATATCCCTGCATAGGGTTAAAAACAAAAGTAATATCCCTGCATAGGGTTAAAAACAAAAAAACATAAACAAGATATTCAAAGTGCAATTTGAATATTCTATAGGCCAAATATTAAAAGACATTGTGAATAAAAACAATATTTATGGAATTTTTAGCGTAAAATAAAGGCTGTTTCAATTTTTCGATTATCAGGAGTACAGAAGTTAGTTAAGGTTTATTCCAACGAGATATTGATGGTTTCGTGCGACTATTCATAATAGTGAAAGTGCAGGTTTGCCTCCTATATTGATTGGTTACATAAACTACACCTGTTATTTATTTAGCTCCGCCCCTCATCTCGTTCCTCTCCAGCATCGTTATGCATGCACTTTACTTTGAGCAGCGAAGCCGTTCGGTCTTAGGCAGGCTATCGAGTAGGTATATAGAGACTTTTCGAAACAACGTTATAAATAATGTACGATAATTCGAAAAAATTTAATAATTTCCTAATCGGAACGAAATTTTGGGGTTAGATTTTTATGTATGTGGGCGATCATTGTTGAAATATTACAGGCTTAAATTGCAAACCATTCGTGTAAGGGTAACTACCCTCAATTTAGTACGTGGTTTTCCGATTCTTTTTAGTAGTGTTCTATTTTAAGGGTGTGCGAAGACGTTAAATCAGTAAATAACGATTGGGGTAGTTTCAACCCCTAATTTTATTTTTTGAACTGTGCGATAGGGAGTTAACCTTTTCGATTGATTCTCTGGGGTTGAACAGAGAGGTTCTTCAGCCATCGTGGTTGGTGGTTTTAAAGATGATCATTATATTCCTAGAGGGTAGTTTTTGTGTATAACTGAAAAGAGTTGCGGGCTGCACTGAGAGAATTTAAGTGTGTGCATTAGGAGGCATTTTCACCCAACCACTTGATAGTAACAATAATTTTGGGTAGGGGTAGTTTTCACCCCTATTTTTGATGCCGTATTGTGAGCTTATTACTTGATGCCTTTTAACGAAGTTTTGGGGTTAGATTCCTATGTATGTGCGCGATCATTGTTGAGATATTACAGGCTTAAATTGCAAACCCTTCGTGTAAGGGTGACTACCCCCAATTTAGTATGTGGTTTTCCGATTCTTTTTAGTAGTGTTCTATTTTAAGGGTATACGGAGACGTTAAATCAGTAAATAACGATTGGGGTAGTTTCAACCCTTAATTTCATTTTTTGAACTGTGCGACAGGGAGTGAACCTTTTCGACTGATTCTCTGGAGTTGAACAGAGAGATTCTTCAGCCATCGTAGTTGGAGGTTTTGAAGATGATCATTATATTCCTAGAGGGTAGTTTTTGTGTATAACTGAAAAGAGTTGCGGGCTGCACTGAGAGAATTTAAGTGTGTGCGTTAGGGGGCATTTTGACCCAACCACTTAATAGTAACAAGAATTTTGGGTTGGGGTAGTTTTTACCCCTATTTTTGATGCCGTATTTTGAGCTTATTACTTGATGCCTTTTAATGAAGTTTTGGGTTTAGATTCCTATGTATGTGGGCGATCATTGTTGAAATATTACAGGCTTAAATTGCAAACCCTTCGTGTAAGGGTAACTACCCCCAATTTAGTATGTGGTTTTCCGATTCTTTTTAGTAGTGTTCTATTTTAAGCGTGTGCGGAGACGTTAAATCAGTGAATAACGATTGGGGTAGTTTCAACCCTTAATTTTATTTTTTGAACTGTGCGACAGGGAGTGAACCTTTTCTATTGATTCTCTGGGGTTGAACAGAGAGGTTCTTCAGCCATCGTGGTTGGAGGTTTTGAAGATGATCATTATATTCCTAGAGGGTAGTTTTTGTGTATAACTGAAAATAGTTGCGGGCTGCACTGAGAGAATTTAAGTGTGTGCATTAGGAGGCATTTTCACCTAACTACTTAATAGTAACAAGAATTTTGGGTTGGGGTAGTTTTCACCCCTATTTTTGATGCCGTATTTTGAGCTTATTACTTGATGCCTTTTAACGAAGTTTTGGGGTTAGATTCCTATGTATGTGGGCGATCATTGTTGAAATATTACAGGCTTAAATTGCAAACCCTTCGTGTAAGGGTAACTACCCCCAATTTAGTATGTGGTTTTCCGATTCTTTTTAGTAGTGTTCTGTTTTAAGGGTGTGCGGAGAAGTTAAATCAACAAATAACGATTGAAGTAGTTTCAACCTCTAATTTTAATTTTTGAACTGCGCGACAACGAGTGGACCTTTTGGTCGAAACTCTGAGATTAAACAGAGAGGTTCTATAGCCATCGTGGTTGGAACAGCAAGCAGAGCTACAGCAACAGAGCTACAGCAAGCAGAGCTACAGCAGGCGGAGCGACAGCAGGCAGAGCTACAGCAAGCAGAACGACAGCAGGCAGAGCTACAGCAAGCAGAACGACAGCAAGCAGAACGACCGCAGGCAGAGCTACAGCAAGCAGAGCGAGAGCAGGCGGAGCGACAGCAGGCAGAGCTACAGCAAGCAGAACGACAGCAGGCAGAACGACAGCAGTCAGAGCGACAGCTGGCGGCAAATAAGAGTGAATTAGATAAATTTATTCGCATGAAATCTAAGCCGAGTTTAAATAAGAGTGACACAAGATGCGCGGCATCTAGATTTAAATCAATGGTGTTCTCTTATTTCAACTTGGATAGTATATGTAATAATTTATCTAATTCGACTTTAAAAGACGTTAAAAATTGTATACAAAGATAAGGCGATCTTCTTTTAAATTTGGGAAATATATTTTTTTTTAAAAATCCATGTTTTTCTTCAAATTAAAAAGTGAATCCAAAAGTTAATTCAAAAGTAAATCCAAAAGTTTTCTAAATTGCGCGAGCTGAAAAAATTGCTAATTATTCTATGTCATTGGGTCTTGATAGATCGAAATTGTATTTATTTAAAAGCGACACGGCCCTAATCGATTCCATTTTAAAATGACTCTCCTTTGCACGCACTGCTTAAGAGAATTTAAAAGAAAACAAAATATTGTACGCCACCTTCGAGAAAATGTTGTTAATAACGAAAACACCTTTAACTTGGAAGATTATATAATTAATCGTAAGTATTTTTTTATAACATATTTAGCTATAATTTTTCTTTTAATTGTACTTTTTAATATTAATAAAGTTTTACAGAGAAATTAAAAAATAATAATTGTTTCAGTTGATGAACTACTTTCAAGACCTCAAATGCGATATTGCCAAGATTGTGAAGTAAATGTCAAATCTAATTCCTGGAGCACACACTTGAGGACAAATATTCATAAAAACAGGAGCTGCATAAAATATGGAAATGGAATTGACATTATCAGGAGTGCATTTAAATGTCGAATAGCTTCCTACAGAATATATTCGCAGAATTATCACATCGACATCAAAAAGTTTCAGCAAGATGTTGGTAATAAAGTGCAAACATTAATACGCCAGCGCCAACAAGAATTTACATGTGCTAAAGTAAATTTGGAGTTATTTGGGATATATTATTCTCCAACTTTAACCTCTACTTCAATTAAGTCATTTAATACACCGTTCTTCATTGTAACCCATACAACTGATCTACAACAGCTTTACGATGATTTATTCAAGATTATTGAAACCAAAGCAGATGAATTGCCGGAAAGAGACTCAGGTAATTATTATTTAATCTCAAGAGCTAAGTTTTCTTAATATCACTTGTACATCTCTAACAAATATTATTCAGAACTAATTTTTTAATTCCTATTACAGGGTGGGCTCTACAAAGAATTCTGCATTTGGAAGTCAACATCAATAAGTACAACCCATTGAATGCCTCCTCCTACATTAAGATGCATCACTTTTCTAAATCAATAGTGAATGTGATGAATGAGGACAATTGCTGTTTCGCCTGGGCAGTGGTTTCAGCAGCATACCAGCCAACCGGTAATCCTCGAAAGACCTCATCATATCCAGACTTCAGAGACGCTTTCGATTTTACAGGTATTGAATTTCCAGTAAAATTATTAGATATAAAAAAGTTTGAGGAAAAAAATAATTTGTCCATAAATGTATATGGAGTTGAAAATTTTTTAAGGGATAATAAAAAGGTATATGAGATTGTCGGTCCTTTACATTATAATAATGAAAAGAAAAAATTACATATTAATTTGCTTTTAATAAGTTCTGATGATGGAAATAACCACTACTGTTGGATAAAGGATTTAGGTTGCTTGGTATACAAACAATTATCAAAAAAGAAAATAAAAAAATACTTATGTGATGGATGCCTTCAATATTTTGGAACATATGAAAAACTTAACACACATTTAGAACGTGATTGTAGTTTTGTTCGAATTGAGCTTCCTTCAGATAATTTGATTTTGGATAAATTTGGCAATTATATTCCTGCAAATATATTAAAGTTTCAAAATATTCAGAAACAGTATAAAGCTCCTTTTGTTATTTATGCCGATTTTGAATGTTATTTGAAAAACATTGAGTGCCAACAATCTACACCTGATTCGACAACCTCATATACTATTAAAACTGCTGAACATATACCCTATTCATTTGCTTATTATATTAAATCATCATTTGATGAGAATGTTGTGTGTCTTAAACTTTATAGAGGTACAGATTGTGCCATAAAATTTATTGAATACATTGAAAATGATGTAAAAGAAATTTATAAAAAATATTTAAAATATCAAGTACCATTGAAAGATTTATCATCTGTGGAACAGATTGAATATGAAAATTCTAGCATTTGTTATGTATGTGAAAAACCTTTTTCAAAAGGAAATTTCATAAAGTGTAGGGATCATTGTCATATTACAGGTAAATATCGAGGAGCCGCCCACTCAATATGTAATTTGCATTTTAAACCTCCAAAATATATACCAATAGTATTGCATAATTTAAAAAACTATGATTCTCACCTATTTATTAAATCGCTTTGCTATAATAAAGAAAATATTAGTGTTATAGCTCAAAATAAAGAAAAGTATATTTCTTTTAGTAAGGAAATTTTCGTTGATAGTTATGTGTCAGAAAAGCGGAAACCAGTTGCTTTGCGACTACGCTTTATAGATTCTTTTCAATTTCTCCCAGAGTCTTTAGAGTCACTATCACAAACTCTACAAGATTCACAATGTTTTGAAATTAAAAAGTTTTTCTCAAATGCTGATGAATTTCGATACATTAGACAAAAAGGGGTATTTCCATACTCTTACATAGATTCCAACGAAAAATTAAATGAGAAATCTCTACCATCGATTGATAAATTTTATAATAACTTAACCGATGAAAATATCTCTCCTCAAGACTACAATCGTGCTGTAGAAGTGTGGAATCTATTTAAGTGTTCTACAATAGGGGCTTATTCCGATATTTACTTAAAATCTGATGTTTTACTTTTGGCTGATGTTTTTGAAAATTATAGATCCACATGTATTAAAACCTATAAGTTAGATCCTGTTAATTATGTCACTAGCCCTTCTATGTGCTGGGATGCAATGATGAAATTAACTAATGTAGAATTAGAATTATTAACGGAACCAGATATGCTTCATTTTTTCAAAAAAGGTGTTCGTGGTGGGGTTAGCACTTGTTCCAAACGCAAATCTGAAGCAAATAATCCATTCTTAGAAAATTTTAATCCTGAAAGACCTACAACATATATCACTTACTTAGACGCCACAAATTTGTATGGTTATGCTATGAAACAATATTTGCCTGAAAAAAATTTTGCTTGGGTACCTAAGCTCGAAATAGAAACTTTAAATATATCCGAACTTTCAGATACATCATCTATAGGATACATATTTGAAGTTGATTTAGAATATCCAAATTATTTACATGATAGTCATAATGATTTCCCATTTTGTCCTGAACAATATACACCACCAATTTCAAACCACTCCAAATTAATTCCAAACTTACATAATAAATATAACTATATCATTCACTACCGATATCTGAAACAATGTCTACAATTTGGACTCAAAATCATAAAAATACACAGAGCAGTTAAGTTTACACAATCACCATGCGGAATATATAGATTTAAATACAAATTTACGAAATTTATCTAAAAATAAATTTGATAAAAATTGTTATAAATTGGCAAATAATTCAATTTTCGGTAAAACCATGGAAAATGTTGATAGGCGAGCAGATATTAAATTAGTATCTCAATGGGAAAGACAGGGTAATAAATTTAGTGCCGAAAAACTTATTTCTAAACCTCAATTAAAGGATTTTAAAATTTTCTCTGAAAATCTAGTTGCTCTTCAACTTCAACAGGTTTGCATTGAATACAATAAACCAATTTATGTTGGGATGAGTATTCTGGATATTGCAAAAACTGTAATGTATAATTTTTATTATGGGTATTTAAAAGTAAAATATGGTAATAATTTAAATTTATTATATACGGATACTGATTCCTTAATTCTTGAAGTTCAGACCCAAAACTTTTATGAAGATATGAAGCTAAATCTGGATCAATTTGATACTTCTAATTTTTCTGAACAAAATATTCATTGCATGCCTATTACAACATCAGTTGTTGGTAAATTTAAAGATGAGTACAAAGGGATTCCCATTGAAAGTTTTTATGGAACTGGTGCTAAAGCATATTGTATAAAATCCAAAAATAGTGTAGATAAAAAAGCAAAAGGCGTTAGTAGATCATGTATAAAAAATCAATTAACATTATCAGATTATAAAGATGTTGTTGAGAAAGGTGACAAAATATTCTGCACCATGTATGTATTCAAGTCAGATATGCATAATATATACACTAATTTGTTAAATAAATTGGCATTAACAACTCATGATGATAAAAGATATTGTATACCAAATTCCACAAAAACTCTTGCATGGGGACATAAGGATATTTTGGAAACAGATTTTTTTGATAAAGATATGAAAATGATGTATGATACTCTATGATAACTTTTTTAAGTTCTGGAAACGAAAATGGATCTAAAAATAAAAAACCGCGATTAGAATTAACTACTCCTAGTAATTTTTCATCTTTATAAAGACATCATTTTATATGATGATAAATTATGTAAGTCGTTTTTGAAGCTTTAAAAGTTGGAGGGGGAACTGAATCCAAAAACATATATATTGTATAGAAATACCATTATTTGTTAGTAATATTACAACAATGACTGCTGCATCTTTAATAGTTTTAGTTTCCCTTGTTGGAAATGTGATATATGTAAATTACATTCCTAATACAGTTAGGGCTGATATATGTATAAATGCCCTCAAAAATGAAACCGACTGCTACAAACAGATGAAAATGACATATCTTGTTGGAAATTCACACTTTTTTACCTATAATGTAACTGATTCTGCTTTGTGTGAAAATACATACATAAAAATTAAATATTCCATGACAAACAAACCATTACAATATTCAGATTGGATTCCTTTCAATAATAAAAAAGAAGAATCTTGTCATTGTGTCTGTTGTTATATATTTGTTATTATATTTACAGCAGCAATATTTATTTGTACATGTTTAATTTTATTGTATTTCATGAAAAAATATCTATAAAAATATTTAATAAATGTTAAAAAAATAATATAAATTTTGTTTTTTATTGATTCTCGTTAGTATAAAGACATTTAAAGTTTATCCCTTCCTCTTAAATGGAGAGGGAAAATAAGTTTACCCCTCCACTTGAGAGGATAGGGAAAATGTATAAAATTTAGGAGCAAACGGATTGATAGTTAGTTTTTTGAGAGCAAGCAGATAGCCAGTTAGTTTTTGAAATACATCATTTAAAATGTTCAGTAATCAGAGTAAAAATATATTTGAAAATTCACCATTAAAAAAGAAAATAAAAAAAACAATTATAAATTCTACAAAATATAATTTAAATAATTTTAACTCTAAATATGCTGTGATTGGTTTGTGGGTGGAAAGTGATTTTCTACCATGCATTGAACTTGGTGGTAAAAATGGTCAGTCTGTGATATTAAATGAAGATGATTGGAAGAACTTATTGCAATATCAAGGAGTTATAACAAATTATATGTTTTCACCAAATGTTTTCAATGAACCGATATATTTGCAAAATTTATCTATTCATTTTGAAAAGATTGGTGAATTACCAATAGTGAAGATTGTGAAAAGCTGTGATTTTATTTACTATGGAAATGAAACTGTGTGCAGACTATGGGAACAAATTCCACTTATAGAATATAGACTAAATGTTTTACAAAAACAAAACTTTCGACGTTATTTCAACGTTTTTAGAAATAACAATTTTTACGACGGAGATTCTTTTGACAAAATATATAATGTCCTTTCTCCAAAACAAAATCTAAATAGTGAAAATGTGTGCTCCATGCTGGAACTGCTGTTGAATCATCCCGAAGAACTAGAACAAAAATTAAAGTCTAAGCACTATTATGAAGAAGACAGTATCTATTGATGAATCAAGAAACCAAATTCATCTGATGGTTGCTTGGAACTTCGCCTACAGAAAAGCTCGTATGACTTCTGAAGAGTTTATAAATCAAAAACATTTTAGAAGAAGGATTAAATTGACTGAAGAAATTTTAAATCCCATATTAGACTCTGATTATAGGAATATTGTATTTAAAAAAATGTTTATGTAATAAGCTTATTTTTAAATAAAACAAATATATATGAAAAATCATTTTTTTTTATTACAAACATCAATTATTATTACAGCATTAATTACTATTACATCACATCTCTCTTGAAGATCCAAGAGTTATAAGATTTATCTAATCCTAACCATTTTACAAATACTTTGTTTCCTTTCTTTCTTAACACTTTTTCCACCAGATATACATTTGGGTGTCTTACTTTTTGAAGTTCTTCTTCATAGAAACCTCCTTGAATATCTATCCCATTTCCATCTTGAATCAAATACGTTGTTGGATTAGTAAGCTGGATTTTTTTTATTTGAAAAATTTCGTTTGACCAGTTGGGCGTGTAACCTTTAGAAAATTGTTCGCGAATCTTGCTTATTCGTACTCTATCACTGACACGAAATTTTGGTGATCTGGGATCCACAGTTTTCCTATGAGTATAAGCTGATTTCAAGATTTCCATTTCATTCTTTTTGTTAACTTCGTTTGGTTTTTTTCCGATTGTTGAATGCTTAGTATTATTGTATTCTGTAATTATTTCTTTAAGAAAGCTGATCCATTTATAATTACCTAGTAAACTAAACTTTTTCCACATTTTGTTTTTTATCGTTCTATTTACTCTCTCTACAATACTAGCTTTCATATTAGAAAATGTGTTGTAATGATTAATTTTGAACTGCTCCATAAGTTTCTGAAAGTCTTGATTAAAGAATTCTTTACCCTGATCAGTATTCAGATTTGTTGGGGGAGTTTTTAAAGTTAATAGAATTTTTTTCATTGCAGCTGCTACATCTTTACCAGTTTTGGATTTTACAGGTTCTGCCCATACAAATTTAGAAAACACATTTATTACCATTAAAATATATCTTAAACCCCTATTAAATTTCGCATATGGCTGCATTTCTATCAGATCAGCTTGAAATAGATCATTAAGCCCTTTTACAATTGTTCGTCTCCTTCTATATCGCCTTCTCGCCGGTTTATGTAATTCATTTACAACGTCTTGCTTAATTTTACTCATTATTAATTTATACCTTACTCTCGAAAATAAATCCCACAAATAACTTTACCTCCTTCTAAACCGTTTATAAAAGCCCTTTATCGCTGATGTTGTAAAATATAAAAAAAATCATCTCAGTTTTTTTTAGTAAGTTCTTTAATTTTATTTTCCATTGCTTCAAATGATTTTTTATTTTCATTTATAATTTCTTTTATTGATGAATTTATTTGGGTGATGTTGTTAGTAAGATCAGAAATTTTTACATTAAATTTATTTTCCATTGTTTCAAATGATTTGTTATTTTCATTTCTAATTTCTTTTATTGACGAATTTATTTGGGTGATGTTGTTATTAAGATCAGACATTTTTACATTAAATTTAGTTTCCAAAAGAACATTTGATAACGTATAATCTTTTTTGAAACCACCTAATGTTGAATTCATTTCTTCTCTTGCATAATTCATTGTATCATTAAATTCTTTTCTAGAAACTTCAGCAGCTCTTTGAACTAATTCGTTTAAAGATTTTATTTCTTTTGTTAATTTATCTTCTAGATTTTTTATGTCTTTTCCTAATTGAAATTCTGCATTTGTAATATCTAATGTCATTTTCACAATTTTTTTTTCTATATTTTTTATGTCTGACGCTGTCTTTTCAGCTTTGTGTAGTATATCTGTATAAGATGTTTCAAGTTCTTTTATGAGTAAAGAAGTCTCCTCGATTTTTGAACTATTATTTTTAATTTTAATTAATACATCCTTTTTAGAAACTTCTATTATAGCTTGCACTACTTCTAGTAAGGATTCTAATTCTTTTTGTAATTTCTCATCGATTGCCTTTGTAAAATTTCCCTCGTCAAAAGACGTTTCAGATTTGGTTTTTAGATTGTTTAATTGCTTTAGTATATCCTCGATTTTTTCATTATCTTTTGTAATTTGATCTTTGAATTTTGTTTCAATTTTTTCATTTTCGTTTTGAAAATCCTCCTTCAATTTGTCTTCTAAATATTGTAAATTTGATTTATATGCATTGATTTTAATTTCAAATTCTTTAATTTGTTCTTTAAATTCATTAACTTTGTCGGTATCTTTTTTGTGAATTAGGAAATGAGTGTTCATTGATTTTTCAAGATTTTGTGTATTTTTATCCATAACGTCATGTATTTTCTTAAAATTCCTTACTTCTTCTGCTACTCTATCATTAAGCAAATTAGTAAAATTTTGAAACTTTGATGTAATTTCCTTGGAAATACTGTTCTTGACATTGTCAATTGCTGAAGTATCCTTAATTATTGATTTAATTGATGTAATTTCATTTTTTATTTCATTTTCAAAATCATCAACTTTATCATATTTTAACTTCACTACGTCAAAGTCATTTGCATATTTAGAAACTTTCTGAGAAAATTTTTCTACTACCTCATCATTTCCATCAACAGTATTTTTCAAATTAATTATCTTGTCATTATATTCAGGAATAACTTTATCCTCAAATAACTTAATCTTTTTTGCAATATTTTGTATATTGTTATCATATTCATTTATTCTCTTATTTAAATTATTAACATCGCTTTTCAACCCGGGATCTAAATTTTGAATTAATTTGTTTTCAATATATTTGACATCGCTTTTAAAAATTTTTATTATTTTCTCTTCAACATTTGATAATATTTTATTTTCTAGTGATAATAATGTGTTTAGAGCAGATTTTTTTGAAATATGACGACCAAATTTATCGATGGTCATTTTAGAAATGTTTAAATGTATCTATTATGTCCTTTTATATAATAATATTCGCTTCTCTTAGTTCTTCAATAATGGAAATAATTTCATTGTTATGACCAGTGTGTCCCGCAAGCATGGATGCTACCAATAGTCGAAGTCTCTCAACAAGTTCGTTTACATTATCCCAATATATGTAATCTGTATTAGGTTTATTAACTTTTAAAGTTATACCAAATCCGGTTTTTTTTGAAGACACTCGACTTTCTCTATATGGAGCTTTGCGTCTTTCAAAAAATCCTTGGACTGCTTGTTGAGATTCGGGATTTAGAGTTTTAGTTTTTGTAATTCCTTTGCTTTGCAAATAAGGTCCTATTATAGAAATATATTTATGTGATCCATTCCCCTGCACCTGCTCATTTGGATCATTATTTCTACGGTATGCATTGGTTCTTTTTAAAATATCCATATAATTTTCCAAATCTTGTTTTTTATACCCTATTGGTTCTTTTTTAAATAATAACTCATATAAACCTGGTGTACCTGTATAGGTTATTCCTTCAATTTTGATGTTTTTACCAATAATTTCGACAGGTTTTTGAGTTAAACCCAAAAAGAATTTCTCGGTTTCCAAATCATGAACTATTCCATATTGGTGATCAAACTCATGTTCAACATCTTTTACACCGCTATCAATATATTGGCGAGGTAATTCATCAAATCCTAATAAATATTCTTTATATAAATCTGTATCAACAAATGTTCTAACTGTTTGCCGTGTTTGTTCCAGTATATCTGAAAGATTTCCTATTGTGGAGTGTGAACCTGAAGAAGGGTTTGTTTCTGCAATAATACTTGTTTGTTGTATAGATGGCATTTGACTTGCTGAAGCTAAACTCGCGTCCCAGTCAATAATCGATGGTATTTCTGTAGGAAGGAGTGGAGTTTTTCCCGTCTTTCTTTTTTCTGGTGTTGATGTTCCATATTGTAATTTTCTCTTTGGTGTTAGTGTTTGAATTGATCTTTTCTGTGGTGTTTCATAAATTTTTTTAATTGGTGTGTGCAGCTCTTCCTTTATTTCAACAGGTTCAATTTTACCAATAGTTGAAATTAATTCTTGTAAGGGTTGAGTTATCGGTTTATATGTTTCCTCCAATTTAGTTTGCGCCTCAAATTCCGCATTTTTTAAACTCTGATATTTTTGTTTACAGCTTTTCTTGATTTAACTAGCTCTCTTGCTAAACGTTCATCCATGATTGGTATAATTTACCATCAAACGTTTATTTTTATAAGTAAATATATGAATCAAATCCTTTTCGATATCGGCCAGATTTCACATTAGAGTCTTTGTCTATTACTAAAAATCCAAATTTATCTTTCCAACATATTAAGCACAACTCATTAAATTGGTTTAATGACATATCAACATTAACATGATCATCATAAATATGTTTTAAGTTTGTTCGATCTTGTTGAAATATAACAATTAAATTTGCATTGTCACGAATTAATTGTTTCGGAATAGAAGAATATGTTTGACATAAATAAAAACAATCAGTATTTTTGTGTCTTCCGAAACAAAAATAGTCCTTTACAACATTCTGATTACAACACACTATATCATCAAATATTATTATAGAGTTTGGTTTAACTTGTTTTGGTGAAACAATTGTTTCTTCATTTTCAGATTCATAGTATCCAATTTTTTTCAAAGGTTTAAAAAGTGTTCTCAAATATTTATACTTTGGTTGATATAAGGATTTTGAATAAACATACAGATTTTCAAATCGCAAACCATTCGGATCTTCAATCAAACTAATAATAACATTGGTTTTGCCACAGCCTGACGGGCCAATAATTAACCCTCTTTTACTATTTCCCTCAAACAGTTTTCCATGTTTTCTAAAACCATTCACTGAACTTTCATGATCCTTAATTGTTATAGAGTATGGTTGTTTCTCAACTCTCATTTTATATATAAAACAAACTATTAATATTCAGTATTGTGATGTAACTGGTTAGTTATCACTAGGATTGCAACTATATATAATGTTTCCATCACATAATAAACGAATCATTTACAAGACAAACAGCAAAAGGAAAGGAAGTGGTTTAGTAAACTCATTAATAAATAAATTACCCTTTGAATTGCATATTCCTGGTTATAATTTTTGTGGACCTGGAACAAAATTGGAAAAACGATTGTCAAGAGGTGATAAAGGTATAAATTTATTGGATGAGGCTTGTAAAGAACACGATATTGCTTACTCACAATCAAATGATATAAAAAGAAGGCATTTAGCTGATAAAGTATTAGCTGACAAAGCTTTATCAAGGTTCAAAGATAAAGATTCTAGTTTTTGGGAAAAAACTGCTGCACTAGGAATTACTGGTGCTATGAAAATTAAAAGAAAATTAGGTATGGGACTTCGAACGAGAAGAAAGTTCAAGCGAAAAACTCGAAAAGGACGAGGACTATCATTATCTCAGGTAATTTCAAAAGCTAGAAAAGGAATTAAGGGGAAACGTTTTAAAGACCTAAATGAAAGTATTCAAACTGCTTTAAAAGCTATTAAAAAAACTGGTAAAGTGTTACCTCCAAAGAAAAGGGTAATTCCAATCCCAAAGACTGGTGGATTTCTTCCACTTATACCTTTATTTGCTGGTTTGTCTGCTCTTGGTGCTCTTGGAGGAGGGGCTGCAGGTATTGCTAAAGCAGTAAATGATGCAAAAGCAGCCAAAGCGAAATTAGAAGAATCTAAACGACACAATCAAATGATGGAGTCCATTTCGGTAGGAAAAAAAGGAAGTGGACTTTATTTAAAACCCTATAAAACAGGATGTGGATTATACTTGAAGCCTTATTCAAAAAACTGCTAAAACATATACCTCGAAAAGCACTTACAAATTACGATCTGCTTAAATACGCTAAATATTTACAAATTCCCAACTTTCGTGGTATTTTTATGAGGGATAAATTACCAAAAAAGATAAAGTTAATTGAAAGTGCAATTGTCAATCTAGATAATCACAGTGGTGCTGGTACTCACTGGATAGCATATACAAAAAAAGGAAAAAACATAATATATTTTGATAGTTATGGTAATTTGCGACCCCCTTCTGAATTAATTAAATATTTTTATAGCGACCAAAATAATAATATTGTTAATTATAATTATAACAGTTATCAAAACTTTAACAAAACAAATTGTGGTCAATTGTGTCTAAAATTTCTTTATAACCATATGTAACACCTAATTTTAGTTTATTATTAAACATATTTTTAAAGTAAAATGTCATATAGTTTTGTTCTTAGCGGCAATTCCGCTATTTTAACATCAGAGTTACATCCTCCAATATATCTAGATGAAGATGTTGAATATGTTATCGGTCTTGTAAATTTCGAAACATTTAATGCAATTCCCAATATTGATGTTGGGAATAATGTATTAATTCATGATGAAAATTTAGAAATAGCCATACCCCCAGGTAGCTACGAATTAGAAGACATAACAGATTTTTTAAAAAAAACACTTGGATGAGGATAAAATTAGTTTTAGTCTTTATGCAAATAATAATACTTTACGTACACATCTTAAATGTTCAGCCCCCATAACTTTTCGTGAAGGAACTATTGGTAAATTATTAGGGTTTAAAAATGGGCGATTGGAAGCCAACATTGAACATATATCAGATTTTCCCGCGGAAATAATTAAAGTAAATTCAATAAATATAGACTGCAGTATTGCAGAGGGATCATATTTAAACGGGAAACCTGTTCATATAATACACCAATTTTTCCCGAGCGTTGCTCCAGGGTTCAAAATAATTGAGTCACCTCAAAACGTCATATATTTCCCAGTCACCGTTAAAGTAATTGATAAAATAGCCATTAAAATAATAGATCAAGAAGGTGATTTGGTTAATTTTAGAGAAGAAACCATAACCATCAGACTACATCTTAAAAAAGTAGATTAAAGATGGTAATATTATATAACAATAAATCAGCAAACTTTACTAGAAAATTTAATAATAAAAACATTAATAAGACAAGAAAGAAACCAACTTCCTTTAGTAGGAAATCAAACTTCCAAAGGTTAACACCTTCTAATAGAAAATTTCTTCAAAGTTTGGGTTTTAAACTTAAATAAAAATGGATTATTTAAATGTAAGAGAAAATGTATTGGTTGATGAATCAATATTAAGCTGGGAAATTCTTTCTTTCGATCCTTTTAATCCTACAAAACTCGGACCAAATGATGAAATCAGAATTGCTTTGCAACAAACAGGAAAATATCCTTTACCTTGCAAAAGTGAAATTTATGTGGAATTGCAAGTAACTAAAGAAGATGATTCCCCTTTAGCTAATACTGTTTTAATTAATAATGCTCCGGCATTTTTATTTAAAGAATTACGCTATATTTTAAATGGTGTTACTATTGACTCCGTTCGGGATATTGGTATAACTTCAACTCTTAAGGGATATATTTCATTTAATCAAAATGAAAGTGCTAAATTGGAAAATGCCGGTTGGTATCCGAAAACAAAATCTAAAGAAAAAATTATGACTGATGACAAAGGTAATGTTTCATTATGTATACCATTAAAGATGTATTCAGGATTTTTTGAAGATTATAATAAGATTATTCTTAATTCACAACAAGAACTTATTCTAATAAGAAGTAATGATGATACAAATGCATTATTATCCAGTAATGAAGATGAAAAACCCAAAGTTAAAATTACCAAGTTGTGTTGGAGAGTTTCTCATCTTACTGTAGCGATTCCGCAAGAATTAGCACTTACCAAAATTATTGACAAAAATAGTGATATACTAATAACCTTCCGAAGCTGGGAATTAGTTGAATATCCAGAGTTATTGGAAACTACGAGGCACAACTGGCCCGTAAAAACATCTACAAAAGTCGAAACGCCACGTCATGTTCTAATTGCTTTTCAGAAAAATAGACGTGGTAATCTAAAAATGGATATGAGTAAATTTGATCATTGTAATTTAAGAAATATGAATGTCTTTTTAAATTCAGAAAGATATCCTTACAATGATCTTCAACTTGACTTTGAAAATAATAAATTTGCTACTCTGTATGAAATGTTTACAGACTTTCGTCAAGGGTATTATAACTCTCCAGTGGAACCAATTTTTAATCCGAAAGAATTTAAAGAAAATGCTCCTATAGTTTACATTAATTGTTCACATCAAAGAGATTTACTACAAACAGGTCCAGTAACCATGAGAATTGAATTTGAAACCAAGGAAAAAATTCCCCCTAAAACAGCGGCATATTGTGTTATAATTCATGATAAAGTTTTCAGTTACAATCCATTAACAAAAATTGTGAAACAGTTGTAATACAATTTCCTTAAGCGCACGCGTCAATTTTGATATTTATTAACGTAGCCAAACCAGAATTCTTCATTTATATAATGTCTTACGAGATTTCAGTTCGAGTATTAGATTTTCAACTTCAGTTGCAGAAATTAAAAAAACAAATAAGTGAATATCAATTAAAAGTAGAAATGATCAAGAAATTCAAATATTTGAAAATATGAAACTTATTCTAGATCTTCAAGGATTCAAAATTGAAAATAATAAATTTATTGTAAAGGAATTAGCAGCGTACGATGGGCAAAAGACAAGTCATTTTATTTTCAAAGCTCCATTTCCGATGGGTCATTTACCATCCTATTTACACAAACAAGCTCTGTGGTTAATAAAAAATTACCATTGCATTGAATGGTGTGAAGGATTTACACCATTACACAAATGTGGAGATATCATAAGAGATTTAAGCGCTAAGGTGGACTATGTTTATGTAAAAGGGGAAGAAAAGGCAGATTTCGTAAAGAAGTATTCCATGAAACCAGTTATCGAGATTGATGAACAACCCACCCTAAAGAAAATGGATCCTTGCTGCTTTTATCATCAAAAAATACCATGTGTATGTGCATTATCAAATGTTTATTACCTTTACAACAATTTTTTTATGTAATAAAAGACTTGATTACAAATTATGTGTTTTATTTTCTAACATTGTTTTAATACATGAAATATTATTATTTAATCCTAGTTCTTGAAGTTTACATATTAAAATATCTATATTTTTATTTTTTAAATATTCGCTACAACATTTAGCTGCTAGTAAACATAATTCCGCATGTTCCATATAATTTAAAAACAATATAATATTCTGCGCTTCACTTTCTTGACCTTCATATGCATAAAACTCGGAACAGGCTGCGGACATCAAAAACTCTTCATACATTTCTCTTATTAATAATTCCATAATAAATCCTACACTAAAACCTCCCTGTTTCTCAATATCTCTTTATCTCTCTCTTCCTCTTCCACGATTTCTTTTAATATATCAGGATCTTTTATATAATCCTTCAATATCCTTAAAAAGTAACTGAATCCTATTTTCTTTATTTCATGAAAGAACTTCGGCAAATTTTGGGTTTTTCTATAATTTAAACAGGCTTCTGCAGCTAATTGGTATTGGAAGGCAGTCTCATAATATACCTGTGCCCACTCGGGGTGTGTTTTCCTTAGCATTGCATTCTTTAATTCGGAATTTTGAAGTTTAGTAAACTGTTTACCTAATTTGATTATTTCATTTTGCAAATCACTGTTCATAACTACCACTTATTTTTAATTTAACACAGTTCTTTATTAGTGGTGAATCTTCTATATAAGCTTAAGACTAGTTGTAAATGAATGTAGCTCGCTCAGATTCAGTCCTTTAAAATACCAGCTCCCCTCCAACTACTGTGGTGGTTAGGAAGGAGGTAGGAGGTGGAGCAAAAAGAGGCGGAGTTTATGAAACCAATCGGAATAGGGGGCGAACTTGGGCAGCCAATCAGAAACAAGGTCATTCTTGGCTGACCAATCAAAAAAGTGGTGGGGGGGTCAACTAGAAGCCCCCTATTCCCACTACTAGCCGTTTTGGAATTTTTAAATAAAACTTATCCCAATAGATGGATAGATCGCGTGGGACCTAATTTTTTGCCAGCCAGATCCCCGGACTTCAACCCTGTAGACTTCTTCTTACGGAGGTATATGAAAAATTTAGTGTTTGAAGAAATTGATACACGACACCAGCTTATGCAGCTTATCATTAATTCATTTTTAGAAACAATAAATAAACCAGATGTAATAAGATGTGCTGTTTCAAATTTAAATATTAGAGGAAGAAAATGTCAAGAAGTTTATTGACATTTTGATAATTTTTTAAATAATTTTTTACTAAGTTTTGTTTATGCTATTGCTATTTGGCGCAAATTTAATTCTTTATTGAAAATTATATATAAAAATAAATGTTACTCAATACTTTGCCTATTTTTATTTGGTAGCGGAATATATTCAAAATAATTGTAAAACAAATTATCAGAAGAAATAATTTTTCTAAAAAAATTATGACTTACTTCTCAGAGGGAATAATTGCGGCTTCTTTTAGCGACTTCTTATAGTCCACTCCTGGACATAGACCTCCCTGTATTTGATAATTCATTGTCTTGTGCAAGTTAATGCCATCTGGTCTCCACTTTGTCCATGGTATCTTCAAGCCAACTCAACTGTGGTCTGCCAACACTGCGTTTACGTAAGCGAGGTTTCCATTGTACGATATGCCATGTCAACCTCGAATCGTTCTGTCAGGCAACATTTCTCATCCAGCTCCATTTTAAATGTACCATGCGTGTTATGACATCTTCTATTTTAGTTTTTTGTCTAATGTTCTCTTTTGTGACATGGTATTTAAGACTTATTCTCAACATCATTCACTCTATGGCTTTTTGAGCAGTCCGTAGTTTGTTAGCCGACTTAACAGTGAGTGTCATTATTTCCATTTCATATGTCATCACGTTGTACAATTGTACGATATGCCATGTCAACCTCGAATCGTTCTGTCAGGCAACATTTCCCATCCAGCTCCATTTTAAATGTACTCTGCGTGTTATGACATCTTCTATTTTAGCTTTTTGTCTAATGTTCTCTTTTGTGACATGGTATTTAAGACTTATTCTCAACATCATTCACTCTATGGCTTTTTGAGCAGTCCGTAGTTTGTTAGCTGACTTAACAGTGAGTGTCATTATTTCCATTTCATATGTCATCACGTTGTACAATTGTACGATATGCCATGTCAACCTCGAATCGTTCTGTCAGGCAACATTTCCCATCCAGCTCCATTTTAAATATACTATGCGTGTTATGACATCTTCTATTTTAGTTTTTTGTCTAATGTTCTCTTTTGTGACATGGTATTTAAGACTTATTCTCAACATCATTCACTCTATGGCTTTTTGAGCAGTCCGTAGTTTGTTAGCCGACTTAACAGTGAGTGTCATTATTCCCATTTCATATGTCATCACGGGCAGTATGCAAGTATTGAAGATTTTTTGTTTTAGATTAATTGGAATGGTTCGATTTCTCAAAACGTGTGACAATTTACCCCTGGCTGCCCTTATCAATCGAACACGTCTATTTATTTCGAGAGTTTGATATTCTTTTCCTAATTTGATGTTATGTCCCAAATTGACTTGTTCTTTGACATTTTCAATATTCTGGTCCTCTGTTCGCACTTTTACATTGTCTGATGACATAATTTTCATTTAATTCAAATTTATCTTCCAAATGTCTTGTAGTTCCATTATATTTTGGCTAAAAATCACTATTAACATCCGCAAAGCGGAGGTGCCTCATATGTTTGCCATCGATTTTGATGCCTTTCTTATTCCATTCCAGAGCCTTAAAAACGTCCTCCAATGCTAACGTGAATAGCTTCGGAGAGATGGTATCCCTTTACCTAACTCCCTTTTTATTTGAATGCGTGTGTTGATATGAACATTTTATGATACCTCTAATTGGAATACAAAATGGTAGACAAAAATAAATCAGGAAAGTTTTCACTTCTTTTCAACAATTTCTTGTACTTGTCTGCCAATGTACATGAAAACATTTTATGATATCTCTAATCGAAATACAAAATGACAGACAAGAATAAATCAGAGAAAATATAAGAAATTTTGTGTCTACTTTCCCTTTGACAATTTTTCCAACTTCCAATTTGTCTGCCAAATTCATAGCCCTCATAAATTAGTATTATCTTCAAGTAGCCACATCGTCAGATAAATTCTAATCTGAAAACTTGGTTGAAATTTTCTCATAATTTTACACCGGAAAAAAATATTTCGTAATGGGCAAACCGTCTGCCATTTTTTAAACACAATTAGTTACTTTCTCTTTCATATTGTTCATTGGCAGACGGAAATAAATCAGAAATTTTTTGATTTTTTTTATAAGTTCTCACCTACATTTCCACTTCCTCGACCATTGCCACTTGTCTGCCATTTTTTTCCGTGAATTCAATTTGGGTGACCCTTTTACTTTAATAGCAGACAATTTGATATCCGGAAAAAACAATTTTTTTTTGCAAATTAAAATTGTTTTTCCAAATTTTCGAAGGGGCTGCCAGGGTTGACCCCGTGGATTCTTTTCACGAACTCGCTTAAATCTTTTAGCACTACAAAGGGCAGATAGAAAAAAAAAATGAGTTCATTTCACCTTATGGACAGCTGACGGTCTATTATTATAATCAACGAATTCGAGGTGTAATGGTTCGTTTTACTCTTTACACTACATAATTGCGGCCAATAAATAAATTTCACCAATCCTCTAGGTATTTATTAATATTTGAAAAAGTGTAATTACGTTCTTTTAAAAGTTATACAGGGTGTTTTTTATTTATAAAATAACAAATATGAACATTTTATGTTCGATCCTGCAAATTAGAAATTATTAAAATATGAAATATTGATATACGGACACGAAAATATTATTACCAATAAGCAACCTAATATAACAAATACTTGGGAAATATATTTTCTAAGTATAATAGCTAACAGCGGCACCCAAAAAATTATTTAAACGCCCACGTATGTTAAATCTCCCATATTTATCCCATCCAAAAGAAAGATATTTATTTCTATCATCGTTTAGTTTTAACGAAACCTATAAATAACGTAAATGGGGTTTCACGCATAAAACGCAGGCCTTAGTGACCTTAGTACATTTATTTTTTAGAGCGCCTAGCACATAAAGATAACACTGATCGAATAAAATAGCCTTTCAAGAGATTATATAAGATAATGGAGATTTCTTTTAAGGGAGCGTTTTGTTTTTATTTATGGATGCTGAAAAAGACGTAGACAAGATGCTGCATTTTATGAAAATTTATGCAACTCTTTTGTCTTAAGTGAAATCTATATTTTTTTTTCTCGTATAATGATTTAAATATTGTTTCTGAATTTTGTTGCGAAAAATTTAATGATAATAATGAAAGGCTCTTTAACCAAAAGTAGTCATACTAAATACAAAGTCTATTACCAAAATACTCCGGATTTTTTGGTAATAATTAAAAATCAGAGAGTCCCAATCTCTTAACCCGGTTTTTCCTATTGCCAATTTACTTTTTTGTAATAAATACATAACCATATTGGGTATAAATGAATTTGACGATATTTTTGTTAAAAAATTAGTTCTTTTACATGATCAGTGGTTTATTTAAGAACCCGATTTGAGTCTGTTTTTCACATAAATCGGCATTTATTTCACCAATGATCTGTAGGTTATTAAATGTTTATAGTTTAATGGCATATACTAATAATTTAACCTTCTGTTGCATATGGTTTCCAAATTGGAACATACTCCTTTAAGCTTGCTTAAGTGGCACAATTATTAATTTTCATTATAGTACTCTACATTTTATTACTTTTTTAATAATAGAGGTCCATACAGAACTACATTTTATCATTTTGAAATTGTTTGTGAGTCAATGTTTAAGTCAGTTAGTCAGGTATGTTTTTTGGTGTAAAAATTTTATATTTTTGCTGGATGTAGGTGTTCATTTTTTAATACTTAGATATAACTGTAAAGAGTAGATTAGTAAATTTGTTTATTTTTACTAACAATTGTAACTGCAGCATCACCCAACATAGTAGTTCCCATTTGGGAACAATGTGCATATAAGTTTCACAATGTAACTTTTTTTTACTATCACCATCTACGAAACATTGGGTTGTAGATTTGCAATTTCTTGAAATCAAACCTAGTTCATTTTATGGGAAAAACAACCACTATACGTGACATTCCCTCAGAAAAGAAGATTCTGAACTATCAGAAGATGAGAATGAAGGTAAATTCTAATAAATATTGTATGTCAGCAAATATAGTATACAATTCGTTTATTTTACAGTGGAGATTACTCTTCACCCAAATGATTGTACTGATAGAAGATGCAGGATTTTGATGATCCAAACGATGATATTTCTCTTATTCAGTTGTTTGACTTTCTAGGAAATAAAAAAATATTATTCTCCAAAAATAAAGAAAATATTACATGGAAAAATTCAACAACTGTTAGAGACACAAACAGAAATATATATGTTGGGAAAAAAACGCATAAGATTTATTCAAATTTTTTATCACAGATGAATTTATTTCAGAAATAATAGGGAAAATGTGTCTTTACAGTGTACAAAAAAGACCAAACAAACCACTAGCCACTGACTCAAAAGAAATCGAACAGTTTTTGGGAATATTGATATGGATGTATCTAATAAGGCAACATTCCACTCGCAGGTACTAACATAAGGATGTTCCAAATAGCTGATATTATGCCCGTAAATAGATTCGAGGAAATAAAATATCTTCTTCATTTTTCTGACCAGTATAGCTAAAAATACTAACAAAATTATGCCAGTCCTGAATCAGATAAAAAATGCATGCCAAAAAATACCATTTACGGAGAACATTTCTTGTGATGAACAAATTATTCTATTTAAGGGAAAAACGACTCTGAAACGTTATAATCGCACAAGCGGAGATATAAAATGTACGTTTTATCTGGGGTTAGTTCAAATTTTGAGCTTTGAACTAGTAAAGCTGATATAAATATAATGCCGGAGAAACCTGATCTTGGCGCAGTGAGCAACATTATAGTATGCCTCTGTAGACCTATTCCTAAAAATATCAATCACAAGGATTACTTTGATAATTATTTTTCTACTTTTCATCTGCCAGTCTATCTGGACAGGTTGGGAAAAGTATAGCTACAGTAAGAGCCAATCGCCTCAAGGGATTGAAAACTGTATCAAAAAAGAAATGGAAAAGCAAGAGAGGGAGAAAGAGGCTCATACATTGGAAAAACTGCAAATGTTGATGGTGCAGGTATTTATGCTGTACAGTGATTTGATAATCGCGATGTTTTTTTGGTGTCTACTTATTCTGGAACAGAACCAGTAACCAAAGTATAACGATTTTTTAAAAAGGATGACTGTAAAAAAGAAATAAAACGTCCAAATATTATATGTGTGTACAACGTGCATATGGGTGGTGTTGTAGACTTGTAGGATTCTCTTTTGGGCTTATATCTCATTTACCTAAAAAGCAAGAAATAGTATATGTGCATATTTTGTCATATGATTGATGTTGTGATAGTCAGTGATTGATTACTTTTACGCCGAATCAACAAACAGCTAAACAGAAATTGATATGTATCGCTGTAAGGATTCAAACGACAGTTTATGATTGGTTGGAAAAATAACGGAAAGAAAAATGGGTCGACCTAATAATAGTAGGGGAAGGGGGCCCAAAGTAGGTCACTTAAGGTTTATTTTAAAATAAATGCCACATTTTTATATCTAAACTGGTTTTATTTGAATAGTCTGCATACTTACTTAACAAACTTGGAAAGTAACACCATAAATCATGCAACTTAAACAATTTTCTTAGTTATAACGAAAAATATACAGTGTGTCATTTGACCTGCTTTGCCCAGAAGGTATGCCCAAAGCGGGTATGGCATCTCGGCAAAGCGGGTAAAGACAAATCAGATAAAAATATTTTCTTATACTAATAAATCGTCAGTCAAACGAAAATCACAGATATGTCGGTTTTCTTAATAACACCTAAACACATTAAAACAAAACTGTACTTCTTAACATACATTACATCTTAGACAAAATCAACATTTTAAAAACTCAAAAAATTTTCTAAATTCAAACAAGTAGCAATCTCAAAACAGTATTTAAATCAGCCTCTTTCCATCACTCAATAACAAAGTAAAGTCTAAAACGTAAGTATTGGTACTTAATCATAAAATTTTCAGTCTTGAATAAAAGACTACCTAGCTAAACAAAAATTATTCTTGGCACATATCACAACAGTAGGCTCCGTACCAGGATAAGCTGTACACGCTTCATGTACCCAACTCTTATAGTCGTCGCATTTTATCCAGTCTTCCGTAGGAGAATCTAAATATGGTTCATGGTATAAGAAACTTACAACGTCCTCTGTAGATTTTTTCTTGCGGTTTGAAATTTTATGAGTTTTGTCTGAAGTCGAGGCCTTCGGTTGTTTGCTGGTCACTCTTTCTTAGTCGAAGATCTTTCAGCTTTTGCCTTTGTTTTCATTGGTACTTTCTTTTTCTTCAGCTCTATTTCTTTTCGCTGCTCTTTTATAGAGGTACTGATTAAAATTTCAGCTTTTTGTACTTTTCTTTTACAAATTTTAGGTACAATTTGTTTAGGGGTAGGACGAATATCCATCGGGGTTATTTTTGTTTTGGTAAGACGTTCAGGTGTAACTGCCGACGTCGATAGTCTCTTTAAAGCTTCATCGTCTGTTTTGGACTTGTAATTATAATCTTCAATCATTTGATCCAATACTGAAGGCGAAACAGTGCAATCGGAATCTATAGAACGGCGAGGAGGTGTGTGTTGAGAAGAAATTTGTAGAATGTCTACACCAATTCGTTCCGGGAAGTCTATGAGAATTTCAGGTTTAGAATCTTCATGCAGTTGATTTTGATTATCTGTTTCGGCAGCTTTGGCTGAATCTCAAAGATCGTTTGGTTGTTTGGCTGATCTGTTGGAATGTCAGTTCCACTTGAAGGTTCCAGTCTATCGGTCATTGTTGAAGGAAGATAGTCGGCATCACTGAATACATGTCGATTTGTTGGCCATATACCCGTAGACTCAAAACCTTTGACAGCGTTTTGAGAACTAGCTGCTTTTAAATAAGCTTCTCCGAATAACTTCGCTACGTCAAACTGCGATATGATTCGCCCCACATGGTTTCGTTGGAAAACCGACACATATTGTTCAAAGTAAGTTTTCAGAGGACCGTAGTTGCATCTGCCCAACGGTTGAGTCCAATGAGTGGTATCTGGAGCCAATGAAATGAAAATCACATTATTTTGCGAAGCATATTCTAGTGCTGGCAAGTACTTCTGCAACACGTGATTGTCCATAACAAGAATAACCTTCTTGTCTTAAGTCGGTCTTGTCATTGCTACAAAATGTCGCAGCTACTCAAAAAAAGTTGGACCAGAAACCCATCCGTTGTCCGTACAGGTAGCTACAGTACCTGGTGGTGCTCCATCTAGTAATCAATCATTCATACGTTTACGTCCAAATATCATAAACGGTGGTATAAAAGAGCCAGCAGCATTGCAGCAACATATGATCATCGTCAGTTTTCCTCTTTCGGTGCTGGAAGTTACACCAACTTGTTTTTTCCTGTTTTAGTGAGCACTTTAGGAGGTCTGCTGCTGGTCGTCTGAACACCTGTTTCATCTACATTATAGATCCTTGTGCAATCAATTTGATGCATATCGATTAGCTCCTCTAGGAGATCGAAGAACCTTTCTACTTGGGGTCTATTAAAACCACGGGCACGAGCCACTGAAGTCGGTTCTGGTTGTCTCAAAGTAAGTTCAGGCTGTCTTTTTCTAAAAGATTTGAAGCAGTCATCGCCTGCAGAATTATTTTTAAATGGATGTGAAATGTTGTTGGCTTCTACAAACTGATAAACCAAAGCGCAAAATTCCTGTCTGGTCATACCAAAAAAGAGATTGTCCATGTGAAACAAATACTCAAGTAATTCAGTTTCTTGACTGGCTGAAAATACGCTGCGAAATCTTCCAAGTTTCTTTTCCGCTGAACCTTTTTTTATGTGCCTTTGCAAAGCTGATAAATTTATATCATATTTTTTGGCTGTACTTCTGATGGATGTTCGATTTGCTTCTTCCATGGCGAGCTTCATAGTTGCTTCACCCCAAGATGCTTGTTGAGATTTTCTTTTATATTTTTGTACCATCTGTAAAATTAATAGAAGTCAATCAGTCACAACACAAACCTTAAATCCAAGAACGTAAAAAAGTACCATTCTATTTGTAGTTACCAGGGTAAAGCAGAGCAAACGGATACCTGCTTTACCCGTACCTCCTTTGCCCAAATGCTCATTTTTAAAAAATGTGTAAAATATAACCTCAATGTCTGAGTGAGAAATGTAAACGTTTTTTGCGAATTCCAAGCTAGATTCATGCTTAATGGTATACATATATTAAAGGAAACATAACTCTAGCCATATTCGAATAATTCAAATTCACTTACCTTGATATTTTTTTTATAAATTCAACCAAAAACAACATTTATCGTTCTTGCCAAAACCACGCGACTCCGATGCCTTGATTTGACTGATTCATGTCCGAGCGTGTTCGGATGTTTCCGTCGCACTCACACATATGTGCTATTTCATTGCACAGATACGTATTTACGCCGACCTGCTTTGGACGGGGTACCAGCTTTGGGCCCCCTTCCCCTACTCTCTCTAATTCACCTGTACCACTTACTCTGAAGAGAAGATATTTGGAACCTCGTCCAACTAACACAGTAAAAACGGACAATATTGGTCTTTGACGATCACACACCGATAACTGAAAAAGATGTAAAAAACTCAATTGTTAAAGAAAATCACGCATAATGTAAGACAAATGTCAAATACATTTATGTCTCAACTAAAGAAAAAATTGTTTTGAAGAATTTCATTCCATTTCCACTTAATATATGTTTTTATATAAGAAATATGTTTTAGTGAAAATTTAGTCATACTAAGTGATTTGGTAGTTTGTATGCATACCTTTCCCATTTGGGAATAAAAAATCTTTTTCTTAATAATATAAAGTTATGAAAAAAAATATGTCTACAGCACGTTTGTAATCCTTTAGCAGCCAATGTACCAGAAAGAGAATTTTTTTTAGTTAAATTCCAATAAATAATGCAATAAAGGGTTAACGTAACTCCGAAGAAAAAAGTTTAACGGGTTATATCGTATGATTTTGTTAGGCAGTTTATGGATACATGTCTTGAGATTATACGTCTAATGATAAATTGATTGTTTTATGAGATATAATCTTGCATTCTCTTGTCGAACCTACATATTTACCAGATCAAAATTATACAATTTATACTAGAAATAATCATTAATCGTTTCTGCAGCTATCTCAATGACTCAAACAACACCTCTATGGTTATTTTTGAAAAAGTAAGATGAGGCTTTTAGACTAAAAAAAAATACAAAAAAATTAATCTTGATAGGCGAAATGATATTACAATTATTGCATATCAATTGTAGTCACTGCGGCAAATTTGCTTGTTTACGAATTCATTCGACCAAAAATTAACTTTGTTGTTGAAGATGATTGTTTTAAGGAATGAAAGATTACCTTGAATTTTCTCTAAAGCCTAATTTGCAAAGATTTCACCCAAATAACGGTACTTACGTTAAGATCTTGGATGAACTGAAATACATTACGTTTTCGAATCTAAATTTTTACAAAGAATATTTAATGTAGCGCCATAAGGTAGTTCAAGTGCACTTAATTGGGATTATCAGTCACACTTTAATTGACATCAACGATATTTTCAACAGCATAGTTGCGTTTTTGAGATGTTGCATTTTTATTATCACTAGCACTACCAGTTGATCCAATTTTATTGATTAAATAAGCTCTGAATGTTGATTTTGTTGATGATAAATTTCAGGTAACGTAGAATGAATATATTAATTATTGTTATACGTCCATATATTTTTCAATACTGATTTGACAAACATTATTTAGAACAAATATTAATTTTCGTGCTAAACAGAAGTGAAAAATATGGTGTCTATGGCAAGTCAAAGCTAGAGAGTACTAATTTAATGTCTCTTTGCCAATAACAATATAATGCAAAATAATATTTCATATATATTTTTTAAGATTTAAGGATAGTTCGAGATAATTGCCTCAGCACGAGGCTTCATCTATTATGCAGCAGAACATCCCTGTTTGATTAAACAGCGTCCACTCAAGAAAAATCGATGTGCAGCTTAACAATGCTCTGTATAATATATCTAGAACAATCAGGTCTACACCCATTGACTGACTGCCCGTCCTGACCAATATGCCCCCACCGCGACCGCGGAAGAGGGATGCATTTATGTATAGTTTTTCTTCACGTATTCATAGCAATTTTGAATGTAAACAATTATATGATTTGGAATAGGCTTAACGAACTATATTTTAATTAAAAATCTACTTACTGATTCATTATGCACCTTTGCGTGTACTCCACACATTTAATTATTTATTTGTTCTTGGAAAGTACACACTATTTTACTATTGTTCACAATTTATTACACTTTGTTTTACAATGCACACCAATACCTTTAAAATATCATTAATAACACTACGCAACAAATTTTAGTTTATTTGTTGTATCTTGCATGAAAAGTGCATTTGTTTGTTAATTTTGGGGCGCTGCATACAAAAATAACAATGAAATTAAAAATTTAGTTGCAATTTTAAAGAACAAGTTTTTTTATTAAATTTTTAACAAAATAATAAAACACACATACTTTTACACTTGTAGAGACACTAAATATCTTGTCTTTTTGCTTTTTCCTTTGTGAATTGTTTCTGGAGCATTTCTAACAAGAGTTCAACAGTAGTCGGCAAGCATGGAAACATTCCACTTTCTCTTGTACCTTCCGTTTCTCGATTGTTGATATATCCTGATGGAAGTGTTCGTCATGCTCATAACTTGCAGCCCCTGTCCAGTCCAGATGTGAGTGTAGGAAATGAATCTTTAGAGACATATTGCCACCCATTTTTTGATACGATGACAGCATGTTTTTAATAAGAGTAACGTAATTGTCAGTTTTTTTTATTTCCGAAAAAATTAGTGATCACGAGGCTAAATTCATTCCAAGCATTTTTTTCAACATCTAATAGAATGGTGTCAAAATGTTTGTCTTTCAGAAAATTTAGAATCTATGACCCAACAAAAATATTTTCTTTAATTTCTCACTTAACCTTGGGAATTTCTGACGCAGATACTGAAAAGCTGACCTAGCAGTATTCAGTGCCTTTACAAAATTTTTCATTAGGCCCATTAATATTCAGTGGTGGCTACCAAATCTTTTTGGGATCTATCAATCGCATATGTTGTACATTCTTTTCACCTGGCTCTAATGAATGTCGAATGGACCAGTATTTTCTTTTGTAATGAAGTGCCTTTTTCCGACTGTCCCATTCACATAAACAACATCAAAACTTGGTGTAGCCCAGCTGTAACCCAAGTAAAAGTGCAATCACCTTTAAGTCGCCCGAGATCTACCAATGATCCACATTTTTTTCTGTACTTGTCAAGAGGTACTTCATACTGTCGTATGATTCTTTCATGTGAAATCTATTTCCAACAGGAATATTTCCCATGTGCAATAGTATTGCTAAATGTAGAACTTTCTATAAACAATCTTCATTCCTCTGGCTTGCAATTTATATTTAAAGCCGCCAATAAACCGTTAATGTTATTGCAGAAAACCAAGGCCTTTTCCATGTTAGGTGTTAGGCTTTCAATCCGATTAAGAAAAACACATACTAAAACATCGTCTTCTAATAAGTTCCATTGCTGCAATCTTGATCTTAGTAACTCTGCTTTACTTCCTGGAAGTCTCTCATAAGATTGTTCAATTCTGATTAGGTTACTTTGTGCAGTTGGCGGTATAACGTGCTGGGTGTCGATTCAAGATCTCTTGATGTTGATAGCATATCTTCTTCTTGAGAAATAGTTGTATCATCATTATTATCTGATTCGTTGATTCTGGAGTAGGAAGTTCGTCACTATGAGGCATAGGTCTTATGATAGATGGTATATTTGGAAAGTGGAAAACCGACTTTTTTTTCTTAGATATATCTATGCTTTGCCCAACACGAGATATGATGCAGAACTAGCAATCATTAAAATAATTTAAAGGCTCTCTCCAGATCACCCGCATAGATCGTTTTTTATTATTTAACCAGTTTCTCAGACCTGAAGCGCATGCATTACAGCAGATATGTGGCTCCCATTGTTTGCCTTGATCCCCAATATTGTAACCGAAATAAAGCTGATATGCCTTTTTTATCAATGGGGTAATAGACCACTTCTGAGACGCAAAAGTCACCTCACCACAAACAGAATAGAAGTGATCTGAATTATTTACACAGTTTCGAGATAAATTACAATTTCAACTATCCGATTCGACTGACTAATTTCGACTCACTAACTCCTCCGCTTTGTAGCCGCTTATAAACCCAAATACGGCTTCTACATTTTTAAAGAATATTCGGGAATTTTCGATTTAATTCCATAATATTCGCAATAGGGGCGTTTGTCAATACTGGGGCTGTTCAGTACAAAGCAGAAATAAAAGTCGATTCACATGGGTTTAAATGGCTCCCTTATTTTAAGCCCTGGAGGTTGGGGTTTCGTATATGGGAGTCATCACTGGAGAACCCCAAGCGATATTGTCAAATTGTGCGAAATTTCCTTAACTTGGAGAAAAAGTATATTTGGCGACGTCGCACCCCTCTATTGTTATTACAAGACAAATGTACCACGTGCATGCTTTAGGTTAAATTATTAATATATAGGGAGACATGACAAGTTTAATTGTGGTTATAGCACACCAAATATGATAAGATTTAGTCGATTTTATTTTACATACATTTTGACTATTGTCCAGTGTGATCGATTAAACTCAAAGTGTAACAAGTGAAAGAAAAAAAATAAAAACTGTCTTACAATATTTAAATAATTAAAAAGTGTTAATAAGAAATGAAATTTCCGTAAATCCTAAGAATAATTTTCGCAAACATAGTACGGACTTAGTATAACTCACGAGAACTCGTGAAAACTAAATATTGTTTAAATGTCGGGTTTTTGGACAAGGTTTATTTTGTCTGTGACGTCTCTGTTTTAACCTAAGCTCTCTTTGATCTTACATTATGCCGGCCACACACGTACAGTTTTAACTGTTCAGTTATAATCGCCAGTTAAAATTTTTACGTGTGTGGGTATTTCAATCTGAACTGAACTCAGTTCAACTTAACTGTACAGTTTAACTGAGACATATAAAATTTTAGTATTTTAAACTGAAATGAATAACTGAACTGAGTGTGTGTGGGGCTTCAACTGTATAGTTCTCATTTCAATTTGTGTCGAGCATCATGTCGCGTAAACAGAATCAATGATTGTAGATTTTATTGGAATTTATAGATCTGAACCTTGCCTATTGCACGTTAAATCTAGCGAATATCGTGATCGCGCCAAAAAAAGTTGGTATCTACAACAAGTTAGCGAAAAAGTTACAATAATTAGAACCTGGTGCGGTAAAGAAATCTGTTTTGACAAAAATAAACAACGTAAGATCTGCTTTTCGTTAAGACTAAAAGAAAGTTGAGACATCAAAGAAGTCTGGAGCATCTACAAACAGCATTTACAAGGCAGTACTACGGCCTGTTTGATTTCCTACATGGTCAAGACACCTCGAGAGCTTCAAGTTCAAATCTGGACAGTGAAAGTGAAGAAATAAGAAAAACACGATACAGTTAATGTATAGTATGTATTTATTTGTTTTTAAAAATGTAATTACTTTGCTATGGGACTTTGCTATCATTCATGAGTAGTTCATGAAATTATTTCTGATTTCTTTTGCGTCATTGCAAATTTTCTCGACGATGATGAAGTGGAATTATGTTTGATTGATAACTATCGCAACCAATAGAAATAATAGACTCGTCCTGACTCTTTTCTTGATATATACAATTTGCAGGAGCCTCGTACTAGATTGATGTTTAATTAAAAAGTTTTGCAAAGCACAGATAATCATTACTACCTTCGCCACATGCCATAGTTCTAAATTAATTGAGGGCTGAAAGATACAAAACCGTGAGGCTAGTGCCTTGCTCGAGATAATCGGTAGTTAACAACCTATTTTTCGGTTGAATCTAATAGTTCTTGCCCAAATGGCATCAAAATATCCGTTTTGAGAGGAAACGCGTCGTCCTCAACGAAGATATACGGAACATTCTTGAAATTGTCAGCAACATCATCAGATTGAGGAATATGTAAATTCCCGTTCACCAGTTTTTCAAATAAAGATGTGTTTTGAAAAACACCGCCATCGGAAATTTGTCCGTTTGTTCCAAAATCCACCAGTATGAATCGGTATTTTGCCTCAACTATTGCTAGAAGAACCATACTGTTGCCTTTGTAATTGTAATAATAAGATCCAGAGTTATCAGAGAGAATTATCTCATTGTGTTTGCCATCCATGCTATCAATGCAGTGTGGGAAATGTCATCTTTCATTAAACAAAATTCCAATCTCCTTTAATTTTTATTCTGAGTGGGGGAACTAAAATAAGCACGGAACAATAAATGATAAAATAGTTGTTTTTTAATATTTTATGATATTTTAACAATATATTTTTATTTTTTAAGGAATCGGGTGATAATCCACTTCCAGTTAAAGAAGATATGAATGATGATGTTGAAGGCTATATATCAACAACTGAAGATGCTCCAGCAAAATAATCAAAAACACCAATATCAAGGCCTGGTTCTAATAAAAAAAGAAAGCTAAATGATGACCTGTCAGCAAAAGTGCTGACTATAGTGCGTGACCACTTCAAAACACCTAGGGATCAACCTGACCGTTATGGTCTGATAGGAAAAACTGTTGCTGTGAAGTTAAGAGGTCTAGAAAAACGTCTGACCCTCATTGCGGAAAAAAAATAAATGACGTATTATTTGAGGCTGAAATGGATTATCTAAGCACATCGCGAATGTATCATTATAGTTTATCAGCAAGTTAAAGTCCTAATATTATTACTCTAAGTACCACATTGACACCTTAATCGGAGATAGTTGGTTCTATCAAGTAAATTCATAACATCACAACTGGACAATCTTTCTATAGTCAGGACGACACAGCATCATCTTATTTTTCTCAATTTAATGATGAATAAGAGAATTAGGCAACAAAAATTCAAATTTGATTTGAGACTAACATTAGATCGATTCTTTAAAATTCAAGTCGATTCCTTTGTAAAAATAAAAGCAGTTTGCTAATAAAAAATGATTATGTTCTTAATTTCTCTTATTCGTTTTAAATTATAAAATACGTACATACCTGCATATACTTCCGCAAAATTTTGTACAAGGCGTTACATGTCTCTGGGATAATTTTACAAGTGCTTGAGGAGATATTCTTGTAGGAAATTTGAGACACTCATACGATCATCCTGTTGCTAGAAATCTCCAGGTGGCAGTTAATCTCTCATGTTGAGATATTGCTGTTCTCATGACCGTATCTTTCTTCACAATCAAAGCAGTTTTGGTACAATGTTTGAGTCATGTGCAAATAATGGAGGAAACCTAATGGTTCTTCACTTAATCTTTCTAATGAATTTATGAGGGAAGGTAAATTTGTTATTGTAACCACTTATTACACCACTGTTTACGCTTTTTCTTTTTTCTTTTTTTGTAAAATTACAAAAAGTAAACCGAATGCGGCCAAATCGTTTCGTTCGTTCGAATCCATGAAAAAAACTGAAGGATTGAACTGTATGTGTGTGTACATCTTAGTTTACAGTTCATTCTTACAGCTATAACTGTACAGTTGAAACTGACATTTAAAACTGTACGTGTGTGGCCAGCCTTATAAATGAATCTTTAAAGAAGCTTAGTTGTTCTCGAGGTCCGGCGCGCTAAATTAATTTGAGTTATTTTACTCCTTTATATAATATTTTTTTTATAACAACATTCTAAAACAAATAATTAAATTGTTTAAATCGCACGACTAATAAAATCAGAAGCCGTTGGGTCGTTTATAACTCGGTTTTTTGCCCGATGTATATCATCTCTGTAGCAGAAATCCGTCGGCCTTTTTTTCGAATCACATCTGTCGTAAATTAAAACAGACGGAATCATCCATTCGTCATGGTATTTTAGTAATTTTTCTGCGAAAAATATTGCAGGATCATTTCTATTGCGTGTATAATTAGAGGATTAGGTTATTTTTAATTTCGGGAAGGAGTAATATTGATGGTTATGCTTAAAATTATGAACGGCTTGATTTAGTTTTATGGCTTTTATGAGTTTCTTAATGATACTTTTAGGTTTAATTTGATTAAAATAAAGGCGATGGCTACATGAATTAGAATATTATCTGAAATCAAAGCTTATTCTTTACGACAATAGAGAGGTGTAACCAACAATCAATGTCGCAATATAACCAAAATAACGAAAGAGCTTTTTTCACAAAAGCCAGTTTATAGAGGCGCCAGAGTTTGTGACCTCGATGGGTAACGAAAATTTCTACTAACAAGTAAACCTACCCAAGTGCAATTCACCGAATTGAAAGAAACTTGCCCTACGAGTAGAATATTGAAAAAAATAGAATATTTTTTTATAGCGGCCTAATTCACTTTTAAGGGTAAAAACTACCCCTTGTCGGTGTAATAAATGGTGGTAAGCAAGTAACGGAACAGCTAAAGACTTCCCCAGGGAGGATTTGTTTGGTAAAAGTTAAGGTCATATCCGAAATAATTTTCGACGAGAAATCAAATGGTTCTCAATTCGTCGACTACGTATTTTTTTTTATGTATGTACACCGATTACCCCGGAATGGCTACCCCGATTTGAATGAAATTTTTTACGTTATATTCAGAAGTTGCTGCGGTGATCCTATATTTTTTTAGATTAAATTGGTTCAGTAAAATCCAATATGGCGGCCAAAAAAATTAATTTTGTCCGATTTTCTCCAAAATTGGTATGGAGCAATTTTCGGGGTTGTACCCAACGAATCTGAAGTTATTTTTAAGAAAATCAAAATGGCGGATCCAATATGGCGGACAAAAAAAATTTAATTTTGTCCGATTTTCTCCAAAATTGGTATGGGGAAGTTTTCGAGGTTGCACATAATGAATTCAAATCATCTTAAAAAAATTCGATATGGCGGATCCAATGTAGCGGACAAAATATCGATTTTGTCCGATTTTCTCCAAAATTGGTACGGGGGAGTTTTCGGCGTAGCACATGACGATTCTAAAATTATTTTAAAAAATTCAATATGGCTTATCCAATATGGTGGATAAAAAGGTTAATTTTGGGGGATTTTTGTTAGTGTTAATTACGAGATTAAAATATTTTTTGTAAAACTCAATCTAGCGGATTCAATATAGTGTCCTAAAAATTTTACATTTTTCGACTTTCTCCAAAACTGATATATAGGGTTCTTGAGGGTGTAAATTATAAATTTAATGGTATTTTACATTTTTCGATTTTGTTCAAAGGTGCAACTGAATCGTTTTTGAGGATATAAGTAGTGAATATAAAATTATTTTAAGAAAGTCTAATATATCAGATGCAATATGGCGGTCTAGAAAATTTAAATTTCTGGGTTTCATCCAAAATTGGTACCAGGGGCTTTGAGGGGTTTAGATTTAGATTAGATTAAGGCGTTAAAATAATTTTTTTGAGATGCAATATGGCGGATCCAATATGGTGGGTTGAAAATTTCACTTTATTAGCATTTTTTCAGATTTGGTATTAGTGAGCTTTCGGGGTAGTGTATTACGAATATGAAGTTAATTTTTCATAAGTATTAGGTTCATAAGATACAATATGAGGGACTAAAAATTTTACATTTTCCTATTTTGTCTAAAATTGATATTGTTGGGTTCTTGGGTCGTATACAAACTTAATATGTAGTATCAAATATATCGGGCTAAGAAATTTAGGTCTCAAATTCGTTAAATATCAATATTGGAAGATTTTGAGGCTAATATTACCAATCCAAAATTAATTTGAAATTTAAGATAGTGGATTTACTTTGACAGACTAAATATTTGTTTAGCACAATTTCACTGGTATTTGGAGAACTCTAAGAATGAAACAACTTTTAGTGGTTCATTTTAGGATGATTTACAATTTTTTATAAAACGGGTACTTTTTTACCACCTTGGAGCGAGGTACACTAATCTCGATTAGTTCACATAATTTATACATAACATAATGAATTCAAAACTAAAAATTGAAAAATAAAATTTTTATAAAGAATTGAACCGACTTCTAAAAGTGCGCTAAAAAATTAAAAATAACTATAAATTTTTATATGAAATTGAAATTTTTGAAGTCGGCGCCAAATTATTTTCAAATGAAATTACAAACTATTTTTAATCTGTTTATTTGAATCACATTTTGTCAGTTATTAGTTTGGCGCCGACTTCAAAAATTTCAATTTCATATAAAAATTTATAGTTATTTTTCTTTTTTTAGCGCACTTCTTTTATTATTTCTATACAAATTAAGATAGACGTGTCTCAAAACTGTTTTTGATTTATTTGTAGATTGATGACGCATGGGTATTCTCTCCTTAGACCAACTGTATAGACTATTTTAATAATTTTAAAATAAGATATTTTTTTACAGACAAGCAAGATATCCAATTTCAACATTTTTACTTATATAATTTTAGTAAATCCAAATATTTCTTCAGAGGTGACGGTAGTGTTCTTTTACTTATAAATTATATTTGCGGTGTGTCCCCAGATTGACTATCAAAGAAGAGCAGGTTTTCATTTGTGAGTTTATTATAAGAAACTCGTTTGTCCGCATATTCTGTACACCAATATTCTGTTTTTTTTTTTAATTTTATGTTTATATTTTATTCAGCAATGCGGATATGACTCGCTAATTATTATTTAGCTAGAGAAAATCAAAAAAAAAAAAAAGTTATGAACTGAATTTTGTTGTGGTATTCTGTTTTAGGCTTTATTCAGATATACTCTGTTGTGTCTAAGTTAAAATGTATCACAAAACACTAGTTTCTCGGTACCATTTTGCAGTTCGAAATCCCGGTTCGAAGGAAAATATACAATCATTTAATAAGTACTAATGTTATTAACTGACTTCTGAAAGAATGATTTTCCCAATTTCACCGCTATGTTTTTTATGTATGTACATCGATTACTTCGGAACGGCGGCACCGAATTGAATAAATTTTTTAACGTTCAGAAAGTACTGCGGTGATCCTATATCATTTTGGAAGAAATTGGCGCTATAAAATACAAAATGACCTTGATAATACGGCAGAAAAAAAATCATTTTGTCAGATTTTCTCCAAAATTGGTATAAGGGAGTTTTTGGGGGCGCACATAACGAATCTGCAATTATTTGAAAAAAATCAATATGGCGGATCTAATATGGCAGCCAAAAAATATTACGTTTTCCTATTTTCACCAAAATTGAAATCGGGAGGTTTTGGGGATCTATATTACTAATCTAAAATTAATTTCAAATTCAAGACAGCGGATATACTATGGCAGAATAAACATATGTTTGATACAGTTTCATTTAAAATGGGTATTTGAAGATTTTTTAGAATCAAAGAATTTTTAGTTGTTCATTTTAGTGTTGCGTATAATTTTTGATAAAATGGGTACTTTTTTCCAACTTTGAAATTATTGCATTGTTCATTAATCTCGCTTAGTAATTAGATCAAATAATTTATGGATATCATAACAAATTTGAAACAACAAATAATTTTCATTTTGTTTTGTAAAGATCTGAGATATTTCTAAAATACTATTTTTTGAGGTGAATTTTACGGGCGGTTTTTACCCCGTTAAAATGAATCTCAGCAGATACAAAAAATACGTATCTCGTATTTTTGTATTCTCTACAACATATTGAAGTATCATTAAAATCGGAGCCGAATACTTCAGATACCTTCCTTTTAAGTGTTAATAATTAGTAGAAGTGTACCGATAACTATAGCGTTAAAAAATTTAAAGAACCGAACAGCAGTAAAAGTACCCATAGAAACTGTTGAAAAAAACATCTTTTGCAGAAGATCAATTTATTGTTAATGTGAGTTATCGTGGTAGAAAATTAACAGTGCGTTCTTCGTATTTAATAAACCTTTAAATAATCTAGTAAGTGAGACTACATACTATTGGGAGAAGTCTTATAAAAAAAGGTTTGATGAGACGAGTTGCTGAAAGAAAACCATTATTGAGATCAGTAAACAAAACAAACTATTTAAGTCGGATAAACATTGGATTCTAAAAGACCAAAAGAGAGTACTCTGGTCTGGTGAATCTAACTTTGAAATTTTCGAGTCCAAAAGAAAAATTTATGAGGAGAACAGGTGAAAGATTTGTGAGTGACTGCATTATACCTATTGTTAAACATAGTGAACATTCGGTGATGATGTGGGGATATTTTGCAGGATCAAAAGTTGGCGATCTCATAAAAATTGAAGGTCCTGTGAAGAAAGAAGATTATAAAAAAAATTACAAGAAAATTTTGTTTCATCTGACAAATGTTTACTGTAATCTAAATTTATATTTCAAGACGAAAATGACCTGAAATATTAATGAAAACTTTGTAAACCGTATTCAAAAAGTTTAGAAAAACAAAAAAAAATAGAAGTATGGAATGACCCTTACAATCACTTGACCTTGATTCTGCTGAGTTACTGTGGAAAGAGCTTGATGGAGCAGTAAGAAAGGCTCGTCCGAAATAAAAAACTGAACTTTGGCATAATTTACAACAGGTGTAAAAAAATATAGCAGCTTCAACTTTAGATAAATTTAGTAAAATTTTCTTTTTGTTTCTAAAAAAGAGTATATATGTTATTGTTTGATAAAAAAAAATGTTGGTATAATTTTGTACTTCTAAAGTATTATAATTTATATTAGTAATTATTCCAAAAAAATTGTCCTAATTAAAATTGTTTCTTTACGTTATTTTCAATCCCTTTTGTATAATTTACCATAGCATAAAAGTATTTACAATGAATTTAATATAAATAAAATTTTTGTAAAAAAATTGAACCGACTTCTAAAAGTGCCCTAAAAAGTGAAAAATAACTAGAAATTTTTATATGAAATTGAAATTTTTGAAGTCGGCGCCAAACTAATACCTGATAAAATATGATTTGCATAAACAGATTAAAATTACTTTATTTGCAATTGCTTTCTTACCATAATTTGTATATATTAGTAGTTATTTATTTCATTTAGAAATAATTTGGCGCCGACTTCAAAAATTTCAATTTCATATAAAAATTTCTAGTTATTTTTCACTTTTTAGGGCACTTTTAGAAGTCGGTTCAATTTTTTTACAAAAATTTTATTTTTCGATTTTTAGTTTTGAATTCATAAATTATTTGAACTAAGTACCAATCGATATTAGTGTGCCTCACAATGACTCCAAGGTGACAAAAAAGTACCCATTTTATCCAGAATTGTAAATCACCCTAAAATGAAACATTAAAAATTCTTTGACTTAGAGTTCTCCAAATACCAATGAAATTGTGTCAAACAAATATTTAGTCTGTCATAGTAAATCCACCATCTTATATTTCAAATTAATTTTAGATTGGTGATATAGGGCCAAAAACCTTCCAATATCGATATTTAAAGAATTTCAGACGTAAGTTTCTTAGCCCGATATATTTTATATTGTATATTAAGTTTGTATACGCCACAAGAACCCAGCAATATCAATTTTAGATAAAACCGGAAAATGTAAAATTTTTATTCCTTCATATTGTATCTTATCAACCTAATAGTTGTAAAAAATTAACTTCATATTCGTAATACACCGTTCCCAACCCCCTAATACCAAATCTGAAAAAATGCGAATAAGGTAAAATTTTCAACCTACCATATTTGATCCGCCATATTGAATTTCAAAAAAATAAGTTTGACGTCTTAATTTAATCTAAATCTAAATCCTTCAAAGCTCCCTAGTACCAATTTTAGATGAAATTCAGAAATTTAAAATTTCTAGACCGTCATATTGCCTCTGATACATTAGATTTTCTTAAAATAATTTTATATTCGCTATTTACATCCTTAAAAACTATTTAATTCCACATTTGAACAAAATCGAAAAATTTTTAGTCAGCTATATTTTCACTTGAAATATTGAATCCTGAAAAAATTCTATTTAATTCATAATTTACACCCTCAAAAACCCTCTATATCATAATGTGCTATCCCAAAAACTCCACCAAATCAATTTTGAAAAAATCGGACAAAATAAATTTTTTATCCACCATATTGGATACTCTATAATGTTTTTTTTTTAAACGTTTTGAATTCGTCATGTGTGACCCCGAAAACTCCCCCGTATCAATTTTGGAGAAAATGGGAAAAAATTAATTCTTTTGTCCGCTGTATTGGATCCGCCATATTGAATTTTTTAAAAATATTTTGAATTCGTTATGTGCAACCTCTAAAACTCCCCCATACCAATTTTGGAGAAAATCGGACAAAATTGTTTTTTTCGTCCGCCATATTGGATCCGCCATATTGAATTTTTTTAAAATAATTTTAGATTCGTCATGTGCGACCTCGGAAACCCCCCCATACCAATTTTGATGAAAATCGGACAAAATTAAATATTTTTGTCCGCCATATTGGATTCGCCATATTGAATTTTTTTAAAATAATTTCAGGTTCATTATGTGAGACCCCGAAAACTCCCCTATACCAATTTTGGAGAAAATCGAACAAAATGATTTTTTCGTCCGCCATATTGGATCCGCCATATTGAATTTTTTAAAAATAATTTTAGATTCGTCATGTGCGACCTCGAAAACTCCCCAATACCAATTTTGGAGAAAATCGGACAAAATTAAATTTTTTGTCCGCCATATTGGATCTGCCATTTTGAATTCCTTAAAAATAATTTCAAATTCGTTGGGTACAACCCCGAAAATTCCTCCATACCAATTTTGGAGAAAATCTGACAAAATTTTTTTTTTTGGCCGCCATATTGTAAGCGCCATCTTGGATTTTACTGCACCAATTTCATCTAAAAAAATATGGGACCACCGCAGCAACTTCCTTTACATAACGTAAAAAATTTCATTCAAATCGGTGCAGCCGTTCCGGAGAAATCGGTGTACATACATAAAAAAAAATATATATATATATACGCGACGAATTGAGAACCTCCTTCTTTTAGAAGTCGGTTAAAAAAAAGATAAATCAAAATTTTTTATGCTAAAAAAATGAAATAAAATTATCCGTAAATTAGAAATTAGTATTTTATTGTTTAAAAAACAGTAAAAAGCATATTATCGTATTTTCAGAATATTTAAAAAATCAATAAATAGAAAAATCGAAAAATAATGAAAGGCGCGAAAAACATTACACAACAATTGAAGATTATTCGACATGTAAAAACATGCATTTTATCTATTTGAAGTTTTTCTCTATCTTTTGTAGCTAAGGATATATCGAGCATTGAAAAAATCATTCTATGGTAAAAAAGGCGTATTCTTTTCATATTTTTATTCTCGATTGAAATGTTTAAAAAATTACAAATTTAACTCGCACTTAAGATTATCTGAAAGTATTTGAAAAGAGTTTTCAAACACTTTTTAGAAATTGTCATATGACCATTCCTTAGAGAAATATTAAACTTTAAAGCTCAATTTGTTTTCTGGTAAGGATGGGAAAAGCTATTGTCGGAGATTATATTTATTTAAAAAACATTACTATTGCGAAATACTGGCTCTGGATTATATCCAGTATTTATTTAAAGAAAATCCAATACAAAACCAAAAACATGAAAGAATTTTGTACTCGACCATAATTGAAAATTACGATGCCGTAGAAATAAAAACGAAAGGTTTTCGAAAGCAGAGCTTGGAGCTTTAAGATTCCGAGGTAAAGCTATTGTTTACCGCACAACAGCATCTGGGTCAAGAAGTCGTTATAATTTTATTTTATTTAAATAAGGAATGGAGTGAGTAAAGAAAATATGTAGTTAAGAAGAGACAATGTTATTATAAAGGTAATGTAAAGATGAATTTAAAGAGGAATTTTTCCATTTTCGTATAAAGCGTGTCTTTAATTTTAAACTAAATTTAAAAGATGTGTTATACAAAATGTCCTATTTATTTTCAGAAAGTTGGTTTATCTTCATAGATAAGGAGACCGCATAAAGACACTAATAATAAAAAATATACCCCCAAAAATTTACTAGTAATAATACATCTTTTCTACTTAGATGTTTTAGGTTTTATAACAAGGGGATCTTATTTGGAACATCCTGTATAAAGGTAAATGACATGAAACAGACACATACTAACTCGAATGTTAAGGTTTTATATGTTATTTCTTCTCCCCTACATAATTGATGTATTTTATGGGACAAAAAACGTAAAAATTACCACCGCGAAGGGTGGTCTGATCTATTTAACAGATGTTCGACTTTCTTAGTTCAACTCATTAGTATTTGAGGAATGCGTGTCGCATTTAATTTGAAGTACTAGTAACATATTTTAATATGATTATTTTTATATGGACCGTTAAACTCATAAAAAGTTAATAAGGTAATAATATATATATATATATATATATATATATATATATATATATATATATATATATACATATATATATATATATATATATATATATATATATATATATATATATATATATATATATATATATATTTAAAAAGTTTACATATTTAATAAAAACTGTTTTTAGCATATTTGTTGCCAATTTATATTGACAATATAATATATTCTTAAAGAAAATGCAAAATACAAAAAAACGATGTAAAAAATACAAGGTGTTCTATTTAAAAAAAAATAAAACTTGATATTATATCTCCATAATTAAAATTAAAAATCACACTACGTCACTGGATTATACCGAAAAAAGTGTCTTAAGTATGACTTATTAGTTTTATTGTAGTTGCTTTGATAAATGAAATATAGGATATTTTTAAAAATTGTAAAATTCGAAAATCGTCCTGTAAATTCGAAACCGATGACTATAGTCGTAATTTGTTTTTGCCGTTATAGTTTTCTCATAAAAGAGCTCGGTACCCCTTTACAGTTTCCCAGATAGCCTATAAAAATTTCCAAAAACGGTCCGCCCTGTACAATAATGGGGGTCACTATTTAAAAAATCAAAGTTAATTATAGCACAGCTAATTTGGAGTCGTCCTGTAAAATTTAATATATGGAAAATAATTCGTATTAAAAAATCACAGTCGATACGTCTGAGAGATTTTTCAAAAACCCAGCGTTTTTTAAATAATGAATTTATTATAGACTACTTCCTCAATTCTATATGTATATACATATTTATATATATATATATATATATATATATATATATATATATATATATATATATATGTTTATGCGACTTTTCACAGATTCCTCTGTGTGAGTTGCAATAGCAGTGGATACATCCACATTATGCCGTTGTAGTGCTGAAATCACATTCAGCAAACGTACAACTATATGCAACTCCGCGTATAAGTGAAGTAAAATGCGAACAGTAAATGCAAACTTCGTTCCATCATATCCTTTCCGCGTTAGAGGTTGCACAATTTGAATAGATTGCTACAGAACACAATCAATCCATTTCCACCTCCATCGAGATGATGGCCTACCTGTACCACCACACCGAGAAGAAACTTAAAACTTACCCTCCCTGCCACAGTGATACAGCAGAGGCACATGTTTCGTCTCTACTAGACTCATCAGGGTACCGACATGCACCTGGCTGTGCAAAGGACAGATCGAAAGGAAGCATGCAAATACTGAATGCGGTTTCGCCGACCTCCCGCCGGATGGCGTATATATGTTTATGCGACTTTTCACAGATTCCTCTGTGTGAGTTGCAATAGCAGTGGATACATCCACATTATGCCGTTGTAGTGCTGAAATCACATTCAGCAAACGTACAACTATATGCAACTCCGCGTATAAGTGAAGTAAAATGCGAACAGTATCATCTGCCGTATCACTGTGGCGGGGAGGGTAAGTTTTAACTTTCTTCTCGGTGTGGTGGTACAGGTAGGCCATCATCTCGATGGTGGTGGAAATGGATGGATTGTGTTCTGTAGCAATCTATTCAAACTGTGCAACCTCTAACACGGAAAGGATATGATGAAACGAAGTTTGCATTTACTGTTCGCATTTTACTTCACTTATACGCGGAGTTGCATATAGTTGTACGTTTGCTGAATGTGATCTCAGCACTACAACGGCATAATATGGATGTATCCACTGCTATTGTAACTCACACAGAGGAATCTGTGAAAAGTCGCATAAACATATATATATATATATATATATATATATATATATATATATATATATATATATATATATATATATATATATACATATAGAATTGTGGAAGTAGTCTATAATAAATTCATTATTTAAAAAACGCTGGGTTTTTGAAAAATCTCTCAGACATATCGACTGTGATTTTTTAATACGAATTATTTTCCATATATTAAATTTTACAGGACGACTCCAAATTAGCTCTGCTATAATTAACTTTGATTTTTTAAATAGCGACCCCCATTATTTTACAGGGCGGACCGTTTTTGGAAATTTTTATAGGCTATCTGGGAAACTGTAAAGTAGTCCCGAGCTCTTTTATGAGAAAACTATAACGGCAAAAATAAATTACGACTATAGTCATCGGTTTCGGATTTACAGGACGATTTTCGAATTTTACAATTTTTAAAAATATCCTATATTTCATTTATCAAAGCAACTACGATAAAACTAATAAGTCATACTTAAGGCACTTTTTTCTGTATAATTCAGTGACGTAGTGTGATTTTTAAATTTAATTACGGAGATATAATATCAAGTTTTATTTTTTTTTTTAAATGAAACACCTTGTATTTTTTTCATCGTTTTTTTTTGTATTTTGCATTTTCTTTAAGAATATATTATATTGTCAATATAAATTGACAACAAATAGGCTAAAAACAGTTTTTAATAAATATGTAAACTTTTTAAAATAGGCAACGTCTATTAACGAAGCTATATTGATATAATATAAAATCATTTAGTTCATTTTTTTAATTACAATTTTTTAACCAATAGTATATAATATAATAAATATTCTAACTACTCTCTATTAAAAATAATATCTAAATACTTCAACCATTTCCATAAGCCACTGCTAAGAACATTTTTTAAGTTCGATTAATATAACATATTAGTTTACTTATTTTAGAAGAAAAAAACAATACTAAATAAAAATGGTACTCTTTATTCGAGTCGGCAAACTTCACTGTTTAGCCGCAAACTGGAATTAAAGTTTTTATTACCAGTGAAATCAGTTTTTTAAATAGAAACAAAAATCTATTTACTATGCTTCAATTTACTTAAACCTTACACATATATAACTTTTTGTAATATGAGTTACTACCTTTATTTACCATGTAGAATTACGTCTCCAAATATCCTGATTTGTTATCCAAATACCCTGTTTATATATAATAAACACGACAATTTTTCAAAGAAGGCAAATATGCTGATGGATGATCTTTTATGCTTTTGATAACTACTGCGTATGTTTTAAATATTTTGAATTACCCTGTTTATTTTAACTTTTAAAATATAGGGAGAGGGAAGCAAGAAATATTGTTGTTCAAAAAATGCTTTAAATCTGGATTACCTTATCCTATTTTAATGAATTTTAGTTTATTTAAGGAGTAATTCTAATGTAGTAAAAGAGCTTTAATTACTAATAAAATTTTCATAGCATTTTATCAATCAATCGTCAGGTGGCGGTATTGGTCAAACATATTAATTTTTGCAGTTTTTTCAATTATTTTAACCCTAGAGTGGCGCGCTATGAGTATTTTGCCGCCCTCGGCAATAAAACATTAATATTTTGTCAAATATTTGCGCGTTGAGCTTTTTAGTAGCCGCCCCACTTTCATCGTTGAGCCCCGCCGAAAGATTGGACTCGATCAGGAGGAGAAAGTTGTTACCATCTAGTGTCGCGTGGCGTCAATTTGCTCACTGCGCGCATACTCACTTAAGTACAAATTATGTAACTTTTTTTTTTAATTTGTTTGGATTTTTAAAAAAGTAAGTATTTAATTAACATTGTACCACCTAAAAACGGTTGTATAAATGTTTGTAAAATTTAATTTATGGAGATAGAAAGTTGCCTAGAAAAAAAGTTATTTCAATATAATTTATGTAAATATTTTTTTATTTTAGGGCTTTTGCGTGACGAGAATGCAAAATGAGAAACAAGAAAAAAGCTCAAATAATGTCTTGATTAGAAGAAATATCAGATTTCGAAGAAACGAGTTCACAGTTTGTAGACGGGAAAGTGTCTGAAAGTGATCATTCTAGTCAATATCTTGAGCATCACATGAACACAGAAGAGTATGGAGACGACGGCGATTAAGGCAAAGAAGAGCCTTCTGCAATTGCTGTATCCTCTGAAAGACTCTCACCGATGCCAACGGTAGTCTACTGTAGAGAGAAGTCGTAGCGTTTCTCCAATTACCATACGTCCCCAGATACGACGTCGTTGTCGTAAATGTACAACAAAATCAGGGGTCAGGTCGTGTACACGTCCATCCAGTGATGATGATCAACTATTAGTAGAACTTGTCCAACGTACGTGATCGCTCCTGTCGCTCCCCCTCCCTTGGATCCGCGCCTGTATGTACGAAGATAAAAATGGGGTTCATCCTCCTTCACGACCAAACATACGGATAAGACAGGAAAATATTTTTATACATCGTCCCGAAATAAAGAGAGAAGAGGCGAGCAATTCTAAAACACCTATAGAATGTTTCTGTTTTATTTATTACCAAATCAATGCCTGAAAATATTGTGTTATTTACTAACAAATACATACGAGCACATAAAGACAAATTTTCCCAAGAGAGAGACTCAAAAGAGACAGACTTAACTGAAATGGAAGCTTTTATAAGTGTAATGTTTCTGGCTATACTAAAAAAATGTATCATATAAACATTCAAAAAATGTGAAGTAATGATGGGACTACCCCTGACATTTTCAAAGTAACCATGTCGATAAAGAGGTTTTATTTGCTGCGATTTGATGATGTGTTCACCAAAACTGAGCGTGCAAGTCATGATAATTTTGCAGCTATGCAATATATTTTCGAAGCTTTCATTACCAATTTTCAAAAGCATTATCAAGTTGAAGAGTACAATAAAAGAGATGCTGGAATCGTTCAGAGGACGATGTAAGTTTCGGGTTATATGACTAATAAACCTGCCAAATACGATATAAAACTATATGCTCTCGTTGATGCAAAGTCATTTTATATCAGCAACTTGGGTATATGCTGGGAAATAACCAGCAGATCAGTTCAGTGTTGATACTGAAGCAGACGTTTTGGTAAAAAGATTATCCCGGAATATTCTCAACACCGCCCGAAACATAACTATGGACAACTTTTTTACTTCCATACCTCTGGCTGACCATAGAATGTCCACTGTTGAAACTTTACGCAAGAATAAAAAAAATACCACCATGTTTTCTGAACACTGAAGATAAGGTAAAACCATCTTCAATGTTTGGGTTTGGCGAAAACAAGGTCTTGCTGTACCATGTTCCAAACAAAAAGTAAAAAAAGATTGTTTTACTATTGTCAACTTTGCGTGAGGATGACAAAATCAGTGAAGGCATGGGTCTTGCTGTGAAACCTGAAATTATTACTTTTTACAATGAAATTAAAGGTGTAGTCGATATTGTGGACCAAATGAAAAAAGAACCTTTTGTTGGCAGAATGACACGCAGATAGCCAATGAGGTTATTTTATTCAATTTTGAATATTGCTGGTATAAAGGGCGGTTATTTTATTCAATTTTGAATATTGCTGGTATAAATAGTCAGATAATTTACAAAGCCAATATTGAAGATTTGATGCTAAGAAGACTGTATTTGAAAAATATCTCCATGGCCCTAGTTAATTGATATATGATCAAAAGGTCTCCTATTACAACTTTAAATATTCCTCTGAGGAACCAAATTGTCCGCTTTGTACATTTCGAAGAATCTCCACCTTCAAAGAAAGAGGGCGAGTATATGTTCAACAAAAAAAATAAGCGCACCAAAAAAGGGTATTAAAGATGCATGTACTTATGCTGAAACCTATTCTATAGATGATGAAAATTTAAATTTTTTTTTAATTTTTCCATTTTTTATTAATAGTATGTAGGATAAGTTAAACAAGTTCCTATGAAAGTTCCAAAAATTATTATAAGCCAAAGTTTCCTTTAATTAATATTAATAAATAGTTCCTTTTCTTATAAACTGTTTGTTTTTTACTTAAACACTGAAAAAATACAATAATTTAATTGCAGTATTCCCACATAAAATTAAAAATTAATATAAGCCCGCTCACTGACGTAATTCGGAGGAACGCGCCCACTCTAGTGTTAAATAAAAAAGTAATTCCAAATTATCAGCTTTATTACATATAAAATGAGAAAAGTAAAGTGACACACCAAAAGTCTCACTGTTTAGAAATTATATTATAGATGATATTAATAACTTTTCTAAAGGTCTTAAAGCAAAGCCAACTTCATATAAAAACAATTGACATACCTTGAATGGTGCAAAGCAGAATAAACAGCAGTGCAAATTGCTACAACTTGTACTAAAAGATAAAGTTTGCGGAAAAAAGTCCAGGAAGAATAACAATCTCCTGGTCCGAAAATTTAGGAAAATTGTTAACCCTTTTAAATGGACGACGCTTGTGGATAGCAGTCATATTAAGATCTAAGAAAAAGTATTGTATAAAGTACTAGTTTTACCTGCGACTTTGTCCCAACTAATAAAAGAACTTCTACAATGTTAATTATATTAAGTGACGATCTCTTCCATCTTATTGGTAGAAATCAATATATCTACGTTTTTATTAATGAAAACTTTATTTGAAGCCACTCAACTAGCGCAGTTTTCTTTTTACTTTTTTTTTTTAAATAAATGATACCGTACAGAACATCTGTTAAAAATCACGTTCTTTATTTTCCTCGACTTTTTTCCTTTCTAACCCTCCATCGACACTCAATATCCGCCAATATTGGCCGAAATGCAGCATTTGGCCTTTTTCGTTCTTTTTACCTCCTTTTTTTCGGAAGGACACAATCTTATCTTGGCGTGTCACTGCTGCACACATGGCACACGTAAATTTTCAACGTCGGCATAGATCGGGTCGGACCTGAGATATATTTTAAAATATATTTCAATAGAGTTTCTTTTTTGTACAGATCTGGGCAAGAGTTAAAGTATAATAAAAAAAGTATTTTTCATTTTTGTACAAAAGGTTATCTTATCAGATAGGCGTTAATGATAAATATTAAAAAAAGGGTTTAATGTTTAAAAAATTAGGGCAACGCAACGTCAAGAACAGTTTTCTACAGTAGAAGCGTTTATGTACTATTGTAAGCTTGTAGCTCTATAAGCATAAGTTCCTACCTAGAGGTATGTCAGTTATTTATGGTTATAAGCTTGCGAAACCTTTCCTTAACATTATAACATTTCTCCTTTTCTAAATAATATAATAACCTTCATGATTTACTCACCATAAAAATATCGTAGTTAAAACTTACAGTGCTACTATATGTTTATTGAATTCTAAATAAAACAGCACGACATGAAATTTGTACATTGAATAAGAATATTAACTTCTTCTGAATTTTGGGTCGTTGCCTTCGAATCTGCTCCGTCACATCAGGTTTTTAAATATCCCAACCCAAAAGGTCAAAAACGCGATTCTGGCCCATATTTGAGGTTATGTATCATCGCGATATTTTTTTTTTCTCAGAAAAACTAAAATAGCATCTTAAAGTATAAGTCATACTATTTCACTTTTGAAAATTTCAAATTATATGAATTTTTCAAGTTTTGGAAACCTTCACCTTTCGTGATCAATGAGGTTTTGAGCGACAATTCTAATAATCCATAGATGTCTTAAGGTTATCAAAGCATCGCTTAATCCAAATTTGTCATTAGTTATGCAAAATAAATTTGTTTAAACAATTTGTTTAGCAAGAAATAGACGGGTTTCGTATTTTAGTATATGTTTTATTAATATCGGCCAAGCGCTTTCGGTCTAACTTAGACCATCCTCAGGGCTCAGACCCTAGAAACAAGAGAATATGGTCAGCAAATAAGCTTACTCAGTACTCACCAACCATACTCGTCAAAGGGCACACCTTAACCCTGCCAGTTTGAGAGCAGTCGCCAGCGTAGCCTCCACAGAGAACAAATCGTATACAATTAAAAAAAAAATTAAAAAAAAAATTAATTTTTTTTTAATTTTTAATTGTATACGATTTGTTCTGTGTGGAGGCTACGCTGGCGACTGCTCTCAAACCGGCAGGGTTAAGGTGTACCCTTTGACGAGTGAGTATGGTTGGTGAGTACTGAGTAAGCTTATTTGCTGACCATATTCTCGTGTTTCTAGGGTCTGAGCCCTGAGGATGGTCTAAGTTAGACCGAAAGCGCTTGGCCGATATTAATAAAACATACACTGAAATACAAAACCCGTCTATTTCTTGATTTCTTCGGTGTACAACCTGTTAATAACTTATTAATTTGTTTAGCAATGAGCTAACAGTGATTAGTATGGTCAAACTTTTATGGTTTAGTTTTAAAATTTATCATCTATGTCCTACATTTCTCGCTATGGCTGAAGATTATACGGGAACCTAGGACAGTTTTTTAGATATACGAAGTGTGGCAGGAAAGTAATCAGACTGATTTTTTATTTATCAAAGTTTCTATTTTTTTCAAACATCAATGTTATCCCCTTCAAAGTAGTTCCCTTGGGCAGCAACACACCGATGGAGACGTTTTCCCTACTGTTGATAGCAACGTTGGAAGTCTACAACCGGTATGGTCTTCAGCATGTCAGTTACATTCTCCTTTGAGGACATTTTTCTGTTTAGGAAAAAGAAAAAAGTCAGAGGGACTGATGTCAGGTGAATAGGAGGGATGGGGAACCACAGGAATGCCTTTTAAGGTCAAAAATTCTGTGACGGAGAGGGCAGCGTGACATGGGGCGTTGAAATGATGGGGCATCCATTTGTCTGTAATGTCTGGTCTGACGCGAATCACCCTCCTTCTGAGTCTTTTTCTTTGTGGACGATTCCCCTTCTGTCAAAAAAAAAAACAGCATCGATTTGATTTTCGATTTGCTCATTCGGGCTTTCTTTGGTCGAGGAGAGCTCTGAGTGTGCCACTCCTTACTTTGTCTCTTGGTCTTTGGATCGTATTCAAGAAATCCATGATTTATCACCTGTAATCACACGACTAAAGAAATCTTGCTCATTGGCGATTCTGTCAAGAAGATCAAGAGACTTGTTTTTTCGATTATCCTTCTGCTCAATTGTGAGGTTTTTTGGCACCATTTTGGCACAGACCTTTCGCATGTGCAGATGTTCAGTCAAAATTTGATGAACGGTAAATCTGTTCAAATTTAATTGTTCACTCAACATTCTTAATGTTAAACGGCATCTTACAAGAGTCTCCACACGTTCGATATTTTCGTCGGTTTTGGAGGTTAAAGGCCTCCCTCAGCGTTGTTCATCTTCAGCGTTTTCTCTGTCTTCCAAAAATGATTTGTGACAGCGAAGAACATGAGCTCGGGATAAAAAATGTTCCCCATAGGCCTGGTTTAACTTTTTAAACGTCACATTTGCCGATTCTCCAAGCTTAACAAAAAATTTAATGGCATAACGCTGCTCCAAATTCCGCTCTTCCATTTTGCGAAACGCACAAACAAAACACAACTTCACTAATAGCAGTCGAAAAAATCACGTAGTTAACGAAAGACGTTGAAACTCGCACTGAGTACTGGGAGAGTATTAATACACGTGCTCTATCAAGGACAACAGCGCAGCGTTGCCAGATCACTTGCAGTGTTACCAGTATCATTACTTTTCTGCCACACCTCGTATATTTTTTATTGTAATTTAACGTACTGTACACAAACCGTATTAGCATATTTTGGGAGGTCAGTTATTTGAGTATCCATCACCAAAACATCAGAAATGTTTATTTCATTCTTACATGTACTTAAAACATTTTAAAAAATGGTAAATAAGGCAAGGTACAATACGCTCTATGTACCTCGGCCAGTACTGCGGTGTACCTAAGACACAACCAGAATTTGAGGATAAGACATGGCTATTTAAGGAAACTATTAACTTTTCTCTACTAAAATCGTTTTATTCGGTCTAGAGAGATATTTAAATCACAAATCCTTAACAAAATCAACATAGCATTTATAATATTTTTTTTACATAAGAAAAAAAAACTTTAAACACAAACAACTAAGTTTTTAATCACTGTTTTGTCACATAGCAGTCTGTAAGACTAAAGGTAGGAAAGTATATAGATACATTTAAACATAACTGATAAAACAAATCTACATATAACAGGTACCTGCCTTACAAATTATAGAAAATAAAATATTTAAATAATCAACTTTACAAACTATAATTAAGTATTTCTTTCTTAACTTTTTAATCAGTCATTTGGACTAGCTTTTTAAAGAAAGTTAGCAATGTCTAGGTATATTATTCAGTCTTAAGGATTTAGCAGAAATCCCAATACTTTTATATCTCTGGAACATTATACATTTCTCTGTTTTTGTTAACTCTTTGAAGCGTTTTAATTTTTTCTGTAATGTCACTTATCGGGTATAGATTTAAATCCTCTTTTTCAGGCCACTTTTGCATCGATCTCAGCAATACATCCTCTATTCTACCTTTGCAACAAAATAGGAACCTTTGTATACAAATATAACATGGTCACCAATATTGTAATTTTCTTGATTATCATCTAGGTTCTCAATCTCGCTGTCATTTTTGAAGACATCTTCAGATGTGTCACTCAAGAAATAATTGACAGAATCCTCATTGTTTTCTGATTCTGATAGAATTCTTATCTTGACCCGATTTGTAATCTTGGATTTGTTTTTATTGATTGATTTATTTTTTTCAAAAGATTCATGGACATTGCTTCATTAGATTTAGTTGAAATACATTTTTTAGCCTTCATATTTTCAATTTCTTGTTTTTCTGGTGCATCAGTTAATACTTTGGATCTTCCTTTTTGCCTTCCCTTTCGTAGTCCTTTACGAGGATCGGCTTTTGGGTGAGAACGAATCATAACCGGCGATATCAAAGTTCGCGATTGTTGGTGTATAACTTCAAAATCTGAGTTGGTCGACTGGCTAAAAGGCAATTGATCAATTTTGGTAGGTAATTTTTCAAATGATGGACAATAAGAATAGGATTCTGGCACAAAATCAGCATCTGTGTAAATGTTTTCATTTAAAGGATGGAAACTAGTTGAACTAAAACCTTTACAAATATTGTTTGGTGTGAAGGCAGGAGGAAAAGCTTTTCCCACCAAGCCAGCAATATCATGAATAGTTAATGGTTTTTCCACATGACCTGGAGTTATTAGTAACTCGTTAGCTGCTATATTGAAATAAATCTTGAAAGGCCCAAAAACTGACTTATCTAGTGGTTGCATGTAGTTACTACATCGAATCGTTTGACCAACCGGATGGATTAGTACCTCCAATACTGCCTTTTGGAGCTCCAGTTAACATAAACTCCTTAAAGTTTACACGAGGGAATATCAGCATGGGTGAAAAGTAACCAACACCTGCATTAATAGCCGCTATCATTGTTACTGCCGTTCCTTTTTCAGTGCTTGTCATTGACCCAACTTGCTTTTCGCCAAGAGATGCTAATATCTTCGGAGAAACATGGACAGTCAACAATCTAGTTTCGTCTAAATTCCAGATATTAGTCGCTTTTATGTAAGGAGAACATTTACAAAGGATTTTCTTAAAATTGCCAAATGTTAAGCTTACTGTATGTTTATTAAACGCTGATGAGAGAGCAAAGTTAGTGGCTTCCGGCATTTTCAAAGATAATTCTTTTTGGTATCTGTTCCTAAATAACCGCAGTCAATAATCGCCGGCCATTTTATTAGTATCCCAACTCTTAGGGTGCGTTTTTCCATTCGCTTTTGCAAATTGATATGCAAGTGTTTTCACGTCTTTTAAAGTCAGTCCAAATTGTAAGTGTGCTGCATCTTTAATATAGTTAACAAGACTACCTTCTTCGTTACGATCAAAAACTTGATTAACTGCAAGATTTTCGTTTAATTTGCTTACACCGTTACCTGTTTCTACACAGTGCTTTAAAAGATGACGCAAAGTTGTTCTTGATAATCTCAAATGTTTGGAAGCACCGAAAGTTGTGAATTTTTTCTCCTTAATCATTTTAATGGCATTTGATAGATTATCTACAATAATAGGCGTTCTTTTCTTCTCCTCTTTACTTCTAGGCATGATTTCTGAAATATTAAATGTATTTTAATAAAAATTTACATAATGTAGATGTGGAATAATAACAAATATATCATCCTGGCCAAAGTACAACATCCAGGTTTACCTAGGCTACCTACCAAGATAGAACTGATCGACAGTAACCGAGGTACAACACTACTACTTTGTTGTAGAAAACGCTGCATTTAAAATATTTTAAGATTACATATCTCGTAAGTTTATTATTGTTTTAACACTTGTTAAATCAAAGAACCGATCGCATATAGAAGTTAAGCGACTACTATAAAACATAAAACTAGCAGACTTCAAAATTTATTAAATATACTTACTTTTTTCGGCAAAAAAGTTTTCACTTCAATAACACTAAACACTGGCTTAATGGCGGTAAGCGACTAACTTCACATTGGATAGTTAGTAGTGATGTACTGAATACCATAGACAACAATTTAATAGCGCGGGAATATTTGAAATGAGTCAATTGGCCTGGGTACACATAGTGCCGAGGTTCAACAGGGTCCTCTACTAACCCAGAAATAATCAATATGATATTAGTTTACGGTTACTGCCAAGGGTCGGTAAGAGTATAAACAGAAATATTTCCAAATCCAGGCGTACTAAACCAACAAACATATACCGCTGTAGAAGTCGTCTTCGACAAACTGGTAATTTCGGTCGTGCAACGATTGATGTGGATAGAATCGTATAATTAAAACGCTGGAGGTTCAATAAGAAATTTTAGAACGAATTGAAGAAAATCCGAGTTTGGATAATAGACACTTAGGTTATGAACTTAGCATTTTTAAAGATAAACTAAATGAGACTTCAAGAAAACAGCTGTTGCATCCATTTCACCTCCAGATAGTTCAAGAACTTTTACCTTTCGATCTCGAATTGGGACTAGGGTTCTGTCGATTCTTTAATGAACGGGAACATGTAATATAAGTTTCCATAAAAAATTGTATTTACTGATAAGTGTTGCTTTACAAGAAGAAGTATGATAAATTTACATAATGCTGACGAAAACCCACATGCAATAAAATTTGTGCATTATCAACATTAATTTAAAATTAAAGAATGGAGAAGGATAATTGACAGATTTATTATTGGTCCTTTTAAGTAACCACCACAATTTATTAGATTATTTTCCCCTGGCTACCAAACAAAATATATGGTTCATCCATGATGATGCACCTCCATACTTTACATTAAATGTTAAAAATTATTAAAATGAGAATTTTTAAAAATGACGGATAGGTAAAGGAAATGATGCTTCGACAGATTGGCCAGTTCACTTACCGGATTTAACGCCTATGATTTATTTTTAATAGAGAACCCTTAAACAGATGGTATACTGTAGACCAGCGATAACTGAAAAATAATTGTGGACACAAACACAAAATTCACTAAACACTTTGTGTTTAGAGGGAGAAATGATAAAAAGGGTGCACTTCTACATTCTTCTCAGAATTAATCTTTGTGTACATGAAAACGTAGGTCATTCTGAACATTTACTTATAATTTAATTTATATATTAATTAATTTATTTGGCTTTATTGACTCTGTTATTCATATTGTTCTTTGTTATTGTCGTTGTCTTGTTAGCCTTTAAACATATTCCAAATTTATTGTACCAGTTCTAAGCCTGGTAAATTATGAAGATGGGCTAAGATGAGTCTCTGTATACAATGAAATATTTAAAATCGATTTTTTCAGAAACGGCTGCTCGAAACGACACCTACTATAACGTTTTTAAATAAACGGTATGAAGGAATTATAAATTCTGATTTAAAATTTAATATATATAGGCAAAAAAAGTTGCGATGCCTAAAGTGACGGCGAAATGACACTGATGATGCCCTCTGCAATGTACGGGGTGTCCCATTTTCGACACGTAGGGAATATTGGAGTTATTATCAAAGATAGTGTGTTGCGGTTTTCACTTTAGTATACTACTTTTTAACGAAATGAAAGATTCCGGTGTCAAATTTGTCATGGCTTTTGTAGTTTTTAATCTACAGGGTAATTCTGAAAATCATCGTTTTTTAGGCACATCTCGTATTTCCGTTATGCGTTAATTTATCAAAAAGATAAAAACTTTTATACAATTTTCAGTGATATAGTCGGCTTTTTCTAAAAAGTTTAGTAATCGAGATATTAAGCAAATTTATGATTTTTTAAATAGAACACCCTGTAAATTATTTTAGATATTGATTAGGTATAATTTAGGCTTTTCACAAAACATGTAATGTGTTTATTTTATTTTGAAAAACAAGGGCAGAATTCGATGTTTTCAATAATTTACTTTATTTGTAACAGTAGGCCATGACCAATTTATATGAAACAAATGAAAAATTTTGACAATAATAAATAATTATACCAAACACACTTTAAAAGTTAATTTTATTGTTTTTCTATATTTTTAGGTGTAAAGACTTAATGATTATTATATTTTTTACTTTAAACAACACTGTTTTTATAAAACAAGAATATTGGAATTTGATTGCAAAGAAACCAGAAAAACATTATTTCATAAAACTAAAGTAACAACACCAAAACGAAATACTGAAACTAAAAGTAGCTAAGAGTTTTTTTAAAGATGGTTTTCATAATGATGGCCGTTTTCTCGAATGCAATATCGGCACGGTTTTGTTATTCTTCTAATTGCATTTAAATGAATCATAGGTCTATTATGAAGAGTTTGAAAGGCCAAAAAAAATTCACGAAGTTTCGCTATAGATTAATGTCGTGTCTTATACACTTGATTTTGCATAAAACTCCACAAAAAAGATCCAAAATGGAAAGATCAGGGGATCGCGGGGGCCATCTCACTAGTCCATTAGTACCCATTAATCTTTGAGGGAAGGTATTGTCCAGAAATGGACTAAACAGCCAAGAGTTGTGGCTCGGAATACCGTCATGTTGAAGATAAGTGAAATTGAAAAGGGTCAATGGAATATTTTCAAGCAATTCTGAAAAAAATCAAAATTTCAGTAGAAAATAAAGAAATCTATCTGCCGTATTTAAATAGTTGTTATATATGTATTCTCCTTTCAGGCAGAGAAAAGGAAAAAATATATACTAACAGTTTGCAATATCCTGCCGACATACATTGGAATTAATATTTCATTTATCATATATGGTATTTATATTTTTTCAAAATTCTTTCAGCGTCAGATTTGGCTACACTAACTTCTTCCTCTATTTTTCTATAGAATGATGAAACTGACGCTGCTGCGTAAAATAACACATTTGTTTCTTTTCTCGCCCCATCTTTTTTTGACGTTTGTTTTGGGTCGCGGCTGAATAAAAGATCCGTGTTCAACTAGATTTCTTTTTAAACGAGCAAATATGTCTGGAAAGGGTTACCTTTTTTCTGGGTACCTAACATGAACAAAAATGTTGCCAGATATGAGAAGTTATCCTAATGATAACGCTTTGAATAAATTACCAATTGAAATATAATTTAGAAGCTTCTTGGGGACTTTCATTGCTTTTTATAAAACCTATCATGGTTTTGATAATTATCATTAACGGCCATTGTAAATGCAAAATAAATGAAAAGTAAAATAAAAACACCTACTTATCAAAAATATTTCATAAATCATAACAATCTGACAAAACTGTGAAGTTTTGGACATCTATCATTTGTTTGTTATAAATTGGCCATGGCCTACTGTTACAAATAAAGTAAGTTATTGAAAATATCGAATTCCGACCTTGTTTTTCAAAATAAAATAAACACATAACATAGTTTTGAAAAGTATAAATTATACTTAATCAATATCTAAAATAATAAAGGGTGTTAAAAAATCATAAATTTAGTAAATATCTCAAAAACTTAACTTGTTAGAAAAAACTGACTAAGCCACTGAACTCTACGTAAAAAATTTTTAAAAATCAGTTTTTACCTTTTTGAAAAATTAACGCATAACTAAAATACGAGATGTCTCTAAAAAACGCAAATTTCAAAATTACCCTGTGGATTGAAAACTAAGAGAGCCATGAAAAGTTTGACACCGGAATCGTTCGCTTCGTTAAAAAGTGGTGTACTAAAGTGAAAACCGTAACACTATCTTTGACAATTACTCCAATACCCCCTAAAAGTGTCGAAAATGAGACACCCAGTATATTGAAACTATTAACAGATCTTGATTTCTTATCCTAAAAACACGAAAGTACCAAATTTAGTACAAATCAAGCTAATGTTAGGATACATTTTTACAAAAACGTTTAAAAAAATTATAACTTTGACTTCCTGTATTTGAAAAAACTTTTACACTCAGGTAGATTTGTAGACCTTTTAGAAATACCCGGTATTTAGAAACAAAAAAAGTGTCTCATTTTAACTCTCAAAACTCTTAAAATTGCGAAGTAAGAAATTCGTATGTTACTTCTTTGACTGTGTCAAATTTCAGCTTACATACTATATAGCCTATAAAAAAACAATAGAAGTGTTCAGAAATATAACTTTTTTTTCCGACGTTCTTCCTCTTTAACCACTTCTGGGCAATACTTTTTTTATAAAACCTGATGACAGTAGTGTCGGAGATTACATCGAACAAACAAATTTTACCTATTTTTAATATAACTAATATTATTTTAACTTACAGCCATTTAAGTTCGATTACCGTTTATTGTAATATTCCTGATAAGAAATGAGAAAAAACGTAAGATAGTAATTTATCAATCATTTTCCAAATAAAATCTTAATTGTTAAAAAAAAAATAGAGAAAAACCATTTGCCAATAAGTACTATTAACAAATGTCAAAAAATTAATGGCGTGTAGGATATCCTTCGGTTTTATAATTTCTTGTAAACTATTAGGCATCGATTCAGCTTTCTAACAAAATTAGTTTCAGTGTTGGCCAAATCTCCCGGACATATTGCTTTAAACTTCTCATTGTCAGACATTTTATGTATTTTCACCCTTTCCTCGGATTCTAACTACAAATATTTAATGCGATTAACATACGGAAACCGTGGTGACGGTTTATAGGATTACCCGTAAGTTCATAGGCTATTTTAAAAACAAAGAAGTTGTGTCATAACAGATTTTTTTTATTTTCTGTTTAGATTGAGAAACCAAATGCTTCGGGGATTAATTATGAAGAGACCAGATGATCAAACTTTTAAAAGTTTATTTTGAAAATGAAAGGACAATTATTGCGATTCGAAATGTGACTATACGCAATTTAATTACACAAAGTTCTGTGGCTGGCGCTCTGTATTTACATCACAGAATATTCAGCTCGTACAAAGTGTAAAAAAAGATGTTAAGATATTAACTAGATGTCGCTCCAATGAACTAAGGTTGAGGTGAACAACAGTCCAATATATTTTGGGGCATCTTGACTTATTCTTCTTCGGGGAGGGTTGCTGATACTTGCATATGAATCATGTATTATAAATTTTATTTCATTTTTAACCGACTTCTAAAAGAAGGAGGTTCTTAATTCGCCGAGTATGTATGTTTTTTTTTGTATGTACACCGATTACTCCGGAACGGCGGCAACGATTTTAATGACATTTTTTACGTTATGTAGTTTTTAATCTACGAAATTGAAGCAGTAAATTCCAAGATGGCGCTGACAATATGGCGGCCAGAAAAAAAATAATTTTGCCCGATTTTCTCCAAAATTGTTACGGGGAAATTTATGGGGGTCGTACACTCAATTCAGTATGGCGGATCCAATATGGTGAAAAAGAAATTAATTTTGTCCGATTTTTTTCAAAATTGATATGGGGGAATTTTTAGGATCGCACATTACGAATCTGAAATTATTTAAAAAAAATTAAATATGGCGGATCCAAGATGACGAATTAAAAATTCCACACCTCTCGATTTTGTCTAAAATCAATATTGGGGAATTTTTGTTAGTGCTAATTACGAATTTAGAATATTTTTTGAAAAACTGAATCTCGAGGATTCAACATGGCGTCCTGAAAATTTTACATTTTTCGATTTTCTCCAAAACTGATATAAGGGTTCTTGAGGGATTCAATATGACGAATCAAATATAGCGGACTAAAGATTTTACATTTTCCGATATTGTTCAAAGGTGGGTCTGAATCGTTTTAGGGGGTTTTGGGGTTTTGTATTACGAATATAAAGTTAACTTTTTAAACTATTAAGTTGGTAAGATACAATATGAAAGACTGAAAATTTTACATTTTCCGATTTTGTCTAAAATTGATATTGCGGGGTTCTTGGGACGTATACAAGCTCAACATTCAATATAAAATATATCGGGCTAAGAAACTTACGTCTTCAGTAATTTAAATATCGATATTGGAAGGTTTTTGGGTCTATATTACCAATCTAAAATTAATTTGATTGACAGACTAATTGTTTGACACAATTTCACTGGTATTTGGAGAAACCTGAGAATCAAAGAATTTTTCGTGGTTCATTTTAGGGTGATTTACAACTTTGGATAAAAAGGGGGGGGGGGGGTAATTTTAGTGCCACCTTGGAGTCATTACGAGGTAAACTAACCTCGATTAGTACTTAGTTCAAATAATTTATTGGTATCATAATGAATTCAAAACTAAAAATCGAAAAATAAAATTTTTATAAAAAAAATTGAACCGACTTCGAAAAGTGCGCTAAAAAGTGATAAAAACCATAAATTTTTATATGGAATTGAAATTTTTAAAGTCGGCGCCAAATTATTTATAAATGAAATAAATAACTACCAATGTATACAAATTATGGTAAAAAAGTTCACATTTTATCAGATATAAGTTTGGCGCCTACTTCAAAAATTTCAATTTCATATAAAAATTTATGGTTTTTTTTTCTTTTTAGCGCACTTTTAGAAGTCGGTTCATTTTTTTTTATAAAAATTTTATTCTATTTTGATATTACGTTTGATTTTTGTAGTTGTGTGTGCGTTTCTTTTATTAATTTAATAACTAAAAAAAATATGCTACCTATATGTAATAGATGACAAATAGTTATAACATGGTTTTGTTTTATAAATGACAAATACGTTGTTTGCTTTTAGGCCTTTGTACATTATACATATGTTTGTTATTGCTGCCCATATAATATATTTGATAGGTGATATAGCTATAGACTTTGCGTTTTACTTGTTTTTGTACTGTTATATTTTTATTCATTTTGCTACACTGGTGTTTTGAAAGGCGCTGGACCTCGCAGAGGTGTAAGATAAATGAAAATGTAGCAGAGCAGTGCTGAACGCTTGTGGCAGCACCAGTGAGCAAAGTGCCAAGCTAACCCCTATGCCGGAGAGTAGAGGTGGGTAATTAAAGGCGCCACTGCATTTGAGCCAAGGTAAAAGCAGAAACTTTTCACGTTGTTATGTGGACCTAGCTCTCAGCTTACTCTAATAAACAAATCGAAAAAAAAACAAAATCATGTAGACCTGGGATCAAATAAAACGCTTAATAAAATTTTAATGATGTACTTTAATTAAAATTAAGATTTTAGTGGTAAAGTCATCAATCCATTAACCTCTAGACTATAATGATGATCTTAAATTACAACTACAATTATACACAGTAATATTTTACAATCTAAAGGTGGCAACCGTAATGTCGTGCAGTGAGGACAGGTGTCACAGGTAGGGTGGAATGCAGCTTTCCGCCCGGTAGTAAAATGATATTATTCTGCCCGGTAGTAGAAACCGGTAGGGTGCATTGGCCCGGTAGGGAAGACCATAAGATAAAGATAAAAAATGCCTAAGATAGTGAATAGTAGATAATAAGAAGAATAAGCGAATCTATTAACTATCGCCAAAATGTCAAGAAATAATTAAATCCAAAATTCTAAATTCACACCGTAATTAGACAAAAATTATCAAAGATAAAATTTAAGGTAATAGTGTAAGAAATAATAAAACTAAATAGCAAAATTAAACAAATCATGAACTTTGAGTAGTCGCTTGCTCTAACCATTGAGCTCTAGTTACATGAGTAATAATGAGAGATATGCACAAGTAAAAATTACCAGCATGACATGAGATACAACAGGTTCATTAAAAAAATACTTATATATATATATATATATATATATATATATATATATATATGTATATATATATATATATATATATATATATATATATATATATATATATATACGTGTATATATATATATATATATATATATATATATATATATATATATATATATATATATATATATATATATATCAAATAAAACGCTTAATAAAATTTTAATGATGTACTTTAATTAAAATTAAGATTATAGAGATAAAATCTTCGATCCATTAATCTCTAGACTACAATGATGGTCTTAAGTTACAACTACAATTATACACAGTAATACAATCTAAAGGTGGACAATTTTAATGTCGTGCAGTGAGGACAGAAATAATAAAACTAAATAGCAAAATTAAACAAATCATGAACTTTGAGTAGTCGCTTACTCTAACCATTGAGCTCTAGTTACATAAGTAATAATAAGATATATGCACAAGTAAAAATTACCAGCATGACTCCCGGTATTCACCTGAATTAAACCAGCAGAAATATAACAACAGATTTATTAAAAAAAAAATATATATATATATATATATATATATATATATATATATATATTACTCAATCCATAATAGGCATGATGACTGTAAATAAGAATCACTGAAATTATGACTTGAAGTAATTATATAGGATAGACAGATTCTAAAAAACACATTTATTTTTAGATTACAAGTGAGATTATATTTATTTTAGTAAAAATAAAAACACAAAATATGGAAATCGGCCATATTAGATCGAACACCAATCAGAAGCGCGTGACGTTACGCTCTCGTACACATCACATCAGTCATAATTGTTTATCGCCTTTATCGTTAGAGTTTGTCTTTATTTGCATTGTTAATCAGATATTTTGTGGATAAAACTATCAAGTGTGTCAGTTTCCTGCTATCAGAAGTACAACAACGTCATGGAACAAGGATTTGTCAAGGCCAATAGCTCAAATTTGCCAAGAGGTTAACTGGTGCACTGTTTTTTCAATCTGGACGGCTTTACTTCTGAATTTGTATAATATATATACTTGTACTGATTTATCAGCTGATTTTGGAAAGGTGGTAGGTGCTTCTAGATCTTCAATTGTGTGTAAAACTAAAAAATAAAAATAAGTACTTGTGAACAAACTGTAACTATTAACACATTATTATGTACTATAATTTTTGCAACAGACTATAATAATATTATAATAATAATAATAATTTGGAAAGGGTTCCAACAGAGCTTCATACTTTTGGTATTTTTGTGTACCTGGTATGAGTCAATATTCCCTGGAGGGAGTGCGAAGCCGTTTGGCTTGTAAATCATAATAATAGGTACTCCAAAGATTGTTTGAAATCATAACTACCTATAATGTTATGATTAAACCGGCTAACAGAATGAATAAATTCACTAAAACAGGTTACCGGTATAAAAAAGCAATGGGTATGTACCTGAACTTTCTGATGAAGTGCCTGTGAGTTCTAAATGTTCTGTAAGTGGTTTTGTTTGTGCTACATTTTTGTCACTTTCTTCAATTAGACACCTTCTTTGTTTTTTGAGAACATAGGGACGCTCAGCGGTGTCAGAAGTTCATTTGCTTCTGCCTGGTTAGCATTCAAATTTTGTGGGTATACACCCTGATTTTATGCGCACTTGTAAAACTGAACCCATTACATAGTATTATATATAATTTTCCATATTATTTGGTAACTGAAAAACGAAAAAACTTTTAATTAGGAACTTTAAAAATAATACAGTAATAAAGAAATGAAACCTAACCTCAAACGGGGTCGACAGTGTTATAGAAAAATATTTACCTTACATATATTTTGTTTGCGAGCTTCGCCACTTATTTATATAAAATAAATACTTACATCAAAATGACCTTCGCAGAAATAAATCACCGAATTAATAGATACAGAAGCTGGGTCTCGCCTTGCAAGATTTAGCCACGTATTTCTGATATTTTTCTTCATTGGCACGTTAATAAATAACTTATTTGGAGTTTTTATCGATGTATTATTACATGGAGGAACTACACACCATCGATACACATTAGAATTCATGATTATCGCACCAAATAATGGAAAATATTAATCAAAACAAGCAATAGGATACAACTTGTCAAGTGTTTACGAAAGGGTGACGTCACAGGCGGACGCCATTACTATTCTAGCGTTTTGGTGCGAAATTTAAATTGTATTTTAAAAAGGTTAATTTTTCATTCTAAACATTAATTTTTTGCGGAAATAAGATTTATTTTGTATAAAGTAGGTGGGAAAAACATCGTGGAATATTTTTCCAAAATCAGTCATCATGCCTATTAAAGATACCGATAATTACTTTAATAAAGTGTAAAACAGAAAATTTACCGTAGAATATAATTAATTCCTAAATTATTTCAATCATCACGAAACTGGACATAAAATTCGTGACTCTAGATCACAGTTTGATGACGTTACAATACTTGGGTTATTAATATTCATTATTTTTTTTTATTCAAATAAATTGTGTTAAACCTGGCTAAAACAGAACGCGTTGTAATTAACTCTAAGGCAGGACCAATAAAATAGATATACTCAAAATATGATCATATTAATTTCAACAATACAATGTGAAAAGCTAGGATACGTGTTTAGAAATTAACTTTTTATTAAAAAACAGAAGAATGGAAAGAATATCTAGTTTCACTCAATAAGCCAGTCTCTAGTACCCAAGTATTCCAGTCGACCACAAAAAAAATTTCTGGAGTCAAACTGACAGTTAATGTGGCCATGAACATATCACGATGCAAAAAAACTCTAAATCTGCCAATAACAAACTCAGAATGGAACCCCTCAGATTACATACAATCCAAAATACTTCAATACTGCTACTTATAAATTAATTTAACTGAAAATTGGGAACATCGTGATAGGTCCAGGAGGCAAAAACGTAGCAAAACATGGTGCAAACTACAATTGATAATAATAGTACTCTCAAAATTAACTCTTACTGATAACAAAAGGAAAAAAAAATAGGCAGGCAATATCAAAAACCCAGAAAGTTACAAATTTCAAAATTCAAGAAATACATTTTTGTCAATCGATGATCACAAAAAAACCTAATGGGCCCTAAAGCCCCAAAATATATTTTAATAATATTCTAGAGTAGTTAATTTTGGATCTAAATGAGACTGAAAATAACATACTAAGGTTTTTTTTAAAATAAGCTTAAATTACACTTGCTAAAAATCGATTTAGGGCTAAAATCTTTTAAAATTTACAAATCCATGCAGGATTGTTTTAATAGTTGTTAATTTAAAGTTCCTTACCCGATGTTTTTGGGGTCTAGACTGATTCCTTCGTTGGTATGTGCAAACTGCCCAAAATCCCTATCTCCAGGTTTATCCCGATAAACAAACCATAACTGCCAACCTGGCAAAAGATACAGTACTCCAAAATACAACAAAATTACCAGCATAATTTTCGACTTTTTATTTCAGAATCCCAAAAACTTGGCAACTAAAAATTGAGATGGAAGTCTGCAGCTGCTTCGGCCGAATCAAACCAGGAAAAAGTGAAAAATCAAGGCAAAATGGCTTTCATTTATAACCATGGTCAAGCTTGCGCACTAATCGACTTCCGTTAGGCCTGTTCAATTGCCACGTATAAAAAGAAATGACAGCTCAAAAAGAATGAGACTGGGCAACAACAATTGGCTGAAATGTATTTGTTAGTTAAGCTAATTCATTAATCATTAGACTTTTCCACACAAAACAAAAAAAAAATTCTAATAAGTATCCCATTATTATTTTTAATTCAAGAAATACATATTAATACATTAATAGAAATTTCCTGATTTCCTGCTACCCAATATATATACAATTCCATCCAAATATGAAAGGGGAAAAAACAAGATCTATCTGAAATAAAAAAAATGTAGCAGTAAGTTCGACATTGATAAGAAAATACCTAAGCACAGTGTAGTGAAATGCCAAGGCAGGACAAAATAATGGTAAACTTGAAAAATAAAATTAATTGAAACTGTACTTAATGAAATGCTTTTCGACAAAAAATCCCATGGATCCCTGTGTTGCGTATAATGACAGTATTTACAAAATACGGTTAAAAAAACTGAATTAGCCATAATGAAATTAAGCGAAAAATTGAACCGCGACAACTTAACATTTCTTTTTCTTTACTGTGTTTTCACTTCTTTTTTTTTTTATTTTTTATGCATTTATATGGCTACCTAAATGTGAGATCGTTAGTCAATAATTTTTCTACTTTTGGGATCATATTTAGAGCTTTAAATCTGATATTTTTGGTGCGTCGGAGACATGGTTGTATGTGTAAATTACCGATGATATTTTGAAAGCCAATAACTAACATTTGTTCCGCAAAATGGAATGACTTGGGTCAGGGCATTGGGGTATATTTAAAAAACTCTTTAAATTTCAGGGTTGGCTTTCACGAATGCTGAAACTAGATGGAGCATCTCTGATTTAATTTTAAAGTATTTAATAAGAGCATAATTGTTGGTAATATTTATTGTCTACGTAATAGCGACCTAAATGCGCTTATTTCCCATTTAGAAGACATCTCTATCAATTTTTATACAAAATTTGAACTAATTATCTTATTAGTGAATTTCAATACAAATATGCTTCATTTCGACAGAAAAAGCTTAAACCTATCCCTGGGTTTATAAGTTCTTTTAAGTTGAAGCAAATTATATCTAAACCCACCAGAATTACCAATATTAGCCCTTCTTTTATTGACTTAATATTTAGCAACTTTGATGTAAAAAGGTCGGGTAGAATGGATATTGAAGTTTCAGATCATATGCTTATTTACTACAACTTTGATCTAGGAAATTTGAAATCACAAATTTATAACTTTATTTGTACATGAATAAATAATATAAATATGATTCACTTTCTTTACGATATCAAAAGCCTGCCGTAGCGAAAAATGTATAAAATAGAAGGTATTGACAATAAAATGAATATTTTTACAAACAGTATATTGGAAGAATTTAATACTCATATACCATTAAATACAGTTAAGGGTAAAAAGATGCTTTACTGTCCCTTTATTACTACATAGATTAATGCAAAAACTTAGAAATGAAGTTCTAAATAAATTCAGGAGGACTAAGAAGTAGGAGGATTATATAAATTATACACAACGAAATTTTACAATCTTGCAATAAGATTAGGAAAAAAGGCATATTAAAATTTTAAATTCAACAATTCGACTAAAAAACAAAAATGACAGGAATTAAAAAAAATTACGTAATTTCAGAAAGTGTTTATGACTTGCCAGAACATATAAAAAATGTCGACAAATTGCATTGTGGAAGTCGCAAAATATTCAAATACATCTGAAGTTAATTTAATTTCTTTTTACAACAAAAATAAATTAACCTCAACGAATTGTCATTTTTCTCTTGCTTGGGAGGAAATAATAATAAATATTTTAAAAAATATTAATAGCTTTTGGCACTGATAAACAAAATATATAATTAATTTTACTTTGTGGTCCATTTATTTTACTTTCATTCACTCACATTCATTTCTTAAAGTTAACCGTCCAAAGGCTTTAAGTTAACTGGGTTCTACCCACACTTTTAAAGGACTTGGGAAAAGTTATAAAAAAATTTTTAATTTGTTACAAGCAAATAGTATTATTCCACGTAACCAGTCACGTTTTAGGAGAGGATATAGTTGCTCTGCTACATTGTCTAATGTGACTGATGACATAATTAGGGGTCTTGATAGCATATATGTATATATATGCGTAGAATTGGGGTTTGTACACTACGACCTGGTAGATTTATTGTGCCCCCCTGCTGCTGCCAAGTCGTAAGAGTTATCTTATCGGCTAGAAAAGGTTCCCCCGTCCTGTTTTCCTCGGGAACCTTAGGATGTTGGACGGCTTCAAGGTGGGTAGCTCCTCTTCTTTGATTTGGTGTGTTCCCAAAAACCACATCCTAAGGTTTTCTAGAGCACTGCACTCTAAAAGGATATGGATAGAGGTTTCATCCTCCTCCTCACAAAATCTGCGCTCTTCTCGTTCCACCAGTCCGAGTTACATGAGTTGTCCCTTCAGGTGGCAATGCCCCGTCAGGACCCGTGTCAGAACTCTGAGTTAGTTTTCACTTAAACTTATGCAGGTCTTGATAGTTACAGGGCAACTATTTTAATTCTATTTGACTTTTCGAAAGCCTTTGATATGCTCGGTTATTAAATTTTATTTTCGATAATAAATTATATTGGTTTCAGTAATGGCACATTGGGATTGATTTCATCATTTTTATTTAACTGTATTCAGAGAGAGAAGTCCTCAATGAAAATATATCGAATGCCCTAAATGTAATGTCTGACGATCCACAGGGTAGCATTCTCAAACCTTTACTCTGTTCGATATACATCTTTTAATTTTTCAAATATTCAAAACATTGTAATTACCACAGGTACGCAGATGAGACTAAAATATATTTGGGCGTCGATCCTTCAAAATTTATTTAATGAAACTAAAAACATATCTTAAAAATAAATTCTCTTTAGTCGTGAAAATATTAAAGATGATATGCTTTGTCAAACAAATATCGAATAGAATCAAAATAACTCAATCTTCAAATATATAGCCAAAAATTGGGGACTTGTTTTTAGATCATAATTTAAGATTTAAAAACATGTTCATCAGAAATTAATATTGGGCCACTCAGCAGTAAAAGTGTAATAATCTCAGAGACATTATTTGAATCAAGATACAAAAAAGATTTCTTATTCTGGCGCCTCTCAATTATTGTGATAGCATCTATGGACTCTGTCTAGATATGTCTATTACTAGACGCATTAAGAAACTTCAAAATTCATGCTTAAGATTGATCTTTGGTATCCATTTAGTGCAACGAATATCTCATAAATTAAAAGATTAAAAGTGGCTTAATATATATAACCGTCGTGTGCTACATGCAACTTGCTTCTCCTACAAGATACTCAAGTATAAAATTCCCTCATATTTACTGGAAGTAATAGTTATAGAATGGATGTGCATAATGTTTAGGTTCGTCGTAAAAATAGTTTAATTTTCCAAGACATTATAAATAATATTTTAAGAGTTTCTTTTCTTATTGGGCTTCTTTTTAGCGTGGCATATCCGATTGTCGAACGTTGGCTATCATGTTAGTTATCACAAACTTTTTTTTTGCACTCTTGAAGAGAGATGTTGTTGTCCTGTTGAACCACTGACGCAGGTTTTTCAACCAGGATGTCCTACGGCTTCCGGCATTATGTCTATCGGCTATTAAATGAAGAAGGCAGTATTTCTCGGGATATCTTACAAATATAGCCGAAATAGGATAGTTTCGAAATTTTTACTGTTTCTACAACTTCTGTTTTCTTATTCAGCCTCCCTAGAAGTTCCTCATTACTTATTTGGTCCATCCAACTTATCCTCAATATTCTCCTTTGTGTCCAGACTTCGAAAGCTTCTATTTTCTTAACTGAACATTTCGTAAGTGTCCAAGCCTCAACACCGGAAAGGAGAACCGAAAATACCTAGCAGCGTAGAAGTTGGATTCTTAAATTTAGGCTTAAGTCTTGACTACAAAGTACACACTTACAATGGTTAAACGCAGCTCTTGCGCATTTAATTCGATGTTTTATTTCTACCGAATGATCCCAATGACTCTTTATTAGGGTGCTCAAATATGTTATTCTATCATCTTTCTCAAGCTGAACGTTATTCATCAGAATTGCTGCATTAGGATGTTGTTGTTTTGACATAGGCACGTATTTAATTCTGTTGATATTTAGAGTTAGGTCATATTGCGCACATGAATCTACAATATTCTCCAACAGATAGTGAAAGCCTTGAAAACTACTTGCAATGACAGTATCATCTACATAATTTAGATTATTGATAGTTACTCCATTAATGGTGATGCCCTCTTCAATGCCACCAAGTGCCTACGCAAAGATCTTTTCCTAGTAGAAATTAGAAATAAGCAGCGACAATATACAGCCCTGCCTTACTCCTCTTCTATTCTACTTCAATCTCTTATGAAATTCAATTATCAATTCGGTTGTGTACTTTTTGTTTCCAGTACAGGTTGGCTATAATCCTTATATCATTCTCATCAATTCCAGATTGTGTCAACATCTTTATCATTTTGTCGTGTTGAATTCGGTCAAAAACTTTCTTGGAATCAATTAAACATAGGTTAATGTCACAGTTCATATCTCTACATATTTGTGTTAAAACTTGGATACTAAAGATGATTCGTTTAGTGCCCAATCTATTTCGAAATCAAAATTGAGTATCGGCAATACATTCATCGATTTTCCGGTAAATTCTATTATGTATTATTTTTAGGAAGATTTTCAGGATATGAATCATAAGACTTATTTTGAGGAAGTCCTTGCACAGAGTGGTATCATGACACACGTTGATTTTAGCCAGTCTGTTGGAATAACGCCATTTTCATATATAGAATAGAACAGTTTACACAATGCTTTCTTCCCGTTTTACTCTAGTAATTTTAGAATTTCTGCCTGGATTTCGTCCGGACCGGTTGTTTTCCTATTTTTCACTTTTTGCAAGCTTCCATCTAGTTATTCTCGTATAATGGAAAGTTCCAATGATATCTTGCTTATTTCAGGACTGAGTAATCTTTGATCGCTAACAAGATCTTCAATATAATTCTTCCAGGTCGTTAACTTTTTTTCGATATCGACTATAAGAACTCCATGTTCATCAATACGTTTGCCCGAGGATTTGGTTTAATATATTCTGGCAGCTTCCCTTAATTTCTTATGCAGATAAAATGCTGTTTTTCTAAGCCATCAATAATCGAGCATTCTTGAGCACACCAATTTGCTTTTGCTTTCCTTATTTTATTTCTGATCGTTCTCTGCACATCTTTGTATTTCTGCGCGTTCTTGTTTTTGTGGCTACGCCTTACCTCCACTAGTTTGAGGATTTCATCTGTCATCCAACTCTTGTTCTTTTGTGATACATAAGTTTTGACGATGACTTTTATAGACATTTGGATGCCTTGCCATAGTTCTTCAAGGTTCGTCATTTCATTATGTGACTGCTCTTACACTATAGTTCCATATTAAGTTTCACCTGGGCAGTGACTATGTTTCTTATTGCATACCCTCAAACATAAATAAATTCAATGTAACAGATATATTTATACATATTCGTTTTTTCTGTATGTCACATGAAAATTACCCATAAGATCTCAGGTGACATTGCAGTTTTTCTAATTAAAGTAGTTTTCCCTTTTTAAACATTTTTCTTCACTTCATACTGTATAATGTCTTTTTTCCTCGGCTTTTCCTTTTCCCGTGCTTTATTTTTTTCTGGTTTTTAGATACACATATTGGTATAGTAGTGTAAATAATTAATTTATATTTTCCAATTATAATTGTTGAGTCGGTACCTTATGCTTAAAAAAGTTTCTTCACTCTTTTCTAATGGCATCAACTGCACCTGATAACTGTATATACGGCAAATTAACACATTATACAATTTTGTTAAATTTCTTGTTTTGATTTTGAAATAACCATATTGCTTTGGATAAAAAACCGTTTTTGTTATTATTATTTCTATTCAAAATTTAGCTTGTACATGACAAGTTTACCAAGAGCGACTTCAATACTCTGTTCGTTTTTAACAACTTTGTAGAAAACAACTTAATTTTCTTAATTGCTGAATTATGAGTGACGAAGGTCATTTCCAACTGAATCGCTTCATTAACACACAAAGCTGTAAGACTTTGTGGAGAATTGAAGAGTCGTGGACGAAGTACAATTACAGCCTACAAAATCAACCAGACTGCCTGAATCTCTTACAAGAGATTCTTAAAATGTCTAACATGTACACGATGATTTTTATAAATTCCTTCGTAATTCGGAATCTTTTGAATTCACAGTTTGAGCACTTAATTTTGGGTTGGTTTTTTTGTTGCCAAACATTTTTAACTTCTTTGAAACGTAACAAAATATTTTGATCAAAGTAAAAACATAATCACTTTCACAAAAATTAAAATACCAGTACAGTAGACATCAAGCATAGAAATACCAGCACAGTAGACACCATGTTCTAACTAAAGGAATGGCTTAACTGCTGCTTGAAGAAGAAACCTTTATTTGATACTAGCAGTGCCACACGCGACTGGAAGCAAAAGCTGAAATACTCGTTCAGTACCCTTCCACAAGAGAAATTTTTCTCATAGAGGGATATTTTGTGGAGCAAACGAAACACAGGTTTGCAAGTCGACTTGCAACCTACGAAGCTTATGAGATGAAATTAATCCCTATATCTTAGATAGGTAACGGCACAAACGCTCGCTTGGATTGCAAACGAGTAAGGCCATAACATTTTCAAGCAAAATACTGTAATACAGACAAATTATTAATGTTATTTAGGTGAAGCAGGTTAATATATTTCAATAATTGACAGCTGTTCGAATATAATCTAGGTAAAAAATTAATTTAAATCATTCAATTATCAGTAAAAATAAAAAAAATATTTGTACTTAAATTTATTGGTATGTTTTATTTTAATTTACATTTTTTGGGGGGTTGCGCCAACCCGCAAACCTAAAGAAAAGCCGCCATTGTTATTATTCTTTAAGGATACGCGGTGCGTGCTTGTTTTCCTGTATTCTGGTGCAAACTCTTTTTTAAAATGTTTAAGCAGGTAAATTAATCCTTATTTTATCAAAAATATGGAGTCAATGCTATTCATCGATATACATCCATAACAAGGATAGAATTTCCTTTATGTTTCGCCAGGGGAAGTCCCTTAAGAAAACAGATAAAAGCACGTGTTTATTTATTCATCGGACAAAAGGTTGGAATGTTTTGATTTTATCAAAAATATTTCTTGGCATTTATCTTGAAGTGAGTTGTAGAGTTTTAAAAGAGTGTACAGCAAAACAAACTGGTATTTTTACAAAAGCACTGTCTACCGATGATCGTAATAAATAATTAATTTTTATTCAAAAGGAATTCAGCAACGTGAAATTTCAAAAAGACTAAGTTTATTGAAAAATAGTCTATTAAGAGTTACTAAAAATTATAAAGTGTTTAGCAACGTGGTTGCGTGTAAAAGTCCGGGGGAGGGGGGTCATGGAAGACAAGGACAAGTTTGGATCTATTTATGTATGTAAAATTTCTGAAAAAATTGATGAAACTCCACCATCTGGCAGATGTGTAGACCTAAAATAAAGCCATTGGTGAGTAGGAAAAGCTTATCATCAACTGAACTACTAAGGAATGACGTATCCCAAATAGATAAATTATCAATAACAATTAAAATCCTAGCTGATCCTTTGTTTTAGTTATCAAAAGTCAAATAAAACACCCTAGACTTATTAAGAAATTAGATTTATAACATTTTTAACAACTTTTAGTGTTACCTAGAGCCAACGACGGGGACATGGTGGCTTTTTGATCCTATATTAAAAGAAATAAAAAATTCAATTTCAAATTACTATGTACGGTAACCAAACACTTCAGACTTTCCATTGAATTGATTTTATGTATATTTCTCCCAATATTTATCAAATATATGATGAATGATCTTCTCGGGTTGTTCCAACTATAGTCCCAATCCTTCGTTGTTGATTAATTTTACCCATTCTTGCACGTGGTTTAACAAAATTTGTACTTCAAGGTTTCCGAAACATTTGGTATAGCATAAAAATATTTTTTGAACTCTTTCAAATGTAAGTGCAAATCCGCTGAAACTTTGTTTGTAGAAAAACAGCCATCAACAACTTTGCTCATTGCTTTAAATGCGCTGATATTGGGCTGAATTTTTAATTGATCACACGGTATTTCGGAATCATTTAGTTTATCAGCTTCTTTAAGAAGTTGTCGACAAACATTGCCCTCAAAAACGTCACAATGGTAACTTTCGGCCAAAATCTTCTTCTCTCCCAACTAATTTGCCTAAACCCTTCCAAAAAAGATGGTTCACAAATCCTTGCGACAAATGCAGTTCAGGGACTATATACTTTTGAAGAACGTAAATATCATCATTTTCTTGGATGAGAGAAGGATTTGTTGTACACAAAAGAACCTTAAATTTTGGAATAATTTTAAAAATTACGCAGCCTAAGACTGTAAAAAGAGAGTAGCAAGCATTCACATTCTTGAATCTATCTCAGTGCTCTTACCTTTCTTTATATTCTCTGTCTCTCTTGCACTCATAAAAAAGCTGTACATATATAATTCGCTATCTCGCTTACTCGTACTGCTAGGTATGTAGTGCAGCAGTTTTGTTTAATTGAAAATGAATTACTGGCTTGATCACAATTCAATTTCTGCATTATTCTATGAATAATTTACACTAACAGTTACATCCGGGGGGTCAGTCACTAACCCCAGCGTAGTTGTTTTTGCTATAATTTTTTAAGTCTTAAAAAATTTTTAATCTCGTCTTATAACTTTTATATACTGTCTTTTAGAAGTGAATTCATGCTAAAATTAACATCATCAGAATCATTGGTGATTGATGAGGGACTTCGTTTATTCCACGGATGATGCAAATTCCGATTTTTCTTTCCGATAAAACCTGGAAAATATTGCATTAAAGCTAATGTTATTTGTGTTGCATAAAATTATTACTGCTTCGCTGCAGAGCCATATTATGGAAATGTTCCCAGTCAAGCTTAATACTATAATAATGGTCCTGAAGTTATAAAACGTCTAGTTGTTCCAGCTAAATTAGAAAATAGCGGTTCTTAATATAACCATGGACAGAAAATTTACTTCGCTTCCGACAACTTCCGAATTACTACCGAAACAGCACAAATATGTCTTAAAGACGTCCATAAAACGTTTGATTTCAACATTCAGGACGTCTTATGGATGTCCATTAAAGTCGAATGACGTCCATAAGACGTTGTATAGACGTCTTATGTTACAAAAGGTAACGTCTTTAAGACATTTGCTTACAACGTCTTATGGACGGCCTTTCCCAACATATCCCACCATTAAAATTATGTACATTAAAAAGGGTCCCTTTAATTTTTTGGTTTGTCTTGTTTACAAAGTCAAACCGTGATTATTCAAAAGTCCAAGAAATAACTTTAATTAAGAAAAAATCAAGAGCAAAATATACACTACCATTTTAAATAACAACAAGTTCCGCATGAATAATTTGCTTTAAAAAATATGTTCAACATAATCTCTTTATACAAAAAAATACATAACTTAAGCATAATGTAAACTTTTTCTAATTTGAAATTTAAGAAGTGAGGTAGAAGAGCAAATATTTTCAGAACTACTACTGTTCGAACTATAAGTGAACCTATCAAATTTAAGCCTTAGTTTATCCCTTCGATATAATAACTCTAAAAGGTAGACTATCAACAAAATAAAAGTTTATTAAAATAAAAAGTACACAAATGTTTAAATAGTTTTAAAAACAAGAATTTTTATATAGTCGAATAACAAATCTGGTCTGATGCCCTTTTCAGCTATGTTTGGATTGAAGTTTCCCCATTCTTCTAACTTTTTGCCAGTCCTGTTGTTTCTGTAGATCCTAATAACAAACTGATTTTAATTTTATAGAATAAAGCTTATCATTTGTGGGAGTAAATTTTTTGATATTTTTGAGAATTTTTATAATTGTCCTCTACTATAGAATCGTGACTTATGCTATTTCAAGGTTAATATGTATAATGAAAGACAGAACTTACTCATAGTAAGTCTCACCAAGTTGGAATCGTAGACCTTTCTCTTTCCTTTTTGTACTAATCAACTGTACATGGTAATTTTACAAGCTCGCTTTACAAAGTCATAAATGCTCCCTACTCCCAGTTTTGAAATTTCTAAAACCTTAAACAAAATTACTTCTTGTAATTAACAAAACTCTATTTTCTATGTTCTTTAAATATAAACCAATCATCAGGAACAAATTAAATTTTACAGGTTTCATCAGTGGAGCACTCCATAAACAAACATTTCGCCTTCCACTTCATTAGTAATATTTCTTGTAATATTTAGGACCGGGTCTAGATGAGCTGTGCAAGCCTTTTTTGCACAGATAATATTTTTGAAAATTTCATTTCATATTTTTAATAACATAGAGTTACTACAAAAATGGTTGTATTCTTTTGAGTAAATTATCACTGATCAAAGTGAACAAAGTGTATCAGTTTCACTTCATGTTCTTTTGAATATGCATTTACTTGTCATTGGGTCGAAGTGATCATGATTACTTCAAGTGATAGAAGTGAAACTGATAACGACTCAATAGAATAACCTTAATATAAGCGGTAAAGCATTCGGGAATTTCCTGTAACACAACTATAAATAACGTTACTGTTTTTCCTAAGTACATATGATTCTCGATCTTACCTAAAGTAATACATAAACACGAATAAAAAAGATTTTCAGAGGCACATAGATAAATCAACTATTTTAATAAAATTCTTTCAAAAGCTAAATTTTCACAGTCGGCACCCCAACAACATTAAAAATAAATAACGACATGACGAAACACAAATACAAAACTGAAAAATGACAGTTGACAGAAACAAAAGGCGGGTATTTTAAAGTTATAGTTTCACGGGCATCATATTTATGTTTGTCAATGTTATCGGTACATCAAACAGTCTGTGACAAAAATCACTAAAGTATTGATAAAAAAGATCACGCAAAAGTTCTATTAACCAAGGTCGTAGTGAGGCTACTAAAAATTTGTCGTTCAATCAAAAATTTTAACCTCAACTTGTATTCAGCTGAGCTCTGTGCGGCGTTGCAAACTTACTTATTACCCAACTGCGACAAAATCCATAGGGAAGGAAATGCTTTTTAGTTTTTATCAACTAAATTATTCACAACTGTATTTATTTTCATATAAAATGTAGTATATAGACTTTTAAAAGATATCTTAAAGACGTTGTATATAGACGTCTTATGGACGTCTTTAAAACAACGACTATAAGACGCCTTATTTATGTCTTAAGACGTTCAGACATAATCTGGATATAAAAATGACGTTTATAAGACGTCTAGTGCTGTGTGGGTAGAAAAGGAGCTTACAGTAGTTGGCACTATCAAAAGTAATAGAAAAGGCGTTGCACAAGAAATGAGGAAATCTGCTCTAAAAAATGCACCTCCAGGCATTGTTTGATTTGCTTTTGGGGAAAACGAGACGTTAGTAAGTTAGCTTCCAAAAAAAAGTTGTTTCTGTCTTTTCCTCACAGCACCATGAAGGGAAAATGGAGAATGATAAACCATAAATAATTCTATACTATAACTCAACCAAAGCCGGTGTTGATACGCTTGATAAATGTGTCAGGGCATACAGTTGCCGACGCGGAAGTCAGAGATGGCCGATGGATGTTTTTTTTTCAATCTAATTGCCATAGTTGCTTATAATTCCTACATAATATTAAGATCTAAGAAGAGGGCACCACATAATCTTAAAAGCGAATCAAGACAAGAAGTTTTCCTAAAACAACGAGAAAATGAACTATGTTGATTGAGTATGGAAAACCGCTCAAAAACAAAAGGATTTCAAAATAAACATATTGCAGCAATAAAAATATTTGGTCGTAAATGCGGTCAAGATCCTTCTACCACACTGGGAACTGTAAGCAACAATTCTACTGGTATTGCAACTCGCTAAGTTGTACAAAAGATTCCCAAAAAAGGAACATGCGCTCTTTGCCCCATATCAATTGACCGGAAGTACATCAAATCATGTTCCAAACGTATCAGATATGTCTGCCCCAGACCCTCTAAAGTGAAAAATATTATTCGAACATGTACTGAACGTATAATTAGTTCTAACACGTGACTGATCCACTTGTTTTCTTACAATTTTATATATTTCTGATGTAGATCATTTTTGTTGTGATATTTTCAATTATAATAAACAATTTATCATCTTAAAAACTATGTTTTATACTAATTTTTAATTTATTTGTAAAAGGTTTGCAACTACTTTCCCAAAATTATAAGGTTAAAGTTTGGCCCCCACATCCAAGTTAGAAAAAAGTTGGGGTCAGTCGCTGACCCCCCCCCCCCCCCCCGATCTATGTTCCCCGGGTACACAAATACGTTCTCGGTGCGACTGTTAAAGCCTATTGAATAAAATTTAATATTACAGTGAGCCAGTTGATGATCTTTTTTTGTGATTGTATTCATAAATAGAGTTGCTTATATTCATTAAAATATATCTGTATATTGTAGTTTTGTTAAACTGATCATGAATATCTAGCTTGATTTTTATCGTCCCATCAAAATTTTATTTGTGCATTATTCTCTCTATAATTTGGCAAAAAAATGAATAGAGTAAAATAAGATAACATTTTGTCAGCTTTCGATGTGCAATACTAAAATCTGTAAAAAAATTTTCCGCGAGCTAATCATCAATTTTAGCGATTTTAATCATAGACTTAATTGCTATATATATATATATATATATATATATATATATATATATATATATATATATATATATATATATACAATTCCTTTTTTAATATAAAACATATCTTTCAGATCTGTTTTTCCAAGATGGAATGATAGTCAATGCTAACATTATATGATAAAACTTGCTTCTTATTCGCATACAAAACTAACCACTTATTTTTCAGGTTACAATTAATTTATTTGCATAAATTTCGCAAAAGAATGCATTTTTAACATTTTCATTCAAACCTTAAAAATCCTTGCTATTATTTTTATTAGAAATTTGCATTGTTCAACGCATTGGTCGAATATTAATAATACTGTATTTGCAATCGGTGTTTTCATTTAAATCACTTGATTTAGAAGATATTTTTTGCCCGAAATTTTTGCCAAAATTTATATTTGCTAATTCTGATTGCAAAATCGTATTTAGTAAACTCGAAACCTTAAGTATAGGGATTTTGGTATAAATACTGATATATCCCGCTTCTTATTTGTTCAATTACATTGCTACGCCCAGAGCCGTCTCTTGCCCATAGATAAAATATTTATAGATCCGCAAAGTTTAATCCCAAAAACGGCAAATTTACGACAATAAAATGTAAACGTCGTAGATCAGATGTCGGCATGTGCACTACAAAATGATTAGGTGACCATCGACAGGACCGAACTTCGAAAATCTATTTAGTTCGTTCAATTAGTCATAAATGGTGTCTAAATCAAGCAAGTTATCAAAGTTGTAACCATGGTTGCAATTTTTAGTAAAAAAGTCGATATCATGTAACTTTTTTGTTCTGGGAGTCACATCATATGGGCACAAATAATATCTGAAGCAGAAGGGAGTAATCCGGTCTGTATCTACCGATGGGAGTTAGTTTAGTCATTTCTTATACTGTGAAAGTAAAATTGTGAAGAAAATGTTTCTTACTATTTCTCTAATCTATTATTTCCGTCTGTGTGCGTTAATTTTCTTGTTGTAGAGTGAGAGTGAATAATTAACATGTTTAAGGTCCGGTAATTTATTCTCTAATTATTAAAAAATAATGACTTTCTTTTCCTTATCTTTTTTTTTTATTTTTTAAGAAAATATTGATACGAAATGGGTTTGTCAACGGATATGCAGGATTTAAAAATAATTTTATATAATAATATTTTTCTGCCGTAATGGTGAACGGAGCATATATTTTCCTGTGGTATTAATTTTTTCGACAAAATGATGAAAATGTTATTTCAAATAAAATAAGTGAACAAGATTATTGCTGGGGGTGAATAAAAAAAATATACCAACAAAAGAAATTCACATTTGTCTAACTTATTTCGTAATATTTTGCCTTTGTTAACATATTATTGAATTTTTATTTTGACGATTTCAAAGTGGAGATTGCCATGACCACATGAATCATGACAATTTCATAAAATAAGTATGGACATAACTAATCTAAATTTACTTCCAAAACCAGTATTAATAATGAACAACGTTTTTAATGTCATGTCCTCAATCTTCAGACATACAAAATAATAAATCATAGAATTGCTGCAGGACAAAAAAAAACATTTGAGCTGGGTGGAAACGTCGGTTAAATATAAGGTGGATGAAGTTATGCAAGAATATGGACATTGTGCAAATTAGCAACTGGACAAAAGTCGTTGACAATTTGGAAAAATAATTTAAACAGAGCTTAGAAATTATAGAGCCAATAGCCGATTCTGGCTAAAATATAAACCTTGTACTGAAATATTTTATGTATATAACAAAATAATAATGCATTATAATTATTGTAAGTTATATATGTATGTTTTAAAATATTCCAACTTCATTTTGAGGATGTATGTTTTTATTTATGTAAGTAATGTAATAGATGGAGAAATTGTACCATTTCTTGACATTTTGATGAATGTACTTTTTTCATATGATAGAATAAATTATTCGATGGTTCAGTTTATCTTTTGGTAATCATTCGGAAAGTGTTAAAAATATATCATACTACATGTTTTGGAAATTTAATGTTATACGAAAACACTATAAATCCAAAACGTTGTAAAGCTACACTATTTTTTAGCCTATAGAGAAAAAGGAAAATAAAACAAATAAAATATGTACACATTCCATTATATTAAATAAAAATACAAAAACAAATAAAATAAATCACTTAAAACGCTATAAATCTGTTTAAATCGCACGCAACTCACAAAGCAAAAATAAACACGAAAATGTCGCTGAGCCGATATTGTACTGTTTACGGATGGCGCTACGAAACAACCGATCGATAATAGGAAGTCGCTTATGCGCATGCCCTTATCTGATCAACGTCCAAAAATATGACTGGCGCCCGATGTGCAGAAACGCATTTTTTCGCCCATGGTTTGCCATTTTTTGGCTTTAGCAGCCGATAAGAATAGGGGTCCATAGTAGAGGTCAGTGCTCTTGCCACTGTGCGTGTGCTGTTCATTTGTGGCACCACCTACATAATCTCGCTAATATTTTCACATTCACCTCACTGTCGAAGATACAACACCATATAGCTAGTAAGCGTATGAATGCCCTATATTTTTTCACATAATTTTTTCATATCCCTGTATAGGTGTTTATCCATAATCCACGTATTTTACGAGTACAGCACAGGCATAATCTGCACCAGGTCAAAATTCTCCGTTTTATTAGGTTTTCGGCGGGCGGGTGGCGCATTCCAGTTTATACCCAACTAGTTTAGAATGGGCCATAAAACTTTTATGAGATGAACTCGTTGAAACGCGCGCTGTTTATATGAAACACTCGTTCGGCTCTCGACAAACAGTTTCACAGTTTACGGTACCGGTGAACTTTTCTATGGGCGAGCATCGATGTTTACATGTATTTTACAGAAGTTACATACATCATTTTAAGCTCGTCATAGACGTTCTCCAAATTTATACAATTTGAATTGGTAAAAAATTGTAAGGCCAAAAACAAGAAATATTGTCGCCTAAAATTGAATATCGTTTCAAAAATAAAATAATTAAACTAAAAAGTTCGATTCTGGCTTTAGATATTATTGGGCTCGATAATGAATTGACGAAAAATAACGTTTTAGATACAGGGAAGTGGAAAAGTAACAAATTTTGAGCTCTATCAAAAAATTTTTTTCAAATACGATGCTACGTTCTTATTTCGTTCAGTATATAGGAAAGCACATTCTCTATCTGTCCATACAGGGTGTCCCCATATTTAGCTAGAAAAATTTTCAACTTATTTACGATTTTTCCAAAATTCTCCAGATATCAAGCAGTTTTGGTGATTTTTGGAAAGAAGACTGTGATAAACAAACTAATACTATGCTTCTATGGTGAGCCCAAGGAAGTTCGAGGGGGTAAAAGGAAGGAGAATACTCCCCTTAAAGGGGCTATAATGTACTTGCTCAGTAAGTCAGGGGACAGGACTGGACTTGAGCAACCTTTAATTACATTATTATATTGGAAAATAACAATTTAGAGTTCATTATTAATATAAAAAAAATATAATAAAAAAAAATAAAATAAATACTAACATAAAATAGATTTAAACATTATTCTCTGGATAAAAATTTGCATGATGGGAAAACTAGGAAAACGACTTTTTTTTGAAAAAATTTCAGTAATTCCCCCTATTTCGAGGTCGTAGAACACGATTCTGATCTCCGTTGTCCATAATTTTTCCTATTTTGCGGAAAACCGTGAAAAACGTTTTTCACTTTAGGTTCAATTTTTTATACAAGATCGTTACAAAGCAAAACGAATAAAAACAAAATGGTTTCCGCCATTAAATAATGGTGTGATTAGTTCCCAAAATCTGAAATATTAGCGCTGTTGCCAGATTGCAAATATGATTTTTGTATAATTCACATATATTCTTTTCTTTCACAAATTTTCCAGCCTTTACGTGGTCTCTGCTGGACAATAACATTTTTAATTAATAAATCTAGGTTAGTTCACGTTAGTTTCAGTTTCTCAAACTAACCAAAACTAAGCCTGACCAACAATTTTAGATGGTTAAGATTAATTTTCCGCTTTTTATACATTATAAAAATTAAACTATGTTGTTAACTGTAATGGATAAATTTTATAGTTTATATTACGAAAGTATAAGTCTAGGTCAATTCAGGTTTGTTCAGATTCGTTTCAGTTTTACAAATTAACCAAAATCAAGCCAAACCTGGATTAACTAAAAATTTTGGGTGGTTAAGAATAATTTTCCCTGAGATGTATAAATCATTACAAAAATTAAACTATGTTCTTGACTGAGATGGACAAACTTTATAATTTATACCACGAAAGTATTCTACATCTGGCAACGGGTCAAACAAATATTAGTCGTTTTCGCGAGTTTGATGATCGATGAACTTTCTGGAACGTATTTTTGGCTTTTCGTTGAAAATACAAGTTTTTCTAAATTTATTCACTAAAATTTGTACAAAAATAGTTGAACTATATTACATATATGATATTTGAATTAGTACCGTTGAAAATCAATATATAAGTACTTGGTGAAGTAACGTTTGGCATTTTTTTAGTTTTTAGGGAAACTGAGGAAAAATAGTGAAAAATAAAAGCCAAAATCCTCTTCTACGACCTCGAAATAGGGGGTAGGCATCGAATTTTTTCCAAAAAAAAAACTCCCTTTTTTAGATTCATCATAATGTAAATAATTACCAAAATATAAAAAATGTATTTACCGGAAATAATGAATTAACGGGATTTACAAAACAATACCACACATTGATGCATTGTTATAAATAAAAAGTCTGCACAAATGTCTTGATAACGTACACAAATATAAATTCCGAAATTTAACTAATGTCATTGCATGACACAACACAAAAATCAAGAGAATATTAGCGTCGAGGACGATGACAAACGACCACATTATACAGAAAGAATACGCCGTAACGCCGATCGCCACTTTCGCAAATCCTGCTCTGGTTTCCTGGTTCTCATATTGCCAACCTCATAAAACAAATTTACTATCAAATTTCATTTTGCGCTTACTCCAAGTAGCCATTTGATGTCAATTTATGACGTTTATTGTCTGCATGTTAGGATAATTTTTTTAGTATTTAGCCTATTTTTGTAGCTTTCCATATCCCCTCTAATTTCCTTGTGTGAGGCGTGTCTTTGTCAGTTGCAATTAATTATTTATCGACGATTTGCTACACTGTTTGTTCGCGAAAGGTATTGCTGAAAAATGGAAAAATATGTTGACATATTAAATTTATTTTATTTATGGCGATTGCCAGAATTATAAATTGAACATGCAGAGTTTTCAACGAAAGATATTCTATTTTAACACCAATGAACAGAAGAAAACTTAGAACCATTATACAAAATCAGCTCTATTATGGAAAAATTTGCGAAGAAAAAATTTTACCCAGGCCAATAACGTCAAATGAAAATAACATAATCAAGGTGTTGGCCTATTTTTCTGTATATCTCCTAGCCTCTTCTTATGCAGCAGAATACGATTTACAAGTTTCGCGACATTCTATTTAAAGAATTTTACCAGAACTGCTATAAATTCAACCTTCTTCAGGTTATTCATCCCGGGGACGCACCACAGCACCACTTCTGAAGCACTGAAAATCCTTATGTCATTCGGTGGAGAAATTTTCAAAACAGATTTAGTTTAAATGTATCTGCTCTAATTATGCACGATCAAGTATGATATTTTATTTATGAGGGAGCGTTGAATATCGAATGATACCTGTGATGCGTTTTACGTAGGCGGGGAGCAGGTCGTGCTCTTCGGCTCCTCTTCTTTCAAGACGGCGGAACATCGGTCAGTGGATATTTCTCGCGCACAGTCATCGGTCAAATGCTCAGCGAAGGGGTATCGGGTCGGCAGTATCTACGTATATTCGGGATATCCCTGTTCTCTCAACTAATCAACGGTTTGACTGCCTGAAGTCCAAAATATCCACTCGGTGGTCGGTTTTCGGGCGCCACCCTCGGGATTCATGTGGTCGAGGGCCCACTTATGCACCGGGCAGCTTGTTACAATGGATAAACTGCAAGCCAGGGGTCAATTGTGCGTATTAGTGCTGACTGCCAGCTGCCAATTGTTATATGTAATGTTAAAAATGGGGCTAGGTAAGAAAACAAACGGTTATAAAACATCCTGTATCCTGTATTTCATTCTTTTATACAAAGGCATGGCTTAAAACTAACTTACAATCTAAGATGGACAATAATGTAAAGAAATAAACGGTCTGGAGGGCAAGAGTATGTTTTGAGAGCTGTTCATGGTAGCTCGTACAGATCGGTAGCGCTGAAGACGGTAACCCGGCGGTATCATTCACGACGCTATTCACGTACCTCGTACTATACGGTTGCGACGCAATTCACGACGCCTTGTACGCAAATTATCGCGCCTCGTATCTAAAATCTGCGTTCACGGTTCACGGTGCTTTGTATTAAAATTGGACCGACGGTGGTATACACGGTATGTAATAATAACTCGGCATCGCTCGGTGATAGCGGCGTCTCTACACGGCGACGGTGATCTCTTATACGCGACAGCAGAAGTTGTACGATATGTTTGAGGATAGATGGATTAGGCGTCTAGGACCGTGGAATTGGCCACCAAGTTTCTCAGACCTAAAACCATTAGATTTCTATCTTTGAGGAAAAATAAAGCAAAGAATTTATTCTACGCCCGTTGAATCAGTGAAAGCACTAGTAGTTCAAATAAGAAGAACCTTCAATCCAGCTGAACTAGCAAAAGTTACTACAGAAGCTGTTATGTCTAACATTCGAAAGTGTTTAAGAGTCAATGGGGATTATATTGAACATTTCGATCAATTTTATTTTCTGTGATTGCTTGCTGTTTCTTATTATTAGTGATTGTTCATTATTATGTATTATTATTAAATATTTTTAAAAAAGCTCAAAATTTGCTGCTTTATCACTTCCTAAAATGTGATTTTCAAACAGTTCAGTATCGAGCTCAATAATATCTAAAGCCCCAAATGGAATTTCAACTTTCACTGTTTTATTTTTGAACCGATACCCAATTTTAGGCGACACCCTGTTAAAGGTCAAAATTTGAAAAATATCTTTTTCCTCAAAAATAGCTAGAATAGGACAACAAATATTTAAGAAAATGAAGAAACGAATACAATAAACTATGACATATAGGGTAATCTATTTAAAATAAGTAAATTTCGGTACAACTTCCCGTATAACTGGAAGATCTCTGTTATTTTATCTAAAGATAGCGTCATGGAAAACCTCATTATATAAATTTGCAGGATTCAAATCGCTTTACTTTCCTAGATAATCTAATGAACGAGACACCCTGTATAGTCGGACAGCTGACATTCAAAAGGTATAACTATTTTCTGAAAGCTGAATTTTTGTGAACTGTACGAACGCGGGATTTATGTTTATTCAATCATAATGTGCGTTAGATAGTCAATAAGCTTGAAGGTGGTCTACAAGAGATAAACATGGGTGAGAGGTATTTTGTTTAATTTCCTGAAGATGAGTTGTTCTATCTGTCCGTAGGATGTGTCGAAGAGGCGGTCTGGTCTTTGTGTGACGGTTTTTGTAAAAATCAATATCACCTAAATTGTTGCAGCCTGCCCCCTGAAGCGGTAAGGTCCACTCGATCCCAGTTTTTTTTTCTGGTTTTGTGATACTTGTCTGGTGGTCAAACAAAAAAAGGCAGATCTCAGAGTGGCTGTTGAACTGACAGTGCAGTCTAAACTGTCGGATCTCAAGCAATCCTTCGAAAACTTCAAAAATTACATCACTCGTAGACTGGATGAGTCACACGAATCCGCTAATGCTTCCCGATCTCTTGCTCAAGTTATTAATGATAAATTGGTAGTTCTTATCGCTTCCAAAGTTCTACTGAGGGCTGAAACTGGTGCCAGATCTGAAATGTCTTCCAAAATTAATCCATTAGACTCAGTCATTTTGATAAATGAGGTTCGATATAGGACGGATGGTGACATGATTGTCAGATGCAGAAACAAGGATGACGCACAAAAATTGTGTAGTCTGGCCAGGGACAAATTGGCTAATGACTTCGATGTGAAGAAATTTAATATGCCATAGCCTAGAATTAAGATTGTTGGTATTACAGAGGATCTGTCCCATTAGGAACTTATTCGGTGTTTAAAAATTCAAAATAAACCTTTTATTTGTGTTAACTCTGAATGTAAACTACTTAAATATTGGCATACCAAAAATAATAATAGGATCTTCCAGGTAATCATTGAGTTTCATATTGTGACTTACACTCGCATCATGAAGAAACTATCGACTCAATGTAATAAATATTTACTAGTCGGGTATAATGCTTATGTTGTATATGATGCTTTAACTGCTCTGATTATAATCATACTTCTAAAAATTGCTATGGGAAAACTATTTTTAAATATTTCGCTTATGAAGCTGGAATCCAAATACAAAAACGATGACAACAGAAGAACATTAATTGAGAGAATAAGCATTGTTTCTTCAGGAGCTCGTTTTCTTCAGTAGTTCTTATCCAAGAGACAATATTAAAAGTGTACGCAAAACTGAAGGATATGACGGGAAACGATTTATTGTTGCCAATCTAAGAGATTTTGTTTACGGAGTTTAATGTGTGACTTTGGATTATAATGATGAAATGAAGAGTGAAATTTTACAAACTACCTAGTCTAGAAGAACCGTCACTGATAGTAATCGATAATGGGCAATATCAGAGTCATCCATATCGTTTACAAAAATTCAAATGATTACATGGCTGAAGGCAAATAACAAATTTTGATAACAAATTAACTCAGCTAAGTTATTAAAAATTGCAAATAGGAGGCAAAAAAAAAATGTGTTCGACAGGATACCAGTAATCGCTACTTTACAATTGGAAAGCAAAAATAAAATTTTACCAAGCACTTAAACAGTATTTTAGAGAAAATTGGCAAAGTCTGATTTACCTGATAAAGTTACAAGATGGCAGACATTTGAATGGGTTTACAGGTATTTAAAAAATGGCAGAATGTGTTGAGATTGCGTGAAATGTGGTTTTTCTAAATGTTTTTGCTGCGGTAAGTAGTTACAAAAAATATTTATTACCTATTTTTCTATAGAAGTATGAACTTTGCTTTTATTTTGGGTTAATCTAATGTCTGTAACATTCGATTTATGTCATTATGCTGTAGAAAGTTTTATTTTAATCATATTTTTGGAGGCTGTCAAACAATGGAGCCGCTAAATCATTGCTAATCTAGTGATCGATTATATTACGTCGTTTACTGGACTTCATAATAGTCCAGTAATTGCCAGATGGTAACCGTTGATTTATCGCAGTTTTATGGATTGTAAATCTAGTTTTGATCCTAAATTTAACGATTGCAGAACATTGATATAGCCAAATCATAAATGATATGATACTGGACAATGAATCAATTATTAATCTCATAAAGTTCCAGTCTTCATCATATATTAAAGTACCATGTCATTATTATAAAAATAATATGCTTTCTTATAAAATACCTAAACAACAACGGACATAGTCTTGATGACATGTCTGATATAAATTTATGTAAAGCTGAAAATTATCCTTCGAAAAAATACAATATTGGTGTCTATGCTTAGTAAAAATCTCAGAAGGTGAATTTGAAATGATGTCGAGTATTAATAAAGATAAAACTACTTTTAGAATTGTGAAAAATGATGTGTCTGTTATAAAAGAAGAAGATATTTTACAGAATTTGCCCCAACCTCAGGTTCAGAATGTTGGAAATAAACTTAGATACTTATTTTCCAATGCTGTAGATATTTTTAATGGTTAAAATAATATAATATTTAACTTCCTTATACATTTCATACTCGTTCAAAAATTTGTTAAAGTAAATGTTTTCATTTAAGGTACACAGTATTTCATTTAACAAATAAATATATAATTGCATTTCTGCAGTTTTCATGTGTCGATTATTGGAGTCATAAAAACTGGTGCCAAAGATGTCGAAGAGTGGGTCATAAATAAAGCATTAAAATTACATAAAACTTTTTAATAGTGTCGATTACTGGTGTTTTTACCTTAGATATATATTATTGATGAGCTGTAAAGTCTGCATGATCTTAATGTATTATGACTTCCTTTAACGCCAAAGAATTAATATCGGCAAATTCCAAATTATATACCAAAGATATTTTGTTTGGAATAAATTGAAGCTTTTGAACAGTGTCATTCAGAAATGGGCGCATGGTGTTTATAAACCCGCTGAACAATTATTAAATAATCGTGTACTAGAGAAAAATATTTGATAGATATAAAAGTTTTCACTGTGTTAAAATACTGTATTAAATTAGAATTTATTTTACAAACTTGAAAATAAAATTCCCTTGGGCACTGGATTTTATTAGGGGTTAAATTTAAAGAATGTGAGACTGTATTCCATTGACTCAGCCCCACGACACTCACACTCCCTCTAGGGGAACATTCACTTATCTCAGGCATACATAAATATTACAAGAATTAAATTCTATGAGGACCCTTTCTAAGTAATGTTATGGTCCTCTACATTTCCCATACACTTTCTGACATTTCGAGTGGCCCCAAGTAGTAACGTTTTTCACATAATCTTATACAGGTGTACGGTAAGCTATAATCCCTTATGCCAAGTAGAAAATTCTTCGGTTCCACGCAGGCTGTTTATATAATTGTAGGGATCACCGGACTCATTCCCACTATCTGCGTATTTGTATCTCCAGGTTTTTGTATTTGGCGATCTTTTCATTATGCTTGTCTCTTAGATTGTTATTGTTAGGGATGGCGACTTCAGTTAGTGTTGCTTGCTTGAATATTTTATCAACTAAAATGAGTGGTGATCTGTTATGTGTAAATGTATGATCCGTGTGCATAGTTTGATCCCAGTACAGTTTGAATTCGTTATTTACAGGCTTTATTCATAGTATGACACTTTCTCTACTTACAACATTTTCAATTCCTCTGTCAACTCTTAATGGATGATCTAATGATAAGTTTGTATGTTGTTAATCTAGTTGCTTACCTATATTCACCAACTCTCTTACTCCTTGGTATCTTTATAGCATTGTCTGTTCAGTAACACTACGAGGAAGATGTTTGTATGCCTTTGTTAGGAGTTAGGACTCTTTTCTGCAAACTTTTTATGTCCGTCCTGCTTCATTTCACAATTCCAAAAGAGTAGCCGAGTGCAGAGCAAGCATGGTTTCGAGAGCCTTAAATAAATTTTCACATATTTAATTTGGTCTTCATGCTGCATTGGTCAATTCTTTATGCCTATTTCATATTCAAGTATTTTGATCTGCCTCCATTGTTGCAATGGTTTGACCATTGTTCTACCTTTCCTCAATATCCCAGAAAACCCTTTCACAATTCTAGGCATTTGTTCCAGCTGATTTCTGGTGGAAGCCATGAATTTAAGATCATATAGAGAAGATGTTTTGGTCTTACTACCTTTTAACGACTTTTCCTAATAATGAAGATAATGGAGAAGCTTTGGGTCTGGGAAATGATGACGCTATTTCGTTCTCATTTGGGACTCATGAGATCATTGCATTATGTAAAATCCATCATTTTGCAGTCACGCCTTAATTACTATTTTCAAACCGAGAAAACAGAAAGTAAGAAACGACAGCGACATCTCGAAAAATAACTCAATAACACTCAAGAACAATGTTATATAAAACTGCCATGTGGTGGCGGGAGAGTAAAAATAGAAATCTATCGAACGATATACGAAGCATACCATCCAAATGATAGAGGTCGCATTAAAACTAACTGCAAACTTTCTCAGTTTAAGCAGGTAAAGCACCGATATACAGGGTGTAACATAGAGATTGGGAAAAAATTAAACAGTGGATTCCTTAGTAAAATTTTTTTTCGTATGTAGTTTTGCTCTTTAAGCTAAAAATAATAAATAACAAAGACATTAAAATTAATAAATACAGACCGAGGACACCACTTTCAAGGTTAGCTTATATTATAACAGAGATTATAGTTTCACTTTCTTAGTACATATTGCAAAGTGTATTTCGAACTTCCATTTTGGACCTTTCGAAAACACCTGTTGTTTTTTCTTCTTGACAAGGTCTATTTTTTCCAGAAAAGAAAATAATTGAATTATTTTCTTTCCTTTAACACATGATATATAGAATTTTCCTTGAAATGTTAAGGGCAACGTTTACTCTCTAAAAATAATGGTATCTAACTGAAAATGTTTCTTCTTAAAACCAAAATTATGTTTTTACCTCGTATAGATGAAACTGATTCCACAGGACCATCTTCTTCAAATCGAAAAACTCACACAACTTAAGCACTGTTGTGCTTGCCTGTGAAGAGTTTTACAACGCATTATCTAGAAGGACAAATCGAATCTCAGTATTTTATATTAATTTTTATTGCCTGAGTATTACAAGTGAATAAAGTAGTGCAAAAAACATTTTAAAATTATATACATATGTTGGACATTTAAAAACCTACGACAAATTTGAAGGTTAGAAATATTAATTCGACTAGGTTTAGTTTTTTAATAAAATAATACATACTTATCAATAATAAATTATAAAACAATAATTAATAGATTTTATTTAAAACAATCTGTCTTAAATTTACTTGAATGATCAGAATTTCTCAAAAACACAATATAAATAAAACTCTGAATGACGACTGTCAATAAAATAATATTTTGATTGAAGTCAAAAGAAAGTCTGTATACATAAAATGAAATGACTCCTTTAATTCGGTTGTCTCTTTCTAGTTCTGCCAACAACGTCAGATTTTTTGTGACTTGTGCTTGGATTAGAAGAATAATATTTTGTTTTCCATCCTTTTATTATTTCTGTACAAATTAAGATGAACAGGCCTCGAAACTGTCTTTGATATGTTCATAGATTGATGACGCATGAGATTCTCTCAGTAGACCTGTATGTAATGGAAACAGTAATTTTAAGAACTGCCCAAAGGGCAATGTAACGGACGATGCCAGATTTTAATCTGAAAGATAAAATGGGAAAGGAGAAAATTAAGTAAAGAACAAGAGACTTTGATATAATCTCAAAGATAGCTCAAATGAAATGGAGGTGGACCGGTCACGTTGCTAGACCAGACCTCAATAAACGGACCCCTAAAATATTGCAATGGAAGACAATAATTACAAAAAAAAGTCTTAGTAGACCGGAAAATAGATGGCTGGATGATGCTTAACAGATAGTGGAGATGGTGTCAACCCGCACCGAGCAGGGATATGGAGACATTTGGAAAAGGCCCAGGAAGGTTGAAAAGAAGAATAAAAAGGGCATAATGTTTGAACTACTTTATGTAAAAATCTTGAGATAAAAACACTTATTAATGTAAAAATCCTTCTCTCTATTCTCAGAATGTAAATATTTTGACACCAAGTGGTTATTGTTCAAATCAGGTAAATTTTTAATCTAATGATCAAGGTAAAATTTACAACCAGGTTCGGAACCCTTGCTTGAAAACTGCAAATTTATTACCTAGGTTTCTTGTAACAAATATATGATATGTGAAGAAGTGTTTGAAATCTAGTAATTATGGAAATAGAATTTAAAAATTATTCGAAGGAAATAGCGTTTTATTAATTAACAAATAAACGAGAATAGTACAGAGCAGTTTTATTTTAATAAACCCCAGTTTTTTTTTTCTTTAAATTTGAACCGAAAACAATCACGCTTGATTTAATTTACTTCCCAGTTAAACCCTTAAGTTCTCTCAAATTGTAGTTCAGGAAGGTTTCACATTTTTCGAATACGAAGCATCAGATGTCCATAATGAAACTAAGGGAAAGGATGAAGGGCCGTAACCCTTCAAAATTTGATTAACAAGGAAATATTTTAGCCCTTTAAGCAAGTTTATTGGGTAGAGGATGAACCGAAATGGTCAAAAATAGATTTGTATAAGCGGATTTTCACGGTTATAGGAAAATAGTGATATTAATCAAGTCTTGAAAAGTTTTAATAGTTTATTTCTAATGTTAGCTTTTTACATTCCACAATACTTCCTGTTTAAGGGAATTAAGTATCATTTAGAAATATTTATACCGGCAAATGATATCCTACAAATGATCGAAAAGAAATGGCGACGAGTGCATAAGAAATGTAGTGTTACAGAATGTTTCCCCTGCTGTGGCAGGAGAAACAATAATTGTTATTTTATTTTATGAAAGAGAAGGCCCGCGAGCATCATCAATCCTGCCCGCAATAGTTTATTTTAATTAAATTGTAAAATATGCAATGTAAGTAAATCATACAAAATAATAATTAGATGTTTTTACTTAACGACTAATTAAAAAACAAAATAACTTACTGACAAAATGAGGCTGAATATTTTTACAATAATTAATGATATGAACTTGATTCTAAAAACTTGCCATAAGCATAGAAGGAATATACCAAGAATTCCTATCCTGTGCTATAATTTTGACGCTCCTAAACGGTACGCAAACTGGTACGCCGTCTCATTCATAAAAAAAAATTTACAATATTGTCAATAATTAGATATCAGTATTTTAATGTCATATACATGGTTTTTTTAGAAACAAGTATAAAAGATTTAAATTTTCGGATTTATGTTAAAAACGTGGCAATTCTGCATATCCCTTCCTACCGAGTAGGAGGGGTAAGCTCCACCTTTTTATCGATTTAAATGTAAAGTTGCCGCAGCCTAGTAAAGTTTTACTGAAAGGTTTGACCATTACAACGTTCCCTTTGTAAACTTAAACAAATATAATAAACCAGGGGATAAAAAAAACTTGTATTCGTAGTTTAGATCAAATATCCAATACGGCAACACTGCATATACATCATTCCTTGCCGTTTTACTATTTATAGTAAAAACTACCTTTCATCAATGACCGAGTTTTAAGACTAAGCGCTTCCAATCTTCCCATAAGAATGAGCCGTCTTAGTATACTTCGTCAATGTCATAAGTGACATACATAAGTATAATATTAATTAAATTTATTAGGTAGCTGTAACTTTATATTGGCAATTGCTTTTAGTTATGAATTAAGTTTATTAGCAGCGACTTCAAATACTCGTCAGTTAATAATTTGGATTTTTAAGTATTTTTTGTATATAGGATGTCCGGCAAGTACCCTCTAATTTCTCGAAAGCATATAGGGGAGATCAGAGCCCTAAAGAGGTCTATCCATCAGTTTACCTTATCAGCTATAAGTTTTGAACCGACTTGTATAATTTAATGAAATTTTAATATTTTAAGTGGCCATAAAAACTGATTAAACCATACTAAGCAGATGTTTTAGATTATCTGAGAACGGACTTACAACCACACCCGTTGAGCCTAATTTTTGACATTCCTCTATAAAAAAGGTACTCTTAATTTACTTCGATAGAACTGGCCGTTTTCGAGTTAAATCGGTTTTTATTCGAAACATTCAAAAGTAACTAATGCTAAACAAAAACAGGTAAAATTCAGGTGGTTGTTGTCAATAACTACACAATGAATTACTTTGAATTTTACATCATTGTACTCGCATAGTACATCAAACATCCGAAGAAGCTACATCGTAGCGAAACACCTTAGATGTTTTCTAAACTACAAAATATACTGGAAATTAAACAAAAACTTGTGTTTACGTTTTACATTATTTATAATGAATTACTATTGACAGAATTTGTTAAAATCGCCTTCAAGTAAAAATAAATTGAAAAAATGGAAGAATATTCATACACAGAGTATGTTGATATGCATTTAATTTATGATGAAGCGTTGGCAAATTCTTTGAAAGCAAGAAGACTTTATATTAATAGATTTCCAGCTCGAACATTGTCAAGTCCATAAACCTTTCAAAGGATTGATCGAAGCCTAAGGGAAACAGGTAAAAGTTCATTAGAAAATAATTATTAGAGTTAACGAATTAATTTGATACATGTTTTATTCAGGGTTATTTTTGCTACGACGTAGCGGTGAGGGCTTTTCAGGAGATTACGAGATCTTTATATAGAGGAACAAATTTTGCAAGATATTGCTGACAACCTTCCAAACAGAATAAGAAAGCTCGCGACACAAAACAATTTTACAAAATAGATTGTACATGAATCTCTAACAGAACAGTTACTTTAACCATACAACGTAGAAAAAGTACACGCTGTGTCACCGGATGATTATCTTGCAAGACTTCAATACTCTAACTGGTTTATACAGCAACATTACCTAAATCTAAATTTTTCTAATCTTATTTTGTTTACCGATGTGGCCGGTTTTAGAAGAGATGGCATAATAAACTCACACCATTTACATTTTTGGGTTGATGAAAACCCGCACGGTATAATTGAAAACAAACATCAACAAAGGTTTTTTTGTAAATGTGTGGGCAGGCATCATCGGAAATAACCTTACAGGTCAATTTGTTTTGGAAGGAAGACTCAATGGTAAGATTTATTTAAAATTTTTGCCGCAAAATTTATATAATTTATTGGAAGACGTATCTCTTGATAGAAGAATGCAAATGTAGTACATGCATGATGGTGCTCCACCTCATTTTAACCTCATAGTACGTCAACACTTACCTAACGTTTTTGACCTTCGATGGATAGGTCGAGGTGTACCTGCTTTATGGCTACAAAGATCTCCAGACCTGAATCCCTTAGACTTTTACTTGTGGGAACCGAACTAGTGTATTCAACACCAGTAAATACTAGAGAGGAACTACTCACATGACAGATCATTCTAACGAAGTCCGTAATAATGCTGGAATATTATTTGCAGTGCAGTGGGGAAATATTCGAAGAATATTGTATTCTAGTACGTAGAGTCCATATTGAACATTTGCCAAAATAACATTTAAATGTTTGCACTATTTTTGAATATTAATAACATTATAAATTAATTGAGCCCCGATCAACCCTTTGAAAGTTTTCTAGACTTGATAATCTCTAAGCTTGCCTTTGAAGAGGGAGAGCGCTTTCCCATAAATTACACCTCTCAGCACACCCTGCGTATTTTATTTTCACCTGTTTGTGTTGAGCATTAGTAACTTTTGAATTTTTCGCAAAAAAATTGAAAACCGCTAGTTTTATTGAAATAAATTAAGAATACCTTTTTTAAAAAGGAATGACCCAAGTATTTAAAAAATTAGTTTTCAGCTCAGTAAAATAACAATTTTCAAAAATTATGCCTGACGAGTGTGGCTACAAGTCCATTCCTGACTTCTCTGATGATCTAAACCATCTACTATAGTATGGTTTAATGAGTTTTTATGTCTATCCTTTTTTTATTTTGTCTTTTCTTGGGTTTAGGTTCTTAATTTAACAAAAAATCAAGGCAATTGATGTTTCCCCCTTTATTTAAGGCATTTTCAAAATTTTTTGTTTTTTTATTTATTTACCTTACCTAAAATATTTTAAAATACTATTGAATTTTTTTTTAAATATTTAATTTTACCAGTACACACCTTAACCTTTTGTTTATTAATTAATAATGAATTGCAAGTTTCATATCGTCTATTTAGGTACTGAGAGTACATGGATGCAAGCGTATTCTATTTTTTATATATTTTTTTGTATTTTACATTGCACAAAAAAAAACGAAAAAACGCATACATTTGTTCTTATGTTTAAAAGGATATTCAATTTTTCATGTTTATTAACAGGATCGAATATTTAATATTTTTGTTTAAATTAGGCTGGTGTAAATGTGGCTCAAATTTCCTATATCTGTTCTGTCGTTAAGAGTATTTATCTTTTTTAATTTCTATCATTTCTTTTATCTGTAATTTTCCGTAATTCATATTTTTGTTTTTAATTATGGGACTGTGATAATCAAAGTATGTTTTTCATCCTGTGTGTGTTTGTTTAACGCTGATGAGACGTTTTTCGTATATTTATGGCCATTCAATCTGTCCTGGCTCGTCATGCCTATACATTTTTTAGGACAATTTGTGCAAGGGATCGAATATACTACATTTGATTTATTCATGAGAGGAATTTTATTTTTTAAATTAGTGAACAAAACTTTATTATGATACCTGTGGCATACGATAATATCATGTTTTTTTTTAAAAATGTGTTTTATTTTTTCTGACAGCTTACAAATGTAAGGTATCGCAACATATTTTCGCTGTTGTTTTATATTTCTTGTTATTGGGTTATTATAAAATTTATATGTTCGTTTATTAATTACTTTGGTGATAGTCTTTTCGTTGAAATTATTATTTATTAGTGTCGTTTTCACTTTTTCAGTATTTTTGGTCGGAATTCTGGAGACGCTAGATACATAGCACGATCAGACAGACCGATTATAACACTATTTTTTTGAGTTTTTGAGTGATCGAGAAACAGTTTAAATATCTACCTGACCAAGTTGGTTTGGTCTACTATTCAGTTAAAATTTTGTTTTTTATGCGTATAAGTGACATATCTAGAAAATTTATTTTATTATTATTTTCTGTTTCGGGCGTGAATTGTAATTTTTCTCTGAGACTGTTAAACTCTTGGATAATTTTATTTATTTTATCGTGTGGCACGGCTGCTATGCAATCATCGACAAACCATTTGAAAAATATTATATTAAAATTTAATTATTCTAAAACTTTTTCCTCTAAATATTTTATTCCTAACTGAGCAATGGTAGATGAAACTGGTGATCCCATAGCACATCCATCGAGTTGCTTGTAAAAGGTGTTTACATACTGAGAGTAATTTGTGTCTGAAATGAAGTCAACAGAATCCATAAAATTAGTTTTTGATAGTGATGTATGTTTCTTTAAAACTTCCCATTCTTTTGCTAAAACAGTGTGGACAAGCTGATTTGGTATGTTTGTATACAAAGATATAACATCTAGCGAAATGAGTCTGTAATTTTTGGGTAATTTTACTTTATCAATGAATTTTTTAAAGGCGAAGGAATCTTTAATAAAAAAATAGTTTTTGCCTGTAATATTTGAAGTGCAATCCGATAAAAATTTGGACAAACGACAAAATGGCGATTGTACACAAGAAAAAAAAGTCTTAGTGGTATATCATGTTTATGTAATTTTGGTAAGCCGTATATTTTTGGTGGAATAGCATTGTGAATGGTTAGCCTTTTTGCATCTTTTTCAGATAGTTCTTTTGTATTGAATAATTTTGTTATGCCACAAGATAAAATAAATAAAATTCTCCAAGAGTTCAACAGTTTCAACGAAAAATTACAATTCTCGTCCGAAACAGAAAATAATAATAAAATAAATTTTCTAGATATGACACATATACGCAGAAAAAAAAACAAAATTTTAAATGAATGATACACCAAACCAGCTTGGTCCGGTAGATATCTAAACTGTTTCTCTAATCGATCAAAAACTCGAAAAAATAATGTTATAATCGGTCCGTCTGATCATGCTATCTAACGTCTCTAGAATTCCGACCAAAAATACTGCAAAAAGTGAAAAATACACTAATAGATAATAATTTCAATGAAAAGACTATCACCAAAATAATTAATAAGCGAACATATAAATTTTATAATAACCTAATAACAAGATACATAGAACATAAACAGCAAAAATATGTAGCATTACCTTACACTAGTGAGCTGTCAGAAAATATAAAACATATTTTAAAAAAGCACGATCTTATCGTATGCCACAGGTCTCATAATCAATTAAATACACTGTTTACTAATTTAAAAAGTAAAACTCCTCTGAGTAAATTCGATCCCTTTCACAAATTATCCCAAAAATATATATAGGCATGACGAGCCAATTACTGAAGAACAGATTGAATGCCCATAAATATATGGAAAACGTCTCAACAGCGTTAAACAAACACACACAGGACGAAAAACATACTTTTGATTATAACAGTACCATAATTAAAAACAAAGTTATGAATTACCAAAAATTGCAGATAAAGAAAACGATAGAAATTGAAAAAGATAAAAACACTGTTAACAGCAGAACGGCTATAGGAAATTTGAGACACATTTACACCAGCCTAATTTAAACAAAAATATTAAATATTTGATCCTGTTAATAAAAATGAAAAATTGAATATCCTCTTAAACATAAAATTAAATGTATGCGTTTCTTCGGGTTTTTTGTGCATTATAAAAAATAAAAAATATATAAAAGATAAAACATATTCGCATTCCATGTATCCTCAGTACCTAAATAGACGATGTAAAAGTTGCAATTCATTATAAATTTATAAACAAAATGTTAAGGTGTGTACTGGTAAAATTAAATATTTTTTTAAAAATTTTTAAAAATTTAAATAATGTTTTAAAATGTTTGTTGTTCTAAAATTGTGGATATGTTCTTGTATGAATGTTTTTAATTATATAAAAAATATTTTTAGGAAGGTAAATAAATAAAAAACAAAAAATTTTGAAAATACCTTAAATAAAGGATGAAATATCAACATATTTGCGTGAGATATAGTGACTAGAATATAAAAAGAATGAGATTCTTTTTTCCTAGTTTTTCAACAAACTTCTTATTTTTAATACAATACTGCAATTTCTAAGCGATTTTAAGATATCATCAACTAAGAAGATACATCGTCAAAAATCTTTTATCATATAAGATATAAATGTAGAATGGATAGTGCATATATCCGCTTAAATTTTGAAACCAGACTGAGGGGAGAGGATGATTCAAATATTTAGGGTCTGTCACTTTTTATATCAATGGAATTTGTAAGTTATCAAGTAAACGGTGTAGAAGAATATTCTAAGGTTGCAAGTCGTCACTGTCTTAAAGATATAAAATACACTGATTATGATTAAATTTAAATAAATTACAATGTAAGTACAAATTATGTATGTTACTTAAAACTCTTCGTAATAATATTTTACATAAATTCCATTTATAAATAATGTAAAGAACATTTGTTAAAAGTCCCTTTCTCTATTTCCTTTAGCTTTTTTTATTTATACCTTCTATAGATATTCAATATCCGCCTGTATTGGCCGAAATGCAGCGTTTAAACTTTCTCATTTATTTTTCTTGTTCTCTTTTTTTCGGAAGGACACAATCTTATCTCGGCGTGTCACCGCTGCACACGTGACAGACGTAAATTCCCAGTGTCGAGTCCGAATTGTCGGGACCGGGATATATCTTAAAATATTTTTCACTGGTATTTCCGTTCCGTATGGGTCAAAATTTAAGTAACACTTGAGGTATGTGAGCCTACATAGTAAATAAATATAGGATAACGCACAGTAGGAAAAAATATAGTTTTATTATACATTTAAAATGGGTTAACGTTCGTATATTTTTTTAAAATCTATTCAAGTAATAATTTGTACTTCGTTTGTGTATGTATTGTTTTATTTCTTTTTTCATTCTGTGACTTTAATATGGGCAAAGCCTATTTTAATAAACAGACCAGGGTGGCTATTCTCGTTCTCGAGAGAACGATCATCTTGATGGAAAGTGGGCGTAGTTCTCACAAAAAAGTAAGAAACCGTATTCTGGTAATTTTAAGCGATGATCACATCTATCAAATATTGAGAGAACTTGTTCTACTGGTCCGAACTAAGAGAACGGCGAGATTTTGAAAGACGATACTGTCACTCCCGTCATTATGCGATATTTTTAGGATATAAAAGTTCAAAAAAATTCATGAGTGTTTTTAAAATATTGTAATTTTGATAAATTATTTTTGTTCACCAATATACATGTATAAAATGGGTATTGAGGAAGTAATTTTGTACCATGGTGAACCGGAGGGTGTCAGATTAGCGGGAAAACAAATGGTAAATTATAATCGTCGATTTCTACCACGAATGCGTCCATTTGGAGATTTAAATGATTCGGAATTCATAAGGCTGTTTAAGTAAGTATCTATTATATAAATATTTGTGAAACTTGGCGGATTCTGTTTCATTTAATTTATTTTACAGACTCAGTAAACATCTGCGAAGATATCTAGAATACCCAGTTCTTGAAAGGAGACAACTTCATCTTGGCCAGAAGTAGGGGTAATATTTTGTAACTATAAAGTTAGCATATGCAAGGTCAATAAATCATGGCTAATAACAAGGTCTTTGAAAAATATCTCACAACCTGGGACACCAGACAAATGATTCAGTAGACGTCTCTGTTCAGTTCAGGGTACCGTTGAAAGATGTAGTGATGTATTGAAATAGAGTTATAGTTTTCCAGAACATAGGGTACTCCATTACAACGTGGACCTCAAAAAGAATAATTTTTTTAACATGAGAAATGCTCATCAAGAACAAGAGTTAAACCCAGATCTACAAGAAGCAAGACAGATCCAACAAGATATTATCAAGAATTACTTTAGGGAAAATTAATAATTTTACTATTAGCTGAATATTATGTATATATTTCAAGTATGAGGATAAATATTTGCATAGTTTATTTTATTGACGAAATAAATTTTGAGATTTTATTTTGTTTCCTTACTTTCCTGATATTTATAGGAATCTAAAAAATAATATTTTTGCAAAAATAAAGTAAATTTTTCTATTCCTTATCTAATCGAAAATTAACGAAATTTGTATTTAAGAAAATGGAAATATGAATTTTATTTCGCGTGATATCTTTACATCTTTTAAGGTGATAATTTCGCACGTAACGGCTATTTTTCCAGTAAAATATTTGGATCTGTATTTATACATATTTATTTTTCTCTACAAAATTCCTTTTTTAATTCCTTTCTCACATAAAAGGATATTAAATAAGTTAAAACTATTAATTATTACATTTACTATCTAATTTGTTTTAAATTTGAATATTTGCTTGCTAAGTGGGGTTATGTTTATATGCATATTCTTTTTCAGGGCAAAATGCACAAATTATCACACTATAGACGCTTGGCAACATAGCTTAGTAGATGTGGTGTATCTCCCATCATATCGTACGAGAATCCGGCAATACACGATCGAGAGAATAATGGTGGGATGGGATTGTCCCCACTCCCTCAAGAGAATGATCACTTTCTATTAAGAACCAGAATAGCTACCCAGGAAGAATAGATCAACAATAAGTGAAATTAAATTAAACGCAAACAAAAATTTTCTTTTGGAAAATTATTCCTCAGGGAGCTACAAAACGTCTTTCAATTTTAGCGTCTGGATTTTATTTTTTGTCAGATAAAAATATAAAAATATTTTTTTTTATTTATTAAAGCGAAAATAGTCTATTGTCATTTAATTTGAAAAGTATTGTTTCTACTTAGTAGAATTAAAAAAGAAATTGAACCGATTTCTAAAAAAGCTGAAAAACTGGAAAATTACAATGTAAATTGTTAAATAAAATTGAAATTAAAAAAAATGAAGTCGGCGCCACATTAATATCTGATAAATATGGTTCAACTCTTATGTTAGTACTTAGTTGTTTCATTTAGTAATAATTTGGCGCCAACTTCAAAAATTTCAATTTCCTATAAAAATTCATATTGTTATTTTTCGCTTTTCAGCGTTTATAGAAATTGGTTTAATTTTTGAGTTCCTAAGGTCGCAAAAAAAGTATCTTTTATCTATGTTGCAGATTATACTAAATTAAACAACAAAAAATTCTTTTATTCTGAAAATTTTCCATAAACCAGTTTTAATTGAAATTATACCATACAAATATTTAGTCTGCCATAGTAAATCAGGTGTCTTGATATTTAAGAAATTAATTTTAGAAACCTAAGACCCAAAACATCACAATGCCGATGTTGAAAGAATTTGAGAACAAATTAGTTTGAGATCCGTAATATACGCGCCAAGAACCCCTCAATATCAATCCAGATTAGATCGGGAAAATGCGAAATTTTCAATCCTCCGAATTGTATTTGCCATAATTAATTGAAAAAGTTAACTTCAGATTCGTAACCTAAGGTTTCGAAAACCCCCTAATGCCAATTTTGAAAAGATGTGAAGAGCATAAGGTTCTCAACCCACTATATTGGATCCGCCTTATTGAAATTAAAAAAAAAACTTCAAACTGTTAATATAATCTTAATTTACACCCCCGAAAACGCCTCAGTTTCAATTTCTGACATAATCCGGAAACATAACATTTATAAAACGCCATGTTGCATCTGGCATATTGGATTTTACAAAACAATGTTAAATTCGTTACTGCACTCTCAGAGTTCATAATTCACCCAATCAAAAACAGCCCAATATTAATTTTGGACAAAATCGAAATATGCAGAATTTTTAGTCCTTCATATTGGATCAGCCGTATTGAATTCTTTTAAATAATTTTAAACTCGTAATTTATACCGCCAAAAACCCGAATGTATCAATTTTAGGCAAAATTTTAATTCAACGTATTGGATTTCAGATTTGTTAGGTACGACCATAAAAACTTTTTTGGAGCAAATCGGACCAAATTAATTTTTTTTGACTCAATATTATCAGCGTCATCTTGGTTTTTATTGAATTAATTTTAGAGAAAACAATATGAAACTACCGCAACAACTTATAACCCAAATATAACGCAAAAAATTTCATTCAAATCGATGATGCTATTCGGGAGTAATCGACGTACATACAGAAACTTTTTCTTTTATAGGTCAGTAAAAACGTATAAAGTTGTAGGCAATAAGAAAACTTTCGTTGTTCTTTTTACTCAATTTATCTAGCAAAACTTTGTGATCCTTTCTTAGGAACTATTGAGGACAAAATTATTCCCTATGCGTCTTTATATGATTTGATAAAAAGCTCTCTAACTGCATAAAAAATGGAAATTTTTCACCTGAGCGGGATAAATACCTGCAATTTTATAAAAACCATTGAACTTTCAGGATCCAACTTTTTCGTATCACTAATTAATAGGTACATTAACAATTTCAACAATTTTTTGTAAAGATGTTAATAATAACAAAAAAAAATACTTTGAACTTTAACACACAATAAAATTTTTATAAAAAAATTGAACCGACTTCTAAAAGTGCGCTAAAAAGTGAAAAATAACCATAAATTTTTATATGAAATTGAACTTTTTGAAGTCGGCGCCAAACTAATACCTCACAAAATGTGATTGGCATAAACAGATTAAAAATACTTTATTTGTAATTGCTTTCTTAAACTAATTTGTATATATCAGTAGTTATTTATGTCATTTACAAATAATTTGGCGCCGACTTCAAAAAGTTCAATTTCATATAAAAATTTATGGTTATTTTTCACTTTTTAGCGCACTTTTAGAAGTCGGTTCAATTTTTTTTATAAAAATTTTATTTTTCAATTTTTAGTTTTAGAATTCACTATGATATTCATAAATTATTTGAACTAAGTACTAATCGAAATTAGTGTACTTCGAAATGACTCCTAAGTGGCAAAAAAGTACAAATTTTATCCAAAATCCCTAAAATGAGCCACTCAAATTCTTTAGTTCTTAGAGTTTTCCAAATACCAATCAAATTGGAGCAAACGAATATTTAGTCTGTCATAGAAAATCCACTATCTTAAATCTCAAATTAATTTTAGATTGGTAATATAGGCCCCAAAACCTTCCAATATCGATATTTAAAGAATATAAATTAATTTTTTATCCACCATATTAGATACGCCATATTGAATTTTTTAAAAATAATGTCAGATTCTTTATGTGAGACCCCAAAAACTTCCCCATACCAATTTTGGAGAAAATCAGCCAAAATTTATTTTTTCGTCCGCCATATTGAATCCGCAATATTGAATTTTTTTAAAATTATTTTTGATTCGTCGATTCCGAAAACTCCCCTGTACCAATTTTGGAGAAAATCGGACAAAAAAGATTTTTTTTGTCGGCCATATTGGATCCTCCAAATTGAGTTTTTAAAAAGTTATTTTAGATTCGTCATATGCGACCCCGAAAACTCCCCCGTACCAATTTTGGAGAAAATCGGACAAAATTGATTTTTTCGTTCGCCATATTGGATCCGCCATATTGAATTTTTAAAAACAATATCAGATTCGTTATGTGTCACCTCGAAAACTCCCCCATACCAATTTTGGAGAAAATCGGACTAAATTAAATATTTTTGTCCGCCATATTGGATCCGCCATTTTGAATTTTTTTAAAATAATTTCAGATTCGTTGGGTACAACCCCGAAAATTCCTCCATACTAATTTTGGAGAAAATCGGACAAAATTAATTTTTTTGGTCGCCATATTGTAAGCGCCATCTTGGATTTTACTGCACCAATTTCATCTAAAAAAATATGGGACCACCGCAGCAACTTCTTTTACATAACGTAAATAATTTCACTCAAATCGGTGCAGCCGTTCCGGAGTAATCGGTGTACATACATAAAAAATACATAGTCGACGAATTGAGAACCTCCTTCTTTTAGAAGTCGGTTAAAAAAGCAATTTAAAGTTGTTTTGAGTGCCTGCAATTTTGTAGTGATGAGCACAACTAACAGTGTTAGAATAAAATGAAAAAAAGCAGATTTTTCGCACTTAATTATTAATAAAAAAATAGTTGCCAAACAAAATTCGAGACACAAAAGATCAGGGTGGTTTTGTGTTCTCTGGAAGAATAATTTCCATTTGCATTTAATTTTTCTGATGATGCAGTGTTATTAACAAAATTGCAAATAGTGGTTACATATTTGTTATCTTATAACACACACAAACAGAAATTCATAAATATGAATTTCGAAGTTTTTAAACTTATTAATCTTACAATAAAGAAAAATCGAAAAAGTGATGAAACTTAAAGACTAAAAAATGAGTTGAAGTCGACGCCATATTCCAAAAGTCTACTCTGGTTTTCTTCTAGTTCTACTTGATTAATGTCAACTGACATTAACTTTCTACATGTTACACACATCTTTTGCCACGTTTTAATTAACTCGCTTTCTTGACTGTTGCTTTGTCTCTAAGGTACATATTTGGCAACCCATTTTAAACTGATTTTCCGATGAGATAGAGACTTAAAACTTTAAACATGGCTCAAAGCTGGACCACAATGCAATATTACAACTTTGAAATTGATCTTGAACTTATATTTTAGGTCATTTCAAGATCAACTTCATTTTCGATTATCCAGTCAAACAGAAATTTAGTACACATATATGGCAACGCAATATACCTTATAACTAAACTTGAACGTATATTTCAAAGTTATTTCAAGCTCAATTTCATTTCCAATTATCCAATCAAGCCGAAATTTGTTACGCATATATAAATTTGATAAAAATGCATGACTTTGAAACGGACCTTGGCCGTATTTTTTTATGTCATTTCAAGGTCAATTTCACTTTGGATTATTCAGTCAAATTAAAATTTGGTACGCATATATAAATCTGATGAGAATCCAACATTATGATCTTGAACGTATATTTAAAGATCATTTCAAGGTCAATTTCACTTCTGATTATCCAATTAAGCTGAAATTTGGTACACATACATAAACACGATTACAATGCAATAATATGACCTTGAAACTGACTTTGACAATATATTTCAGGTTTACTTTAATGTCAACCATGTTTTTTACCGTCCCCTCCAACTTCTGTAGTAAAAATACGTACTACTATAAGCTTAATACTCTCCTGTGATAAAATTATTTAACTTACTTCAAAATTTACCTGCTTAATGACTTCGCTGACGCGGTCACAAACAAATTCCGGTGGATATAAATAAAGTTTCATGTGATTTGGAAATAATTGTACAAATCTAATAATTAAAAATAAAGCTAAAGCATTAAATCTAAGCGGTTTGTGCAAAATTAAATTATCTCACTCTACCCTGTTTGATTAAATTTACTTCCTTTCGAAACCCTTGAATATTTGCAAATTGATTTATTGTTATTTCTGAAGAGGTGTCAAATTTTGAAATAAAGGGCATTAGATATTCATAATTAAACAAAAGTAAAGGGTAAAGGGTCGACATACATTTTATTAACGAGAACATATTTTACATGCTCTAAATAATATTCCAAGGGTTGGTGTACAATTATTACATTTTGAGCTAAACTGATGATATGGAGCATCCAAGATGAATAGCTCCCGTTAATCACAAAAGATACATGGAACTTTTTAAGTGATTTTTAATGGCTTCGACTTTTATCATTATTATTATCATTCAGCTATTAATTTGCCTTGGAAAATTTTAACCATAAATTTTCAACTAAATTCGTCTTCCCTTCGAGAATCAATTTAAACTGTTTTATGCCAGACTATCTAGGTTTACACATGTGTTCGTAAGTTTTTGCAGTAGAATTTTTTTCTGATCGATTAATTATTTATGGCAGCCCCTCATATCAATATGAACTAAATGCTTTTGCGTTAGTAAAAAGTATTAAGGAGGGTTCACACTAGGATTATATTCAAGACGAAACAATATCGTATTATCCCATTTTCGCATTTTTCGTTATACAGACCAGTCCGGAAACGGGTGATTCACGCGATTCTAATGAAAAAATTTTGTATTAAGAGTTATTAGATATTGTGAAACAAAATAACAAAAAATGAGAAGAATTATTTTTTAGCGTTAGTTCTTAAACTCATCACTACTCTAACAACTATTGTACTACTGTCTTATATTGGGCTGTTCACATTAAGACAATACAATAACGACAAAGGCATTGTCTTTGTATCTCAGAAGACAATAGAAAGTCAATTGTCATGTCCTAAAATCATATGTTTACACGTGGACAATATTGTATTGTCGTCGCTGTTGCCACGTGTGAACTCGACAATAGGCATATTGCCGTCCTAAACAAAAATGAAACAAACGTACCTGTGTGAAGTTAAAATGGAGAGAAAGGGCTGTTCTGAAATAAATGCAAATTTTTGCAAAAATTATGCCTAGGTAGCAAGATTTCACATTAACAAAAGATATCGTCTGATTAATATTTGGGCCGTTCAATTTCCATTAGTTTTGCTTATTTTTTAATTAAAAATCAGTATTTTTTAGGGTGTGGCTACTTTCAGATTTATTTCATATGTTAAGCATTGTGTAGTATTATATATTATATTTCTTGACAACTTATTGTATACTTCCTTTCATTCATGAAAGTGTCGTTAATTATTGAAAAATTTTCTTGATCCGTATTCTGTCACAACAATTTTCAATTATTATTAGTAAGAGTCTAGAGAAGATCGTTGGTAGATAAATCATTGATATTTATTATTAATAACAATAGTCTTGCAATTTATCACCTATACACTGAATAAAAAATTTAGTAATTTATACAAAAATATTAATTTATAAATAATAATCTAAAATATATATAAAATAATCGAACAGTTATATTGAAAAAACATAAAAGTGTTATTTTTGGGCACACAATATCCAGTTTCGGTCATAATGTTTATTTTTTTAGTATATTGTGTTTTTTTGAGGTTATCTTTAACTATTAATACTCAAGTAATTAATCGATTAATATTTTATTTTAGTAAACAACTGAGTATAACAAAATAATTTTTCAAATTATTTAATATAGGTTAAAGTGACGTCTAAGATAAAAAAAAATTTGAATCAAAAAATGTCTCAGTTGGAAAAAATATTCAAAGGCACATTTTCAGGACAATTCAGGAATAGATTTACAGAAGGCCATTGACTTTATTAAAGATGAGCTGCCATCACAACAGTTTGTAAAATGTACAACATTGCTAGAACCTTCAGTCATAACTGCCGATAAGTGGATAGAAATAATGGAAGCTAAAAATAAAAAGGTTTTATTTTGATTGTTTTACCTGGCACATCATGTAATTGTCTAGGTGTAAAGTCTGATAGTTAACGGTAAAATGTTATGTTTTTTATTAATTTTAATAAAGTTTCTCAAAACCAGATTTTTTTGTGATTAGATTAACCTTTTAAAAATAGTTCTCTGGCCAGTGAAGCATTGTAAAAACAAAAAAATTGTGTCTGGTTTTTCCATCATATTGTTATTTGATATTACCAGATTATGTTCTAGAAGTCTTGGAACATTACCAATAAATATTTTTTTTCCTGAAATATACTATAAAAAATCGAAAGAGAAAAAAGAACGGATGTTAGAAGAAAAAAATAATTGCAAGAAAATCTATAAGCTTAAAAAAACTTCTAAACATAATTAAAGTTTATATAAATACAGAGTGCATCTAAAAGGTCTATATAAAATGCAGTTCCAAATTCCCGATGGAAAAATTGATCTAGCGTAGTTTCCGAAACGCAGAGTGTCAAATTTATAATTTTCTAAAACTTTTAATAATTTTTTAATTCTTTTAATAATAATTTGATTTGAACAAAATTTAGTATTTCGGATTTTTTTTAGGTTGAAAAATGAAGATCTAACTACAGCTTCGATTTATATTGTGGAGGGCGCCATCAGCAGTACTTCGTCTACATCTAAAGCTTCATAACTGTTTTGGGACAAGATATATTAAATTTTCGATTTAAAATTCTGATTCCTCAGTATCTTTTAACTAAAAAAGTATTATTGTGTGTGTTCTGGATTAAAATCGCTTCGTTAGCGAAGACCACATGGCGACTAGACCTAAAGTTTAACGTGGTTTCGTACCACGGTCACGTGGTTTTCTCAAGCGGTCACCCATCCAAGTATAAATCGCTCACGGAGCTGGTTTAATTCAGTAAAATTATTTGATATAGGTTAAAGTGACGTCTAAGATGAAAAAATATCTGAATTAAAAAATGCCTCAGCAGGGAAAAAATATCCAAAAGGACATTTTTTAAATATTCGGAGATAAATTTAAGGAAGGCTCAGAATTTAAAAATTATCAAAATATTCAGTATATAAAAAGTTCAGATTAACTTTCAAAAAATTGCCATAAAAATTAATAAATTTAACTAAAGAATAGGAAAATCAATAAAACTAAAAATACTATAAAATTTGGAAGAAATTAAGTTTAAATATCTATAAATAAATTTATAAGGATACCCTAATATATTTAAAATAAGAACTGGGCAAAGTATGCCTTTTGTTTTTTAACATAGTTGCCTCGAATTTCTATACACTTGTTCTAAAGGCATCTCGCTTTGAATTTTCGTGACACTGGAGAGTAAAGATTCTCTATTTCCTAATGCGACTTTTAGTTTCGTGGACCCATATTTCATTGCTCCTGACAAATCTGTTGCGAGAATATTTTCTGTTTTCTCTAAAACTATATAAAAGAAGCTTTAAAAATCCTGTACTAATCTGTTGTTAAATATCGTTAATAGTCCTGATATCCATCTTGCGAAACTTATAAAAAACGGCATAGTCATCCAAAATATTCTCCAAGTCCTTTTAAATTTCGGTATACTTTTTTCAATTCACATATCTGCTCTGTCGAGCGAAAAACTTGTAGACGCTTGAAATTTTGCATATATACTTTACGAAGGTTTAGGGTGTGTATAATAAACACAATTTGATATATGATATTAGAAATAGAAGAAGCAGAAGTTATAGGTTGGTTTTTACTTCCTATTACTACTGTTTATTGAATATTCTAACACCAATTTGTAGTTCGATACACAATCTTTAAGTTTCTATGCCTGAAGTCCATAAAAAATTATACAGCGTTTACTAAGCTTTACCTGAGGCTTCGTGAGCTTTATAAAGGGGTTCGCGAAAAAAATATTGTAATGGCGGAATTTTGATTTAAACATCGGAATAGGCAACAATTCGTAACGTAATGAGTCGCTACGCCGTTGGCGATGTGAGTACATTCTTCAATGATCCGACAACTTCTACTTTGGCGAACCAAGCCTTTTTCTGAATACGCATGATAGAACGAGAATAACGTCTACCGATATAAAAACGTCGCAGTCACGTGCAAGGAAGAGTAAAGTCGAACTAAATCGCATGCTGAGCTTAAGAACCTAGAGTGATAGCGTAGTTTCCGAAACGCAGAGTGTCAAATTTATAATTTTCTAAAACTTTTAATAATTTTTTAATTCTTTTAATAATAATTTGATTTGAACAAAATTTAGTATTTCGGATTTTTTTTAGGTTGAAAAATGAAGATCTAACTACAGCTTCGATTTATATTGTGGAGGGCGCTATCAGCAGTACTTCGTCTACATCTAAAGCTTCATAACTGTTTTGGGACAAGATATATTAAATTTTCGATTTAAAATTCTGATTCCTCAGTATCTTTTAACTAAAAAAGTATTATTGTGTGTGTTCTGGATTAAAATCGCTTCGTTAGCGAAGACCACATGGCGACTAGACCTAAAGTTTAACGTGGTTTCGTACCACGGTCACGTGGTTTTCTCAAGCGGTCACCCATCCAAGTATAAATCGCTCACGGAGCTGGTTTAATTCAGTAAAATTATTGTAAATATTGTAATGGCGGAATTTTGATTTAAACATCGGAATAGGCAACAATTCGTAACGTAATGAGTCGCTACGCCGTTGGCGATGTGAGTACATTCTTCAATGATCCGACAACTTCTACTTTGGCGAACCAAGCTTTTTTCTGAATACGCATGATAGAACGAGAATAACGTCTACCGATATAAAAACGTCGCAGTCACGTGCAAGGAAGAGTAAAGTCGAACTAAATCGCATGCTGAGCTTAAGAACCTAGAGTGATTTCAAGAAGACAAATGAGTTAGTAGTTATTGCATAGTGTATACATAAATATTGATAGTGCAAACAAGTTTAGTGATTTCTTCTTGTGTAAATGAATTACAACAATACCAAAGCTTTACAAATCGCCCATACACACGTCGAACGTGAAAATAAATATTTATTGCTGCGTAAATGTATAAATAATCGTTGGTTAAAAACGGACAGTTTTGTCAAGTCTGACGAAAAGTTGAACGAGTAATTAATTTTTTCTTTTACTTCGATCACTGATTTGGAACCAACACAGGGTGGTAGTTGTAGTGAGCTAACGTCTCGCCAGACTGATAACAAAGAACAAATAGGCGAACACAGTGAGAAAAAAGAAAAGACGAAAATATGACACTGACTATTTACAAATGGGTTTTTATTTTACCGGGGAGGAGTTAGAACCTAAACCACGTTGTATAATCTGTAATGAAATCCTGGCCAACAGCAGTTTAAAACCATCTATTCTTCGTAGACACTTTCTGAATCACAGGGATAAACCTGTTTAGTATTTCAAAAGAAAAGTGTCAGGTAATAAAACGTCCAGTGATTTTTCTTTTCTAACAGATATAAACGAAGATAGTAAAAGGGCTCTTGAGGTATTATTTCGAGTTAGTTACAGAATTGAACTGGACAGTGGTAGGAAATATGATTGGACAGTGTACTAAAGATACGAGGTGTATGCTTGGGGGAAAAGCGGCAAAGAAAATTGACCTCGTTCCACTATCCAACAACATAGTGTTGCGAAGAATTATTGACTGGTGATGTGGAAAATCAACTTTTAAAAAGAATAAAACTAAACTATAACGCTATTCAGCTTGACGACCAGATCGATGTAGCTATGGCTGCAGTATGGCTTGTCTAGGTTAGATATATTTTCAAGAACTCCATTCACGAAGATATATTATTGGCAAAATCACTGAAAACTTATACGAAAGGTGCAGCAATCTTCGATATCATAAATGACTACTATGAAAAAAATTAAATATAATATATTAATAAAATTTTTGTTTGGCTGTGTGCACTGATGGTGCAAAATTAATGATCGAAACATTTTCTGGTCTTGTGGTGCAAGTAAAGAAGATCAACGAGTCTCTTAAATGAACTCATTGCTGATGATGAGCACTTTCATGTAAGGGCATTCCTGCGAAGCTATCCAGTACCTTAAGCCACGACGTAAAAATTGTAAATTTTATAAAAACGTGTGCTACGAATTCTCGTCGAGTCCATGCGCTGTGTGCGGACTTTGAAAGCCTCAACGTTTATTTACTACTACTTACAGAAGTCAGATGGTTTTCTCTTGGCATGGTTTCGACCCTCTTGTTTGAATTGCCGTATGAATTTGAAGCATTTTTTCTTAACCATACATTTCATTTGTCCTTGTGTATCTGCTATTCCTTGACTGTAAAAACTTACGTACTTAGCTGATATTTTTTTTTTAATTAAATGATTCAAATCTGTCCTTACAAGGCCCAGATATCACCATTTTCAATGAGCGTAATAGAATACCAGTCATGTTACGACGTCCAACCTTTGGATCCATTGTCTGCAGGCGTGTCCGAATATTTAGATTATCTCAGCACAATTTTATTAGAAAATGACATTTAACTTAAAGAAAATATTAAAAAGGGTGTTACTGAGCATCTCAAATAACTTCAAATTAACGTTTAAGGGCTATTTTCCTAATAAACCTATTATATTATGATCAGACAACAAAAAAAGTTTGGCCGTGATTTACCGACAGAACCTGACCTTTAATTCAAGAACAATAGGGGTAAGATTATATATATATATATATATATATATATATATATATATATATATATATATATATATATATATATATAAATAGGAGTATAGAATATGAAGAAAAAAGTATAAATAAATTATATCTGGAAACTCCTCAAGGATGGATATGAAATTTTTTCTTGCTTATCCATTCAGCGTAATAAGATATATTTCGTAATTCAATTTACAAAATATTTTATATTCGTCGAGTTTCTCATAAAAAAAAGAGGTTTTTAGATTTTTTTGAAGTATATTCCTGCCATATATTGGTGTACAAAATACATATTTTAGCAAAGGGAGACTTTTATTAAAAAATTAACATCAATATAGTAATGAAAAACGCTTTATGTATATTTTAAACCCAATCTCTTCGGTATGACCACATTGAAATGTGTTCATTATGAATATTATTGTTTAAAAAAATCAAAATTTCAGTAAGAAATAAAGAAATCTATCTGCCGTATTTAAATATTTGTTATATATGTAATTCTCCTTTCAGGCACAGAAAAGGAAAAATATATACAAACACTTTATTTCCTGCAAATACCATTCTGGTCCTCTCTCCATACGCGTCTCGACCACCTCATGATCTCGTCAGTGGAGCTGTATCAGTTCTTTCCTGAGAATGTTGCTCTTGGTCTGATATAGCTCCACTGACGAGATCATAAGGTAGACGAGACGCGTATGGAGAGAGGTCCAGAGCGGTATTTGCAGTAAATTAACTGTTTGTATATTTTTTCCTTTTCTCTACCTAAAAGGAGAATTACATATATAACAACTATTTAAAAACGGCAGATAGATTTTTTTATTTTTTACTGAAATTTTGATTTTTTAAAAAACTTTTGACTACTCCAGTGATTCATAGATGTCGTTCGACTGGCGATATTTTCCAGTCTGATATCAAGGTCAGTAGGTGGCAGGTTGCAATATCCTACCTACATACCTTGAAATTTATATTTCATATATCAGTTATTTCCTGCGAATGTTGCTCTCGGTCCGACACAGCTCCACTGATGAGATCATAAGGTGATCAAAACGCGTATGGAGAGAGGACCAGAGAAAATTTAAATTTTTTACCCATTCCTGTTTGATCAATTCATCCCAAATGATCAGTTTCTCGTTTGATTTGTGAGGTAAACTTTCATAGTTGCAGCCAAATGCTTTTTACTCCTTTTACATCACTAAAATGTTATTATTTCTATGGACTGCACCTCTGAACTATGGGCCAGGATTTGAAAAATTTAGCCGAATTTTTTTCTGTCAATTTAAATAAGGAAACAATGTTTTTGAAACTTACTAAGATTTATTAAGGTTTAAATATATTACATTACAGTCAACAAAATTTAATAACTTTTTATTTGATGTTCGATGTTTAAAGATATTGAATCTTATTTGTTCTCTGTAATATTCTTTGGAATGGAGATTGTACTTTTTTCTGAGGCGCAGACACAGCCACATAAAAAAAACAATAATGTGCCAGAGACTAAAATAACGCTTTTTTAAATTTTCGCGATCGCTGAAATCGAATCTAAGCTTAGAATTGTCTTATCAGGTCACAATTTTTTTCTACCCGCATAAAAATGCACAAGAATTTCTTAAATTCACATGTTTTGAAATGTGACTGACTCTCTTCCAAAAAAGGCATAAAAATCAAAAAAACTGATGATTATCAGTCTTTTACCTCGAGTGTACTTGGAAATATTCCCTTCTTTTCTCAATCCTAATTCTTACCCTCTTTAACAGATTGAATACCTGATAAATTAATTTCTCTCTTCCTTAAAGCATCAAAAATAGTCTTCTAGACACCTTTCTGGGGAGATGAATATTTGAAAAATCCAAATCTTCTTTACTTTGGTTGTGAAATCATTTTTTCATATATATGTTTCGTGCTGTACATTGTGACCACAGACCCCAAAAACTACTACCTTAAGGTAGGGGGTTGAACATAGTATTATTTTTCATAAACATCTTTATCGTAGTTGTCTATTTAGTATCTAGACAATTTTCAAACCCCTTTCCACCCTCTCATTCTATAACTCCGTTATTTTAAACAGTACAAAAAACATTTTTGCATGTGTATTTTCCTTGCCGTGTACTGTGTCATCATAGAACCGTTAAGACATTTAATCTCCCAAAACCACCCCGAACGATAAGAGTTGAATGAAAAATTTTTATCCCTTTTACGCCTCTAAAAATAACTTCGTTTTAAGGGTTAATAGTTCCAAAAATTAAAACAAACTGTTATACTACGAGGGCAGTCCCAGAATTCATCGGCCTGGCAAAGAATACACTTTTCCCAGCGATATTCAATAGCTTCGATACCTTGTTTATAGTAAGAAAAGTCGAGGTCCTCAAAATAGCCATCTACTGTAGACATCACCTCTTCATCGTTGGCAAATCTTTACCGCTGAATCATTTCTTGAAGTTTGGAAAGAGAAAATAGTCCGAAAGTACTAAGTCTGGCATGAACAAATAATTTGTGCTTTAAATCATTGATTTTGGCCACTGCAATAACGGATGTGTGAACAGGCGCACTGTCGTGATGGAGCAACACTTTTTTTTCGCCAAATGTGGTCTTTTTTCACAAATTTCATTATTCAAAGTTTGCATAATATTCGCTGTTGGTGGTTTTTCCTTTTTCAAGATAATCAATAAAAATTATACCATGCACACCCAAAAAACTGAAGCCATGAACTTGCTTGCAGATAAAACCGTCTTTGCCTTCTTTGGCGCCGATTCTTCCCTTCCAATTCATTGTTTTGACTGTTTATTCATCTCGGGTGTATAGTGATGGATCCATGCTTCATTCATAGTTATCAATCGATTCAAAAACTCGGCTACGTTGCGGCGAAACATGGTCAAACACTCGACTGAAACATTCTCACCACGCTGTTTTTGTTCGATTGTGAGCAAACGCGGCACCCATCTTGTACAAAACTTTCTTATGTTCAGGTGTTCAGTCAATATGCGAGGTACAGCACTTTTTGAAATATCTATCATTTTTATTAACTCACTCACTTTTAGTCGACGGTCATTCAATACCATTTTGTGAATTTTTTTCAGCATTTTTGGAATAGTCACCTCATTTAGTCGACCACTGGGACGTTCGACTTCGCGCTCGTACGGCCTCGTTTAAACTCTGCCACCCAATACTTCACTGTTGAACACGATGATGTAAACTCCTTGAAAGTATAATCTAGCTCGTTCTTAATATTGGCTGCAGTCCTTTCAAATGGAAGTATTGAATCACATAACGATGACCAATTTTTTCCATGTTTACTAATTTACTGTGAGCGTTCACTATTAATGGCTGTCAAACAAGTAATAAACAACGTAGTGTCTACAAACTTAAAACTTGATCTTCCTAAGGTTGGTACTATTTAACATAGTCATTACATTTTAACAACTACCGCCATCTATGTGTCCGGTTAATTCTGGGACTGCCCTCATATGCTGCAGCGTTATAACTTTTATTTTACTACAGTTTCTTGTTGTACAATAAATTTTTAAACGCGGTTTTAAAATTAGATTTTATTAAAATTTTCAAGCTTACTTTTACTGATTTTATGTGACTTTTTTGCTATTAAATGTTCTTCGAAGTGGCAGTTTTTTGTTTTTTCTTCCTTTGCGCGATAATTCTTCTTTTAGTGATCAGCAGTAATCACATTTACGTGTCATCTATCTGATTATATCTTCCATTACTTTGATGTCCTGGTGGAATCTTCTGCCTTCTTCTACACTACAGTTACTAAGATTGTCAGGGAATTTATCGATATGTGAATCTAAAAAATGCATTTTTAGGTTCATGTAACATCTCATTCTTTGAAAGTTGGTAACCATTCCATGAACTATTTTTTTATAGTTGGAACATTTGTGGTTACCTAAAAAATTTTCAGTTACGTTTTCGAAACTAAGCCAAGCTGCTTTTTGAACATCATAGACTCTGTGACATTGAGATCTCGCACGAGCGTTTGAATCTGTGGACCGTCGCTCTTAACTTGACCGTTGCAAGTTGTGGAAACCCGTGTCCTAAATATTTTAAGTATTTCCCTTCTTCATCCAAAGCTTTTACGAATTTGCTTCAATAGACCAAGTTTTATATGTAAAGGTATGATTTTTGCTCTGTCAATTAATAGTTCAGGAATGACGGATTATTGGCTTAGTAACAACTTGATTATTTTGAGATCCCCACATCCCAATCATCGATTTAATATTGAAACTTCTTTAGAAGTTCTGTAATGTTCTCTTACTCTTCTTTTATTCTTTCTGCATATGCTACTGGAACAGATGAGTCGACATTTTCGTTATGAAACAAAACCTCAATTAAACAGTGTGAAGAAGAGTCGCTTTTCATAACAATCTTTATTCGGTGCTTCCAGTAAACCAGAAATGTTTGAACAATAAACTAAAGAAGAATTTTCATCCTTGGTAAAAAATTGTCGAAAATTACTTTCTTGATTGCAATAATACAGTACTTTCGTTCCTTTACTTAGTAGGTTTTCATGTTTGTGGGTAAACGCTAAAATTTCTGCCAAGTCTTCAGTTAAACCTAAACTTCTGATCATACCATTGACTTCGTTCTGTGTGTATTCTCTCTTATCTTTTTTTTTAGTATTAGGTGGGTAACTATCACTATCAGTATTGCTGATCCTCATGCTCTCGTGGTCACTCGCTTTCTCGATTTCCATGCAGGTTCAGTACTTTTATCGATTTCTTTCAAGCTTTCATCCGCAGTATCAACTGCGATTACTGGTATTTCTACTGCTGATACATTGGTAGAACATGTTTTCGATTTATTTTCCGATTGTTATCATTCATATTTATCATGTAAATAGCATTCTTTGCTATTCCATGGTTCTTTCCAAATTGTAAGCCTTGCAAATTTGACTGTTTTATGTGAGTCATAGCGGTCCTAATGATCTAATATTTTACGGTAAGTATAAAAATAATATGAGGTATTTATTCATTTACTATCCTGGTGGCTTATACGAAGATTAAAATATTTGCAATACATATTTTCCAAGTTTTCATTGATGAAACATCGATTTGGCGGAATTTCGAATTTGTCGCAAATGTAGCAAAATGCGACCAATTTTTCACAACAATGGTGTGATGTGTAAGCAAGATCATAGCTGATACTTTTTTGTTTCATTTAAAATTTTTCGTTATTTTCCGTCAAAGCCGCACTTTAGGGATTTTGTTCTAATCGCAGATGAATCCACTGTTCTAGGGGTTTTAACCCTGGCACCTACCCAGCTTAACTGCCAAGATTTTTCAACTTTGATGAATGCTATAAAGCATTAAAAACTTACCATCCTAGAAAAACAACTTTAACGTTGAGAGTCTTTAGAATTCGGGTACAATACTAAAGATTATTCACAATGACAAAATGGGGCACCTTTGCTACTCCTCAAACTCCTTTTATCTTTGTCACCTAGAGCGTTAATAAAGAAGATAGCACGTGAGCTGCAGATCAGTTAAAAAAGAAACGATTACAGGTTCTTTTATCCCAAATATTTTTGACCTTGAATCTTTAAAACTCAATAGCTAGACTAGCATACACAGTAAAAAATTACATTTTTTTTTCAGCATACATAGTAAAATCTGACTAGGTATGTATCGACATGTTATAATGAATTGTATTTTACTTTTGTTTGAAATTTAGTTTTTTTAAGCAAGAAAATAATTAATTTATCTGCCAAAATAAATTATTAAAAAAATTTGAGTGGTGTCAGTTATAACAATCAAAGTGTAAACATTGAAAAAAAAAATAGAAGTATAGATAAATTGAATGGCTGTTTGCAAGGTAGTAACGGTTTCTTTTTTTACAGTAAAATATAAAGCATATAAAGGGTGTTTTTTTTTATAGAGGTATTGAACTTTTAAATGGAATAAAACAAAGATGAATTTTTAAATTGACATGAAATTTACTTTATTCAAAAGATAACCCTCTGGCATTATAATTTAAATATGACTTCTGGCATATGACCGCCACGGCTGGCTCCTACGTAGTCTAATCTGGAGGTCCAATTTTCGATGACTTTTTCCAACATTTGTGGCCGTATATCGGCAATAACGCGGCGAATGTTGTCCTCCAAGTGATCAATCGTTTCGGGCTTATCGGCGCAGACTAGCGATTTCACATATCCCCACAGAAAATAGTCTAGCGGCGTTAAGTCGCTTTTGGAGGCAAATTCACGGGTCCGAAACGTGAAACTATGCGGTTACCAAACGTTTCCTTCAATAAATCAATTGTGGCACGAGCTGTGTGACATGTTGCGCCGTCTTGTTGAAACCACAGCTCCTGCACATCATGGTTGTTCAATTGATGAACGAAAAAGTCAGTAATCATGGCTCTATAGCGGTCGCCACTGACTGTAACGTTCTGACCATCATCGTTTTTAAAGAAGTACGGACCAATGATTCCACCAGCCCATAAAGCACACCAAACAGTCAGTTTTTCTGGATGTAACGGTGTCTCAACATACACTTGAAGATTATCATCACTCCAAATATGGCAGTTTTGTTTATTGACGTATCCATTCAAACAAAAGTGAGCTTCATCGCTAAACAAAATTCGCTTATGAAAATCGGGATCAACATCAATCTTGTTTTGGGCCCATTCACCGAATCTACGCCTTGCTAAGTGATCGTGTGGCTTCAATTCTTGCACGAGTTGGATTTGTAAGCACGCAAACCAAGATCTTTCCGCAAAATCTATAATCATAAAGTGAATGGACACATATCCAATTCCTGTGCACGATGGCGGGATAGACTGATTCGGGTCTTCCTCTACGCTACGCTCTACAGCAGCAATGACTTCTTCGGTACGCACTGTACGACATGTCTGTGGATGCGTATTATCATTTAGAGTAAACGTGGTGCGAAAACGTTCCATAGTTAATCGAATTAATTGCTCTGATGGACGATTATGTTGACCGTAAAATGGACGTAGTGCGCGATATGTATTTCGAACAGAACCATGATTTTCAAAATAAATTTGCACATTTTGGAAGCGTTATTCAGGCGTTAGTCTATTCATATTGAAATGCCAAACCAAACTAAACATAAATCACTTGACAGCTGACAAAATGGCCACCAGTTAAAAAAGTGTTGCCAACTTAAAGTTTTATACCTCTATAAAAACACATATTTTATCTGGTTGGATTTAAAGTTCACATATTTGATAGAAATTTAGTACCTGGGCCAAAATTCTAGCTTATAAGGCCATCATAAAAAAATGTAATGGGACTTTGAACCACATTGCATAAATTTGTTGCATTTATGTCCTTCCTTTTTTGCAGTATTGTCCAGTAAGTAAATTATTCACAAAGGTAATAAAATAACAGTACGAACCCAAAGCAAACACTATATTAGAGAAAATATGTAATAAAAATTAAATACAATACGCAATCATTTTTTAAGTCTGTAAGTATGTTGGCAGTCATAACGATTTAAAATTGTAACTTAATTTTTTTTGCTCTTCAAACTAGTATTCTTCAGAAACATGATGCTAACAAAGTTCTCTGAATTCATGTATACATGGTGTTCGGATAGTGCAACAGGATACATGAAGAGGTGATTCTGCATGGTAAAAAGAAGGTAGTTGGTTATAAAATAAAAATTTGAAAACCCAATGCTTCTCGAGTTACAGCTTGTTGAAGTTCGATTTTTATCCCTTATTTTCAATATCTTGATAAGTTAAAAACTAACTTATTAAGTTGATATTTGGTACAGGGATTAAGCTTAATGTATCATATCATCCAAATAAGTTATTTGTAGTTCACTTCCATTAAAAACCTTCTGGTACAGATAATTACATTTTTTTTTAATCAATTAAAAATGTCAAAAAGGTTGATGGTAAATTAAGAAATTGTTTCATAAAATCATATACTCTTGGGCCTAAAAAATACAAAGTTAATGCAAATTGTTTATATTCAAAACTGTAACGCCTGGCAATAGAATTTTTATTTTCTTCTAGAGCCTGAAATTATACAATGTTTGCCAAAGGCTTGGATAAAAATTGATCGCATAACTCATAAAAATGGTTAATAGTGGAAGTTTTTTCCATTGTAAAATATTTCTGGAGTCACGTTTTTTAAGGTATTGATGATTTTGTGCATTTTCTCCTTTCTGGATAAAGAATGCGACAAAAAATTTGGAGTTTGTATTGATGACGTTGGTGAAACCAATCATAGATTTTCTTTTAACATTATGGTTGAGGCTGATAGAGAATTAGTTTTCATTGTCAAGGGATTTGTGTAACATTTACCATTAACCTAAAACTAGTAATTTGTCACTTTTTAAAATAGACTTATTTACTTAGTAACAGAAATTTATTTTTATTTTTTTTTATTACATATTAAAAGAATAATCCATTGTAATATGTTGGCAACAAAAATCAAATTAAAAGATGCGTTATATACACACCAGTAACTTCCAATAATCTGATAGAGGTATTCCCTCAGATGATCCATCATTTGAAACAAAAGAGATAATGATACGAGCTGGGAAAATGGTAGGTACAGAATTAGCAAACAATATTATACGAACATAATCCTGGGCCTTGTACTTAATCCCAAAATGATGCTCGCATGTTAAATAGGAAGAATGACATGCTTTAGGGTCTTTTTCAAGTAAATCTTGTCTGGACCAAGCATCACGCCAGATTTAGCATCTAAGGAAAAAAGTCTAATTTTAGCCTCAAATTTATTTAAAAATAAATGTTATATATAGTTCTAAATTTATCTATATAAAAAAGAAGACTTACTTTTATCCACTGAAAAATATAAGTACTCTTTATGATCTGTTATGATTATATTTTCATCTGTATTTACCGAGGAAAAAAGCAGTAGTGGCAATTTTACCTCTTTCTTCTTTTGTATTGTTGATTATTAAGATTTTGTGATTCGATAGTGATTAGACAAAAATTATTATACCACTTATTATTGCCATTTGATATCAGTAAAATATATTAAAACAAAACAAAACATTTATTCTGCATTACTGCGTTGTACCTTTGACAAAATAAAACATGTGAATACTAAAACCAGTGAAAAATGCTGTAATTCTTTTTTAAAGAGTATAAGAGTATTATGCTTTCAGATTTAAAAAAATGAAAGAGAGTAAGCCATGTAACCTTTTATTGATCGCTAAATAATTATTATGAAAAAATAATATTATTAATTCAGTTTATAAATATCAAAAACACGAGTCCAGTACTCTTTGTTCTTATTTGTACAGTTTACTGCCTTGTTCCTAAGCAATGGCAGTATAGGCCTGTTTTAGATCGAAACAAAAAAAAATTATTGAGTTAGTTTTAAAATAGGTTATATGCTATATGTCTATGTTTTCATGATAACACTAGGAAAAGCTGCCCTTACAAATATAAAATAAAGTCTGTATTTACTTAGAAGTATCCTACAGTAACTTAAAAAAAAATAAATTCCTTAGCTCTTCCTTGATTTGCATTGGGGTACAAAGCACGACCTGCCTTTTTGCTGTGGCATTTTTAAGAACAGTGAATAAGAATGTTAGTTGGTGACAACACAAGTTTTATTATAAAAAAGGAATTAAAATCCAAAAGCGTCCACAAAAAAACTTTAAACACAAGAAAGTCATAACAACTTTAACACGCTTCGCGTTGAAAAATCACTTATAGCTGTTAAATATCAATGACTGCCAATATTTTAAGCCTCCGATTGAGGAACAAGGACAGACAATTGCTCTTGTACAGGAAACGATTTTGTCCCATCTTGTTGATATGAATGATCTTTGATGATATTATGTAGGAAATTGAAATACCCTTCTTAATTTATATATTGTTTATTTGGTATCAATGTAGCAAAATTTGGTTTGCCTATGTACTTGTATTTTCTGGAGTATTCTAACATATGTTTCTTCACAATCCGAAATCATAATACATGTTTTGCCTATATTTATTCTCCTTTCAGGGAGTTAAAGGAAAAAATATATACAACCAGTTTATTTCCTGCAAATACAATTCTGGTCCTTTTGCCATATGCTCTTGAACCACCTAATGGTCTCATCAGTGGAGGTGTATCGAACCAAGAGTAACATTAGCAGGAAACAACTGTCTTTATAAAATATAAATTCCGAAAGTCTTGGCAGGATATTAAACCTGCAGATTTTTTTGATGTTAGATTGAAAAAATCACCAATCAAATGACATCTGTACATCAACTGGAGTAGTGCGAAACTTAAAAATTAAAATTCGTTTGTTCTCGTTAGTACAGGGTAGGCAAACGCACCTGAACATAGATAAAGTGAATCCTTTAAGCAACTTATATTAAACAAAATATGAATTTTAATATAAGCAGCGGCATCTCCCGGCATTCCACGAATATGAATATTTAATCTCGTAGAGACATATAGGGTGTGGCATTTATCTTGAGGCAACGGAATATCTCGATGGGATCACATTTTTTCGAAAAATGTTTTATACACATATTATAGGGTGGCAGGGGGGCGAACTAATATCGCAGTATCGCGTAAACTGTTTCGTACAAAAATTGTTTGGTATCACGAGAGCTAAGTGGTAGTGACCTTGAAAATAACCTTGATCTTGAAAGTCACTTGAAGCTCAATTTCAAAATTTGAACAGGAAACCCCCAATTTGACCTCCGGAAAAGGAAAGACCGATTAATTTCACAGTAATTTCATCAGATATGACCTTGAACTCAAGATTAAGGTTTTACAGCAATGTCATTTTAAGGTCAAACGAAGATATTCAAGACCATTATTTTGTAAAAGTGCGAAGTTGCTATAACTTTACGTTGATCTCGATCTTCAGGGCTATTTGAAGAAATCATTTGTTCTTGTTAGCCAAAACTGTACTTAGTACGACTATGTGCATGATTAACTACTTTTAGCACTACTTAGAAACAACAACGTAAACGTAGTAGCTTTTGTCCTCTTCGGGGTGCTTGTTTTTGGTAAGTTCTCTCGCCTCTCACTATCAGGGTGCATGTTTTCGGTGTATCCCCTCGCCTTTCACCACCAGGGTGCTTGTTTTCGGTGAATCCCCTCGCTTCTCATCATCGGGGTGCTTGTTCTCGGTGAATCCCCTCGCCTTTCACCATCGAAGAGCTTGTTTCCTATGAGTCCCCTCACTCCTTATCATTTTGTATGATCATGTTAAAGTTTTAATAAGAATTTATTTCAATAAGTGCTCAAAATGTTTACCTTCAATTTTAATAAACTTATTGACCCACACACAACTGCGGAGCATTTCAGGTATTATTTTAGCACAAGCATCTCTTATTCACTGCTCCATGTATTCACAAGTTGGTGGTACGTCTTTATGAACTTTGCTCGTCAAATAACCCCATAATCAAAAATCTGGTAACGTAAGGTTTGGCGATTTTGCGGGCCAATTTACTGGACCTCCTCTAAGAATCCATCGTTGTTGAATTTGACGAGCTAACTGAAAATAATGCGCTCAACATCAATCGTGCTGAAACCACCTTTGTTGCCTTATATCTAAGTACGTCTTCACGCAAAAGTGGAGAGTTGATTCTCTAAAATACCCCGGTATTTTGTTCAATTTAAATTACCTTCAAGAAAGTATGGACCCACAAGTTTGTCATCAACTATTCCCTACCGAATGACCTTGAACGTCAAGGTCAAGGTTATTTTCAAAGTCACTATCTCTTAGCCCCTATGCCATCCCAAAACGAAACATTTTCCAAAATACTGCGATATTGTTGTTTTGCCCTTGAAATGACCTTTATATTTGACATTTACCTTAAGGTGAAGTCACATCTGATGGTAGATTTTCCCCCCTTTTCATTCCCGGGGTCAAAATTTGAGAGTCGCATTTAAAATTCTGAAATTGACCTTCAAACAATGTTGAAAGGCAATGTGAAAGTCATTTCCAAGGTTACTATTAGTTAGCCCCCCTGCCATCCTATAATTTTTGTATAAAACTTTTTTCGAAAAAATGTGATCCCATCGAGATATTCCGTTGTCTTAAGATAAATTCCGTATCCTGTATTTGCCAACAGTGGTTGCAATATCTTTACAGTTCGGTGTATAAATACATTCATTTTAGTGAAACTATTTTAATTCTCAACCAACTAAAAGAACCTTATATAATAAGGACAGACCTACTTTGGTCTAACATAGAAACAAATTGCATGGAAATACCAGGAAAATGTGGATGCCTCTCCATAGCACTACACCGCCACCTGTAGACAGGTTTTGAACTTGTTTGTTCTCGCTAGTACAATGTAAGCAAGGGCACATAAACATAGGAACGTCGAATCCTTTAAGCAACTTATATCAGACAAAACATTTTAGATTGTGTGGAAGGCTGGGAGATGGCGCAGCTTGTATTAGACTTTATATTTTGTGTAATACAACTTGCTTAAAGGATTCCCTTTTCCTATGTATAGGTGCACTTGCCTATCCTATAATGACGAGAACAAACGAGTTCAAAACCAGTCTGGTGATAGCAGTGCACTGCCATGGAATATTTCCAATCATTTCCTGGTATATCTGAGATAGTGCTTTGTCTCCAACGGTGTTCGAACAGAGTATGTCTATCCTTATTCTATAAGACATTTTTTATTTGTTGAGAACTAAAATAAATTCTCTAATATGAATGGTATTTATTTTTACTTTTTTTAAAATGTAATTTAGGTACCACATTCCATTTTATGTTTTTTTTTAAAGGATATTTTGTTGTAAAGCAGAGGTTCTCAATCTATGGGACCTTTTTAAGACGTCAAACAACACAAGATGTTAAAAAAATACATATAAAAAATATATTTTTATTGGAACTAAGACAAATAACTTAAAAATCCCATTAATAGAAAACAAAGTTGAATTTAAATATGGTTACACACATTGACATTTTATCTATGGACAAAGTATGTTTACATTTCGACAACTGACAACAATGCACAGACAATCCGTGTTGTCAAATTGTGTTTGACAGGTATGGTGAGTGTTAAACAACCTTTGAGTTTTATACTATTTTTTTGATTTAAATGAATTTTTTTTTGGTTTTGCAACTCAAAATATTTCTCAAACAGTACGATAAAGTGTTAAGTTCGTCAAGATCCCAAAAACTCCATCTAAAATTTTTTGACTTTGGAATATGAACAGTCAATGAAATCTCTTGATGCCCAATATTGTACCCAAGAGCGACGGAAAATTATTCCTCGTCTCGGAGTATTTTTTATAATTTTTAAGCGTTTTAGTGATATTTTTAGCGTTAAAAAATTATAATTGTAACAAATAAATCGTTACCGTCGGAAAATTAGTTCAATGAGCTACCATTTTTCTCTATCAGCTCTAGATTTGCCTCTCATTGACCATATAAATATTTAACGTTATGATTCCTAGATTTATAGTAGTAAAATTAGGTTCTTTAAAATAGATAATAAAATACTGAATACTGGATACGTATAAATGTTAAAAAAAAATTAACTTTAGTATTAAATGTACTCTTGAATAAGCCCCCACAAGGCAGACCATATGTAGAATTTAGCTTTATTCCACTACTGAAACATTAAAAAGCAAACAGTGTTTTATAGCCCAGCCTTTATTTTTAATATTTGTTGTAGCTAATTGAACCAAGTATAAACAGTATGCCTAGGTATTGTGTCGAAAATTTTACCTTTATATTCAAATATTACGTTTCACAAGTAAAAACTACTATTTTGGGTTAGGTATGTTGTATAAATAGGGGCGGGTGAACTTTCGACACCAGTTATTCAGTGTACCTGTCGTGAACGGAGGGTCAAATAATCTTACCAGAAATTTCGACACCCCGGTGTAAGTCAGGTAGAAAGTAGGTAGAAATTTAGGTACAGGTAGGTCCTTATAGTGTAATGTTAATTTGATAATTCTTGATATTAACTTTATTCTTATTTAACACTTCCTTATTCTGGTATAACCCATTGTAGGATACTTGGCCTGTAAAAATTTTCCATGATTGCAATAGATTTTTAAATAAAAATAAATTTGTTTGAACCCTGATTATGGTCGGTGAAGTTAAGAGTTTATTAATCCACCAAATATAAATAAAAATATTATTACTGTATGAGATAATTGCTTAGGCGCTATATTAGATCTTTAATAGTATATTTATCTTTCTCAGTGTCAATTTTGTGTACTATAATGGCTGTACATTGAAAGGTATAGTAGATTATAAACGACCATGTTTTTTTTTCCATTTGGTGAATTTTTTGGAAAAATTAGCAACTTCGCAATAAAATTGAAAACCAGAGTTGCTTTCATAGTTTTTGGGGAAATCCAAGTATGCACAGGCGCGAATCCAAAGGTGGGGGGGGGCGGTCCCCCCACAAGACCTTTGAGTTCAGGAAAATAGACCCGATTTTGCCTCTTATAGTATAGTTTATTCAAGAAATAGAGAGAGTAATAAATCATTTTTTACTCTTTTTTTCTTCGCAAACTACCTATGTTCTTTAGTCCGGTGTCTTTGGCAAAATCTGTTAGACACATATATTTTTCAAAGGAATGGGTTAGAAATTTATAATCAAAAATACCGGTCTATAATAATGGACTATTTGGGTTGGATAATAATAGATATTTGGATGAATGAAGTGTTAAGGCATGATAAACATTCATTGTAATAAGTTTTTCGTTGAGGAAAAAATGCCCTGGTTTAACGATTTTGGAATAAATATAGATGTGGAAGCCAGATCTTTTGGGTATCTCACTAATCTCAAATAATATATAAAAACAAGCACAAACAAGATAGATCACTAAGGACACACTGTCAGGTGTACTTTGCTTAGTGACAGAAACCAAATTGAACTATCAGAAATTTTATTGTTGCAGTAAATTTATTAATCTTATAATATTTAAATATAATTAAATATAATTAGATTTACGACAGTCCTCAATTACCTGCGGCACTGGAGCAGGTACGTTGGAGGTTTCGCTAACAGTTACTGCTGGCACTCCCCCCCGTTTGACAATTTATTTTTCTTGCGATAGCCCCCCCCCTCCCAAGATTCTGCCTCTTATAATAGAAATGTGTATGCTGCTCGCATCTTCCCCCCCCCCTCCTATCGGCGACTTGTTTTTTCTTGTGATAACCTCCCACCTCTCCAAAAACTTCAAATTCAAAAAATAGATCCGACCCTTCCTTTTACAGTAGAAATGGGAATGTTGCTGGTGTCTCCCTCCCCTCGTCGACAACTTGTTTTCGCTTGCAATACTGTTCTTTTGTCATATCACCGCCCCCTCCCCCCCCCCCCAAAGAGAGAGGCTGGATCCGCCCCTGAGTATGCAAAGATATACAGTGTATCCCATTAAAAATAACTATTTTTTTAACGCCACGCTGTCATGAAACACCATGTATAATTGAAAATATTTTTAGATTATACAACTTTTGTTAAAGCATTTTTTCACATTTTTGAAAACTAGGGAAGAAAGGGTACTTTGTCACACTATTACGATACCCTGTACGTAAATCAATACTTTTTTTATTAAAAAAATTACTCAGGTATACAAAAAATGGGGTCATGACTGTTACTGGGCAGCTTGAGGTCATTTTCGAAATCATTTGCTGCATCGAATCAGCATTCGAAGTTAGACTTGGAGGTTTTTTTGTTTTTGTCAGGATTTTGAGATATTTGAGGTTATGTACTCAAAAAATTTGTTTTCTATGCTACTTTGGAGGTTATATGCAAAAATTTTTTGGTGTGTTATTTAATACTACTTTTATATCTCAAAAAAAGCTATTGTGTGGTCATCTATGATTTTTTATTGCAAAGTTACGGCGATTTTAAATACAGGTTACTAGGTTTTTAGAGACCAAAATGATTTTTTACAAATCTCGATCCTCGATTTTGAATTCACTATCGTGAAGATAAAAATTTCTATTTTCTTACAAACTATTTGCAATTAACCACTCCGAAATACCCTATAATACAATTTTTTTGATACCAATATCATCTTTTTAAATTTTGAAGCGCCATTTTGAATCCGTCATCTTGGAAATGAAAATTTTAATTTTCTGACTTCATATTCGTACTCAGCAACCCTCAAAAAACCACAAATACAAATTCTCGAGAGAAATATATACAGCAGAAAAATGCATGCCTCGAAGAGTGAATCGGAAAGCTCATGACATTGTTGGGATATATTTCGTAACTTATAACGGCCGTTACTTTGCAAAAAAATCGTAAGAATAGTGTTAAATGATGCAATTACAAGAGAGACTAAAAAGTTTTGTGCATTGTATACATTACTTAAAAAGCAGATAAAAAATTTTTCCGAGTAAAGAACCTCAAATATCTGAGAATCCTGATGTGATGAACCACGCAACAAATTACCTCGAAAATGACCCCCAGCTGTTAACAGTAGAAATTTGTAGAACTGTGTTATATATACAGGGTGTTCAGGAAAATGTGGGAAATCTTCTAGATATGAAATAAACACGTGAATGGAATATTACAAGTTCCTATAAACTTTTTTCGTACTGGCTTCCTCTTCGGAGATATGGGCTCCCAAAGAGCTGCAATGAATCATCATCAAGTTTTTTACACATAAATATTGAACCACTAAGTATATTTAATTTTTTTTATATGATGTATACCAGGTAAGACCTTTCAAATTACTATCCGAGAAAGTGTTATGAATTACTCACAGCTGCAGGAACGGACTAGCTGTGACACCCATGACACTTTTTAAGGCCCTGTATGATAAGAACTTTGAACAACAACATACTATTGACTAAAAATTAAATAGTCTTCATTCATTTCGCTAATCCTAACCATTTTCGAAAAAACGTCATTTTGTTTACATCATGTATTTGGCGTATTTCGATAAAATATACATCGTTGTTTCTATCAAATATTCAACATTCAACCTTATAATAAAAAAATTCCATCCAAAAATTATGGTTTACCTCTTTAGTTAAAAATATATGATTCTGTGAATTTCAGCTTGACCTAGGTTCCCAAAAAATCCGCGTGTTATTTTATCGGCACCAAAAACCAAGCATTGTTGTTGCAAACATTGCTAGGTACGGAAAAAGTAAATATCCTGCATTTTAGAACTTATCAACTTTCACATCGCTGACACATTAATTCTTTATTTGGATATTAATTTACCGATTTTTGGATTTCGTGGTGAAATTAATTGTGAAATAGTTCGAAATATGGATTACACGTTTATTGAGTATGCATATATGCATCTGATGTGTGCTCTTGCATCTTGCAATGCTTTGGAAGCCAGGAGGTTATATCACGACAGATATCCTAATCGTATTCCTCCTGATCAGAAAACATTTCAACGAGTTGACCAACTTCTAAGGAGAATGGTAGGAGATTTCATTTAATAAGGTAATATTATTACATTTCTTCACAATTCTTTGTAAATTTTGCTTCATCAGTTCAAATTATGTTGTTCAAAAATTAGTGGTTGTCTTGTATTATCGTTAATATAAATTCGCAAAATTGCACTAGTTTTGGAAAACCAATATCTCTTAGGTGAGGAAGTTGTGTTTCAACAGAAATCTATGAATTGAGTTCTTCGAGATTCCTGTTTGTACGGTCAGTTGTCTTAACGATGTCAATAGTATAGAGGGCGGGGTTCTGTGACACCCGGATGGCATCTGTCCCTTTTCAGCCCTTTACCATCCGAAGAAGTGCTGAAACCCTCCTGAAACCCAAGCCAAAAAGGCCTTATTGCCAAAGAACATGACGTAATAGCCTAAGAAGTGCCTAAAATCCTTCTGAAACCCTTGCCAAAAAGGCCTTATTGCCGAAGAAGTCCTGAAAAATCCCTATCCAAAAAGGCCTTCCTTATTGCCGAAGAAGTCCCGAAAAATCCCTATCCAAAAAGGCCTTATTGGCAAAGAAGGGTTGTCCTAGTAGCTTAAGAAGGACCAAAAGAGTCCTTAGCCAAAAAGGCCTTATTGCCGAAGAAATATCGACAATGACGTCATTTACCAGAGGCTGTTGTTTTGTAAAGTAGTTGGTAGAAAAAATAAATTGGAGTGGAATATCGGGTAAAATAAAACAAAATTTTATATATCAGAGTGGTATATTGGGTAAATAAAATTACAAAAATAATTAAATATGTTATGCTACAATACTTTTTTGCCTGTTTTATTTTTACGTTTTAATACTAGAAAAAAAATGTAAAATCGTCTTAGCAAAATGAGGTTGTGTATTTTTTCGATCTTTTTCTTCTTTGTAACACTTGAGACAAAGGTATTTCCCGCATTTATAATGTGCCTTAACTTTGTAACCAATTAAAAGTTTTTTGCATAATTTACACACACTATGAGCTTTACATAAACGACGAAAACCTCTTCTTGCTACTTGAATTTTATAATAGGTACTATTTTTACAACCACCAAACGTACAAACTGGATTTTTAATCCTCATCATCATCACTGTCATCTTCATCATCGTCTTCGTCGTCACCGTCGTCGTCGCCGTCTTCTGAAGTAATTTCTTCCTCTTCTTCTTCTTCTTTTTTGTCACTGTTATAGAAATAAACTTCTATATAGTCATAATTTTCATTTTCATTAAAATAAAATTTTTCATATAAACTTTCTCCTTTATGCGATGATAAATTTTCAGTTCTGACTATTTTACCGTTTTTGAACCAAAACAATTTAATTGTATAATTGTTAGTCATGATTGTATCACTAATGGAATGAATCTTTTTCGTCAATATCAACTGGTTTTATAAATAGTAAAGGAGAAGGGGAAGGGGAGGAGGAGGAGGAGGATGATGATGATGATGATTAGAAGGTATAAAAACATTGATTTCATTAAATTGCGTCATTTTATTCAAGAAAAAATGCCAGTACCAGAAACAGTAAAGTGCCCAAAATGTAAGGGTGAAACCGATTTATATAATCATAATTGTGTGGCTTGTGAAGTACGTCAATACCTTAAAGAAATCCATGGTGCTAAACATTTACCATCTCACTATTTAAATAGTCAAGAAAATAGAGGAAATGATCGTCAAAATGGTCAAGGTCCGTCTTCTTCTTCTTCTTATTCTTCAAGAAGATAATGATGTTGTTGATTATTATGAATTTTATATACAATATTAAGAAATAAAAAGTTTTAAATTAATTTTAAATGGTTTTTTATTTATATACACTTCTATAAGGGAAAACTGAATGAATGCATGAATGAATGAATGAAACAGGTATAGTGGAAAAAAACAAAAGTAATTAAAAAATATATAGATTTATTTTGCATACACTGTACCGCTTCGTGTAATGAGAAGCGGTCCAACTTCTTCCACTTCAGAATCTGTATCTTCATCTTCTTCATAATACGATTCTAAATTTAATTTATATTCATCATCACCATCATCATCATCATCATATTCATCATTACTGTCTTCATCATCATCATTATCATTATCATCATCATCATCATCATCATTATTTCTATCATTATTTTTATTTTCCTTTAACATTTCAATCTCTTTGTCCTCCTCCTCCTTTTCCAGAATAAAAAAGATTAAAACATGTAAATTTAGAATTTAAAATTTATATCCCCAGGGTAGAGTATCAGTAAAAAAATAATTAACGTATCTCTTATCATCCTTAGGATTTAAAGCAAGCTTCTCTTGCTGAACTGTAAAAACCTCATGTTTTGAAGAAATTATTTGATTTTGAGTAATGCATGTTTTCTGATAATGGAATAAAGCATTATAATAATCATCAAAAGTGATATCTTTAATGAGTGACTTACTGACACCCTTTGCCTTTTTTATAATTCCAAAATTTGATATAAAACTGTTTATTTCTCTCTGGGTATGACAAAGATCTCTCATTTTTTGAATTCTTTCATTTTTTTTTATCTTCGTTTGTTAACAGTTTAAGTGTGTATAATTTTGATCGTAAACCAATAAATTCGGTCATAATGTTCCCATTATTTTCATCTTTCATTAATCCTATTTTTTAACGGAATATTGTACACATTATCACATGGATAGTCCGATGTATCAAATTTTTCAATGTTATCTTTGATAAAGTTGTAAATATTATTACATATAAAATGATAAATTAAACTATCAGTGTCAGTATACAATAACTTAACATTAGGACCAAATTTAGGTAAAATAAAATCATAATGAAAATTATATAAATAAGTTTTGGAAATATCTAAAATGCACATTCCCAAATATATTGGCTTGTTAAAATGTAATTTTAATTTTTTCATTTCAATGAGAATCATGTTTTCATCAAATATTTCACAGCTGTGAAAATTTGGTTGTGCTATATAATAATTAGCACCATATTTTCCACCCCATCTAGTAACTATTTTAACATCTCTATATTTTCTAATATTTTCCATTGTTTTTCCAAAACTAGCATTATTCATTAATTTTGGGTTGTTTTTTTCAAAGTCATTTGTAGCTGCTTGGCGTAATTTTGTATTTAAATCTATATATTTTTTTAACCAAGCCGATTGTTTAAATTGTAAGCATCTATGAATTTTATTAATTTTCAAACCAAACTTAACAGCCTGTTGCAAATTTAAATAATGTATTATATATCTTTTTTTGTCAAAAAAGGTTGTTAACAATTTGGGAATATTTGTTTCAGAATTGGGGGGAATTAAATGCTCTGGACAAAATGGTAGATCTTTATGAGTCTCAAAAAGTTCTTGAGGGTAATGAAGATCAACTTCAAGAATATAACCATGTGTGTTATTTTCATTAATATTTAGTAAATAGTTTTGAAATGCATTTGCATCACAATCATTTTGTATATCTAACCACTCAAATTCTCCTGTAGGTAGAACACAACTCATTGCCGTTCCATAAAGGTTATTAACATCAAAGTACATAAGATATGATTCTGGAATTTCAGGGTTATAATCAGTTTCCATATATCTGTTATTTGCTTTGGCATATCGATTAGAACACTGAGAAATTCCTCCTCTAATCCCACGTTCAAAAAAATAAATCATGTCAATGTCATCTAACAGTTCCAATTCCACGTTACTAATTTTTAGCATAGCATCAAATGCAAGTCCTGGAGCAGTATAATAGTGAAGACTGTCCAGGCCATAATGTTTTAAGCATGTTTGTCGAAAGTTTTCAAAAACGTCCGCTAAAAGAATCACATCTGTTTTTAAATACAATTCAGCATATTCTCGTAACGTTTTTAATGAAAAAGTATTCCAAACATTACATGCATGTTTGTAATCCTCTCCACAAATATCTTTATTGCTGATCTTGCTATGGAATTTTTCCATGGGTGGTAAACATTTGTCGCTTAATTTTTCCCAACAATCAAGATATTCATAGGGGAAGGAACGTGTAACTAATTTAAATTTTTCATCATCGTTAAAAAATTTTCTACAAACTGTTTTTTGTGAATCGTTTAAATATGATGCTAATTTATCAAGACTACTAGCCATAAATCTGAAAGAATCTAAAAAACGAAACTGAATTTTGGTGTTTTCTATATGCTTAGTAAAAGATATATATTTTTCCTTATTAAGTGGAAGTAAAGACATTGAACCTTTAATTTCAGTGCATAATGGTTTAATTAAAAAATGGCTATCGTTGCCTGATAGATTGTGAAATACTACAGGAACAACATGAGAGTCTTGAAATCGTAAATTACAATAATTGTGAGCTGGTCCACGGTATTTTCCTGTTAGATGACAATGATCTCGTACTTTGACATCACCCTGGTAAAATGATTTTGCACACAAGTAGCATTTGTCTGCGTAGTAGAAGTTATTTTTTTCCTCACTAGTTAACGGTTGCATTGAAACAGGATTTAGCAGAATATTATTGATATCATGAGCAATTTTGAAAAGTTGTTGAACAAACCAAATTTCACAATTTTTTCCTGTAAACATATCAAATCTAGAAAGTGAGTGATCGTATAAACATTTTAGATAAAATGCAACGCTAAAAGCTTCATGTTTTTGGACTCGTTGTGATTTACCTACATAGTTGTTTGAATAGATATTAGTCAATAAGCTTTCAATATCAGCATATATCACAAATGGGACACAATTTTGATTTTTAATATTTTTAAATTTTAAGATTTTATCTCTAGGCAAAATAATTTTAGAACTATTTAACATTTTGCAATCTATTAAATGCCTATCTAAAATAGATTCAGTCTTAAAATGATTGAGACATCTCTCACAATATATGCAAAATGAAAATATGGTTTTTCTTGAAGCTCATCATCATCATCATCATTGTTCCTATTTTGTTTCAAATTGTTGTAATATTCACAAGAGATCATTAGTAAATTAATTCGAGGTGTAAAGTCAGTCTTGCTTAAAACTAATGGAACAATTTCTTTATCATTATCAAGAACTGTAAAAATGTTAATTGATAAATTATTCATTTTTTCAAATTTTGAAATATCTTTAAGGGCAATGGGAAATTTTATGCCATCAAATTTTAAAATTTGTCTCACATTCGGGTATGATGAGATTCGGTTTGGATTTTTATTAGCAGGTGGTGGATACAAAGCAGCTGCGACTGCATATAGGAAACAAAATTCATCATTATTTTTTACGTTTACAACACTTTTAGTTTTTTGAATAAAACTAGGTAAAGAAATATAAGTTGAAATACCACCCCTAAGAGGATTATAAGAGTTAATGTTGACTTTAAGATACAAAATTTTAAATAGACTCCAACCCGAATCACGTTCCTGAAATTCTTCAAGTTTAACGAGTATTTATTTTGTATATTTTCATTGTACCAGGAACGCAAATCGGTGGTATGGTCAATGCAAATGTTTCTACTCGAAAAAAATTTAAAAGCAGTTTCATTAGTTTGAGGTTTTATAAACAAGCCAGCAAAAGAAGCATTAACTTTTAATAAAGATTTTTTTAATTCCTTTTTAATTTTAAGTGAAAAACTTCTAAAACATTTTTTCAAAAAATCTTTCGGGTCTTTAATATTTAAATTTGAAATGAGTCCAGTTTTTATTCTTCCATTAAAACATGAATCAATATCTTGCCATATAAGGTTTCTTTTTTTTATCCCATTATACTTAATTTTAAAGTTTATAAGATAATTTTTTAAAATACTTAAATTAGACTCAATTCGAGAAAAGTTTTTTACATATTTTTTGTCTTTACATTTTATAGCCATTTTTAAATGTCTTATAATTTTCATGATTTGTGTAATAAAATTTTGATACTCTGCCCTAGTTTTAATTATTCTGCTTACATGTTCGATCTTTTTTATCGCTTCCGTTGATATTTCATCCAAAAATTTGTTTTGATTCATGATTAACTATAAATAAATAAATCGTTATTTCAATAGTGTCTTTTTAATTTGAAATTGAAAAAATCTATCCATTGTTCCTCCAAATTAAATTATGCCCTATCGTTTAACCTTCCGCGAACAGTGAATTTATACACATACATACATACATACACCCTGGTATGGGGTGATGATGACGATGTACTACTCACTGTTTCTTGGGTCTCGAATCTAATAAAATATTCCTAGCGTTAAACCTTCCGCGAACAGCGAATTTATACACATACACCCTGTATAGTAGGGTGATGTTACTCACTGTTCCTTGGGTCACGAATCTAATAAAAAAATTCCTAGCGTTAAACCTTCCGCGAACAGTGAATTTATACACATACACCCTGTATGGTAGGGTGATGTTACTCACTGTTCCTTGGGTCGCGAATCTAAATTTTTTTCACTTCACTTCACTTCTTAAAATTATAAATAAATAATAAAAAAAAACTTACCAATGGTTCTAGTTGGTCTTTTTCTTCTTCTTCTTCTTCTTCAAGTGACTGTTATTACTTTCGTTTTTGTACTGTGTGCTCGACTAAGCAAATCGAGCGCTTTTATATGTTTTTTGGAAAAAAACGTTATAACTTAATGTAAAACATGTGTAATAGATAAATTTTATCAAGAAAAACATGCACAATCAAACATATAATACGTGATTCTAAAATTGCAACTACACCAAAAATTTCCAAAAGATTCACGTGTCACTCCACATGTTTAATGCTATTTCTATGTTAGGAAATTTTCGTTTTATCAAACATGACGTTAGGTATTTTTTTCCAAAATGTGTTTAAATACGAGCAGAAATTCGCTTAGCAGCATAGTCAATCGACAAACCACAACAACAACAACAACAAGACTTACCTCAAAGTGAAGAAGAAAACAAACAACAATAACAAAAATGGCAAGTGTAAGCAATCCTCTAGTTGTACCATCAACCATCGTTGTAATGACCGAGGACCCTGTGAATCTACCAATAAAATGGTTGGCAGTGGTTGTCAAGCAGCTATTTCCGTAAGTTTATTTTTTAACTATTTTTTTTTAATTACCTTTATTTTACCTTTGTTTCTAAGGAACATTTTCCAAATTTTCCAATCAACTTTGAACAAATGTCAAAAATATTAAATTTTTCGATCTAACCAATAATAATAATAATGACCATAAGTTCGATTTTCTTGAAAGATCGTTATCAGCCGGGATGACGAAGTCACTTTTCTTGCTATTTGCGCACGTCTCACTCTTTTGGTTTCGTCAGAAAACGCCTTTTGGTCAACTGCGCACTTTGGAAAAAATTTTTTTTGCTGTTTTCGTAAAATTTAGGTCTGGAGAATTCGAAATAGAGTATTTTTAAGTGATTTTGAGCCTTATTTTACCTATGTATATAGCGTAAAAAGGGCACTATTGTTTTAAATGTAATTTTTTTAACAGTTATGAAGAAAACATGGTCTTTTAACTTTAACAAACAAAATTTACGATAAAATATTTATTTATTTTTTATTTTTTGGTTTTCAGATGGGGTCTCAAGGAAATTAAAACTAAAAGGGATAGTGTTTATTCACTTAAACTACATACCAGCAGCCAAATCTCTGAAGCAGAAATTTGGGCAGTTACCGGTACGATACATGCGGGTCCAATTGGACAACGATGAAGAGTTCCATATATTGGAACAAGTAGTGAGGCGGTACAAATTTAATTTAATTTCAGATGATTCGCCCATGGAGGCGGGTCCGATTAAAAAAATTTTGCCATCTCCCTACTATCCGCAATATCTACCGGCAGCTGTAACTGTTGGGGTAGAAGATGATGATGATGATGACGATGAGGAGGAGGATAACCATACGAACACCACCAGCACCACCACCGCAACCACCACCACAACCACCAAAAATATCCAAGAACCTCCGAGAAAAAAGCAAAGGAAAAATCCAGAGCCAAAACCATCAACAAGTTACAGTCATCATCATCGTCATAATCAACGTTTTGAACAGCCTCCACTACCACTATCACCACCACCAGCAATACTACCACCACCACCACCATCACAACAATTACAAGAGGCTGCGGCAGTAGCTGGGGTAGGTAGTATTATAAGTGGTGGTGAAGAGGATGATGACATTTTCTCCCAAAAGTGGTAGATAATGTAATTTTTTTTTTTTTTTTAAATAATATTTTTTTAATTCTTTTTTGTTTGATTTTTTTTTGTTTGAAACCCTGTAGGTTCGTTTAGTAAAATTAAAACAAGAACAAGGACAAATGGCCCTAGCGAGAGGAGCACAAATGCCAGAGCAAGATTATCCCTGTTGTGTGACACCGGAGTATCGGAATGGTTGTTTGACTCCACCGACACTTTATGAGGTAGCTGCAAATAGGGTAAGTCTCCAATTAAAAAAAATCGAAGACGTATCTCGTTTGCAGTTACCAAAGGTGTGTGAAAATGAAGTGAAACAACAATATTTAAAAAATAATTTTGCTAAGTTTATACATCAAATGAATAAATAAATAAAACACACATATATTTCTTTAGTTTTTTTATTTATTTAAAAACAATATACCATAAACCAGTGATACAAATTATATACATTTTCTAAAGCACAATATACATTATTATTATAATCATGCATATGACAGTGGTATGATTTAAATAATTCTTTCATTTTATCAACTGTTATATATTTTGGATCATCTGCAACATTAATAATGAGATTGGAACCATTTAGGTATTTCTGCAACCAGTCCATCTTTTCTTTGCCATTCACTATAACTGTCATATTTGTGGACCCAATATAAGCATTTAAAAACGCAGACATTTCTTCTGGTTTAAGTTTAGCGTGATAGGCGTCAGTAGCATCATCAATATCATCCCAAAAATTATTTTCTATTCCATGTATATTATTAGTGGTATAATTGATAAAACTTTGTACCTTGGCATTAAATTCTCCCACATTTATTGGTAATTTCACTAATCTGTGTACATGTTCCTTGGTTAATGAATTGTAAATAGCTATTTCCTGACACATAAACGGTAAAACATCATACTGGAACCCTTGAACATCCACAAAGAGAATATTTGTTTTGTTTTCACATGACACTTTTGTTTTGTTTTCAAATGGCATTTTTTTTTGGTTTGCTGTTGCTGCTGCTACTAGTATTGTTTTTGTTCACTTTAAACAAAATGCTGAAATAATGGCAGGATACAGTTTCAGACCAATTTATATACGTTGTTTGGAGTGGGGATATCTTTAATCAGTTTGTATTTTGACAATACTTGTTAGAGGATTATATTTAAGTTTTTTATCGTGTAAAATCAATACATAGGCACATGTGTCTGCTGGAATATTTTCATTGGTTTCAAATTCCAATCTGATGTCAACAGTGCCATTTTTCAATGTGTCCACTTGATAACAGCAATCTACCACTACTAAAGGTGCAATCTCGATAAATTTTTTAAATGTCAAACAAGGTTGTCCAACACTTCTATAGTAATAGGACTGTTGAAATCTGGCATACATTTCATACAAAATGCTCACTTGTTGTCTATCAAAATGAACATTTAAATTATCGTATGGATAAATTTCCGAATTGAGATAGGCTTTGAAATTGGTTAAGTTACAATGATCAAAGTGACTAATATCCTTTGATAATTGATTTCGTCGTTTCGTTTGAAAACCAAAAATGAGATAACGCGGCTTTTCTAACTGATTAATCGATTTTACATTCCAAGTATGTTGCGTGGATTGTTGCAAAAGCGGATACTCATGCAATTCCCATCCTCGAAATGCCACGGTTAAATCTCTTCCTTTTTCAATGTAACTTAAAAGTTTCAATTTTGCCTCATCATCCACTCTAATATGTTCAATTTTCCATGTTATTTTATCGAGACGAATGTTTGGTTTTTCACCTGCCTTATTTGTAGTGACTGAATTGCTATCGGAAAAACTTCGTATAAGCGTTAATTCTTGTTTAATATTTATGATGATTTTTCGAAAATCTTCAAAAACACCCATAAGAATTTTTAGAGGAATACAAACATTAAAATGTCCTTTTGACAACATTTTCGGCTTTTCAAGATGATTCCAACCGGCATTGTGATAACGTAAACAGTCTTGTTCTGTAAAACTGACATAACCTTTTAGGAGAGATGTAATACCTGGATTTCTTACACGATCCACAACAGTTCCACCCAGTTCATAGCGAATTTCATCAAATAAAAATGCAAAAGCATTATTTGTCAATTCAATGGTATCACTTGCTTTCCCATGTTCATCTACAACGACACCTTCAAGTTCGAGAAAACTTTCAGCTGGATATGTATAAATATCTTGAGTCTGAATAGGAATGCGAATTTCATCGGATTTATTTAAACTTGTATTGGCATAGGGTAAATAACTGTGGTATTCTTTACTGGTAATTGAATTATCACTGATGATTCTTTCACTCACGTTCAAAATATTCATTATTGCTACTATTATTACTACTACTACTACTACTACAACTACTACTACTAACAATTTCCTTTTTACAAAAACAAACTATAAAGAGTCTTCGTACACCAGATCTAAAATTCAATTTAAATCTGTACCAAAAGTTTGCCTTTTTAATTTTCTTTCTTGGAGCAATTTTTCTTTTTTAATGTAACAATCTAAATCCCAAAGACTGTAAAAATTTGCGATTTTGTGATGTTAACTGTTTCAAGTTCTTTCGTACACTAATTTTATCATATATTGTGGTTTTATTTATACTGCTACTACTACTACTACTATTGTTGTTGTTGTTGTTGTTATCGTTTAGAGGATCAGAGTAATAAAGATGGTAATTGTATCTAAATACCATTTTTTTTTCTATGTTGGCACTTCTTTCAGATGAACTCTGACTGTTATCAATTCCCGATTGAAATTAACTAAATCACCCTCTTGATCGGTTATTTTTATAATGATTTCATCCAAATAGTGAGTATTTATAGGTAAATAAATTACATTGGTGGGGGTTTCCACAATTTTATAACCTGGCGGTACAGTTGGATAAAACATGTGTAAAATATGAGACGGTTTATCATTATTGAAGGAATTGGTCACTAAATTACATTCACAACATATAGCATTAACTTTGGTTATATTAATGAGGTAATCAGATACATGAAGTTTTTGTGCTGTCAATGTTCTGTTTTTAAAACCTAGAATAGTATTGATAGAGTAAGGTTTTTCAAAATGAATATCCTTTGTTGATTTTATCTCACACCTTAAAGTATTATAATTTACGCGAATTTTAACTAAATCACTGGCTTCTTTTAAATTAGTAGGACTGTCTCTTTTCTTTTTCTTCTTCGATGGAATAGGAGGATCGTTTAATTTTACAATTTGATTTCTAGCATCATTCTGATTATCATTATTATTATTATCATCATCATCATCACTGCTCTCATTTTCTACTAATCTTTGTTGTCGTTGTTGTTGTTGTTATTGTTGTTGTTGTTGTTGTTGTTGTTGTGGTATTGGCTCCTTTTGTTGTTGTTGTTGTTGTAATTTTTTAACACCTCTAAGAGAATCATTTATTGTACGAGAAATATCATTGATCTCGTATGTCCCTTCGGGTATTTCCATTACAGATTCACCAAAATAGAACTTATTGTTTGTTTTGTCAACATTTGGAATTGAGTTGTAGGTAACAAAATTAATTAAACCCAATTCATAATTCTTGGATTCTTGTAATATTATTGGTGGATGTAATTTTAGAGATAACAAAGACTTTCTACCTGATAAGGTAAATATATAACTCATGTTCTCTATTTTAAGGTTGAAATAAAACTAAAATCTATTTATTGTACAATATCTATTTATTTAAAAATTCTAAACATAAATGTCCACAATTAAATGTATTAAATTTCTGATAAATATCATAATTATAAATAATGTCTACCGGTCCATTTGAACGAAAATAGTCGATAACTTCCAAGGGTGGTCGAAGATTACCAAAACTGTCAAAATATACAACTTTATTTCCGAATTTCTTATAGGCTGTCCAATGTGTCCCATGTCCATTCAGATTATCCAAATTTATTATACCTCTTTCATTGTTGGATTTAATTTTCTTTGGTAAGGCATCACGCATAAATACACCACGAAAATGAGGAATACAAAATTGTTTGGCATACATAACTAAATCAATATTGGTTAATGGTCTATTTGGTAAATTTATTAACTGCTTCGTGGTTGTAGTGGTGGTGGGTATAAAAAAACACCCAACCCCTTTTTATATGGTTTTAAAAATAGACCTTTACCTAAGGCTATACTTTCCATAGAACGGTTATGACGTTGTGATTCCTCTAATTGTTTACGAGCAGCTCGTGCATCATTGATGGCTTTTGCTACACCGGCAGCTACTCCACCCAAAGAGCCTAATGCAGACAGGGCAGCAAATATTGGTATAAGAGGTAAAACACCACCAACTTTGGGAATTTTAATGACGCGAACACGATTGAAACTTGGTTGTTGTTTGAAATTTTTTTTAATTTGTTTTGCTGCATTCAAAGCTACTAAAATAGCATTTCTCAAATTATTGGGTTTAGTTTTTAATATATGTTGTTTAATTTGTTTTAACACTTTTTCAAATTTAACTTTTTTTATACCAGCACTTTTTCGTTGTCCTTTTTGTCGTTGTTGTTTATTTTTTCTCAATTTTCGTTGTTTATTTTTTTTCAATTTTCGTTGCTTTGGTTTTTGCTTACGTTTAGTTCTAACCATTTTGACAATTTACAAGCTACTAAATCAATCGTTGTCTTTTTTCTATACTTATAGTATCAATATCAGCATCATTATCATCATCATCATCATCCATCTTACGTTTCTTATTGTTCTCATTCTTTAATGATGATGACGATAATGACGGTGGATAATGTAATGGTTCATTTAAATCCAATTTTAACATCTTATTTTGACCATTTCTATCATTATCAACATTTCTAGTATCAAGTTTTCTTTTTGCTTTAAGTCTAATTGGTTTTGATAATGGTAAATTAATATTTTCAATATCAATATCCATTGGTTCTGCTTCTTCTTCTTTTTATTTTTTCACATTTTTTCTCTTTTTTGTGGAATAATTACGAACTTTAGGGGTTTTTTTCTTAGTATTTTTGGTATTGTTTTTAGTATTGTTTTTAGTTTTTACCAATGATGATGATGATGATGATGATGATGATGACGATGATGATTGATTTCTTTTCAATTCTTCTATACTTTTTCGAATATCATTTAATAAGTTCTGTGAAGTACGTTTTACTTTTTCCAATGTTGTAAGACACTTTTTAATACTTTGTTGTTGTTGTTGTTGTATACCCATTCCAAGTTTTACTTTTGCCTTCATTATACCAGCTATTCCCAATGCACTTAGTCTTTCTCCTGTGGACGCATCTCTCGATCTGAATCGTTTCATTGCATTCTTTGCTAATATATTGTCAGCTTGATGGCGAGATGTTAAATCTTTATTTTGAGAATATGCAATGTCATGAGCACGACAACTTTCATCCAATTGATTCACTCCACGATCACCACGTGATAAACGAGTCTGAAGTTTTGTACCCGGTCCACAAAAATTGTAACCAGGCAAATGCAATTCAAACGGTAATTTATTTATCATATTGTTTACAAATCCTGAACCTGTATAAAATTTCATGTTGACAATTAATCAACAACTGACTATAAATGATATGTAACATGTTAATATAAGTCATTTCTGTTTGAGTTCTCTGTTCTAAGTTATCTATATATACAGATCTATTGAAATTATGAAAATTCTAAAACAAAAAACCAGTTTACCTATTGAGAACGCTGATGAGTTCAAACCGCAAAATTCGTACAGAAAACATGGAATTTTATTTCCTTTTACAATACGATGTATCATTGTTGGTCCATCAAACTGTGGAAAAACGAATGTTATGATCTCGCTGATAGAACATGAAAACGGATTGAAATTTGAAAATGTTTATGTGTATTCACGTTCGCTATACCAACCAAAATATTTATATTTAAATGAATTACTGACTCCTATAAAAGGAATAAATTATTATGCATTTAGTGCTAGTGAGAATATTGTGCATCCATCTGAAGCAAAATCCAATTCCATATTTATTTTTGATGATGTGGCATGTGACAATCAAGATATTATTCGAGAGTATTTTAGTATGGGTAGACACAATAATATTGACTCGTTTTATTTGTGTCAAACGTACGCAAAAATTCCCAAACATCTAATACGAGATAATGCCAATGTACTTATTCTCTTCAAACAAGACGATTTAAATTTAAAACATGTTTATAATGATCATGTTGGTTCTGATATGTCATTTGACAAGTTTAAAAATATGTGTTCGTATTGTTGGAAGAAACCATATGGATTTTTAACTATTTTTAAAGATTACAATCTCAACAACGGACGTTATCGACTGGGATTTGATCATTTTATAATAGCATGATATCTCCCAAAATAGCTTAGTCAAGATCCATACTTCATTATAAGCGGATTGTTGTATTTTCAACCTGATTAAACCTGTTTACAACCTGCTTAAACCTGTTTTCAACCAGATCAGACCTGTTCCAAACGGATCAGAAGCTGTTTAAAGCTGATTAAAAGCTGTTTAGAAGCTGTTTAGAAGCTGTTTATAAGCTGTTTATAAGCTGTTTAGAAGCTGTTTATAAGCTGTTTCAAAGCTGATTAAAAGCTGATCAAAACCTGTTGACTAAGCAGATTAAAAAAAAAAAAAATGAAATCTAGTGAAAAAGAACTTAAAAAAAATTTAATTCGTAAACGAAAAAACGTTAAAAATAAACTAAACCTATTAAAACATAGTGAAATTGTACAGGAACAAGTATTTTTGCCCATAACCAAACGTTTACAAAATATTCAAAGTGAATTAAGCACAAAAGCTACAGTTGCAGCAGCAGCATCACCACCACCACCAAAAATTAAAGAACCATCTGAAATAAAAACTGACGATACATCTTTAGAATATCCTTTTCTAGTTGAAAATGAAAATGATGCTGATGATGATGATGATGATGCAAATAAGACACTAGATACAATAAATGAAACTGATAATGATGATGATGATGATGAAAACGAGAATGAAAGTAATTCATCTGTTTTCCGACAACAAAAACAACAACAATTGGAAGACAAATCCTTAACAAATCTTTTAAAACAATATGATCCATTACCTAGAAAATATATCAGTGATTTGCATCATGATTCTCAAAACAAGTTTGATCACAAATATGGTGTTCGATTTAACGTTGATACTGAGAAATTTCACATTGGTGATTCTAATCTGAATATCGATGGTAAAGATATTATAGTGAAAAACAAACGCTACAAAGGGACACATGGTCTCTACGAACTACTATTTAAAAAACACCCTACAAATTTCTCCAAAGAGGATGAAACAAACTATAGACAAATTATATTTAAAACAAATGCACATCGTCGCTACTATCAGTCCAATCAACAAGTTGATGGTAGTAGATCAATAAAATATAAAAAGATTATAGCACCTTACATAACGGGAGACGGTTTATACATGAATGTTACTGATCATCCCATAGATTATGTACATTGGGATAATCCTAATGAACTAGTTGATAGATTACGTTTACTGCTAGCCTCTCAACAAGCTGGACACACAGGACATCATAACGAAATTAATTCCATAGTAGAGGAACTAAGAAAAGCTCAAATTATTGAATGAAAAAACTAAACAAAAAAAATGAATAAATTTGTTACAGATACAAAACGACAAATTGTTGAAGAAATTCACAAGCCAGCAAGAATCAATTTTAAAAGGCGAAAAATAATTATTAAATCTCTAAATGACCTATTTCAAGCAGATTTAGTGGAAATGATTCCTTATGCTAAAATAAACAATGGTTACAAATATATACTTATTGTTATTAATTGCTTTTCAAAGTTTGTATGGGCTTTTCCGTTAAAAAACAAATCAGCTATAGAAGTAAGCAAAAATATGGAAAAAGTTTTTAAAATACAAACTCCACAAAACATTCAAACAGACATGGGTAAAGAATTTTACAATAAAGAATTTGAGAAACTCACAAAGAAATACAATATTAACCACTATAGTGTATTCAGTGAAAAAAAGGCATCCATAGTCGAAAGAGTTAATAGGACTTTAAAAAACTGGATGTGGAAGGAATTTAATATACAAGGAAATTACAAATGGGTTAATTTACTTGGTAAAATTGTTTATAAATATAATCACACAAAACACAGAACCATTAAAATGAAACCAGCAGATATTACTACCAAAAATGAAAAATTTTTACTTCAAACTGTTTACAACAAAATAAAAATGAGTGATTTAAACGTTAAACTTAAAGTTGGTGACTATGTACGCATTTCTAAAGTAAGAGGTGTTTTCGATAAAAAATACAATCCAAATTGGTCTCCTGAGGTATTTATTATACGCAAAGTTCAGTTAACAAACCCAACGACGTATCTCTTGAAGGATATGCAAAATGAAAACGTACTTGGGGCGTTCTACAAAGAACAATTACAAAAAACTCTCAATCATAATGTATATTTAATTGAAAAAATTCTAAAAAGACATAAAGACCAAGTATTCGTTAAATCGTTTGGGTTCACTGATAAGCACAATAGTTGGATTAATAGAACAAACATTATATAAAAACCCACTTTATCCATAGTACATATTTAGTACGTTTGAAACCTCTGAACGGGAAACATGTCTTTAGCATATTTTTTGCTCATAATTTTACCATTTTGTAGTGTTATTGCGATTGAAAATAACACCTTAAACAAAAACAATAAAACTGAGTATTGTGAATACCTACAAGATGACTATGACGTTCTGTATAATACAAGTTTAAGTCTATATCTACTATGTTCAAAAGAACTTGATAACTATATGAATTTATATGAAACTGAATCAAATCTCAACGAATTATATACAAAAAATATTAAAGAATGTGAAAACAAAGCAGCTAATCTATCATCTTCCATTAATTACACCAATATTCTCAACCTTTCAAGAAAAAACGTTGAATTGGAAGCAAATTTACTTCTTGAAATGAAAAAAACCGATGTATGTGAAACCAAAAAAAGTACAGCCTACACACTACTTGGAGAAACCAAACATGAATTGGCAAATGCAAAAAATAATATAAGTTATTTTCTACTGGACATTAATAAATTAAATCTATCGTTGGACCAATGTAATAACAATTTTATACAAAGCTTAAGGCATCAAAATAAACTCTTTGATAATCTCAATGCCTGCTTGGAAAGAGAAGAATTACTTCTAGACCAGAAGAATCGATATGTTGTCAAGCTAACCTCCTGCAGAAAACGTAAAAATAAAACAGGCAAAAAAGTATTGTAGCATAACATATTTAATTATTTTTGTAATTTTATTTACCCAATATACCACTCTGATATATAAAATTTTGTTTTATTTTACCCGATATTCCATTCCAATTTATTTTTTCTACCAACTACTTTACAAAACAACAGCCTCTGGTAAATGACGTCATTGTCGATACTTCTTCGGCAATAAGGCCTTTTTGGCTAAGGACTCTTTTGGTCCTTCTTAAGCTACTAGGACAACCCTTCTTTGCCAATAAGGCCTTTTTGGATAGGAATTTTTCGGGACTTCTTCGGCAATAAGGAAGGCCTTTTTGGATAGGGATTTTTCAGGACTTCTTCGGCAATAAGGCCTTTTTAGCAAGGGTTTCAGAAGGATTTCAGGCACTTCTTAGGCTATTACGTCATGTTCTTTGGCAATAAGGCCTTTTTGGCTTGGGTTTCAGGAGGGTTTCAGCACTTCTTCGGATGGTAAAGGGCTGAAAAGGGACAGATGCCATCCGGGTGTCACAGAACCCCGCCCTCTATACTACTGATGTCATAAGATATGTCGCAAAATATCCCAGAATTGAAATTTCAATATTTTCATCATTCAGAATAGGTTTTATTTTATATATTTTTGCCTTAACGGTGCCAAAAATTTTCTAAATTTTCTAATATTTGTTTAACACTCTTGCGTGGCAGTTTCAGTTTATCTGGAAATCTATCAGCAATTTCTCGCACGTTCGTGATAAAACTTTGTTAAATTCCCAATAGATAATAAACGAATTTAAATAATATCCGTATGTATAATTTAATCGCCCTGCCATGATTTTTATTAACAATAGTCAAATGGCAAGAAATACTGACATTTCTGTAGTGCTCTTTTGTATTCTTTTGTCGCGTTTCGCCGTCATGATCAACTAATAACAAAACTTAAAAGTCGTATAGAGTTTTTACAATACAAATATGTTAAATTGCCAATATTTAAAAAATCCAAATTTTTCGAATAGACCACCCTAACCATAGTCGCCCTTATTTTTAATGCTCACTAAGATTACATTATAATAACAAAAGATTTACATTTATATTTTCTCAAGTTAATGTTTAGTGTTAGTTTTTGTTCACCCTGTATTTAACTGTCATCAAAATATCAACACTGTACACTAAAGTAGATCCCCTTCTAGAAGGAAATCATCCCCGATTAAATAATAAAGGCTTTTAGGTATATGTCTTGTGCGTAGAATCTAAAAATTTAATAAATATATAGGGTGTTCCATTTAAAATAAGCAAGAAGGCATCAACCTCCGGATAAATGGAAGTGCCACTATCTTGAAAATGTTTTAACCGAATTGCCACAATTTAAAAAAATTTCCAGGTCTATTTTCCGAGAAGTCGACACTATTTTTACAATTTTAAAGTCATATTATACCATTTGTAAATCAAAATTTATATATAGTCCCGATAAAATCATATTTTTCAATTCCCCCTCTAAAAATTGTTAGCAAATATATTAAAACAGAAGAACGTTTTAATATAAAAAGTTACTTTTACGAAAACTTTATTATTTGAACACTTTCAGGAGCGCCTGTTGATTGAGTTTCAATTGAAAGGATTGTCTTATGTTAAATTCATGACCCAAAGTAAATAGAGGCATGCGGAATTGAATTCTGATAGAAAGCAATAGTGTTAATACAGGAAGTTTAAATTTAGATCTTTGGATTCTCCGATTGTAACCAGGGGTGTTATTTTCAAACTTTCTTGTTGCGAATAAGGTATTTTTTAAGCTTGTTTTTGCAATAAAAATGTTTTTTTTTGCATAAATCTAGCCAGTAAATAGTAAAGAGGCTTTACAATAGATGCATTTTCTGTGCTGATACACCAAACAGATTTTAGTCAAAGCGATTCAGGCAATTTTATAAAATTATGGGAATTGACCAAACACTATGTTTTAAAGTTGCAAATTAGTTTCTTATGAAACAGTCTGGCAGCTGAGGGATTTTTGTGACCCTTTTATGTCTCCAGGATCAAGTAGTTTTCGATATTTTTTTTTCCGTGAATCCGAATATGAAACGCTGTAAAAAATTATCCTTGACAGGTATCAATATAAAACCAATACGTATGCAAAATGTATTGAATACAAATAACTTCTTTCAGGGTTTATCAAGAAATATACTAGTCGACACATACAAAAAAATTCTGACTGCGAATTCAACAACAACGAAAAGTTTTCACTACGTATAGATTTTGAGTTATAGAAATTATGAGTTATTTTTATTCAATATAAACATTTTTATATAATATTTATACATAAGTTCTAAATAATTAAAAAAACAAGATATTTTAAGCATAACAGAATTTATTTACAAAAGTACACATGAAAATACACTTATAGTAAGTCTTTTGTACGTAACTTTTTTGCAAATGTTGACTTTCGTTTATATTTCTGATCGCTTTCATTCTTAAGAAATCAACATTAATAATTGCTGGATCCCATCTGCTTTGGAAGTACTGTTCCATTGTTAGCATGTCTTAGTGGAACCTTTCTTCTTGCTCGTCACTAACCGCACCCAAGTTTTCTGGGAAAAAATTTAAATGGGAGTGCAAGAAGTGTATTTTAAGAAACATGCAACAACCCATTTTGCAGTAGCTGTCAAGTAGCTCTTTTACAAGTTTTTAGTAGTCTTCTACTTTTTTGTTTCCCAAAAATTCAGAAGCAATTGTTTTAAAAGAACTCCAAGCAGCTAATTCAACATCACTTAATTTTTGATCAAGGTGTTGATCCCTTAGTATTTTTGTAATTTGTGTCACAATAAATATTCCTTCCTTAAGCTTAGCATCACTTGATTTAGAAAAAAATTGTTAAAGGTATTTCAACACATCTCCTTCTTTATCTAATGATCTAACGAAATTTTTAATCAATCCTAGTTTAATGTGTAGTGAAAGTAACAGTATTTTGTTGGTATCAGCAAGAGGTATATTCTTTACGTTAGCTTGACCTGGAATATATTGAGTTCTCAGAAACTATTCTTTTACTTGGTAATAGCTCTGTGTTGCTCTACTGTCCCAAAGACAAAGAAAACAGCAATTCTTCGTAATCCACCCTGAAATCCTATGACTTTTAGGTCACCACATATTTGCCACTTAAATATATCAACAGCTTATTGCATTTAGAATAAGTGACATACTGTCGTATGTTTCTTTCATGTCAACTACATGTGGAATAGGATTTTTTTCTTGTCATTATGGAACGGAACTGCTTTTTAACTTACTTTAGAAGAATATAAATAATCGCCATTCGTCCGGGTTATGTGCAAATTCTAATTTTTCCATAACACTATTTTAATTAACACAAAGACACATTTTATCCTGGTGAGTAAAAAACGAGGTTAGCTCCTGTTAGGGTTCCGTAATATTGTAAGTTTATTTCCAGTGGCTAGAAAATTTCATTTTTGTAATATCGAACTTAATACTTCAGCATATTCTTTGGACAAGTGGGGGTCCCGAACTAAATTATTTAATTCAAATTGTTGGATTAAATGGAGTGTTTTTCCTCCACTTTCTGGAAAATAGGAATTCTTTTCTGATACATTGTTAGGTCCTGCTTTATCATCATACATTTGTAAATCTTCCTCCCATTTTGCCGAGGGAGCTGGAACTGGTTAACGTTCTCTATGAAGAACCGATTTTATTGCTGGGGAAATAACCGGATATTCAATATTTTGTTGGCTTTTCCTTAAAAACCAGACACTTTTGTCGTGCAAAGTCGTCAAAATGATTTGTTAGTTCAAGACATAGAAGAGCATTTGCTATTTAACCAGTTATTTAGATTTTCTGCACAGGTTTGGCACCATACGTGTGGAGCCCAGTCCCTATCTTGATCACAAAGAAGACATCCAAAATATTTATGATAAGCTATTTTGGTCATTTTGTTAATTGCCTTTTTCTGCGATTTAGGGGTAAACTGACCACATATGTACCAAAACTATCGGCGGGGTTAACACAACCAAATTTCTGTACTTGAGACATTTTTGTACTGTCTCGTACGTCGGTTCAGAGAAGTGATACTACCTGTACAGGCATCAATTAACTTTACTCAACACAAAAATAACACTAATACAAGGCTCTTACTATTGGCTTATTTGCTTACTTCGCTTCTCTATCTAATATTGATCATTACTAAGCCAGTACTGATGAAACGACTGCCGACCGTCAGCTGCTGTTATAGCCATTCCGTACTTCTGATATTTTCTAGAACCATCGGGTACCGGAAGTTCAAAAAGCCACGACGTACTTCCAATGACTGCTTTAAAACCTAACTTTATTTTGAATCATGGAATTGTTTACTCAAAATTTGCTATTTTACTATCAATTTATCTTACTATTTTATAATCAATACGAACACCGGATAAAATAGGCTCGGCCTTGCGCAACATTTTGTAAAGGTAAATTTTGATTATGTTTCATAGGCATAGTTATCACACATATTTACATTTCTATAAAAACAGCTACCATAAAATAGTAGTGTTTATTTTGAAATTTCATCAAAAATAAAATTTTTCTATTAAAATTTTTATGCAGTTTTATTTTGAATAACAAAAAATCTTTGTCGATTATTAGTTGACATTCAGCCCTATAAATGATACTCCTTGTAGTTCAAATACTGAAGTCAATTTAGATAGTTTGTAAAGGCCAGATATCGAAGAAACAGATCTTAAATCAATGCTACACATAAATCATGCTGTTGAAAATGGGTATGAAAATGCGTACCTTATTTCTTCGAATACTAATAAAATAATATTAGGATTCTTCCGTTTCAATAAATTTGAATGCAGTGGATTACAGGTAGTATATTTGGAAGTAATATAGAAGATAATGCTCCAGATTTAGCAGACAACGTTGTCAATGAATCTAATGTCAATAAAATTGACCAACCAACTCAAGGATTTACTTTAAGCAATAAAACCCACACGATTGGTACAAGTTTACTATTTAAGAAACGCCTTTGCAGTAAATATGATACTAATTGTCAATATGCCCACAAAATATTTTTTGGCTACTTGATTAATAACTAGTTGTGTTCAAGCACAAAGATGAATAATTTTTTACTGTAATATTTGTAAAGTAAAGCTTGATGATCTTCCTATGCTAACAGATGTAATTGCAACTTTGGAAAAGGCACTAGAAAAGACAAAAAAAAAAGAGTTGAGAAAGAAAGAGAAGATTTTAAAGCTCGAAAGTATTTATAAAGAAGAAACTAAAAACCTCAAGAGAAGTTTTCTGAGGAATTACAAAAACAGGAGAGCGATGCTAGCCTTCCAAATGGCGAAGTTTCAAAGTTACAAACAAGGAACGAAGAATTATCAGCTAAAGTAGTGTAAAAAGCGAAAAATATCAATATAAATTTTTAAATGAAATTGAAACTTTTGAAATCGACGCCAAACTCGAATGACAAAATGTGATTCAAATAAAAATATTGAGAAATTTTTTATCTATAATGTTTTTTTTTTTTATCGCAGATTGTATGTATTTCGTGTTAGTAGGTATTTGTTTCATTTAGTAATAATTTGGTGCTCAATTTCATATAGAAATGGTGTTCCACATCTTTATTCAAATTCTGTTCAATTCTCTTATAGAAATTCTATTTTTCGTTTTCTAGTTTTGAAATCAGTTCCTAAGGTCACAAAAAAGTATTCAATTTATCCTAAGTTTTAGACCACATGAATTGAACAACAAAAATTTTGCGATTATGAGAATTGTACAAATACCAGTTGTATCAAACAGATATTTAGTCTGCTATAGTATATTCATGGTCTTAAATTTTAAGAAATTAATTTTAGATTAGTAACCTAGGCCATCAAAATCCTTAACCCAACACCCATATTGAAAGAACTGAAGACGTGTAATTTTTTTCTCCGACATATATTACCTTTCATATTGACTTTGAGGAAATTAATTTAAGATCTATTATATAGGCCCCAAGAACCCACCAATATAAATTTCAGGAAAATCGGACAAATGTAAAATTTTTTGTCTTTTATATTGTATCTGCCATACTATATTGTACAAAATTAACTTAAGGTTCCTAAACCACCTAATACCAATTTTTAAAAAAATGTGAATAACGTAAAATTTTCCATCCACCGTATTAAATCTATCGTATTGGATTTGAAAATATAATTTTAAACCCCCACTCTAATCCTACTATACACCCTCAAAAGCCCCCAATTAAAATTTTGGATATTATCTGGAAATATAAAATTTTTAGATCGCAATATTTACGCTCTCAGAAACACCCCTACCAGTTTTGAACAAAATCGGGAGATCTTAAATTTTTGGTCCGCCATATTGGATCAGACATACTGAAATTAAAAAAAAAATTAGACTAGAAAACTCCTTCAAAATGGGGAAAATGGGATAAACTTAATTTTTTTGTCCGTTATATTAATATTATCAGTGCCTTCTTGGATGATCCTGAATCAATTTCGGCCAAAATAATATGGGACCATCGCAGTAACTTCCTGAAATTGATGCCGTAGTTCTGGACTAATCGTCTTAGGTACATAAAGAAATATGGTCGAATTTGGAACCTCCTTCTCTTAGAAGTCGGTTAAAAATGGTGTGAAGGTGCAACAATATATATGAAACTCAACATGAAAAAGAGAAAATTTATACAAGCAGCTTACATTAAAAATAATATTAGAGTCTTTAATAAACCCAAGATTGAGTTACCTAATCTTTGGCCACCATTATTTGGTCATCATTGCGCTGTGTACAGTGCAGCAAACTTTGCGCTTCAATGGACATAGTCCTTATATGAGCTCGTAACCCTAAGCACCCAGTTCATATTTAATTTCGATTAGAGATGCAAGCTAATAGAAGCGTGATAAAAACAAACAAAAATATAGAAAATGCAAATTCAATAACCACATTTTAGCCAAAGTAATATTAATTTTACAATTGTGTGGTTGGTAACAAACTTATTTAAAATTTGTAGCAGTGCTAGATCTTGGAGACTGTGCCTGCGACTGTTAGTTAACAGGTGTTTCACACAATAACATATATTTTCCGTCACTGATTTCACCAAACTAAAGTATTGGTTAACAATTAAATGTGAACAAATGATGGTTTTTTGCATTTTCTGGCTTACAAGTGAAAAGTAAAATATAAGTAAAACATTTTACAGGCTTATCAAAGGTGCACGAATTCATCAAATTGTTTGTTACTGAGAAAATCAGTATGATACATCAAGCAGTTTTTGTAAAATTGCAATTGTATGTCCCAGAGATCATTTCTTTGCTATGTTGTAATATGCAAAATAATCAATTATAATGAACCGAAAAAGCTTTTATTATAGAAGAGGTAGAAATATTTTACTACATTGAATTAGTAGATGCCAATATTTTTTTTACAACGTAGCAAAAACTAGGGGAGGAGAATATAGTTGTTTTGAGCTTATAAACAAAACTTTGTTACAATACCATCTAGAGAAATTTGGTTATTTTACCTAACAGACTTGAAGTTTTACGTGAATTAAAAAATATGTATATTGTCTAAAGTTGCCTGGAAGTGAAAAAATATTTTTGTTAATATTAGATAATAATTTTCTACCGGATACAATAAATTGGGGTTGAAAATCATCAAAAGGGCAGTTAGTGCCAACTAGTACTTTTTGCACCCTTCTGCCTTACGCTTTATTGAAACAAATTAAGTGGGCTTGTCAAAGCGGTTGTAAGCTGTTAATGTCTACTTGCAGAAGAACTCGATTATTTTGTATGGCGAATGTATAAGTGATAATTTTGCCATTGTTGAAATAGACGATAACGAGTTACAACTCAAATGACTCTTCTAATGAATGGTAACGATATTCCGGCTAAGAAAGATATTTGGCGAAGATTTTAGTTCAGGCAAGTTCAGGTTAGAGTGAGAAAAAGGAAAATATGGCAGTGACTATTCACAGATTGGTTTTCATTTTACCCATGGGGAGTCAGAATTAAATCGCTTTGTGTAATCTGTAATGAAATCTTTGTTAACAGCAATTTAAAACCATCTCTTTTTAGTAGACACCTTGAAACAAGTCGTCCGGATCACAACAATAAACCTGTTGAGCATTTTAAAAGAAAATTGGCAGATAATAAAAAATTTAGTGTTTCTCCTTTTTTTAAGATTTAAATGTAGATAGTAAAATGGCTCTTGAGGCATCATTTCAAGTTAGTTACAGAATTGCAAAATCTAGACAAGCACATACAGTGGCAGAAAAATTGATTGGACCATGTGCTAAAGACATCAAAGTGTATGCTTGGAGAAAAATCGGCAAAGTAAATGGTCCTTGTTTCCTTATCAAATAATACGGTGTCGCGAATAATTCATAAAATGGAAAATGATGTGAAAAGTGAACTTTTAAAAATAATAAAACTGAATAATTTCTCTATTCAGCTTGACTATATTCGATATTTCTAAAAATTCTATTCAAGAAGATATATTATTTGCAAAACCACTGAAAGTCTATACGATAAGTTCAGCAGTTTTCGATATGATGAATGACAATTTAAAAAAAATTTAACAAACTGGTGTTTTTGTTTGGCTGTGTCCACTGATGGTGCAAAATCAAAGACTGGAACATTTTCAGGTCTTTTGGTGCGGGTAAAGAAGATCAATGGGAATATTGAATGGACTCATTGCTGAATTCATAGACAAATACTGACATGTAAGTGCATTCCTGCAAAGTTATCTAGTAATTTAAGTGACGCTGTGAAAATTGGAAATTTCATAAAATCGCATGCTACAAGCTCTCGTCCATTCCGCGCCATTTTTTAGGACTTTGGAAACCTCCACGTTTCTTTACTACTTCATACAGAAGTTAGATTGCTTTCTCGCGGCAAGGTTTTAACTCGCTTGTTTCATTTAAAGCTTGACCAGCCATTTCATTTGCCGTCTTGTGTATCTGATATTCTTTGGCTGTAAAAACTTACCTACTTTGCCGACATTTTTTCTAAATTAAATAATTTAAATTTGTCTTCACAAAGTTCAGGTATCACCATTTTCAATGTGCATAATAAAATAGCAGGCGTGCTAATGAAGTTCGGATTAAGTGTCTGCAGGTGAAGGAGTAGAAATGTTTTGGTTCTCTCAGCACTATTTTATTGGAAAATGAGACTTAACGAGACTATTGAAAGGGACATTACTGAACATCTCAAATAACTTCAATTAACGTTCAAGGGCTATTTTCCTAATAAATCTATTATATCTGTATTGAACCACAGGAAATGTAATCCTTTCCAACGAGATATAACCTCGGATACTTCTTTAACTTTACAGAAAGAAGTAAAGTCCATTGACTTATCCTCTCACAATTCTCTAAAAACGCGATACAGGGTACAGAGTACAGAAACAGGTTAAATACAGAAACTGATCTAAGACTCAAAATTTCAGACATTGAACCAAAATTTTAATTTCTTTATTCCACAAAACAGGAACAAATATCCTATTGAGGGTATTTTCCAAGTTCTGTATTATTGTATTCATTTTATATTAATTCTTTTTGTAGGCTAAGCTATCACTTTAAATTTAACAATATTTGTAAATATTTTATGATTATGTTTTAGTTTCTCGTTATGAACTGTTATTCAATATGGAACATAAATATTAATAGACCAATTTTACTGTTTCTGACTATACAGGGGATTTACCAATTTATTCCGGTTTTTAGAACGAGTTCACAAGAAGGGAAAGGTTGATAATCGCTACTTTAGATGAAGGGGTATGACAAATTTACATAATGAACATGTTTTGTGCTAACGAAAACCCGCATGTAATACAGGTTGTGTAATATCAACATAAATTTAAAATTTACAAATGGACAGGTATTGATAAATTAATTATTAGTCCTGTCATTTTACCATCTGGTTTAAACAATTTGAATTACATAGAACACTTAGTGAATTTGAAAAATTTATTGGATGATCTTCCGTTGGCCACTAAACAAAATATGTAGTTCTCGTATACCTCACATTAAATGTTAGAAATCATTGAAACGAACATTTTTAATTCTGTATATTGACCATTCCGCTCACCAGATTTAACTCCTATAGCCTATTTTTCATGGGAAATTCATAAATAGATAATATACTGTAGGTCTGTAAACACCGAAGAATAATTGTTGGCACTAATGCATAATTCGCCAAACACTTTGTGCTTAAAAACATGTGTATGTATGTATGTGTGTGGAATTGGGGATTTGTACGCTGCGACCTGATGGATCTATTGTGTCCTCCTTCTGTTGGTAAGTCGTTAGAGATACCTTGTCTACTAAAGCAGGTCTTCCACTCCTATTTCACTCAGGAGCCTTATAATGTTAGATGGCTTTAAAGTGGGTAGCCCCGTTCTTCTATTTGATGTGCTCTCAAGAACCGCATTCAAGGGTTTTCTAAAGCTCTGCACTCTGAAAGGATGTAAATAGAGGTTTCGTCCTTCTCCTCGCAAAATCTGCACTCTGTTCTTTCTGCCAATCCAAATTTCTTTAGATGTCCCTTCAGGTGGGAATGCTCCGTCAGGATTCCTATTAGAATTCTAAGTGGGGTTTTGCTTAGGCTTATGCATTCCTTGAACGTCTTCTGGTTGTAGTTACCAAGAAGAATCTTCGCTTGTCTCATTCCTTGCAGATCCGTCCAGTGGTTGGATCTCTTGTTCTTTTCCTCTCGTTTCAGTTCTTCCAGCACTACACTTCTAATGATTCCAGAAAAAGGCCCAGGCCCCAGAAATAGTATTTCAGCCCCTATTCTCGCGAACTTGTCTATTTCATTTCCCTCTACCCCTGTGTGTCTCAGTCCCATAGAAGGGTGACCTTATTATTTTTACCCAATTCATTTAGTTTCTCTACGTACTCCCAGACCATTTTATAGTTGATTATTTGAGAACTCAGCGCACTGATGGCTGCTTGATTATCCGACATGATAACATCTCCTGTCCGTGATAGTTTTTTTCTTGGCTGAGTTAAATGCATTTCCTGAGCGCGTGTAATTCCGCCTGGAAGATGCTTGGTGGTGTTTGGTACTGGGTCTATACTATTTCAGTTCCCTTCGTTGTTTTGGAGTCTGCTTACCATTTCATGGAATTCTTGTTAAGTTTTTTAATGGTATTTCTGTCCCATTCACTGTTGCGACTCAACTTTGTGTTGAACTTTTTCTTCACAAAGTTGAACTTTTTCATTTCATCTTGAGCCATGTCCCAGATTTGTTGATTTCTGGATAAGAGACTTGGCCTTCGTTTTGTGGCTTTATCTCCCATCATCTTATATATTGTCCTCTTTGTCATACAAGTATATGTAGAGGAGTAAGGTTTAGGATTTCTTCCATGGCGGCCGTTGGGTAGGTTTTCATTGCTACACATACATGTACAGACCAGTCCTCGAACTTTCGAGAGATTAGCTTAGATGCATAGATAATGAAAAGGATACAGATCAACTTTCTCCGTATAATTAATGTTTGTGTACATGAAAACGAAGGTCAATTACTTATAACTTAATTAAAAAATTAAGTAAATAAAGTTATTCTGTTTTGGTTTGCCTATGAATTTTTGCGTTATTTTTATTGTTCTTTACCAGTTTATTCTTAGATTATCATCGTTGCTAGCATTTTGCTATGTAAATTATTGTTGTTGTTTTCCTGTTGGCCCTTAAAGACCCCTTAAATTTCTTTGACCAGATCTAAGTCTGGATAAAGCGTGAAGGAGAGCTCCGACGAGTCTCAGTATGCAATAAAACATTTAAATTCGATTAACTCAGAAATGACTGCTCGAAGCGACACCTACTATATATATTTTTAGATTGAAGGTATCAAGAAATAAGAATCTTTAATAAGAAATTTAATATTCTGAGGTACAATAAAGTTATGGTATTTTAGATGTAGGCGAAGCTATACTGGTGGCACCCTCTGCAATGTGCAACGAAACTGTAATCAGATCTTAATGTCTTATCTTAAAAAATCCAAAAATATCAAATTTAGTACAAATCAAGCCCTTATAAAGATCAATAGGCCCTGTATTTCAGAAACTCTCAACTTTAAGGCTAAGGTAAGTTGGGCTAGATCATTAGAAGTTTGTGCCGGCATTTTGTACAGTCCTTTTACAGACACCCTGTATACTCTTTTTCCTATACCCTCTGACTATCTCAAATGCCTGTCAGTTAACTGTCGCAGGCACAGTTGTGACGGTAAACTAATTACCCAGGCCCTTAAGTATTGTTGGTGTCACTTGACCTTGTTTAGAAGGAAATTAACTTTTTTGTTAGAAAATACAAAAAATACTTTTATTCAATTTAGGAATCATATTACAAATAATAAACTGAAAATATAATGCCAAAATGTTTTTATTGATATTGATGTTAAATGAGATTATAAATCTTTTTGTCGTGAAATATTTATCAGCATTTTTTCTCCAAAAAAGTTCTAGTTGTGACGCAAAGAGGCCAATTTAAGTTAATTAATGTCAGAGTCAAAGTGTTCTAGTTCAATTCTGCTTAGAGCTTGTAAATAAATAACTGTAATTTATAGATATCACCTTTTGCGTCATTTTGTTCATCTTTATTATGGCCCTAACGAATAGTTTCTGTATAACACAACGGCATAATAGAAACTGTTTTCAGAATTATGTTATGGATATTGCTATGGTGTCACGTGTAATCTTGATAACGGAAAATAGGTACTTAAGCTGAACAAATTGCTTGCAACTTTGTTGTAATAAGCTCCATAAAAATTTTATTCAGGTGTTTAATAAATCTTTTATTTTTAAAATGATTATCTTTTAACGAGAACTAAATTTTACTAGTCAGAGGCAATCGTTATTTTTTCAATTTTTGCTGAAAGAGGTGAATCATTCAATATTGGGAGGTGATTCTATATGATAAAATAAAAGTAATAAATGATTTAAAAAATGTTAAAATATACAATTATTTTCTAATATTTATTTTGTTTTTATTATTTTTAGATGTATATTGCCAATAGCGCCAATTTTCCTTTTGAAATGCCAATGTTTCTTAACAATAATAACAAGAATAATAATTGGATTAGGCGTTAACGAACATCTGTATAAGGGTTTGCAAAGGAACTGCTATTTGAGACCACTCAAATTGTCCGAAAGTTTATGAGACATGCAGAGGACCATAACATCTAGGACCCGACAACATGGAATGGCTCCCACAGAGCTCGATCATTTTAATATCAGTGACGAGTCAATGTTCCCCTGAAGGGAGTACCAGAGCCCTTTGGCTAACTCTATGGGGACGTATCTGTGGTGCTTGAGTGTTTTGATGATCCTGAGAACTAAGCCGGCGATAATTTAACTACTGTTAGAGTCTTTTATGCCAGACAGCTCGAAAGTGAAAAACCAAACTAAAAGGAATGCCACAATTTAGCGTCTGACCCGGAGCGATCAGTTACAAATGTGCGGATTGAACTCAAAGCCATATAGAAGGCAATCAATCTGGGAAAGGACACCCGATATAACCACACCTTGAAATGTTCTTAGAGTGCAAAAACAAACAGATAGGAATTATTTACCTCACATGGGTACCGGTGGCGCCAGAGGATCCCACCCTACTGCCTAGAGCTCTCTCACTGATTCTAGAGGAGATAATTTTCCATTATTAAGACGCAATAGGTTGAGGAGGCGGTTCTTTGTCATACAAGAGCTAAGCAATATCAAGACCACCACCCGAAGAAAATGCTGCGCGGTAACCTCAACGCTCACACAAGCCAAAAAATCAAAACAACTCACGAAATAGATTGTGAATGGAACAATAATGACCATTTTTTAAAGAATTACTCATTTAGGACCAGAGATATTCGTTTACAGGCAACAACTACACGCCAATTTCTGCAGGGAGTACCTATACATTCAGGTGTCGCAACTTATCCCAGAAACGCTGCTTAAAATCAGAAAAATGGAAATCGAGCGAGAGATCAGAGACACTGACGATAACAACAAAAAATCGCTGAACCTGAATCACAGCCAGAACCCGAAGTCGAAGAACAACCAAACAATAACATTCGAGAGAACATCGCTGAAGTTCGACAGTAACAACAACAGTTACAGCACCTACATCAGCAGGAGAGTTAAACAACACCAAGAGGGCAAATAGCTGAAGAACCTCAGCAGGAGTTCGTACCAGCACCTATGAATGAATCAATAATTTACAGAGTAACTTATCTAGGACGAGGTATGATGGGCTATATGCCATAACTTCATGCCAAATTCTGCAGGGAATATCTACACATAAGCAGCAGACTAACACAGAATTATTCTTCGAAACTAATCCTAAAAACGCGATTTAACATAATAAAAATGGAAATCGAGTAAGAAATCAGAGGCACTGACGGTAACACTGAAAAATCGCCGAACTTCAGCTAAATCAGTAGGGGCATACCGAAGTATTATGACGAAAAGACTTAATAAAAAGATCGAAAATCTTTGGAAATATATTAGATAGTTGACACAATATATTAGATGTGTTAGAACTGCAGAAAACTGCAGTAGCGAGTACAAGAAATATTAAATCGGGTCCTATATCCCTTGCAACATGACCAAATGAGCAATAGCTAGACCAATGAAGAGTATCAAGTCGACCAGGATTACAGTCACATGCAATGCAAATCCTTCACCATTGAGGAAATCACTAGCATCGTCAAGGAACTTCATAACTCTAAAGCCACGAGTTCTGATATCTAGAACTACTGGCTAAAAAATTTTGGTTACAACGATTGACTGCTCTAATAAATAATATTCTTCTTGATCCATAACAAATGCTATTGTTTCTTACAGAAAGAGCCACGTACCTCTTGCCGAAATATCAACATAATACACAAGATACAGCCAAATATCGGCCACCTGCCTTCCCACGGAGTACAAGGTGATCACATCCTGCTCGATACGCAAACATGTGCACTGGGAGCAAAACAATATCATTACAATTCAGCAAAAATACTATGCCGAAAGAGCAGTGCATTGCATAGAACAACTTATCAATTCTGTTATAAGCCTATACCAACCGAAGGGAACGTTTTTATCGCCTACGTGGACTACCAAAAAGCATTCTATTGGCTACCATATGACTGCCTGGCAGCTGTACTATATATAATAAAGTCAACATACATATTGTTATCTTTCTGGAACATCTCATGTTAACTTGGAGAACTAGAATCCAAATGAAAATACCTTCAAATAATTGAGACAGACACAATCCCAATACGAGGGGGACTATTTTAAGAAGATTCATATTTACCATAATGGGCCTAATATGGTTCTGCCTTGCTATGAACGCACTACTATCATTCCATAAGATGCGGCTTCCGTATTAAGAATTATCGTGAAGAAGTGGTGAGCCTATGTCATCTTCTGTATATGGATAATCTTAAACTGATGGTTGTCACAAATGCTCAAAATTGTGGAGGAGTTCTCCGGGGATATACGAATGCCTACTGCACAAAGAATTGACAAAGGAATAATAAAGACCGAATTAATCAATGAGTTCATAGGATGGGTGTGACAAATACTGAAAACCAACCTAAACAGTCAAAATTAATTTAAGGTAAGCATGCTGTGAATTCAGTTATTCCTTTTGAACTGGAAAATGAAGCAAGATGGACGTTGGAAGTTTGTAGAGGTAATTCATAATATCCCTATACACAAACATCATCCACGTAGTGCTACGGAATGGAAAATACTATCAAGATACCACGGAGAAAAAGGATTGGTGGATATTGGTAAATAATTAGATCAACAACTAACAAAACTTACGCTCATATTTTCACAAGCTGGAAGAGTTTTCGGTACTACACCGGGCAACATGCGAGCCAGACTATTCAACATCACTAGCCAGACCAAGAGAAGCTTCGAGCCTGGCTACAGAGACCCTTATCGTCAAACTATTGGTTGACTTTAGGACAAATGTTTTCTGAAACCGAAGGCTTCTTATTATCTATTCAGGATCAGGTCATCCCAACGAGAAACTATTCGAAACTCATAATCAGAGATCTCTCGATCCAAAAAGATCAATGCTGATATTGATGCCGAGCATCAGAGACAATCCGGCACATAACGCGAGGATGCCAGGCACTTGCCGCATCGAAGTACACGGAAAGACATAATTCAGCCATCAAGATTATCGATCAAGAGTTGACAGAGAAGTTCAAACTGGTGTAGATAGAAAAAAGTTCCATTCTTACGATATATGAGCATATCCGGAATGAGTCTATGTTCCTTTGAAGGGTGAACGAAAGCTGTTTAGCTACGTCTATGGGAAGCTTTTTTTATTAATAAACAAAAAGTTAATATAATAAAAATATATATTTTAAAGGGTTAAATCCAGTTAATTCAACCCCAAGAAACTAGATGTCTGTTCATCGCCTAACCCTAATTTAGCAAAGAAATATATTAAATGTCTAGATAACAAAATTAAAGTAGCGTAAACGACAACAAACGATTCCAAACAAATCTACATTTAATGAATGGGAAATATACATATATCACTTACAAATACATTGAGAAACAGGGGTAAAGTTACAACCAAATTGCTATTGATTATAAATTATTTTCTTTTTAAGTTTTTGTTTGATTTTTTTTTGAATTTGAATTTTTAAATTTAAGGTCTAATTCATTTATAATGTTCACAATCTGGTAAAACAAACTTCTCTTATACAGTACAGCGGACCGACGAGGTGGCGTTAATGTACTCTTAAAATGAACATTTAAATTATGAACATTACTGCCGTAGCGTATCTTACTATATAAATACAGTGGTGTTTTGGTTTAAGAATTGTAAATAAAAAACAGTAGAATACAATATTCTTCTATTTGATATATTACATCAGTTGCTTTTAAAAGATGACTAATAGTGTCATACTTTCTAATTCCATAGATTAATTTCCAGCAAGAATTCTGAAGTTTTTGAATTGAGTTAACGTCGGTATTCTTTAAATATGACCACCATTGTTAACTTGTGAAAGAAATAGTGCTTCACACAATATATGTAGATTTAAGATATCTATCAAGAAAACGTCTGTGCTAAAAATCTATTTTAAATTCATACTCGCTTTTTGCAGGATTTTATTAAAGTACTGTGTAAGCTGAAGATTTGGTTCATAATAAGCCCTAAAATTTTAAAGTTTTGAATTAGATTTATCGGTCCATCCTTAATTGTTATAATATTTTTATATAATACTACAAATTCTCACCCCCACGCTACCAAATAGCATAACTACGGATTTGTTAGAATTTAATTGCAGATATTGCTCAGTTGAATAGTTATAAAGATTTTGCTAATCATAGTTAAAAGTTAGAGTGCCCTCGGCCTTTTCTTTCTAAAATTAATAGCAGGCTGAATCTTTCTGAGTAGCTTCATTTTGCCGAGACGCACAACTTTGCTCTCTTCGAAAAATCTCGATACAGGTAGCGAGAGAGCAAGCGTCAAATATGTCTTTTGATGATTGTAAAAATGTTGTCAATAACGGTTAGTTTTTATTTTAATCTTGAAATAATTTGATACAAAACGCGAAAAAACATTTGTCTTACAAAAATGATAATAGGATGGACAAGTGTCCTACTCCCAACATGTCAAAATGATGAAGCCAGAAAAATTAATTATAACAAGCTAATTTTTTACTGTTTCTTACTTAATTTATGTATAATGCTATGGTCACGTTGCCCTATGCATGGTAGATTTTCCCTATCCTACGCCCGGAAAATGTCGATTCCATGAGAAGAATTTTTTCATTCAGGCTGAATCTTTGTAAGCAGCTTCGTTTTGACGAGACGCCCCACTTTTCTCTCTTCGAAAAATCTCGATAGTGGTAGCTAAGAGAGTGGGCATGCGTCAAACATGTCGATCGGATGATTTAAAAAATGTTATTAATAACTCGTAGGACAAAGATAACACACGAGAGATTGGTGTATTCTTTAACGAAATAAAACGGTAAAATTTATTTTGATATTTATAACACCACTGGGATGTTGTCTACTTAATTATATAAAAGATTAAATAAGTATGTAGTAGGATATATTTTTGCATATATGTGAATACACAAACTCACTCGTGTATGTGTATTTTTGTATCTAACTTGCAGTGACATTGTGTGTGCATAAAGCTGTACTCTTACATCAGTTCAGCTTGTGACACCATACACTCTAATGTGACAACTAAAGGGCTATTCTTTTGAGTAATTATAACTTTCACTTCTATCACTTGAAGTAATCAGGATCACTTCGAGCCAATGACAAGTAAATGCATATTCAAAAGAACATCAAGTTATCAGTTACACTTTTTTCACTTCGATCAATTGATAATTACTCTAAAGAATACAGCGTAAAATTTTAAAATAATCACTTTTGACTAATAAACGTATAAAAAATATGAATATCATGTATTTGCAGATACTAACAAAAATATCCATTAACTAAGAATTCACTTAAAAAATATTATAGGCTTTTTCGTTTCTTTCTGTATTATGACAAGTTTTGGAAATAGAAGAATGTATTCGGTAAGATTTGCCTATAGTAGCCATTAATAAGACAGGTCAACAACTGATACAAGCTGTATCACCGGACTTAATTAGTGTGTACCAGAGTTCTTGGGGTTGCTGACTTTGAATCCAGGGTTGCTTAACATCCACCACATCAGGTTCAAGGTCATTTCAAGAAAAAATTGATTAAATACATCTGAAAAAATATGTATATATTTTTTTGGGGTCGCTGGGCCCGAATCTGGATTTCGTTTAACCCTAGAAGACCACCCAAAGGTCATTTCAAGGTCTTCTTAAAATCAAACGAAAAATATTAAAAACATTTGGGCAACATCATTTTTGGGGTTGCTGAATTCGAATCTGGGGTTGACTTAACCCTGCAAGGTCAATCAGAGGTCATTTCAAGGTCAAAATCAATTCAGAGTCTTCAACAGTATTTAACGGTGGAGAGTGTAGTTGTCTCATTATCTGCAAAAGTCCTTGGGTTACGGCGGTCAAGCCGTCATAGCAACCACAGGTAAAAGTGTTTCAAGACAGGGGAATTTGGAACCCAAAATCGCCGACTGGTCATGGTGAGAAAACAGGCCCGCCGATGTTGGCATTAGGTGACTGTAACTCTACATTTGTCGGAAACTTGCCCTCTGTAGAGTCAAATGCTACAAATCGAAGATCTTCGTATTGCAGAAAAAATTTGCACATATGTCATTGGTGGCGAATACATTCCCCGACTTAAAAAGCTCAAACTTACATATGCATTAAAATCAAGATATTGTGAATGCTTCATAATTGATTTTAATTCATTAAACAATTCTTGTACCCCTAAATCTATATGTTGTAGATGCCGCAATGTACTTAACAAAAAAACAAAACGAACATTTTTTCTCCATGATATGGAGACATCCAACAGATCATACGACCGATACTTCTGCTTGACTAACGTGATAAGTTACAACCGTACAAACAGACACTTACGCGACCGTTACGTCTGTAACTCTTCCTGTTTTTATTTACGTTGAACCTAATGATAACAAAAGTATGGATAAAAATGAAGAGGAACTTCAGGTATCAACCAATGAAGATTCTAAAGGCAGTATCACTGACTATACCGAAATGTCAGATGTACCATTATACGAACCGTAAGGTGAAGAAAGTGACGCTATCAGCATACCAGAATGAGAAGTTGAGGACAATAAAAAAAATCAAAAAGAATTTAACCATGATAAACTAAGTGATTTGTGCCGAGACTTAGGACTTTCAGAAGATCAATCCGAACTATTAACGTTCAGGCTGCTACCGAAACACTCATAACAATAACAATGAAGGTTTAGTTAACAAAAAAATAATTCAATATTGAGCTAGTAATTGCCTCCTTTTTATAGATTCTTCGAAAAGAAGTTTGAAAACAATCTTGCTACATAATGGAAATGTGAATGCCCCTTTACCGCTTGTTTATTCTGACTGAAGAATATCATAATTTTGAATTGTTATTACAAAAATTAAAGTATGATAAACATCAGTGGCAACTTTGTGGTAATCTGAAGGTATTCACAATTATTCTAGGCGATAATCTGGATATCTATTGTATCATTGCTTCATCTGTGAATGAAATAGTCGGGCTCGATATGAGCATTGTGTGAGAAAAGTCTAGCCATTGAAACAAAACCTGATTCCAGGCGATAAAAATATTGTAAATCAGGGTTTTATACCAATGAATAGAGTTCAACTTATACTTTTGCACATTAAATTTGGTCTAGCAAGTCGAAATTAAAATGATGCTTTTATGTATATCTTTCAAATTTCTACCTTTTTGTACCATGAATAAGAGAACTACTAAAAAATAAATAATTTGAAAGAAAGGTAAGTGATAAAGAGAAAGAAGCTCGACAAAGTTTTAGAAAAGTGGCAAAGAAATTTTTAAGAAATAACAAAAACTCTGATAATAAAAATATTGTGGCAAATATGGTTAATACCTACAAAGTACTAAGTTGTCTTATGAATATGAAACTTTACTTTCTTGATTCTCATATTGATTTCTTTCCACAAAATCTAGGAGATATCAGCGAAGAACAAAGCTAAAAAATACATCAGAACTTAAAATAGTTTGAATAAAGATATCAAAGTGGGGTAAAAATATGCTACCCGACTATTGCTAGAACTTACAGAGAGACACAAATGAAACACATATAAAGAAAGCAATTAGAACATTATTCGCAACTAAAAGTAACCGTTTTAACGCCGAAGATTAACATATTCAAGATAGAAAACATTTATGACAGACAAATTACTATTTTAAGACAACAACTTTAGTGTCAATTTTAACTCCATGGGTATGAAAAGTGATATGAAAGTTTACTACGATATTTCACGATGAATGGGAATCAGGGAATGACTTTTTGAACTTTTTTACAGAAAACTCTAAGGGATGAGGTTTAACCTTATGAAATGATATATTTTCCTGATGGTTCATATTATTGCAGATTTTGAATTTATTAAAAATATAAATTAATTATATTTTCTATAAAAATAAAAAAATGGATAGATATCTCCGTGATAAATTTTATTATGAAAAAAGCCAATACACGTCAATTTGAATGAAAACAGCGACAAAGAAATAAGGTTTTGATCCCTATAAAAATGCAATATAATCTTTGCTGAAAAATGACATGTATCACTTTTTTTTTCGTAAACCTTATAATATGCAAGTTATTTTACAAGCAAAAATCAGCCTTTTATATTTAAAATAAAAGTTTTTTGCGATAAATTATGAAGGCAGTAATCACCTCCTAGAAATGCAGTTTAAGACATAAATTGTTAAAAATAAATAAATTTTAAATTAATTTTAAGGAAGTAAACATTTATTATAAAGTTTTCTCAAGCTGATATTAAATGACTTTCTGCTTATTAGTCGTAAGAAATTCATCTTTACCTGTTTCAAAGAAACAAAATTTGTTTTGTTAAATTAAAACAGGTACAAAAATAGTGAGTTCTTGGTTTTACTTAATTATTTTGGAGTAAGTTCTTAAATCTTTTCGGTTTCATAAATTAATTAGAGTCTGGGACCCACTGGCCCTAAATTCGTACTTGTCTCACCAAATTTGATACTAAAACAGAAAATCTATTTTTAAATAAATTTATTTTCAAAATAATTTTTCCACACTAATACATGATATATAATTTTCCTTAAAGATGTTTGTCTGTCGATCTGTTTGTTCCGACTAATTTCAAAAACAGGCGAACAAATGAAACTTTATTCTACAACAAAAGAAGCAATCGAATGACTATGGTTATAATTAATTCTTTACAATTATTTCTTTCCTATAACTAAAAGCTTATTCATTTTATCCAGCTTAAAAAAACTATTATTTTGTTCTTTTATATATACAACTTGATCAATTAAGCGCCCGTATCTCAAAAAATGTTAATGCCTGAGATTGAAAAAATTTGTTATCAAAGATGGCCTAAAATTTCTAATATGTTTGTTTTTAAACCTCTAATTCCACTACTTGAGTCGTTTTCATTATTTTATAGCCTATTAGTTAGAAAAACAAACCAGAAAACCAGATGTTGATGTCTTCGAGAAATAAATGCTCGTCAGTCCTAATTATTAATCATGTATACAAAGCTAATATTATCACCATCACCATTATCATCATTTAAATTATCCTGTCTACTGCTGAACAAAAGCCTCCCTTAATTCCAGCTATCTCTTTCTATTTTGTGCCACTTGTATCCAATTTCCAGGCACTCTTTTTATGTCGTCTGTCCACCGACTAGGAGGTCGTCCTCTAGTTCTATAGGTCTTATTGTCTTGACCTCCATTCCACAAGTCTCTTTGTCTACCATCCATCAGTCATCCTAGCCACATGTCCTGCCCAGTTCCATTTAAGATTTAAAATAGATTTCACCGCGTCTCTTATTCCGGTTTCTTATGATGTGCTTGGGTATTCTATCTCTAAGAGTGACTCCCAACATTGACCGTTCCATTTTTTGTTGCATGACATGTATTCTGTTAATCTTCTTTTTTATCAAAGTAAGTGTCTCAGCTCTATACGTGAGAACAGGCAAGACACGCTGATTAAAGACCTTTGTTTTCAAACACATAGGAAGATTAGATCTCAATATATATCTGAGTCTACCGAATGCCGCCTACAATAAATCTGTTCTTCGAAGGATTTCGAGCGTCTGATTATCTCGCCTAAAACCGATCTCATGTCCCAATTATTTGTATATGTGCACTTGTTCTAGATTTATGTTATTGATGTTTAAGGGAATACTCCTTACTAGGTTTGTCATGTATTGTGTCTGATAAATTAATTTTCAAACCGATTTTTTCTGAGGCGTTATTTAGCGTATCCAGTATATTTTGTGCTTCCTGTATATTGTCTGTTATTAACACAATATCGTTTGCAAAACAGAGATGATTTATCGATTCGCCATCGAAGTTAATATTATGCAAGACAAATAACTTCACTTTGTCACCAGTACTGTTTAACCTTGCACTGGAGAAAGCCGTAAGAACAGTATCAGTTGACGCGGAGGTTTTTGGGCCAAGTGGCCCTAAACTTATTTTGGCCTACGTGGATGACATGGGCGCGATAGGAGAAAGCACAGTCAGTGTGAATGAAAACTTCATAAAGATAGAAAAAGAAGCTCAGAGAATAGGGCTCCGAATAAATGCAGGAAAGACTAAATACATGCATGTCTCCCGCAACCCTACCCGAGACAGAATCAGGCAGAACGTCACCATGGATGATTATAATTTTGAGCATGTACCTGGGTACAGTGATAACGGCAAACAATAATATGCAGGAAGAGGTTAAACAGCGCATCACACAAGCAAATAAATGTACATTTGCGAAGTTAAAATTTATCACTAGAAATGCAAAAACCGACATTTATTGAACAATAGTACGACCAGTACCAATCTATGCCAGTGAAACATGGACCCTGACAGTCCACGATTCGGAGCTGCTAAGAAGGTTTGAGAGAAAAATCCTGCGCATAATATACGGCCCATACCGTCACAGAATGAGAAGCAACATCGAGTTTGCGCAAATATATCAAAGTCCTGACATCATTCAAGAAATAAAGTCCAGAAGACTACGATGGGCAGATCATATACAAAGGAGTCAAAACGATCGACTAATAAAACGTGTATGGGAGGAAGCACCACAAGGAAAAAGACCACTGGAAAACCTAAGCTTAGATGGAGAGATAACATCCACAAGGATCTATCTATCCTTGAAGTTGACCAGCAAGAATGGAGGGAGCTAGCACAAGACCGTTCCAGGTGGAGGCAGATAGTTGAGGCAGCCCTGCGTTATAGTGCTACGGAGTCAGTCAGTCGGTCAAATAACTTCGCTCAGTGAAACTAGCCGGTGGGTTTTTCGGAAAGCCATAGCTTGCCGACAATTACTATTATAGCTGTATTAACTGGTCTCAAGTCCAGAAAAAGAAGAAGGAAGACACTTGCACATATACACAAAAGGCCTAACTGTAAGGTGTTACATGATCCATGATGCTGGTACCTGGTCTACCAGGAGTCCCGAGAAACTGGGCGACATCCCTTAGTAATCAGTCTTACGCCCGTGCAAGAGGCGCAGTCGATGTCGACTTTCATCTGACAATATTTTTACTCAGTTGATTCAATTTTTTTATAAAAAATTTATTTATTTTGGCGTTCGTCTTTGATTTGTTTACTCTTGGTGGTTCTACAAAAGAATATTTAATTTTAAATTGTTTTAGTTATTTATTGTATATTTACAGACATATTTACGTATTATTTATTTTTCTAGATTAGCGTTTTTTTGATTTATTACTAAAGGTCATTTTATAAGTCGCTATGACTACAAACAAAGCAAGTTTTTTAAATAATCCTTTTAGTAGGCTCTCTTTAAAATAAAAACTTATTGTAAAAGAATCAGGACAGTCATTACCTGAAATAAAAATCGGAAGTCGAAAAATGTTCCACTGTCGCATTTAATAAAAATATGTCGGTATGATAAAAAAGGTTGATTGTAAGGGCGTGAAGAAACACATAAACTGTTTTGTTTTATATATATGGTATTTGGAAGTGACAAAACCTGGTCGAATAGAGGCACTGATCGTCTTGTTGATTTATGGGATAAAATAATGACTCTTAAACTATCTAAGGTTCATATGAATAATGTTTTTAATTTTTTCATGCTTGATGAGATAAACGTATAATATCGTTAAATTTTTTTTTACTGCGACAATAAGTAAGAAAATGGCTGATTTATATGTTACACTGCAACAAGTTGATGTTTGGCTTGATGGCTAAGTCTAGTAAAGAACATCATTTACAAGTAAAACTATTCTCTAGCTTACAACCAGAAAGCAATTTACCTGAAAATCAAAGTTTATTTATTTTTAAAATTTTTGTTTTGACAAATATGTTCAAGTAGGATATGAAAAAAATAATCTATAATTTTTAGATAAAGTATACTCATGTGCTAACTTTGGAAAAAAATTTTATCTGTGAATAAGACTATTCAATAAACTTAGACTTCATTCCAAATACAAACTTGATCTATCTAGAAATAGATTATAAATGAACTAAAAATTAAATAAGCTATCTATAACTAGGAAATCATTGAGATCTCGATACTTTTTTAAAGAACTTATAATTTCCATTATATTATCACATCCCTAAGTTTCCCGATACTACTTGTCGATCTGATTATCTTTTAAACTAAATTAAAATGGATTAAGGTAAATATTGAGAAACTTTTCAAAAATGTATATGAAATTCTTTTACTTATCCAGTCGACGTAATAAAATACATACATTTTATAATTCAATTTGTGAAATATGCTTTATATTTCTTGAGTTTTTTTTTGAAGACGTGGCTTTTAGATTTTTTGAAGTTTGTTGCTTTTATATGTGTATATCAGTATAAAATATAGCGCTGCAATATATTATTTTATTAAAATATCTTTAATAAAAAGTGATTTTTATGAAAAAGTTAACATTAATACAATAATGAAAGATTTTTTTACCAAATCATTCTTTTATGACTACCATGATATCTCTCTACTATGAATTGTATATTGTGTATAAATAAAAAATACTTGACGTTATTCGTTACCTCAGAATTCTAATACCAAACAAAACCGGTGCCTTCAATAAAGCTAGATACTCAATGCTTTTAGTGTGCCATTTTAAATGCTCTTTTCAGATGTATTATTCTTGTTCGTAGAGAAATTTTAAACCAATCAGCACCTACAAATATTAGCAAAAAATTGACTTCTAATAAATTGTTTTAGGATGATGTGATTTGTGGTGACTAATTTCTGATTGTTTTGCGAACTGGAATATAAAAGAGACAAAACATAGGAAAGAAATGCCGTCGTCCGAACAATATTGATTAACTTCATTTACAGACGGTATGAAGATGGCGAAGAAGTCAGTATCTTCTGACACTTTCAAAGCTTTTGGCAAAATTCTCTTCATCTTTCAGACCAATGTATAAGTTATTGGCAAGTGTGGGAGAGCTGGAATCATATACAGTATGTCCCACGACGAAATATCGCGATCGATTTCTCGGAAAACAGACTTTGGAAAATTTTTAAAATTTGGCACTTTATTAAAGCGGATGGGGGTCAAATATTTTCAATATAGGGGCACGACTATACCGAATGTTGATACCTTCTTGCTTATTTGAAATGGAATATATGTTATTTCATTTTTAGATTCTACGCAAAATTATAGAAATATTTCATTATAATATCCTGTAACTAAGTCTAACTCTTTTTAACATATTTTAGATTTTATGTCAAAAATGCCGTTTGCAGACCTAAATATAACTATCAACTTCTCCTTTATGAAAATTATTTAATTGCTGATGGTTCCATTCTAGAAGAGGATCTACTTTAGTAGACTGTGTTGATATTTTGCAAACATGAATACGAGGTGGTGAAAAACTAATATTAAATATTAACTTGAAAAAATCGTTAAAAGTCAACTTTTTCAAACGTAAATCTGCCTATTTTTACAATGCCATCTTATTTAGAGTGAATTTGTGTAAAGATTGTCTATTCCAAAAATTTTCACTTTTTGAAATATTGCTAATTTAACATTTTTGTATTCTAAAAATGCTAAACGACTTACCTATACAGGAAAACATCTAATAAATGTTCGAAATATCTATCCAGAACTTCCAAACATTTTTTGCATGTCCGAGTTAGTTCGTTATGGGTGGCCGCTTTAATTGAATCTGGGGAGAAACTTTCGAACGAGTCCCGTATCCTTACCATACAGTCCTCCATTATTGTCACACGATTACAATAAACGATGTTTTTTATTGTTCTCCGTATTAAATTATCTAAGACCGTGAAGTCAGGAGAACGAGGAAGTCATAGAAAAGTCCATTGTTAGCAATCCACTTGTCATAAAATGTTGCTTGTAAGAAGTTGGTAACTAGAACGGTTCTGTGTGGTGGAGCGCCATTGTGTTTGTAAAAAATTTGCCTGTGTTCCACGAGAGGTAAATTGTTTAAATATTGATTATCAAACTCTTCTAGAATATCTAAATATCTATCTGCTAAAAAAGTTAACACATAAGTTAAAATAGCTATATAATTTGCTTTGAATTATTAATTAATTTCAATTTAAATTTTTTTCATAAAAATGTGGTTTCAATATTTCATCATTTCTTACAGCATAAAATACGTTAAATGATTAAGTTTCTTGAAAATTCCGCAGTTTTGCTGCAGATTTGAATCACTACAAGATTGAGAATTATTTCTGTTAAAAAGGACATTTTTTCGTAAATTACTTCATAAGTCCAAATAATGTTGTCCAAAAAGTCGGAAGTCATCTTGTATTATCTTTAATACAAATTCGCAAAATTGCTCTCTTTTCGGCAAATCAGTATATCTTAGGAGTTGAGTCAAATATATTAAATAAGGGTGGAAGTTGAGTTTCTACAGAATTCTATGTATTGAGTTGTTCGAGATTCCTATTCATGAAACACTGTTCCGTGAAAATGTAAATTACCAGAAATAGTAACATTTCTGTAGTTCTCTGTTGTTTTCTTTCGTCGCGTCTCACCGTCTTGGCCAACTAATAACAAAATCTAAAGGCTATATATTTTCACAATATTAACGTTAAATTGCCATATGATATCATCTCCCCAAACCTGATCACGCTTGCACTGGAGGACGTTTTTAAGGCTCTAGACTATGATAAGAAAGACATCAAAATTGATGGCAAACATCTGAGCCACCTCCGCTTTGCGGATGATATAGTGATTTTTAGCCAAAATATAATGGAACAACAAGACATATTGGAAGAACTTCAAAAAAAATCCATAAAAATCGGATTAAAAATGAATTTGAGTAGAACGAAAGTCATGCCATCAGACAATGTACAAGTGCTTATAGGAGACCATAATATTGAAAATGTCAAAGAATATTGTTTCGGACGGCAGATTTTTGAACACACAGTGTATTATTGAATACACTCTACAATTTCAAAAGCTTTTAATTGTCATCTTCAATTCTGACACTTGTCAAATAATTCAAGTTACAGCTACAATGTCTCGAACTAGACTGTCCATGAAAGCCGATCTGGACCGTTTATATACCCTTTTGGTCGATACCAGAAGATTACGGATCTTTCTAGAAGGGTTTCCACAAGACATGGTGGAAAAAAAAATAAGAAAAAGGATTAATCTGGCGATTCCTAGATATTCTGTCGTACGCGTTCCATGTTAAAGGTAAGGAAATAGAATTTTTTTAAAAGTTCAGACTTTTTTCATAGACGTCTCCTGAGGAAATTAACAAAGGTAAAATTAATTAGGTAAATTGTAAAATCGTAAAAAATAAACCTAAAACCCTACTGTATGTATGTGTGTATCTGTATCATATTCTTGTAGCCTTTCGTTGTATTTTTGTCTTCTTCCTTGAAATTAGGCTTTATAAACTTCTTGGAGGTGGGCTTTCCCATAACGCATCTCCAGAAAAGTAACAATAAATTCGTAATTATTTTGTTTTTCTTCGAGAATGCTACGTAGAACCTACATAGTTTCACCTCGCAGTGCTAGAACAAAGACACGTGCCTTTTCTGGTGAACTCCAATTATTGCTTGTGGCGGCGGCTTCGAACTGACGGACATAGGTAAGCCAAGGTAATTTGCTATCGAAGGTAGATGGCTTCAACATACTAGTTGCAAATGTAATTGTTGTGTCTGTTTCTAGATTCCCGTCACCTCACTATGTACGGCTTCTCCAATTTTGCTAATCTTCTGTTGCATTTCTTGTTCAATGCGCATCATATCGTCTTGATTTTTTTAAGTTCCTATCTCATGTCCTTCAGGCTTGTTTTTAGTTCTTGTTTTATACTTTCTTGACTTGCCTTTATATTTTCTTGGCTTGTTTTCAATATCATCAATTCTTGTTTCATATTACTTTAACCTATCTTTATATTTTATTCGCTTATTTTCAGTGTCATCAATTCCTGTTTCATATCCTCTTGATTTTTCGTCATATCTTCTTTCAATTCGTGTTTCATCTCTTCTTAACTTGTTGTCATGTCTTGTATAAGTATCTGGTTTAAACGAGTTTGAAGTTGTTCTTTTTCGCTTTCTGTTTTCTAGTTTCCACTGGCATAAATTAACTTTTTTTCTAACCTGAACTAACCTCTTCTGGATTTGATCGTACCTCTGACACCAATTTGTTCCGGACGGCAGATACACATACTGTATTATTGAACTAAGTTGTCCACGAAAGCCGATCTGCACCCTTTATATACCGTTTTGGTCGATATCAGAAGATACTACATACTACATGGTGTAACGAAAATAAGAAAAAGGAGTAATTAGGCGATTGTTCGACATTCTGTCAAAGGCGTTCCATGGTAAAAATAAGAAAATATAATTCTTCAAAATGTTCCAGACCTTTTTTCATAGACGTCTCCTGAGGAAATTAACAAAGGTAAAATTAATTAAGTAAATTATGAAATCGTAGAAAATAAACCTAAGACCCTACAAACTATAAACACAAACTAATACTATGAAATGTATAACGCTATAAAGTTCGTTATAATATGTCTATTTGGTATATAACATCAAATTAGGAAAAGAAGATCAAACTGCCTGATAGACGTGTTCGATTGACATGAGCTGCCACGGGTAAATTGCCCCATATTGTGAGAAATCGAACCATTCCAATTAATCTAAAACGAAAAGTTTTCAATTCCTGCAAACTGCCGGTGATAATTTATGGAATGAAAACAATGACACTCACTGTTAAGTAGGCTAACAAACTTAGAACGGCTCAAAGAGCCATAGAGCGGATGATGTTGGGAATCAGTCACAAATCACAAATGAGGACATTAGACGAAGAACTAAAGTATAAGATGTCATAATACACATAGTACATCTGAAATGGAGCTGGGTGGAACATGTCGCCCGACGAGATGATTTGAGATGTACTAGGCATATCATACAATGGATACCTCACTTCATAAACGCGGTGTTGGCAGACTACAGCTGCGTTAGCTTGACGATATCTGGAACAAAGTGGGAAACAGATGGCATCAACTTGTACAAGATTAGACTAAATTATCAGTGAAACTGATAAATTCATGTTTTTTTGACTATGCATTTATTTGTCATTGGATCGAAGTGATCATGATTACTTCAAGTGAAATTACTGAAAGTAATAATGACTCAAAAGAGGAATCACGGAAGAGTACAGGGGAAGCCTATATCCAGGAGTGGACTGTGAGAGATCGCTGAAAGAAGCAGAGGTAAAGGTAAGTAAGATAGAAGTGATATAGAAATAAATAATAATCTATAGAAAAGGGAGAAAGTTATTAATATATGAAAAATAAATATTTATGGTAAGCGGGAAACAACACGCTAATAGAAAAAATGACTACATCGATTGTTCTGCGCGTTATCTCCAGTCTGTTATAAAATTTAACGAGTAGGTAGAATAAAAGCACTGATATTTTTTTGAGTATTTAATTTATGCCACAATCTTAAAAGATTTGATTTTGTTCCATTTTAATTAATATAAGTATAAGTTTTAACCGATTTTTTTAGTTTAATATTTTTCACTCTACAGTAAACCCTATCAAATTACGGAGATCTCTGTCAAGCCTTGGTCTGGGGATAAAATCACAGATCTAGAAAATATTGAATTGCGCGTCTTCAATGCTGTCCATTCCCACAGTGCGAAAAAGGAAGAAGAAAGAAAGCAGTAATATCCTCTTTTTCTAATGGGCGGGGCATAGAACCAGACATAGAGTATTATTCGCGTTTAGGGTCATGTGGTTCTATTCGCCGCCAATTAGAAAGAATGAAGATTACTGCTTATCCCTCGTTCTCACTATGGGGACGGCTGGTATTGTAAAAGCGCAATCTAGTAATTCCTAAAGCTATGGAAAAAATGCATAATGGTGTGAAAAACCTCTTGTCTCTTGTTATCTTGATATCTAATATTTTAGCCGTAAAAATACGTTTAGGATAATAAAATTGCAAAAGTTCAGTATTAGGAAGACAAGAGGGTCTGAGAAAAATAGAAAAAATTGGCTCTTAGTCCATGGGAAGAAAGGATAAAATTCGGCTATTGAAAATAAATAAAAAGGAGACAACACTATGTTTGCCATAAAAAACTATAAAGATTTTTTGTTCAAGTTTTTTATTCGTGCCTTTTCTACGAAAAAATCAACTCGTCACACACGGCTTGGTTCACAATATTCTGGTCCGATCCTGCTATACGCTTGTAAATAAGCAACTACAGCTTACAAGTGCCACCTTCTGAGCCATAATACTCACCTTAATTAAGACCCAAACGTGTAGTGTCTGCATCACAGACGCCATAATATAAAATAAATAGGGTTTCCAGAATTATTTTACGAATACTGCTATGGTGTCAGGTGCAATCTTGATAACGGGAAAATAGGTACTTAAATTAAATAAATTGCTTGCAAGTTTGTAGTAATAACCCTTATTAACTCTTTATTTATTGATATAACAATTGTTTTTAATAAAATGATTTGAAATTAGCTGTCTAACCTAAAGTATTTCCGGTAATCGTAGTTTTGGCAGTTACTCTAATAGAGTTGTAAATAATTAGGCACGATATTTTATACTGCATTATCATAGTCATTTCACCTTATTTTTACAAATACTCACGTTATGGGCCACATAATATTATTTTTCTTAAGCATTTCTCATAAATTCTTTGAATAAAAGCATTCAATTCGTTCTATTTTTGATCTAACTATATTACGAACCCTCGTAGCCAATATATCAATATTTTATCACACTGTGCTTAGTTATTTTTAATGATGTTGAGTCTACCATTACCTTTTTTTCGGATAGATCTCGGTTTTCCTGCCTATTGGGAGGTTGTACAGGATTTTATTTAACTGTAGCAAAATAAATTTAAATTGGATAGAATAATTTTTCTGACTATATTCTGCAGTAAAATAATCTCTGTTGTGTTTCATTCATCTAGTTTATTCATCACATTAGTTTTTGGGAGTTGTACTGACCAACTTGTCTTTTTCTGCATTATCATAGTCATTTCACCTTATTTTTACAAATACTCACGTTATGGGCCACATAATATTATTTTTCTTAAGCATTTCTCATAAATTCTTTGAATAAAAGCATTCAATTCGTTCTATTTTTGATCTAACTATATTACGAACCCTCGTAGCCAATATATCAATATTTTATCACACTGTGCTTAGTTATTTTTAATGATGTTGAGTCTACCATTACCTTTTTTTTGGATAGATCTCGGTTTTCCTGCCTATTGGGAGGTTGTACAGGATTTTATTTAACTGTAGCAAAATAAATTTAAATTGGATAGAATAATTTTTCTGACTATATTCTGCAGTAAAATAATCTCTGTTGTGTTTCATTCATCTAGTTTATTCATCACATTAGTTTTTGGGAGTTGTACTGACCAACTTGTCTTTTTCTGGTTAATAAAGTTACCTTGACCGGTCCCATAGTACTCATGTATTGTTTTGGGTTATGTACAATCGTGGTCATTTTTGTGAATTTTATCATGGTCTTTTTTTGGTTTCCACAATTCTTTTACTTGGGAAGAAAAGCCTCCTTCTTGGCTCACTTGGCCTTAACGGAGCCGTGAAGTGAGAAGCAACTTGTGTCACATATATATTTCACTCCATTTGATGGGATTTCTCGGCTAGTTGGAATAAGTTACTCATTTTGATTTCTTTGGTTATTACTACTTTACTTTCTGTCTTTGCTCTAGTTGATGTTAAAGATTATTAAGTAATTACTTCTCTAAAACGATTTATCTCATAATATCCGTTGAGACATTTTAAGCATGAGACTCCGCAAAACTCTGTAGATACTCCATTTTTTGACCAGAACTCTTAAGTTTTCCGAAGAACTGAATCCTAAAGGTTTTTCTTCTTCTTCAACGTTCTTTTTCTGTACGTTCTTTTTTTACCTATATCTTCTTCGTGGTTCTTTCTGTCATCTCCTGTCTTGTGACGTTAATTTTATTCACTTAATAGAAATAGCTGTCTGTATCCCCTCCTCTAATCACTAGGGTGGTGATTTGAGCCCCTAATTGTGCACTGAACTCCTGCTTTGGTTGAAAACTATCGCGTCGAGAGATTAGATAACCTTTAATTACTAATTTTTTTATTGTTTCTTCCATCTATTGGTCATTACCCGTTAACTAACTTTTCGGAAGATTTGGGCTTTTGGTATGACTTTTAATTAATTAAAAAAAAAACTTCATCATCTATGAATTGTGATTAACGGTTGAAAGTTTTTAGTTCGGAATTTATGATATATAAATGATACCTTATTACTTATAAGTTAATTGGGTTGTAATTGTAATAGGACAGACTTGTGATAAAGCGTAATCATGATTTGGAAACGCCTGCGGCATTAAATCTAGATTTTTCCAATTTTGGTCATTTCAGTTGGGTTTAGATTATTACTATTATTATTAATTAATTTTTTTATGTATGGCACGCATGTCAAACATATGTATAGCTTCAAAGGCCTTACATATTAGTTAGCTCAGTATAAAAGTTGCCTTAATAACCAGAATATTTTTTTATATATTTCCTTGAGCTCATATTGATGCAATTTCTGTTGTTATCTCTAAAACGGTCACACAAAAGTATCGAAACGATAAATGGTAGTTTGCAGTTTACGCCCTAAATTTACCAGACCTCCTCTCTCTGAGCTGAAATTTTCTCACTAACCTGAACTGCTTCTTCCTCAAGTTAGTTAGTTAGCTCTATTTTGTATCATATTTTGTATTCAATTTGAACTTTATTAATTTTAATTATTATTTACACCCTCTGCTTTTAAACAGAGAAAGAGTGTAGCAGGGTCTCTGAAAATAACATTGACATAGACCCCGCGTCCTCAATGGCGGCCATTCCCTCAGTGCGAGAAAGGAAAAAGAATGAAAGTCATATTCTCTTCTCTTTTTAATGGGCGGAGCTTAGAACTACCCATAGAGTTTTTTCAACAATTTCCCTAATACGAATCAAGTGCTAAAGCAAAATTTCTCGATGGCATCACAGCCCGGAGCCCTAAACCCTTTATTGGCCGTTGCAAAAACTCCCATAATACGGTCTCGCAATAACTCTTAGAATATGTCATTGAAGCGTCATTGTCAGACTACTCCAGTCCACTTGTATGGAGAACTGCACATTATTACAAAAGGAGTTTCCAGCATTTAGACTCACTTCATCAATGCATCTTTGGAATCTGTTGTTGCTCAATACGATTGTTTAAATCATATCATATGCAGTTTTTTTGTCAAATAATTTTAACTTTTCAATAGTTGCCAAAATTAGCTCCTCTCCGATTATTTTTTATGTGTACTTTGATACCCTGATTAAGAATATCGAGGATAAATTCAGGAAAAATAGCCAGATGATTTGTTATAAACAAAAAAACTGCTAATAAATTACAAATAGAAAATATTTTCCTATTGCTGTGCCATTTATAAGTAAAAGCGTCTTTTGAATTTTTCCAACGCATAGTTTTTTAAATAAAAATCGTTAAAAATTTGAAAAAGAAAATTCTTGATTACATAAATATTTTCAAAATCTGCGTCCAACGATTAATAGCTTAAACCAATAACCATAAGCTAGGATTATTCGACATTCGAAAATATTGTCACGCCCACTTTTGAGGTGTGACTAGGGACGTATCATATAGGAATTTGGTCTTCAGAGATTGCACTCTAAATAAACTCTTTAACTTGGGATTATATACAAAAAAATAGTTTATTTAAAAATAAGCGACATTAAACATTTTGGACTGTACATCATTATAATTAGTTTTTCGACTTACATTAAGATTATCTTCATGTTGGCATTCATGACGGGGATTGTCACTAGGGTTCTACTATTTGTTGACCTGTTCTGGACTCGAACACGCTTGGGATTTTCTCTTCTTACAACCTCGGTTCATCATGACCCGGAAAGCGACCTTGCTGAGTTGGTGAATTTGCACGATCGACGACCAGTAAATAAACATAACATTTCATCATTAAAAGGTTATAAAATTATAAAAGGTAACGTGATTGTTATTGTTTTAATTTAAAATAAAGGGTTAGTAAAATTGGAAAATGCCAATTTATGAGATATTATGTTTTTATGTTTTTCCCTATGTGATAATATAATATTCGTATTGCTTTTTATCGCTATAAATAAAAGCGTTGAGTGAAAGGAAATAGGAGTCTGCTTACAGGAGCTTACCTAGTGCAAATAATCCATTATAGCTTTCGCTGATCATTGCATTAATCCTTTAAACACATCTTAGTACTTATGTATTTTTATTATGTTATATTTTATTATTTTTATAAGCTTCTACTCATAAAATAAACAATACAATAGAGTAAGATATTTTAATTATTAACTATTTTTGCATGTATTTTCTTTCATACGTTCCAAAGCATTGAAAGTGATACTTGATTTTAAAAGTTAATAAACTAGCTGATGAAAAAATTAACACAGTTTTTCGTAAATGCGTTCTCTAAATATTCGGGATATAATTTTTCGACTGGTACCCAAGAGTCCATCTCATATGATTGAAAATTTCTTTTGGAAGATATTTTCACTCAAATAATAATTTTGTTAGTATCTATCACATAACTATTAGAACGCCTTGTTGATAATTGCGTTGATATTGATTCTTGGTTAAAGTTAACTTTTTTATATGAATCAGTCGCATTTAATAATCATATCTAATATTCAATTAATGTTTATTTAAAGTTGTTTCAAACTAAACGGAATGTTTGAAGTCTCGAATTATAAACATAAAGTTTATTATAAAGTATCTTCTTTAGTTGTTATATCCAAGGGACAAAACGCAATGTCACGATGAAAATGCATTTTGATTTTCTTGAAAAACAGTGCACAAATCAGCCTTAAAAAATAATCTTTTTCGTATATAGTCATATTGCTACCCATAAGAACTTGTTTATTTTGAATATAAAACTCGAACGTACAGGCAGTAACGTCATTAATAAGTTGCAATTTAATTAGCTATAAGCTGGCGAAGACGTTAATGGGATCATAATTTTTGTAATCGTTGTATCTTAGCTTATAACCAATGTGCTATTAATAAAATGTGTATATTACATATACTACAGTACGATATTGTATTTTATATATCATGACAGATTTTAATTAAGGATTGTTATTATTATGCACAACAGATACCAATCCGTTTACTCTTAGATATAGTTAAAATAACTGAAGTTCCTTATGCTATTTTATTGTTTCTTTTGTGATAAGATGCAATGATCAGCGAAAGTTGTACTGGATTATGTGCATCTGTAAATAGCTTCCCCTTCGTACGATTTCATTTTTCCCGTTTTTTGCATTTGAGACGACAGTACTCGAAGAATTCTTCGACTTCACCATTGCTGAAACCGAAACTTTTGTCTAAAGCGATGCGAGCTAGCCGATACGCTGCGCGGTGTTCACGTTTGGTCTCAGAGTCGTACGTAGAAAGAACGCTGAAGTACTACAGGCTACTAAGATCGATTTCTGTTGATGTCTTGCATCCCTTGCATGGATTCTCCAGACCAGGAGAGTTTTTCTTGAAGATTTTGCTTAAATTTCGTACTGAACTACTAGATACTGCGGAAGAAGCATCAGTGTGAATTTTTTGCTCTGTGAGCTGGTTCAAGTCAAGTGCGACCCCTGAAGAGATCGTAGAGGTGCTGCCAATACCACCCGGGTTACCAGAAATGCCACCTGCCTCATTTGACCTGGGAAATGAAATGAGATTTGGGGAATGTGATTTGCTAGCGAAAGATTGACCCATCTTTACTTTTTTAGAAACGAAATTGCAAGATATTTCTAAACACGGTGGACATTTGTATATCTATTTATTAATCAATGGCAGCAAACAGAGAATGTTTTTGGGTAATGTTTTATTTTTGGGCTATGTTTTAATTTGAAGTAAATCAAGTCTTAGCTATAAGTTTATTAAATAAACTTGAAGGAGGGCTAACTTTAAAATGAGTTAGTAGAAAAATGACTAATTCTGTATATGACATCTTTTTTTATTCTTTGTTGAGTGCTACATTCCGTTTTCTTCTTCGTTTTCCGGTAGGTTGTAAGGAAAAATCCTATAGCTCAATTTCGGAAATATGCAGGCGTTGCGTGTCTTCTAAACTCAAGAAGTTAGAGTCTTTCATCGTATTCAAGAATTCGTCGAAACGGATTGTTGAGCGAAGTTTGATAGTGTGTCACCTATTCATATTTTCTCGTACCGTACTATCTCACGGTCTGGCGTGTAGAAACGGATGGGCGTGAAGTACTTGTGTACATGGTTGACGGATTTGAAAATTCAGATGTGAATACATATTTACACTTTTACAGAAAAATGCTAATTGCAGTTCCTCCTCTGGTAAAGAGTCCTTTCCAAAAGCAGAGTTCGCAACTAACGACAGTGTCGCTTAAAAAACGATGTTTCGTGGCCTTTCTATGTGCAATTTTCTTAGGTGTTCTTTCTTATCCTGATCGAATTTCCTCTCTTTGAATCTTTGATCGTCTAACAAAGACAACCAAAGACCCTGGATTCTTCTTTAGCCAACGTTACAGAGCGTCCTCCCCCGGTACACTAGTGTAAGCAGTTTAATGGACATTTTGATGCTAATAGGGCCGATCCAGGATACTATTAGTTCCTAATCGCATGCTGATTTGGTCCTGAATTCTTCTGGAAGGAAAATGCAAGGATTATTCACCTATTGCACATTCCCCGTTCCTTTCTCTACCGTAGAGCAAGTAGTAGACTACTGAGCAATAGCAGAGAATTTTTTATCCGATCGAATATTGATGCACTGACTCTTAATATTCAGATTTTCCGGCACTTGTCTAGAACGGGAGTGCAGCTTGAATCAACATTGGCATCTGCTAAATTTTGCTGCGTCTGTCATGTCGCATTAAGGACCGCCCTCTTTCGTCTTCCTTAGGTAATCCATATCAGTTTACTGATATCTTTTGACCTGGGGAAATTCTATCCTCAGAAATGCCATTTCGGCTCATGGCGGTGTTATCGTCATTCGTTCTATGTACGATCATAGGCATCTCAACGAACCTGTAGGCCGTAAATTCTATTGAAGAAGAGTCCACACTCGAATCAATGTAATTTATGCCGTCATTGTTGAAACGGGGGGAATTTTGATTTAACCCTGTAGAGCGCATAGGATTCCATAAGGCGTGCTTTTTGATTTGTTTCCATGTTTTCAGCTTCTTTGTTGAAATCGTTTACATTCTTCGCAACCACCGACGCGCCGCTGCTTTCGCATTCCGATACGGTGTCATAGTTGAGAAGAGAAAATTCTCCAAGTCCAAGTCTATAAGGTTTCGCGACTGGAATTGCACTTGTTTTATGTTTTGGAGAACGTTGTGACCCTGTGTAATGCAAAACACAAGGCATACATCCTACCGCCCATTTCCGACGCAAAATTCCTTCAAATACAAGTTCTAAATTACAGTAAGTACGACGATGGATGTCTGGGGCAGGTACTAACGAACCCCGCTGATGAGTCCAAATTGCTACCGGAACGAAACATCCACACTTCTAGAAGAAAACATCAGGTCTAGCCAGTAGGCAGATGCCGATACAAGAAATTCTTCAGATTTTTTGTAATTCTCGCAGTACAGAGACAAGCAAGATGTTAAAATATATCAACCCTTCCGACTTCCTTGTACATTCAAGATTAAGATACAAAATCTTAAATGGACTTCAAGTGGTTGTCTAAAGGGGGGAATGTTGTGTTCGTATACATCTCCTACCGCCGATTTTCGACGCAAAATCACTTCAAATACAAGTTCCGAACTACAGTAAGTACGACGACGGGTGTCTGGGGAAGGTACCAACGAACCCCATTGATGAGTCCAAGTTGGCACCGGGACGGAACACCCACATTTTTAGAGGTCTAGCCAGCAGGCAGACGCTGATGCAAGGAATTCTTCAGATTGTTCGTAATTCTCGCAGTATAAGGACTTTCGCGAGATATTAAGACAGCCATTTCTTTTATAGAATCTGGAAACCACGCCCAGACTCTTAACAAGGTCCTCTATGGATTCCAACAACTAAATAATCACAGCAATACAAATTTTAAAAAACTACTTGATCATTGTTTTGCATCTTCAGTATGATTTTGGTCATGTTTTGACAAGTGATCTTCTATCCTCAATTTTCCTGAAATTTTAATTTTTCATTTTTACCACAGTAGACTTCCACTTCTCTTTATACACGGGGGCGCGAACGTTATAATTAATTAAACTTTATTAATTTATAGCGTTAAAAAGCAATAAGAGCATTGCATTTTCGCCCTACGATTAATCTCAGCATATAGTTCTTGACCTGACATATCAATTGCTGGGAGCAGAATTTGAAAATATTTATTTAATCAAAAGTTCTTCATATTGAAATGTGGCCAATAATGTCGGTTTCCAAATATTTAACGATATTTAACTGAAAAACTATGAGTGGGACAGAAAAATTACAAGCGACACTTTTTACTTAGAATCGACAAAGAAATACCAAAAAAAAATTTGTAATTATTAAAAAAATTTTTGTTGATAACAATATACCTACCCTCGATATTTGTAATCGGGAGGTCCAAACACATAGAAAACCATACTAGCTAGTATGTGACTTTCCTGATTTTGTTAACAGTAGAGAGATATTTTTAAATCGCCCGCAAACCGTGTGCCTCTTCTGAAATTTTTCTTTCAGTGTTTGAAAGTGTTACAAATCTGTATCTCTTTTATCAGGATGATACCTTATATTATTCTCTAATGTGGATGGTTTTGTAGTGTATTTCTTAAAACTGTTGAATAAAAGGCACATAGGCAAGTGATTCTCCAACAGTGATATAATAAAGCCATACTTCAAATAATCAACACAATACTACTTTATTTTTTTTTTTTTTGAAATTGGATAATGTTTACTAGCAGTTATCTGTGAACGAAAATAAAGCTATTTAAATATAATTAGACTGAAACAATTAGAAACTGATTCTTCATGTAAATCCTTATTTTAAATATTTTGGCGGTCGTTGGTCTTTTTCGTCACTAAAGAATAAGACAGATAGAAAGAACAAAAGACAGAGAGGAAGTAATACCGATTACTAAAACCAAAAAACTAACAAAATAAATGAAAAATTAAAAAACATGCATTGGTGTAGTGTTTCGATTTATTTTTAATTTTTAGAAACACACAATACGAAGGCTAAATGTAGAATAGAACAAACTACCCCACACAATAGTCAAAAATTGTGTTTTATACAAAATAACGTCAAAAAAATCATTATCTTGAGGTACAGAAAATGTGGCTGAGCAGGTTTTGTGAAAATGACTTGCACCTAACTTGAAGCCAAGGTCAAGTCATGTGCGTCTTTGACATAAACGCCTAGCTTCAAGTAAGATTTGAAGTGACCAGTTTAAAGTTGGCTCTAAAAACAAACATACATTATCATGGTATGAAACATGATAGGATTATAATTATCTCGTAACATTAACATGAAAGGTAGAAATAAATTGTAGCGAAATTATTCACTTTCCTATTTCTCCAGTTAAACATTGTTCTTTGACACCAAGATAATTTGAATAACAATTTCCGAGAACTCTATGTACTCTATTTCCTTATTCCTTGCTCTATGTGAGTCTGAAAGTAAGAATTCTAATGGAAACTGGAGAATACACTAATTTGTGGAAGGTATACATGTTTGCAACGGTTTAGTTTATATTGTGTTGTTTTAGAGATTAATGCTTAATCAAGTGCAATTTTAAAATTAAAACATACACCTTATTTGGTAAACTGCTTGCTGAAACTTATTTTGATTTTATACAGAGTGGTAGGAAAAATTTTGTAGCAGAAAATACAAATTTAAGTAACTAGGAGAATAAAAAATTCAATCATTTTGAAGAAGAAGAACTACACACCAGATCGATAATAGTACAAGAATAAAAATATTCCTTTAAATTAAGAATATTTTTTTACAGTAAGAATGAAGTAACTGCGATAGGTAGTCTTGTAATTCTTGCTTGAAAACTACCATTATGTAAAATGAGTTTCTGCAACAAAAATTATTATTTTGTTTTTACGGTGGGTAATTTTAAATAGGAACCTTATGAAAGGTTTAGAACAAAAGAATATATATATATATATATATATATATATATATATATATATATATATATATATACTTGATATATATAGAGAAGGGCGGATCACAAGAAACCAAATCGACTACATTCTGATTGGAAAAAGATATAAAAATGCAATTATGTCGGTAAAAACATATCCAAGTGCTGACATAGGATCAGACCATAATCCCCTAGTCGCCAAAATCCGATTTAAAATGAAACTCATTAAAAGAAGAACAGACACTGCAAAAAGTAACATTTCTAGACTCAAGGATACAAATATAAAACAACTCTTTACGGAAGATATCAACAAAAGATTAATGAACGTCAAAGAAGTGAATCTCCAAAACGCAGAACCAGAAAATAAATGGCTTTTAATGAAAACAGAAATAGAGGAAAGTCAAAGAGAAATACTAACTCTAACAAGATATAGAAAACAGCAATGGATGACAGAGAAGATACCGGACCTAATGGATGAGAGACGACAATTCAAGGACAGAGATATGCAAAAGTATAAAGAAATAAACAAGCAAATCAAATACGAGATTAGACTAGCGAAAAATAAATGGCTGCAAGAAAAATGTGTAGAAATGGAAGAGTATCAGAGAAAACATGATAGTTTTAATATGCACAAAAAGATAAAAAAGATAGCTCATAGTAACAGAAAGAGAGAACCGACACTGCTTAAGAATGCAAAAGGCAAGCTAATCTTAGACACCCAAGAGAAACTTAAAAAATGGACAGAATACCTGAAAAATCTGTTTAAAGACAATAGAGTAGAGCAGATGGAGATTGAAGTAGAAGATAACGAGGCATTAACGATACTAAAAGATGAAATAAACGCAGCTATAAGAAACGATAAAAATGGAAAAGCACTAGGCCCAGATCAAATCCCAGTAGAAATCTTAAAATGCATGAATGATGATATCATGAATATATTGTTAGATCTGTTCAACACAATATATAAAACGGTGAATATACCCAGAGAATGGTTACTCTCCACCTTTTGCGCTATTCCAAAAAACAAAAATGCAAAAGACTGCAGCGAATATAGAACAATATCTTTGATAAGCCATGTACTGAAGGTGTTTTTAAAAGTAATACACGGACGCATTTATAAAGAACTTGAAATGGGGGTAGATGATAGTCAGTTTGGATTCAGAAATGGTATAGGCATCAGAGACGCGTTGTTTGCACTTAATGTGGTTTCACAGAGGTGCATGGATATGAACACCGATATACACATTTGTTATTTTGACTGCGAGAGGGCTTTTGATAAAATTAGACATGAAAAACTAGTTGAGATTCTAAGAAGAAAAAACATAGACAACAAAGATTTAAGAATAATAACTAACTTATATTGGAATCAATGCGCACAAATAATAATAGATAAGGAAACAAGTCCGGAAATTAAAATAGGGAGAGGAGTGAGACAAGGATGCATTTTGTCACCCCTACTATTCAATGTGTACAGTGAATCGATTTTCGAAGAAGCACTGTTAACGGAACGGAAGGGAATAATAATAAACGGAAGAGCTGTAAACAACATAACATTTGCAGACAACACTGCTATCGTAGCTAGCTCCGCTGAAGAACTCCAAGAACTAGTGAATGAAACAAATAACGTTTGCGAGCAATACGGATTAAAAATTAATACCAAAAAGACTAAATATATGGTAATAACTAAAAAACAAAACATGCAAACAAGCATAAAGTTGCGAGGTGTGAATTTAGAAAAAGTGCAAAAATACAAATACTTCGGCACATGGATAATAGCAAATAATCAACAAACAACAGAAATAAGAACGAGAATAGAAATGGCAAGAAGTGCGTTTGTAAAACTGAAAACCATTCTGTGCAGCAGGGACATCACTCTAGAACTAAGAATGAGAATTTTAAGATGTTATGTATTTTCAGTGCTGCAGTATGGGTTGGAAGGCTGGACACTAAAACAAGAACACATAAATAAACTGCAAGTGTTTGAAATGTGGTGCTACAGAAAGATGTTGAGAATGTCTTGGACGGAGAGAAAAACAAACGTAGAAGTATTGCTAGCGATGGACAAAAACTATGAAATAATTAACAATAAAAATAAGGAAACTGCAATATCTTGGACATATAATGAGAGGCCAGCGATACGAGTTGCTTAGATTGATCATGCAGGGTAAAATAGAAGGAAGAAGAAATATCGGAAGAAGAAGAATTTCATGGTTGAGAAATTTGAGAGAGTGGTTCAATTGTAGCTTAGAATATTAGAATCATGTTTTAAAAGGACAAAAAATGCCAAAAATTCTATGTTAACATGATAAAATGTAAAAAATTAATGTAAAAGGTTAGACATTAACACATATAAATTTAGAATTATAAACATAGTGGCCTCAGAAAGACATGAATCATATAAAATAATAAATAAGTGATATTTTGAACAAGGTGAGAAGTGTTATTGTCGAGAAATTGGCTGAAAAAGCAATTTTAAAAACAATATAGTGAAATCCACGAAAACGAGAATCTTCGTCACCCTTATAATAAAAAAAATAAGCGTAAAATAATAACTATTTAGTGAAAAATTGACACTATTTATCAAAAGTTATTAACAAACATATTAGTTTCTACGCATTATAACAACAGTATTTGTTAAAACTCTGTAAGAAACATTGTAAAAGTGCAATGATAGTGTAAGAAAACATAGATTATACGTTTATTTTAATAAGAAACTAGGATAAAAGAGAACCTAAATATAGATAAAACTTTGTTAAATAAGATTAGAATAGTTATTAAACCAGAATTATCAATTTCAGGAAGTTATAATTAAAAATTAAATGTATAGATAAAATTTTGTTTGATGTAGTCCAATTTTATTTATTAATTTTATGTAATAAATAATAACCAAAAGTAAAGTTTAAGTATATCAAAATGTCAGGAAAAGTCCAAATTTTATATAAATCATAATTTGTTGTCATCAAATAGAATATTTATTTCATAATATCAATAAAACAACAAAATTTTATCATATTTTGATAATTAGGAATCCATTTTGATTTTGTGTTTCAAAGCTTAAAATTTCATCTAGTTACCAGTTCACGTCAGATGGTCGACCAATCAGAAAAAAATTAAAACAAAAATTTACATCACGTGATCATTTACTATAAAAGCTGAAATTCATTTTTTTTTCAAGACATCATTTGTACGGTTAACATAATCACTCTGATTCTTAAAAATTTAACTTAACTTCATTTTTCAGTTGATAATTTGAAAGTAAAAGTAGTAGTGATTGTTGATAGGACAACTGTAAAATTCGCTAGTCTTTTTTATTAACGGGACCATAACCTAAAATTTTTCCAATTGTTATTTATAAATAAATTAAAAAGAAGACAGTGCAGAATAATCTGTATTGAAGAAAAACATTGCTGGTCTCATTTATTAAAATTTTTCAAAAAAGTAAACAGAAGAATCATAGAGCTGTGGAAATAAAAATTTTCTGGAAATTGAAAGTCCATTTTAGAAGAAGTAAAAAGAAGTTTAATAAAACAATAAATAAATTAAATCAATAAGTAAGCGCCTGCGGAAAATATTTAAATAATTGGAAAAGAAGAAACGAGTTATGAATTTTTGTTTATTAAAAGAAAGGAACAAGGAAATATAAAACGTGGAAATTAAAAAAAATTACTGGAGATTTGAAAAGATATTTATCTATTGTATAAGATATAGAAAATTTTTGACTTGCCTGATAATAATTTAATAAATATATTTATACTAACCTTATTTTGAAAAATTATAGTTAATAATAAAGTAATTTAATAATACTAACCTCATAACAAATAGTTGTAGTAATAATAAAAAAATAAATTGTTTAATTTGCACTGCATCAATATCACTTTAATATTAATAACAGCACACACTAAAATATTTATAGATTGTTTAAATAAAATGACATATTTTAAAACGCCACGCATTTGTAAACGTTTAGATATTTATTATATATTGCCAGATTTAACAATTCAAAATCCCACAAAAAAGAATACAGTGCATATTGAATAATTTTTATAATTAAATTAGGTTAAGAAAAGGTGTTTTATAAAATTTTACATAGAAAAACTGCATCCACTGACATTTTTGTATTTTTCTGAATAAAATTTGTATTTGTGTTTTGAATCATTGGTTTGACCTACAAAAGTCAAGAACTATATGTTTATCACAAAGAAATAAATGATCGGCCCTAAAACCCCAAAATATATCTTAATAATATTTTAAAAGGGTTAATTTTGGATCTAAATGAGACTTAAAATAACATAGCGGCTGGTTTTAAATTATGCTTTAATTTCACTAGGTAAAAATCAATTTTGAGCTGAAATTTTTAATAAATACAAAATACATACTATACAAGATCGTTTTAATAGTAATTATTTTAAAGTTCTTACCCGATCTTCTGGGGTTAGACTGATTCCTTGGTTGACCCGTGCAAACTACCCAAAATCCCTGTCTCCAGGTTTATCCCGGTAAAAAAACCATAACCGCCTACCTGGCAAAAGTTACGGTACACCAAAACTAAACAAAATTATCGAGATACTCTTCGACTTTCCATCTCAGAATCCCAAAAATTTGGCAACTAAAAATTGAGATGGAAGTCTACAGGAAAAAGTGAAAAATTAAGGCAAAATGGCCTCCATTCATTACCATGGCCCTGCTTGCGCACTGGTCGAGTTCCGTTAGGCGCGTTCAATTACCACGTGTGAAAGAAATGATAGCTCAAAAATAAAGACACCGTGCAACAACAGTCGGCTAAAATGCATTTATTGGTTAAACTAATTCGTTAATTATTAGCATTTTCCAGTCAATACAAAAATAATAAATCTAATAAGTATCCCAGTGGTTATTTTTAAATTCAAGAAATATATATTAATATATCAATAGAAATTTCTGCAACTCAACATACATACAATCCCATAGAATGTAATTATAAATGGTAGGAAAAAAAACAAGATCTATCGGATACAAAAAAAAAGGTAGCAGTAAATTTGATATTGATAAGAAAATACTTAAAGCACAGTGTAGTGAAATACCAAAGTAGATCAAAATAATGCTAATAAAATTAATCGAAACTGTAGCTAATGAAATGCTTGTCTTCAAAGAATCCCTGGGAAATACTTAAGGAAAATGATACTGTTTTGCCCATAATGACAGTATTTGCAAAATAAGGTTAAATTAAATAAATAAGACATATTGAGCCCAAGCGCAAAATTGAATCGTGACACCACAGTTATCGAAATTTTTGAACTTAAAAGAAGAATACACTTTTTCTGCAGGCCGATATTCTTCGTTGCAATCGAGTGAGATCAAATCAGAATAAGTTAAATCCGAATATATTAAAAATATCTGATTAATTACTCCATTTTAACATCCTAACTCGTTAAGTTGAGTAAAGGTAGGTTATTTGGGCTACGAATTATATATTTTTTTGAAGCTGACAAATTATTTTATAATGCAAAATATTCCCACTTTATTCTAAGAGCGTAAATTTCATTGGGGAATTAGTAAACTTAAAATTCACTTCCACATTCTCAACTTTTCAACTAAACTTAATCTCTATAGCTACCTCTCAACTCGAAACTTTTAAATAAGCAATTAAATGCTTAGAGTTGTCACCTTTTGAGCCCGACTGAGTCCCTTTATCTTCATTAAGACTCTAAAGTACAATTTCAGCACCTTAATATAAAGCAATAGAGTTCCAGAAATTATATGTAGTGTGGATACTCTGAACGGTGCCAGGTGCAACCTTGACAACAGGAAATAGTTAAGAGACATATTTAGGTCGCGCAAATTGCTTGCAGATTACAGGCAATAAGCTTTATTAGAATTTATTTAACAGGCTTTTTCCTTTACAAAATAAAAGGATTATACTCCACTGGTGGTAATGTGTGTGGCTTGAATGCATTTAGTGATTCATGAGGGAAGAAATCTCGCACTTGTTAAAGAAATCTCGTTTCTGGGGGTTTGAGTCTCGATAATTTAACGGCAATTTGACTTGATTTTGCGAAACCGAAATAAAGATTTTTTTTTGTAAATAGTTAGCGGAAAAACGGAAGAAAATATGGTAAAAAATAGTGATATGTTATAAAATATAAAATTATTTTTTTGGAAGAAAGATATATATATATATATATATATATATATATATATATATATATATATATATATATATATATATATATATATATATATACCGGGTGTCAACGAATCTATTAGACAAGTAATAATTTCTAGAGTATTATGTGTATCAAAATGAGAATTGGTACAGGTAAATGGTATGTGAAGAGGAGAATTTTCGCATATTTTCCACTTTCCGGCCACTTCCGGTTTCACCGAAAATGGCCCCGGTTTTGAATTTTTAAATGGAACACCCTGTATACTTTAACATTTTTGGATTTCTGAGATAATTCTAGATCAGAATGTGACATTTTAAAAACTTTTTACGTTTACTTCATTTTTTTAGAGCCACTGTTAAAATTGCATCTAGGTGGCCATGATCTGACGCAAACTAATCTAAGGGCCTTAGGTGATGTCAAAAAAATACAATCGCAAAGTTTTAGTTACTAGTATGAAGGACAGGAATAAGACAAGTTGACAAAATTACGTTTTCATTTCTAACTATTAATTTTCAAATGGCGACCCCTTTTTGACAACTACTTTTCGAAAAAAGCATTCTTTGATGAATCTAATGGTACTAATTTATTTGCGATTGGATTAGACATAAGAACAGAAATTAAATATTATTAAGTAAAATACTGGATAATTTATTTACTTATGACAAGTGCGCCATGGACAGCCATGATGCATAATAATTTGCAACTATTTTTATCAAGTCTTACACAGACGTAAAAGTTTCTTAATTTTCGTTAATATTAATAACATATCCACTTTTTCACTTTGAGTATACATTATTTTAACGAAAATTTAAACTAAACTTAACGAAAATTAAAAAACTTTTACGTCTGTTCTTAGAGCGTATGTCACTGTCATTATCTACTTAAGTGAGTGCTTTGTTTTCCAAAGAAGACTCGATAAAAACAGGCTGTCCATGGCGCACTTGCCATAAGTAAATAAATTATCCAGTATTTTGCTTAATAATATTTAATTTCTGTTCTTATGTCTAATCCAATCGCAAATAAATTAGTACCGTTAGATTCGTCAAAGAATGCTTTTTTCGAAAAGTAGTTGTCAAAAAGGGGTCGCCATTTGAAAATTAATAGTTAGAAATAAAAACGTAATTTTGTCAACTTGTCTTATTCCTGTCTTTCATACTAGTAACTAAAACTTTGCGATTGTATTTTTTTGACATCACCTAAGGCCCTTAGATTAGTTTGCGTCCGATCATGGCCACCTAGATGCGATTTTAAAAGTGGCTCTAAAAAAATAAAGTAGACGTAAAAAGTTTTTAAAATGTCACATTCTGATCTAGAATTGTTTCAGAAATTCAAAAATGTTAAAATATACAGGGTGTTCCGTTTAAAAATTCAAAATCGGGGCCATTTCCGGTGAAACCGGAAGTGACCGGAAAGTGGAAAATATGCGAAAACTCTCCTCTTCACATACCATTTACCTTTACCAATTCTCATTTTGATACACATCATACTCTAGAAATTATAACTTGTCTAATAGATTCGTTGACACCCGGTATATATAAATATATATATATATATATATATATATATATATAAATATATATATATATAAATATATATATATATATATATATATATATATATATATATATAAATATATATATATATAAATATATATATATATATATATATATATATATATATATATATAAATATATATATATATATATATATATATATATATATATATATATATATATATATATATATATATGCCTTCAGCCAATTTCAAAATGCAAAATGGCGTATCTAAAATGGTGACAAAACTTCCCATTGAATGTGATTAAAAAAATATTTTTTCAAATTGCTAATATATTTCGTATAGAGACGTATATGATGTATTTGGGGGCACAGTATATAGTGTATAATTTGGCTATCAGAATACTGGCTGTTTTGTGCATTAGAAATGTCATTTCTGTGTTAGGGATCAAATATGCTGCGTTGATCTGGGTGGTAGTTTTGAATTCATCTGTATAGATGATATTGAATTGATTATATATGGTTTGAAGCAAATGGTTAAAGGTTTTTCTGAATAAGGAAGGGGGTATTATGTTTGTCATATTTGGTGAGAGTGAGATCATTTATAATGGTGGCCATATTCTATGGTGGAAAGGTGTAGCCATTATTGTGTGATTTAAAGCATGGAGGCAAAGGGATTTGTAGGTTTTCCTTAAGATTCCTGTATCTTTATCTGGAACTAGATGGGTATTTGCTGAAAGGAGTTATCATGGATAGATATTTCTATGAAATAGTTTTGATGTAGAAAGGTAAGGTTTAAAAAGTAGGGGGGGGGATAGTTCAGTAGTTGTTTGTCTCTAATATAATTTATGGGCAGGGTATCAGCTCCGCACATGACTAATATGGTAGGCACTAATAGCTAATTTATATTGTCGATGGAATAGTGACATATGAAAAGGTGAAATCGTTAATGGAAACTTTTGCCCCTTTCAAGTCACCTGGTAAAGATGGTATATTTCCAGCTTTACTACAAAATTTATTATTTTATAATAAGCCACCTGGTGAAACTATTCCGCTCATGTTTGAGTTTGAGATACATACCGTGGAGAGAAACAAAAGTCGTCTTTATTCCCAAGGTAGGAAGAACAGACTACACAAATCCTAAGTCTTTCCGCCTTATCAGTCTGACCAGTTTCTTAAGACACTGGAAAAATTGGTGGATCGACACATTAAGGAAGGAATAATATTGCAATATCCCTTACATCCTTTAGAATTTGCCTATCAGGCAGGAAAATCCACAGATGCGGCGCTACACCGACTCGTCACAAGAGTCAAAAACGCGCTGCTGGGTGGACGATCTGCCTTAGGTACCTTTATCGATATCGAGGGGGCATTTGACACACTTCTCACGACATGCAATGCTCTACAACGACGAGGCTCTAAACCAACAGTAATCGCATGGACCAGAGCAATGTTAACTAGAATAATATATGCTGAGCTTAACAATGTCACTGTTAAAGCACCGTCAAGTAGGGGTTGTCCCCAGGGAGGAGTGTTATCGCCTTTGCTGTGGAGCCTTGTGGTGGATAGCTGATGACCTGGGCATTTTGTTTCCTGGTCGCCATGTTTGGGATCTAGAGGGGCCAATGATGTGAATCTTCCCGATCGCGGAACGATGGTGCCGCAAGGAGGGGCTTGGAATAAATCCGAACAAGGCCGAGATGATACTCTTTACAAAAAGAGGAAAATAGGAGACTTCCCACAATTAGATTGGTGGGAAGGACTCTTCAACTTAAGGAGACAGTTAAATACCTGGGAGTAATTCTAGACTCACGACTGAGCTGGAATAATCATATTGAGGCTCGAACCAAGAAAGCCATATGTGATTTCTGGGCTTGTAAACGAGCCTCTGGGTATACATGGGGACTGACATCTAAAGTGTTATTTTGGATATACACTATTGTGATCTGCCCCATGATAACCTACGCCGTTATTGTATGGTGGCGTATTACACCAAAGCTCAAACACATTCTTTAACTTGATAAAGTTCAGAGAATGGCTAGTGTGGGAATATTGAGTGCGTGGGACATCTTGGAATTGGAACGGGCGGCTACTCAGGTGTCTGAAAAAGCGCGATGAAGAGGTGTTCATCACTCCCTAAGCAGACATATTACATGAAGCCGGTTTTAAAACCTAACCTTTCCCTGGAGATATTTCTGCCAAGTAGAGAGGATTGGGAGGAGAACAAAATCTGCCGAAAAATGGATCCTGGCGGTATACTGATGGATCTCGACAAGATGAAAGAGCTGTAGCTGGAGTATTCGGTAGGTGCATAGGAGTTAAAGAGTACTACCCTCTCGGAGATTGTGTAACAATTTTCACAGCGGAAATTTATGCTATTCTGCTGTGTGCCCATCTCTGTGAGAGGGAGATAGACAGGAAGAGAGTAATAAATATATGCTCAGAGAGTAAGGCTGCGATATTGGCACTGAAGTCCAGTGTCGTATCTTCACGACTAGTGTCTGAGTGGAAGAATGTACTAAATGGTATAACAAGGAATGGCTGCACAGTCAGACTTGTATGTGTCCCGGGTCATTCAGGCATACGCGGAAATGAGGAAGCAGACCGTCTGGCTCCACCAAAATGGAGTTTTAATTTTGATAGCGAGTGTTCTTTTGTATAGGAATATATGATAATATGTTATTTGTTATATTGAGCTTAGTGAGTAAGCTGATGATGCACTTTCTTTCGAGTTTGTCGAAGGCTTTGTCTATATCTAGGAAAACAGCTGTTAGGTGTTTGCGAAGGCGAAAAGAGTGCTGGATTTTTAAAGAAGGTTGAAGGTATTGATTCGTTTAATTACGGCTCATACTGAGTTCATGTTGACACTTTTTGAGTGATTAAGACTGTTTTCTTTGCTGTTAGTGAACTGTAAGGTGATATGTAGTAGGAATTTAAATCATTATACATTTTTCTTGTTTCATATTAAGAAATTTTATGGTATGTGGTATGGATTTTTTGTATTTCGAATCCATTCTTAAATACTTTGCTGTCTTTGTAACGGGAAAAATTTTTCTCTTGGTAGTTTACGCAGATGAGTTTTAAATTACAAGGAGAGTCAGAATGTGCAGAATGTCGACAGGATTTGCATTTACTTGCGGCATGTCCAAAATGATTGCAATTAAAACAACGAAGGTGGTATATGTTCCCTAATTCTGACGGATCTGTATCCTGCTTTTATTTTGTCAGATAAAGTATGAGTGTCGAATGATAGGATGAAAGTTGGCAAATATTTAGTTGGGTTTCTAGATGGTATTCTAAAAACGCTAACCACTCCCTGTACTTCGAGGTTGGACAGAATTTCCTCATCTGCACAACATGCCAGATTTTGGCAGGTAATGACAACTTTTGAAGTGTTGAGAGCACTATGGGGCGATATTTTTACTTTATAAATGTGGAGCTTACCCACCTTTTTAGCGATGTTTAATTTGTCTTCATTATTAACTTTAATCAGTAAGTTTCCACTGCTCAGTTTAGAAGTGTTCCAAAAAAGCTTTGTAATGATTTATACATCATGAAAGGCGATACTTCTTTGAGGGAGCCGCAATTTTTCATTTTTATTGTGAAAGATGTATTGTAGTTAATTATAATTTTACGTGTAACTGCTGGTGATTCAACTCTAGGTCTTTTGAACCTAGAGTTGTTTTGATACTATTGAGAGAGCATTGTCCCGGTTTAAGCTTGGATCAAAATCCAGTTTGTTCCCGCGAGGAGCCACGCGTCCGCCTCTTGAAGTTTTCGAACATTAGAGGTTTGACTTCTCTCAAAACACGCAATTCTGGATTGCTTGGAGATACCCTAATTTGATGGGGGGGGGGTATCGTGGTTCCCTGCCACTTGCTTGAATGGCTAAGGCAAACCAACACCCTTGGAGAGCACATGCTCAACAACCACCGACATTCCGAAAACGGTTGATATACAAGACGTCACATAACATACAACGTAACTGGAGCCTCGGAGGCTTCAAGCTCCATAGTTGTAAAGGAAGCATCACCTTCACGATCCCTCTGATAGGTCAATCTACAAGTCACCACGAGATGTGATCTCATGCAGATTATCCAGGAAAGTTCGTGTGGTTTACAGATGGGTCCAAAACTGAGTATAGTACAGAAGCTGAAATATACGAAGGTACACCGAAACTCAATGCAAATGATGGCCTGTGGCAACATACCACTGAATTTCTGGCAAAAATACATAAAATTAATACCTATCTTGGAAATAATTTTACGAGAGGACAGAACTGCTCTCATTTTCCTTCAGGTAATAATAAAAGCACCTACATATTATCAGATAAAATACGAATACGTCTAACTCTTCTAACCTTATCGCTGAGGCTAAACACAACAAGGTCACACTTAGGTGGACACTAGGACTCAAGAGTATCCAACGCAATGAAAGAGTAGATCAACCCGCATTACAAGAGTAAGCTACTACATTTATTGTACCGGAGTCCGTATTTGGCGTCATTGTTATTTGTGGGTGAGTATCTTGGTGGACTATCAAGACCAGGCCTACTGGAATCACATTGCGAGCTGCACGCATGACGAACTATCGCTGAGGATCCTATCGCCAATCTAAGCGACGATGACCTGTGCTGCTACATTAGTTTTAACTAGAAAATAGGAGCAAAAGCTAACAATGAGGTGAAAGGTAGAGTTAATCACTAGAGTATAGTTGAAGACTAGAACCAGTACCAGCGATCAAAAATGCCAAGCTAGCCCCTATGCCAGAGAGTAAGAGAAAATTAAAGGCGCCACTGCATCAGAGCCAGGCTGAATGCAGAAACCTTCCACGATGTTTTTTAAAACTAGATTGTGGGTCAAACAAAACTCGAAGTAGATCGTATAATAAAATCTGTAATTAAAAGATTAAAACTGCAGTTTAAGCTTGAAGAAACAAAATAGTAAAAATATTGTCTACTAGTTATAAAAATCAAATCTTTAAAATTAAAACAAACCCGTTTCTTTCGCCTATATGACCATAGATGTTAATAAAATGAATATAAAATTACTGACAATATGGAAGTTCAAAGGTTTGCCTATGATTGCCAGTTGTTTTTTTTTTTTCGGCAACGGTGAAGGCTCTCATACTACAGGATAGCAGTTATAAGTTCTTGCCTGTAGGCTGGATGTCTGTAGGGTGGATACTCAAATCATACAACACTATACTGCTATCGGGACACTCCAAATAAAATTTCAAACCAAATCCAACAGGATGGCTGTAAATTAAACGGGATTGAAGTTTTCAGTCTTTTCTTGCTGACTCTATCAGGAAAAACTAAAAGTGAGGGTGAAAATGGCTTTATTTTCTAGGTAAGCCCTAAGCTTGCGCGACACGCTATTTCCTTTAAGTGTCAAAGAAAATTTTACAGGGGTGCCAACTTAAAAGAATAGGTAGAATAAATATGACCTGGAACGACTCGGAACAACATGCAAGGACTGAATCAAATTTGCTAATAAATTGATCGTTAGTATTTTCGGCTCTGGTTTTATTTTTAAATTAAGAAATATACATTTCCTGCTAGTCGCTAGCAGCAAGGTATTAGTTGCCCGTCTAAATTTCCTCCAATACGTCAGTCGAAACGAATCACTAGACACTTCCACAATTGTCAACAAAATATACGAAATTACTTGAAGTAAAAATCAGGAACCACTGTTATGTGAATGGACAAATATAAGAATTTCATTTGAATAACCTGCAAGAAAACGATATCTATCAAAAAAAAGGTAAATAAAAATTCCTTATCTAAAGATAAATAACCTAATGCAGTGACGACAAGTTAATGAACTTAAGAATCAGGATGAAAATTAGGTTTAGGTTGTATTTTTTATAGGCAAATTACAGAATGATTAAGAAAATAATCCAGTTGGGAAGAAAATTTGCAAGGAAAAAAAATATGATAGCTCAGGATATAGTAAAACCCAAAAATGCAACGAATAGTATGCTGTTATATGAAGGATATATGAGAAATGCTTAATGAAAATGATGTTGTGTTGCCCAAAACCTAAATATTTGCAAAAATAAGGTAAAGTTAACCAAGTCAACCATAGTAAACTTAAAATGAAATTTTACCCGTGACAACTTCCCCTTTCCTTCAGAAGAAGGGTTATTTTCTGAAAAATTAACCGACGATAATAAATTCAGCAGATAACACTCAATAGTCAGAGTAAAACTTTATGATGACCTATTATTAAGTAAAGTTAAAGACAACGGAATCGAGTAAGGTATGGTAATTAACAAATAACAGTAAAATCAATCATAACAACCGGATTAGCCGATCAAGGTAAGGTAATGTAATTAATTAAAACCCAAAAGAGAAAATTAACCCAAAAAGGTTATCAACCCCCTAAAAAAATATACCTTCTTGGTTTCCCTGAAACAAAGAACTCGGCGACCCCCATGGAGGCCTCTGGTGTAGCGAAGTCCGTCGACACTGCCGACGAAGGTGCACATCACTCTTTCGACCTAAGACGGACTGGCTAGCTAGCATCACGTAACAGCTAAAAAAAGTTCGGGGAACCTCGTTTACTAACCTTACACTAGCTGCTCTAATGAAAGCCTCCAAGAGCCCCGCGCACCCAAAGGGCGAAAAAGGAAAAAAAAACAACCCGTAAATAAAAAAAAAACTAAGAAGATAAAGAGAGTAGCCCAGATGATCCGCCAAACATAAAGGAGTGAGTTATAAGCACCCACCAAACTAAAAAATGTGTTGGGTGTTACCCCAACACTCCGAAACCCCCAAAAACAAACAAAAAAAACTATATAGGGTGTTTTGCATGGTAGTAGTAGTGACTACTACTAACCTGTCGCAACAACGCCGGGGCTAAGACCGAACATAGTAATATGGCCCTCGTCTGGCCTACTAGTCACCCAACAGTGATTTAACCTACCAAAAAAAAAGGTCCCAGGGGTCCAGGCGTCCGTCTCCCATGCACAACCCTTCTAACTAATTTGCCCCGTGGTAAACCAGAGAGCACTGAGCGGTATCCAATAGCACCCAACACCAGGCATTCTGTAATAATAAGAAATGGTCTGCAAAGATAAAAACTAATAAGACAAGTAAAATAGGTAAAATAGTTAGAATCGGTAATTCCAAGAAACGTCCAAATATACATATATTAGGATAAAGTCATAAACGAGAAATTCTAGTAAAATATCCTAACGGACAAGAAATAAGGCATTAAAAAAGTCATTATAAAAAAAACAAACAAAATAAACGTACTTATGGACAAAAGGTAAAGGAAAAAGTCGAAAATAAACATCCTGACGGACAGGATAACATGATATCGGATAAAAGGTAAATACAAAACAAGATACTCAAATAAACGCCCTGAAGGACAAGATAAAAATCATAATCAAGGTATTTAAAATAAACGTCTTCCTGGACAAAAGCTAGAAGTCATAATCAAGATAGTCATAATCGAGGTAGTCAAAATCAATGGCCTAACGGACAATATAGGAATCAAAATTAAGGCCTATAAAATTAATGGCATGAAAAAGACATACATAATCCCCGACTGGAGAGTGTGCCTCCCACCCGTTTCACGCCCAGTCTACAACACACACAATCAGCCGATCACCCGCACGATTAAAGGTAACATAATAAGACAAAGAGAAAGATAAAGATAAAAGAACATCTATAAGATAAGATACACGAGAACTGAGGGTATAAGGAAACGATAAAGAAAGTACAAGTCATCGCCAAGATAGTTAACTGAATAAGGTAAGAAGAAAAGAAAAAAAAAAGAAATGCGATGACTAAGTAAAAGAAGTAAAGGTAACGTTACCACAGCATTTGGAGGACTTTTATCTCCACCGGTACTCGGTGCTGAACTATTCTTTACCAAAACTCCACGTTGGGCGCCAATTTGCTACACTGGTTTTTACTGAAAAACAGGCGCAAAATATGATAATAAGATGAAAGGTAGAGTTAATCGCTAGAGTATACTTGAAGGCTAGTAGCAGCACCAGTGAGCAAAAATACCAAGCTATCTCCTATGCCAGAGAGTAGAGGTGGGAGTTTAACAGCGTCAGTGCATCAGAGCCAGATTGAATGTGGAAACCTTCCATAATGTTTTTTGGAATAAGTTTTCAGCTTTACTCTTTAAAATTAGCTATCAACAAAACAAAAGAGATACCAAACGCCAGTAGCATGTGGGTCAAATAAAACTAGAAGTAGATCGTATAATAAAATCTTTAATTGAAAGATTAACTGTAGCTTAAGTTAGAAGAAACAAAATATTAAAAATATAACCTACTAGTTATAAAAATTAAATCCTTAAAATTAAAACGAACCCTTTTTTTCTCTCTATGATCATAAATTTTATAAATATTAAATAAATTAATATAAAATTACTGATAATATGGAAGTTCAAAGAGTTGCCAGTAATTGCCAGCCGTTTTTTTAAGCTACAGTGTAGGCTCTGACATACTACAGGACAGCCGTTATAAGTTATAGCGTGTAAGGTAGATGCCTGTAGGGTGAATATCTGTTGGGAGGATACTTGTAGCGTGGAACCCGATTTTCTGGGGCCTAGACTGATTCCTGGTTAAAAACGTGCTTAAGACTGACAAAATCCCCGTTTCTTGATTGTATCTCGGTAAAACAGCCAAAATAACTCCAAGCAGGCAAAAAAATACTCAAGCCAAACAACACTACACTGCTATCGGGATACTAAAAATAAGATTCCAAACCCAAATTCAGCAGGATGTCTGTAAATTAAACCGAATGGAAGTTCTCAGTCTTTTTTTGCTAATTCTAACAGGAAAAAGTGAAAATGAGAATGAAAATGGCTCCTTTTTATAGATAAGATCAAACGTACGTGACATGCTACTTCCTTTAAGTGTTAAAGAAAATTTTACTTAATAGAAACAACAGTACAAAATTGATCTGGAGTGACTCGGAAAAACATGCAAGGGCTGAAACATATTTGCTAATAAATTAGTCGTTAGCATTTTCGGCTATGAATCATATAGGAATTAATCGCTTATTATTTTTATTTTTAAATTAGGAAATATACATTTCCTGCTAGCCATTAAAAAAACTGTATTTGTTGCCCGTCCAAATTTCCTCCAAAAATTACTAAACAGAAACCACAGCTCAACACGCTACTGTCCAAAAGATTTAGAATTTGCCTATACGTCACTCGAAACGAATCACTAGACAGTGCCAAATAACCTTACTTCAACAATTATTAACAAAATATACGAAATTACGTAAAATAATAATCAGCAAGAAAACGATATCTAACAAAAAAAAAGGATATAAAAATTTCTTACCTAATTATAAAAAACATAGTGCAGTGATGTAGATTTAATGAACTTATGAATCAACTTCAAAATCAAATTTAGGCTGTATTTATTATAGGCAAATTACAGAATGATAAAAATAATCGAGTTGGGAAGAAAATTTACAAGGAAGAAAAATTATTATGGCCTAAGATATAGTAAAACTCAAAAATGTAACCAATAGTATGCTTTTATACGAAAGATATATGAGAATTGCTTAATGAACATGATAGTTTTTATATATGTATTATTCTTTCAGAGGAAAGAATATATACAAATAATTTATTCCCTGCAAATACCACTCTAGTCCTCTCTCCAACAAGCCATTTAAATACGGCAGATAAATTTCTTTATTTCTTACTGGAATATTGATTTTCTAAAGAAAATCTCACTACTCCGGTGATTTATAGATGTTTTTTCAACTAGCGATATTTTTCAGTCTCACATCGAGGTCGGTAGATGACAGGTTTGGAATATCCTACGGATGTACCTTGGAATTTATATTTCATATATCAGGTATTTCCTGCGAATGTTGCTCTCAACCTGATACAGCTCCATTGGTTAGATCACAAGTTGGTCTAAACGCTTATGGAGAGAGGACCAGAGCGATATTTGCAGGAAATGAATTGTTTATATGTAATCTTTCCTTTTCTCTGCCTGAAAGGAGAATACACATATAATAAATATATATATATATATATATATATATATATATATATATATATATATATATATATATATATATATATATATATATATGTGTGAAAAAGTAAAACTTGTCAATAGTTTACTCATAGAAGCTGTTCAGATAGTGAAAATAGTTGAGAGTGCTTAAATTTTTCCTTGTTATAAGTAAAGTCACTCAATTCTTGACAGAAAGTACTAATTCATTTATCTATTTTACTTTTTATCACAAAAACTTGATTGCTTTTAAATCTCACCACTCTTTCCGGCTAACATTTTGATAAAAAAAATACTGATCTTTTTTGCGTAAATGGTTGTTGTGTAGTTAAATTCATCATTGTTCTTGCAACTTGAGAAATGTTATTTATGTTGCAATTATTATATCAAAAAGCAGAAATGTACAAAAGAAATCCACGGGACTTCCTTCTATAATAAAAGATACTTAACGTAACCAAACTGGCAATTTATTTCTATTATTGTAACTGAAAATTACGTTGGATATTGAGCAATACACGCTGACACATGATACCGTTCCTTCTATTAATTGGGATAACTTATAAACACTCATATTACTACCGCCAATCGTTCGCTTCTTGTTTTTAAGATAACACGTACTCCCACAGCAATATCCAATAACAACTTTTCATAAACTCTATTTGGTCTAAAGCTCAAACTAAATTCTATGTTCAGGAATTTGCTACAGCGTAAAAGGATTCGGATATTTAAAATTTTATGTACTACATTAAAAAACATGATATACAGTGTACAACCAGCAAATTTTGTTAATAAATGGATAAAAATAACATTTTATTCATTTCCGACCAGACTTATTAACCTTGTTTAATTTCAAGGATATCTGGTCACTCTAAGACCAACTGAGAAATTTATAGATTCTATTTTTGTGGTTTTTATAATAAAATAAATATTTTAAAAACTTTGTACAGATAACTTTACCATGCATTAGATAGGCATATAAAATAGTAAGTACTTTATGAAGTTAAAGTATAAGGTTTATAAAAAGGAAGGCCAATTTCAGTTTGCATGTGGTCGGCCAAGAGTCTAGCAGCCACCCTAATATCTCTCAGCCTTTAAGACGTTAATCCTAAACCCGTTAACTGTATGATTAAAATCCAATAACCTGGGAATAAAAATCATGTAAAACATACATTTTTTAACCAAAAACCTGAAAATTTTAAATCAAAAATCGATAAACCCCTCATTCAAATTAATTCTACATACAGTAGAATTAATCAAAGCAAAACCTGTAAATCATAAGCCCATAAATTCTATTCCCATAGAACCTGAACCTATAAACCCTAAAATCCTATAGCAAAAGTCCTGAAGTGAAAACTCTGAACATATAAGCCTATTAACTCAAAAGCCGAAACATGTATATCTATAAACCCGAAACCTTAACCATATAAATCTCTGATACTCATAAATATTAAAATTCTAGTTTCGATAAGAAAAATTGTTAATAGGCAATCGAAAAATCATTTTGACGATGAAAGGTGGCATAGAAGAAAATACAACCAGCACAAGTGTGCTAATTTTTTTTTTATTTCCTCCATATAACTTTAAATAAAGTCAAAAAAACATTTTTGGCCGTGTAACATTAAATATTTTAAAATCTTAACATGATGGATAAAGTGTGAGGCCAAATTTATATTCTACTTAAAAAATTCATTAGGAAATGTCTTAAAATTTTTACACCGCTTGGACAACTCTTCAATTTACAAACCTGTATTATTTAGTGCTAGCTCTCGTGCTAGTTAGAAGTAGTATTTTGATTGATTAATTTTTTTCTTTTTTAGATATTTCTAAAATCCGATCTTGCAGGAATTTTTGATATATCTTAAACATAGCGTATTTCAGTAGTCTGGCTGTTTTTATTTTTATAAGAGTAATCTGAGGACATACTAATGTTCAAGCAATGTTCCAAGAAAAAAGGACAGAAGCATGTATATTAACAAGAACCATTTTAAGCACTATTTTCCTAATCTATACTTTTTTTTGCAGATATGTCATAAATATAAAATTTATTAAATTTTTAATTTCTTCATATACTTTAGCTATTTTAAACCAAAAATGTGTTGTTTTTGTAAGAGTCATAACTACCTTTTCAAAATGAAAGTAGCTTTTAATGAATGATAGCGGAAATAATGTGAAATAAACTTTAAAATTCGTAAGAATAGATACATACATGAAATTAAGTTTAATTAACAAAAAAAAATCATCACAGTCACTGCTGTTGTCTTCTAAGTCTATGTCATCTAAATTTTCAACACTGTATGACTCTTTTAGTTGTGTGGATTCATATAATCTGCAATATTTCTCATTTCTCAGAATCTTAGAGAGCATCTGAAGATCGATCAACTAATTCGTTCATTATTTCAAAAAATTTGTGATATTATTGAATGCGGTACATTCTTAGACTTAGATTGTATTGAAGGCCGAGGATTTTTAATAAAAAAATGTTCAGTTGATTATTTAGAGCCAAACATATCATTTGGTGTATTTTAGTTACTTTTTCCAAATTAAATTAAATGGTAATGGCTCTTGCCATTATATTTCAATTATAGTATCCTAGTATTCCGTTATCCAATAGACCAACTTGTAGCAAGTTTTCGCAGTTTCTTTGTTTAGCAATGTCTAATGTAATGAAGCTACGAAAATGTGAATCTTGCAGTTCTTTTGCTCCTATGCGATTAGATATTGATAAAATAGATTGTCCCTGCTATTTTGATAAAATACTGAAACATTCGTAATGGACACGCGTACAATTAATTTGAGGTTAAGAACCAATGATAAGTAAAATAAATTTAAAACTTACTGGCGATCTTCGCCAATTTTTTTTTCTGGAATTAATCTACATCTATGATTGATACGGGCAACATCTTTTACTTATTATTAACGAACAATTGACTTTTCTTAGCTTTTTAAACCCTTTTTGTAGGAACAACACACTCTTAAAACTCAATTCAAACATATATCGTTATTCTAATTTTCTTCAAAAACAACACATGTCAATAATAAGTGCGGTTGGTGCTGAACCCCAATATTTTGATCACATAAATTAGACATATCTTTTTTCTCGAGGTATTTAGCGAGAAGGCAAAAATAATATTTTCTTTAAGCGATGTTGCCTATAACTCAAAAAAAAAAAAATATTGGCATATGTAATTTTTGCTAGAAACCCTTCAATTCGTTTTAGTTGTATGCAAGTATTTTCAGAATTTGTAAGTGATGACAACTATCACGCTATTCATGCAATCTGTCTAATGCTAAAAGAAGAATATGGGAGCTTGTAATATCTTATTTACACAGTGAGTGCGCCGGCATTTCTAACAAATGAAGACATACAAGACGATCCTTGCATAAAATGTAGGGATCTAGAAATTAATTTCATTACTTACTATATGTGCTTTGCAAATAATCCTTATTATGTGTCACACATGATATAAGTCATTAATCCTAACAAATAATATTCAGGTGAACAGTTCATAAGTAAATCTATGGAAATCGTGTCAAAATTTGTCTTTTATAACTTCTAAATCTAAGAATAAAGGCCGAGAATACTGTATTGAGTAATTGAAATATGGACCTTCGTATTCCCCTACAATCGCCATGAAAACATGAAGCCTACATTAAAATGCATGCTGATAAAAAGGAAAGAATCATATTTTCAAGGACTAAAAAAGAAATATTTGAAACAGCCAACTATATCAAAACTTTTTGCATCATCTTCTAGATAACAAGATGATGGACTACGCGCAACATATAATATTTTGTTATTCATAGCAAAAATGGGAAAACTACACATAATTGGTGAATAATTAATTTTACCGGTAGTGAGAGATGTATTAAAAAATGTTAGTCATCATAATAATATATCATACATCATCAGAAGAATGTGCAAAGAAGAATTGATGAAACGAATAAAGACGTTGAAATGTTATTTTGCGGTTACTTGAAGACATGCAAATTTCCAATTTAACTCGATGAGTCAACTGTACCAATTAATGAAGCACTACTCTTGTCATACGTACGATTCATAAAAGAAGAAAAAGTTTGTGAAGAATTATTATTCACTGAAAATTTGAAAACCGATACTGATGGTGACTCAGCAATGACGGCATCGCAAGGGTTTCCTACTGCATTTGAAACAAGCAGTACCAAATGTCTTTCTATAAATTGTGTTATTTATCGTCAGGATTTGGTTGCGAAGAATCTGATTGAATGTCTGCATACGTTATGTCAATAAGATAAAAGCAATTAATTTAGTGACAGATTATTTAGCTGATTATGAAGTGAAAATATTGAAGATATCAATCACTTGCTGCTTCCTACAGAAGTTCGTAGGCTCTCTGAAAGTTTAAATCGTTTTTATAGTAGAGGAGATCTGCTTAAGATGACATGCTGTTTTTGAGACCCAAGGTAAAATTTTTTTTAAGAATATATTTAATCATATAAGATGTACTTATTTTAAGCATTTGTACGTATAGTTCGTTAAAGTGAATCCACGCAGAGTTGTTTTGTTCACCATTGGAAAAAAATCTTTAGGCTCATTCTCACTGATATTCAAATTAACTCTTTTAACCTGATTCTTTGCTCTGAGGCTTCTGCAGTTTTCTTTTTCTCTCCTTGCTTGAGTGTTGGCTCTCATTTTTTTATATATGGATCACTAGTTAAAACCTGAGAGCCCGTTTTTTGTTTTTTTTTTCTTATACATTCTGTATAAGCGGCTTTTAGCAAGAGTAACATTTCATGCAGAATGACTTGGGTGTCCTAGACTATATTAGAGGTCCAGAATGGTCGTGAGGATTATGTATTGGGCAGCTGATGAAGGTAATGGACTATCGTGATTAGATTCAACCAGTATTGGAGTTGTTGTGAATATTCCGGAATCAAATGTTAGTCAGGTGGCGTTAATACCGACATCAACGTCGTTTTCAGCCACGTTACTTGGCAAGAAAATATCGTCGGGAAACATATGGGGGTTTAGTGGATAAATACCAATTTTTTTTGAACCACTGATAATATTTACGACTAAAGCAGCATTTTCATAAGCTTTTTTGATAATACTAGTGACTTAATAGAGACCATCCTGGGTGGTTCTAAAGTCAGGTAGTGATTTCACGATTATAATAGGAATCAAGCGTCCAATGACTGCTTTCGGTGCGTATAATGCGGAGGTAGACATAACAAAATTACACCGTTAATTTTAATAAACTCCGCTGCCTCTAAATATTTGCGACTACCGTGGCCGCCGATTAAAAGAACTTTGTCTTCAAGACTGCAACCAACTGACTGAATAAAAGGTCTTAACGATCTGAGAAACAGTTCCCAAGTCATCTAATCACCTTCATAACAAGTTTTAAAATCCCTGCAGGTGCTCCATCGAAGTACTCAGCCTCTTGGCTTTTCTCTGGAAATATTTATGCTAGTGAAACTAACCTGCCAGTTGTACTTCCCCACACAACTGCTGTTTCATGTTCATCCCGCTTGGCACTAGTTAAGGCCCTAACTTGTTTTTTCCCTTTAAGAGCAAATATTTTTAAAGATTTTTGGACTGTGTTGAGGTTCGTTTCGTCCATGTTGCAAATTTTGAGGGGTAGTATATCTTCGTCTGCAATTATCGTTTCCGTGAGTATATAGAATTTCATTATTTAGGGCTTCTTAAAAGTTATTGCTCTTGGATCGGATGTTGGCTCAAGGACAGTTGAGGATTTTATGTTTTAAGCCCTGTTAGTCAGTCTCAATCCGCTCTCTTAGTTGACTTGTCAAATTTATGTTCCACTCCAGCTTTTTCTGCGAATGGGTAAGTCAGCTTTTTCACTGCGGTGGTACTAAAGCCAACAAATCTTTGTTAAGAATATGTTGATGGATTTGATTTTCCAGTATTGTTGAAATGATCACGAAGTATGACCTGTGGCACATTGTTTTTTAGCTCCTCGTAACCAGCCCATATTTTTCTGTCTGATTTCTTCAGTGGCTGAGACATATCCTCTTTTGACTACGAATGCAGCGTTGATGCTCGTATGTAGTTGTTGGACACTCTAAACTGATAGATATTACATAGAAAACGCAAAACTTTTCTCGTTATAAAATAAATAAATTATATTCTATTATAAAATAAAAAAAATTTGGCACGGTGCTCACACGAAGCACGTCGACATCATTTTTTGGAGTGATTATTTGAAAAGTTATAAGGGGTATGTCATCTTATCAGATATTTCATCTTAAGCAGATCTTCCCTATGCTTCACTCAGTACTATGTTTCCTTGAAAACAGTGATAAAAACTGCGTATCATCTTAATTACATTAAAAAAATTACATCGTTTATTTGAAAGACTATTAAGTGAAGCGAATTGAAAACAACAAGGTGATGAGCCGAATTTAAATAAATCAAAAAATGCCATAGCTTCTTTGTAGAAAAACTTCTTTTGTTTAATCAGAATCAGGGTAGAGGTAAGCACAGTCAAGGGAAATTTACTTATATTAGTTATAGTCAATACCTGAACGTTGTTTATACTGATTTCATAGAGAGGTTTGAGAATATTCTGAACATGAATATATCGAATTGGGTTTTAGATCCTTTCTTAATTGCAAATATAGCCCATCAATCAATTTAGAAGAAAAACTGGTTGAATTTCCAACTAACGACACCCTTAAAGTGAAATTCAGGAATAGATAACAAGACTTTTGGCTTCAAAAATCACTACAAGGATTCAATCCTGGATTGTAGTAAATACATTAAAAATTTTTAATTGCATTTCCCTCATCATATTTTGATGAGCTTAAGTTCAGTGTTGTCGCAAGTCTAGTCTTCAAAAAAGGAAACCGACTACAGATCACTGAGTGTATTGAATTGCTGACTGTTGTTATCAAAATTCTAACACTATATTAACCCAAAATTTTCCAAATCTTATTAAACAGTTTTCTAATACATTTGATTCTTTGACTTTTAATATGGCAATATAACACTAGATAGAATTATTATGGGAGATTGACGTGTTGTATTTATTTTTTCTCATCCTCTCGTGGGAATTTATAACAGATTCATCAAGATTAAGTTCTAATGGATATAAATAAAAACATCTATTATAAATATCTGTTTACAATACTCGAAAAAATTAACAATTATTTAATCACTATGGATCATACTCTACGTGAAAAATATCATTTCACAGCATTTAGAACAGGATTTCCTTTAATATCACATATTTCATAAAGCCTTGGTGCTTAGGGAACAAAATTACGGATTCTGAATCGTGAATTTCGACTTTAAAGGCGTTGCCCTAAAAGTCACTTTAAAATAGCTCATAAACAAGTATGCCTCTCTTCTATTTCTTGAAGATCACTCTTCTATTTGGGAGCAACAAGCAGCGGCTGTATGCGACAATCCAGTTCCAGTACCTGAATACGTCAACCACGAGGATCTTTTTGAAGGCAGAGTAGTCTTCGGAAAACGTCCAGATATCTGCGTTTTAAAACAAATTTTGAAACACTTTTTGGCGAGATTATTGGGCGTTTAGTAACTATCACTTGCCCCCCGAAGTATCCACGGGTTGACGTTTCCGGTGGGGCTTGCGAGTTTCAATGACACAGAGAGCTAAGCCAGCGGCAGTTCAGACTGCCGGCAGGTACAACCAAGCTGGATAGGTCTCTGTGGTTAGGAACCAGACTAAGATGGATACAACTGCACAGTGGTGCCTACACTAACACATCACTTTACACCAGGCCGTCTGCAGGTGGGCGGTATCGATCCGTTGACTGTAGACGGGCGCACCTTTACACAAACACTTAACACAGGCTTAATTCTAACGTGTGGCGACCGTGCCGAGAGGATGTATGGCAACTGGGCCTATCAGTTGTTCCAGACGGTGCCTTTGGGAAACCGGGCGAAATCCCAAAGTAATACAGCCTTGCGTCGGTAAAGGGAGCTCTGCCGGCGTGGACCACCCTTTCTTCCATACTCGTGGGAACATGTATGAGGAAAAAAAAGACGAAGAAACATTATTAAAGGAGGACTCAGCAATGAGTGACTCCGACAAACAATCAGAGGTGGATCTCATTGTAGAAGACTCCTCTGACAACACTCTAGTGGCTGAATCCAGTAGGATGGGTGAAAGTCCCACCGAAAAATCAGACACTGGGAAAACAGACCCTGGAGGGAAAACGCAAGTTGACCCACAGGGAAAGAAGCTTTCCGGAGCCCAAAGAAAGAAGATCCGGAAGGCACAGAAAATGGCAGCGGGGACTTGGACTAAGGAAAAACCAAAGTCGGGGACCGAAGCCAAAAAAGAGGGGAGTGCAACCAGTAAACGGCTGCACTCGGACTCAAGTACCTCCCCTGGAGATAAACGACCTGCGAAGAGAACCAGAAGTCAAGTAGGACAGGCTGGAGCCTCTTACAGCAGGGCAGTAAGTGATCTCAGGATGGCGATTGTGCATAGTCGTCACCCTGACTTCACAATTGACCAGATCCAAGCTGACCTAATTCTAAATAGGCTTCTAGAGATCATGGATGAGATGCCCTCTGGCAGTGGGAATCCACCACAGTTTGAGGGAAATAAGTACACGGGAGGCATTTTATGGATCACGTGTGCTAATGTAAATACAAAAACCTGGTTGCAACAATCTGTTGCAAAACTAGGGAATTTATGGGAAGGAGTAGACCTGACAGTAGTCGAGGCCAAGGACCTTCCCAAAAGACCTAAAGTCCTCGTCTGGCTACCAGGGACAGACGAGCTAGAAAAAGCCAGAACACGCCTGGGAACACAGAACCCAGGGCTGAAGGTGGGTGACTGGACGAATTTAAGCCGCAAAATGGACGAGAAAGGTCAAACATTGGCCTTCTCGGTTGATGCGGCATCCTTCAAATGCCTTGAACAGACCCAGTTCAGGGCATTCTATAAATTCGGGAAGGTGACCTTCCGTAGTCTGGGAACCGGGAAGAAAAGTGAGGGTGATACAGGTAAACCTCCAACACAGTAGGGCGGCTTCGGCCGCTCTGTGCAGGGAGATGAAAGACTGTGACATCGCCCTCATTCAAGAACCCTGGATACACCAGGGGAAAGTAAAAGGGATTACGGGAATCGGATGTGAGCTTATATATTGCAGAACAGCCGATAAACCAAGGACCTGTATATTGTATAAAAAACACCTAAAAGTGCTTGCACTAACGAAACATATTTCTAGGGATCTTGTTGCCGCAAAAATAGCAACAAAGGGAGCTGGACCAACAAACATCACTATCGGCTCAGCCTACTTCCCCTACGATGACCTAGAAGAACCACCACCAAGAGCAGTGGGAGACCTGGTGAGAGACTGCAGAGGAAATGGATCGCAGCTGATCATTGGGTGTGATGCAAATGCCCATCACGATGCTTGGGGCAGCACAAACATCAATCAAAGAGGTAAGTCAGTCTTTGAATTCATAATGGTAAATAACTTAGACATAATGAATAAAGGCAATGAACCCACCTTCGTCACCAGACAAAGGCAGGAGGTCATTGATATAACGTTAAGCACAACATATCTTGGCAACTTTATAAAAAACTGGCATGTGTCTAGGGAGGCAAGTTGTTCTGACCATAGGTGCATCAGGTTTGAAATAACGGGTATAGAACGGGAACAACTAAACTACCGGAATCCGCGAAGGACAAACTGGGGAAACTACTGCCAAGACCTAGAACAGAGACTAGCGGAAATCAAAAGTTCGGTAAGCAACATAATAGAAGTAGAACTGATGGCAGAACAACTAACAGAAGCCACAGTCTCAGCCTTTGAAGCTAACTGTCCTCAGATCACTCAACATTCTACTCGCAATGTGCCGTGGTGGAATGCTAAATTAGAGGCGAAAAGAGGACAAGTTAGGAAACTATGGAACAAGGCGAAAATAACAGGAAACTGGGACGAATATAGACTGGTCCTGACTGAATATAACAGGAACTTGCGTAAGGCTAAGAGAGAATCTTGGAGGAAGCACTGTGAGGAGATCGAAACGACCCCAGAATGTGCCAGACTCCGAAAGATACTCTCAAAGGATACGCAACCATCAATAAACTCTCTAAAAACAAATACAGGGGAGCACACCTATACTGGGAAAGAAACAATGACCGAGTTATTTCGGGCTCACTTCCCAGGGTCAACAATAATTGAGAAATCACCGGAGACTTGGAGGACTGAAGCAGAGATAAATACTGCTGTAAGAGCCACCAAGGACAATTGGCAAACGGCAAAAAAGGTGATTACCTATGAAAAGATAAAATGGGCCATAAACTCATTTGAACCATATAAATCGCCGGGACCGGACGGGATTTATCCAGCAATGTTACAACAGGGTCCAAACCTGTTGATTAACAGACTTTGCTGCATATTAAGAGCCACTCTAGCTCTAGGATATGTGCCAAAGGTTTGGAGGTTAGCCAGGGTAGTGTTCATTCAAAAACCTGGGAAACCCAACTACTCTACAGCAAAGGCATTTAGACCAATCAGTCTAATGTCATTTATCCTTAAGACTCTCGAGAAGCTGTTGGACAGACATGTCAGAGATGATTTAATGGTGAACAGCCCATTTCATCGGAGCCAGCATGCATATAGAATCGGGAGATCCACAGAGACAGCGCTCCACGACTTGGTCAGCAAGGTGGAAAACACTCTGGAAAATGGAGAAGTGCTTCTAGGAGCATTTCTAGATATAGAGGGGGCGTTCGACAACACGTCTTTTCAATCAATCATCACTGCAATAAGGAACATCAATCTGGAGGAGACCTGTTGCAGGTGGATTGGAAATATGTTAAAAGACAGAGTGATCTACACAGAACTGCTCGGAGAGTCGCTGATGGCACGGGTGACTGGGGGGTGTCCGCAGGGGGGGGTTCTCTCCCCACTGCTTTGGAACCTAGTAATGGATGGGCTTCTGCGAACCCTGAGTGGGGAGGGTCACTCTGTGCTGGGATATGCAGATGACTTGGTAATCTTAACCCAAGGCAAATTTAATACAACAGTAAGAGAAAGAATGCAGAGGGCTCTTGAAGTTGTAGAAAGATGGGTAAGGCAGGAGGGACTCAATATAAGTCCCCAAAAGACTGTCCTAATTCCCTTTACAAAACGGAGAAGGATAGAGGATCTCGGTCCCATCATCCTCCAAGGAAACACAATACCACTTGCCAGAGAAGTAAAATATCTGGGGGTGATTTTAGACTCCAGGCTGACCTGGAACAGACAAGTGGAAAACATAACCAGAAAATCGGAAACATCTCTTATGACTGTTAGAAGATTATGTGGGAAAACATGGGGTCTCTCACCGAAAATGGTGCATTGGTTATACACCAGTGTTGTGAGACCAGCCATCACTTACGCAGCCTTGGTCTGGTGGCCCAAGGTAATGCAGAGAGCAACTATGACAAAGCTGAGTGGAATACAAAGGGTCGCCTGTTTATGTATTACTGGGGCCATGAAATCAACGCCCACTTCGGCAATGGAGTGTATTCTGGATCTGCCTCCGCTACACTTAGTGATTCAGGCAGAGGCAAGAATGGGACTCCACCGACTAAATCACTCAGCAGTAAAATCGCAAATGACGATGTCAGGACATAAAAACATATGTAAAAAAATCAGGAGCCCTGAGTTGGAAATGGACACGGACCATATGAACTCGAGCTACCGTTATAATATACCGTTTGAAGTCACAATAGAGGATCGAATGGCAAGTAAAAGAGAAAGACCGGAAACATTCTCGGGTGCAAGTATCTGGTACACTGACGGTTCAAAAACTAGTGAGGGTACTGGAGCTGGGATATACGGGTTACAACCGAGGAAGGAACTAACCCTTCCCCTTGGGAAATACCCAACAGTGTTCCAGGCAGAAATATACGCAATCTTACGGTGCGCAGATGAGATAAATAGGAGAGCTTACAAAGGGAAGCAAATCCTCATTTACTCTGACAGCCAGGCAGCCCTAAGGGCCCTCAAGGGCCAAAAGGTATCATCGAGGCTGGTTTGGGAATGTCAGAGCGAGCTGGAAACTCTGACAAAAGACAACAGAGTTATGTTAAAGTGGGTACCAGGACACGAAGGCATACATGGAAATGAAAAAGCTGACGAACTAGCTAGAGCAGGGTCAGCATCTCAATACATTGGTCCAGAACCGGCCTTTGGGGTGCCGCGGTGTGCGGCACGAGAAGCAGTCAAAGAATGGATCAAAAGAGAACATAAAAACCACTGGATGACCAGACAGGGTTTAAACCACAGCAAGCTATTTATTGGGAATCCGGACCCGAAACTGGCAAAGAAACTACTACAAATGAGTAGAAACCAATTAAGGACTATTACAGGTATAATGACGGGACACATGGCCGTCAAAGTACATCTGAATAGAATGAATCTATATAACGGAAACCTCGGCTGCAGACTGTGTGGACAAGCCGAGGAAACGGTGAAGCATATCATATGTGACTGTGAGTCACTGGTGAGATTTAGACAACAAACTTTCGGGTCAGTAAAACTGGAACCGGAAGAAATACTCAATCACTCTTTAGCAGGACTGTACAGATTGAGCCAGGGGGCTAGGTTGACAGAGTGGCTATAATGTCTAGGGTGAGCACAATAGGCCTACTCTGGTCGCAGTGCATCCGGCTTTAGGACGGACCCGAGAATATATAAAAAAAAAAAAAAAAAAAAAAAAAAACTATCACTTGCACTAAAATAGTGAAAAGCCAGTAATTTAAGAAAACATAAAGCGAAATGTACAAATCTCGATTAAATACGGTATTTGAGAATTTCCCTTGTATAAAACAAAGTGTTTTATTGTTACCCTTACTGGTTTTTGTTACTTTATGCGTTCAAATCCAGTCATTCATCGGATATATTTCAGAACATTAAAGCGCCTTGTTTCCGGGATTCTTAGCGTTGAGATTACCCGGGAAAAAAGGTTGATTTTGGAATATTATATCTGACATTTTTACATCCTCCTCAGGGAATTTAACTACAGGAATTAAAAGCAACTTATGCCATGAAATTAGTGAGTTAAATGGACTATTTTTACAACGTTACGAAATAAATTATAAGAAAAGTATGTACAGTTAGTTCTAAATACATGCGACGTGCGTAAACTAAATTATGGGTAAAATTAATGCTAAAACTTCATTTCGTAATAACTTTTATTACTTCTTTTACCTTTGTGCATTACGTTACCTTCCAGTAGTGGATTTTACGTTCAAAAGAGCTATTCATTTTCATGCGGCATGTTGTACAACTGTTTCTTTTTACGGAAATTTTTATTCTGAATTTCAAGTCATTTTTTGTGCGGAAAATCACAAACACAAAATGGCCTAAAACCCCAAAATACTTGCAAGTAACCCTTTGGCTAAGTGTTGTTCACCGTAATGTTTAACTTATCTATATTTAATCTTCTTTTATGATCTTAATCTTGGAGCATTCGATGCTCAACCTTCATCATGTTTTTATGCATAGCCGACAGCAGCTTATTTTTGGAAGCAAACTTTACTTCAATTTTCAAAGTAAGATGAGGAAAACAATAGCCCAATTATCACCTTCTCCCCTCTGCCCCGGTGAGCGAGAAAAAAGGTGAGGCGGCCAGTTTTTCCATCTGGTCGGATGGTTTGGGTGGGACTCTCACCGCACCCCCCTGAGTTGAGGTCCCATAAGATAGAAACAACTTAGATATGGTTTTTACGTTCTAAATCTACTTTCTTTCGACGGCAAAAATGGACCTGGAGGAAATGAACCACAATTGCGATCGTTACTGGACTGAACAAGCATCACATTACGGTCTAGAGAAATAAATTTATACCTGGATACACTTCGCCCGAGGTTGCTACAGTCCCTACATTATGAAGATATCGTATACTGTAGCGATTTCGGGAACAACATCATACAAGTCTCGTGCTTTCGACGGCTGACTGAAAACCGGAAAGCTCACATCGACACGCGTTTAGATAACAAAAAAAGAGGCGGTTCTTAATCCGATACATCTGACATCCATTGAAACTTTCTCGCACAACTTTTTCGCGTTTACATTTTTAAGTGTGATATATTTTACAAATTATTTTTTAATTTGAGCTGCACCTTTAAAATAATTAATTAATAATTATTATATATATTTTGAACTCCGTTTTGCATTCCAAAAAGAACTTCAGAATTTTTGTTCAAAATATTATTATACAATCTGAAAATATTTTGAATAAAATTCCTGTAAAGCACGGGTAAACTCAATAGTTTAAAAGATCTAGATAATAAACGGAACCGTTTAATAATTAATCTTCGTCGCCAGTGTAGAAACCTTCGTGCTAAAATAATTCCTTCTTAATCAAATTTTAAAGGGTTGAGGCCCTTTATCCTTCCTCGTTTCTGTCGCTTTTATAACAGACATCTGATGCTTCTTATCCGAAAAATTCGAAACCTTCCTAAACAACCACATTACAAACATTTAAGCAAGGATTTGAGGGATTAAACACGAAGTAAATTAAATCAAACAGGGGTGCCTTTAATAATTAAATAACTAAGTTTTGTTAAGTATTTATTAGTTAACATAATTATTTTATTACGTTTAATAAGATAATTTGCGTAAACTTTTTGGAAAGGCATTAAATAAGATAATTTGACAACAGATGTCAGTATGTTTCTGATATCCGTAATACAAAATATATTTTTACCGACTTTTAAAAAAGGCAGGTTCTAAATTCGAACGCTATGTTTTTTTTTTATTTATGTACGTCGATTATTCCAGAACGGTGGCATCGATTTGAATAAAATTTGTTGCCTTATCTTCAACAAGTTACTGCGGTTGTTCCATATTATTTTAGCTGAAATTGGTTCGGAAAATCAAGATGGCGCTGAATTTTCTCCAATTTTCTCCAAAATTGGTATTAGGGTTTCTTCGGAGTCGTACATAATGAATCGAAAATTATTTTTTAAAAATTTAATATGGCGGATCTAATATAGTAGCCTAAAAATCTCCCGATTTTGTCGAAAACTGATATAGGTGGATTTTTGAGGGTGTATATTACTAATTTAAAATTATTTTTAAAAAATTCAATATGGCGGATCCAATATGACGCACTAAAAATTTCATATTTCTAATTATGTCAAAAATTGATATTAGAAGTTATATACTAGATTAAGAATTTATTTTTTTTTATTTAGTATGGCGCATCCAATATGGTGGGTTGAAAATTTAACGTTTTTCACATTTTTTCAAAAATGTTATTGGGGCATTTTGGAATTGTAGGTTATGAATCTGAAGTTAAGTTTTAACAATTTAATATGGTAGATGTGGGGATTAAAAATTTTATGGTTTTCCAATTTCGTATTGGGGGGTTCTTCGGACATTTATTACGGACCTTGAATGAATTTTTTCAAACTCAATATGCAGGATAAAATATGTGGGACTAGAAAAATCACATATCTCAATTTCTTTCAATATCGCTATTGAGGGATATTGGAGCCTAAAATTAATTTCCTAAAATTGAAGATCGGATTTACTACAAATGACTAAATATTTTTTAAAAATCATAATTTCAGTAAGAAATAAATAAATCTGTTATATTTTATAAGCTCCCTATATGTTATTCTCCATTCAGATAAAGAAACAGTTTATTTCCTGCAAATACAACCTACGGGCTGTATATAATAAACTCTAAATACTATCACCGGTGTAAATGTGATCACATTTACTCAAGTTACAGATTAACCTTTTTAAATTAATAGATTAATAGCAATTATATAAATAGATAAGTAATCAATGTGAATCAATAAAATAGGCAAGTGAATTAAAAGTAACTATATGTGCGGCTTATCTGTGTTTTTTGAGTGATTCTTCTCGGTTCCTGAGCTGTCGTGACTTCAGGTAGCTAGTGATGGTGGGATGTAAGCTGATTTCCGTACGGGAAAAAAGTACCAAGGAACAAGAACCCCAAAATTCAGTCTATCCATAAAAATTAGTAAATTTAGTTAACAAAATAACAAAATACTCATAATAATCACAATTCATGAAGCCCCCGATCAAAAATCACTTAATAAATTATAAATCTATCAATATAATTAAAATGTACATATTACGAGAATACACAATTCAGGCTTCAAGTAAAATTTGACAAATATATTACAAAAAAAATCACATTTCCATAATTAAAATTCGCTCGATTATCCTGTCTATTTATAGTCGCATACTCTAGATCACTCAAGTAAGACAAAAATATCAAATCTATAAATTCCCCCATTTAAATTAAAAAAAAAAAAACAATTAATAACAATTATAAAGAAATGTAGTAAGATGAATATAACTGAATTAATTAAATAAGCAGTTAGCTGCAAAGCAATTATTATAAAAAAAAGAATAAGTTACCTTAAGGTTTACAGAGGGCCGGTAAACTTAAAGAGTTCTGGTCAAATAAGAGCCTCGATAATATTCTTGAGGACTCTCAATCCTCGCAAGTTGTCTCAACAATCTCTAAAAAGGTACAACGGAGCAAATAAGTTTATGACATAATAAGGAAAGCAAAAAAAAAGTCTGCACCACGTGTGTACTTACTTGTGGATAAATCCTTCCAAGAAGAACATGTTCATTAACACAATAAAAGCAAAAGATAAGGCAGGTAAACCAAATAAGAAAAATTAACGAACAAAGGACCACTTTGGCAGAATATCCCAAAATATTGAATTAAAAATCTCGGACTCTCGATGCTTCTACACTTCGGCTGTTTAGGATCAAAATCGACTAGGAAAACGACTTTTTCTTCCCAACTAAAATATTCACTTCCAGAAAAAAAAAATAAAAAAAAAACAGGACAGAAAAAAACACCCATGATGAAGTTGACCAGTCTGACAACAATTGTACGTAGTACAATATTCAAGTACGATTGAAACCGTCAAAGTAACTTTCTTAACCAACAAAAAAAAAATAAAATGAAGCTGTCGGCATATCTCCCGTAACCAATATGAGCTTCAGATGAACAGAACACAATTAACATCATCCAATTACAGATCAAAATTACAATAATTATTATACTATTAAATTTTGGTACAATTTAATAAAATTCCGTACATTAACCTATAAATCAACAAACCCTAGTCGATAAAACGGACGTCTATACCATTTCGAGCAAAGCATAAGCTACCTGCCCAAATTTCCTTTCGCAAGTACGGAACATACAGAACAGAACCTGCGCACAACGTCACTATGGCCCACGAGAATACTCTTGAGGCGGTGTAGAATTTGCGAACGATGCAAAAAGAAGAGAATGACCCCATAACCTAATAAAACAAGAATGTAAACAGAATTTGCGAAATTAATTAAAATACTTTCCGGAAAGATGTTAAACCGAAATCTAGAAAAAAAGGAAGGTACAGTAAATAGACTTCCAAAAAGGAAACAGCCAGGTACGATGTAACAGGATATTAACGTAATTAAAATTGTATTTGTGAAATTAGGATACAAATCAGAGCTGTAAAAGAAATTAAACAGGAAATGGAGCTAACAAGGTTCAAAATATAGTAAAGCTGAAAGTACGATAAATGGATTATTTTTATATAAGGGATTAATGAAAAATTCTAAAGGAAAATATCACTGTGATTGTCCATGAGCCTAAACGGAATTTTGAACTATAACACCAAACAAAACCATTAAAAGAAAGCCTAGATTACTGAGGATATTTTGCATATGATGAAAGAAAGAAGACAATGGAAACATATAAATAATAAAAACAATAACATGCACAAGATGATTCAGAGAGAGATCAGAATAACAAAAGAAAGGTAAGCCGAGTTACAACAGAAATATGATTAGTTTAACTAACAACTAATCAACAGAAATACATAAATCACATATGTGGAGCTTAGAACACTTCCTGATTTCTCACTTTTCCATCCGAAATAAATATAATTTGCTGTTTTAACCATCGGATGATTTTCCCGATGGAAAATCACTTCAACATAAATTCAACTAAAGCAATATGGAATATTAAAACATTTGCCAGACATCTTACCCGAACGTCAGTCTGTGTGCCACTGGAGACTAGAAACTCTTCGCCAGATACCCACATGCCAAATAATGAAGACTGAAGCTTTTGACATCCCAGTGGACAGTGGTGAAGTAGTTTTTAGCGTCATTGGGAAGTGGACATATAGGAATAAAAATGTACGGCTTGAATCGCGTATAATTTCATTCTAGATATAGTAGTCATTGATTCGATACTAACTTTCAAAGTCGCTAGGCAAAGCTCTTTTATCTTTCCAGCTAGGATCTAAAAATGAGTAAAAAAGTATAATCATAGGGATGGCGTTTCTAGGTCTCCTATTACCTGAACAGTTTTTGCTATGAATGAGATTCAAAACGAATTATTTTTACTTCTTAGTCAAGTGTCCACTGTTATATTTTGTTCAATAATATTAACCATTTATTCAATATAGATAGATTTTCGGACGTTTAATTTTAGGGATATCCTTTTAAAACGAAGAAGGATATATTGTAGATATTTTCCTCACATTTTTCCTTTTTGTGCTAAAATTATCAAAAGAGCTCTTCTGTCACTTTGGACATATAAACCTTGTAGTTTATTAATGAGGTCTATCTCTAACACAGGTCTAAGTTAAAAGTAAAGAGTTAAATTGATTACTACATTAAATCAGCTACGTTTTGAGCCTTAAGTGTATAAAAATTAAAAGATTTTTCTTTTATTATCAAACTGGCAAAAATGGAGATATTCCCTCCATTCTAAGATTTCACTAATACGTTTTTATCTTTAATTTTTCTTTGTAAGGGTCTGTTAGTTGACATATATAATATAAATTATGATATCATAAGTAAAATAAAATTGATTAAATAGAAAGTCACATTTCCAAGACATTTAGATGCGGTTTAAAACTTAAACCTGTCTAATGAATCGGACATTCAATGTTTTCATATTAACAGAGAGTTCTTTTCATAATTTTAGCCACAAAAATTGGTAAATATATCAAGAAGAGGGGAAAATTGCATAAAACATTTGCAACCTAACCTCCAATGAAGGAACATTTTAAGAATGAATTACTACTTTCGCAGTCTAAGTCCCCAAAATTTGTGTATTCATAAAAATGCTTAATTTTATTTTGGTTTTAGGATGATGCATTATATAAGCAGAAAAGTTTTCAGAATTCAAATGCCATTTCGTAAAACAGAACTTCTTTGTGATACCATAAAATATCACTTCTATGAGGAACTTAGAATATACGAAAAAAATTCAAAAGACATTTGCCGGATAAATATCATTTTACATTCATCTTAATACATTAAAGATCTACTGATGATAGCATGCTTGCTTCATCTCAAACTATAGGTGATTAAACTCTAATAACCGATAATTACTGTGATAGTGATAGTAATCCAATAGATGGCAAAAAATTTCTTACATCACTTAACAGTGTCGGCGCATATTCGATGTGCTTACTTGCAGGCACAACTGTATTTTTATAGTTTTGTCCTTCTAACATATTACACACATTCAGATACGAAGTGCACTCGAACACTGGGATAAGAACTTGACTTTTACAACCAGAAGAACTGACTTGTTTTAGGAACGGATATGACATGATTTACAAACAAAAAGAGAGCACTGTTAAAAAAACAGTCAAATATAATAAATTATTTGTATTGGTATTTGTTGATTTAAAAAAAGCTTTCGACATAGTAAAATTGCATGTATTATCGGCTTCGGATTAAGCCGGAGTGGACTTTAAATATGCTAAAATAATACAACACATATGAGACGTTTCACGAAGGAAATTTTGGAATAGAAGTATTTTTTTGTGAGCTTGTCGACGATGCTATCAGATTTTTAAAAATTCGGTATGGTTATTTTGAAAAATTACGAAATGTGTTTTAGCTGGAAAATGACATATTCAATATTCTATTTGATAGGCTACATCAGAAAGAACTGTTTTGGTATTGAACTGTCTGCCAATTCTGCGACTGCTGACATAAGTTACAATCGTTCACGCAAAATTGACAAGCAGTCCAGTCTATAATGTGCCTATATCGATGTAAAAAAAATTCAACTTTCTATTTAGACTATTAAAAATGCAGTTTTAAAGATATAACGGGTTTTGTATTTTTTCATGGTCTAACTACTGAGTTATCAAAAATACGACTGTACCATCGAAAAGCTGAGAAAAATATACATTCAAAACCTCTATTCAATTTTTTTTTGTTTCATATTAGCATAGCAATCACGAGTTGAAAACATTTTAAGTTCTGGCGCCGAGTTTGGATAGACGCTATATATATATAAAAGCAACAGAGACCATTAAACTTCATTAGCCTATAAACAAATTTAAAATAGAATGTGGATTAGACAAGAAAACACGATCTGTCCTAAAATCTTTACGGCGGTATTAGGATATGCATTTAAAAAATTTACTGGGGAAAGACGAAATATAAATATCGACAGTGAATACATTAGGTATTTGTGCTTTGACGACAACATTTTTGTAATTACTAGCAATTTCGGTGACGCATAACAGATGCATCATCAATATTATATTACATAAAAACACATCTAGCGCTTTAACGAACGGATCTAGATTATACAATGAAAATTCTCATATATTTGCGGATTTGTTATATTTTTTAAAGCTCATTTCATTTTGTAATAATATTGTACATATATATATATATATATATATATATATATATATATATATATATATATATATATATATATATATATAGTGTGACGATTATTAGTGGTATGCGCGCACGCTACGCACCCGCACAAAATATTGCGCGGTTAAAAAAAATTAAGGAAACTTATATATTATTTATTTCTGAATTTATTTTTTTTTTTAATTTTTCCAAAATATTGCCAAAATTCAATTACAAATTTTAATATTAATTTGTTGAGCGCCAGGTAAAAAATAATTATAATAAATTACAATTATTTCTTACCAATTTGAAAAATTTTCAATTTTCAAAATATTCTATATAGATATAGATGTGTTCCCACCTGTTAATTGACTCTTTTCTCAGGTGAGTTCAGTTTTTTTATAAGATCTCAATCATATAATCAATACACAGAATGATTAAAACACAACATATAAATTTTATTTAACAATAAATAAATGGCACAATTTTTCTATAAATCTTAAATGAAATATTATGGTCAATGCTTTTATATTTCAAGCAACAATATTAGTAATTATTCACTTTTATTTACCATGCATCGTCTTTTTAATAAACTGTACCACAAATCGGCAACGTTTTAGTTTAGCAATCGTCTACTAGATGGCTACACTGTAATTTATCATGAAAAGCGTGGTTTATTTTACAAAAATTGAAATTATTTTAAACAAATTATCGTGTGCTGTGATATATGATTCAAGTGGTTAATATAGTTTGACACCTACTATTAATGATAAATATTATTTATGTTATAACAGGTTAGTATTACAAGCTATAACTTATTAGTTTAATTATTTTTATCTTACGAAAATTTAGGTTATTATAAACTGCTATTTTTTTAATGTCTACCAACAATTAAAAGCTTTCTACTGTCTAGTCTAGTTGTTTTGTTTTCTGTTACTTGGTCCCAATATTATAAAACACAATTCCAGTTTTTTTTTTTAATTTTATTTTCTTCTTTAAAAACTTTTAAAACTCCGAAATATTTTATTGTCGCTTCCTATAAAGTAAAGAATTGACAAATATTAATTCAAAGTCTCGTTCCACTATTTTCTTCTTTGAAAAATACCAACTAATTTTTCTTAAATTCTTCCAGTCACAATATATCGTATTTGTTGTTGTCTGAAAGTTGAGAATTTACTTCACAGGACAAAATTTGAAACTTTTTAATTACTTTTATTAAATTATGAAATTGTTTTCATTAACAACAACAAACACATAACTTCTTTTTTAAAATAAAAACAAAATATCTTGCTTTTGTTTTCAGGTGACGTATGAAAACTTCCGTTTCCTTTTAAAACAGTTGAAAATATGAGGTTATGAAAAATTTCGGGAGCACAAGAGACGCAGTGCTTTTAGCAAAAAGATAACTTCAACTCTATAGAAATTCCTACACCTCGGCTTTATATATGCGGCCGAAACATATAAACTTTCTGCAATCTGATTGGTCAGATTTTATGACACCTGGCAACTTGATAAATGTTACTACTTTGAAAAATTGCAATTTATGAAGGCTTTTGTCTTTTACTAATTTTTACTGGAATTTTCATGTTTTAATGTTTTTATAGACCTGAATCTAACCATTTAGCATTATTTAGCTTGCAATAAATAAACTCTAGAGCTTTCTCGACATTTTGATATATATTAAAGCCAGTTTTGGATATTATTTGAACATTAAAATTAATAAAAATTAACACTTTGCACATTGAAATTAATGACTATTTTATTCAAATTTTGTTCGCAAAAACTCTAAAATGTTTATTGATGCTTCGGATATTATTATCCTATTATTAAATTTGCTTAAAAAAAAATTAAATCTATCTTATAAACTAAATAAATCTATACTATATTTTACAGTTTTTATTTCTACATAGTTTGTTTAAAAATCCTTAAAATTATAATATTCTTCTTGCATACCGAACATTAATGTTTGTTTTTTACTAATCACAGTGTTTTTGTTCGAATTTTTCACTACATGCACTTTTTGTGTGTGTTGTTTTTATTGGGACCAAAGTTGATGTGTTACACATTTTTATTTGTTTATTAAACGCATTCACCCACTTATTATTCAATCAAAAATATATATTTGTTTATAATAATATTTCCTCTATCGAGTTCAATATTTTTTACATAGTTTTTTATTGAGGCTTAGTTTTTATAGAGGAAAATAAGTCATATATGTACAGAAAATATCAGTTCTAAATTATTTGCTTAGTCAAGCATTTTGGAATATATTGACTTTTTCTTAAAACTATATGTAATTATATATAATATAAATTAAACAACACATCCTAATCTATGCTTAATTCAAATTTTTATCCTAATCTAAACCATGTTTACTGGTTTATTATCCATTAATTCTTCATCTTAACCCTTGTGTGTCTGATTTTTTTCTTTCAATCTCAAATAAAAATTGAGATTTATCATTTATCTATACAATATATATATATATATATATATATATATATATATATATATATATATATATATATATATATATATATATATATGTTTATACGGATTTCACGGATTCCTCCGTGTGAGATGCAATAGCAGTGGATATATCCACATTATGCCGTGGTAGTGCTGAAATCACATTCAGCAAACGTACAACTATATGCAGCTCCGCGTATGAATGAAGTAAAATGCGAACAGTAAATGCAAACTTCTCTCCATCATATCCTTTCCGTGTTAGAGGTTGCACAGTTAGAACAAATTGCTATAAAATGCAATTTATCCAATGCACCTGGCTGTGCAAAGGACAGATCGGTGCCCTGATGATATATATATATATATATATATATATATATATATATATATATATATATATATATATATATATGTAATCGAAGATTTTCGGGTATCCCGTGTATGTGCTGAGTCCCTCTCAGGACTGTAAGGCAGCTGACGTTTCGGTGAAATCTCATTCACCATTTTCAAAGCTCACTGCGACCCTTGTGGACAGGTTTTCACATCTCGATAGCATTTTTGTTCCTGAGAAATTTATCTTATGTTCTGTGTTTAACCAGTGTTGAGCCAGAGCAGAAGAAGTTGCATTTTGCTTGACAGCATTCATATGTTCGTCTCTTCTGACGCTTATTTTACGGTTGGTTTGGCCTACGTAAGATGAGCTGCATTCTCCGTATGGAATTTCGTACACTCCCTGTTTTTCTAGAGGGATTCTTTCTTTACGTGTTGGTAAGAGATCTTTTACTTTACGGTCTGTGGTGAAAATGGTTTCAATGTTGTGTCTCCAGAGAATTTTTGCGATTTTGTTTATGGTGCCTCTTATATAAGGAACAAAAGCTTTGAAGCTATTCTCTTGGTTTTCGCGATTTTTAGGGGCCAAGTGTTTGTTTTTTAGAGCCTTGTCTATATGTTCTTTTTTATAACCGTTTTTTGTTAGGGCGTCTTGCAGTATGTTCATCTCTTTGTGATAATTTTCTGGACCTCTAAGGGACTGCGATCGAAACGCAAGTGATTTCACTACTGCAAATAATTGGGCGAGGTGGTGATGTGAATCGGCGTTGAGGTATCTGTTGGTGTGAGTGGGCTTTCTGTAGACAGTGTGCGAAAGCAAGCCATCCTGTTTTCTTTTCAGTATGATATCTAGAAACAGTAGTTTTCTTTCCTGTTCTGTCTCCATGGTGAATTTAATTTTGGGATGTATACCGTTTATGTGATCCAGGAAACTTTTGAGATGTTCTTCTCCATGTTGCCAGATAACGAATGTGTCATCCACGTAACGCAGCTAACAGGCGTGGTTTGTTGTGAAGAGGTCTCCAAAGCTTTTGATTCAAAGTCTTCGGGGCTTCCTCGACTTCGTTATATCGTTGGCCTTCATAAGTAAAATAGGTGTTATCAAGACAGTGTCTAGCTAATTCGATGATATATTTTCGCAGATTGTATTTGTTTTCTATTACAGAAAGAACCTCTTTAACGGGAATTTGTGTGAAAAGTGATGTTACGTCAAAACTAACTAGACATTCTTTTTCTTTATATATGTAATTCTCCTTTCAGGCAGAGAATATGAAAAATATATGTACAAACAGTTTACTTCCTGCAAATATCGCTCTGGTCCCCTCTCCATACGCGTTTCGATCACCTCATGATCTCGTCAGTGGAGCTGTATCGGACCGAGAGCAACATTACCAGGAAATAACTGATATATGAACCATAAATTTCAAGGTATGTCGGCAGGATATTACACCTGCCGTCTACCAACTTCGATGTCAGACTAAAAAATATCGTCAATCGATGTCGTTCGACGGTCAAACATTTTGGATAACGTACAAACGACAATTTCAAGCTGCCGCTAGTGCAAATAACTGGAATGACGAAGAGATGGCTACTGCATTAGAAATTGCACTTCGTGAACCAGCGCTAGAGCTTTTGAAAACAATTCCTATAACTCAGCAAAAAGATTACGAAATTCTTAGTGCTACGCTAGAAAGAAGATTTAAAGATCAGCATCGGCGCCAGTTATATCGGTCACAGCTCAAGTCAAAACACCGGAGAAATGGAGAAAATTCGCAAGAATATGAAACAGATGTCCGACGCCTTGTTCATCTGGCCTATTCAGAAATTACAGAAGAATTCCGAGAAGACCTAGCATTCCAATATTTTATTGATGGAATCAGAGATCAAGAAATACAGCTTATGTTGCGCATAAGCAAGTTTAATTATTGTAATGAAGCGTTGGAGAGGGCTTTGAAAATAGAGGCAGCTTATAATGTGTCAATGCCAGGGAGAAAAACAAGGACTTACCGAACCAAACAAAGGATATAATGTTATCTGAAATTCCTAAGAAACTAGATAAGAGAGATGATATTTCACGCTACAGAATAAATCAGGAAGAACTGAACACAATAGGTAATGTTTCAAGTTATAGCAGAAACCAGATCGAGTGCTACAGATGTGGATGAACTGGACACATGAGATGAGACTGTCAGGTGTAATTAAGGCCTAGTTTACCATACAGGAACCACATTAAAGAAAACCAGGAAAAACTACAACAGTTTAATTTTAAAGTCAAAAGTAGAATAAGTGATACTTCACGTTATAGCAGAAATCAAATCGACTGCTACAGATGTCGACAATATGGACATATGATAAGGGACTGTAGGGTGGAATTAAGAAGGCATATAAAGTAGTTCAAATGTGGACGAACTAGACACATGAGATGGGATTGTCTGGTGCCATTAGGGTCTAGTTCATCATACAGAGACCGCACAGAAGAGAAACGGGAAGAACTGCAACCGTACAATTTTTATATCAAATATAGACCAGAAAGACTGCAAACCAACGCAGATACCTTATTAAGAAGGCCATCTAAGGATAAATACAAGCACTGCAGCAAAATGGAACAGAGAAAAAGTCAATGCGTCACCTATTACCATAACTGTTAATACTGGTACTGCAGTATCTTTGGTAAAGTCAAGCCTTGTTGATAAATTTAGAATTCTGCCATTGTCCAGAAAAGTAATGTCGAGAACTGTAACTGGAGAAGCATCTGATGTGATTGGAGAAATGCGAGCTGAAGTTCAACTTTGAAGGCTAAAATTAAACCATTCGGTGTTAGTTGCTGACATAGAAGATGAGTTTATAGTGGAATGGACCTGATTCGTCAACATGGAATTTCCTTCGACAATAAGCTTAATATTCTAAAGCTTGGCACCGTAGAATTTATTCTGTCCCAGAGTCATGATAGCGAACCAATCGGAGGCATTGCCGAACAAACAACCAGAATAAGGGGAAGCACGGAAAAAATCATTTACGGAAAATTGGATGAGTGTTCTGTAAGCTACGACGGATTACTGCGAAGTAGTAGGTATCTGTTGGGCTTCCATTGTCTTTATTTTTTGTTGAATATCACGACGTTTCGGCTAGTAGTTATCTCTAGCCATTTTCAAGTGAAACTAAATAAATTCTTATGCTACAATACTATTTATACTAAAAGCAATTGCTGTGGAGTGTGAATGAGATGGGTGCCTGAACTTCAAACAAACGCCACGATGAATTAGTTTAATATTCCAACAAACCCTGTAAATACCCTGTACTGAAAGCAGTAGTCAATTCATATGACATCAAGGCTTCCAGCAAGGTGATATAGTTTGGTTATTGAATCCACAGAGAAAGAAGGGCAAATCCCCTAAGTTGATGTCATCATGGAAAGGACCATATACTGTTCTAAAAAGAATCAATTACGTTGTTTATAGAATTCAACGAAGTTGCAAGACCAAAATGAAAGTGAAGGTTGAAGCCATACCACGGATATATCGAAGCTGATCAGGACGATCAGAATTAGGAGGGGGCAGTATTACGCACGATTAGAAGAAAACTTATTGATTCGCCCTCATATTCCGATGTGATAAGTCGTCATTATTAGAATGTGCAGAAAGAACTAATGTATCGATGAGTCGTATTTCTAGATAGATCTCAACTTTTATACTCTAGATTTGTCTAGGAGATTCCATCGGTATATAACTAGCGATAGGATAAGCTTAGGTAAGTTGGATAGTGGTATTTGAATAGTGAAGACATTAAGTAGCAATAAGATAGTTGTGATTTAATTGAGTTAATATAAGTATTAGAAATAATAAGGAAGGATTATGTTTTATTCTGCAAACCTAGTGAACGATTTTCAAAAGACAAAATCATAACAGTATCATAGCTTATTGCATTTAGAATAATTGACATACTTTCGTATGTTTCCTTAATTTCAACTGCATGTGCAAGAAGAATAAAGTCTTTTGTTGCCATTATGGGGCAAAACTGCTTTTAAACTCATTTTGGAAGAATCTATAAATAAGCATCATTCACCCGGGTTATGTGCAAATCGTAATTATTCCATAACACTATTTGAATTAACACAAATACACATTTCATCATGCAGAGTAACAAACGAGGATAGCTCCTGGTTACGGTTCTTAAATATTGTAACTTTGGTTTCAGTCGCTAGTAAATTTTATTGCTGTAATTTAGACCCTAATATTACAGCATTTAGTTCAGGTTGTTCCATTAAATTGGGCCCTTTTCTTTCACTTTCGGGAAAATAAGAATAGTCCTTTTCTGATATATTTTCGGGTTCTGCCTATCGTACCATTTTGCCGGGGGTGCTGGAACTGGTAAACCTTCTTCATGAAGCACCAATTTTATTGCTAAGGGAATATCCGGATATGTAATATTCTGTTTGCTCTTTCTTGAAAAACCAGACACTTTTGTCATGAAACAGTAACAATCGTTAAAATGATTTATCGTTTCTCGCTAAATCATTGGAACTGCAAACGGTATAAAAGAGAGTTTTGTCATTTAACCAGTTACTTAGATTTGCTGAACAGGTTTAGCAATATATGTGAGGATCCAAGTCATTTTGTTAATTGACATATTCTGCGATTTAGGGGTAAACTAACCATATATGTAGTAAAAACTATTCGCAGTATTAACACAGCCAGTTTCTGTACAATAGACATTTTTGTACTGTCGCGTACGACAGTTCGAAGATGTGATACTACGTCCACAAGCATTAACTAATTTTATTTAACATAAAGATAACACTAATACAAGTCTCTTACTATTGGCTTGTTCGCGCACTTCGCCTCTTTATCTAATGCTGGCCACTACTGGCACAAGACTGATGATACTACTGTCGACCAGCTGCTTTAATAGTCCTTTCAATATTTCTGGTATTTTCTAGAAACATCGGATATCGGAACTTCGAAAACCGACGGCATACTTCTCGTATCTCGTATACAGGGGCGATTTATAAGTAGGCTTGGATTTGGATATTGGTGTCAATGGTTACTTCCGTTATTTTAAGCCCTAAGCAGTTCAGACTTCGTGGCTGAATTGTCATTCCTAGATACCCTCATGTGATGTTGCCAGATTTTGCACAATTTCCCTAGCTTGCGGAAAATGTTAATTTGGCAATGTCGCGCTCCGGTACATTACAAATTACTTTTTAAAATTATGTGATTAAAATACTTATTCATTTTTGTTGAAAAAATCATAACTCAAAAATTTTACGTGTTAGGAAGTTTTACTATCACTTTCGCATTTAGAGACCAAAAATTAACCAAAAACTGTCTTTTATATTACAGTCGCAAATTCGCTGTAAAGTAGTGTTATTACAATTGATTAAAACAGTGCGAAAAACATTTTAAAATTATGTACATGTGTCAGACATTTAGACATCGGCTACAGATTTGAAGGTTAGAAATGTTTATACTTTTAGATATAGGTATTTAATAAAAACGGTACATACGAGTTTTGAAAATTATTACTTTGACACTCTGTATTTCGGAAATTCTCAAATTTTGGAATAAGATAAATTCGGTTAGATCCTCATAATTTAACCTCAGAAATTTGCACCAGCGTGAAGGAGAGACTTTTTAAAGAAATCCTGTATAACACACCGTTATTGACTCCCTATTAACCCTATATTATCGGAGGTGTTACTCAAAGTGTTAAGTAGAAGTATATGTATTTCCAGGCAATTTTAGTTTAAAAAATGTAACATATATATGTTTACAATAACTTTGCGTTCGCAGAAGTGTTTTAGCTCCAATAACTTTAGTAATTTTAGGAGAGTAAATTATTTAGTAATTAGTTTAATTGAAGATACAACTTAACATCAAAAATCAAAGTGTTTTAAATTAAATAAATCCAACATCAGAAACAAAAAGCGAGCCGGAAAGTGTGTAGTCGAGTTAATGGGAGCAATTAAAGCGGTCTCTCGACAGGAGCGTAAAAAGGGAAAAGGGAAGGAAGAGGCCCTACTCGATGACAACCAATAAAGGCTCTATCGTGTGCAGCGGTTTGATTGCTCCCAATTTACGAAGCCCAGGGCCGTTTTGAGCTGTGTTTGTGGCGGCGTTGACAGATTTTAGGGGTTTGGTAAGAAAATACGGCAAGAAGGGGAAGTATCTACTTTTTAAAATTTACTCCAAGTTAAGAAAACATGTGGTTTAAAAATTTCAGTGTTTCGTTCCAATCTTAACGGAATAAAAATATAGACAAAAAATGGCATGGTAAATGAAAAATATTATATATAAAATGAATCTTTGTGTCAGCCTTTGTTTTGTGATATTAGAATTTCATTTCATTAACTAGAATAAAAGTTATGTAAGTTATTAAATTTTTATATAAAATTTTTTGTCAATCACCACATCACAAAATTACTACCAATCAATATAAAAGTTCAAGGCTGTACTCCGAAACGTAACATTTTATCTTTTCAGATTTTTATAGCGCTCAATTACGACGTAAAGCAAAGAGTAAGGATACGTGTATAGAGGAAGTTCTCGGTAATTGTTACTGGATACTTAGCCCGTTAGCTTGCTAATAACAAACAATTAAAGGACAAAACCATAGAGTCTAGTAAATTACCTACAAATTTTAGATAATTAAGATTTATAAAGCTATTACAGCTGGATTCCCTGAAATAATTAACTTTGAAACCCGATCTAGTTGCCATAAAAGTTCGATGTCCTTACTGGTCAGGTTCGAGTTCTTGTTACAGAGTGTCCGGGAAAGTATGGGAAATTTCGCGGATATGAAAAACACATAAAAAATACCATAAGTTCATATAAACTTTTTTCATATAGGTCTCCTCTTCGGAGATATGGGCTTGCAAAGAGCTGCGAGTTTTTTACGCATAATTATTGAACCACCAGGTATATTAATTTTCTTTTTGTAAGATGATATATATCAAGTAAGACCGTTCAAATTGCTATCCAAGAAAGTGTTGTGAATTACTCGCAGTTGCAGGGATGGACTAGCCGTGGCAATCACGACCCCATTTTTTTTTAAACCCTGTATGATAAGAACTTTGAACAACATTTTTACATACCTTTAACTATTGACTAAAAATTAAGTACTCTTCATTCATGTCGCTAATCCTAACCGTTTTCGAAAAAACGTTATTTTATATAAAGGGTGTTTTTTATAGAGGTATAGAACTTTAAGTTGGCAACACTTTTTTAACTGGCGGCCATTTTGTCAGCTGTCAAGTGATTTATGTTTAGTTTGGTTTGGCATTTCAATATGAATAGACTGACGCCTGAACAATGCTTCCAACTTGTGAAAATTTATTTTGAAAAGCATGGTTCTGTTCGAAATACGTATCGCGCACTACGTCCATTTTACGGTCAACATAATCGTCCATCAGAGCAATTAATTCGATTAACTATGGAACGTTTTCGCACCACGTTTACTCTAAATGATAATACGCATCCACAGAGACTTCGTACAGTGCGTGCAGAAGAAGTCATTGCTGCTGTAGAGCGTAGCGTCAAGGAAGACACGAATCAGTCTATCCGCCATCGTGCACAGGAATTGGATATGTCTCCTTTCACTTTATGGAAGATTTTGCGGAAAGATCTTGGTTTGCGTGCTTACAAAATCCAACCCGTGCAAGAATTGAAGCCACACGATCACCTAGCAAGGCGTAGATTCGGTGAATGGGCCCAAAACAAGATTGCCGTTGATCCCGATTTTCATAAGCGAATTTTGTTTAGCGATGAAGCTCACTTTTGTTTGAATGGATACGTCAATAAACAAAACTGCCGTATTTGGAGTAATGACAATCCTCAAGTGTATGTTGAGACACCGTTACATCCAGAAAAACTAACTGTTTGGTGTGCTTTATGGGCTGGTGGAATCATTGGTCCGTACTTCTTTAAAAAAGATGCTGGTCAGAACGTTACAGTCAATGGTGAGCGCTATAGAGCCATGATTACCGATTTTTCGTTCATTAATTGAACAACCATGATGTGCAGGAGCTGTGGTTTCAACAAGATGGCGCAACATGTCACACAGCTCGTGCCACAATTGATTTATTGAAGGAAACGTTTGGTAACCGCATAGTTTCACGTTTCGGACCCGTAAATTGGCCTCCAATATCGTGCGACTTAACGCCGCTAGACTATTTTCTGTGGGGATATGTGAAGTCGCTAGTCTAGGCCGATAAGCCCGAAACGATTGATCACTTGGAGGACCACATTCGCCGCGTTATTGCCGATGTACGGCCACAAATGTTGGAAAAAGTCATCGAAAATTGGACCTCCAGATTAGACTACGTCCGAGCCAGCCGTGGCGGTCATATGCCAGAAGTCATATTTAAATTATAATGCCAGAAGGTTATCTTTCGAATAAAGTAAATTCCATGTCAATTTAAAAAATTCATCTTTGTTTTATTCCATTTAAAAGATCTATACCTCTATAAAAAAACACCCTTTACATCATGTATTTGGCGTATTTCGATAAAAGATACATCTGTGTTCCCATCAAATGTGCAACCTTCAACCATATGATAAAAAAAATTCGATCCAAAATTATAGTTTACTTCTTTGGTTAAAAACATTTAATAATTATCGTCAAAAACAAAGTACTGTTGTTCCAAACGGTGCTAGGTATGAAAGAAATAAATATCCTGTATTTTAGAACTTTCACACCGTTGACACGTTGATTATTTACTTGGATATTAATTGACTGATTTTTGGGTTTCATGGTGAAATTAATTGTGAAATAAATCGAAATATGGAATACACGTTTATTAAGTATGCAGATATGCTTCTGATGTATGGACAAGCATCTCCCAATGCTTTGATAGCTAGGAGGTTATATCACGACAAATGTCCTAATCGTACTCTACAAGATCAGAAAACATTTCAACAAGTTGACCCATGTCTAAGGGAGAATGGTAGGCGGTTCTATTTAATAGAGTAATATTATTAAATTTCTTCATAATTTTAGGAAATTTTGGGAAAAGAAATACTGATGCTAGTACGGGAAGAACAGTACGTACGCTGCAATTAGAGAAAAATATTTTAAATGCTATAAATGGCACTCCTTCAATGAGCACTCAAAAATTATTAGCAGTTTAATACGTCGGAAACAATAGTACATGAAGTTCTTCAAGAACAGCTGTTCTATATCAGTTGGAAAAAGTACATAAACTGATTTCTGAAGATTTTCCTCGTAGAATTGTTACGGTTAAAAATTGATCTTAAATAATAAATATTTCCGTTTACATTTTTCTACATTAAATTACGGGTACAGATTACTAAAGTAATAAATAGATTTTTGTTTTGTACGTTTTTTTTAAGGTTGTCAATGACGTACATAACTTGAAACGTAAATTTACAGTAAACGATGTTTTCTACTATAAAACTGATCATTACTTTTTGTTTTTCATTCATTAATATTGGTTTCATCTATATTCAGATCATTCCTTTGTTTACATTTTGAAATTTTGATTGACATCGAAACTTAACCTATTTCTGTAATTTGTAAATTTCGTTAGATACCTCGAGACAATGTATCACAGATTGGGAAAAGCGTTTTCTTAATGATTGGATAAATATAAACAGTGTTTTATGCTTTCTTGTTGATTTTCCTTCTTTTAGGAAATATTTATTTATTATGACATATCAGCTGTTTCAGATAAATCATCAGGTCCACTCATTTTCATGGAAAGTTTTTATGGTTGCCTATATGATGGCACATCTGTTGAATATGTCGAAATGCTAAATTCGAAATAAGTTAAAATAGACTTTTTCATTATGTTCTTTTTAGTTTATTATTTGATTATTTCCTTTTTTCTTCACTAATTAGAATTTTTTTAGTGGTTATAATATTTGAAATTAGGCCCTCGAACTAGTTCGAACTAATTGGATTTCATTTTTGGAATATTTCTAACCCATTAAGTAATTTGTTATTGGGTATTCGTTTTGTAGGACAAGATAGTTGAGAGTATTATGTGTCTTTGTCTGATTTGAGTACTGGCCAATTAAAATTGAGATAGAAGTATTTTTGTATTTATTTTCCGGAAGTAGTTTAAACTGTATGGTAAATATAAAGGGTTCTAGATTATTGCCTCGAGATTAAGGTAATTTTTTTTGGATGAATTTTTGATGGACTTTTTTTATTAAGTTTTTTTGGTAACTTCCGTTCTAAGGAATGTGTTAGTAATTTGAGAAAAATTGTCCTCTTTTGGCTATCTGACGCAAGAGCGAGAAGAAGTGGTTTAGTTTTACTACTTTCCCAAGTTATGGGATTTTGGTCATAAATGGCCGATTAAATTAACGAAACCAAGCCGGGGTGCAAACATTTTTTGGTGATTTGGTCGTTTCACCCTACAGCCAGTTTGGCGATTATTTTTCTTTAGCCAGCCCAGAAACAACGGCTTAACATTTATCAGATGCCACCATTTTCTTGAGTTCGAGAGTCTTAGGATAACTACAGTATGTCTGAGGATAACTTCAGTGTCATTTGATTTCTTCAGTTTTTTTTGGGATGAAATTTTATAATGTACAGGGTGGGAATTAATATGCAGTTTGCGTTATCGTGCTGCACTTCTGGGATTGTGAGCCTCTAAATGGGACAATCTCCATATTAAGCCAGGTCAACGTCCTTTCTGGTGAAGCCGTCTACGTCACAGGCCTTGTTTATCCTCATGTTTGAAAGTGATTCAGCTAAGTGCCCAGTTTTAGCAAAAGACATGTACCCGAGAGTTTCTAACTGTAAGCCTGATGGGTATTAAACCAGTATTTTTAAATCGCTCAGTTCTCTGAGCAAAGTTTCCTTTTCGATTACCTAGAGGGCTAACAAGTGAAGGATCCTTCTGTACATGATTTTGAACCTTTTTAATTAATAGACTTTAAATATTTGTACTTTATTTTTCTAATGATATTTATCTTTTGCTAAATTTACCATATTACTTAATAGAAGTAGATCTTTGCGGCGAACCAGTAAACATTGTAAAGTGTAACGAAGTCGACTACGTGGTGCTACAACCTCAAATTTAAATGTTTTATTTTGCGATACCCTACTGCAATTGAGGCTTTTTTGTTATGGTTCCCTTCTAGAGTCCCAGAGTGGCCCATTAACCATTTAATAACTGTTTAAAGTAATGAATATTAGAATGATAAATTTATTGAAAATTTTAATTAATTAACAATTCAATATTTTGGAAACTTTTTTCAGCAAAATCTTGTTAAGGTTCCCTTCTATGTTCTAATTTTTGTAATTATCTATCACTTTTTGTGTAATTATCTATTGCTTATATTCTGTTAACTATCACTTAAATCTCTCACCTTATCAATTTTCTTATTCTATCTCTTTGCAGACATTTTTGTAGTTTTTTTGATACTGCTTATTTTTTTTTAGTACTGCAAAGTTGATAGTCTCCTGCATTGTTGAGCTCATGGAACTTCATAGTCTAGTATAAAATAGAGAGTGTTTTTATCTTCTATGACTAGGCTATGTCGACGTAAACCTTCCAAGTGTAGTAGTTGCTTTGTTTACTTTTTGGATTGGTTTGCCGTTCACTGTGCAGGACACTGTCAAGTTTAACTTACTCTCTTTTGTTCTAATTTTGACTTTTTCTACGCCATAGAAAGTCAATAACTTTCGACTAAGTCGTTAACAAAGTTTTTTTTTTAATTTATTGCAATTTACCATTTGTAATCGCATTACTATTAGATAGCCCCATGAAAGGAGTTTGCAATAATTCACACTGGTGATAACTTTTTCCAGGGGTTGTCCTTATTTTCCGGGAAGGGGTATACCGTGAGGAATAAATATATTGGCCTCTATTTAATTGGTTTTATTTTCTATAATTTTAAATTAGAATACTATTAAGCAGTTAAACTCAGTGATTTATTTACCAGGATATGACATATTAAATATTTGTTCTTTTCCAGGTTTTCTCTACTACAAGTGCTCGTAGTATAATCATTAGGGCAAATTTTAAAGTAAAATTTGGTGACGCCTTTTTCCTGAATTAAACATTTATAAAACTTACACAGGCAATATATTAAAATTAGTGGAAATATAAAAATAACGAATCTACCCTGAGATGAGCTAGCGTATAGGTAGACTCCAGTCAGCCTTAGGACAAACATTAGGTAAGCCTGAACTGAAGTACCTTACAGGGTGTAGCCAGAATTTGGTAAGGCGTTTATAGTTGGAAATATTATATTATATTGCATCGAAAAATTTAATATTCCTTTAGAGCAAAAATTCTAAGATTTCAGAATGCAGTTTGTAAACTGGCTATTGGATCAGCAACGAAACAATGTAAACTTCATTAGCATTTTTCTCTTCGCGGATGATGCAGGTTTTATCAAAATAGTATTAAATATTTACACAACTCACATGTATGGACTTATGGAAATCCACATGCAACTATTGTTTCGCATCATCAACATCAGTTACAATCAATTAATATCTGAGCAGGAATCATTGGCAATTTTTTGGTTAAACCATTCATGTCGCCGGTGCGACTGAATGAGAACTTTCATTGAAGTTCTTCCAAAACGCCTTTCACGATTTAGTAGAGCACTTACCCCTTGAAACCCGCTGAAACATGTACTACATGCACGATGGGGCACCACCTCATTTCAGCGTTGCTATACGGGAGCACCTGATATCGTCTATCCAAACCATTGGAACGGTAAGGGAAGACCTATTGCCTGGCCTCTTCGATTTCCAGGCCATCCATTGGATTTTTACTTATGGAGACACCTAAAAACCTTGGTGTATTGCACTCCAGTCGATAGTAGGGAGGAACTTCTACGGAGAATCACGTTTCATTGTGATCAAATAAGGAACGATGCTGAGTTAATGTGGCGGGTACAGATTCAATTCGTCGTGCCCGCAAGTGTATCAGACTTCACGAAGTCCATCTTAAGCCCTCTTACGAAGTTTTTAACTAAGTAGTTAGTTTAACTTTTTATTGAAGCTATGGTGCCAGGGGAAAATTTCTCTTTTTCATATCCAACCCGAAAGAAATTTGGGGGACTAACAGTGAAAATAAAACGACATCTTTTCGAAAATAGTTCGGATTAGCGACATGAATGATGAGTACTCAATTTTTAGTAAATACTTAAAGGTATGTAAAAAACTTTGTCCAAAGTTCTTATCATACAGGGCTTAAAAAAAGAGATCATGCGTGACACAGATAGTCCGTCCCTGAAACTGTAAGTAATTCACAATACTTTCTTGGATAGTAATTTGAAGGGTCTTACATAGTATACATCATATTAAAAAAAATTGAAATATACCTGGTGGTTCAATAATTATACGTAAAAAACTTGATTCCATTGCAGCTCTTTGGGAGCCCATATATCCGAAGAGGAGAACTATGCGAAAAAAGTTTATATTAATTTGTAGTATTCCTTTCACGTGTTTTTTTTTTTGATATCCGGGAGATTTGCCACATTTTCCCGGACACCCTGTATATAAAAAAGAAATAAAAATAACAGTAGTGAGGGAAAAATGATGGCAAATAAAGCATAGTGTTGTAAAAACACATTTCCATAAAACATAAAAAAAATTTTAAAATATTTTTATCATAAAAAATTTCAACAACAATCTGAGGGTCATCGTCAAAGCATTCATATTTAAGTGACGTCAACTTCGTTAGTAAGCTCCTCCCAGGTCACATGATGCGCAAACAAGATACTCATTGGCCTAAGGATTCTCTTAAATATCAAGCGCGATACGTTTTCAAGAGTCAGAATGACTTTGAAATTGCATGGAAAAGGTAATGTAAGGAATTTTATGTTTTACAGCCATGAATATTTTTACATTATAATCTATTAATTACTTATAGAATCAAAATCCAGAAAGTTTAATAAAAAAAATGTGCCGGTCGAAACGTCAACATAGCTTGCCTGTAGAATACGTTACCGAAAGCGCACAGCGAGTAGTTTTTTAGGAATAAAAAACGCGGCAATCAATTTATTAACATAAATCTTTTTGCAATAAATAAATAATATCTTTATACATCACATTCAATTGTCAGAATGACAATCCAGCGAGAAAAAACATAGAAAAACAGATGTTGTCAGTACGACAATCCAACAAGAACTGATGAAAAAGGCACGAAAACAAACTAGTTTTGTTAAAGTGGCATCGTTCTTGATTGGCCAAAAACGATTAACATAGAGCTTATGGTATGAGCCAGCTCATTGGTCAAAACCCGTTTCCGCTTTTCCCGCTCAGGAGAAGTATAAAGATAGCACCAAACCTTGCATCAACAGCAGTTTTCAGTTGTCTTTCTTAGTGCTATAAAGTACTACAGAAAGTTTCAAAGAGTACGATTTTTGGGAGAAAAGAAACAAAGAGAGAAAAAAGAAGCAGGATACAATAGGAGTTGTCGGATCTCTTGATTTTCATAAATAAATTCGTTTTTTTATTAAAGAAATTCGTTTTTTACGAAAGAAATTCTAAAAGAGACGACAACTTCAGAATTTTCATCGCATTCAGGACGGCTGAACAGCCAAGAAGACGCACAACAACGATGATCTTTTTAGAGGGCTGCGTGGCTGATGAGTGTTATTTAATTTTTTACTAACCCTAAATTACCTCCGAGGCCCCTGGACGAACTAGTAGCTTTTTCCCGGGAAATTGCCAAAGGCTGGGGCGCCTGAAGACCATATTTTTGTTTTTTGCATTAATCGGTTTAAATACGGTGTATTGGGAGTCCTCTGGTTTACTACTAACAGGTATAAGATAAAATAGGTTTCGATTCCCAGAGCCCGGTATACTAGAGTTCGAAAATCGGGCGTTATTCGTGATTGCATACCTGAACTGAGGTTGCAATCACGGATCACCGATATAAATTGCGCATATCCACATTATAACTTTGGGCTTTTTCCATTTTGCCCATCATCATCATCTTCAGTTAAATTTTTTAAGAAGATTCATTTAATTAGACTTTTAATTAAATAATTTTCATCATAAATATTTTTTTTATTAATTACCCATACATTTTTTCCGCAATTGAAAGTCATAATAAATTAATCTTCTTGTTACTTTTACTTTTTTTCAGCACATCGAAAGTTCTATTAAGTTAGACTTACCTATACTTTTTTGCGCCACAAGCTTTGTAAATAAGTCTTCTTACCCATACATTTTTTATTACTTCAATAAATTCAAAAAGGCTTTTTAGCTAAATTCGGGAATTAGAATAAAGGAAAGAAATTTTTTCGGATAATTCAGCGGCCGAACTTTTTTCCAAATCTTCGAGTTTCATCGGCATAATTTGGTAAATAAAAGTTTTCGCGTTTTTTCGGAAATAGACTGACAGACAATTTTCCCTTTTTCTTGCATTTTTTCAATTCAAGACTTAGAGCATTTGTCCCATAAATCTTTTTCTAAAAATTATCCAAAGAAAATAATTTTTTAGAATTTTTCTACTTCTCAAATTAATCATTCATCATCCACAATTAACCCCATTTAATATTAGCTCTCTTCTCAGACGAGTACCATAAATATCATTGAGAAATATTTTCAAATTTCTCCAATTCTGCTTGTTTAAATAAACATTTCCATTATTAGACAAGTACCATTCATCATGTCAACCGAAGATATTTCACTTCCCCAATTCTTAAAGAAGAAAGGTAAGGCGGCTTGGGTTTCCTCCAGGTCGGGTGGCTACGGTGGGTCCTCTCTTTCAAAACCAAACGTATTTTTGAATCAACTACAGAGAACTCGCTCACTACCCATGATTAGACCGGAAGGTTTAATTAATACCAGACCAACACGTTGTCTTAATCCTGACCTTGATGACTTCATCGACAATTTTGACTCTCTCTCCGAGGTATCAACAAATGACGCATCGGTGACTCATTATTCATTTGAAAATCATGTTCAAAGTTCATATCATTCATTGTGACCAACGGATTATGATAATCAATTGCGTTCCTCTGAACAATTGCGCTCACAGGCGTCATGCCCATTTTTATCCACGATCGGTCAATTTTCTGATAATCATAAAGCGTATAGCGAAGGTTTTGTTCATCATAATGAAATAAAGAAAAATCATGCATCAAATCAAGAAATTTTGTACCAAGTACATGGCATCCCTGACATCGGATTAGAAAATCCTTCATTATTACGATATAACAACCCTGATTCAGAAAACATTAAAAAATTTTCAACACCAAAACCAACATTATTACGATAATAGACACCCTAACCTCTAAAGTTGGTATACTTTGAGAAGAAAGATATTCCAAAAGATTCTACGAAACTTCGTTTCTATTTTCACAAATAACGTCTCACATTTTGTTAGGGTTTCATAGCATTTATTGTCGTTGTTAGTTTTTTTCTGAAATCTCGTTGTACATCTGTCTTTAGATTAATTGAAACTACGTGCTTGTAAAATTTAATCATCAAATATGGGCTTTTTATTCGAAAGCATATTGAAATATTGAAGATTAGATTTTATTTTTTTTTTGTATTTCAATAAATTAGTAAAAGTAACCAATCATACCAATTTCGTCGAAAGGATTTGCAAAGTGCTGCGGTTGGAAAACTAAATGGATGTATACTAAAATTTCAAATTTAGGTATGACACAAATTATGATAGAATTTAATAGAAAAACAATGATTAAATGACAAATGGAATCCAAAATGATAGAAAAAATTGTGTTTCTTGATTATATTTTCCTCTGTTGATACAATTTCTTATAATACAGATCGATACAAAATATCGATTCTTTAATTAAAAGTATCGCACATTCATAGCACGAAGCTTTACAATTAATTGGGGATGCCTGTGCTACAATCTGTTAAGATTTAAAAAAATATTCTTTATATATAAATATCTCATATAAATAGAAATGATCTTGTAAAGCGAAGAAAAACAATAAAAGCAACTTCTAATAAACATAAATTAAACATTTTTCCTAACAGAAAAATATATCTTTCCCACGTGGCTTTGCTACTAAATACATATTAAAGATAAATACAACTTAATATTGGATACAAAAAATATCTTGTAATGTTTTTCCCGGCAATGAAATTCTTCGGATAAATTAATTTTTTTCTCATTTGCGATGATTTGGTAACATTGATCGATCAAGAAATTATTCTGCGGTTTCCTTATTTTATTAGAAATATATAGCTAATACGAATAAATAATTTTCGAAAGAGAGATTTTATGGAAAATCGCCCTTAAAATCATTTTTCAAAATCTACTTTATTGATGCTATTACTATAAACAACGGTTAGTATTGACAGGTTTAGGCTAAAAAAATTTAAATAATATATAAATATATAGATGATTTCTTTTTTGTAAGTAGCTTCATATTTTTGGAAAAATTTTGTTTCATCAAAGTTGAAACCAAGAGAAAATGTCATCCAAAAGTAAATTTATGAAAATCAAGATGTACGAGGGGTATTCCTTATATGCTATAACTTCTAATGTTAGCTGATGTATGAGGATTAATCTTTTTACATCAATTCTTCTAATATTAGTTAATGTATGAGGGCTGATCCATATATGTTAATACTTTTAATATTAGTTCCGTTCGCAGATCGTATGAAAACAGTTTGCAAACAGTCATCGGACTGTTTTTGCAAAATCTAATTAGCGCGGTCTGGTTCTTGATAGCTCTACGAACAAATCTGTTCTATATCAAATGATGATTGCACAATTTAGTATCAAAATGGAGCATGCCGCTTAAAAAATACCTATGAAATACCTTCGGAAAAAAAGGATGACGTTTACTCAGACTTTGAGAAATATTTTGAGCAACATTGTGAAACGCTGGTACCGTAAGATTAATTGTGATAAAAATTCGTGTGAAGATAAACATGCAGATGGACCTCTGGTAATTCTTACAACTGAAAGAAACATTGATAAAGCACATAATTTTGCGCTGCAAACTGAAGAAACGCACTTATCGAATCGTACTGGCATTTTAACAAAATTTAGATATAGTTATTCACAAGATGGCTACCTGGGAGGTGAACGATATTTAAGAAGTGAACTCTTGCAGTTATTTCAAAGATTCTTTTATCTAGGTTGAAAAGAACAGAATCATCTGTAACAATGTATAAAACTTGGGTCCATTATTCTGACCTTGAAACTAAAGGTGGTAGTAAGGAGTGAAAACATTCTATTTCTTCACTCCATTATAAAATTTAAAGATCACACGTCTGCCGGAAAGGTTTTGATATTCTTTTTTTTTCTAGGACGCTGAAGAGATAATTTTTGTGGATTACATGAAGAAAAGACACACAATGACTGAATTAAAATTGTTAAAGATAATCAAAGAAAAACGCCGAGAAGAGGTAATTAAAGTGTGTTTTTGCATTAGAATAACATGTCCAATCACACGCGTTGTTTTACCATGGCTGCTATTAAGGAAGCATCATTTGAATTACCTAAAACCCATCTTATTTGTCTCACCTGGTCCACAAGAACTATCGTCTATAAAAATAACTCCAAGATAACATCCAAGGAAAAAGGTTTTATTCGTCTGAAGAAGTCATTATCGCTGTACGTCGTTAGTTTGAAGTAGCTGATAAACTTTTTTTCAAAAAATTAAAGAAATGTGGAAGCATCATTAGAAAAGTGAGTAGAGATTTAAGTCAACTAAATAGAAAAATACAGTACAGATTTTGTCCACTTCTTATTTTGAATAGATCAGGAGCAGTAGAAGGTGTCTTTATAAGTTCTGCACAAAACGCTGGCGCAAATTCTTGAGTCCATAATACCGGGATTTCGCCACGGATTTCCTAAAATAAAATGGATGATAGATTTTAATCGAGCTGTCAAACGAAAAATGTTCGGAGTACGCTCGGAGCGATATTGGGGAAACTGACGTTTTGGCACGTCAAATTAAACGTCAAAAGTCAAAAAAATTGTTGTGAAATTATTAATTGCCATTAAAATCTTTATTTTTTCCCTTAATTAAATTTATTTTATATTACTTAACAACCAAGTCATATGCATCAAGGCATCAGTCAAATATTTAGGTGTAAATATAGACCACAAAATTATCTTAAATTGGCACTTTAAAACTGTTAAACAAAAGTGTATACAAAGAGCCAATACCTTACGAGTCTAATACACAAAGAAAAAGGCATATCAAGAAAGACAACTCATGTATATAAAGCAATATACTGACTTTAATTGGAATACATGCCCCCTACATACAGTAATTGCAGGAAGCCAGCTCTGATAAACCTTGAGACGGTGGAAACCGCAGCTCTAGCTAGTATGACTAAAATCTATCAGCCTAGCAATCCACTATATAAACCATCCAATCAATTATTGTGTAAATTCACTAAACATTCGGCCTCTTACTGCAAGACTTCCTGTTCTGATAACTAAGTTTGAAAGAAAACCTGAAACTTGACCGGTGATAGAGGGACTGTGTACGACCAGGGACTGAAACCATAGGCCAGCCAGAAAACCTACATTAATGATACTGGCAGATATCACATTCAACCCTTAATATACTCTTTTTATTATTGTGTAAAAATTTGTAGGGGATTGAAGATCAAATATATTATAAGTAAGGTTTTTATTATGAAGGACCTCGTTCGTTGGCCTGTAGGATTTAAATTTATATGTCCTAATAAATTATAATCATAATAATATTTATTTAATTGTAGTGTAGTATAGTGTTTAACACAGCTTAACGAGGTAAAATGTTGCATTTAAGATTATTTGAATATAAAATGTAATGTTACTTATTTAAATAAAAGTTTTAAATATCTTACAAATTGTTAATTCTCAAATTTTTTATAAGTTGTATTGCTGAAAACAATTATGTCAGACTTTACTGCTTAAAAGTAAGGTACTAGACTGCTATGGACATATGGACACAAGTGTTTATGTTAAATCCGTAATTAAAACTAGCCGTAGGAAAATATTTTTAAACAGCACGTTCATACTACTGATATATGAACAGAATATAGTGTAATAATTTTGTATGTCTATAATCTCAAATTTACTTGAAAATTGCGAGACAATCAACTTTCTAAGGATATTTTAATTAAAAATTAGAAAATATTGAAAATAACGGGGTACCACCTAATTAACATTTCAACTGTTTTTTCAAAAAATAAAACGATTTGAAGAAATGGTTCGTCAGCATACTACTTTTTTTAATGACCGACCAATAGTATCGCAGACATCCAGAAGTTATAATCAACTGACATGAATTGGATCAGTCAGGTGAGTTTAAACATAATGCTATCATTTTATCTCTTTCTACTATCCATTTTAATCAACTATTTATATCTAAACAAATTCGCAAAGCTATGCGAATTACGTCTATCTTTGTCAACTAGAGATAACCAATTATAATTATCCCTTATAATTTTCCTACGGCGACAGCATATTCACTGTTGTTATAAGTGAATTTTCCCCAATATGGCGAACAGCATGATCCGGACGTTTCCGGTTTATTACATGATTAATACATTTACTTTACACGTGCGTGGATCTACCTTATATTAATTTAGTACATTCTGGTGACGCACAGCACCGAATAGAGGTTTGTAATTGGTATTTACAAAATATAAACAGAGAAGAGAATTTTGAAACAGCCGTTATATGGTCTGGACGAGGCTTATTTTATCAGTGCTGGTATATTAAATTGGCAGAATACTAGGGTTTGCTCTCAGAAAATCAACATCTTATATTTCCATGGGAACGGCAAGGCGATTTTAGCTTCAGTGTTTCATGTTTTATACTTAAAACAAAAATCATATATGATATATATGAAGCCAGCTTTGCCGCAAATAAATATTTACAAATTCAGCTACACATTTTTCTGGAAATAAGAGAAGTGCTCTTAATGCGTCCTCTACCTGTAACAAAACGGAGCTCACGCTCACAATGCGCAAATTGTAGATGCCTATCTGGACACCAATTTCCCGGGCCGCTGAATTAGGACAAATAGCTGGCTACCGAGATCTTCCGATTTGTCGATATCGGACTTCTTCTCATGGATATACCTCAAAAATAAAATTTATACCTTCCAGTACTACACCATGGCAGATTTAAGAACTGCAACTCTAAGAGTTTTTAAAGAAATACAGGCATGGCCTTTTATTATTTCAAATGCATTGAAGTAAATAAAACTTATGTGTGAAACATATTTAAGGCATAATGGAGAATAATTTGAACAATATTTGTGAAATATTTTTTTAGTTTAACATAACACACAACTGTTTGATGTTATGAAGTAAATTATATTAAGAATCTAAGAATATACTGAACCCTTTTGTGTTCATCAACAAACTGTTTATACGAGTAATAGATTCTCGTTTCTTTAAATACCCGTCACAGCCTATTAACATGATCTGAATTTTTTTTAAGAAAAACAAATTTAAGACTCAATACCAACAATAAATATAGAATGTTATATATTTTTGAAAAACTCGTAACAAACTAAATCACATTAGATAATAAAATTTTTATTAAAAAATTGCACCGACTTCTAAAAGTGCGCCATAAAGTGAAAAATAACTATAAATTTTGATATGAAATTGAACTTTTGAAGTCGGCGCCAAACTAATATCTGACAAAATGTGATTTGCATAAACAGATTCAAAATACTTCATTTGTAATTGCTTTCTTATCATAATTTGTATATATTAGTAGTTATTTATTTCATTTACAAATAATTTCGCGCCGACTTCAAAAAGTTCAATTTTATATAAAAAATTTATAGTTATTTTTCACTTTTTAGCGCACTTTGAGAAGTCGGTTCAATTGTTTTTTATAAAAATTTTATTTTTCTATTTTTAGTTTTAGAATTCATTATGATATCCATAAATTATTTGAACTAAGTACTAATCGAGATTAGTGTACATCGCAATGACTCCAAGGTGGCAAAAAAGTACCCATTTTATCCAAAGTTGTAAATCACCCTAAAATGTACCACTAAAAATTCGTTGGTTCTTAGAGTTTTCCAAATACCAGTAAAATTACGAATAAGGTAAAATTTTCAAACCATCATATTGCATCCGTTATATTGAATTTTAAAAAAATTATTTTAAGTCTTAATCTAATCTAAATCTAAACCCTTCAAAGCCCCCTGGTACCAATTTTGGATGAAATCCGGAAATTTAAAATTTCTAGACTTATATTCGCTATTTACATCCTCAAAAACGATTCAGTCCTACCTTTGAACAAAATCAAAAAATGTAAAATTTTTAGTCCGCTATCTTGGATTTGCCATATTGAATCCTGAAAAAAATACTTTTCAATTCATAATTTACACCTTCAAGAACCTCCTATATCAGTTCAGGCGCGGATCCAAGGGGGGGGCGGTGGGGGCGATCGCCCCCCCCCCCCCAAGAGCTTGGAGTTCAGGAAAATAGACCCGATTTTGCCTCTTATACTATAGTTTATTCAAGAACTAGGGAGAGTTTTTCATTTTTTACCTTTTTTTCTTCGCAAACTACCTGTGTTCTTTAGTCCGGTGTCTTTGGCAAAATCTGTTAAACACATATATTTTTCATAGGAATGGGTTAGAAATTTTATAATCAAAAATACTGGTCTAAAATAATGGACTATTTTGGTTGGATAGCAATAGATATTTGGATGTGTGAAGTGTTAAAAAGGATTTTAATCCTTATCATAGGCATCGGAAGGCGTCAAAAGGAGGTCTATTTTATCACTAAATATTTATGGCATAGAGTATTATTTCAGTAATAAACTTAAAATAAAAAGTTTTTATAATATTATTTTATTTCTTATGATTTTTTAATAATTCACATATATTAGAAAATATAGATAATTTTGACATATTTAACACAAATCACAACTGTAGTTTTATTATTTTTAATTTTGGCATAGAAACCGTTTTAGGTACATTCAGACTAAAATGTAGCCTTTTTCTCTCAAAAAATTCTAAGTTATAATTTAAATACTTACAAAATACCCATTATCAAAAATACAAGAAGTTAAACATAGATAAAAAAAAATAAATTCGTCAATATAATAGTAAAAATTTTTTGGGGCTATCGGTCATTTTATTACTAATTAAAAACATTTTTGGAATATTTGACGTTCCAATTTATTTATTTCTTAAACCATCTGCAGAATTACAATTAAACACTAAAAAGGGATTCAAATGTTATTAATTTTTATATGTTACAGAAAATTTAAATAATAAATTGTGTTAACGCTGGTAAACATTACGTACCTTATTCGTCATCAAAGTCAGTGAAGCTATCTTCGCTTAAATTAATTATAATTGATTCCTCTCTCACCGATCATGAGATCGAGTTTCCACATCTTCTTTTATTCTTTTATTATATGGATTTTTCGCAATTATCTGCAGTAACTTTATTCACAAAAATCTTTCAAAAGTCCAGTTCAATTATTAATTTTGTAAGTTGTGTTATTTCCAGCAACTCTACCTTTTATTTGAGAGAGATATTTCCTTCACCAACGGACATTTTCCGGACGATCTATAAGAACAGATTTCCTATCTGGTTTTTCCCAACAAAAATTAAGTTCTCCGAGCAATTTCCAGAGCTCAGTTCTTTTAGTTTCAGGCAAATCCCGATCTTCATTGATTTTAGTTAGAATTTTGTCGACCGTTGAGATCTACTTCTCATAATAAAATGTATGTACAACTCCTTTTATTACAGTTTACATCTCTTCTTCCAACGAGGTTTTTCGTCTGCCTGTGATCGAATATAGCTTGGAATAACTAACAATTCCAGTCGTTTTTTTCTCCGTCAGTGTTCGGTACATGATAGATTTTCGAACTCCTGTTATATTGGAACACATCTCAACAGAGCTTTAACATTATTATCTAGATATTAATATCTTAAGGCATCATAATAAACATTCATCGTAATAAGTTTTTCGTTGAGGAAAAAATGCCCTCCATCTTTTGGGTATCTCACTAATCTCAAATAATATATAAAAACAAGCATAAACAAAATAAATCACTAAGCATACACTGTAAGGTGTACTTTGCTCACTGGCAGAAATTAAATTGAATTATTAGACATTTTATTGTTGCAGTAAATTTATAAAAGCTTATAATATTTAAATATAATTAGATTTACGGCAGTTCTCAGTTACCGGGGGCACTGAAGCAGGTACGTTGGAGGTTTCGGTAACAGTTTTATTACTCTCTAGTTCTTGAATAGAGTATAGGAATGCGTATGCTTGCGATCGCCCCTCCAATTCCCAAGGACTTTGAGTTCAGGAACATAGAACCGATTCTGCCTTTTATATTAGGAATGTGTATGCTGCTGGCAACCCCCCCCCCCTTGACAACTTGTTTTTTTGCGATAACACCCCCCTCTCCCCAGGAGCTTTGAACTCAGGAAAATAGACCCGATTCTGCCTCTTATACGAGGAATGTGTATGTTGATCACATCTTCCCACCCCCTGTTGGAAACTTGTTTTTTTTTTGTGATCGCCCCCCCCCCCTCTCCAAGAGCTTCAAATTCAAAAAATAGCCCCGTCCCTGCCTTTTACACTAGAAATGGGAATGTTGCTGGTGTCCCCCCTCCCCGGGGATAACTTGCTTTCGCTTGCCATACTGTACTTTTGTGATATCACCGCCCCCCCCCCCCCCAAGGAGAGAGGCTGGATCCGCTCCTGTATCAGTTTGGGAGAAAATCGAAAAATGTAAAAATTTGAACATATTGAATCTGCCAGATTGAGTTTTTCAAAAAATATTTTAAATTCATAATTAGCACTAATAAAAATACCCCAATACTGATTTTAGACAAAATCGGTAGATGTAGAATTTTTAATCCGCCATCTTAGACCCGCCATATTGAATCTTTTAAAAATAATTTCAGATTCGTAATGTGCGACCCAAAAACTCTTTCGTACCAATTTTGAAGAAAATCGGACAAAATTGATTTTTTCGTCGGCCATATTGAATTTTTTAAAAATATTTTGGATCCATTATTTGCAGCCCCGAAAACTCCCCCACTTCAATTTTGGAGAAAATCAGACTGTCCGCTGTATTGGATCCGCCGTATTGAATTTTTTTAAAAATAATTTCGGATTCGTTGTATACGACCCCAAAAATTCCCCCGTACCAATTTTGGAGAAAATCGGACAAAATTGATTTTTTTGTCCGCCATATTGGATCCGCCATATTGAATTTTTTTTAAATATTTTGGATCCATTATGTGCGAACCCGAAAACTCCCCCACACCAATTTTGGAGAAAATCAGACAAAATAAAATTTTTTTGTCCGCCATATGGAATTTTTTAAAAATAATTTCAGATTCGTTGTGTACGACCCCAAAAATTCTCCCATATCAATTTTGGAGAAAATCAAACAAAATTCATTTTTTTGGCTGCCATATGGTCAGCGCCATTTTAGATATTACTGCACCAATTTCGTCCAAAAAAATATGGGACCACCCCAGCATCTTCCTGAACATAACGTAAAAAATTTCATTCAAATCGGTGCCGCCGTTCCGGGGTAATCGGTGTACAGGGTGAGTCAACGATTGGATGAAGTAAGTTTGTGCCTTTTCGGTGAAATTTACAAAGAAACTATATTTGTTATTTGATACAGTTTATTTTTACGCAGATTTTAAAGATATTTAGGACTCTACAGGGTGAGCCAAAAAACTAGGACAGCAAGTTGTATTTTTTTAAATAGAACACCCTATATACGAATCGTATTTTCGATTTAGCTTATAATTTTAAATCTTTTTAACCGACTTCTAAAAGAAGGAGGTTTTCAATTCGTCGACTATGTATTTTTTTTTATGTATGTACACCGATTACTCCGGAACGGCTGCACCGATTTGAATGAAATTTTTTACATTATGTAAAGGTCCCATATTTTTTTAGATGAAATTGGTGCAGTAAAATCCAAGATGGCGCTGACAATATGGCGGCCAAAAAAATTAATTTTGTCCGATTTTCTCCAAAATTAGTATGGAGGAATTTTCGGGGTTGTACTCAACGAATCTGAAATTATTTTTCAAAAATTCAAAATGGCGGATCCAATATGGCGGACAAATTTTTTTAATTTAGTCCGATTTTCTCCAAAACTGGTACGGGGGAGTTTTCCAAGTGCCACATAACGAATCTAATATTATTTTTAAAAAATTCAATATGGCGGATCCAATATGGCGGACAAAAAATCAATTTGTCCGATTTTCACCAAAATTGGTACGGGGGAATTTTCGGGGTCGCATATAACGATTCTGAAATAATTTTTAAAAAATTCAATATGGCGGATCCAATATGGCGGACGAAAAAATCAATTTTGTCCGATTTTCTCCAAAATTGGTACAGGGGAGTTTTCGGGGTCGCAAATGACGAAACTAAAATAATTTTTAAAAAATTCAATATGGCGGATCTAATATGGCCGACAAAAAAATCTTTTTTGTCCGATTTTCTCCAAAATTGGCACGGAGGAGTTTTTCGAGTCGCATATGACGAACCTAAAATAATTTTTTAAAAATTCAATATGGCGGATCCAATATGGCGAACGAAAAAATCAGTTTTGTCCGATTTTCTCCAAAATTGGTATGGGTTTCGGGGCCTTACATAAAGAATCAGAAATTATTTTTAAAAAATTCAATATGGCGGATTCAATATGGCGAAAAAAAGAAAATCAATTTTGTCCGATTTTCACCAAAATTGGTACGGGAGAGTTTTCGGGGTCACACATGACGAATCTAAAATTATTTAAAAAAAATTTAATATGGCATATCTGATATGATGGATAAAAAATTAATTTATTTTCTTTAAATATCAATATTGGAAGGTGTTGGGACCTATATTACCAATCTAAAATTAATTTTAAATTTAAGATAGTGGATTTTCTATGACAGACTAAATATTCGTTTGACCCAATTTGATTGGTATTTGGAAAACTCTAAGAATTAAAGAATTTTTAGTGGTTCATTTTAGGGTGTTTTACAACTGTGGATAAAATTTGGACTTTTTTGCCACTTTGGAGTCATTGCGAAGTACACTAATTTCGATTAGTTCTGAGTTCAAATAATTTGTAAATATAATAATGAATTTTAAAACTAAAAATAGAAAAATAAAATTTTTATAAAAAAATTGAACCGACTTCTAAAAGTGCGCTAAAAAGTGAAAAATAACCATAAATTTTTATATGAAATTGAACTTTTTGAAGTCGGCGCCAAATTATTTGTAAAGGAAATACATAACTACCAATATATACAAATTATGGTAAGAAAGCAACTACAAAAAAAGTATTTTAAATCTGTTTATGCAAATCACATTTTGTCAAGTATTAGTTTGGCGCCGACTTCAAAAAGTTCAATTTCATATAAAAATGTATGGTTATTTTTCACTTTTTAGCGCACTTTTAGAAGTCGGTTCAATTTTTTTATAAAAATTTTATTTATTAAAGGTTTACTATAACAAAACTTTATAGTTTCTGAGATAATTAAGTTTAAAGAAAAAAAGTCACATTTTCAAGCATCAATTCAATCCTAAATAACGTTTTCAATTTTGTGACAAATATATTCAAATTTGGAATTTAGTAAGGCCAAGGATAAGTTAACATAATTTTTACCTAATATTTGCAATAAAAGCTACAGGGTGTTGAACACATCGGCTCAAATTTGAACAAGTTTAAATGAATAAATATTTTTTTTTAATATGTTATGTTATGTTATTTAATAGAGTAATAAAAACCCTAAAAGTTTTGTTCATATCCTATACCTATTTATAATAGTTTTTGAGATATTTCAGTTTTTCTTATTTTCCACACTTTTTTACAGAAATAGTCTTCATTATAATAGTAGCCATGTAAAATAATAAAAAGAAACTACAGAAACAAACAGAATGTGGTTAAATATGATGAAATACATTATTCGTTATATTACAACGGCAATAGTTTAATTAAACATAATAAGAAAAAATTAACACAACAATAACGACAAGGCAAATACATATTTACTTTTATACTAAATTGAAACAAAAAAATTACCTATTAAATACTGAGATTAATTATTTCTTTTTAATAAGTGTTCGAATAAACGACCCTCTTGTGCAATGCACAAATTTAGTCTTTTTTGCAGATTTTCTCGGACCCTGGAAAAAATTAGTGGCGTTATTGTTCTACAGGTATCCCTAATCCTGTTTCGCATATCTTCCACTGTTGTTGGTGGATTAACATACACCTTATTTTTAATATAACCCCATAGGAAGAAATCTAATGGGGTGATGTCGCAAGACCTTGGTGGCCACTCAATGAAACCCCCACGTCCAATCCATTTTTGCGGATATCGTTGGTCCAAAAACGCACGAACTTCACGATGGTAATGCGGAGGCGCACCATCGTGCTGGAACCACATACTGTCGAGCTCATCCCTATCGAGACCTTGAAGCAGTTGGGGTAGTTCTTCTTGTAGAAAGTTCAGGTAACTATGGCCATTTAGTGGTTCATTAAAAAAGTGGGGTCCAATAATTCGATTATGATGAATACCACACCAAACATTTAATGACCAGTGGTTTTGATGTTGCACCTCTCTAATCCAAAATGGGTTTTCTGTGGCATAATAATGCATGTTGCGTCTATTTATGGCACCGTTACTTCTAAAAGTAGCTTCATCACTAAACATTACCTTGCATAATAAATTTGAATTTAATTGAATCTCCGCATTTATTGTACGACAAAAGTTTACACGACTTTCAAAATCCTGTCCATGCAATTTTTGGTGTAATTCCATGTGATATGGATGATACCTATATTTCTTGGTAGTACGATTAGCGGTGGATTGTGATGTTTCACATAATGCTGCTAACTGACGGCTACCAATATAAGGATTTTCCTGAACATTTAACAATACTTGTAGTTCTTTTTCTTCATTAGTTACTGGTTTGTTGACCACTTTACGTTTTGGATAATCAACAGTACCAGAAGAATCAAATCTTTGCATTAAGTTTTGAAAAGTATGGGAATTAGGCTGGCGTCGATCACGATACTTCATTTTGTAAATTCTTTGAGCAAGAAGGCAATTTTTTTGAGCCTCTCCTATTGTATAAATCATATCTATTAACTCATTCTTTGGAAAATTCATTTTACAATATAAGATGAATGCAAAAAAAACCAAACTACACTACATAAAAACCAAAAGAAGCGATTGCGGTTGTAAATTTGACACACAGAAAAATGTTCTTTTACATTGTTTTTGCCATGGCTACTATGATAATGAAGACTATTTTTGTAAAAAAGTATGGAAAATAAGAAAAACTGAAATATCTCAAAAACTATTATAAATAGGTATAGGATATATTGAACAAAACTTTTAGGGTTTTTATTACTCTATTAAATAACATGAAAATATACAGGGTGTACCATTTAAAAAAAAAAAGATATTTATTCATTTAAACTTGTTCAAATTTGAGCAGATGTGTTCAACACCCTGTAGCTTTTATTGCAAATATTAGGTAAAAATTATGTTAACTTATCCTTGGCCTTGCTAAATTCCAAATTTGAATATATTTGTCACAAAATTGAAAACGTTATTTAGGATTGAATTGATGCTTGAAAATATAGGGTGTTCTATTTAAAAAAAATACAACTTTATGCTGTCCTAGTTTTTTGGCTCACCCTGTAGAGTCCTAAATATTTTTAAAATCTGCGTAAAAATAAACTGTATTAAACAATAAATTTAGTTTCTTTGTAAATTTCACCGAAAAGGCACAAACTTACTTCATCCAATCGTTGACTCACCCGGTACATATATAAAAAAACATACATACTCGACGAATTGAGAACTTCCTTCTTTTAGAAGTCGGTTAAAAATATATAGGATGTGTCATTTAAAAAAGGCAAGTTTGACTTATTTCTCCTAAACAGTTGAACCTATAAATGAAACTGACTACGCTACTGTTCTGTACATGAAAACCCCCTTAATTCAAAATGTATAATTTTCAAAATCGCTCTGTATTTGCAAAACCAAGAGGTTTATGAAAATTCTGTTAGTGGCATCGTTCATTTCTTAAAAAAGCCACATAGTGCTACGAAAACCTGGTCCTTCTATTTTTACAAATAACGGATATAACCCATATAACCATCGAAAATTGGACACCCGGTACTCCAACATATAAATTTAGTATTTCCACAAATTTAATACATTTTTACGTTTACAAATCTGGAATGGTTTTATTTCTCAATTAAAGGCCTACATTATGGTATATTTATGATAAAAGTCAGTACACAAAACATTTCATTAACAAGGGAAAACAGGTTAGGTCAACAGAAAATATTGACTTTGTAGGCGCGGGTTTAAGTACCTATAATATTTGATTTCTTGGAAATAAAACTCGACAAGAAAAATTATGTTGCTAATAAAAATTTTTAGGTCGGACGTGGAAAAACATTTTGTCATGTTTTAGCTTTAATTTCTTGTCTTTATTACTCTTTTCTTGCTTAATCTATTAATTATCCTTATACGAGTATTACAAAATTTGGGTTGGGCACACACATTGTAGGAACAAAGTTAAGACATTCTGAAAATGGTACGAATATGAAAAGAATGGTGGATTTGTAAAAGCTATATTCTAGACGGACGTCATAAAAAAGATTTATGAATGACTAAGGGTCAATTTTTCTAGAAAAAATGAGTTAATAGTTATTTACATCCAGCAAGTCATCATTAAAAGTTATATTTTTTATAAGACCGGGGCATGTTTGCTTCATAGATGCTCAATGTCGAATATAGATAAGGGGCACTGATATAATAGTTGTGGGTCAAATTAACAGCCTATATAGAAAAACCTTATTGAAATAGCTGAACATTTTCCATTGTTAGTCAATCATACAGTAATTATATCGCAAAATTTACCGTTACTGAAAACTATGTCAAGATACTGTTAGATCAGAGTTTCTAAACTTTTTTGTCTCGTAGACTACAAGCCGTCTTCCTAAAATGAAATGTTTATTATTTTATCAACTTTCAAATGAGCTTTGTACTGCCGAAGCTTTAGTCTGGTAATAGAACGCACAACGCAGCCGGTTGGGACTAGTATGAAAAATGTTAAATTAACAACACATATTGTTAAGGTTTTTCATAATTTCTGTGTTTTATCATCAGATCAAGGTTTGATACGGAGCTTCTCTATAGTTGAAGTATTTAACGGAAAAGTTCCATTGAACAATGGCCTGTAGGATATATTTACCCCCAACCAGGGGCAGATCCAGCTTCTCTCCTTGGGGGAAGGGGCGGTGATATCACAAAATTACAGTAAGGCAAACGAAAGCAAGTTGTCGAGGGGGGGGGGGGGGGGGAGACAGCAGCAAGAGTCTATTTTTCTGAATTTGAAGCTCTTGGAGAGAGAGGAGGCGATCACATCAAAAAACAAGTTGCCGACAGGGGAGAGGATGCGAGCAGTATACATATTCCTAGTATAAGAGGCAGAATCTCAAGAAAAACAAGTTGTCAACGGGCGGGAGTGCCAGCAGCATACACATTCCTAATATAAAAGGCAGAATCGGTTCTATTTTCCTGAACTCAAAGCTCTTGGGAAGGGGAGGGGCGATCGCAAGGATACACATTCCTATATTCTATTCAAGAACTAGAAAGAGTAATAAAACTGTTACCGAAACTTCCAACGTACCTGCTCTAGTGTCTCAGGTAACTGAGGACTGCCGTAAATCTAAATATATTTAATTATATTTAAATATTAAAAGCTTTTATAAATTTACTGCAAAAATAACATTTCTGATAGTTCATTTTCATCCCTGTCAGTGAACTAAGTACACCTTACAGGGTGTCCTTAGTGATCTATCTTGTTTATGCTTGTTTTTATATATTATTTGAGATTAGTGAGATACCCAAACGATATGGCGTCCACCTCCATATTAATTCCAAAATCGTTAAACTAGGGCATTTTTTCTTCAACGAAAAACTTATGATGATGGATTTTATGATGCCTTAAGTTATCAACATGTAGATAATAATGTTAAAAACTCTGTTGAGATGTGTTCCAAAATGCAGAAGTTGGAAAATCTACTATGTACCGAATACTGAAGGAGAAAAAAACTACTGGAATTGTTAGTACTCCAAAGCCACATTCGATCACAGGCAGACGAAAAAGCTGGTTGGAAGAAGAGAGGTAAACTGCAATAAAAGGAGTTGTACATACATTTTATTATGAGAAGCAGATCACAACCATCGACAAAATTCTAACCAAAATTAATAAAGATCGGGATTTACCTGAAATTAAAAGAACTGAGCTCTGGAAATTGCCGAGAAATTAATTTTTGCTGGGAAAAACCAGATAGCAAATCTGTTTTTATTGATCGTCCGGAAAATGTCCGTTGGAGAAGGAAATATCTCTCTCTAGTACAAGGTAGAGTTACTAGAAATAACACAACTTACAAAATTAGTAATTTAACTGAGCTTTTGAAAGATTTTTTTGAATAAAGTTACTGCAGAAAATTGGGAAAAATCCATATAATAAAAGAATAAAAGAAAATGTGGAAACTCGATCTCATGATCGGAAAGATAGAGGAACCAATTTTAGTTAATTTGAGCGAAGATAGCTTCACTGACTATGATTACGAATTAGATACATATTGTGTACCAGTGTAAACACACAATTTTTGTTTGTTGTCTCGAGGCCAGTAAAATATTGAATATCTCAACTATTTGCTCAAATATCAATGATGGCATATCAGACAATAAATAGTTTTTTTTTTCATTTTTTTACTTTATAATTTTTAAACTATATTTTTTTATTTGTGTATAACCTAAAATAATTGTTGACAATTTAATTAACCAAATTATTTTTATGTAATAAAGAATTACAAACTTTCTAGGGATTCGCTCCGGCTTTGCACGGGAACTGTTGTGTTACTGTTTAACATATAAATTATACCCATATCTGCCTCGTGAAATATTTAATCCATTGATGAAAACCGGAATCAAATCGGTTCAGTAGTTAAATAATAATTTTTAAGAGAAAAATAATTGAAAAGTAATTAAAAAAACTTAATTAGTTTAATTTTTACAGATGACAGTAGTTGTGGGGTTATTAGTTAATTGTGCGGATTAGTGATTTCCAGATCATCATATGTTGGAGGTGAAGATTGATGGTCAATTTGTACTATTGAACGCTGATGCACCGACAGTAATTTTAAATGTATTAAAATTAATAATTATAAATAAATTTTTATCTTTTTGTAGGACTGGCCATGCTTATGGAGGAATCTGTATGTAGGCAAGAACCGACGTAAAGTACGATATGGTCAGTGTTACTGAATTTTGTACAGAGATTAACTCATGATTCTTTACTATTGAGGTCCCTCACATAAAATTAGTAATATTGAAGGTATACAGACTATTTAGGTCTGCTCTGGTCAATTCGTTAGGCTGAATATGGGACTGAAAATCAATGCTTCCAAGCAGATTAGAGAGAGACTTTTAATAACAAGGGGAACTGATTTTATTTTGGGTGAGAAGTGTGATTTACCGGGATATTTTCTATTAGAATGTAAACTCTAATTGGTTTTCTTGGCATTTGGTTTCCGTTTGTCAGCAGTTGATCTGCAAGCATCTTCCTAAGTGTGATGTTAGCCTCCTGTTCGTTGGTTTAATGATACATTAAGTAAATGAGGGATGAGCTTTTTGTGAAGTAATGCAAACTTACGTCTACGTGACACATTTTTCCAAATTTGACGGTATACATCAGAGCAACGTTACTATTTTGGCTCATGATTATATTTAAATAAATTTATAAAGAAAAATTATCTGTGATAAAGAACATGTAAAAATAGTGTTTATACAAAATAAATTTCTTGTAGTAACTAAAAATCTTGGAAAGTAAAAAATTACTGTATGTATAGTTGCAATTTAAAGTCATATATTAAGTTCAATCTTAGAATTTCGTAATCAGAATTCCAGAAAGGAAATCTCGAAGATCATATTAGCTTCAATAAAATGCGGTTGCATACTTCATTAATTTAAAATTTTGATGGCTGCCACTGCTGTATGAGTTATTCTGCATTACATTACCATTGTGTTCATATAAATATCAGTAATATTATAATTTAAATTTATAAACTATACGAACTAAATATTAATGTTTAACATAAATAAAATTTATGATTGGTACATGCACATATAGACAGTGTTGATGGTAATAATGACATTGTTGGTATAGCAAATGAACGAGCATTATTTTAGACGAAATTGTTAAACAGTTATTAAAATTGGCCTGTCGAAATGTTTATATGTAGAGTAGATTGAAGCTTTAGAACAAAATAACGAACATAATGAAATATTACTAATAATAGAGTATTTATATGCAAGGAAAAATAATGATTTTTAGAAAATATAATTTAGTTTTCTGGTTTAGTTACGTAAAACAATTGTTTAAAATGTCATGTTGAATTTTAGGAGTAGTTGAACTTCCTATGTCTTTGTAGTTTTTATTATATCTTCAGTTTTCCTCAATAAGTTTTATTTAATATATATATATATATATATATATATATATATATATATATATATATATATATATATATATATATATATATATATTTAAGAAAAGCAGTTTCTAAACCTTGTTTCGCACCTTTTCACGTAAAAATTGTAAATTTAAGTCTAACCTAATTGCCATGAAAATTAGAATATAATTAACTAGTTGTGACTTTCTTGTAATATTTTGAAAATCTGTATCGTATATGTTATAACTGTAAAACGATAAACTCGTATTTGGAGAACTCTAAGAATCAAGTGGTTACAGCTTTGGATAAAATGGATACTGTTTTGCCACCTTGGAGTCATTGCGAGATACATTAATCTCGATTAGTATTTAGTTCAAATAATTTATGGATATTATAATGAATTCAAATTAAAAGTCAAAAAATAAAATTTTTATAAAAAAAGATTAAACCGACTTCTAAAAGTGTGCCAAACGAGTTATCTGAAAACTTTTGTTGATAAGGAATTTGATGAGAGCCATCACAGTCCCATTTTGTTATAAGTTCTAGGTTCTCTAATTCTTCTGCATCGCAGCTTTGAAAAACATCCTTAAGATAAAGACAGTCTCTTTACTGTGTGATCAAGTAGAGCCTGAAGCACAACTTCAACATTCGTCTCTGTAAATCGAATTGACTATGGTTTTGGATAGCAGAGTTTCTTTGCTTCACTAATTAGAGTCTAACAAGGACATATACCCTTATTGGAATCGTGTAACAACTCTCACTGCCTCCTTGTAAAGTAACCTTCAACAAAGATTTGCAAGGCTTGCTCAGGTGTGTAATTTTTTACTTTCGGTTTCTGAGCAGTATTTATTACCTTTCTGTAACGTTTGGCTCTTGTTGGTGTTGAAGTTGCATATATTATAAGTTTAGAGGCTGCGGCATTTCCAGACATTCGTTGAGTTTCGCTGGCTGCATAGGTAAGCTCTTCAACAGGTACCTGTTCGCGGAGTTCTTTAGTATTTCATCGTTTACTACGATCGTATAATTCTTGAAAATGCTTCCTTGGGCGTCCCATAGAATTCGTGGTCCAGTTATGTATTGGTATTGATGTACTAAATCATTTCTCGTTTTTTTTTTCAAAAATCTTTCTTCAATATAGTTAGATGATATCCATCTCTTCTTCAAATCACTATTAAAATATTTTAAATGGTGACGTAAAGTATGGTACTCGTTTTGGGGACATTTCATCATTTCGCGGAACCTATGTTCCTTATCTTCAAGTGTTCTGGATGTGCTTTGTTCAAAAAGCATATATAGCATTTTCCGATATACCTCAATAAGATTTGAAATCAAATCCTTACCTATAGGAAAAAAATATGTATATAAGTAAAACATAACCAAAATTATTGCAAAAAAAAAACTATGGAACTCAAAGCGATTTTTTTAAGAGGTGGAAACATGTGGAAAATGTTTTGACTGTTATGATATGGCTAATGTCTATAGTTTATGATAAAAAAAGAATTGTAGCCCGACCTTGCTCGGAACATTATCAAAAACATTAATCAGTTAAAAAAAAAATTGAAAATTTTCTTGGATATTGTTTTAGGTCCATAAGAATACTAAACAGTCATTATATTTTTAAATAATTTATATTAAAATTAAACACATACCTTGTTTTTCAGATTCCATCACAAAAATTTTTTTTTTAATATTCACTTTATAAAATACCAAACACCAAACACAAGTCTAAAAAAAATCTATCAAGAACGAATGCGTGCGTATTGAACAAAGCTTAGATTGCAATTAAGTGTGCGGAGCGTAGCGGCGGGGAGGGGCCACTTTATCATAATTTTATGATAGTACGGTTACTCAGGTATACAATAAAAATAAATTCGATGATTACTTGTATAGTTGGCATTTTTCCTTTTTGTCCGGTTTTTGAGGCCAAATGCTCGTTAGTGAGTCGGTTCAATTTTTTTTATAAAAATTTTATTCAAAACATCTATTTTTTTTATTGTGTAGGAAAATTTCCAGATCTTTTACAGAAAGAGGGAAAGGCAGGAAATTATTAATTATAAATGCATTTCTTTGCTGCAAATATTTCCTAAAGTTTTTTAGAGAATAATTCACTCTAGATTATTTCATTACTTAATAATATATAATAAGCATGGTTTTCTTCCAAAAAAAAAAGAAGATTACTACTACAGCAATTTTCAAGCCTTAAATAAAATAATCCATGGTATTGATAAGGGTAATATAGTGATTGGCATATATTTTAATTTTAGTAAAACATTCAATCTGATTGATAACAGATTATTTAGTATTAAAGATGAAATCTCTTGCTATAAGTGAGGTGATGACTTCTTTAAGTCTGTTTTGCTTCTGTTCCTCAGGGATCAATTTTGGGCAAATTTGATTATTAATATTTGTCAGCAAATACTGAGATTTTAGTTCAATTTGGGGATGACACGTCATGTGCGACTTCTTCCTCCAGTAACTGCATACCCAAAAGATTTCGCTTATAGCACAGAACGTCGCTAATTAGTGCCATTGTAATAGAATTGTTCTCAATAGTGAAAAAAGTACAATAATTTTGTATGGACATAATATAATTGAATATTTGTATGTCCAAGACAAAAAAACAGCAATACTACGTAAACCCACCCAGCAGCCCTAGTAATAGTCCTATGACTTGTAAGTCACCACATATTTGCCTCTTATACATGCCGTAGCTTATTGCATTTAGAATTTACTTTCGTATCTTTCCTTCATGTCAATTGCATGTGCAAGAGGAATAAAGGATTTTGTGTTTCTATTATGGAGCAGAACTGCTTGTAAACTTAATTTATAAAAATCTATAAATAAGCGCCATTCGTTCAGGTTATGTGCAAATCCTAATTGCTCCATAACACCATTTGAATTAACACAAACACAAATTTTATGCTGCAGACTCAAACCGAGGATAACTCCTGGTTACGGTTCCTAAATATTGTAAGTTTGGTTCCAATGGCTAGTAAATTCCATTGTTGTAATCTAGACCCTCAGCATACTTCAGCATGCTTTTTGGACAAGCAGAGGTCCCGAACTAGATCATTTAATTCAGGTTGTTCGATTAAATAGGGCGCTTTTCCTTCCCTTTCGGGAAAATAAAAATCTTCCGTTTCTGACACATTATCGGATTCTGCCTTATCATCATACCGGTTTTATTGCTGAGGGAATATCTGGATATTTAATATTATGTTTGCTCGTTCTTGAAAAACTAGACACTTTTGTCATGCAAAGGTAACAGTCATTAAAATGAGTTGTTGATTCTTGTGAAATCATTGGAACTGCAAAAGGCATAGAAGAGCATTTGCCATTTAACCTGTTACTTAGATTTGATGTACAGGTTTGGCAACATATGTGAAGAGCTTAGTCTCGATCTTGATCACTAACAAGACATCCAAAATATTTATGATAAGCCACTTTGGTCATTTTGTTAATTGTCTTTTTTTGCGTTTTAGGGGTAAACTGACCACATATGTAGCAAAAACTATTCGCGGTGTTAACACTTCATTCAACACAAAGATAACACTAACACAAGGCTCTTATTATTGCCTTGTTCGCGCAGTTCGCTTCTCTATCTAAACCAATACTGATGATACATTGAGCTGTTTTTATAACTGTTCCGTACTTCTGGTATTTTCTAGAAAAGTTCGAAAAGCAAAGTACGTCTCGTATATAGGGGTTATCTTTAAATAGATGAAATTATATGGATTTAAATGGGTACTTTCGTTATTTTAAGCCCTAGGAGATTGAGACCTTTTGGTTGATTTGTCATCCCTAGACAGCTCCCACGTGGCGTTGCCAGATTGTGTACATCTTATAGAAAACGTAATTTTGGCAACGTTGCGTTCCGGTATATTACAAATTACTTTTTAAAATAATGTGATTAAAATACTCATTCATTTTTGCTTAAAAAATCATCAATAATAAAAATTGTCTTATTAGTATATTTCAATGATCTCAGGAACTTTGAAATTGAAGTTCTAAACGATATTGATAAAATTGATGGAACATGTGTTCCACGAGTAGAATGCTTTAGAGATCTGGGTGTGACATTTGATAGCAAACTTTCATTTGTTCCTCATATAAATGATCTTATACAAGTGTGTTTTAAATCATTAGGCTTTATTATTAGAAACTCAAAAACATTTTCTAATCAAAGTAAGCTCATTTTACTTTATTACGCTTTTGTAAGATCTAAATTGGAATATGCTTCCATAATATGATTTCCTTATTATCAAAACCATATTAATGACCTTGAGAGAGTTCAGCGGCGTTTCTTGAAATAGTTAAGCTTTCGGATTGATGGACATTATCCTGAAACAGGGTTTCCGCATGAAATCTTACTTCAGCGGCATTCTTTTTGTTCATTAGAACAGACGTATCGTCACAGACCTCAAATTTCTCTATAAAGTTTTGCATAACAGAGTAGAATGTAGTGATATACTGAAAAAAAATAATTTTTCTTGTACCTAGGACTTTAGCTCGCCAATCTGCCACATTTTGTTGTCCTACACCTCCTACAAATGTGTGTAACTACTCTCCTTTATATAGGATGTGTAGAAACTACAACGAAAATCAAAATAAATTCGACATATTTAGCTGCAGAATGGCACAAATAAAAAAAAATAAGTAAGTAATATTTTGTAGTTTTGTTTCTAGTAATTTGTGTATGCTTGCTTTGTCATTGTAAATATTTAAGTTTTTTTTTTCTGTTGTACCCATTTGTTAATTGGTTTTTTAAACTGTGAAATGGGTGTAAATAAATAAATAAATAAATAAATATTTAAGACGTGTTATATGTATTAGTGAAATCAATTGTCAACCATTATATATTTTCGAGAAGATTAAAAAAATTGAAATTGGGCTATCAAATAAAACATAATCTGATGCCATTAGAAAAAAAAAAACTAAGTTCGCTAGTACATTTTTCATTAGCTTATATAATAATCAAGATACGAGGGGAGCTTTTAAATGGAAAATTTTCGATTTCTCCCTGTAATTTCAAAACAGAGGGGGCTAGGAAAATTTTGTTTGTTGCATCTTTTTTAAGCAAAACAGTAACATTGGTTTACAAAAATCGCAAGTCTCTATATTTAATAATAATAGAAATACCCTATAAAAGTATCGAAAATTGGACACAATGTACAGATATAAAAAATATATACAGCAATCGAATTTAGAACCTCCTTCTAAGAAATCGGCTAAAAAAGACTCTTATGTTTGATTCCTAATATTAAATAATTTGATTTTGAAGATAAGGCGAAGTTAATCTTTAATATAAACAACCTGTATTTATATTATGTTATATTAGACATATCCATATACTGTGGTGGGCATTTAATTTGTTTTAGAAGACTACACGGCATAACTGAGAAATAAAATGAGGTAGCATATTTTCTTGTTATTTAACTTACATATTTGTGTTGCTAGGGATACTTTATTTTCTTTCTCAATTTAATTACTTCCAGAATTTATACTGCGCAATAAACAAAATTCCCAATTATAATTAAGTTCCTCCGTAACGACCTTTTCTGTATAATTTCCACAATTCCCATATTACATAATAATTATCATATACAATTAATATTCAATTCCACTCCGAGCCCTTCACCCTCTAAGCAAATTACACTTTGAATCTAATAAGCCACCGAAATTGTCTTTAACATAACCCTGACCCATTCTAATTGTCTTGAACTGTCTTTGATTTGTTACACCCCATGCTTGAACTCGGAACTCCTTATCTTATTGTCTGTCTTGACTTTAACAGAGAATTAAATTAATAAAATTTGACAGATAAATGTATCTACGTTATATACTATAGTATTATGACAAGGTTATACTTTTTATTTTAAAGATCCATTTTCTAATTTGTTGGAATTGATTTTAATTTTGTTTGGTTTAGGGTCAAAAAATAGTTTCTTTTTAATTTTACCTTTTCAAGATCTCTCTGGAGCATTTTCGTAAAAGAATTTTCCCGAAAATTGCAAAACTATGAAGGCGGGTAATAAAAATAACAGTCACTATCAATCTTACCTACAAGAAAATACGTTTTTTTTTTCAATATTGTTCTTTTTCAATTGATGTACATAATATTTTCGAATGTAATGAATAAAAACCCTTTTTTATAATTGTATTCTATAAAGCATCTACTAAAGTTATAATAATTTAAACGTTAATCATCTGTCGACTGTATCTCCAGACCCTGTATATTACCTTTTATCCAAAGTCTCTTTGCGACATGGTAAATGAGGTCAAAAATAGTGGATATGGACACTTATATTAACATTGTCATTAGAATCTACATATACGAGTAAAACTTCAGCTCAATTAGACAAGTGGATGTATGTATGTATGTATACAGATTTGGGGTATGCACCGTGATCTGAAAGATCTATTGTGCCCCCCTCCTGCTGCTAAGCCATTGGGGATTCCTCGTCGACTAAAATAGGTCTCCCAATTTTATTTCTCTCAGAAGACTGAATGTAAGACGACATTAGATTGAGTGATTGATGAATCACATATTAGGGTTTTGCAAGGAGATGCATTCTGAAAGAATGTGGATAGATATATCGTTCTCGTCTTCACAAAATCTACATTCCTCTGTATTCGTTAGTCCTAGTTTTTTAAAGTACCCCTTCAGGTAGCTGTTAGGATCCCTAATAGAATTCTGAAATAGGTTTTATTTAGGTCAGTACGTTCGGTAAATTTCTTTTGGTCATGGTTCCACAAAACTGTGTTCGCTTGAGTCATTCCTTGTAGATTTATCGAATAATTAGATAATCTATTTTCATCTTTCCTTCCTAGTTTTTCTAGTATTGCGGTGCTACTAATTCGCCAAAGAGGTTCATGAACCAGTAATGATGTTATAGTCGCCTTATTTGGTAGTTTGTCTACTATTTCATTTCCTGCCACTCCATTATGATCCTACAACCATAGAAGGGTAACAGTGTTGTTCTCGTCTAATTTGTTTACTTTCTTTAAGCATTTTTAGACCACCTTGGAGCTGAGTATGTGAGAAATCAACGCATTGATGGCTGCTTGACTCTCGGATATGGTGATGACCACTTGTTGGCGATGGTTTTTTTCTTTATTGTACTGAGCTCATTTGTTCACGAGTAAGTATGTAAACTATCTAAAATATAATATATATTTATATATATATATATATATATATATATATATATATATATATATATATATATATATATATATATATATATATATATAATTATTATTAAAAAATACAAGACAGTGGAAAAGCTCTGGGCCAGAAATATTAAAACAGCGCTGTTTCGTCCTCATTTGAAACTCCAGGCCATTGCATTCGGTACAATCCATCATCTTGCAGTTCTATATACTGTTTTAAAAATGTTAAAACAGTGACAAGACACGAATAGAGACTTCTCGACAGATCCCTCAATAACACAAAAATATGATCCACTAACAATGTTATATAAAAACGTGATATATACCGCGACAGTAAAATAAAAATGGGAATATATCAAACTTGATACGAGAAGCAAGCTATCCAAAGGATAGAGATCCCATCATTCGGCAACCAAACTAACCTCCATTGTCTTGGAATTCTACGCACTTTTTAATATAAGAATAATGTTTACTAACAATGCTGCTGCGTCTCCCTTTTTACAGGGTACGGCAACGAATGCGTACGGTAGCTCAATATGTCGGAGGCTAGGTTCATATCTCTTTTAGAGATAATTGTGCTCTGCTTTGATTACCCAATAGGCGCCACCTGTTTTACATTATCTGTGTTACTTACCTAGTGATTAAACAAGAAAACACATAGGTATCAGGAATGATTTTAATTTATTGACTGCTGGTGTATAGCTTCATAATGAAATCACTTAATTAAAACAAAATAACAATTCCATTTTATTCCAAAAAATTACTATGTACATAAATCAGAATGGTACCTACAATTTTTAATACCCTTTCTTGAAAACGATTGGTGTTACATCGTTTTTAAAGGTTATATAGAAATTTGGCCGCAAACGTTCTAGAACCTTTAATTGCCAAGACTGCAGAGAGTAATTATTATAAAGAAAGTTATTAAGATGTTCTTATATTTTATATTATGTCAAATGTAAATATGTTATGTTTTATTTGCATGTAAAAAAATTGATCTATAGTTCCAATTCCCTAAATTAAAGTTTTCTCCTACCTGGTCAGTAGTGAACATAACCCGATCCTCTCTATCCCCCCACTCCTCGACCTTGACCTTGACCTTGCCTCACCCCTCTTTGGCCCCGCCCACATGTCCTTGTCATTGACCTTGAAAGTGCACGTGTGCTTTGGCCTTGGCCTTGTGTTCAAGGTTGCGTGTGTGACCTTGACCTTGACCTTGGTCGAGACGACCTTGACTTTGTTGAAGGTCATCTTGGGTGTGTGACCTTGAAGTAGTTATTTGTGCATTGTAATAGTGTGGGATGATCTTGAAATGATTTTGACCTTGCAAATTGTTCTATAAATTGTGTGAGTTTATTTGCATTCATTCAGTGTGAAATGTCAGATACGGAACTATCTAAAGAAAAAATTATAGAGCAAGTCGGCAGAGTAATTTGTTTATATCAGAGTAATTTAAAAAGTTTGTGTGATTTTGAAGAGAAGGATCTAGCATTTTTTCCTCTCGAATATTTAAAAACTTGCGTTGATACGCTGAGTTTACGGCAAATTTGGGATAAGCTGCCAGCGTCATATCGGTGTAACAAGGAACTACAGTTAAGCTTACCCTGTTACATTCACTATGAACAAATATATCGTCATTATATAGATGGGCCACCACCAGCAATAAAAAAGTGTCGTGAATGTAAAAATGAGTGAATAATATGAATAGTGCTTTGCAAGAGACAGTAAAAAAATTGGGCGATGAGTTCACTGAAACGGCTAGTAATTATTTCAATGATGCAATGAAAAGTCGAGCAGAATGGGCGTCGCGCTATTGTGATTTGGCTTATGAATATGAAAAGGCTGCGAATGCATGTCGTAAATATTGCAAGCAAAACAATAAATTTACAAGACTTTGTTCGTGAAATAAAAAAGTTGGGGTTTAGTGACTGCTTGGAAAAACTGATTAGGTTCATTGCAAATCCGGTTGTGTTAGATGAAATTAGAGTGTAGGACATAAGTTTAACGTAGTAGTACTTAATATGGAAAGTTTAGTGCGAGAAATGTACGAAGAATTTCTAATTTCTGCAGCCTGTTCGGAATTTTACGCATATGAAATGCAAGATTAGGAGGCTCAGGATTTTAGTGTATTTTTTAAGTATATGGACCATGCCGAAGTGTGTCTTTTAGCGAGTATAGTTTGTAAGAATTTTCTAAGAAATAAAAACAAACAATAATTATTGAACAAATTAAGAAAATTAGGTTTAGGTGATAATGTTACACGCATAGAAGAATGGCAGAAAAAAATCAATCAATAAAGTACATAAAATGTAGTTATTTGTTTCATTACATTTTGTCCTTGAAGTTATCCTTATACCAATTTAAATGTGTGACGTCATTTGACCTTGAATACTCCTCCCACTATTTCTATCGTTAAGCTACCCCCACCATTGTTACAATTCGACCTTGAAAACTCGCTATAAAGGTTAGTGGGAAAAGAAGTGACTTCAAACAGTCGCAGATATCAGTGGCATAAACATCAAATATTGTGTTCGTGTAGTGTTCTGAAAGTGCTTTTATATTCACGGTAATTTTTGGATTTATATACCATTTTTTCAATAATGAGTATTGCAAAAGAAACTCTAGATGAAATTAATGAAATGTTTAGCAAAGATTTCGAGGTTTTAGAGAGAAAAAAGGTTACCGAAATGATTGTAGGCAAAGTGTATAAAATTGTAAAGATGGTTTCAATGACTACACGATTTGGTAAAACTCTTTTAGTGGCTTTACACGATGACGGTGATAATAGCACATTTGAGACTTTTTTGCCAAAACGTGTGGCCGAAACACTATCTGACGATATTGTAGATATTATGAGTAAAACTAAAGATAAATACACTCTAACTTATTTGGGGCAGGGCACTAGAGTTTTTGGAAACAATACTCGAACATTATTACGTTTTGGCTCATTGGAGTAAATTGTATGTAAATTGTTTGAAAAAAAGGATGTAATTAAATTTAAAATATAGTTGCACATGTCAGAATACTTACGCGTGTTCATTATTTCTGTTAAAGATGTCTGCTGATGCGACGACGACGACGACCACCAACGAATGTGTAGATAGATACATATTTTGGTTGGGGAGAGAATTAAGAAATAGGGCTCACGATATGTTAGATAGCGTAAATGATTGGTCGCATATTGATGTAACCAAAGATCAATATAAGAACGAGATCAGGGATACAATCAATTTTATGGCTGGGGCACACTTGTGCGACAAATTTTTATATGGTTCCATAGACATGGATACATTTTGTGCTGAAATGGTTGAAGAAGAATTAAAAGAATACCTCGTCAATATTCCACATTTACCAGGTGAGCTTGCTGCAAAATATGAATTGGTTTCTGCAACAGCAACAGCCCAAGACGTTGACGATCGAAATAGTGTCGGATGGGATAGAATTTTGAGCAACGAAAACGAAGACATGGAAAATTAATTTTTTATAATTTTTGTATTTGTGCAATTAAATAACTGTAAATAAATATCTGTCACAATCACAGTTTTATTTTATTTCTTTTATAAACATACCAACCCAGTAGATCATAGTCAGTGTTTCTTTTTCTCAGCTGAAATATTTAATATAAGTAGGGCAAATAAAAATAAAATAGTTTAGTAAAGATTGAAAATGAGTCGAGGAAACAACACAATTGATAAATTTGGTCGTCAGAAATATAATGAAAAATATCATATATTATCTGGGCCACAAGGGATTGGTTTTAAACTTACAGCGGATGGGCAGTATGATATGGGTGGAAAAATCATAACCAACTTAGGCGAACCTAAAGATGATGACGATGCTGTGACAAAACACTTTGTTAATAGAAAGTTTTACAATTTTGCAGTTGTAATATGTGACATATTTAACAAGGATGTCCTCCCCATGATATACAAAAATAATAGTGAGCTTAAAACAAAAATTGAAGTTATGCAGAAAATACTCTATCATCAGCCTTTAAATGACTCATTAAGCGCACTGTCGTACGGCTCGACTTCAAAAAAAATCTAAAAAAAGGGAAAGCAGGTTAAAGAATAGGAGAACGCACTCCGAGTGGCATAGCCTTGAAGATAACGTCGTAGTCGTGGGTGAATTGGACCTTCCCTCCAAGAATATTGAAATGTTATTTATGTGTATGATGTTTTATTGTCATTGTTTTTAATGATGAAGATTGAAATAAAAAACTTTATTTTACAATATATTGTTTATTTATTTTACATTTTAAATAAAAAATATAGTCATACAATATGTTATTTAAACAATATTAGCTTTATCTATCCAAGAGTTGAAGTGGTTGGGAAATCCTAGCCATTTGACAAATAATTGTTCGATGTGATTTTTCTTGCGTTGTCTAAGGACCTTTTCTACTAGATAAACGTCAGGACTGCTTGTTTTTTGTAGTTCTGATTCGTAAAAACACCCTCTTATAGGCTGACCTTCTAACGATTCCAACAAGTAAGTAGGTGGATTTGTAACGTTAACTTTTACAACTTTAAATAATTCGGTTGACCAAGAGGGCGTATATCCTTTCTCAAATAAGCTTTTGTACTTGCTAATACGCACAATGTCACCCATGGAAAACTTAAATTTTTTAGGTACAATTTTTAAATAATCATATGCTTTAATATGTGTTTTTTCTTGCACGTCTGCAGGCTTCATTCCAATGGTGCGATGTTTCGAATGGTTATAGGTTTTTGTTACTGCCGATAATACATGTATCCATTTGTAAGATCCTCTTGTCGAGAATTGTTTATATAAATTATTTTTTAAAGTCCTTATGACTCGCTCAACAATTGCAGCTTTCTTTGTGCTGTAAGTGGAATAATGATTTATATTATATTTTTTCATCAGGGCTTGAAAGTTTGTATTATAGAACTCCTTTCCTTGATCACTTTGCAGATTTGTTGGTGTATATGATGCCTCTTCAATGATGCTTTTCATCGCATTAGTAACTTCTATACAAGTCTTGTTTTTCATGGCTTTGGTATAGACAAATTTCGAGTAAAAATTTATACAGACCAAAATATAACGATAACCATCGTTTTCATCAGCATACTGTTGCATTTCAGCCAAATCAATTTGCCACAAATCTCTGTATCCTTTTATTATCGTGCGCCGTCTTACAAAATTTTTTCTAGCCGTTCTATGTAGTTCATTAACAATCTTGATTTTTTCTAGACTGGGCTCCATATTATTAGTAATACTAAAGGTTTCAGATCGAAGGAAGAACTGAATAATATCATTAAATATTGAGCTTAATATATTATATCTTCTTCTCGTAATTCCTCTATGATTGACATAATTTCATTTTCGTGTCCAGTGTGACCGGCCATTTTGGAACTCCACAACAAACGTAAACGATCCACCAACTCTTTAGCTTTGTTCCAGTAGACATATTGAAATTTTTTCGAAGATAATTTCTTTTTTGTGGGTAACTGTAGTTTTTCCGAGAGATTTTTTCTTGTAATAGTACCACCTAATTTTGTGCCCATTATCAGAGGTTTAATAATTCGTAAATATTTGTTCCATCTGGTCTCCCGTAAACCATCACTTTTTTTAAAATTGTTGTAGACAGCATTCGTTGATTCCAAAATTTCCTTGTACGTTGAAAGTACATTATCAATTAATTGTTGTTCCTTGCCTACACTTGGGGGTGTTTTAAAAAATAACAAATCATAAAGTGCCGGTGATCCACCATATTCTGCAACATTTTTCACTTTTTTGTATAAGAAAATATTTCCATTTCGAAAACGCACCTCTAAATTACCAATAAAATTTTTGTTATAATCTGTTTTTGAACCAAAACGTACACCATATACAGTATCGTATAGAGATGGTTTCGAACGTAATCCTTTCAGGTGTGCGTTTAATGTATCAGAAGTTGTGGTGTCAGCGGAGGCGAGAGATGTATTAGTTGATGTCGAGGGTGTATCAAACACCGATTGGCTAATATCTTCTTTTGAAATGCGATGCTGCTGCTGCTGCTGCTGAATAGGTGTGGAGGTTTGAAAGGAATGTGTAGGTTGGGGAAAACCTGATATTTGAGTCGACTGCACTGATGTACTGAGACTATGCGACTTTGTAGCTGGATAATGTTGTCACTGTTGTTGTTGTTGTTGTTGTTGTTGTTGTTGTTGTTGTTGTTGTTGCTGCTGCTGCTGCTGCTGCTGACGTTGCTTAACCACATCAGATATAGTTGTCAATGGCTTAGAAATGGGTTCGTAAAACTTTTCCAATTCCACCACATTAAATTCTTTAGCCGCTTTAATTTGTTTAAATTTTTTTCTGACGGCATTGGTAGCTTCCACTAGTTTACGTTTTAAGTCGATCGCGTTATTCATGATGTTAACAAAGGACGTTTCAACAATCAAATGAGCGTTTTCTCTTATTATTACAGTAATATATAGCTATCAAATCCTTTGCGGTATCTGCCCGATTTCACATCACTGTCTTTATCAATTACTAAAAATCCATACTTATTATCCCAACATTTTGAGCACATTTCTTGAAATTGAGTAAAAGTTAGATCCGGTGAAACGTGGTCGGAAAATATGTGTTTCATATTCAACTCATCTTGTTTAAACATAATAATAAAATTGGCGTTGTCTCGCACAAGCTGTTTAGGCACTCGCGAATATGTTTGCGCTAGGTAAAAGGAGTCGATATTTTTATGACGTCCCATGCTAAAGTACGATCTTATAACGTCTTGTTTTTCACATATAACATCATCAAAGATAAATATAGAGTTTGGTTTTGCATCGGACGGTTCCACAATATTACTGGAATCACTAAAGGCATAGTAGCCTAAACCTTTGATGGGCGCTAAAATTTTCCTTAAAAACTCATATTTCGGTTGATACAGAGATTTCGAGTAAATATAGACATTTTCGAAACGTAGCCCAAGGGGGTGTGTAAGCAGCGAAATCATGACATTAGTTTTTCCACAATTGGATGGACCAATTAACAGGCCGCGAATAGAGGAAGGAAGTAGAGGACCGTGTCTTTTCATTATCTTCTTTTCAAATCCAAGTCCGACTTTTTCATCGAGATTGTCAATAGGAAGTTTTTGTTTAAGATCGATAACGCGCATCTTGGGAAAATTTGATATTTTATAGGCAATTTTTCACAAAAACTGTCATTCAGATGCCGAGCGTCAAATGAAGTGGACGGTCTCACGTTTCCAACAAAACTGGATACGGTATTGTGAATTCGTTAATAAATAAATTACCATTCGAGGTACACATTCCTGGTTATCAATATTGCGGACCCGGAACAAAAGTAATAAAACGTGTAACAAGAGGTGATCCAGGCATTAATCCTTTGGATGCCGCATGCAAAAAACACGATTTAGCCTATTTACATAATAAAGACAACATAAGTGCGAGACATCGAGCGGATTACGAGCTCGAACAAAGTGCTTGGAATAGAGTAAAATCGAAAGATTCCAGTTTAGGTAAAAAAACAGCAGCTTGGTTAGTTACAAACATTATGAAAGGAAAACAACGTTTTGGTATGGGTGTACCATCATCATTATCAACAAAAAAAAACATCTAGTAAAGGCACGCGTCATACAAAAAGGAAAGGTGTTAATAAAAATCGACATGTTCGGAAAGCCAGTTTCGGAACAGCTATTCGACAAGCAGTTCGAAGGGAATTATTAAAAGCCGGAAGTAAAAATGTGTTGGAAAAAAATGTCATGAATGCATCTAAAATAGCTCTGTCGGCAGCACGTAGATCGGTAAAAGCGGCAGGTGGCAAAAGGAAGGTTCGTACACCGAGAATAATACCGATTCCTAAAACTGGTGGAATATTACCATTAATACCAATTTTTGCCGGGTTATCAGCTTTGGGTTCATTAGCCGGTAGGGCAGCGGGAATTGTGCGCGCCATAAAAGCAGTAAAAAAAAGCAGCGAAGATAAAACCGGTGCCGGCCTGTATTTAAAATCGAAAGGAAATGGTTTGTTTCTAAAGCCATATCGTAAAGGTATGGGATTATTTTTAAATCGTAGATCAAAAAACTAATTGAATCCCTACCTCGAAGACCACTATCTAACATCGATATAGAAAAATATGCCAAAAAGAAAAGAATAGGACACTTTCGAGGCGTTTATATGAGGGATTTATTACCTAGACAAGGTCCTCGACGTTACGAAGCAGCAATAGTGAATTTGGATAGTACGCGTGGTGCAGGGACTCATTGGGTAGCTTATAGAAAAAATAATTCTAAAGTAACATATTATGACAGCTTCGGCGATTTACCCCCACCGATCGAATTGGTACGATATCTACAAACGGGATCGGAACCATCAAAAATTATTTACTATACATACGATCGTCAGCAGGATTTTGGAACAGTCTGGTGTGGACATTTGTGCTTAAAGTTTCTTGTCGAATCATCAGCGTAAAAGATGTCATCATCGTCGTCACCATTAACACCGCAAATGGATCGCAATAACTATACTAAAATGTTACAATCACTGAAAGCATTTCATCTAGCCGGTGGATTAAGGAAAATGACCGTGAAACAGTTAGAAAACATGCCCAAGGAAGTAATGATTGCATTAGCCCCAAATGAAATTCCATTCGTTTGGGAAAAGTTGCCCGAGCACCTTAAAAGCGATATCGATATATTAAAATATCAGTGCGGTTGCAAACATTATTTCAGCAGCAGCAGCAATTTAAACGAGGTTACGGCTGATGAGGATCTTACAGCTAGAAAAATATTTTGTTGTTATTGCAAAATCAGCGATGTGCGCATAAAAGCAGAAAATAGCATAAAAACATCACTATCTAATGCAGTGAGAAAAGGTGTGAAGATGAATCTTTTTAAATGTTGCCGCTAAGAATAAAACCGAGATGTGTGATGTTTTAATGGTTAGTCATGTCTTATACGTTCACACTAACAGGACACTCGAGCGTCTTAAGCGCCGATTTTTATCCACCAGTCGAATTAAATAGAGAAAACAAATATGGTCTGGCATTGCTGGGATTTTACACATACAATTCAATTTTTAATGTGGACGAAAGCAACAATAAGTTTGCCTACATGAAGGAGGGTTACACCACCGAGTCGATACAATTGCAGATTCCACCTGGGGCCTATGAAATAGATGAGATAGGTAAAGCTATGTTGGAGGCTTTGAGGATTTCAACTGAAGAAAAGAACGATGGAATCTTTTACTTGGTCGCTAATAATAATACGCTGAAATGTGAACTGAAATCCCAATATACTATAGATTTCCGTGGAGAGGCGAGTATCGGTAAAATGTTAGGATTTAATCATACAGTGTTAAAAAGAGACAAAAAGCACGAATCAACCGAGATGGTGGAAATAATGAAAGTACGCATCATACGCGTAGATTGTAATATAATTTCCGGAGCATATATGAATTCGGTGGAAGGTCATACCTTGTTCGAATTCGATATAGACGTGGAGCCCGGTTACAAAATCAGTAAAGAACCACAAAATAATATTTATATGCCGTTAATGCCGGCAGGACGTCAGTTTATCGACAACATTACTCTTCGCATCTTGGACGATAGCGGTGATCTAATCAATTTTCAAGGCGAGAAAATAATCGTGAAATTGGAACTGAAGAAACTTTCATAGAAATGGGTTTTTGCTTCAATCGTCAATTGTGTGTGCTGTCGACTAAGATGGGGGAACCGCCGAAACATAATAAAAGTAAAAGAAGAGTTAACGTCAAGGTTAGTCGTCGTCCAGACGTTAGATCACAAACATCTCAACAGTTATCTGCCGAAGACTATAAATTTTTAAAATCAATCGGCCTTAAAGTGCGAAAATGATTTCCACCACCAGCGATAAAATAGAGGTTTTCTCCGAGCCCATCTTGGACAATTCCATTATTAGTCTAGAAGAGCATACGTATAAACCATACGGATCTCCATCATTCAACAATTCGGATGAAGTCCGTATCCCCATTAATTTTCAAGATATTATACTGGATATCGCCGAAAGTTACATATATATCGAAGGAAAATTTAAACCCATAGACTCAACGAAAAGATGTTTTTTATCAAATAATGCCCTCGCATTTTTGTTCGATGAAATTCGCTACGAGATGGGAGGTGAGCAGGTCGCCGTAGTTCGTAAACCTGGAGTTACGACGACATTAAAAACCATGGTTTCATTCGGAAGTTTGCAACAAAGATCTCTCATGACGTGCGGATGGGGTCTCGACGAAGCAAACCAAGATATCGTAGACACGGCAAGTAACGTATTCTCCGGGAAATCACCCTTAAAATATCTTATGGGATTCGCCGAAGATTACGCAAAAGGTGTTTTCAACGTAAAACAAGAGCTTATTATGATTATAGCTCGCACTTTTACCAATTGTTACGTCGGCGAAGTAGAGGCAGAAATTAGTATCGACAAAATCGAATGGAAAATTCGTCACATCATTCCAGACGACAAGCAAAAATTGAAAATACTGTCTCGCATTAATAAAGGAGGAAACAATGCCAGTATTCAAATGGCATATCGTAAATGGGATCTGTACGAATTATCAGCTTTAAGGCAAACATCTTCCGACGTGTGGGCCTTGAGAACGAGTACAAGTCTGGAAAGACCGCGCTATATAATCGTCGGGTTTCAAGACAGCAATAATTGCGACAAGAAAGAAAAAAACGCAACCCAGTTTACCCACGCCGACGTATGCGACATTAGACTGTATCTGAATTCAACCGTTTATCCCTACGAAAGATGGAATTTAGATTTCGCCAAGAAACTGTACGCAGCAGCCTATTACAATTACGAAAACTTCCAAAGCAGCTACTACGGGCGCGAAATAAACGATCCGATGATAACGTTCGCGGAATATATGAAAAACCCCGTTTTTATTATCAATTGCAGTCATCAACCAGAGGCGATTAACTCATCGACAGTGGATGTAAAATTGGAGTTCCAAACGAGAAAGAATAAATTCCCCAAAGACACTAAAGTATACGCATTAGTTATTCACGACTCATTTTTTAGTTATAATGTATTAAACGGTTCGGTGACCAATAAATCTATATTTTAATGTATCTATTATATGTAACACAAAATAATGTTCTTGAATCAATAAATTTGTAATGAGTGAAGTAGTAGTTTTATATTTATTTGAAACCCAACCAAAAAAAAAGCTGGCGGAAAAGCCCGCTCTTTAAGAAAAGAGTACGGGAATTTAGAAAATGGTGGTTTATTAAGTGGAAAAAGAGCTTAAATAACACAAGAAAAAATTTTTAAGGCAAAATATGAAAACAACGATTTAGAAAATTTGTAGGAAAGTAACGGTTAGGAATAGGGAAAAAAGTTATAAGAAAAAATTATAGAGGAAATCGAGTACTATAAGCAAGCATTTTTCTCGATAGTAAAAACGTAAAAAAAAATTTTTTCAAAAAAAAACTGAAAAATGGTGAATGCGCGCCAAAGTTGAAGTTTTGGAGCAAAATGATATTGGGAAATTAGAAAGAGAATTTTTTTCTACATATGGTAGTACTTTTCAAAATTCGGAAAGATGAAATTTTAAGAAAAGGGTTATAGTAAGTTAGTAATTTGGATTTTTTAAAGCGCTGTAGCTCGGGAACCGTTCAAAATAGAAAAAAAATAAAAGCACTTTGATAGCCCCAAATTTTGAGGAGAATGCGATGGTGTAAAAAAAATTATAATTTTTTTTTTTTTGAAAATGCTGAATACGCGCTAAAGTTGAAGATTTAGAGAAAAACGGTATTGGGAAATTAAAGAGAGAATTTTTTTCTACATATTGTAGTATTTTTGAAAATTCGAAAAAATTAAATTTGAAAAAAAGGGTTATAGAAAGTTAGTAATTTGAATTCTTTAAAGCGCTGTAGCTCGGGAACCGTTCAAGATAGAGAAAAAATAAAAGCACTTTAATTACCTAGAATTTTGAGTAGAATACAATGGTGAAAAAAAAATTTGGAAAATCTTAAAAATGACAAAAAATTTAGACAAAAAAATGGAAATTCTCGAGTTAGGAGGCTAGAGCCGCCGAACGGGAGTATGTGGAAGTTGTAGGGGAGGTTTTTTTTTTTTTTTCTAAGTCCAAAAATGTAGAGAAAGTCTAGTACTATATGCTAGAAAAGTGGAGGGGGGTAGTTTGTGTCCATAACAGAGATACGGTGAGTTATAAAATCATATTATTCTCAAACTTATATAATGCATATATGTACTCCACCTTACCCCCTCCAACTTTTTGAATGTATATAGAGGCCGGTATTAGAATTATTTCATCATTACACATTCGATCGGCAAGATGGAAGATATACCAAAAAGGATCATTGGCATTGTCAGGCCATTCGTGCCCGGCAAAATATGCAAGTGTGAGGAGTGCGGGGGTACCGCACCAGGAGCGGCACCTTCGGCACCGCCTGCAACGCCGACACCACCAGCGACGGCGACGGTGCCGCCAATGAGAAGACCAAGGGCTGCACCTAGGTCGGTGTTAATATCGTTGGGTATTACTCCACGGTAGGCACCCCACCCTCCCCCCAGGCCCTTTTAGGGCCACAAAAACGGTCCTTTTCAGGACCACATTATATTTTGATCGTAGTTTAGTAATCGTCACTTATGGGGCGAGATATTCGTTTAACGACGATTTGTCTCGTAGCTTAAGTGCCAAGTTATATGCTTGAGAACCTATGAAAATGTTAACAGTCCAAACAAGGTTTCTATTATTTTTTTTGTAATGTATTCTTCACAAAATATTAAGAATAAGTCTTATTGTCTAAACAAATCTAATTCCTTATTTAAAGTTTTTGAAAAAATCAATAATTCTATAAGCTCTCACCAATACATAACATTTAGAATCCGTTGGTGGGGTGGGGGTAGTTCTATATATATGAGACTGGGCCAGTTACACAGTCATATATTCATCAACCCTCATACGATGAACATGGAGGAAGAAAGACCCGCCAGCCGAGGCTCATCCATCTTTAGTGATGACACCGTAGCCGACAACGTTGGAGACCTGCAAGTCTTCGACGACGACGACGACGAGGTGGATTTTGAAATTGACGTCCTACGTTGGGACGACTTGGATGAGCCGATTCCGCTAGTGTATGACCATGATCCGGGTCTAGTGGAATTAGACGATGCGGGCGATTGGGTCTTACAAAGACTCGAAACTCCGTCGCCGCAGCCAGAGCCGGACTCGACGGAAGATGCGGTGCTGGAAATTCCAGCATCACCAACACCCGACGACCCGCAAGGTCCCTGCGATTCGTCAAGCTGGTGGTCGACCAGCGAGGATGGGGCACCATAAGCCCCACACTCTCCCTGGCCCTTTTTAAGGGCACACAACAACGGTCCTTTTCAGGACCACAAAATACTTTGATCGTAGTTTTAGTACATATTAGTACTTTGTTACTAATATTGTATGTATAGAATATACAATATTAGATACAAAGTATTAAAACTTTAAGTGCTGGTGGAACCCAGCTAAATCGTTCGTTCGTATTTGAGACCGCAAACAACTTTTGGTCTCAATACGTAATACGACATTTGTTTTCACCCCCCACCATTAATTTGTCTCTATATATACGCCCACCAATACTTATTACAATCATTTTAGTTCAACATGTCTGCGACTCAACAACAACAACAACAACAACAACAACCCATCCAATGCCCTGTGGTAGATTCTACCACAGAGAATTGTTTGGAGTGGGAGTCGAACGATCCCAGATGGGATGAACTTTGGCGGTTCATCATCGAATATACAGAGGACAGCACCACCATCACCACCCCCGTTGATGATGACGGGCCGTGTGACTCCACAACACAATAAAAGAGTCGCATGTTTTACAACCAAACGGTCCTTTTCAGGACCACAAAATAATTTGATCGTAGTTTTAGTTGGTTATAATACTTTGTAACCAATATTTTATGTTTTTTTTTCATAAAAACATACAATATTGAGATACAAAGTATTAGAAGTTCTGGCGACAGAACCTTAACTTCATAAACCGAACCATGTTTTAGCATACTTGTAAATATTATCAGAAAATATTTACAACTATTGCTATTGCGTAGTTTTAGTGGATTATTCACTTTTTTTTTTATTACCTAATATTATGTGGGACAGGGCCTATATGAAATAACACACAAAAATAAATTTTCAAGTCATTTTTATTCTCATTATAAAATATAAAAATTTGATCAAACACTTTTTTTATTAACTACAATATATATATATTTACAAACTTAATACTATAAATTAAAAGCTAATATCTACAACTACCTAACACCTACTACATAATTTATTAAAGTCCTCTAATTGTCTTTTTAACCGCGCAGATTTCACCTTTTTTATCTCTAATTGTCTTTCAAGTTCTAAAATGTCACTGTCACACTCGTTCACTTCTTTCACTAAGCGTTTTTTCATTTGATAAATGTCTGTTAATTTGCTCTTCTGAGAGTTGGTGAAGTCTTCGACCCACTCCGGTTGCGATGGCTCGGAATATATTAACGAAGAAGAAGCGGTTTTATTTGGTGAAGACGATGACGATGACGACGACGACGACGAAGCAGCGGAAACTTCATCGCCTTCAAAACACCGCTTAAACCGCTTCTTCATGGGTTTCCGGTACCCCAATATCGGCGACAGTGGCGCTGGGGAAGACTTCACCTCCGACACTATTTCCTTCTCTACGCTGGCCGGTGTTGGTGGCGTTGGTGGTGTTGGTCCATCGGGGCTTTCTATCACTTCCACTTCTACCGACAATGGCTCTTGTGGTGCTGTTTTTAGGAAGTCGGTTAATGGAACAGGGGTGGAGGGACGCTTAAAGTTAAACTTTTTCTTCTTCCCTTGTCCCACACCTTTAATCGCTGAATAAAATGTTTTTTTATCGGCGATTTCCGACTTCCGCATAGTCAAGAGCTTTTTCAATTTAGAAGCTTTCGGAGAAGATTCCCTAGGCCGCGATGCTTTTCGCACAACCACATCACTTATCACATTGATTTTTGGCTCCTTCTCCTCCGTCCAGCATTCGAGGAATTGCGCTGCCGACTGAACTATCTCTTCGTCGCGACCATCATTGAGGGCTCGGTCTTCGGCATCTTCATGCTCCATGCCATTCCAATTCTCGAATACCCCCGGACTTAACACTTCCAAACCACTAATATTATCCAGCATGCCTTGTTGCGAACCGCAGCTCACGTCAAGAGCATCTAAAAGAGACCGTACACTCGACATCTTCGATATTAAAACTCACACTATTTACTTTATCTTAGCACTGTACTGTTTGGTGTTCTGACGAACTGTGAAGAGCTCGAGCCAGCAAGTCTGCTTTTATGCCCATTTCCCCCACTACACCACTTTTATTCTTTTTGTTCGATGCATTAAGTATAATATTTAAACTTGTCAGATGCAAGGCCAAGGCCAAGGCCGACGTAACCGGCAATACCAGGGTCGTTTTCAAGGTTGTAATTTTCATGGATTTTTTTTTGTCCCTGTCAAGGTTATTTTAAAGAAGCATATAAATATAGTACTAAACTTGTTAGATGCGAGGCCAAGGCCAAGGTCAAAGTACCCGTCAATGTCAGGGTCGTTTTCGAGGTTGTAATTTTCAAGGATTTTTTTTTTTGGTCCTGTCAAGGTTATTTTAAAAAGTAATACATAATTAGAGTACCGCGATTGAAAATTACAACATGTTCAAACATCATGTTGCCAACTGATGAACAACCTAGTGAAGCAGCCAAAACATACAGTCATATACCAAAAGCTTTTTATTTAACTTGTCATCATTGTAAAAGACTAGGTATCTGCTGGCGAAATAATCTTACGTACGACTTCAACTACATTGACCTTTTCAGGGTTAAATTTGTTCAATGCGGCTTTTGTGGACTAGTTTACTACCAGTTCAAGGACATTAATGAACGTGCCATCCAGAGAAGAAATTGGGTCATAGAAGAAGCTTACCTGTACGGAAGAAATTAACATGTATTTTATTTCTTAATTTGTATTTTTTTTGTTATATTTTTTATTTTTTTTTAATAAAAAGTAAACTCAATCTTTTGTTATATTTTAATTTTTTTTTTTTCAATAAAACAATAGTAAAATGAATCTGTACGTGTATTTATTAAACATCACCTAAAATACGTTTTGCAATCCATATTTTTCTGCAGAGTCCGTTTATTAATGAAATAGAACCATATATTAGGGTGAAATCTAATGGTTTCAAATCAGTCTCACATAACAATGTCAGAAGTAAACACTATTGATAAGTTCGGTCGCAAAAGAAAATTTAAGGATTTTAACTTTATGCGAGGTCCTTCAGGAATAGGTTTTAAACTTACACCTAATGGAAATTACGACATGGGAAGCAAAAGATTGTGCTATTTAGCAGAACCTCTTGAAGGAGACGATGCGACCACACGAAATTATGTTGATAATAACCTTGCTCAGTGTGTGCAAGATACGCAGAAAGCTTTACATGACTCAACAATTGTTATTAAAGATATATTCAGAAACCAACTTGAAGGTTACGTACGCAAGAAATTAATTGAAACCGGTCAAGAACTTAGAGGATACATTGATGATACTGTTATTGCAATATATGAACTTAGGCAAGACGAACTGCGTGATGAACTTAACTCTAGAATGTTGAAAATTGAAAAGACTATGGAGGATCTTATCAGCAAACCTATTTCACATTAAACATTTACTCGTAGACCTGTGCGTTTAATTTACTATTAGACAAATTTTTCAACAATAACTTTTACAGTTTGTTATTTGTCGACACTTCATTATATTTATAATTTTAAAATAAAGGTTCAATAAAAAAGCAATCAAGTAATGAATACATGTTTTTTATTAAAAAAAAAACAAAATTACAATACTATCGTTACATATTAATGTTGTATGTTTAATAGAAATAATAAAAACAATACAAATAATGAAATATGGATTTTCCAGATTACGTGCTGTCCTGACTTAGAAATGATTCCAACACGGTGACTAAATTTGCTAAGTTTTCTTCCGGGTCTGTTTTGTAAAAATCTATGTCTGCATGCCCCCAAGGTAGAGTTTTGGTTGAACTGGGAATTACATAACGTTTATCATCGCTATGTGACAATGCTACTTTATTTATTATGTTGGTATAAATGTTATGTAATTCACTTCTAAATGTCTTCATCTTTCTTAATATCAAACCACCCCGTTCAACAATTCTTTGGTAGTCTTCCTGATGAAGGTCTTTCTCGATAACACATTTTTTGATACCTTTGGCTTTTTTTAATTCATTATTAATGGACTTTACATAATAAGCCTTCGCGCCGGTACCATAAAAACTTATTATCGGATCACCAGGAAACTCATCTTTCATTCTACCAACTACAGAATTACTTTTAATTATGTTGAAATTATTAATTTCGGGGTAATTTGATGTATCAAATTTTTCGGGGTTTTCTGATATAGTTTGATAAAAGTTTTCCGTATACACTTTTAATATAAGCGAGTCAGTATCGGTGTAAAGTAATGAAGCATCATCGCCAAACTTGGATTTAATAAAATTATAATAAAAATCGTATATTACAGTCTTTGATATATCTAATATGGAAAAACCGATATAAATTGGTTTATTGTACAATATTTTAACTTTATTCATATGTATAGCAACAAAGTTCTCGGTAAATATCGAGCTACTATTGAAATTGAGGCGGGATATTAGTGCTCTAGCTCCATTTCTGCCTACACTGTTATCCCAATGTGTTACTAATTTTATATCCTTTCGATTTTCCACATTTTCCATAGTTTTACCAAATATCGCGTTATTTTTTAATTTAAAAGTGTCCTTCGCAAATTTTGTGGTGGCCTTGTTACGTAAATTGGTATTAAAATCAATATACGATTTTAGCCATTTTGATTGCTTAAACTGTAATACTCGATGGGTTTGCATTACCACTAAGCCGTTGGCGATGGCTTGTTTTAAAGTTCTATAGTGTACAATGTATTTTTTTTTATCTTGTAAATTAGGAATTAATTTCGGTAATTTAGCGTTTTCTGTTGGCGGTATGATATTTTCTACTAGAAATGGAAGATCAGAATGTGCATCATGCAACTCAATCGGATAATGCACATCCACTTCCAAAACGTAGCCATGTAAACTATCATCACCAACAGCCATAATATTTAAATCCAGAATTTCGCGCTCGCTTAACCATCGAAATCCACCATATGGTAATGCTTGTGACATACTATGACCATATAGATTTGTAGCATCAAGGTATGTTATAAATGAAGAAGGTTTTGTTGGGTCATAGTCTGGTAAAAAAATATTATTAGCGATGTGCTTCCTTTCTGTACACTGGCTTATGCCGCCGCGTATACCTTTATCAGTTAAGAGCTCTAACTCTACCTTAGTCATACGTAGCATACAATCAAATGATAAACTTGGAAGGGTATAGTAATGTGCTGGATCAAGTTTATCGAATTTTAAACAATTATTCCGAAATTGCTCAAAAACATCACACAATAGCAACACATCTGATTTTAAATACACGTCCGAATAGTCCCCCAAAGTTTTACACCCAAACAAGCGCCATACTTCTTTTGCTCTTCTATAGCTTTCATCGCTAATATGTTCTTCCCGTAAATTATCATAAAATTCATCTTTATTTGGAAGACATGTATTTTCCATTTTTTCTATAGAGTCAATAAAGCTATAGGGAAAAACACCCTTTTGACGCATCAAATTAAATTGGTTGATATTTGAAAAATGTTTCCGCGTTTCAATAAAATCGTCGTCGTTTAAACCGCTGCCTAAATTTTCCAAAGACGTTGACAGAAATTTAAAACTATCAATAAATCGCAACTTTAAATATTTCCTCTTGACTTTTCCACATTTACTATCAAAATAATCGTGCACATAAATGCTTTTGGTAAATGATATGTACTTTTCCTTACTTTGAGCCAAAACACCAATTTTATCCCCATATTTACATAACTCTTTTATAAATAAATGGCTGTCGTAGCCGCTTAAGTTATGAAATATGATGGGGATAAAAGATGGTAATTTATAATTTAAATTACAAACGGAATGTGCAGCACCAAATCTTTTTGCACCAGTTATGTGACAGTGGTCTCGTACTTTAATCTCACCCTCTTCAAAAGGGCCTTCACATATACCACATATTTTAGCATCATTAAACTCCCTTTTTTCTTCAGGCGTTAACGGTTTCATAGGCTTAATGTCTTTTAAATATGTGTTGTATAGAGCCCTTAAATCACACTCGATACGATCCACAAAGACTTGAGCTGCGTTATTCCCCCGAAATAGCTCAAATTTCGAAAGTGAGTCGTCAAAAGAGCATTTAATTAAATAAGCAAAAGAATATGGTTCATGTTTAAAACTTTTTACAGTGTAAGAATTTTGTGGGTTTGGTTGTACCGTTTCAACGGGTTTTAAAACAGATTCGAAATCTGCATAAACCACGAATGGAACGCGCATTTGCTTTTCTATACCCTCGAATTTTAAAATATTTTCCGGCACACTCTTTCCAAATTTATCGATTTTTAAATCCACTGAGGGTGTTTGCGTGAAAATGTGGTTACAATCGTAGCTTTGATGTAAAGTTAAAGCTGACGGTGTACTAAAATAAATGAGGCAACCATCACAGAAATATATTTTATGTTGTTGACAACTAATTTGACTTGAAACTAAACGTGATAAATCCCGAATCCAACAATAATGACTCTTTGAACAAGTCGTATCACAAAAATGTTCACCGCCATCTTTACTACTACAGTCTTTTGTAATTAACAATAAATTTACATGCCTATCCAACTTTTTTGACGCATACCTCAGTGGACCAATAACTTCATGTATTACTTCATTATTTTCATATTTAGATTCCAGACCGTATACGTTAATTGATATGTTGTTCATTTCCTCAAATTTTTTAATGTCACGTAATTTTACTGGAAAATCCATACCTGTTACATTTAGCACTCTAGAAAAATGGGGGTAGGATGTCTTCTGTGAAGGCTCTGCTGTTGGAGGAAACAATGCTGATGTTACAGCCCACGCAAAGCAAAATTCGTCCTGGTTAATCACATTGACGACAGCTCCTTTCTTTTCAATAGAACACGGCAACTTGATGTATGATGAGCCACCCATAGGCATATACTTGTTGATACCAACTTCCAAGTATAAAATTCGCACAAGAGCCCATCCTATAACAAGAAAAATAATATATAAAAATCAGTTTAATATATCGGGTTTTGATTTTTCCATACCTGAATCTTTCTCCTGGAACTCTGTCGCCTGCGTTTTTATTAATTCGGTGAAAGAATGGTAAACGGCATCCAAATCACTTTCTACACTAATTATTTGATTAGAAGTGTTGAAGGATTTTTCACTGAATATTTCTTGTGATGGAAGCATGTACTCGCCAACAGCTGTCATGTTAACTTTTAAAGCATGATGCACACGCAATAAATTATTAACAAGTTCCACCACCTTGGATTTAATGTCTGCAAAGAACATTACGTAATCGGAATGCTCCATATCATTGCTAACCCGATAGGTTGCAATTCTCCTTTTGAAGGCACATTGAACGAGTTGCACACCATGACATACCGGCAAACATGAATTATTTTTATGTTGTTGTGTTCGTTTATGCGCCGACATATGATTTATTGGAACATCTACATTACATGTAACGCAATTAATTAGCGGAATCGTCGATGTATACTCTTCAATTCGGAGCCGTTTTCCTCCAGGCACTTCAATAAATCTCGCCGCACACGATTCTCTTTTATGACGTCTCATATTATAACTATTAGTAAACTTAGAACCGCAATTTTCACAAACATATGCCATGATTTGTCAAATATTAACACATGTACTACCTATACAAGTCAGAGCCAACTGATGAATGAAACTGCCCCATACCTTATACAAAACCATTCAAGGTCACCCCCCAACCACGTAACATATCTTCAAGGTCACACACCCAAGATGACCTTCAACAAAGTCAAGGTCGTCTCGACCAAGGTCAAGGTCAAGGTCACACACGCAACCTTGAACACAAGGCCAACGCCAAAGCACAAGTGCACTTTCAAGGTCAATGACAAGGACTGTGGCTAGGATTCTTGTGGTTGTTCGTGGATGAATGGGTTTCCACCAAGCCAATCTCAATTCACCAACTAAATGCAGGGTGAGCCCAATCGTGCAGGTCAAAATCGTCGTGATAACATGGCCAGAAAAAATAGAGCCAGAAGAATCAGAAAGCCTTAACAGCCGAGAAAATCAGAATGGAAAAACACAGTAAAAGGAATGAGACGAAGCCAAAGATGAAAAAGAACTTGCGTCAGATAGCCCTGAAACAAAATGTTATTTTTACCACATGTTTGTAAAGATAAGGGGCAAAATCTTACCTCATTGATTAGTGGACTTTAACGGAAAAAAAAACACTTGACCGTCTATCCTTTCAAATCTAATGGCAGGATCTACTGCCTTCGACGGTTCAACCATAAAATAAACGAAAATGAAAATCTCTCTCGCAGCCAGACCTGACAAATGTAAGGGATATTTGTTTTTATTTTTGCCAACCTTATTCTCAGCCTGGAGCACTCTAACCTAGTTCCGAACTTACACTGATTATCAGCTAATAGATCAAATAGTGACAAGCCATGGAAAATTATCAAAAAGAAAATTATGATCAAACAGTCCAAAGTTACTAATCATGATTAAAACAAACTTCAAAAAATTGCTACAAATTCCATACTGTATACTCAAACTTAAATGATCGGTCTCTACATACCGTGCTCGTGTCAAACGAATCGGGTATACATCCACAACAAATGCTAACTGAACTATATTACTGACTATAACCTTATATTTTTAATACTGAAAATGAATGTAAATAAATGAGAATTTATTAAAAATAAAATATTTTATGACTTTTAAATTCAAACCAAATAATGTGATATATAAACTACTGCAATTTACAAACTATGTTAAGAAGAAAGAGTGATAAGTTATAAGACCGAAAGAGTTGTGAACCAAAAAAAAACAAATTCCATGTTTACAATTTTAAATTTCAGGATAAATAATTAAATTTAATCAGGTAAAAATATACAAATGATGTCATATTACTAAAAACATATAGCATTGATATAAACTGGTAAATTTAAATGCTACAATGCATGTCCGCACAGTCGAAAATTTTCTACTATATTCTTAAATTATGCGGACAATAACTTATCATTTATTTTATATTTGCAGGCTTAAAAAACACGCAAGGCTCTCGAAGGGAGATCGCTAGTGTGCACCTGTTTGAGTTACGAAAATTCACGATTAATTTGGTTGCCGATGTCGAATGATGCGACCTTTATTCTTTTAATAGTATGCTTCGTTTATTGAGTTTGGCATATTTCTATTTTTATTGTATCACATGGCGGTTTTATACAACATTGTTAGTGAGTGCTGTTCTTGTGTTATTGATTGATCGGTCGAGATGTCGCTACTCTGTGTTGTGTGCTGTTTTAAATTTTAAAACAATATATAGAGCATGACTGCGAGATGATGAATTGTACTGGATGCAAGGACCTGATGAGTTCTAGATAAAGACGAAACAGCACTGTCTTTATTTTTCGGACCCGGAGCTACTCCACTGTCTAAGAGTTCTACGCAATTTTGTTATTCGGGAAAAACTGTTACGTTTGTTACATATTACACACAGGTGCGGTCGTCGAAAGTAACGGGAATCTACGATGACCATAATCAAGCAAGTTTCCCCAGGACGATATTTTATCCACCCACTCTTTATCATGGCAAGAAACTTTAAAGAAACGGCCCTCAATTTCGGGCAAGTGTTAAGTTATCAGAGGGTACTAAGAATCCTCCGGCTTGACATGATGAAGACTAAAAAGCGAATTAGAACCTGGAACACCAGAAGTCTCTTTGTGGCTGGAAAGCTTGATAATGCGATTCAGAAAATGAAAAGAATGGATACTGACATTCTTGGTATAGCTGAGACAATATAATCTAATAGTGGAACATGTAGAAAGGATGGAACAACATTTTATTACTTCGGAAATAATGACTCAGATCACAGGAATGGAGTGGGCTTTATTGTATCCAAATGCTAGGCTGATTCACATCAATGTAATATAGGTGTATGCACCTACAGCGGACAAGTCAGAAACCGAAGCTGATTTTATGAGCAAGTCCGGGAAGTTTTGCACTCATTAAAGCCTCAAAATATGAATATAGAGATGGGTGATTTCAACGCAAAGGTCGGTAATAGGGCTGAGAAAGGTGTAACAGGGGCATTTGGGTTAAGTAAGAAATTGACAGACTTTGTATTTCAGTGTATATTTGAATTATTACAATCGGCCAAGCGCTTTCGGTCTCTATCGGACCATCCTCAGGGCTCAGACCCTAAAAACGAGAGAATATGGTCAGCAAATAAGTTTACTCAATACTCACTAGCCACACTCACTCGTCAAAGGCCACACCTCAACCCTGCCAGTTTGAGAAAAGTCGCGAGCTTAGCCTCCACACAGGACAAGATGTATACAATTTAAAAAATTTTCAGAAACATTTAAGATTAAAATTAAAACCAGAACATTATGCAATACACAGTGCACGTTGACATGATTAAAACAATAAACATTTTCAATAACAACCCAAAAGGGTGAGGTTAAGCCACACACAGTCATAGTATAACACGGCAATAAAACTTTCCAAAAATCAAAACCACATACAAGTGTGTGAAAGCCTGAGTAGGGGTTTTCTGTATGAATTTCCATTCTTGAATTCAATGTCAGTTGTATTTAAAATCAGTAAATTATTGGCAATGAGCAAAAAAGGGGGAAAAAGGCAGAAAGAAAGGGCATTAAAGTTTATTAATCTATAGCGTTACTGATATCGGCCATTCTGTGATCTATTTCGAACACTTGGGTTCAGTGGCGTGAAATAAATTCCATTTTTGTAAAAAAGCGACAAATTACACGAACATAGACGTAGTTAAAATTTGCTGAAATGTGTAAACTATTAATATATTTAGAATGAAGTGTCTGAAACTGAAAAAGATGATCAAAATTATTATAAGATTGCACCCCACACAATCACAGCTCCCAGACATTTAAATTGTTTAATGATTTAAGGAAAAAGTTTGAAAATGGGGTTGCGGTCATTTACGTTGTTCATTCTTACATTGAGGCAATGATCGGGGTTTCTCTTTATCTCCCTGCATATTTCAAGATCCTCTCTGTAATCCAAGGTTTTAGAGTTATTACCCCTGGAATGGTATAAGATTTTACTATTATGAGTAGGAGAGAAACTGTGTTTGGTAAAACTAATATGGTGACCAAACACAGAGGTCCGAGGTTTGTTAATATGTTCTCTAATTCGGACTGCTAATGGTCTAATAGTTTTTCCTATATACGTCGAAGGACAGTCTGGGCAAGAAAGTTGATAGACCCCACTTTTTTGAATATGAGATATCAATTGTTTGTTGTTGACCAGATGGGAACTGAGTTGATTTACACTCTTAAATGAAATCTTCACATTTTGAGTGAGGTTTGTTAGAGTCCGTGCTATTTTATTAGAGAAGTGACCTAGGTATGAGAGTGAGAAAAATTTTCCTTGCTGACTTTCATTGTAAGGAGTCGAGCTGTAAGCCTCTTGGGATTCTTTCTTGCTTTTAATTTTTTCTATATATTTGTCGATGACTGTATGCTCATACCCATTGTTTACGACAATCTGCTTCAGAATATTGACCTCGTTGTTGTAATCCTCTGCTGACATGGGAATGTTGAGCAATCTATTAACATAGCAGTTTATTGAGGCCATTTTATGTTGTAAGGGGTGGTTAGAATTAGAAGGAATTATGTGGTCTGTTTGAGTAGGTTTTCGAAAGATTTTGAAACTGAGAGAATTATTGGTTTTTTTGATAGTTAAATCTAAAAAATTAAGTTTGTTTTCGGTTTCTATTTCTAAGGTAAATTTTAGGGCAGGATGCAGAGAATTAAGACTATTTAGGACATCAACAGCCCGCTGTTCATTGCCCAGAATAATTGTAAAACAGTCATCCACATAACGAAGCCAGTTGATTATCTTGCTCTCAGAAATCAATCTCGGAATTAGTGCATTTTCCAAGTTGTCCAGGAAGATGTCCGCTAAAAGAGGAGATAGAGGATTCCCCATTGCCAACCCCGAGGGTTGTTCGTAATATTTGTTATTGAAAGCAAAAAAGTCCTGAGATAAACAGAACTTAAGAAGGGTCATTATACTAAGTTGGTCATCACTAGAGATGTTGTTCGCTGTCAACAGATTTGATATAATCGGAAGAGTTTCCATCCTCGGAATCGACGTAAATAGATTGCATACATCGAAGGAAACAAGCAAAGAGTCGTCTGGCGTGGTTAAAGAGTTCAGTCTTTTGACCAAATCTGTGGAGTTCTTGAGGCAAAACTTAGGCTTATCTTTGATAAGTTTAATCAGGATTGCGTTCAAAAAAGAAGACAGTCTCGAAACGGGAGTATTGGTAAAACTTACAACAGGTCGAATTGGTACTCCTAGCTTATGAATTTTTGGTAACTCATATAAACGGGGTAAACACGGGTTAGAAATTAGAAGATATTTATTTCCATTAAATTTTTTTATAAAATCTGAGCATAAGTTGAAGTAGGTTTTTGTTTTTATAATAAAACTAGAAAGTGGATTGTTCGGAATTTCTCTAAAATTGTTTTCGTCTAGGAAGCTCCTGACTTTTAACAGATAATCATCTTCATTCATAATGACCAAACAATTACCTTTATCTGCCTTTGACAGTATCAGTCCATTGGACCGAATCTTAGTCTTAATGTTTACAACATAAAATGGCCTCAATAAACTGCTATGTTAATAGATTGCTCAACATTCCCATGTCAGCAGAGGATTACAACAACGAGGTCAATATTCTGAAGCAGATTGTCGTAAACAATGGGTATGAGCATACAGTCATCGACAAATATATAGAAAAAATTAAAAGCAAGAAAGAATCCCAAGAGGCTTACAGCTCGACTCCTTACAATGAAAGTCAGCAAGGAAAATTTTTCTCACTCTCGTACCTAGGTCACTTCTCTAATAACCTCACCCTTTTGGGTTGTTATTGAAAATGTTTATTGTTTTAATCATGTCAACGTGCACTGTGTATTGCATAATGTTCTGGTTTTAATTTTAATCTTAAATGTTTCTGAAAATTTTTTAAATTGTATACATCTTGTCCTGTGTGGAGGCTAAGCTCGCGACTTTTCTCAAACTGGCAGGGTTGAGGTGTGCCCTTTGACGAGTGAGTGTGGCTGGTGAGTACTGAGTAAACTTATTTGCTGACCATATTCTCTCGTTTTTAGGGTCTGAGCCCTGAGGATGGTCCGATAGAGACCGAAAGCGCTTGGCCGATTGTAATAATTCAAATATACACTGAAATACAAAGTCTGTCAATTTCTTGATTTCTTCGGTGTATAACCTGTTAATAACTTATTTGGGTTAAGTGACAGAAACGAACGAGGTGAATTGCTAATTCAATTTTATCGTGATGAAAAATTGGTTACCAAGAATACTTTCTTGGCTCCTCAAGATGGACAGAAAAATACTGTACGCAACCAAATTGACTTCATTCTGATCAGCAAACGATATCAGAATAGCATTACAAGTGTTCTCACCTATCCAGGAGCAGACATTGGCTCAGATCATAACCCTCTAGTTGTGAACTTCTATTTTTGATGTAAACTACTATTAAAACGAAGTAGACTCCGAAAATACGCCATTCAGATATTAAACAATTCACAGTGGAGAGGAACATAAAGACTACATTGAGCAGGCTTTGCCAAGAAAATAACCTTAGTTAAGAAGTTGCAGCTGATACAGTCTGGATTATGCAAAAACAAACATTCAGTCAGCTACTGAAACTGTTCTTGGTCGACCGAAACAAGAAAAAATCAAACCATAGATGACCAACCAAATATTGAACTTGATGGCTGAACGTCGACTTGTTAAAAACCAGCACGATAAATATAAGGAACTGAATCACATTATCAAAAGAAAAATAAGAGAAGGTAAGGAGAAATTGACTCAAGAACAATGTGACGAGTGACGAGGCTGAAAGACTTCATCAGCTGCATGATTCCTTTAATTTCCATAGAAAAGTCAAGGAAGAAATTGGAACAAATAGAACAATAGCATTGCCGTCAATAAGAAATAGACAAGGAAGACCGATATTAGATACAGAGATATTAGATGAATTAAAAGAAACTTGGAATAA